>HG992243.1:10022500-11307546 GCA_905220585.2 Nymphalis polychloros | reverse complement strand
GTTATCATATCCGTGCAATCGCTGAGAAAGATACAATTCACTGCCCGTCTTTCTCTAATGGGTGTCGTAAGAGGCGACTTATCACTTAGGGATATCTGAGCGACCATCTGCACAGCTGGTGGTGGGATGTTAATCTTCCGCCTGGCTTGTTACCAACGTAAACAAGGTGAAAAACTCGTGAAGTGGCTGCTTGCAGCTGCGATTCGAGGTCAGCCAGCATACAGTCAGAGCCTGAGTGAGCATCGCCACGATATGTGTTTGTCCAGTGGAGGCGGCTGGTAAACTAATGCCGGGGGAAATTGTATTGATCTGCCGGACAGGGACCCGAAGAAATGGCTGTTCCTCTGGCCGTCTATGATATAGTATAAGGGCCCAAGCATGTCTAATCAGCTTGCGAAGCTGCCCTACCATGCCACGCATAAATCTCGGTGTGGATTGGTGCGCCTGTTGGTGACTAGAAGGTAGGGTCCCGAGGGCTCTCATAATCCAATGGGAAGGCAACCAACACGATCGGAGAGTGAACAGAAGCAAGACCAGCGATTCATTCATGATGATCAGTTGAATAGTTACGACAAGCGTAATAAACAAACGCACTTTCGCAATTATAACATATGTACAAAGTTCAAAAGAATTAGCAAAAACTCATACTGAAGTTATTTTCTTATTTCAAGCAACAAGTCAAATATTGAGGTTAGTTTTTCTAGAACAAAATAAAAAAAATGCTGAATCAACAACGTAAAGTATATCAGAACAACATTCCTGAGACTCGTACCTCGACTAAGTACGAGTTTCAGATAGTATTGGTCACAATTACCAGGATATACCTACCTACTGGTTTTCTAAATAGATAATTGTATTTTAATTAAAACATGTTTTATATTATACTAAAGAGTCATGTTTTACACATTTGAGTTTTTGTAAACATCTCTCTATTCAAACACTATTTCGACATTGCGCGTTCATTTTTGTATTGCCTAATATAGGTAGGTATGTAAGAAGAATGAGAGAATAAACGTTATTGACAGTGAACTTGCTAAACAAACATTAACGACTTTTACATATATGTATGTATGATATCTAATAACCGCAACAGTGCTTATTTAAAAAAAGTTGGATAAACGGTTTTTGTATTTGATTTTCTTTTAGCCTAATTGCAAATTGGAGTTTTTGTATTTTGTTAAATCACAATTTAGTCTTTGTGTAAGGAGCATTCTATAGCACATTGTCTATAGCACAGATATTATCAAATATGTTACAAAATATTATTATTAGAAATATTATATTTAGTTTCATAACAATTAATAATAAATTGTGTATATTTATACCTATATAATTATGTATAGCTAACGAAACTTCGCTCTTACGAAATTAGTCGCAAATAATTCGTATGGCCCCGGTGGCTACCCCTTACCATCGGGTGACAAATTTGCCAGTCCGCCTAATAACTTGTGAATAAAAAAAACGCAATTTATTCACAAACAAACTTTTTCAGGTGTTAACCGCAAGCAGTTACAAATTTAGGACTGCGTTGGCGAAATTTTTGTACAATATGTAATATTAGTGAACCCCAAATAATTTACAATCTATGTCATACAAAACTATTTATATACCTACCTAGTAACTTTTAATCAGTTTCTTAAAATTATTCTGGTGGATCGCAGATTATCGTTTGGTAGGGCGTAATGCAGGCCATCGACCAAGAAGACGATTACCAATAATAATGATATCAGAACAAGTGTTTATCGATGATAGTTAATACCTATTCACCCTCAGGTGGCACATTTGCTCGTCTACCTTCGTAAACTTTAGTAAGAAATTAAATGAAAAGGTGTTGTTTGTATTAACGATAATTATGCGGCGTTCATTCAGGTGTTTCGTATGACATTTCATGACATGAACCGCGTGTCGTATATACCATCAGCAAGCAGCTTTGTTATCTTGCAAGTAAGCGCCACAGCTTATCAACTGTCCCATTGAAAAACAACGTTTACGCAAGCAACGTTTATCAATGAAAGCAAGTTTTTCCTTATCGCACACCCGGGTTTACACTGAATGCCTGCACAAGTATTTATGAAGTGCCGACCTGAGATATAGTTAAAACGAGTTTATTTAATGATAAAATACAATTGATTATTATTTCATCATTCGCGTCATATTTAGGATTTTCATACTTCCTTGTATTATTATGATTATTAAAATTTTACTAAAATTAACATTTCATTTAAAATTAAAAGTTAAATCATAAATTAAAATAGTAATAAAATATAAAAGTTTTTTAGAAAAAAAAAAACAAATACTTTATAGAAAACATTAGACATACTTAAATTAATATAAACTCAGCGTCAAAAAAATCGCACCTTTTGGTATTTTGACTTCAAGCAACTATAAACCCTATTTCATCTATGGTAAGGTATAAGTGTGAGGCCTGATTTTAAAGGTTATTGAATCCTTTAAATAATAAAACTGTGATAGTGATTACTAAGCATATAAAAATCATTTTTCATGAAAAAAGGAAAAACACGCCAAAATTACTTAATTTAATTAATCTAAAAACATAAAATTAAAAAATACAGTAAAACAAATTCTTAAAACTAAACTTAGAACCTAGTGTTACCTCCCTTAGCCCTAATTACAGCCTCCATGCGATCCTTCATTGACCTCACCAACGTCACGATGCATTCTTGAGGAATGTCACTCCACTCCTCGACGACGGTGTCCCGAAGCTGTTCAAGGGTGGCACGGGCAGTATCACGAGACCGCAACCGGCGTTTCAGATCATCCCAAAGGTGCTCTATGGGATTCAGGTCAGGACTTCTCGCTGGCCACTGCATCACGGGGATCCCAACCTGATTCAGGTAGTCCCGAACAATGATTGCCGTATGGGAGCGGGCATTGTCGTGCATGAATGTGAATTCAGGCCCGACAAAACCAGAATACGGGACCACATGGTCCTCCAGTATCTCTGTGATGTACCGATGAGCAGTCAGGGACCCATGGCCACGTGCACCTCCAGTGCAGGAGACGCACAAAAGGTCGGTTTTTCCTTGGATTGAAATTCCGCCCCAGAACATGCAGGATCCTCCTCTGTAGCTGACGGTTTCTTCAAAGCAGGCCTGTGATTACCGTTCCCCCTGCCTCCTGTACACTCTTCTACGCCTATCATTGCAGAAAAGGCATACCCTAGTCTCGTCGGAGAAGAGGACAGACTTCCATTGGTCGAACGTCCAATCCACGTGGTCTCGGGCAAACTGAACTCTGACTCGCCAGCTCGCTCGCTCTTGACAGCAGAGCATCAATTTGGGGCCAGTAGCAGCCCTACGGGCCTGGATTTTCTTCTCTCGCAGCCTTCTTCTTATTGTGGAGACGCTCACCGACGTCCTCCGAGCTGTTCGGAGCTGCTGTTGCAGCTCAACAGCGTTGGAGAATCGGTTACGCAAAGACGTCGACGCAATATAGCGGTCGTCTCTGTCGGAAGTGCAACGTCGTCTTCCGGATCCATGCTTCCTGATGTAGCCTCCAGTCTCCTGGAACCGCTGGGATACTCGTTTCACCCGGAAACGGCTTATGTTGAGTTGTCGAGCAATATCAACTTGGCGTAGTCCTGATTGCAGTAGTGCTACCACTTGAGCTGCTTCTTCTGCCGTGGTATCCATTTTTCAGGGTTTTTTTCTTACTGGAGCTGTTCAGGTGTGACTTCTGTGATGTCTGGATAGCTAATGACCCATAATTAATTTTTACCCCCCCTTTTATTCGTGTCCAAGGTGGCACAAGTAGTGAGTCCTCTAATGAGCTTTTCAGCACTTTTTTTTTAAAGACCCTACGTTTCGTGATTATTGTTTTTACAGAAAAGAACGATACGCGTTTTTAAAGTGTATTAATTGTGCTTTCAAATGATATTAATTTTGGTAGGGTACAATAAATAAGTTAAGAGTATTATTCGGTTGAAGTCAAAATTTCAAAAGGTGCGATTTTTTTGACGCCGAGTGTAGTAAATAGATTTAAAAAAAAATACCGTTCACCTGATATAACTAAGCAAAACGACAACTATTTAATCCAATTATATTTATAAAGAATGTACCGGATGTCTATCTATGTACTAAATATACAGATATTTTATAGACAATAAGAGATGAATTTCCAAGAATAACTTGTTAAAGCTTAATATAAATTACGTTTGAAATAAATTTAATAGGGTCATGCAATTCAAGCGTGCAATTAAAAATGTAAGTAATATTTTTTATTTAGAGATTTTTTTTTATCTTGTGAACACTATCAATATTCATCGGAACGTAATTATATATGTATTCGGTATCAATTTCGTGTATTTGTAATCTTACTCCACATGTGTATTTCATAAGACAGTAAATTGTGATTTTATTTTAACTTGACTAGTAAGCGATCTTCGGGTTCACGCGAAGACTTTTCTTTATTTAATTTAATTCTCCGCAAAGATTTGTGTCCGTACCGTGTAATAGATATACGTATGGGTCATTGAAATTCAATCGTGAAAACAGCCAGAGATGCACTAAATAATATGAATTTAAACAATCAAAGATTGTAGTCAATTATAGCGTTGCTTGGAGCATACTTTATTTTTGATATAGGTGACCTATGGGTAAAACTTGCAACTTAATAGATTTCTTTTTTGTAAAGTCAAATGTGTTATTTTTTAAATGTTCAGTGTCTCATTAACCTTAATATACATTCTTATTTAAACTAACGAGATTGTGTTGCTAGCATTAATTTAAAATCAACTGCTTAAACAAATTTAAACCCGGTTTTAATTAATATACAACATATTAATTAATTATTACTTGCATCTACAATGAATGAACTTCAGATCCTTATAGATAAAATTCAATCTGTTAGTTTAACGTATGGCCTCAGGTATGAACACCAGGAAAAAATTATATATGACAGTTTGAAAATACCACCTGCTAACTCTTCTCTATTATTTAATGACAGCCCCCACAAAAAGTTAGCAAATACAAAAAAAAGGACCAAATTTTGCCACCTGGACCTGGCCTTGTCCTGGAGAGACAAAATAAAAAACGTAACCGTGCTAAGTCGAGTAAAGAAAAAACCAGAAGTTGTATATTTAGTAATGAAAAGAAAGCTTGAATATCTCTGCCACATAATGAGAAACCGAAAATACGACCTACTACAACTCATCATACAGGGCAAGATCCAAGGAAAACGAAGTGTGGGTCGAAGAAGAACATCTTGGCTGAAAAACCTACGCCAATGGTTTAGAAAAAGCACTCGTTCCTTATTCAGAGTCGCGGCATCAAAGATACAAGTTGCCTTAATGATCGCCGACCTTCGAAAGAAGATGGCACTAAGAAGAAGAAGAAGATATTAATTAAAACCGATAGGACATCTTAAATTTGCAGGTTCAAATCCTGATAAGACCTTTAGTGATTTTTGTGGATTCAGAAGCAAGCTCACCAAATTCTTCTTAACTATTATTAAATAAACTAACTGTTTAAGGAACTGTTAAGTACCGAAGTACTCTTATTATACTACTAAAGAGTAATGATATAAATATTTTATGCCAACGTTAATGCGACAAATGTACACCTATAGCCTACTAACCACAAGAGGAGTATAGACAAATGAAAAACTATGACATTGAGTAGACGCGATATCATTGGTCCAGATCTTGATTAATCAATGAAATTCATTAGAGATTCGCGAAAATGGCGTTTTTAACGTCGGTGAAGTCGTTATTGGAACTAAGGAATTAATTAAATTGGTTATAAGTAGTTAAGTTGAATAGTGTATTATAAATAGAGATATATAAATCAAGAAATGTTTACAGTGCATATACTTAGCTATTGGCCAATTGCATGGAATATGAAAATCGAAGGTCTGTTCATATCTACTTGTTCCTCGATTGGAATAGGCTTAATAGGTCTTGTTTTCCATTAGCGCTTTTTATTGGATTTAATTGATAATTTTCCAGACGTGGTTGTCGCATGATGTAATTCATCGTTAATAATGAAACTCGAGTGTTCTACTTCGATGTGCAGTTGACCCCAATCGCCCCCAATCGAAGGACTAAATTGTTTGTTCGATCAATGGTATTATGATCAAAAACACAATATATTATTTACTTATTAAATGACGTTGTTTATTAAAATTGTAAATAAAATTTATATGTCAAGAATAATAAATAGAATGACAAAAAGTAAAAGAAACATTTTTAGTATCTTATATCTAAATATTAATGCAAAACATCGATACTGGACCACAGAACCAATTTCTGCTGTCGCATCTTTTAAAAGATTTTTTTTTTTCTATATTATAAAAGAATATAATATATACCTGAAAGTAAGGTGTACTAAGACTATTTGTTTAGATGGCAATGGCAAATAATTATATCTTCTTCAGACAACTTTTCGTAGGACATAGACGTAGCAAAAGTGGTTACGTCTTAATAAATCAATATAATCAATATATATGTACACAAGTATAGCTGATTTTCCCAGTTTTTCTATAATTATATATTTACTTGGTGGTAAAGGATATTCACGCTGTGTGACACAAACACGCACACAAACACAAAACGCCTTCCCAAAACAAATAATGACAAAAAAATATTAAAATAGTGGAATATGTCTACCACTATCACCAACATGTCGGAGAAGCAGCAGCATGACTCCCTGCGAAAAGCAAGGGGTCAATATAAAAGCCAGCCTGGGTAGGTTGCTATTGCAAACGTTTTTTTAACGTGCTCGTAGGTTAGGTACTTATCTACTCTATATAGTCTATGTACCTACTAATTTGTTTTTGCTAATTCATCTGACCTGGGCAGCGTTGTCACCGTAACTTGCTAAGCATTCGTGACTTTTAGCAATCCTTTTAGTTATTAATGTATTAATTAAATTAGCAATGTGCCAACACGCTGCAAGGACCTAAATAAAAAGAAATAGGTTATATTGTGCCAATAGTTTCATTCATGGTTCTATGAATAAATTTTAACCCTTAATGATAATACTCCTTGACGCAATAGTCTTACGTGGAACCAAACTGTATTCTTTCAGCCAGAACTTTGATATTTCATTTATTATATTGAGTAGCGTAATTAGCCTTTTGTTGCCCAAATACCAAAATTGGAAGTATACCCAAGGACCCTCCGCGAAAAAGTTTTGAAATAACAGAATCGTTTCTGGCTCGCTGGGGGCCTCTTAAATCACAGGCCCTAAGCGACCACATTACTTACACGGATCTTTACTAATTTACTCTTATTTT
Organism: Nymphalis polychloros; assembly: GCA_905220585.2. NCBI lineage: Eukaryota > Metazoa > Arthropoda > Insecta > Lepidoptera > Nymphalidae > Nymphalis > Nymphalis polychloros. Next base: position 11,300,292 of record HG992243.1, on the reverse strand, counting down.
TAATACAACACTATTCCAATTAACTAGTTATAACCACATTAATTTAACTTTCGAAGTTCCAATTACAACTTCGCGGACTTTGAAAAATCCATCTTTTCGTGAGTCCATAGTGAATATCATAGATTATTCGAGATCTCGACCAATGATATCGCGTCAATTGATATCGATGACCAATTTTATCGCATTAATTCGGTGTCAGTTGTTTGTTTGCGTTTATTCTGTTGTGTTTAGAATAGGTATACGTATACGTAAATCATCCCTGCTTTGATACTGAGATTAGAAAGTCTGACAAGATAATACGCTAACCTGAGTAAACCACCTGTTTCAACAGATTGGTATTATAATATCGGTTATATTTAACAATGCAAACATCATTATGTTCATTAATTTCATCTAAATGGTTGTCTCTTATATTACGAGTTACGACGCATGTGCATGTTTCAGTAGTGCTTATCTTTTTATATTATCTATTACATGCATATTAAATCCCCATAACTCATGCATTTTTTTCTCACGTACATGCAGTACACAAAGTGAAATATTAGTGTCAGCGTCTGGCTTACGTGGAGTAACTGTGAACTTCACACCGGAACACAGCAATGCGGAGTACTAAATGTTCCGAGATAGAATATTTGGTGAGTGGATCAAGAATACTCTGCATAAAAGCTCAAATTTATCGATTCCAGTAATAATGCGATTCCATTAAGCAATTAGTTTATTATAAACATTTATTTTTAAAACTCGTATAAAATTATAGTATCAAGGCGACTGAGCTTCGCTCGACTTGAATAATAAGTAATAAAAGAACTACAAAATTGTATGTAGAAACAAACTTGAAAAGCAAAACTATACTAAATACCCAGTTTGATTCAAATTGTTGGAGAAGATACAAGAACTAAATTTATATAGATACATACATACAAGCTCATTGAATATTACAATAAGTTATTTAATATACATTATATCTCATATATTATCAGCTGTCATTTGGCAAATTATAAGATAATAGATACCCTTTATTGTAGCTTGTTGTAATGATTAATTCCACTCTTCAACTCTATTTATGCACTCTCTTTTATTTTTTCTTATTAAGGTACATAGTGGTTGTAAATTGTCACAATAATAATATAAAACAACGAAACTATTCACAAGAATTTAAATAATGAAGTACGGGCTCGTCCGTGTTGTAGACTTCTCGAATAATTTGTAATACTAACGACTGAATTAAATTTATCTGAAACAAATGAACAGTCATAAAGTTATACAAGGAAATATTTAATATATTTTTATAACGAAAAATATCGAGCCATAAAACTTACTTGGTGCGGTGGACAGTAACCATCGTCAGTAGAGCGTGCTACGGTTATCATGATAGGAGAGGGGATATTTTTCAAAAACAGCTTCAGTGTCTTCTTTACACTTTTTTCTATTTCTTCTTTAGTACTTATATGGTGAGGCAAACCTCCTTGATCTCGAGTACAGCCTCCAGCAAATACCATCCACCAATCTGGTTTTTCGCCTAACCTCTGTGCCTCAGCTTCCACGACTTCTTTTAAATCACATATCTGCATCAAATTGACGTTTTATATATTTTTATAATTATGATGCATTTCTAAGGAAAAATAGTGTGAGTAATATAACTTTTATACTTATACCTTACGATATAGATCCGATTTCGGTCCTTCGTATTCTTTTAAATCACCATTTTCTTCTAAATATTCGAACAGTTCTTGCAGTTCCACCAAATGTTGTTCTCTTGATGTACAGAATTCTTCGTATGTTTTCTCATCGTCAATCTGTGGTATGTTAAAGCCAAATATGGGTTCCAACTGATCATACAGCTTTATTTGGTCATATAAATTAAGAAATGGATTTGCTGTGCTGAAAAAATCTAAATCAATATCAAGCACGTAAGGTTCACAGATTTCAAGATTTTGTATTTTGTTTTTAATTCTCTCTTCGTTTATTTCGCTAAGTTCCGCAACAGTCAATGTAAACTTTCTTTCGTTGACCAATTGCGGAGAATATAATGCATCAGACATATAATAAGGCTCTTTACTGTTTACACGCAGTAAGCCTGTAACAGGGTGGTCGCCAACGTGAATCATGCGAGAGCCATCCGCAAATTGTTTCGCCCACGGCGGTCGCAGCCATACTACGCGACTTATATGGCCGGCCGCCGCCGCGGGTACAATCCAATTTTCTATTTGTAATAATGGCAAAAGTTTTCTCCCGGACCTAGCATCCTCTCCTTTCAATTTACGGTCTATAAGCATGTCTGGGTGAGCATCTAGATGTACTAAGGTTGTACCTTCTACGGGTAGTTTTTTACCACCTATAGCGGAGTATATAAATTGTAAAGCCTCATTGTGTTCCTCTACTACATAAATAGGAATCTTTTTAAAGCATTTTAACGATGCTCTCGAATCAGTTTTAGCAGGACTTTCCATATTTTCTTGCTAATTATAAGTCGCGCAGTAAGTGCTGGTACATTTTTAACTGAAATGAAATTATTATATAAATTATCTTTTCTTAAATATTACCTATAATATAATTAAATATTTTACAAGCTGTCAGATCTCTATAGTAGTGTTTTTTTATCGTAGATTTCGTAAATTATCCAGGTCCCGGTATTTCTCAATAACAAATTTCAATACGATTGCTTTGATGGTGTAGTCGTAATAAAGTAGATAATAAAACTTTTGCAAAAGTTACATTTGCATATACAATATTTGTATAGCCCGTCTCTCTTATAAATAACAATATAACAATACCGTTTTTTATACCGAAAACCTTAAAATTTATATACTTTGCGTAACTAAAGGTACGACTTTACATTACCTGCCGTCGAGTTGGAGGTTGGTTGATGGATGCCTGCGATTTGTTAAGGGCCTAGAGGTTGCTCTTCCCGTAGCGCCGGAGAGTTGCAGTCTCAAAATAGATACAGAAATCCTTATGAATCAGTCCCCCTATTTTTTAAAAAAATAAAATAAAATGTTACCGAACGTGTCAACTTAACTGTAATTTAAACGAAACGTTATAATCTGTCAAACTCCCTACCAGATTGACATATATATTGCAAAAATAAATGATTTTCAATATTTTTTTTTCTCAAAAACTACGCGTCTTCTCATGTTGAAACTTTGCATGTGTGCTTATAATAATGTATACTTTCTGTAAAAATCAACTGCCTACTCGACGGCAGGTAATGTAAAGCTTAGCCAAACTGTGTAAATTTCGTAAGGCCATGTTTAAAATTAACCTAAAAACACCCACCTATTAAAATTATTAACACTTCCCATCTACCTAAAACATAGCACATAATATGGAACGGCAAATTAAATTTTACACATTATGAACCTCTGTTCTCAAGTTAGTACCTATAATATGTCTTATTTAGAATAAATGTATTCAAACCTAAACCTGTAAACTGTATTGCGTCCTTTGAATAAAGGTCAAGGTATAGTGTCGAAAAAATCAAGAGGAAAGTTCCAACCCCAACGTCTTAACTGCGCACAAAGTACTTCAGCCTGTTTATATTTAGCGTACAAAATATAACATAGGAATGACATTGATAAAGTGGAAGGAATACAATAATATACAAACAATACGTGGGTAAACTAAATTTATTACTCGCGGCAATATAAGTATGCGTCAGTAAATGTCAATAAGGGAGCTATTAATATTTAGATTTCATTCTAGAGTGCCATTATAGTAATCATGTTTGTTTTGTGGAGCCATGTCGGTCTATAAATCTGAGACTTGAGTGAACAATAACTCTTAAGGAGATTAGTGCATAATAAAATTTATAAAATAAGAGTAAAAGCTCGTCTTCAGAGATTGGGCAAAAGTCTAGCTTAAGGACGAATATATAAGTATTTCTTTCAATGGACCCAAATTTCTGAAATATATTTATATTGCATGACTCGAATTGAAAAAGCTGTGAATACAGTGTTCGAGAAGACTACTGTTTAACTCCACGTAGTCCATGCAATGGCTCATGCAATCGATTGAAAGACAATAGTTTTAAGTTATTATATGCATGAAAATGAGATTTTTTTTTATTTTACGTCAAAAGCAAAGTGACTGTATGTATACCATTTTCATATCTTACTTAAATTATACAGTAATATGAGAAATTAATCAAAAGCGGGTTCACTGTCAGATGGCGTTCCTTAGCTTTTTATAGCTCAAAGCCTAATCAGTTCAGCAAAACAAGATCTTCCGGCAGCGCGATACGTAGATGCGCAACGCTGCCACTACATTTGGAGGAATGGGTAGAGAAGGGGAGGAGTGTTGTGACGGCTCCCAGGGTCGATAAAGCGCGTCATTGACGTCACTACGCTACTACGCCCGTCCAAACATACCCCCCGCACTCGTCCTCCCCCGTGACCTATTGCGCTGTTACGCCCACCTGGGTCAAGGCGCAAAAATGGTATAGGTTCCGCCCGGATGTTACAATTATTGAATTATATTTATCATTTCCCTACAAGAAAATATTCTGTTTTGTTTAAAACGAAATATATTTTAAATTTGGTTGTAAAATAACCGACACTAATATTATTAAAATTCTAACCTTTTATGTGTTCAAAGTTACAATGAAATTATATAATGTTTTCAATAGCATCATAAAATTAACAAGATTTAAGATATTTTTATTATTGCACTAGCTGTGCCCGCATGGAATTAAGTTTTTACTATCAGAGTACCTACATGCCTAACGTAACGTAATACCAACGACGCCTTTACCTTCTCGTTTGCTTTACAAATAATATCACTTCAGGCCGAAACCTTATCATTACTGTTGCTTCCGAATAAAGTAGATTTCTAATGGTGAAAGAATTATTAAACATTTTAATAGTTACAAATACAGATAAATCTTTTTTCATTGGCTTTATTAAGAAGTATAATATACAGTGAATATATTGAGTAACATAATCAAGAAATGATTCGCTTTGCTTACGGATAGTACAATTTTCTACAGAAAGAATTACTTAAGATGTAAATCAAAAGCACCCCAATAAAAAAACGTTTCTTAAGTTTCGAAGTCACATGTCGCATGTGACGTAAAATCTTATAGTAACGACATTAATGGCGATTTGTTGAATATGGAAACCAGGCATAAACTAAAACTTAATTCCGCGATATACTAGTCCTTAATTCCGCGGTAAAATAATTCGTGGCCTAGCTCAGCAGTGGTAGAACTTTCAGCAATCCTGTCTAGCTACCACCCGCACCAGTACCACCAGCTCATCATTCGTCATCGAAAATCAGGGGTAAAGAAGAGTGTACCTAATACCTCCCTCGCATGTAGTGAAACTAGTGATTAACATAAAAATTTAACCTATACTGCTCACAAAAAAAAATTAAGTTAGTTACTAGAGAAAAATAAAATAATTAAAACATATTTTTCATAAGTCTCTATGAAATATGTTTTAATTATTTTATTTTCCTTAAAAAGATTATATATATTTTAGTAATGTGTCAATTCCTTCGATATCTAGTTTATATCTCATTAGTAATATCTTCAAAATTGATTTATTTTAGTAATACTTAGTTACGTTTTAGTTATAATTATTGTTTCTGCATAAATTAATGATAGTGATTTAAAGTAAAGTATGTTATTCAATAAACATTACTAAAATGTGAACTATTATTATGTCAAATTTATTCAATGAAATATAATAATTTAAGTAAACTTTTGCTACTAGTTTTATAATCATATGTGTCACCTTAAATTGTTTGAAATATAAAGCCCGAATCAGTGAATCACCAATTCTATTTTAATAGATATTTATTTACCACACTCCAAATTTCATTTGTTACAATTGTGTTGAATTTAACATGTTTATTAAGAAACAATATGCCTGCAGAACCCCTTTATTCAAAAAGGTAGTGCTTTTCATGTAACTGAATAAACTATATTTAAAGTACAATCAACTTTATTAGGTACAATCTTCTAAAGCCCAACTTTTAAAACTTGGTGGTAGGACTTTGTGCAAGCTCGTCTGGGTAGGTACCACCTACTCATCAGATATTCTACCGTAAAACAGCAATACTTGCTATCGTTGTGTTTCGGTTTGAAGGGTGAGTGAGCCAGTATAATTACAGGCACAAGGGACGTAATATCTTAGTTCCCAAGGTTGGTGGCGCATTGGCGATGTAAGCGATGATTAACATCTCTTACAATGCTAATGTTGGCGTTGGTGACCACTAACCATCAGGTGGCCAACATGCTTGTCTGCCTTCCTAAGTCATAAAATATATATATATATAAATATAGATTTCAATGAAATATTTTCATACACAGTGGTGGTCATATAATTAGAAACACTTCTTATGAATAAAGAAAGTGTAACTTCAACGCACAAATATTCGTAAAAATAATCACATTCAATAATTAATAATCATGCAATAATATAGCTACTCAAATAAAAAACTCATTAAATGCATAAAATATAAAACATATTTTACTTTTAATTACAAAATGAGTCTTACACATGTAGGAGTTTATTTTCTGTTACTGGCCGCTTGGAAGCCTAGTTAGAAACATTTTAAAAAAGCAGCCATAGTGCGTTCTTTGTTTGAAATTGGAGAATTACATTTCTTTCTTGCCTTTTTCTATTATTTTGGCGGCAATTCAAAATTTAATCTGAATTTTATTTTGTTCAAAATGGGCAAAAACAAAAGTTGTGACGCGTCAACTCGGCAAATAATTGTTAATTTACATATAGATCATAAGTGGGAGTACAGAAGAATAGCTGAGCATTTAAATTGTTCTGTTAAGAAAGTTTTTAATGCAGTTGATCATTATAAAACACATGGAACTGTTGAAAATGTTCTTAGAAAGGCTCGGCCATGAAAAACGATTAGCGTATCTTCTCTGGGAGAGCCAGAGAAGATACGCTAATCGTTCATGTTGCTAAAAAAGAACCAAGTAAAGGCTCCAACCAGATTAAAAATGAAGTTTTTTCGCCTGATGACCCGAGAAACATCTCGTCAAGACTGATACGCCGAAGACTAGTGGAGGCTAAATTGTTTGGAAGAATCTCTCGAAAGGTATCGCTTCTTACCAAGCAACACCGAGAGAAGCGATTATTATTCGCTAAAAAATATGTTAATTGAACGGTACGAGAATGGAAAAAAGTGTTATTTTCAGATGAAACAAAAATAAATATGGAAAATTCCGATGGAAAGCGCTATGTTAGACGCCCTGTAAACAATGCTTTTAATTATAAATAAACAAGGAGTATAGTCAAGCACGGTGGCGGTAACATTAAAGTTTGGGGGTGTTTTTCCGGATGTGGAGTTGGACCCGTTCGGAAGATTGAAGGTACAATGGATCAATGTCAATACAAAAATATCTTAGAGCACACAATGATTCCCTTCTCGGACGATCATTTCCCTGTAACCTGGATCTTTCAGCATGACAATGACCCTAAGCACATGGCCAATAGCGTCAAATGTTTCCTTAGCGAACATCTTATATCCGTTTTAGACTGGCCAGCAAATAGTCCGGATTTAAACTCGATAGAAAATATCTGGTATATTGTTAAAAAGAAAGTCTCAAACAAACGTAACACCAGTCAAAACGAACTATATGAAGCATTTGTTGAAGCATGGAATTCAATTCCCCTACCAAAATGTATGAAATTGATTGAATCAATGTCACATCATGCAGTGCTGTTAATCCATTGTTCGTTATGTAATATTGAAACTGCACTTGTATAATGGGATTTATATTGTTTTTCTAATAAATGATAAATCGTTGACCATATTGTTGTCCTATTTATTGTTTAATTTGAATATAAAAACGATTGCGGTGAAGTATCTTACATAACGTCAAGGACCGTTGGTAGTGTTTCTTACTATACGACCACCACTGTAGGTTCATGGAAATAAAAAGCGAAATATGGTACAGTTTGGAGGAAATAACTAACTATTATAAGGTGATAAATTTATATTGTGATGATTGATTATTCTGCTATTCAGTTTTGTTTAGCGCTGGAAAAAATTTTTCTTTCAATAAACAAATGCACTTTTTTCATACACAACTAATAAGTAAACCTTTTTCTATGTCAGAAAATTAGAACAAAATGCTATACCTAATATTATTATCATAAATTTAAAACTACATATATATATTGAGATCTGCTCTTGTTACAGTCTCCTAAATATGATCGTTTTTAGTTAGATATATTAAAATAAAATTTAATATATCATAGTTTTGATAATTTTTACTTGATTTTGATAAAATACCTTAATAATAATTTAAATTAAGATATTTTAACCTGACCTCAAGACTCGAAATTGTAAATAAAATTAAGGCTATATATTTTTGTTAAATATCTTTACGTATATAAATACTAAGTAATACTTTATGTAAAAAGTTATTATAATTTAAACAAACCTGCTATATTAAGTTTATAAATAAAGTCACTACATAGTACATTAACTTATTATTATTAAATATCGAATAGTCTACATTTATTTATTTAGTGTCAGTGTCAATGTCAGGAATTCTAGTGATTTCAATAACTAAACTAACCTATGGGCTATGACGTGTAGAGGTGAAATAACCGATAATTATGATCATTATTATTATTCTCTCGCCAAGACTAATGTTGTTAATAAAATACTAAATTCTCAGTTAAAAAAATCAAGCTTATTTTTAACATTTACAATAAAATTACGGGTACGGGTTCATAAGCCCCTTATACCTTTCTTTATTATTTTTTAAATAAGGATTTATAATTATGTTTCTTATTACGGTCCGGTCAACGATGCATTTGCTATTAATATATGTATCAAAGATAAAAGGAGTAAGGGGAAATAGTAATTTAGGTCAGGGCCAGATTTTAGAATGTACACTACCTGCTTGCAGTTTCCTTGCTATAACACTTGATATATAATAATAAGGTCCTCCAGACCGATTTCGGCCATGGCGGCCATGTCTCTTGAAATTCAAGAGAGATTAGCCAACTGCGCAGGAGATATTATAGTGCACAAGTGTGTGCGCAAATACAGGTGCATTCTCTTTTCCTTAGCTCTCATAATCCGATGGGACGGCAATCCGACACGACCGGAAAGAGTTTAGGCGCAGGACCAACGGCTTAACGTGCTTTCCGAGGCACGGGAGTGTACACACTTCCACCTTCTAGACTCAGGGCTGCTACTGAGAACTTTCTGACAGAAAAACCCAATAACTATTTATTGGCCCGACCTGGGAATTGAACCCAGGACCACCGGGTCTGCAGCCTAATATCTAGCCACTAGACCAACGAGGCAGTAGACAACACTTGATATAGTGATAGAGCAGCCCCTATACGCACCACAAAGGTCTGGTGCAGAAGGAAATGGGTGGATCCCATATACTATTTCTCGCTAGTAGTAAGAATCCAATGATTTATATCTATACCCTCAAGACTTATTGCATTGAATAAATATATAATAACAATTCTTTTTTTTTATTGTATAGGTTAGTGGACGATCATGTGGGCCACCTGATGGTAAGTGGTCACCAACGCCCATAGACAGTGGTTTGTATATTTCTTAAAAAAAAAACATCACCACTGCGCCACTAACCTTGGGAACTAAGATGTTATGTCACTTGTGCCTGTAAATTACACTGGCTCACTCACCCTTCAAACCGGAACACAACAACACAAAGTACTGCTGTTTTGCGGTAGAATATCTGATGAGTGGGTGGTACCTACCCAGACGAGCTTGCACAAAGCTCTACCACCGAGTATACGAGACTACTGGAAGACTCACTATAAATAATAATAATTTATGTCGACGTCTAGAAAACAAGCAAAATGTACCATAGGACTACAATAGTTTGCAAAATATAGTGTCAATTGATTGAACACAATAAAAACAGTGTAAGATATTTTAAATTTCATTTGACGAAACACATCACATACAATCGACGAATCATTTATGTTATGGTGTAACTGATTAAATTATTGGAAATGTATTATGGTATTTTCTTTAATTCTACCACTTAAACATAATCTATATTAAAGTAGCTCATAAAATATATTCGTTAGCGTGAACTTACAAAGTGGTTAATTTGCTAATGAATAAAAACTATGCGAAAACCAGGAGCGTAGCTACCGCCCTATCAAAGATACGGGACCCCCGACCCGAGTAAGCAAAATTTCGTAAAATGTTATCCAAAAATCTCACTCGAACTATAAGACCGTACGCTAAAAAAAAAGGACATCGCCGTAGATATGATGAAGGTCCCCCTTCAAATTTTGATACAGGGCCCACAAGGGCCATGCTACGCTCTGTGTAAAACTGAAAATCATTATTTGAAATGCAGGTATAATGAATATTGTACGTAGCAACCACCATATAGTTATAGTAAAAGTAGTGATTTTGGTCGATCATCTTTTTGTTGCATTTCATCGCCTATAAGAATTTCACCAAGAAGTAGTATTCGCATCTTCTTTTTTGTATGTCTAGTTGGTGGACGATTTCCATACACACAACATCAGGTGCACCTAAATTATAAAATAATGTGACGAAGCATTGGCAATGCGCCACCAATCTAGGATACTAAGGTGTTCCTTATGCCTGTTGTTACACTAGTTTACTCACCTTTCTAACCGGAAACGGTAGGTATAAGTGGGTGGTACCTTCCCAGAACCGCTTGCAAAACCCTACTACGTTTTACTTAGATTGTTTTTCGTATTCCGCCTACGCTTCGCCCCCGCGCCCTGACCAACTCTATCGCTCAGTGCTAATTGTTGCCGATTAGATATCGCGCAGATGTCCGCCCAAGTCCTTAATGAAATAATAAATGTGAGCGAAATGCTCACAAATTTGTCATACCAGCGAACATAGGTCGTATGTTACGTATAACATAAACAGTTTTACTTTTGTGTAAGAATTCTAAAAGTATAGGTTGTTTTACTTTAGTTAATCAAATCTTTAAAAATAAATGTTTTTATATAAAGAAATAATAAATTGCGTAACGGTACGAACCATTAATATTATTAGCTCTTTAACACTTAATTTATATAATTATATAGATATATATCTATATAGATATTAATTTTTATGAATGTTTGTTGGTCGTCCATTGTGCATCTGGTTTCATCGACAAACAAATTTACATTTTCTGATAATATTTTATCTACTAATTAGTTTTTGAATGCATTTGAGACGTACTAGTTCCCCTATCCATTTTACTGTTTCTGACAACATTTGGATGCAAAATTTCATGAAGTTGTAAATGCTTTCACATGTAAACTACTGAACCGATGTTGAGTAACTAAGAGGTCAAAACAAATGAACAAACTTATTATCACATCTATAATATAAGTAAAGATAAGGATAGGACGGTAGATATTTTATTTAAAATAAAAGTCACAATGTATTAAACCTAAATAAACTTTTATTTAATATGTAATTTACACATGGAAAACATTACAGTTGGGTCGAAATAAAAAAGTCACATGATTGCACGTTAAACAAAATAAAAATAATGCAATTAAATTAGATTCTATCCTCTCTGGATTTAAAAAAAAATACCATGTGAAAATTAATTTACCTTAAATATAAAGTTAAGACATTTCAGTTTGTTAATGTTAAGTAATATATTATAAAATTAAAGAAAAATTACGATAAGCCATCTGCATACTATTAAAAATGCTTCTTTACTTAAAACATCATCTCTCGATTAAAGATATTTTATTTGAGACTTGCACCTGTCATTGTTAGCCTTTAATAAAATGACAAATGCCACTCTTATTCTAAATTGACATCTAGTGTGATACGGTCAAATGTATCTTATAAGCTAAAGAAATTACTTTAATGATAGTACATAGTTACTATGAAAGTAGAAAATTAAGTAGATTTAATCTACTGTATTATATTGTTGTTTTGAATGTATAGGCATTAATGACTGAAATATTTTTATACCTCTAGTGCAATGTAAAGGGTGGGGAAGTTACGTAATAATTATAATAAATCTATACTTATATTAAAGTGAACTACTATCTTTGTACTTTGTTCACAATATCTGAGCTTGATGTGATAAGGCCATGGGGCAGTGAAGAGCAATTTATATTAAAAAAACATGTGATTTTGGGTGGATTTCATTTAGTGATGTAAATTTTAAAATGTCGAAACTAATACGACATTTTAGAAGAAAGGCCTTGAATGCGTCTTGATAAAAAGGTAAGATTTAAACATGTCAAAATAGATTCTGTCTTATTTCATGATTTCTGAAATTAGCATCTTGCCCATCTATCAAGTCCAACTTGCACTGTTGAATATGTATTACGCAGGTATGTTAGGAGATAGCCCACAGGGCGAAATTCAAACCTAAGGGGTAGTGAGGCACCTTGTAATAAAAATTTTTCGCCACCAGAACGCGGCGGTATCTATTGATATGTTACATAATGCGACAATTCTCTTCACCTTCGCGAATTTCTCCGAGCTGAAATAGATATAAACATATTTGATAATTATCAATTTGTCTGTAAGCTTAATGTAAGTATATTCTGCATTACATAATAATGTGTTTTTCTTTTCGAAACCATGACGTGAATTATTAGACTGCGTTAAAATGACGAATATTATAAACATAAATTACCTGTTCACGGCGAGGGAATTTATGTGCAAGCTCGCGATGTCGCTGTGCGCTTGTACTAAGCTGTCGCCGCTGTCGCTCCGACACTGCTACTTCCTGTAATTGAATTGTTTGGTGTCTACAATTGTTTCTAAGACATGAATTATGATATGAATAGAGGTATGATGTACATACCTCCTGGTCATTGTTGAACAGAGTGGTTGTGAAGTTGTCCGCAACAAACCATTTCTGTCCCTTCATGACGATGTCACGCGGGGGGTCGTGGTCTGCGCCGGCATCTGCTGACCAAACTGTCGCGATCGCACCCGGCTCAAGCTTTACAGTACGATGGAATTTGAACACTGTTTCTTGGTCTCCAGCCTTACGGATGATTTGGAAACCGCCTAAGCTTTGCTCCTGTTTATATTAATGTAATATTGAAAAATTGTGTTACTTATGTATCAAAGAAATGATATTTTAATAACACCCCCTGTCATAAAAGGAGCACAAATGTTTAGGTTTGCTAAGCTTATCCAATATTGATATATTATGTACCTTCTTTCCCTTGTTCCTGATCTTGACGAAACTACCATCAGGGCAAGCCTCGGCAACTTCTAGATCTCCTTTAGCGCTAGAAGTGACACTGAAGTCCTGTAGGCTGCGCTCTTCACTCTCATCGAGCAGAGTACGCTTGCGCGCAGCTCGTAGGGGAGTGGCGCGGCGGCCGGGGGTGATGCGACCTCCACTAGCTGACGTGGCGCTCATCGACGCACGAGAATCGCGTCCAGGTGACTGGGATGTTAGGTTTAACCTACGACAGGAATTATTCTGATTAAGTAAAGCAATTATCAATTAAATTTAGTAATATTTTCAATAATTATATTTTAGAACTTCCGAGGGTTACAAAAACAATACATTTGTATCTGCACCATATCTATCTTGTTAAGAAAGCAAATTTAATGATTCTATTGATAACATACCTGTCTTCTTCGCCCTCGAGGAGTGCGCGGTATGTAGCAATTTCGTGGTCTAACGATATCTTGATGTCCATTAACGTAGCGTACTCTCGCAGTTGAGCCGCCATTTCGTCACGAAGACGCGCAAGTTCTTGTTCCAGCGAAGCCAGGTCCTCGGCGTGACGCGCGCGCTCCGACTCCAGTTGGCGCTCCAACTCACGGCAACGGTTCTGTTTAAAATTAAATTGATTTTTTTAATGAATAAGACAGTAGAAATAATTGAACTTGCCAGAACCAATGAAATTTGAATAGTGCAAATTATATAAATTTCATATAGAGTGTATATTAATGAAGAATAAACACAATGTTCTATAATATTTGTGTTTTTGTCATTTTGGTTCTTGGTGTTTAGTATTCAATATTTTAATATTTTACTGTTATTTTGATAAATCATTATTCAAAGTATTCGAACGTGTGTTTTGCCCGTTTGGACGAACTTCACAATTTTTTTATTTGTACGCCCAACTAGACACGATATTAAGAGTGATGTTATAATGTTATGATATACCTCTTTATATAATAAAAAAAATGGAACAGTAATGTTTGACGTGGATAAAACCACGCAAAGCAAAAAAGTACATGTATTATGTAACATTAAGTTACAATATAAGTACTAATTTAAACAGATAAAATAACTCACACTGAGGGAAGCGTTCTTGTTCTCCAGATCGTTGAGCGTGGAGTTGAGACTGTCGATGCGCGTGCGCATGGTACGCAGCTCTTCTACGGCCACTGTTGCTGCGCTACTGTTGCGATGAGCAGCAGATTGCAAGTTCTTCATCTAAAGACGAATGAAATTTACTTTAACATTAAATTGCACATTCTTTAGACTAATGTAATTAAATAATAAATTTTATATTAAATTGGTCACTATAATTTTCTATTATAAAAATGAATAATATTACCATCGAATGTACCTATTTATCGATCGACTTGTAGATTTAAGAAGGCGGGAAATTGCGATTACCGTCTCAACTGGTTTTTAAGAATGAGTGCTTATGTTATTGCACACACTCGGCCACTAGAATATATCTTATGCATTTTGTTATCCTTTAAATTCTCAATTGATAAGGCCGTCGTAATCGTATTTGATCAGGAGCAAATTATTAAGTAACTAAAGCAGACATTGGGTAAATTAAATTCAATAAATACCTTATTCTCATAGAGAGCTTCAATTTCATCGCGATTAGCCTTAATGTTAGCTTCCTGCTGTTCACGCAGTTCCTGCAGGCTCTGTTGTAGTTTAGCCTCATATTGCTGAGCAAGACGACCATCTGTTGAGTAAATAATAATATATATAGAGTAAATAGTCATAGTGCATCTATATTAACTAAATTAATTACTTAAATATTACTAATTATATGATGTAATGATAAATTTTCAATTAGGTTATAAGAAATAAATAAAAACATTTTTGGTCTTTATTATACGAACTAAAACTCCCATATTGTTAGCTTCGATATATATATTAACCATTAATACCAATATATTTTATAGGCAAAATGGCTTCCTAAAAGAATAACTCACCAATTTCGGATATCTCAACTTGACGTCTGGTACGAGTCTCGTGCAGCTCCTGCTGGAACACCTGCTCCTTGAAAGATAACTCCTCGCGCAGACTCTGCACCGTGTTCTCCATATCGATGCGACATAGCATTTCTTCCTCGAGGGTCTTGCGGGTATCAGCGTATACTTTACGAAGCTTCTCAAGTTCTTTAGCCAGTTCCTACAGAAAAAAAATAAGAAGTTAATACTCATATCGAATCCGGTTAAAATTCTTTTAATTATAAACTTTTTTTTTATTTATTTTTTTACGACATAGTGCATTTTATGGCATAGTGTCTTTCGATTAATGTATGTGTTGCGCTTCTTCTTTTTTTTTGTTTCGTGGATCAAATACCGTTGATATAGAAATGTTTATACAATTATCAACAATCACTATAAAAAGTTTCAAATCAATCGGATGAAACATTCATTTATATAATTATATTATATATTATAATTATATTATATAAATAAACAATTATACTGAGTAAGAAAATTTCAAACAATGTATAAACTGAAGTATCCTGTACAAACATTTTAATATATTTCAATGCAGTTGATAATGAAACTTTTTATCGCTTTCAATTTAAACCGGTTCATTAATATCAACTTAAGTCAATAATGTCATATCAAAAGTAACTTTAAAGTGCAGTTAATACAAAATTTTATATTGGTATTCCTGACGATAAAATCGATCTGTAAATTACTATTAATTAAATACAAACCCTGGCCTCATCCTGTGCCTTCTTTTTGTCAGCAAGAGCAGTATTATATTTGTTGCTCTCCTCCGTAAAGCGAGTTTCATAATGACGCGCTAAATTTTCTGCCTGATGACAATCCTTCGTCTTCTTATCCAAACTGAAAAAAAAAGAAAGATAAAAATAATGCAAACAGAATTTGAATGGTCGTTAACGGTGATCTTGACACACATATACATATTTAACAAATAGCAAACGATCAAAATACATCACTCGCTTTTGTAATTACATTTTGTTATAAGGTTATCATTCTTAAGAACTAGTTTTTCGATATTAAAACTCAATTGTGTTTGTTCTAAAAATACTTTTTTTTTTTTTTAAGAATTTTATGTATCGATTATTTTCCCGATATTAAAGTAATGTAGCTTGTTTTTATTTGAAAACGATCGATATTTCATGTTCCCCTATTATTTACGTAAGCTGGTAGCGTGACTTTTAACTATTACATCGCAGGAGGGGAGCTTACTCGTGAATATAGCACGGGACATCGTCCTCAAAGTCAATGTAACTATTTACATTGTAGCGTCAATTTTATTTAAAGCACAAACTTATTTCATTTAAGCGTTATTGTATATTACGTTTTAAAATTCTCGAATATGTAATTATTGAATTTAATTATAATAACAATGAGCGTTTTTATTGTATTATAACAATAAAGAGGATAAATATAAATAGCGATATTATTTTTAAATAGAACTTGTGATATTAGTAACTTTGGATCATAAATTAACGACATAAAAAAGAATTACCTATTTAAAAAATGATATCATTTAATACGACATGGTCGCAATTTTGATAGCACAGCTTAAGAGATATAAACGATACCCGTTCAAATAATAATGTAGAAATATGCATTCTGTACAAATATAATTTTAATAGTAGGTATATTACTGCTAAACAACATTTTACTATCGTTATGCTCCGGTTTGAAGGGTGAGCCAGTGTAATTAATAGATAGGTGAAATGGATAGATTATACCTCGAGATTTCAATTCACCCTTTAAAAATTTCTACCCCTAGTAAGGGTAGAAAACTTGTGGATTTGTCACTTAATCTGCATATAATATTACCTGTGCTGTATTCGAATATTGTAGGCAACTTATAATAATCCTTTGTTTTATCAAATAACAGTTTAATTTCGTCCAAAATATAAATAAATAATAAGGAAAAAAAAGAGTTCAAAATGAGTGTAATATAAGGGGGAATCTTTGCCGATTGTAAATTAATTTGATAAATCGATTTTTAAATCATAGATAATACTTTGAGAGGGCCGATAAAATAAAGTTTAAAAACGAACACTGTGGATGAAATACATACTATGTTTTCCTAAGCAGCGTATAATAATAAAATTATATTTAAAACGTAAAACGTTTCGAATTAAAAGTTTAAGTATACTATTCCATGGGCTGTTTTTCTCGTAAATATATAAAACGGAGCTGAGACTGTATCATTTAGCTATTATATTTCACAAATAGTGAAACCTGATAGAAGGTCAAAACCTGTACTAATGACATATTACTTGAGCATACTATGACATAATGCTTGAGATATTTATTTGTCAATGGTATACGATATACTTAAATCATTAAATATATCGAGTGATCAAATGTTTAGCGGGTGTTTAATTAAACAATACGTTATCTCTTTCGGTCATCATTGAATTAACAATCGAAAGAAGAAGACGGCACTAATCACGTCACAAACAACATGAGTAGGTAAAACCTGAGTAGGTCTTTAAAATAATGCCGAATTAAAATGTTAGAAAGATCTTCGTAGAGAAAATAGCATGTTTTTATAGAGCTCGACATGTGTTTGATTCGATATTATATTTAGATATATATCTTAAATAATTTGCTAGCAATGCGGGGGAGCTCAAATACTATATGACTAAAAGCATTATAAAATTATAATACGTGTTCAAATAATTTTCAAATAAAGTTTTAAAATATAATTTTATTCGGTGTAATAGCACGTTGTCTTATGTTATAAATAACTTGTATTCGCTTTACGTGAAGGTATCTTTACGTCACGGTTATTTTAACAATTATTACGTCATCTCTCAAGTTAATATCACATTCTCGCATAGTCAAATAACCAACCAAAGCTCAAG
Organism: Nymphalis polychloros; assembly: GCA_905220585.2. Taxonomy (NCBI): domain Eukaryota; kingdom Metazoa; phylum Arthropoda; class Insecta; order Lepidoptera; family Nymphalidae; genus Nymphalis; species Nymphalis polychloros. The sequence continues at coordinate 11,282,278 of HG992243.1, read as the reverse complement.
AACAAATCTTTGTTATATTATCAAACTCAATAAACATTTTTTAGATATGTACCTAGTTAAGTTTAAAATTTATAAAATACTATCCGTGCCCCGCGTTTTTACCCGCGTTAAATTTGTATTCCACATGAAATAACTATATAGACTCAACCAATTTTGATGAACTTAAGACTGAAATAAGGACTAAACAGCGCCTTAGAAAACTCCTTATAATGCATTTGGAATTATTATCCGTTTTGAAGATTATCGTGGCAAACCTTTCGAATGGTATAAATTTAATTCCCCTCCTTTAATGTGTCCTGTAACGTGTAAGTAGTGTAGGACGCCCTGCGACAAGGTGGACTGACGATTTGAAAAAGGTGGCAGGTACGGGATTGATGCGGGCTGCCCAAGATCAAGATGGTCGGTGTTCTATGGCGGAGGCTTTCGTCCAGCAGTGAACGGCGATAAGCTGATTTATAAAGTAAATAAAATGTGTAACAATTATCGATGTTTGTATTTAATATAAATAGATTTTGTAACGAAACATTCGAAAGATTTAATACCTTGATGGTGGTTAGTGTTATGAATTTTCCGGGACGTTTTTACGCCGTTCTTTATAAGTTCGTAACGATAAAATATGAAGTTACTTTTGCTCCTGTAGGAGTAACATAATGTTACAGTACTTTCTAGAAGATCCAGGAAGTAAATGACAAAAGATTAAAAATGGGATACGAGAATTGAGTAAATATTGATAGTATGTATAAAATCGGTATTTGTAACTTCTATGTTTCTAATTTATTATTTTTCGAATTTTAATTTACTACTTCTTGAAAAATCTTTTTGTTTTTATTTATAAAGTCACAATGACTTAATAAACTTAATTCAGTAGGCGTAAAGCCTTGTGGGGGCATGTGTGTCGCGGTCGTCAGGGTCAACATAGGTCAATCAAGGTAACTTAATGTCCTCATATTATTGTTACAGAAATGACCTTACTGATTTTTTAAAACTTCATTTATTTAAAACCAAGATAAAGCTGCGACGAAATCGCAATGCTTAACAAATAACTTGTGTTTATATATATATTTTATTTCCTCTTTGCCCTTTAATTAAATTATATTTGTTCTGAGTTCTGAGAAAAGATTGATAATCTCGATTTAATGAAGTTGTTATAGGAATTATTCCCTGTTTTTCGAAATTGTTAAGAAGCAACCAACATACTCAGATTGTTTGATGCAGATGTGACATAAAATTACTTAAAATTACTCGATAATTTTATAAAGTAATTCATAGCTGATATAACATTGCATTGCTAACCAGGACAAGGTTATGTCAAATATAGAATGATTAAGAACACACAAGTATTAAAGAAAAAATATTTAGTTCACTGTTTAGTGCTCAAAAATGGTAAGGTGAAATGTGCAATTAAAATATATTCAATAATGATAATTTTTAATGATCAGATATTACAATTGATAGGCAATTATAATATTTATAAATAAGAATAATAAACTAAAAATAGCCGTACTATTATGGATTAATGCGGGAAGTATTTTAAATTATAGTTACCAGAAGAAATTTAAAACAAAATTGTATATTTTGTACTGAAACTTATGAAAAACAAAATAAAAAGTAGAGGAGTTGAGAGTCATGTTACTGCACACAAAATATACAATAACAAATGGGAGATTATTTTGACTTTTGCAGAGGTTGTAGAATAAATTTTAATGTCAATTTCAATATTAATTAAATATAAAATAATTGATAAATAATAAGAGTATAAACACAAATGCCTAATGAACCTTACAGTTGACTTATATTTCACTGTAGTCCCATTCTTTACAAACAATACTGACACACATCAAATATTATTAATTTGTTAAAACATTAGGTGTATGGCCCATTTGGGGTTAAATACTAATTACATTGGGTATTAATTAATGCCTATAGTCCGAATTACTATTATAATTCTGATATAAATTATATTATTCACTAGATATTATTCTTTATTTAGAAAGACAAATGTACAGATGAACTTTGTGAAAATACAAAATTATATTGTAATTTAATATGTTAGCTTGTGTCTAGCAAGCAAATAATGAAGCTAAGCTATGTTTATCATTTGACCTATTATGAGATATACTATATTACCTTGACTCAAATAGATTTACAACTAGGTCATCATTTTTTTTGAGACTACTATCTGTCAAGTTTTAAATAAAAAGTACTATGTACTAGCATTTAAATTATTCAATTGTTTTGAATGCATTTGTTTACAAACAAATCTATAGTAACATGCTTTTAAACAAGTAAATAATGATTTAAGCCAACATGAGTTATATGTGAACCTTTAATGTTATATATGATTGGATTGTTATAATGAGGTATGATGTCACTGTGTCGTAAAGGCGAGGTCGCCCGAGCGCTCGTCATTCCGTGCTCGATCCGAAACGACGTCGATGACGTAAACTATGCTAAGGTTAGCAGGAAGAAATTCTTAAAATATACAGAATTTGTAGGGCTTTTAATATAAAATTAGATTAATGTATAATTGGAATAAATACTTACTTTTTCTTAAGGTCATCGTTTTCTTCGTACAATCTCTTCAAATCGATTTCCAATTTAGCTTTCTCTCTTGATGTATCATCTAATAGTTTCCTTGCATCTTGGAGCTCATGCTCGTACATCCCCTTTATATTAGACACCTCGCGTGTGACCACTTCCTGTGTGGTTTGAATTTCTCGACGCAGACCAGAGTTCTCACTCTCAAGTTGACGGACTTTATCAATATAGGCTGCAAGACGGTCATTAAGATTTTGTAATGCATCTTTCTCCTGTAGACGTGTATGTCTTGTTGGACTCAAAGGACTGCTTGGCCGGCCGGCAGAGCTAGAAGGGCGGCTACCAACAGGAGTGCTTGACTGAGGAGGTATTGGCACTGACGACACAACACTTATATTGGTTGAAGATGTAACAGTTTTTTTTGATTTAGAGGACATTTTGAAGTGATTTTTCTGTCACAACAAAAACAAATACACAATTAATTCAACACAGAAGCCAACTAACGGCGGCAAGCGTAGATCTTGATTTCTTCACAACCTGTAAACCCAAGCTTAAATGATCACGTGACCATGAGTCATAAGCATAACAGAATGTTGCCATTAACAAAACCGATAATTCGTAAATCGGCAAAGCGCAAGGGAGTTTAGAAATATCTTATTCGGCCTTATTTAGAAACGTTGTTTACGGGTTATTAGTTAAATAATGCTGTGTCTTCTTTTTTCGAATGTCAAATCAACAATGACAGAGACAAGAGAGTGAAATCACAGTGAAATCAGTGTTTACATAAACACTCGCAATGCAAAGTTTATGTTAGTTAGTTGGTTTTTAAGTTTAATTAAAACTATCAGTGAAAAGAAATCATAGTAAATATCAAAGTGAAAAAATATTTGAGATTAATTTAACTTCATAAAATAGACTTGATTATACATTTTAATAATAATTGACCTTATTTGTAATATAATTCTTGAATTTGGATCACTTTCTTAAATTCGATTTTTTTAACTATAAATTCTTAATATTTATACTTGAAAAAATCGAATAACCTTACACGAAAAACTGGTAAAAAAAAATATATAAATATTGTAATTATTCTTAATAATGAGGGCTGAAAAACGATATCTTTGAATAAAAACGATTCGGTTCAGATTACAGAATAAATTTAACTTTGAAGACAAATATAATAGATTTAGCTATTTGTTAAGCCTAATCGAAAACGACACAAATAAAAATAATTAAATACAGACATAAATCGTAATAATTTCTAATTAATCGTAAATTAAAATTTCTTTAAATATCGTATAATTGTAATTTCAGCAAATAATATTAGTTTTAAATGTCTCTTAAGTAAAATGTTTCAATACCTATTCAATTAATTACAAATTAACGTTGCTTATCGACTGACTAGTTAAACACTGATTTCGCTCTTAAAGTAATCATTGTGTTGCCATTCCACAGAAAAAGTCATTGCATGTTTAATAATTTACTAAACATTTACAAATTAGGCCATGATTTCTCTTTTTTTATAGAATAGGTAAGCGAACGATCATATGGACCATCTGATAAGTGGTCACTAACGATCATAGACATTGTAAGAAATGTTAACCATCTCTTTACTTTTCAGCCAACCTTGGGAACTAAGATGTTATGTCTCTTGTGCCTGTAATTACATTGGCTCACTCACCCTTCAAACCGGAACATAACATTACTAAGTACTGCTGTTTTGCGGTAGAATATCTGATGAGTGGGTGGTACCTATCCAGACGAGCTTGTACTAAGTTCTACCACCAGTAAATCTCTGACTGTCATTATTAATTTGACATTCGAAAGAAAAAGACGGCATTGTTTAACTAATAACTTGCTTAACAAATTTTATATTGTTTATAAGTAAGTCCGTTAGCTTTAATTGGACGAGAAGTCATTTTTCCTTCTTCTTTCATAGGTTAACAAAAGTAGTTCGACACGGCTTTTTAATTTAAAAAAATTGAAGTTATTTTTATTAAGCTTGTCCAATGCTACGAAATATAATATCATACAATAAGAATCTGGCAACCCTTCAGGTGTAGATTCAAGTAGATTGTTTTTAATATCAAAATAATGGATAAGAATTAAGAACATATTTAATAATTTAAGACTAGTTAGTAGTTTTTGACAGCGTGTTGGGGAATGGGCTGGTGCTTGGTATTAAAAAGCCTATGTTCCTTCCTCCGAGTTCAAGCTTGGTTCTTAACAATTTTTTATAAAAATTGGTTGTGGGGTGGGGGTTATCTATCAAATCGTAACATACAGGCGGAGTTATTGTCACATTTAAAATTTTATAAGCGGAATATTTTGTAATAGTTAAGACAAAAAATCTTGATGAATGTTTAATATAAATATTTTTTTTATTAAATTTGTCATACAAAATTATTGTATTTAGGAAAAAACAATTATAACTTTGTACGTCTGTTAGTCGTTCTTCGGAGTTGAATATTGCGAAAATGGCACTTAAATTTTCAGTGAACGGGATAACAATCTGTAAAAATAAATCTATGCTAGCCAGTTCTTCAAAACCTTCGCTCTGCCATATTTTCCAATACAGTATTGTATAGTAGCATACACTTTAAGCAATCTTCGCTCAACAGCTTTAAAATGTTCTTCTGTTGCTAACCTTTGACCTTGAAGAGCAGCTAATAATTTGATTGTGCTTGTCAAAGAACCACCAGAAACCATTTCTAATTTTTGCCAAGTAGATGGTGAAATCCTATGACAAATTTGATTTAAGAAATTTGTTCATATAAAGATTTAATGACAAATATATGTTTTTAAATTTATTAACAAAAATAATCACAATATACATGTATAATTTTAGAAGTACTTACATACAACATTGGTAAAGAGGTGCTAAAATATCCAACTCATCTACTGAAGGATTTCCTAATCCTTTACCATTGTCTAATAGAATTATTTGATCTTTGTACACTTCAAAACGGTGTCTATCTCCATTTTGTATTAGGAAATCAAATATGGCAACATCTATTAAATTAAGCAATAGTTTTGTACTAAGTGATCCCTTCACTTTCCTTAAAAAGATTTAAAAATGCATGACAAAAAATACCTTTATAAAAAATTTCCTACAATTACATTTTGCTTTAATCTATACTAATATATAAAAGCTGAAGAGTTTGTTTGTTTGATTCGGCTAATCTCAGGAACTACTGGTTCGAATTTAAAAAATATTTTTGTGTTGTATAGTCCTTTTATCGAGGAAGGTTCTAGGCAGATTTTTATTCATTATATTTTTATTAATTATACACGGGTGAAACCACGGGCACAGCTAGTATTATATGAAATAATTTTTTTAAATATAATAAATGAAATCATCTTGATTGAGTGTTTGTATGTGTAAGTTATCGTGATTTTTTATTATATATAATCTGATCTAATTTCAGAAGTAAAGATAAAGTAATGTTAGGTTTACATCTCCCGTTTGATTTGCCTAATAGCTCTATAAAGCACACAAATAGTGATAAATATATTATCTTTATTTTTAATACAACACTATTCCACTATTCCACATTTCTGCCTCGTTGGTCTAGTGGCTAGATATAAGGCCGCAGACCCGGTGGTCCTGGGTTCAATTCCCAGGTCAGGCCAATAAATAGTTATTGGGTTTTTCTGTCAGAAAATTCTCAGTAGCAGCCCGGAGTCTGGAAGTTGGAAGTGTGTACACTCCCGTGCCTCAGAAAGCACTTTAAGCCATTGGTCCTGCGCCTGAACTCTTTCCGGTCGTGTCGGATTGCCGTCCCATCGGATTATGAGAGCTAAGGAAAAGAGAGTGCACCTGTGTTTGCGCACACACTTGTGCACTATAATATGTCCTGCGCAGTTGGCTAATCTCTCTTGAGATTGGCCACCGTGGCCGAAATCGGTCTGGAGGACCTTATTCCACTAAATGACTTACACATATCAGCTGTTATACTTACTTACAAAAGGCATTATCAATTTCCCATTCCATTTTTCTGTTACTATAGGAACGTCTCCAGGGTGATTTATGAATTTTAAATTGTCTATCCAAGTATAGAATGGCTGCGCCTTCAATTTCTCCATTATGGTCAGGGCAAACTGTTTCATTTTTTCTACAGTAAAAACATTTACCATAAATACATAATGATCCACTATCTAGAACATAAAGTCACTTAAAATTAATTGCCTTGCATTAAGCAAATAAAATTCCTTAATAAAGAGAAAAAAATAGGAATGAAATTGTTACCATTTTTTATCATAGTTTTTTTCAATCCCATAGTTGCAAAGGGTACTATGTCTCTGTGGAGATGTATACGTCGTATTATAGAAGGGGCAATCCACCTAAAGTTTAACACCATTGCTAGGTAGTATGCAAATACCTCAGAGTTGTGGCGGTCAAAACCAGCATAAATGTTGCCGTTAACCACATGATTCAAATTGTACCTTTTAGGTTTGAAAAATATTTTCTGTTTTCCCTTAAAAATTAAATTTTCCTTGTTACATATCTGTACCTTAGTAGCTAAGGATGTTTAGCTGTGTTTATAAAAATTAAATTCGTATTTAAATTCTGCCTTAAATAATCTTACCTCAAGTAAAAGTAATAATTTGAGCTGTGTTCCTTTCGGGGCATTATCAACTAAAGCTATCTGTGTGGTTTGTATTGCATGCAATATTTTACCAGCGGCTCCATTTTCATGAGGAAATAATGAGTCGTCACTTATCCACTAAAATAAAAAATCATTACATAAAATTTTAATAAAACCAAATATTAATGTTTACAAATTACATACATTTTGAGTTTCACTCCATATTGGTTCAGTTTTGATATTTTTAGTGGTGTTAAATGATGCTAATAGATTTTTTTGTTTCAACATAAACTTTGAATTTGTGGTTTTATATTGATTAGGCAAATAATTGAGATAATCGTAAATTTCTTTAAAAACACTTGGAGTTAGATCTATGTTTATGCTAGGTACGTTAAATGTATGAGATTTCAAGCCAACTGTGTTAAGAGTGTAAAAAAAAAATATATTAAGTGCTACGAGAACAAGCAGAAATAATGAGAATCCAAAAGCATAATTCATTGACATTATAGCCGATTTTAAAACACTTTTAATTCCTTATAATCCACATATTAACTCTTAAATATGAAAAATAAATAAAATATACATGATTAGGGTAGGTTTAAGGAAATTAATTTGTGCTTGAGTAAATTATTCATGTCCCTTATCGATATGCAGCAATTTTAATTCATAAATTATGTATTCGATTGTAATAAATAGTTACAAATTAGAATAGTTTCTTTGGTATTTTGACATAAGATAATTGTCAGTTGTTACCACAGAATACTTTTACTTTTGACATTTAAACTTATATTTAAAAGCGATTTGAAGCAAATTATTATGCCATTCAGCTTTGGCTGATGTACATAGTTATCGAAACATATATTTGCTTCAATATAGCAAAAATAAAATAAATTACTTTGCCAGGAAAATATAAAGTTTTACCAATAACCAATTTATTACGATAACACTTTTTTTTTTTCTTTTTTCGATATCTCCGGTTTTTTTTTAATTTGTTACACAATAGGTATAGGTCTCAGAGTCAAATATGACTACATGTATTTAATAGTTACGATTATGCAGTGTAATAGTAAAGAGAAGTATATTTATATATAAAAAGGGTTTCTCAAAATGTATGAAATTTAGATGGCGTTGCTGGAGCTAGCGGGTAAAATTTGAAGGAAAGGGCACTAATAGCAGCTGTACTCAACCTGCAGACCGCGCCCACTTGATGTATAAACTATTTTAAAGTTCAAAAGTATTGACACCTAAATAATTTGAATTAAACAACTGCTTGTGGTCACGAACACTGCGAAGTGTTTGTAACGTCATGAAATGATAAAAAAATGTTAAAATATACGCAATAAATCCGTTCATAGTTGTTTAATTTAATTTGTAACTATCCTGAAACCTAAGGTATCATTACCTAAATATTTTTTGTTGCGGTCCGCGATACCATGACATTTATGGCCCCTATAAAGAAAAGGTTGAGTATCGCTGCGTTAGAGCATAAATCGAGTTAGTACTCGTTAAAGTAAAACGAATAGAGAGAAAATGAGACAACCGCATTCAAAAGACGATATTTTATAATTATTCTGTTAATCAAAATAAATCGTAATTAATAAGCATACAAATTTTTATTTCAGTTCTCCTTTTTGTTATAGTAGCGCCATTTTGGCAATTTATGGAACACTTTTTCGGGTTAAGACCCTTACGAGATATGGAACCCATAATCGTAACTCTATTATTTTAGAATTTAATTTAAGTTACTATAATTGGATCTCAAAAGAAACGTGATGTGTATTTACTATTTAACTGTTCAATAAAAGCATGTTATAGGTCGCAGAATGGGCATTACGATATTTTAGTTATTTTTCATATTGTCGCTACGGGAAACGCCAGATCCACCTCTATTGGGGCTTCCTTTGAAGTATGAGCGCGCATGTTGTGTGTAAAGGTTAAAGTCAAAATAAATTTTTAGTTTCATACGTACATGGCTAAACATTTCATTTTTTAACATCTTAGCGCTCGAACTTCCAACGTCAGATGATGTCAGTGTAAGGTTTTCAGCTTCAGATGACGTCAGAGTATTATTTGTTATTATTGTAAATGCGTTAAGTACGTGTGTGAGATCGGTACATGAGTTCATATGTTTATACATCAATTCTAGAGTAAAGTCGTAAACCATTAAATTGCGTAGATCAATCACGAATGTTTTTACATGTTTATTAAAATATTAGGTCCTTATATATGAAATTAGCGTTCTGTACGGGACGAATATAAAGTAATTTTTTTTTGTAAAGTATATTTAATTAATCAAAGTATGCACCGTTGTTATCTATGCACTTTTGCCATCTCATAAGTAGTTCATGGATCCCTTTACTTAAAAAAACCAAGGGGGCGAGAATCAAGAAACTCTTTGAAGGCGGTTTGGACTGGCGCATCGGAGTTGATTTTTTTTCCTCGTAAGAAGTTTTCCAAATTCCGGAAAAAATGGTAATCTGTTGGAGCAAGGTCCGGGGCGTACGGTGTATGTCGCAGACATTCCAATTGTAGTTCATCTAACTTAGTAGTTGTTTGTTGTGCAGTGTGTGGTCTTGCGTTGTCGTGAAGCAGCAGTGGCCTAGAACGAATGACCAATCTCGGTTGTTTAGAAGCTAGTTCTTCCTTCATGGTTTGCATTTTCTGACAATAGATATCTGCCGTAATCGTTTGGCCAGATTTTAGAAAGCTGTAGTGAACGACACCGGCGCTAGTCCACCAAACACTCACAAGTAACTTTTTCTGAGTAAATTTTCATTTAGGGCAGGATTTGGCTGCGACGAGCGCTTCCGATTATCGTACAGTATCCACTTTTCATCACAAGTAATGATTCGATTTAAAATCCCTTCATTATTGTGTCGGTTGAGCAAAGTAACACAGCAGTCGACGCGTGTTTGCAAGTTCGATTCACTCAATTCATGAGGTACCCATCGTTCAAGTTTTTTTACTTTCCCGATTTGCTTCAAGTGGATTAATACAGTTTTATCACTTACCCCGAAGCCTGCAGCTATCTCTGAAGTGCTTTGTGATGGATCCGCTACCACAATAGCCTTTAATTCTTCATTTTCCACTTTGGTCTCCGGCCGTCCAAGGGGTTGGTTCCGGGGGTCGAAATTTTCAGAACGTTGAAACCAAAAAAGTGCTTTCTTTTGCGACACCAGCGCCGTACTCATTAAGACTTCGAGCTGTTTCTGCAGCACTGGTGCCACGGTAGAACTCGTACTCGTTTCATGTTTTCCATTGTGCGGTAATAAGCGACAACAAAGAAAAAAATAATGAGGAAAAAACAAATGTATGACTGTTTTCAAAACTCAAATGTACCAGCTAAATGAATTTATAAACTTGAATTTGGAATTCTTAACCAAAGAGGAGATATTTCAGATCAAAGTGGTCAGTACGACAAAACGCTAATTTCATATGTAAGGACCTAATATATGAACAAGTAAAGTAAAAGTAAACAGCCTGTGAATGTCCCATTGCTGAGCTAAGGCCTCTTATCCTTTTCTTGAGGAGAAGGTTTTATATGAACAAGGCCATTCCTTTATTAATCTGTTAAAGCAGTTTCATTTCATATTAATAACATGTATGTATTAAAAATAAATACAATTAATTTATTTTCTCATTTAATATAACTGACGTTAAATGGATATCCTAGCTCTTGTCTAATATTCCAGTTAGCAAGTTTACCGTTTGTAGGAAAGGTAAAAAGAAATTCAATGTACTTCATTGGTAGAGAACATTCGAGAGCCCCTTGTATAATGACCTGCAAGTTATATAATAATTTTAATTATTAAAACAGAATAAAAAGTTTACATGCAATTCAATGATCGAACAATACAAAAAATGTTATTCGTTTGAAACGTACTTATCTACTAAAATTTCAATTGTGTAATGCTTAAACATTGGGCATTACTTTTTAGTTTTAAATTAAAAAAATAAACAAAATAGCATAGAGCTCATGGTATTAATAATAATTACTCCGTAGTTTTGATATTGCGTAGAAACAAAAAAATATCCTAACTAATATTATAAATGCCAAAAGTGAGTTTGTTTATTGACGTCTAAACTACTCATCATCATGAAATTTTAGATATACGTGGTCACGATTATAGAAAATGACATATGACCCTTATGTGTGTAAATATATGCTTATACCTTCATATAAGTGTCCGATGGCTGCCTTTCTATTGGTATTTCGTTACTTGGTACTTTAGGCGGAACTAGCCTTTCTAGATATGTCCTAGCGTTGAAGACGATTCCGTCATTTGTGGCTACACTCACGTTCTTTGCATAGTAGAGACCAGTATGGACGCCCTCCTGCCTGTTTACGGAAATAATTACATAATAAAATAAGTATAAATTAGTATGATGCAAAAAATGTTAAATGATAAATTAATAAAAGTATTCCGGTTTGAAGTAAGTCGGTATACAGGCGTCAGGCACTAAAGACATATAATAACATTTTAGGGTTCGCACACACGTATGAATTACAAATACCTACACGCTAGCCGAATTCTACTTTCGAAGCAGTTTTAGTGCGGTTGACATTACTGTATCGAAACTGCAAACCGAATGTTAGGACGATTCGCATTTATTATATTAGTTAGGATTATACATGCTAATTTAATTTCGCACATTCGAATGTGGGTTTGTTTGTTTGCTTGTTACGCTTTCACGCCTAAATCACTAAACTGATTTTAAAACTTTTTTCACCAATGAAAAGCTACATTATTAGCGAATAACATAGATTACATTTTGTTTTCGTATTCCCACGGGAACGGGAACTACGCGGGTAAAACTGCGAGGAAAACGCTAGTATATTACAATACTAAGTGTTATATAATATATAGATGAGATATAGCTTATGCTATAAACATAGTCCACGACCTTAAGCTGTAAAATCCATATCAACCGAATAAGTCATTCTGCGTGAAACAGAATAAATCGAAGAAACAAAACGTAACATAGTTTGATTTAAATCCCTTAAGGCCGGTAGAGTAATGATTCAGTATTGCTACGCAGTACACTAATTTATATTTCGCAACATTGCGATAGTATTATATCACAAAAACTAATAGTAAAAATCATTATTAATTTCGGTTAGGTAAGGTTTAAGAAATAATAATTTATAATTGACAGTTTGTTCACTTAAAACTGTCCTCGTACAATATAAATAAATCAGAGTTTTTTAATTTATTTACATAAATGTGTATAAAAGTATATAATGTTATGTAAAGTTATTACGTGTCCAAATTATTCATATCACTGATGTCAAGTATCCAGAGAGCACCCCATACGAAGCTGTCAGGTTCCTCTACGATAGTTGCTACGGCGCCTTCCCAAGACTCAACATAAATATTAAAATGTAATCTATATCCCTACAAAAATATAATAATTTGAATAAAACAGTTTATATACACTTTAATATATATTTTTTAATGATTTGATGACAATAGTAATATAATAAACTCTTAAATATGCACGTAAATCGTATATTTATATTTCATATGACTCATCGTTAGTGCAAAAAACCAGTTTTCGAGAATATACAAAAACAGTTTTTACGAAAATTATACTTAGGTTTCTTTATCCATACTACCGTCAACCGTGAGTTGAGAGACTTTTTATTCTCTTTCTAAAAAGCTCTTTAATTAAAATTAATACAATATCCACCTTTGGTCTTTAAAGATAGTAATACGTACATAATAACTACGGAGGTAGGTTATATGTAAAAAATGTCGAAGATTGTTTGATTAAATAATAATAGGTACAAGAAAAGATAGCGCGGTCTATGCGGTAAGATATATTAACACTTTGCATCTTGCTCAACCAGGAGCAGTGAGTGCAGTTGTTCAAATGTGATTGATTTATCGACATAGAACTAACAGTCAAGCTATTAATAAAAATATAAAATCTAAGCATAGCGATTAAATAATTCAAAACAATACCGTAATGTTATAGTAATTGCACTATTTTAATTGCGCATTTCGAAATATTTTGAAGAAATCCTGATATATTCAACATCGTTTTTATTTGTGAGTAGCGAAACGTAGATATTTATAGTTTAATAGAAAATTAAATATTGGTTTGTTTTTTACGTCGGCTACGTCACAGGTTGTGTTGACACCTAATATATATTTATATATATTTTTCGTCAAGATTAAATTGCATTACCTGTATCCTGACAAAAAGAAATAGATATACAAAATCGCAACATATCGTACGTATATAGTAACTATATTATAATAAAAGTTATTTTTTTCTGATTTATTACAATTACTTTATGTACATTTCAAGAATAAAGTTGTTAAATCATCGTGGCTAAAACAATATTAAATAAATTTAACTATACAAATAGAAGATAACAACTAAATTTAAAAAGTTAATTTGTTTAACGTTACGTACGTACGTTACGTTAACGTAACTATTATAAAATTCGATTTAACAACATTTTGCAGTATCTCCTTTTAATTGTAAAGGTTGCGATGTGTAAAAACTTACTAATAATTTCGCTGTTTTGAAGAAAGTAGCGGATGGATTGTTTATATGTATTCTTCTTTTGAGAAGATTACTTCCATAAGCAAAATAAAGAAACTTTCCTTCAATATCAAATTCCTCTGTGCAATAACTGTGATATAATGTAAGAAAACATACAATCCTCTGCCAAAAAGACATAATTTTACGTGTTACTTCCTTCAAACTAAACGGCTGTTTAAAATTATATGAGCGGCAATAACCTAATCATAACAGAATTCGATTCGTCCTACATTATTATAATAATATTTTCCAATGTTTTAAAAACATTTTATTTTTATTTTGTTTTGACTGAAAATAGTTTTCGCAGCCCTCAAGTTATGAGACCCGACTTTGCCTGCGTTAAGATATGATTTCTGATATTTTAGTAAATAACGATTTATTCATACTCTACTAATATTATTACTACTCACACGGGATAAAGGCCTAGGAGCCTTTTCAGTAGGATTAGTAGTTTTTTTGCGATTATAATTACAAAAAAATAAAACAAAATAATCAAAGAGTTTGTATGATTCTAATGCTTACATTTGTAGTTTATTTAAACGATATTTATAACATCATGTCGTGCTTCGATTAAGAAATACAAAAATCATTTGTTATGTGATGGATCGAATTTTGGCTTATACAGCACATCTTAAATAATAGCCATTATTCTGCACTCTACAATCCCTCACTATTTTAGTAGGTACTGCAATTTAATGTCATGACGCGGCATTCCTGACTCGATCAGAGAAAGCGCAAGGCCAAGGCTTTATGTGCTCACGTGCTAAGCAACATCGAGGATCCCATTATTGTGGGTGGTAACAATTTTGGCGGCACATTGAAGAGATAGTTAATATTTTTCACAGTACCAATGTCTATGGGCGGTTCTGACTAAACTACTACTTCTTCTAAGCTGGATGGAAGGCTTTTACCTAGAAGAGGGGACGAGTCCTTCTTTTTTAGTTTCAATAATTTCCCATATGCCTACGCCATTGTCAATGCATATGTTACCTATAATTCAACTGAGTTACTATATCATATAAATAAAACTACAGTCAGATGACCAGATCTTCTGGCTCAATAATAAAAAAATGTTTATTGAAGAGTAATAGCATACAGGTATGACTACGATTTCGTTACATGTTTTCACACACAACAGGAAGCGACTAATATAGAGCATGAAGTCAATAATAGATATAGAAGTCAACTTCGTAGAGGCAACGTGTGAATGCAGCACGAAGCATTCGATATGCGGCAAGCAGTCATGTTTGTCTCCGATGCTAACCCGATTACGCCCAATCAGCAACGTCGCCGCCCTAATTGGGCGCTCCTGATGCGAGGGCGGGCTTTTTTAACAGCTTGCGCAAACAAGTTCCCCGTCGCCGTGGGCCTGAACAAAGCGCTCGAAAATCAGGACGTTGTAAATAAACTCGGGGTAAGAAAAAAATGTAACACAGCTGCTATAGTTTTTTAAATTCCTGTTCATAGACTAGTTTTAAAATACTATAAAATATATTTTATTACGAGATTAAACCAATCTGATTACTATTATTAATAATATTGGCATAAGTTAAATTATAAAACGAAATAGGTAGCGAAAACTAAATCAAAATACATATTGCTTTAGCTTCATCCAAATCTATTAATTAATTTATATTTTTGTAAATTTGTCTCATTAAATAAAAGTAAGAGAATCACACAAAATATAAGTGTAAATGTTTGTTTAGATAAAGCTAAGATTGATTCAAAAAAAATTGATTCTTGCAATAAAGAAAAGGTTTCTACTCGTAACTTTATTATTAATACCGTAACAGGCATCCAATAGGAGTTCGTATCTCGTAGTAATCTGCACGAACAACATCAATCACCGCTACAAATCTAGAAACAATCCTCCGAACGCAGCCTTAGGGAATTAATTGTAGGGTTGTCAATATTGATTTGATTCAAATTTTTTTTTTGTGCGACAAACAAAACATGTAGGTCTTAATTAATAAATAAGGATATTTTATTAATATGTAATGAATAACCAAAAGCTGATAAGGTATTTTTGTA
Organism: Nymphalis polychloros; assembly: GCA_905220585.2. Taxonomy (NCBI): domain Eukaryota; kingdom Metazoa; phylum Arthropoda; class Insecta; order Lepidoptera; family Nymphalidae; genus Nymphalis; species Nymphalis polychloros. Next base: position 11,266,565 of record HG992243.1, on the reverse strand, counting down.
AATCACAATGTGGCAGCCCTAGCGAAAATGCAACGTCATTTCATCAAAGTAACACCATTTCTGCGTAATTCAATTGAATGAAACCGAAGTCATTTATTTTATCCTAAGTTTGATTTTTTTAAATCATTACGGGTATTAATATCTCGCTATATTAATTATATTTATGAATTCGTCATTAATTAGGTCGCATTAATATTTGAGACACTTATCTGTGAACACAAACATAAGAAAACGAAACGTTTTGTCACTAGGTTTATAATTAATATTATTATTAGTACATTTCTATGAATAATGTATCGATCTTTTATTGAAGTATTATAGAATAAGTGTCTAAACACGATATTTAACGTTTTTCATATTTACATATCTTAACCTAGTAATAATATTAAGACATTCTGTACGTTATGAAGTTAAAATATTTACCAGTTGGTACATAATAATACAATATAATAAAGACAATATTAAAAATTATAATGAGATCATCATCTTTCTCTCCAAATACTCATTCGCTATCACAGTTTATTCATTTACAAATTACATTTTCGTATTAATTTTACTCATTGGTCGAATTATTTACTTTAAACCGTCTTAAAATTCACAAAAGTACATTAGAATCGCAGAAACGTATTTTCAGTATATTTTAAAGACAATATTCAATCGTTACGAAGTAATAATTTTGACAAATTAATGAAATGTCTTTATGTTCAGCCGTGGATTGGGCTATGTGTCAGCGGGCGTAGAAACAGGTGAGGGCGCAGTGGCCGAGGCTGGCGGTGAGGGGACGCTTGCAGCCGCCAGCGCCGCCGCGTGCCTTCGAGCCTTCAGCCGTAAATCTGCGATGGAGGATGAACGACAACGCGCTGCTAACGCCGCCAAGCCCGCGTACGGAGGACACAGAGCTGCTGCAGCCGCCGCCGCTGCACTTGCATACTAATCCAAACATAATCAATGTTACTCTACTATTATATTTATAGAGAATTAGAACGATTTTTGTTTCAAACCCACCTGATGTGCTGCAGCAGATAGTAAAGCGGAATCAAAAGGTGCAAATGCGGTAGCCGGTGGATGGGGCGCGAGTGGTAGCGGCGGTGGTGGAGGAGCGCGTGGCGCGGTACTCGCCAGCCGTGGCACCGATACGTAGGGCGCCACGCGACACGGTTCCAGAGGCGTGCCCCCACCGCCCACGAGCAAACCTAGCGCAATAATAAGATATTTTTTTGCTTTCGATTTGATTTAAAAATCGCCTTAAGATTATAATTACTGTATCAAACGCTAAGATTAGTGACAGGGTATAAAAAGTCAGTTATTATTAATAAACAATTGTATGAAATTGATAACGTAGCATAAAAGTTCATTTAGATTACAAATAAATCAATTCGCTTTGGCGACTGTGCATTGATCCGACCCGATTGGCAGAGACAAACGAGCAGCCACCGCCTCGCAAATCCGTCGAGATCCGTTCCCGAACTCCACTTAATTAAATTGATATTTAAGTAAGGCATAATTTGCTCGTAAATTAAGTGAGATTCGTTGTTTATAGCCCGCTCAGGGCGAAGTGCGCAATTAATAAATTAACAAGGATCTACACGACTTAAGGTGTTCGGCGAGGCTTTTCCAAAAGATTCATTAAATTAAATTCGCGTTTACCTCAATTATTGATAAGTTAGCTTTCACATTATTAATATAATAAGATAAATTTTAACGAAGGATAATTAAGTTTCTACAATTATATATTTTTATAATATATAAATAGTTATATAAGTAGTTATATAACTCGAATCGAACTAAACTCGCCTAATATTAATACAAACAAAATAGTATTAAGTATCTTGCTTTGCATTGTTATATATGTGACAAAAATAAAGTTTTATACGTTAAAATATTACACCTTTATAATATACCTTTTGCAACGTCTACATCTATGTTAGCAATCATGCAAAATAAAGTTTATACGTTACTACAAATTGTACGTACGCAGCGGGTTGGATCGACACTATGTGTAAATCAGAGAGGCTCCGGTCGCCCGTCGACATTATCAAAATGGATGCCCTCTGCTTGTATGAGTTATTTCCATATTTGACACCGAATTACTTTCGAGAAGTGCCGACATAAATACAAGCGGGTGCGCGTCCGGCACCCCCACACTGCTCGCCCCTCACCCCTGCGACCGCCGTGCATTTATTTGATTAACTCTGAGTTGTTTAATTTAATCGAATTATAAGGTAAGCTGGTGCGGGGTCTTAGCGCTCTCGCTTATTTTAAAGCGTTGCGAACATCTTTACAGCGGTTTCTGCGTAATAAAACATCGCCACCCTCACAGTGAGCAAATAACTTTACAATTTCATGAACAGGGGAACAATTAGGCGTCGATGCATTTTTTTCTTTTTGAATTTTACTACGCCTGTTATTTGTTTTTATAACGGGAAAAGCTCGTCCGAGATTCATACCTTCGTTAAAAATGAATTCTTAATTTTATAAAGATTCACTACGGTCGCTTTATGATTTGTTATGTACGTAACTAAAAATATTACTTTTCATTTGTTTTTATAACTTAGAACGAAATTAAAAATAAGGAAGAAATAGGTATATTTTGCAATTAAGATAATTAATAATAGCTTCAAAATTATCTTATCTACTTATCCTGTATTTTTAGTATTTCGAATATCAAATCTAATAAACATTAAGTAACATTTATGGAAGATCTTTGAAATGTGAATGAATTATAAAATGTGATGAATTTGACACAACAAATGATTTCAAATAAAATGATAAATTGAACAAATAGTGAAACCACGAGCATAAATGTAATCAATAATAACATTTGTAATCTAAACGATGTGAAGGGGCAAAACGTAACAAATAACCGTTTCATTTCACTTTACATGATTGTTCTCATGTTAGGCGGCGCGGGGAGGGGAAGGGGTACATAAGTTAATAAGACATTTAGCAGGGGACGGCGGGATTGCGTCCGAATGGCTCCCGCGGGGAATCATTTTATTCGATTCTGGAGAGCGGCTTTTTTCCGCTTTACGCTCTGTTTAGCGGTTCTTCAACGTTTTCGCAATCACGCTAAAGTGTAATCTTAGGAGTATCCCGATTCCCGGAATCCCGTCACCTCTTGTTAGTTAACAGGAGCTTACAAGCGGAGACAGGATTCCCCGCAAAACTGGTACAATATGTATTGATAACTGTGACATTAAATTATGACATTTGTTTAAGAATACAGGTCAGTCAATAGGGCAATGTTTAGTGCTTACTAATACTAACGTGTATTTGAAAATGGTGTTCCATTTATGAAGAAAAATCTAATATTTCTTAAAATTCATCGTTATCTCGTGAACAATTTAATTAGAAATAAGACAATTACAGACCCTAGATATCATATCCATTAGGTTTGCTTTCATTTATTCATTACAATTTATAATATAACAATAGCTGATTTAATTAACACGAGGAATATTTCATTATAATTTAAACTTTTGAAACAGTATTCTGTATATCAAGGTCTTTCAATCGCTAAGTGCGTTACACCATTCTCAAAATTTATCGGTTCATGTGGATCGCTTGCACGTTTTTTACGGATTCCTGCAATTCCCACCCGGCCCGTTTTAATTATTCATTCGTGTGAGTTATGGTCGAATTAAAAAACTGTTAGAGTCGGACCGGCGCGGTGCCAGCGGGAGCTAGTAATCAAGTTAGACGGTATGATGGAGAATACATAATGTGATAACCATTGCTCTGGTCTATGAAGTTGAAAGTACTATAGCTTTGATAAATAATCACTTTAGATGGTTGAAATATATATGAATATATAATTTTATATACATAAGAATTATTGCCTTCAGTGTATACTCCAAAAAGAAATGCTCTACAAATCATAACAGTGTTACATGGTGGCAAGAATGCTGGCAGCATTTCTAAGTTCAATCGCAATTCTGATCAAATTTATACAAGAAAATATCAAAATCATAGAAAAGAAAAAAGTAATTTTAGCAAATAGTACCAAATAAATTGTATTATGTTTAAAGTGCATTTCAATTAAAGAACAAAACGACCTAGCTAGAGCAACACAAAGAAAAATAAAAATGAACCATATCATTTTTATAGCGGACAACGATGTAATTGTATTAATTTTTGGTTTGACTCATGTACATATTGATATTGGTAGCATAAAATCTAAAAACGATTACATATAATAACACCTACGTTTTTCACACCTCATCATTTTACATAATAAATATGACAAGCGAAATGGAAACTTTTTGGAATACGTGAACATTAAGCATGCAGCACTAAGTATTAAATTTCCACTCGAATGGGTGTTATTTTGCAAAGCGATGCCAACTCGGGGGATGTAGTTCGCCGGTATCATTTGCAATTTCTACTTTTCGACTACATTAAGCGGCGAATTTATTTAGCATAATACACGATTCGAGCATTTGTTTTCATTAAAATTTTCATTAACGACATTGCGGGAAACGGGTGACGAGTGAGCAATTTTGCTTTATAATAAAAATTAATTGTATTCGTTATTATATGTGTGTCGATTATCTGTTTTAATAAATTAAGATACATTTTCTGCAATGTCTACCTACCTAAAAAAACTCAATATACATAAAACTGATACCAGAAGATTCAGCGTGTTTTGAAGAATGTTTTAGTATATAATATATGTACATAAGACTATTGACGTGATATACTTGATTTTTATGTTCTTGTATATTATAATTACAAACAACTATAGTAAGTACTATTTCATACCTTTATGCATCTGGCTTTCGTGTTTTCGACATTTTGCACGACGGTTTTGGAACCACACCTGAAAATAAACATTTTTGTTATTTATTTCAAATGCATATTTATACTTTTTGTTGAGTCTGTTGAGTCATTTTTATTTAATACGTACATACATTACGTTCGTAGGTAGATATATAAATATATATAGTATCTACTAGTTTACACAGTCTCCACAATTTCGTTTCAGACATAAACTTCGCTGTAAATATGCCGGTTTCGGTTACTTTATTTTGCGGTTTCCTGCTTTTTATTCTACTTAAAGAAAACAGATCTTCTGACCGTGTTTAATCAAAAAGATTCTTGATTTTTGCTTCAATTAAATTATTTAATCCAATCTATTGATATTTATTTTATCTCTGTATGAGATACAATCTGAAAATTTTATTTATAATATCTAGGTAATAAATAAAGTCCTCCAGACCGATTTCGGCCACGGCGGCCAGTCTCAAGAGAGATTAGCCAACTGCGCAGGAGATATTATAGTGCACAAGTGTGTGCGCAAACACAGGTGCACTCTCTTTTCCTTAGCTCTCATAATCCGATGGGACGGCAATCCGACACGACCGGAAAGAGTTCAGGCGCAGGTCCAACGGCTTAACGTGCTTTCCGAGGCACGGGAGTGTACACACTTCCAACTTCCAGACTCCGGGCTGCTACTGAGAATTTCCTAACAGAAAAACCCAATAACTATTTATTGGCCCGACCTGGGAATTGAACCCAGAACCACCGGGTCTGCGGCCTTATATCTAGCCACTAGGCCAACGAGGCAGTCAGGTAATAAATATAGTATTTAAATAGGTAAATAAAATAAATATATTCAAGACGTGTTCAAATCAAAAACGAATACATAAAAAGGCATGATTTTGTATGAATTTTGTGTTAATAAGACGCTTAGCAAATAATGCTACTAAACGATTTATGTGAGCCGACAGTAGTCTGACTGTCTCGACATGGGTGAACATGGTGAACACATAAGTAAACAGTCCAACACGGTTAACCGCATTAGCGAGGGCACGTACCGGCCTGATTGCATGATAGAGGGATGCAAATCTACTGCCTACCATAGAGTATTATGAACGTTTACTGTACATTCAAGGTTATTTAACATTTTAAAATATGCTATTAACTACACACACATTAAAATAAAACAAATCTTTAAAATCAGAACTGTTTTTATATCAGGATAGACTTTCGACATTTATTTAATATATTAATACCGTGTTTTTTTTTTTAAATATTGATTATAAAGCAGTTTGTGCAAATATTTTTTACTTAGTGAGTGCAAGATTTCAAAGACCATATTATTTTTGTACAAAATTTCCAAAATCCACGATAATAATTGTTCTAGATGCTGATGCTCGGGCTCAGTAACAACCTATGATGTCCCACTGCTGGGCTAAGACCTCTTCTCCTCTTTTGAGAAGAAGGTTTGGAGCTTATTCTACCACGCTGCTCCAATGCGGGTTGGTGGAATACACATGTGGCAGAATTTCAGTGATATTTGATATATAGTCAAGCACGAGATGAATTATAAAATAGCAAATTAAGCACATGATAATCAGTGGTGCTTTCCCGGGTTTGAACCCACGATCATCGGTTAAGATTCACGCGTTTTTACCACTGCGCCATCTCGGCGGCCCAAAGATTTATTTATTTATTTATTTATTTAAGAGGACAACCAACAGTGGATACAATATCACATGATAAAACAATATTACATTTTTTAAAATCATCTTGGTAAATGTTCCACTAATTATAGGTAGTCACAACATGCACAATCACATTATACAATAGACATTAGCTTAACTGTAAATATAAATGAATCACATAATATATACTAATAACAACACAAGTGGAAGTTGGAAGAGATAAAATTTTTGTACAAACTTCAGAACTTAAGTTAAGAATTAAAATATAATTTACACAGAATAAAATTATTATTACATATTTTTTTTGAGAATATACGAGAAATCATCTAATGAAATCGCTAACTTATAGAGTATTACACAATGTTTACAGCTTAAAATATAGTCCGAATCTCTCAATAACTATTACGCTTACCTAATAAAAATACATCATTATGTTGGTAAATTATGAGCTATCCCGTCAGCGCCTGCAATATTATCGTTGTTTTTTGGGATAGCATACAGGACAGTTTTTCATTCAAATAAACCATTATATCATTAGCAGACTGTCAAATAGCTTTACAAGTTATTCCATAGCAGATAAAATACATTACTCGCCCTGTATCACAACCACTAAATAAAAAGCAAAGCTAAAAGAGATAGTCCAATATAGAGATACTGATAAAGTCATAAGTAGAACAAAAAATGAACTCATCCCACGATATTTAGTCTATCACAATTAAAACAAAGACATTATTTTACACTACATCTCTGCACCATTACAAATATATTAAATTAGCAAATTTTACATGTTAGTCAGTTACAAATCAAAATAGTCTGATTTAACTATTCGCATATCGATTTCTATAAGAGTAGCTGAAACTCATTCTGTATTAAAGTCACATGTGCATTCGTTTTCCGGGTCACATGCCATACGATTAATTCGATTACGCTGCGTATATACCGATGGGCAGGTTTAGTATAAAACGAAGGTATATTTACATGTTTGCTTGCTATTTAGTCGAAATTGTCTAACTTAATCAAAGCTAATGAATACGCCCCCAGTCAGCTATCAGTCGTCGGCTATAGATGCGACAGTTTAAACGCATAACGGAGTGAACCAGACGCTAGAAATATGTATGAAAATGTATATTTAAGAAATAAGTATTTGTTGATAGTTAAATGTCTCACGGTTTTATCATTATCAGGGTTAAATTTTAAGACGCAATTGTAAAATATCCAAAAACCTAACAATATTAATGGCCTAAACAAATCTTTTTTATCTTAAACCGTTGTTACAACTTTTCATAGACTAAACAGATTTCGATGCAACGAGTGAAAGTTTTCTGGGAATACTCCCTATAACCTTACATCCTTTTATGTTCGTAATTTTTACCCCTTTTGAAGAGTAACTTCGGACAAATAGAAACACAGCGAGATAAACAAAGTGATTGTTTTAGTAACTAGCGTAAAGCGATATTAAAGTAATAAAGACAACAATTACTTGAAATCACCGGCAGACTCTTCAACCTTTAATTATTTATATATATACAAAGTAATTTTATTTGATAGTAAGAAATTAGCTATGGTGAAATTTATTAAATATCTTAAGACGGACTTACACAGCAACTTCGAATCTAATGAAGTTAAGTATATTTATACATAATGTAGATAAAAGGCGCTTTCGTAACAAATGTTAGCTAGACTATTATTAATTAACTAAAACGAGCAGGATTTATAAATATTTAGTCACAGTTAACGATAATGTTATTGCTAGTTTTTATAATATCAAGATACTACCCGGGTTATACCCGTTAAAAAGTGTTTATGCGTTTTAATTACCTCGTTGGTCTAGTGGCTAGATATAAGGCCGCAGACCCGGTGGTCCTGGGTTCAATTCCCAGGTCGGGCCAATAAATAGTTATTGGGTTTTTCTGTCAGAAAATTCTCAGTAGCAGCCCGGAGTCTGGAAGTTGGAAGTGTGTACACTCCCGTGCCTCGGAAAGCACGTTAAGCCGTTGGTCCTGCGCCTGAACTCTTAAAAGAGAGTGCACCTGTGTTTGCGCACACACTTGTGCACTATAATATCTCCTGCGCAGTTGGCTAATCCCCCTTGAGATTGGCCGCCGTGGCCGAAATCGATCTGGAGGACCTTATATATGCGTTTTAAGCATAACCGGTTTTAATAATCCTTAATCCTTAAAAACATAAATGTTCACAATACAATTGGATCATCATCGTGATTGGAAATTGCATATAAGTAATCTTACTTTAAAAATAAATACGTTTGTATTTGCTCTTCGCGAACTACAACGTACTGTTGGTAAAGCGGCTGCTCTCACTGCATATTATGGATATGTTATTTCTTTATTAAAGTATGACTTAATTTTATGGGATAATTCTAATAACTTTAATAATGCTTTTATCTGTCAGAAAAAGTGTATACGGGCTATTTTGGGGTTCAACCGTTAGATTCATGTAGACCATTTTTTAAGAATAACAAAATCTTGACACTTGCCGGATTATACATTATGGACGTAGTCATGTTCATAAAAAAAAATCAAACTTATTTGAAAAGGCAGGTTTGGATTAAGAGTTCCAACGAGATTACTACTCCCATCTTGCCACTGTGCTCTTCTTCAAAACAATTGCTACATAATGTGCATCAAAATATTTAATAATATACCAAAAAGCTTAAGAGAGTTACCATTAAGGTTATTAAAATCTAAACTTAAAAAATGGTTAATAGATAAAAAAAATTACTCAATAAATGAATATTTAAAATTTAAGAATGTATTGAATGAATGAATAATTATTTCCTAGACTGTTTTTTGAAAATGAGTTTGACATTTGGAATTTTAATCAGTAACAAGTAGTAATATTATGCATATTATGTTAGCATTAGTAAATTATTTAATTGTATTTAGTTCAAATAATCATTGTTAATCTTAATCAAATTTTATTTTATATGTCTACAATTTCATACACAAATTGTATATTATGACTTGAACCTCTGTGATGTAGTGGAATGTAATTAATGAAATGTAATAATGAATTATTTTAATATTTAAATTAATGATTGGTTTAGGTTGGAAAATTTGCATGTCAGGGATGTGGTGACTAAACATGTGTTATGGGTTATGTTTAAAGCAAATAAATTATTATTATTATTATTATCATTTGCTTTAGTGTGACCAAATGAATGCCATTTTGAATGGATGGATCAAATTAAAGAAAGAGGGGACAGCGCTCTGGAAATCGAAATCAAAAGCTTTTGAATTTAAAAATTCGCAAAATCCTTTCTTAGTGCTCTACGTAGCGAAAAGGAGGTGACCGCTAAATTTCAAACTTCTATATCCTGTATTTAAAGCTATGCATTGATAAAATAAACCATCACATCATATTATATATATTACTAAATTATTAAATACATTGACGTCAATAAATCGATGTTTCAAATAAAATTCACTTCACCACAACTACTAAAATATATAATGAATAACATAAAATTAAGTGTTTGAGCTTCTATACCGAAACACCTTTACTTGACACTAGTTAAGACGTAGAGCTGGGGTCAGAGGTGGCTTTTATCTATTTATTTCTTTTTCCCCTAACGTCGGACGAGACCACTTAACACTGATCGGTCACTAATCGCAATATATCGCCGATAAGCCCGTGCTCGCTTGATACAATTTAATCTAGTGAGAAAATTAAATAAATGAAACGAAACCTGAATACAACTATTTTTAAATGTAAGTATTTTTTTGTTTTTACTTAGTGTAAATGTACATTGTTTTAATGATTTTTTTTTAAATATATAATAGATGAACATCTAATAATATTTAAATCGTCTTTTTGTTTATTTAATCAAGAAGACGAGTAAACAGCCTAGCTAAGTTTCATGGTAGGCACTTAGCCTTTGCCCATAGATATTAATACTTATAGAAGACCTCACTGATATCGTCCATGCGCATCTAACCTGTCATCTAACATTGTATTTTCCTTGAGCTCGTAATGAAGCTATTTGTATAAGCTATAATACAGATAAGAAAGATGGCAAGATAACAGTGTGAAATAATCTATAAGTCAAAACGTTTCTATACACAAGCATTTCCTATAATTTGCCGTAAATTTATGTCCCCTTCAGATACATTCTACTTAGCGGCAATTGCGAGCTAATAGCGATATATGGCCGATAGAGCGGCACTTGTTGGGTGGTAATTACGTGCATTAGTAATGAGGGTCGCAGTGTTACCGATTGCAGGGGATCGCTACCGTCTAATTGATATCGCACGTGATCATTTTTAGTGCTATCCGAATTGTTTTGGTGTAAACATTATATTCAATGGCGTAGCTAGGCGGATAAGTTGGCGTTGCGCTGATTGGAACTAATTTTGCGTAAGTAAAAATATTGAATACGGAAATGAATGAAAGTTTGTACATAAAAATATAAATAAAATTGGTATGCTTACATGGTATTTTTATGATATAAAATATAATCTATTTCATGTTGTCCTTCTTTACTATCAATGCCATAATTTCAGTTTCTGATTGGGAATTACAAATGAATGGTATACATTATCATGTAGTGTTCTGTCGTTACCTGGACTCTTGCTTCACTGAGACCGAGGCGTTGGCTGAGCTCCTCGCGCATGAACGCGTCAGGATAGTGCGTCTCGTCGAATAGTCTCTCTAATTCACCGAGCTGTTCCAGCGTGAAGTTCGTCCGCGATCTCCGCTGTTTCCCACCACCAGTACCATTGTTGCTTCCGCCGTTTGTCTTGTCAGTGAAATCTAAATGAAAACAAATACAATCGGTAAATATATTTTTTCCTTTAACACGTTAACAGGTTAAAAGATTTTTAATAGTAATATTCGCTTACAAGCTCGAATTTTGAGACTGAATTTTAAGAAATCGAGCTACAATTTTGCAAACACTTTTGATTTGGGTGAACGAAATAAATATTCGCTTAAAAATATATTTCATGGTAAGATGAAAATGAGTCTTAGATGTTATAAATATAGTTATGAAAATTAAATAATCTAACAAATAACAGGAAGTTATAACTTAATAACAATATCGTAGAAAAGATACATAACAATATTTTGATGGCAAGATTTTTTTCTTACGTTGTTTATCAGGTAGGCAGACAAAAAAAAAGAATGGCAAGTGGACCACCTGATGTTGAATGGTCACCACCACCCATGGACATTGGAATATAAAAAAATATGAATCATCCCTTACATAGCTCTCGTACCTGTGGTTACACTAGCCCAATTATCCTTTTAACCGGAACACAATAATACTAAGCGTTGCTGCTTGGCGGTAGAATATACATATGATAAGTGGGTGGTACCTAACAAGACAGGCTTGCCCAAGACCCAACCACCAAATCAATGAATGAATGAAATATGTATTATTATTTAGGAAATAAGCAAATAAATAAGATGAAGATAAAGATCTTTCAGTAAATCAAAACAATTAACAATGAGTGTATCTAAAAGCAAAATGGAATTTATTAATTGAATTGACTGTCTATGAGAGAATCCATGTGCTAATCGATTTGGGGGGAAGTGAGTTCGGGATAGTGACGAATGAGCAGGCGATACGTTTAAGATGTCGTTTGAAGCAATTTAGCAAATTGGGAAGCTCTCCTTTTTATACGGCAATTATGTAAATGGAGGGATTATCCAAACGTGGGCGGTGCTGCGGGCCACACCCTCTCCCCTTTCGTCCCAGGGGCATTTTAACTCCTTGAGCATCTAAGATTTGCGAACGGTGATTAATTGCCAAGCAATGCACAGACAACCCTTTTAGTTATTAAGTGATTCGTTCGATACCCCGATAATAGTTGCGATACTTTATAACTGTTAAATTATTCTTATTTTAATGTACTTAGCTGTAATAAAAAAAGTCTTAAAGGTGATCTTAAATTGTGTAAAACGTGTTTTCAGTTTAGTAGATAGTTTTATAACTGAGTGTTGATAATATGAACTTAAAGGGCTTTGTCTGTACGTCATATAATTTCACTATCGGCGTCGATATGTAAATAGCTTTTTGCGAATATTTTATTTAATAACTATTTGCACGGGCACATGGGCCATCTGATAGATAATGGTCACCCATAGACATTGGCTGTACCGATATAAATATGAACGATTTCTTACATCGTCAATATGTAACTAACCTCGGAAACTAAGTTGTTATATCCCTTGTTTCTGTAGTTATACTGACACACTCACGATTTAAACCGGGGCATTACAATACAAAGCTGTTACTTGGTGGTAGAGCTTTGTGCACTTGGTAGTAGACCTTCTAGATAAGTTTAAAAAAAAAAAGATAAAAAAATGTTTCAAAATGTTTTGTCAGATTTCATTCTTAGGCTTTTATATTTACACTTGGATATAGACAACAATTTAGTAAACAAGGACAGCGACAATCAATAACAACATACTATCTTGCATGAGTTGACAGTAGGCCGAAATAAGATTATACCAATAAATATTAAACAATGTCTGAAACATTAATGTAACGATGTCTAGGTCATCGTAATGAGTAGGGTTATTAAATAAGAATTAATTAGAAATGACAAAAGATCAATTAATTAGGCCCTAATATTTGTCTATAAATTCCATACGCGATCAAAGAAAAAAACCCATACAATAAGACATAAAATAGCGGCAAGTGGATGACGAAATATATTTGGACTGAGAGAAAGTAATAAAATGAACATCATAGAGTCAATCGTTATTCATGGATTAAAGCACAAGAATTGCGCAAACACTACTAGAACAGCCACTTCAAAAAATTAACGCTTAATCTAATTTATAGAAACAATATATAAATTAAAAAATAAGATTCGATTAACAATAATATTTTGTATCATCAAATTAAGGCGTGGACACTTAGATCTGAAAAGTACAAACTTAGGAGAAAGTCTTAGAGCCCGAATAATTGAATTTGAACATTTTTAAAGCAACATACTGGCAGACCGTTTTCTGTGGTCGTGTCATTAATCGAACCGTTCAGGTCTGCTAATTGAGCTATTTTATATAAGTATATTATTTCAAATCATAAAAAACATCGAAATAGATAACAACAAATCTGAGAGTCCTGGTAACCATGAACAATTAATATAGTACCCACCTTTTTTACAAATTCAAAGCGCTGTCAATTGAGAATGCAGCGCAACTGTGGTGACAGAAGTGATCCTTATAGTTTTATATGGGACAATTATCATTATTAATAATGGCTGCCAGCAGAGCAAAAAATATAGAAACTTTTTTAAAGACACAAATAAGAAGGGATCTATATTCGTTTTTGTATGTTCTTGTTTTGTTTGTAAAAAATGAATAATGATTAAAACAAAAAAAAAACACTGGTCAGACCCTAGATATTTAGATTAATTGATAACGATTATATAATAATTTTGCAATGAAAATACTAAAAATATTTATTATCGTGACATTAAATTTTATTAAATAAAATATATTTTAGCGAATCAAAATAAAGACTTATGTTAAAGAAAAAACTATTAATAAAACATATTACTCAGTATAGAAGGTGATAAAATTGTATGGAGCTAAAAATCGCCGCTTTTATTGTAATCATCCATATATGTACTCCAAATACAATATTACCATGATTAACACATTAACACATTACATTTCATTTCATTTATTTCTGTAAAAATAGTCATTCAATAACTTATAAGACGAAGAAAACATCAAAGTAAGGTTGAAAGAAACAAACATCCAAGTAAAGTTGAAAGAAACTTAATATTTATATATGGGGGGGGAGGGCTGTGTTAAGTATTTAAGAGATCACTAGGTTCAAAGTATAACCACGTAGCTAACTAGCTACACTAGAAAAGCCGTACAGACGGATAGACAGGTATGGTAAAGCTTCGTTTAGGAGATAATAAAAATCTAAAAACAGGAGAAATCATAATATTATGTTTATCTTTTATGAAATGTATTATTATCTGTTCTAAAAGCTTTGAGGGTGGGATATAGTCAAACGTCATTACTTGGCAGTAATGACTTGGATGAATGGCTTGTATGTAGTGTCGACAAAACAATCAATTAAAATAAAAAAATAAGAAACAAAAAATAGTGAATTTATTATTTAAGTATCTTGCATTTACAAGATAATATACCTTTACAGTTATAATAAGAAATGAGGGTATAGTAGGTGGAAAAATTTAAATTTAAATTTTGAATAAACAGGAAACTATAATATAGCAAATGGACTTGTCATAGATTATTATATAGCTATATTAATAATACGTATATACGTTATCGTTTCAATAACTGAAGTGAACATCCTAAACTAATATTACAATTGCGAATGTGAGAATGTTTGTTTGTTACGCTTTCACGCTTAACCTTTAAACCGATTTTAAAAATTCTTTCACCAATGGAAACCTACATTATCATCGAGTAACATAGGCTACATTTTCTCCCCGTATTCAGTTGGGAACGGAAACTACGCGGTTGAAACCGCGGGCAAAAGCTAGTATACGGTAAAAGTAAATAAAATGTTTATCATACCATTTCATTCTTTTTCAAACTCTACACTTGCTTACTTTCGTATCTTTCAAGAACATCTTGTATTTTTGCAAAACATAATTTGGTCAAAATAAAATACATAAATAATAATTTAATTTGATGCATAATAAATAACTTTACTAGCTTTGCTAATTAATTATACTTAAAGTATAGGTACAGGCGGTAACTCGTAGTATTAAGATTTACTCCAATGTTATGAAATTAAAAAAAAATGTTAACTGAATGCTTTATTCATAACATTTTGTAAAATTCTCGGCTTACTGTAAAGATCAGTATGAAATGGAATCAGTATGGTTTTCTCTTTTAAATCTTAATAAATTTTATTAGTGGTACCGTGTCTTGGAACATTTTTGCAAAACACGGTCTAATTGACGTCATACAACTTCCTAACAGTATTTGCAACATTAAACGGTGCTTTTACTAATATATAATATATTATAATATGATATATTAGGAAAGCACTAGCGGTTAAAAACAGTAGAGGTTAATGTTGGACAACTGTGTTAGGCATATGTCTAACTCTAACTAGTTCAAAAGTAATAATTGTCTATGGGCTCGATAGCAAGTTTTTTAAAAATCGATGGCTCCATTGGAATTTGAACTTATCATGAGCATGCTATAACAGGGAGGCAAATGCGTTAAAAAAGCTTTTATACAAAGAAAAAATTATAAAGTAAAATTATATATATATATACATTCATTTATAGATATACAAAATAATTCCTATAATATAAATAAAATGTAGAAATATTTAAGCAGTGGTCATTCATTCACACAATAGAGAAAAAGAAAACGGAAGACATGACGATAATAAACCGAAATATGGTTCAGGTATTCCAGGCATAGTACCTAACTTGATAAATCTCACAGAATACATTTAGATATTTTTCATCAGCCAAAAGTTTATAGAACCAAATTCACTCATACTTTGTCCGGTTAATTTAGCAAAATATGCTTTTTAAGTTAATTTAACTGTACTAGGTTTTTTAAGCAGAAAACATTAACGGCCTTATTTATAAACGTTGCTTAGTTACTGGTTAGCTAAATACTGATTTGTCTCTTTCTGTCATTATTGATTTGACATACGAAAGAAGAAGACAAAATATTGTTTAACTAATCACCAGTTAAATAAAGTTTATGAATAAGGCGGTAACTATGTAGGTATGTATGCTGTATACATATTCTATTTCAGGTCTTAGAAATTCCTATAAAAGTAGCAGCCAGATACTTGAAGCTGGTCAAGCAGATTTCGCATTGATAATTTTGGACCACAATGCGAGCGACCCCAACATCAACATGAGTATGAGTATGGCATTAGGCACTGTCCATATTAAATTTTAACTGTCAATTTAGGTCAACATTTAGTTGTTTTAAAATAATGTATATGAGATTCTGTTACTTGAAAGAATTAATAATAATAATAATAATATCCTGGGACATTATTCACACAAAGCTATCTGATCCCAAACTAAGCAGAGCTTGTACTATGGAACCAGACAACTGATATACTACATATACTACTTTTCTTTTGTAAATATGTACTAATATAGTTAATTACAGCCAGACTCAGGACAAACAGACATGTTCAAGCACACGAATGTTTGTCCTGGGTGGGAATCGAACCCACGACCTGCGGCATGAAAGGCAAGTCTTACCAACCACGCCAACCGGCTCGTCGGTATTGATTGATGATTATTATCATTTTCATGTTTTCCAAGTGTTGAAATATTGAATGAAAAGCGAACGGCTATACTAATGCTACCGTTTATGTTTATAGTCATAAGCAGACTAAGCCATAAGTTTTGACCAGTAATTAATAAGATTTGTTTTTTTATAAATTGGTAGTCCGACTGGCGATCGTGTCATCTGATGGTAAGTAGTTATCTCTGTCCTTAGACATTGGCATTGCAAGAAATATTAACCACCCCTTACAGATGTTATTTTCCTTGTGCTCTAGTTAGACTGACTTAACCTCACCCTCCAAATCGAAACACAACAATACTAAGTATTAGTAGTAGTAGTAAGTGGGTAGTGGGTAGGAAACGCAGCACAAACTTCTTAAACCAAGCACAAAGTTCTTAAGCCAAGTAATTTTGGATGGTGGACACCGATCGGAAATAAAACAATACCACTTGGTGGTAGAGCTTTGTGCAAGCTCGTCTGGATAGGTACCACCCAGTCATCAGATATTCTACCGTAAAACAGCAGTACTTGTATTATTGTATTCCGGTTTGAAGGGGTAGTGAGCCAGTGTAATTACAGGCACAAGGAACATAACATCTTATTTCCCAAGGTTTGTGGCGCATTGGCGATGTAAGCGATGGTTAAAATTTCTTACAATGCCATTGTCTATGGGCGTTGGTGACCACTTACCATCAGGTGGCCCATATGCTCGTCCGCTAACCTATACAAAAAACAACTTGAAATATTCCTTATACCGCTAAAGAAGAGTCCAATAATATGTAGTCATAAGTTACGTAGGATTTGCACACGATGCTGGGGTACCTATACGACAATTGGCAGATAATAGTTTACTATTATTATGCCCGATACCTATATGTATATATATCAATTACTAATATATGTATCAATTACTAATATACATTGAATTAATTGATAAACGAGACTAAAAAACTAATAGTGATGATAACACACTAAAAACAAAGGAGTATCTAAAATAATTTTGTGATGATGTGCAGGACTACCATGATTTATTACCCCCTTTTACATATTATAGTGTTAAAAAAATTAAAAGATATCAATAAAACGATGTTTAATTTAATAATTGTAGGCATGTTTTAACTAAAAGCCATAATAATTGTATGAAATCGATGTCAACGAACTTCTTCGAGACATAGCTTTAATTAAATCATTGAAATAGTTTTAGTATCATACTTATAATAAATAAATTTGTACGTTTGCCTTATCTGTAATATAATAATAATATTTTGATATAATATTTACTTATTTTCTCCTTCAAAAAACACGTGTTACATTATATTTGTACAATAAACTTGAATAGGACGGGTGAGAGGACCCATAATATTTAACCTTGTGTTATGGCTACATCTAACTTTACATATATGATATCTTACCGTGTTTATGATCATCGTCATCCTCCTCCCTTTTGTAGTTCTGCAGAGGCACGGGGGAAACAAGCCAGTTTCTGGGTCTTTTCGCCGGTGGTGCCTTTTCTTCTAACGCAGTTATGTCCACCTCCTCGTCGATGTCATCAGAATCCCCAGGCTCTGGAGGTGGTGCAGGCGCTTCGCCACCTTCCAGCGACTTGCTGACGAAGTCCGCCAGCCGCTCCATCACCATTACTGCCTCGAACACGCGACCGCACGCGCGGCCATCGCTCGCCACGCTCTACGGAACACACTGCAGCGAAGGCGGTTCGAACGCCTACACCACCACATAAAAAACTGCTTCATCACAATAGGAATTCTGTGAATTGAAAATATGGTCGATTTTACAATGGCAGTATAGTTAGGGCGGAATCAGGCTCCGCCCAAGTTCCGCGCACGCGCCCGCCCTGGCGTCGGAAGCGTAAGCTAACTGAAGTTGCCGACGGCGACGGCGAATAATACACGCCTACATTATCGTTATATTGAAAATGAATTTTTTATTCGGTCCTTTTGTGTTGTGTTGGTGTAAATCTTAGGTGTAAAACGTTATGTGCATTTGAAAGATTACACATTCACAGTTTTATACACGTGTTGTATTCGTTTAGTCCGTTTGATAAAATAAGATACATTTTGTTCAAGGAAATGAATGCTCATAGGTTATTTGGTTATGAGGTTATTTCTTTTTTAATAAATTCGAACGTACTTATAATTTTAAGCTTTTATTAAACACTTATAGGAAATAATTAAAAGTAGGAAAAAGTACATTATAAGGAAAATTATTTATTTATGAAAACTACTTTTTCTAAAATCTACGGTACCATAAGGTAAGTACTTTATAAAAATTTATAAAATATATATTTCCTTTAAAACTCAAAATTATAGATACAAATTCGTTAATATCCAGTCTTACACACATTTGTCTATATATAATAATATAAAATAAACATTTCATATGTTAAATAATAGTTGCGGTTACGCCAAAGCCAAGTCGAAATTTGTCGTTGGGATGATTAAGAAGTGCCGACACGGCGCAAGCGAGCTGAGCGTTCTTGCCCCCCAGTGCTCTTTGCAGCGTGGCGCCAACAAGTCCATCGGAGTCCACCGAGCTCCGGACTGTCCATTGATCTGTGTGCCACTCGTAGGCCAATGTCGCTACAGCTCGACGTATCGCAAAACCTACCTAGAATAGAATAGAATATGCTTTATTGTACAACACATACACGTTTACAGAAACACAGTTATAAACACTATTTAAATATATAGAAATGTATGAATGTACAAAGGCGGTCTTATCGCTAAAAGAGCGATCTCTTCCAGGCAACCTTTGGGTAAAGGGCACGAGAAAAATAAAGCGGTAAAGAGGTGTACAAAACTATTAAAGAGGTGTAATATATAATGTATAAAAATAAGTAATTAAGATAATTATGATAATAAATAGCAATAAAGTGCGACAGTTGATAAAACACCCCATAGGAATTTAGGAAGATAAATAATATGCCTTGAGTCGGACTTTAAAAGTGTATATAGATTGGGATCGTCTTAAGTAAAGTGGTAAAAAATTCCATAGGCGAACTGCTTGGACGGAGAAGGAATTAGTATAGAAGGAAGAAGAGTGAGAAGGAATTTTAAGGATAAGATTATCATCAGATCGTAGAGTTCGGCCGTGCCTTAAGAAACTCAAAACGGTGTTTAAGGTAGTGAGGAGAATTTGGATGATATAGAATATAGTAGAGAAGAGAAGAATATGAGTATTCCTGCGAAGACGGATTGGGAGCCACTCGAGTCTACCTAATCAACGAGTAACTTAATAATTATCAATTTATATCGAACGTCTTAAACGTTAACGTTGAACATTTTAAAATAAGTTAATTTGTTTTTATTATATTTATTACATAAATAAGTTATTGTTTTTTATTCATAATATAATTAATTGAAACCTTTAAAAGACACATTATTCTGATATGTAATGAATGACCAACATCTTGGCAAAAGCCTCCGTTTTGTTATGAAGAGCATTTGGAGCTTATTCCACCACGTTACTCTAATACGGATTGATGAACAAATGTGACAGAATTTTATCCGTCACATGCAGACGATGAATTAGAAAGGCAAATTAAGCACTTAAAGATTCAGTGGAGCATTTTCGAATTGTAACCCGCGCGCGATCTTCTTGTCTATCTAAGCTATCTCAGCACATGATTATACCGTTTTTTTTAATGTATAGGTAGGCCGACGAACATATGGGCCACCTGATGGTAAGCGGTCACCAACGCCCATAGGCATAAGCATTGTAAGAAATGTTAATCATTGCTTACATCGCCAATCTTGGGAATTAAGATGTTATGTCCCTTGTGCCTGTAATTACACTGGCTCACTCATCCTGCAAACCAGAACACAACAATAGAATCGGTAAAATATCTGATGAGTGGGTGGTACCTATCCAGACGAGCTTGCACAAAGCTCTACCACCGAGTAAATATAAAATGATGATAAAAAGAGTAATAACTGAATTGACCGGTCGTTGTCGGTCGAATACAGAATCTGAAACGGTACGGTGATACGATTGAAGCTTTAAGTACCTTACCTACATTTAATTTTCTTAAAAAATAATATTTGCCTTTGTATGAGCCTACTTAAATAAAGTATGTTGAATAGTTACATTAAATATTTATTTTTCACATTGATAATATCTTACTTAAAATATATTTTAAGATTGATTTAATTTAAGTATTAATAATTAGTAAATGATTATCTTACTACCTCCAACATAGCAGCCACTGTGAGGAAAGGTGTAATGGCCTTTGCATAGCACAAATCTAAGCCTCTGCTACCTAGCGTTGCGCTGACGGAGTGGTCGTCGCTGACCCAGCGCGCCGCACCGGATGCCGAGCTCAGTTCCACGGCATGGCCTCTCGCCACCACCTCCGCACCGAGAGATATTTTATTTGTTATGGCCTGCGAAAAATATTAAACGTTTCTATACATAATAATTATTACACATATCCATAAATAATTATTTTTAATATAATTTAATAAATATAATAATAATAACTATTACTTAATTGTTTCCGAACGTTAGAGATAACACTTACTTGTAAATAATGCAGGGCAATAAATTCTTTATTCACAGTAATAACAGATGCAGTAAAGTTATCAAAGTAAGCATCGAAAATACTCTCAAAGCTGTATATCTCTGCTTCAGCTAACTGCGCAACAACTGTGGCTCGAGTTCCTTGTGTTGGGCCAACGCGAAATTCACAACTCATCTGACCTCCTGGTGCTGCCTCCATTACGAAGTAGGGTAGTCCCATTACCTTATTTTTATCCACATATGACAATAATACCTTGTACCCACCTGGTGATACTGAACTAAATGACATAGAATGTCCCAAAACCCAATTATTCTTAGCACTTTGTTTAAGTGATACACATGCACCTTCGAAGCATTGCGGTATTCTATATCGCGCAGCATTGTGTATGTATCGCAGCAAGCCGGGATTGGATGCTCCTTCTGGAAGAGCATTATCTTTGTCCCTCTCAGAAACACAACTGGTTCGTGATCCTGTTACGCCAGCACCAGTAATACCGCGATCGCTTGCCGATTTCGTAGCTTCTGGACCCCGACATGTACATTTTTGAGATGAAGGCGCATCGCCTCCCGCTTTGTCTGCTGGTGCTGGACACGGTGCGTAATTATCTTCCCTTGGGCTATTTGTCGTTGAACATGGATTAGATTTTGCATAAATTGAATCTATTTTTATTAACTTTATCAGATCGGAAATCGATGGTATAAAAAAAATATTTGCGTGCCTTTCAGTGTTACTCATTGTTTTTATGGATTAATAAATAAAATGTGTAATAAAATTAAAGTTTAATAGGTACGTCAATAGTGACAATTCTTGATAATATTTTTTTATAAATAGAATTTCGGTTAAAATAAGGCTTCAATGTCTATTATTACTAAATAGATTTTTTAAATTTTTAAGAGCAATGTAATTTATCAGATTACAAAATTAACTTTGATATTTTTATATACTATTATATACTATATTTTTATATAGTATTGTCTACTATATTAATATATTAATGCAAAAATGGCTTAATATTTGATAATAACTTAAATGGTTGTAATATCTATGGGCAGATAAGGCTTATGTAAGCCTTAATTATTTTCTTATTAAAACTAATATTAGTCATCTTCATACATACCTTATTTTTCGTAGCCACATAGCTAAGCGTAACCGTAGCTTCTGAGTAACGCCTCGTAGACTTATTCTTAGTAGAATTATTCTTTTGCCAACTTAGTCCATTAATAAAATCTTATAGAACATAACTTTTTACATAAATTTACTGTACTCGTCTTTCAAGTATAAAAATAACATTTTTATATAGGTATGTGTTACTTTTTCTTTTTTTATTTGTAGTACAGACACAGTAACTTGCACATTAGCAATTACCATGGATGAAACGGTATTAATTGTAAGTACTTATCGCCTTCACCGGCGACTTTTCCGAACCGTTAAGACATCCGTTCAAAAAAAGAGCCTACTCGTTCCTTAAAGCCTGGAAACAAAGCCCTCTGGTATTGCCGCTGTCCATGGTTGGTGGTAGTCACTTTCTATCAGGTGCATCTCACGCCCGATGCCCATTGAAAAACCATAGAAAGACCTATGTATGTATAATAAAGGAAAATATTTTAAGTTGTAATAGATTTATTAAATTTCCAATAATTTGATACGAATTAAGATAAGTTATCTTTCAAGTAAGTATTTTTTAAACTTTATCGGACATAGTTATAAACAGTCTTTAGCGACTGTTTAGTAAAGTCCTGATTTATCTCTTTCTGTCATTATTGATTTGACATTCGAAAGAAGGAGACACAACAATGCTTAACTAATCACCCGCTAAACAAATGTTAGTTAAGAAGTTACTGGGATAGGTGCGCCCTGCGCATAAGGATTAAAATTGAAAATCAACAATTTTGTCATAATTATGTATAACCTACTTAAATATTAAGGATATGAACACGCGAAATGGTATTGTCCGTCCGCAATTCTATTAAATATGTTAATTTTTAATTGGTTATCGCTTATCGAAAACAGAAAGATAATGCTGCGGTTTCTTTCAACGATATGTATGACAGTAGTGTAAATAACTAGTAGATATATTGTTTAAAGACGGCACCCGATTAAAACTTATAATCGATCTTAACAGACGTTGTTGTTTATGATTTGATAATCCCGAAATGTACGAATAGATAGCGTTAATTTTACTCACTTATAATTTAATATATTATATATATTTGTATATTCTATATAATATAACAAAACATTAAAAGCCTAGATTCCAGACGTTGGAATATTCATCTATACACAAAAGAACAGTAAGTGTTATACCTATTTTGTTTGGCATTCAAATAAAATCGTCTTATTCTTTTTCAAAGTGTCCTTACAATAAACGAGGTTTAATACCTTTATAAAGTTTAAATCAATAGGTAACTACACAGGGGATTAAAAATCAAATGTCCTTCCCAAAATTAAACTTGAAATTCTAAGTAAAATATAGAGTAAAGACCTTTTAGCCAGTTCACTCGTCAGCCGCCTCTAATAGAAGAAGGTACAGTCATCTCGCAAAAAAAAAACGATGTTTTGTCTTAACTTTAGTAAGTTACATCGATGAATGTGCCACTGAAAATAATGTTCGTAGGACTTAAAACTTAAAAATGCCTACGTACGTGACATGGTAAAAGAAACAACGAATTTTAAATACTAAGCTGGAGCTGCACCGGCGATTTACCGCTGCCGCGTCCTATATGCCGCATTTTTATTACGTCGAAATAGAAGGCGCCGATCACATTATAAATTGTCAGACTTAAAACTGTTTATTTCCATATAAACCAATATTTGAGCCACTAAAATTCAGTTTCTCTGGCTATCTATTACGCTTTAATGGGTAAACCGCTGAATATATTTTGTTCATGTAATATATACAGAAAGAACATACTACCTATCGCTTAAAATACTTATACCTTCTGTCTCATAGAATAATAACGCTTATATTAGAAGGATAGTGTCATATAAAGTTTCGCTCACGGTCGTATACACAGGTCTTGCAACTGAGTCCAATTTCAGTGGTGAGAGATGAGGTGCGAGTGTGTAACAACTGCTAATTCGCAATACCATCTGCTTGAGGTACTACGTCGCTGCTATCGAAGCTGATATTTTTCTCTCCCAAGTATTGTGTTATTTAATCATTGTTATATGGTTTTGTTGAGGTTTGCGGATTTTTTGTTATTTTTGTTTTGTTTGGATTTGAAAAAATGTTCGGGATAATTATTACGCGAATTGTCATGCCTCTGGCGGCCGTAAATTGAACTTAACAGCATCAGTATGTCAACGTACCCCATACTGAAGTTGCAAGACCTGTGTATACAACCGTGTTTTCGCTCAAAATTAAAGCAACTTTAGAATTAATGTGTGCGTAAATGTTACATAATTAGTAATTACATTCACTGACACGCAACATACGGCCAAATTATATTACAAGTGAATAGACATTTCCCCCATAAAGCGAGAAAATTGATACTGTTTGAATTTGAATTGTGAAATATATTTATTTGCATTAAATTTATTTATTTGCATTAAATTTATTTATTTGCATTAAATTTATTTAATTGCAATATTATTTATTTAATTTTAGTTGTTATTAGTATAATTATCTCATTTTTTTCGTTGCTTTTATTTTATGTATAATTATAAAGAAAATAAAAAAAATATATTAATATATGAACAGCTAATGTTTTATATCTAATTCAAAAAAGTTTAAATATTAATTTTAAATAATATGTAATTAGATTTTTATTATTTAAAATATTAAGCACTCGTGTTAAATATTTTTTCCATACCTGACAACTTTTTATTGTAATCACGGGAAACGTATTCCACCTATATACAGGGTTATTTGTAACGACCCAGCAACCTCGCAGGACTAGAAAGCTAACACCATAAGCAACAACTTTTGTTCTACGACTTCGGACATAACTCAATACATGAAAAAATAATAATTTTACAACTTTTTGTCGTACTGTCGTGTTATTTGTAGGTTTATATTTCACTCATAAACGAAAGGACGACGCGCCGCGTCGATCTTTGCGATGCGCGTAGATTTATAAACGTTCAAGCGGGAAATTAAATTAATACTTATTTTTGTATGAAAATAACATCTAACAAATTATCAAAAGTCCTAGAACAAAAGTTGTTGGTCATGGTGTTAGTTATCTAGTCCTGCGAGATTGCTGGGTCGTTACAAATAATCCTGTATAAGGAGGAATTGAAATGAAACAAATGAAAGAGGCTTCAATTCGCTTGGGCGTACTTACCTTCTAACCGTTATTATTCTATGTTGTGTCTATTTCATTTGGTTAGTCTATGCCAAAAGAACAAAATCAACGAATAAGCACATATAAAAAATACTACCTATCTTTTCTTTTCGTACTAGTTTAAATACGCTATCTCTTTCACACGACACGGCAATGAATTTAAATGTTATTATTTAGGGTATAACATAACTATCTTTTTTTTAATTATTGTTTCGATGATTATTCGATATTTGTTTATTAATAACTAAAAATCGTTTTAAATGATTATCCCGTGTAACATAGACGCGGGATAAAATTTGTTTTATGATATACCAATTTGAAATTAGACTGTCTTACGTGTATTACTGTGTATTTAATTTGGTCTGTCGAGTAGTCTTTGTTTATATTTTCACTTCAACACTAATTATAAGCACGGTCGTCTACACGTTACACAGGACTATCAACAACAGTAGTGGCGGTACGTCGGCTTAATGATGCTGTTCAGTTCAATATACGGCCGCCAGAGGCATGACAATTCGCGTAATAATTATCCCGAACACTTTTTCAAATCCAAAAGAAACAGTTAAATAACAAAATAAAAATAACAACAAATCCGCAAAACTCAACAAAACGATATAACAATGATTAAATAACACAATACTTAGGAGAGAAAAATATACACTTAACTACGTGCGATAGCAGCGGGCGTTATTGCGAAATAAAAGTTGTAACATAAACGCACCAATCTCTCACCACTGAAATTGGGCTCCGTTGATAGACCTGTATACAAGACCGTGATTATAAGCAATAAGCATTATATGCAATTGACATGAAATGACATGGCAATGACATTATTGACAACTTTCAACTTACAATTTAATTTACAAATATGTATATAGCAACAGCAAGTCCAAGTGTATGACTTGCGTCACCGCTGGGGTTTTTATTGTCCTTCGTTAGGTGTTATTTACTCTGAGTCCTGACTAAACAAAGACTATTTTAAAAAATGACAAGCAAATTTAGTGCAAAAATTATTGAAATGTTTCGAAATCTTAAATCCGATGCGGTACCTCGTTCACCGCGAAATACTGGAGGTTTAAGTGATACAACAGAAGCAGAGACAGAGGCACACAATGAAAATGTCGATTATAATAATCAGGAAGACATATTTGTGGAACAAGGCGATCGAAAAAAGAAAAAAAAGAAAACAAAGTATCAAAAGTCTTTCTCTGAACCATCTCCTGAAAATACTGAGTTTGTTGACGAAGACGACAGACGAAGTAGCAATGCAAGCAGCAATGTAAACACTCAAGGTAATATTATCGGTCATAATTGTCAAAAGTCATAAACTTCATCTATAACTTAATATTCAACGGATTGCTTACACCAATCCTTGCAAAGTGTTCTAGTTATTTCTGTGTAATTTTGATCAACTATAGTATTTTGTGTAAAATATAATGACAATACATATATTACTATAAATTACTTCTAATAAATAAATAATTAATAAGTATGCTTATTTAAGTAATAAGTTTCTAATTCTTAGCGAGTGGCAATGTCATTAACATTGTAAACTCCAACAATGTACGTTGTGGTAATGAGTTTGTATACTACATGGGACCAGTCCATGGTAACCTTGGAAAGCCAAAGACACCAAATTCCGAATCTGAAGATGAAGAGCCTATTGAAAAAACTAAAGACATAATATTACTCTTAGAGACCAAACACAAGGTATGTTTAATAATTAAAATCTGTCATAAATAATTTTCTGTTATAAGAAATGTCTTTCTTGACAAGTTTTATATAAATTCTTTATTTTTAATTGTAAATTTAAAAATATAGTCAATCAGTCAGTCAAAAAAATGAAATAAATCAATTCCATACTTTAATCATATTTCACTTTATATGATCATATAATCTTCATTCGTAGTCTTTAATTATTTTTTTGTTAGGATTTAATAAATCCTATAACAGTTTGCTCCTTATTTATTTCATAAAAAACCATTAAAATAAAATCATCATATAATAAGAATATGTTTTATTATTTTAATTTTACTTGTAATATGTATAATTTTTTAGCCTGAACACGAGTATATAGATTTAATATCAAAGAATCTTGGTAAAAACTGGCACAGTTTCTTCAGAAGGCTTGGTTACAAACAAGGACAGATAGAAACAGCTGAAATTGACATGGCAAAACAAGGAGTTGCTGAAGTAAGTATAAAAAAGGTTAAAATAAGCTCAAAAATATACCAAGAAGTATCGCAAAAAAAAATCCTGAGCAATTGCGTTCAGTTAATATAAGCTATTGAGACTTCAATTGAAAATTTACATTTAGGTAGTGATAAGGAGCTTTAATTCAAATTAAATTAACATACTAAATAATAACTATTGTAATTTTTATTGATGTAACCCTAATATAATGCATATTTTATATTATGAGTTAAAAAAATAAAAAAAATCCCGCTGAGCCTGAACTGGTGGTAGATTTATGACAATCAATAATCAAGTGTAATACTACTACATTGAATACAGATTTTTGAATTTAAAACATGCTTTATTAAAAAGGGGCTTTCTTTGTACATGTTATTAGAATAGGGTTGCAACACTTGAATTTATTGTGTCTTAGTTTACACAGAAAGCAATTATTATTGAGATGTATTCCTAATTTAATTTATAATAAAATTAATATATAAATATTTCTTAACTTTCCAGGCAAGATATAAGCTTTTATTGGATTGGATAAGGAATGATGATGATGGTACTCTAGGCAAATTGGCAACCGTTTTGTGGGAAGGAGGAGAACGACTAATTGTCAAAGAATTGGCGGACATACACAAAAAGGAAAAGTGATAAAGAAAGCTGGTTCATACTATTAATTATATTAGTATAAAGAGATTTGTTACATTTTTGAGAAATATATTTTTTATCTATATAACTATTTTAAGATAAGATTACATGTACATGTGCTGCATTTAATAATTGCAAGATAAAATACAGACCTATTGAATTCTTAACATTGTTGACAATATTAAAAACATAAAATTGTTAATATTTGACATGTACCAAATAAAATACATGTACCAAAATGTTTTGTGATAATAGGTTGACCTTTGTATAAGTCTATTAGTCTTAAACAGACATACCAACATCCATTCCACCTAAAATTAAAGCAAATGCGCTCAATTAAATATTAAATTAATAAGTTTATTATTAAGATTTTTTGGTGCGTCTTAAATTGGCTATTGTGATAACTTTATAATTGATGAGTTAATGAAATTTTTTGATATTGCTTTTAAATTTAGAACATTTCATATAGGTTACAAGAAAAGTAGTATTTCAAATTGTGATATTAAATCAAAATTTTTATACTAAAATATTATCAGGGATTTCATTTACTGAATCAAAAATAGAATAAATTTATACTTATCGCTTAGCTAGTCATTTAAAACTAAATATGAAATGTATTTAGAGAATATTTTAATTAATTAAAGTATTTTAACATTTTTGT
Source organism: Nymphalis polychloros (assembly GCA_905220585.2). NCBI lineage: Eukaryota > Metazoa > Arthropoda > Insecta > Lepidoptera > Nymphalidae > Nymphalis > Nymphalis polychloros. The sequence continues at coordinate 11,237,576 of HG992243.1, read as the reverse complement.
GTTTTTTATTGACATTTTTGTAGCAGTATATACGTCGAGATACAAACGTTAAACTTATACGTATGCATAACACTCCTCTTTGCATTGTGGGTAAAATATAAAAAAAAATACATTATAATATCTTAACCCAACGAGTAAGAAATAAATAATGTCTGTAATAATAAAATCAAAACAAACGTAGCTATTAGTTAATGACAAGACTCGCTTCATTTTATTTATTATCAGCGTAACCTCTTAATCGGTCGCACGACTGATATACATAGTACATAAAATTAAATATGCCGCTTCCAAAGAGTGATGGGCTTAAAATCGTACAAATCGACGTTTTAGACGTGAGATTCCCTACTTCGTTGGGAGGCCATGGATCTGATGCTCTGGTAGGCAATATAATCATTTATATTTCTTAAATTTAGTGTTTGGTATAAATGCAAATTTTAAACAATGCGAAATATGTATACAACATATCGTTCTTGTACGTAGTATGTAAACACTTGTACAACTTTTCTTTTATTTTTTTTAACGCTGGGAAAAGTGTATTATTATTATGTGAAACGCCGTTAAAAATCATTTTTCATAGCATGGGTAGGCGGACGAACATATGGGCCACCTGTAAGTGGTCACCAACGCCCATAGATATTGGCATTGTAAGATATGTTAACGCTTACATCGCCAATGCACTTGGTGGGGCGAACTAAGATATTATGTCCCTTGTACCTATAATTACACTGGCTCACTCACCCTTCAAACCGGAACACAAAAATACCAAGTACTGTTGTTTTGCGGTAGAATATGTGATGAGTGAGTGGTACTTATCCAGCCTGCCCAGACTGCCTCGTTGGTCTAGTGGCTAGATATAAGGCCGCAAACCCGGTGGTCCTGGGTTCAATTCCCAGGTCGGGCCAGTAAATAGTTATTGGGTTTTTCTGTCAGAAAATTCTCAGTAGCAGCCCGGAGTCTGAAGTTGGAAGTGTGTACACTCCCGTGCCTCGGAAAGCACGTAAAGCCGTTGGTCCTGTGCCTGAACTCTTTCCGGTCGTGTCGGATTGCCGTCCCATCGGATTATGAGAGCTAGGGAATAGTGATTGCACCTGTGTTTGCACACACACTTATGCACTATAATATCTCCTGCGCAGTTGGCTAATCTCTCTTGAGATTGGCCACCGTGGCCGAAATCGGTCAGGAGGACATTATTACCTTTTACCCAGACGGGCTTGCACAAAGCTCTATCACCAATAAAAAATAAATTGTACGTAAGAATGTTAATATATTAGCAGGTGTTTAGTTAAATACTGATTTCCCTCTGTAACATCATTGATTAAAGAGATTTGAAAGATAAAGACACGTAATTGTGTAACTAACCCCTTAACAACGTTTCAGACAAACCGGATATTGTAAATTTACAACGACGATAATTTTATTGAATTACTTAATTATGCATTGTGTGAAAATATTGATATGATAATTAAGGAATTGTTACATCGCCTCAAATATTGGTAACATGTTACCAGAGAAATAGCATACAAATATTTTATTAGTACTTGTTTATACAAATGATAAATAATTAACTTCAAAACTTAAAATGTAAATAAATTACTTAACGTTTTTAAGTCGTGATTAAATATTTTAAGCAAATTCAATAAAAAAATTTGAATATCGTTAAGGTATTTCAAAACAGTTATACCATCACTTTAACATTATATAAAATAACTTTTATCGTACGCAGTGAATATAAGCTAATTTAAAATGGTAATAGGTATCGGTTTTCTGAGAAAGGTAAGTAAAAAAAAACATTTTAGGTGTTGAGGAGGAATAGGGTGTAAAGTTCCTCATCCACCATTGAAAAAGGAGGATCCTCCGACCAGACGGGTCTGGTGGGCCCGACGGTTGTCGAGTTCTTGTATATATGTTCAATCGCCCACATTTCGTCACTACACATTTTATATGTAGTATGTATACGGTAATTTAACAATATGTCCTCCTCATCCGCTTCAACATGGAGTTTTGACGACATTCTCAATGGAAATTAGCCAATGCGCAGAAAATATTATGTACGTATAGGTAGGTATATGAAAATGTTTACTCTCTTCTCCTTAACTTGAATTTGAACCTAGGACCACGAAATCTACAGTCGTATAAGATATCTACAAACGAAGTTATTAAAAAAAGTGAAATTTATACAATATCCATTAAAATATACTTTTTTCAATACAGCACACTGACCCTAACTACTCTTGTGCATACGTCACAACGACGATTGCGAATGGCAAGCAGGGTTATGGGCTAACATTCACGTGCGGTCGGGGCACTGAGATCGTGGTGCTCACGGTACGAGCTATGAAGAAGTTCATCATGGGACGCAACGCCGCTGATATATTTTCTGACTTCGCAGGATTTTGGCGCACGATCACAAATGACTCTCAAATGAGATGGGTAATTTCAAGTTTGATAAACTATTAAGTATGTCCCACTACTCCCGTGGGAGTTAGTTCCACATGAGGTAGTTTTTATTAGACCAATGCCCTCGTTGCTTGGCCGCAGAGCAACATAACTCAGCGGTGCTCCGGCTCGCCAGAATTTAAACTCGTTCACTCGTTCGAACTCTTCAATTTAAAAGTAACTGTTCTATTGATTGACCTCTCTCGTACCGTGAAAATAAAATAATATCCTCTAAGATAAAGTAAATTTCATAAAATTTGTTTGTTATCCCAAATATGATTTAATTATTTGTGCAATTTAATTTCGCTAAGTGCACATTATAATTAAAGCTTTCATTAAATTTATTTGTTTTATAGCTTGGTCCAGAAAAAGGTGTTGCACATTTGGCAGTCGCCGCCATACTAAACTCACTTTGGGATCTGTGGGCAAGACTAGAAAACAAGCCCCTCTGGAAATTGTTGGTTGATATGTCACCAGAGGTTAGAACAACAATTTTGTCAACCATAATTATTTCAAACAATTAAATTTATAAATACTTATTTAACCTGTATCGTACTTGACTTGTAATTTAAAAAAAATACATGTTATAAAGCGTAAGGTCATCATACTGGACCTCGTTATCGTGTATTGTTGTAAGATATGTAGGTACAGTTTTATTGACAGGAGCTGGTTTCGACGATCGACTTTCGTTACATAACTGATGTTATTACTAAAGCAGAAGCCATACAAATCTTGAAAGATAAACAAACAGGGAAAGATAGTAGAGTAAAAGAACTTTTAGAGCATGGTTACCCTGCCTACACGACTCAAGTGGGTCGGTACTATTTATAATGTATTCTTTTTATGACAAACCTTAATTATGTATGAATATTATATAATATTTAACATTTGACGATACACAAGTACATACTTTAAATATATTTGAATTAAAAGAATTTGATTTCTTTAATGTCTGCCTAAATGTCTTTATGGATAGGTAAGAGCGGGTATTGAGTTAAAAACTTATTTCTCTCTCTTTCTGACATCATTTGTCATGCGAAAGAAGGCAGCATTACTTAACTAATGAACTAACTTTATCTCACGAACGCAGCATGTATAATATGCTGCGTTCACGAGTTCCATCTACCAAATACCGAATAATCTAGTAATCTTTAGACTAAAACAAAATATGTAACTTTGTGTTGTTTTAATTTCTAAGCCAGTGGGTACCTTTTTTAGGTTGGTTGGGATATAGCGATGACCTTGTAAAGCAACTTTGTGAAAAATACTTAAGTCTCGGTTTTGAACACTTTAAAGTAAAAGTTGGGCTCAATTTTGAGGACGATTATAGAAGATGCAACCTTGTAAGAAAATATATTGGCGATGATAAATTTTTAGTAAGTATATATTTTTATGTTATACATTATAAAGCCTTAGATTACTAAGTAACAATAATTCTACTAAATTTGCATAAAATTTGGACTAGTTGACGCAGACTTTGTACATAAAACAATTATGAAAATTAACCTATTATTTTAAAATTTATATAACAACAAGAAAATTAACATACGAAGGCATTAGAAATAAAATAACTTTGATTACAAATACTGTTAAGTATGTTAATAATTTTGTTTTTGATTGTAGCTTTTATTTTATATATTCAATAAAATCATCGATATCGATAGATACAACCTAAGAAATTTAAATAAAACGAAGTTAGCCCAAGTTAAGTCGTAGTGATTCTATTTTCTTTGTTAGCCAGATAAATGGCGGTAACTATTTTTAAAACAATCATATTTCAGATGGTAGACGCGAATCAAGCGTGGAGCGTTGACGAAGCTATAGAATGGATGAAGAAATTGGTGCCTTTGAAACCGATGTGGATCGAGGAGCCTACTTCGCCCGACGACGTGCTCGGACACGCTGCTATCGCTCGAGCCTTGAAGTGAGATCTTTTAAAATCATAACTCAATATACTGGCCTTTGATAACAGGGGCGTCACCTGATAATCAGGTGTTAAACAGCTGATCTCTGAATTTAACTGGCTTTGGTCAATGGCATACAGTGGTGGTCGTATAATTATTGTTTGTTTGAGACTTTCTTTTTAACAATATACCAGAGATTTTCTATCGGGTTTAAATCCCGACTATTTGCTTTCCAGTCTAAAACGGATATACGCTGTTCGCTAAGGAAACATTTGACGCTATTGGCCGTGTGTTTAAGGTCATTGTCATGCTGAAAGATCCAGGTTACAGGCAAATGATCGTCCGAGTAGGGAATCATTGTGTGCTCTAAGATATTTTTGTATTGCCATTGATCCATTGCACCTTCAATATTCCGAACGGGTCCAACTCCACATCAGGAAAAACACCCCCAAACTTTAAAGTAAACTTTAAAACTGTAAAACCGCCACCCTGCTTCACTATACTCCTTGTGTATTTATAATTAAAAACATTGTTTACAGGACCTCTAACATAGCGCTTTACTTCGGAATTAACCATATTTATTTTTGTTTCATCTGAAAATAACACATTTTTTCATTCTCGTACCGTCCAATTATAAAATATTTTTTAGCGAATAATAATCGCTTCTCTCTGTGTTGCTTTGTAAGAAGCGCTACCTTTCGAGAGATTCTTCCAAACAATTTAGCTTCTACTAATCTTCGGCGTATCAGTCTTAACGAGATGTTTCTCGGGTCATCAGGCGAAAAAACTTCATTTTTAATCTGGTTGGAGCCTTTACTTGGGTCTTTTTTAGCAACACTAACGATAAGCGTATCTGACCGAGCGTTTCTAAGAACATTTTCAACAGATCCATGTGTTTTATAATGATCAATTGATATTGATTATAATAAGCACTGCAGAGTGTTTTATATTTTATGCCTTTAATGAGTTTTTTATTTGAGTGGCTATATTATTGCATGATTATTAATTATTGAATGTGTATATTTTTTACGAACATTTGTACGTTGAAGTTATACTTTCTTTATTCATAAGAAGTGTTTCTAATTATATGACCACCACTGTATGTACTGATTTATTTTATTGCCCTCATTCGTTTAATTTAAAAATGTATTATTGTTATTATTTGTCTTAAGTCTTGGTTATACAATTATAATAATAAATTAATATTATATTAATTGTTACAGAGTTAACTGACCCATTGCTCACACGCAACCTTGAGGCGACTGTCCATATAATCTTGATATCGAGATGAGGTCATAGACAATTTTAGTATAGTTTTGACATATTCCTTACACCGAGTGATTATTTTCAGACCGTACGGTATAGGTGTAGCGACAGGCGAGATGTGCGCGAATCGCGTCATGTTCAAACAGTTCCTGCAGAGCGGAGGTATGCAGTACTGCCAGATAGACTCCGCTCGGATCGGAGGCATAAACGAGATCCTATCCGTTTACCTCATGGCGGAGAAATTCAAAGGTAAGATTTTCGACACGACCGTTCTTTTCTCGACAACTTCAAAGTCCCAGCCCGCACTTTGACCCCCCTCCCGGCGTGCAGTGAGCGTGTGTCCGCATGCGGGCGGCGTGGGGCTGTGCGAGATGGTGCAGCACCTGCAGTACTGGGACTACGCCTGCGTGTCCACGCGCATGAGCGGCCGCCTGCTGGAGTACGTGGACCAGCAGCACGAGCACTTCCACGAGCCCTGCGTGGTGCGGCGCGCCAGATACATGGCGCCGGAGGTGACGAGTTAGATTCAATCCTCAGTTATTATAAATGATCGAAATGTTGTTAACTTGTGAATTACTTTCGCAGGCGCCCGGCTATAGCACTCGGTTTCTACCAGAGACATTGGAGAAATTTTCATATCCCAATGGAACCGAATGGCAGCGGATGTTCAAGGAGGGTATATTCCCATTGCCAGATGAGGCGGAGCTCGTTAACGTTTGAAATAAAATAAAACATTTTTACAATATAACATCTTTATTCTACGAACATGCCATCACAGTTACAAAATATTACTAAAATGATTAGCATACAATAAATGCACAATAGTACCTTAACATATAAGTGTCCTGCAATACTTTGTTATTATTATTGTCTATAAATAAGTATAAAATAAACATGTTACCATAAATAAAGTTTAACATTCCTTCAAGTTTTTTTCGAGAAAGCAAAAGCACTAAGTTTCGACTGTTTCGGTGCGTTAGTTACCGGGGGGTCATCCACTACATCGTCGAGTTTCCTCTTCTGGCTATTATCGTTCGATTTAGCCTGGAGGCTTTTGAATGTTCTCACACAATGCCGAGTCAGCTCCGAAGGTGTTAATTCAGAATTCTGTTCTTCTAGCAATGACTTATTACGCGAAAACCAATCAACGAACGCTTCTCCGACTTGAGGTTTGAGAGGCTACATGTTTTTAAATAGTCAATATATAAGACATCTATTAAATCCATCTGTTAAATTAATTTTCAATATAAACATAAAAGCAATATGTTGTATGTATATTAAAATGAAGATTTTATTTTATTTTAATAGGCTGACTGGCTAATCACCTAATGCTAAGTGGTCGCCATCACCCGTAGACATAGACACATAAAGAAATATTAATCAATACTACGTGTCTATGCTTAACATCCGATAAGACAACAGTCAAATGCTGGCCTAGTAATGATAAATAAAAAACAATGCATCACCAACCTTGGGATATTTAATTTGTTATGTATGTATGCTCCTTGTGCCTGGAGTTACACTGGTTCACTCACTCACTAAATTTACTTACTTGGTGGTAGATCTTTGTGCAAGCTCTGGGTAGGTACCACCCACTCATCAGATATTCTACCGCAAAACTGCAATACCTGGTATTGTTGTGTTCCGGTTTGATGGGTGAGTGAGCCAGTGTAATTAGAGGCACAAGGGACATAACATCTTAGTTCGCAAATTTGGTGGCGCATTGGCGATGTAAACGATAGTTAACATTTCTTACACTGTCAATGTCTAAGGGCGTTGGTGACCAATTACCCATCAGGTGGCACATACGTACGTCCGGCTAAATAAACTATTAAAAAAAATTAAGATATATAAGTAAGATACTATATAAGGCGTCGTAACCATACTTACATCGTTATCCTCTGTTTTATCTTCTACTGCATGCACTTCCACAAGTGTCCTCTCAGTTAAGCTTAGCGGACTTTGGACTGCTTTAGTCGAGTCTGGTTGTCTTTTGAAAGGATTTCTCGCTCCCCCGGGCGATGATTTTATCGGCTGTAATCATAATTTATATTATTTTTATTTCTTTAATTTCAGATTTATCCAATATAAAATGCAAATTAGGCAAAACTAAAAGATTATACTAACAACAGGTTTTATGGGAGTATCGTTTTCAATTTTCTTCTTAGTTATTTTTTGTGGTATAATCAAACTCGCGTTCATATCTTGCTCTGAATTGGTGATATTATCTGATTCCTGACTATCTAGCGCATGGGAATGTAAGTTTTGGGCAACATTCAGATTATCGGATTCCCGTTCCCATGTTTCAGCGAGATTGGACAATTTTTCCGCTAGATGCATTCGACCCAAGCGTGATGCGTACTTCGCTGCGAGTGGTAGGAGACGGTCGTCCCTCAGCAGCTCCATTAATTCGAGAGCCCTCTGCTCAATTTCACTACGGCAGGCGAGCTGTAATTATTGTTAGATTAATATAACACCACAATATGCACATTTAATGAACAAATTAGAAGATTGACCCACTTTGTATACTTTTCTGGTTTGTTTTACTGTTTCAAATCCTTTCCAAATAACAATCAAACTGACAATGAATATTAAAAATTCAAATAACATAATTTTTTGATAAAAATCAATTGACATCCCTTGTTTTTATTACTATTTACAACTAAACAATTGTTTTTTAACAATAACAACTCTACTTACATATAAACTACACACTAAGATTTCAGTGTCATTTTATCATTGTCATTAAATATTTGTATTAGTGTTAGAAACATGTGAAATCATTAGAAAGTATCAATGGCAAACTGTAAAAACAGGTATGTGTCCAAAAGTCCGCGGAATGAAGAGGTTGCAAGTGAAATTAAATTACTCTCAACTACAAAACATTTACATTTTTTTTAAATATATATATTTAAATTACCGGGATATTAACTTCTCTAACCCTTCAAACATGTTTTTTGGTTTATTTATTGATGGTATCGATAGGTTTTGGTTCAAACTAAAGGATTTTTCAAAACTATCATTAGTTACCAATAGTATTATTCACGGTGAGCTATCGTTGCTATCGTTAGTATCGACAGTATTAGTATTAGTAGACACAAGACAATACTTTTGATAGTACTATCGATATCCTAATTAGTTTTCGAGATCAACTATCGATAGTCAAACTATCGATTGTTCTGCAACACTAGTTTCCCCTAAAAATGTATCGAAATAGCTTTTCTTTATAATATTTTTCTTCCTTATTTATATTTCTCTATTCTTTAAATCATTTTGGCATAAAATTACTTCCTCAAGTTTTTTTTAATTAACATTTTAATCTCGTATTTGTGTAAGTACTTACGGCAAATAGTTTGAGAGCAGTTTCTCTCGCAGTCTTCACGTCCACGTCGGGACTGGTTTGCGCCCAGCGGACCAACTGCTCCTCGTACTGTCCCTTCTCCGTGTCTAATTCACAGAGTGGGATCTAAACATAAAAAAGAGATAATTACTTAATTTATATTATTATAATTATCGTAAGATGTGTTGCGCGATTAGATGCTTTTAATATGAACATCTTATTCGACGTTCCGTAAAAGCTTTTCTATACTAATATTATAAAGAGAAAAGATTAGATTTTTTGTTTGTTTGTAATATAACGTAGGCGATATTATATTAAAAAAAATTAGAAATCCTTCATTAAAATGGAACGATGTAACCCAAGGTATGAAAATGTTGTCTATAAAAGTAATTATATTGCGTGCGCTACAAAAACTATTGACGATATATAAAATAGTGTTCTGTATGTTAATACATAGTACTCATGATTGCTTATAAAAAAGTCCGGGATGGTATATATCTACCTATTATAGTTAAGCTACAATGACAGTTTTTGTATATATTACTCGGTGGTAGAGCTTTGTGCAAGCTCGTCTGGGTAGGTACTACACACACTACAGTACTTGGTATTGTTGTGTTCCGGTTTGAAAGGTAAGTGAGCCAGTGTAATTACAGGCACAAGGGACATAACATCTTAGTTCCCAAGGTTGGTGGCGCATTGGCGATGTAAGCGATGGTTAACATTTCTTACAATGTTATTGTCTATGGGCGTTGGTGACCAATTACCATCAGGTGGCCCATATGCTCGTCCGCCTTCGGATACAATAAAAAATATATATATATATATATTATTAAGTTTAAATACGGGTGGAATCTAATAGTGATTATATTGGTGTCATGTTATTAATTCTTAGCCATTTAAATGGTTTGATAATTAAGAATGATTATGTACATGTAAATTCCACTTTCAATTATTCGGATCGGACTTTTCGTTTAGAAGTTATGAAGGGTATGAAAATTATCTAAGTAAAAAACATGTCACGGTTTGAACAAACAGTAACTGTACTACATGTAGTATATTTAACGAATACTAATTTACGTATTTACGTTAAATAATACTTTTTAAATTTTCACGGACGAAGTCGCGAGTGATTTGCTAGTCTATGATAAAAAATAAAAACGCTAGATTTAATTAAAACTTAGTTAGGTATGTATTATCCAATACAGTGTCAATAATTTAATTTGGTTTTGGTAAATTATTTGATAAAATCGAATCTAGTAATGTGAAGCGAATACCGTATATGAACCCATATAATATGATATTTAGAAATTCTGATCTTTATCAAAGATTTGAATTTCCTGACCTTAGATGGAAGCTACATTTGAAACAAATCTGGGCAAGCAAAAAATAAAGTTATGAATTGGATAAACCAAATAATAAGTAATTACGTTGTACACACCTGTAACGGTAATTCTGTTACTATGGGTTTAGGTACAGTCACAGGGTACGAAGATCCTCTGCATAATATTGCGCGAACTTTTTGTGTGCTCTCACATACCTGAAAAAATAAAACTGTAAATATCAAGATACCTAATACTTGACTTGATAATTTATTGTACACTAAAAATATTAAAAAAAAAATACTCGACACAATGGATACAACCTGATTAATTTGCATACAGCTTTGTTGGACTTATTGCTACATAGCAAACTCTGCCATCCAACCGACAGAGTATGGAACTACTCATAGGATATGAGGTAGACGGTGCATTTAATAATAATAAATAATATAGCATAAATCTATTACAAACAAATACATAATTTAGCACTCACTATGATCGAAATGTACCGTTATAAATAGCCTCGTGAGCATTGCGCTCGATAGGCGTCACTTAACGGCATACGACGCTCCACTGGGAACATTATTACTCTAATATAAATCCAAACGCATAACACAACGTATACAACAAAAGTTGTCGCTTATGGTGTTAGCTATCTAGTCCTGCGAGGTTGTTGATTCGTTACAAATAACCCTGTATAGTTAACAACATCAGTATTCACCGACCGACACGACGAACCAGGAGTCGGAGTCCCCGCGGCGGTGCGCGGCGGTGTCGGCCAGCGGCACCCAGGCGCCCGTGGCGTCCCGCAGCGCGCGCACCACGCCCGCGCTATCCGCGCTCACGGCGCCCGCCGGCCCAACGCCCAGCCAGCTCAGGCGCGCGCCCGCGCTCAGCGCCAGCGCGTGGCAGCGCACGCGGCCGCTGCGCGCGCACACCGCGTCCAGCCACAGCCGCCCGCCCGCGCCCAGCGCCGCCGCCAGCCGCGCGCCGCGCCCCGCCAGCGCCACCGCCGCGCCCGCCAGCGACAGCACCTGCGTGCAGAGCGCCGTGAACGCGAGCCCGCTTCCGACAGATCCGATACGAGATAAACTGATATATATGCACCTGTCTCTGCGTGCCCAGAGGAGTAAACAGCCTGAGAAATCTAGCGTCAGTCGCACACGCGACGACGTCCGTGGTGGCCACTAAACAAACTATCTCCTCGGTGTCCGGCATCGACACGCTCCACTCCTTGCTGCTTCCAACTAGCGATATGCACACCAGCTTACTGTGGAAGAAACATAAAATATTTACATCATGAAGCCACTATCGGAAAAGTATGGGATGATGATTTTCGTCAATGACTACTAGACGATGATTATCTGAGCAAAAATTAGCCTGGTACAAATATTTAAATTATTATTTTTAAATTAACATGTTCTCGTCGGTATGGCGGGCTGTAAGTCACATCAGAGAAGTATGGCATTACGCTACCGCCTACTTATTTTTCCATCGACTATCGGAAAATACAAGAATTTTTGTAGAACAAATCGTTCGACTTCCGCAATTTATCCGACAAGTTCGATTAATGCCTACGCGATTGGGCCGCCGGTACCAGCGCTATGACCATCATTTTCCTTTTCGTCGTTACGTAATTAAGCCCCTGTAGAGTCACCATACTGATACAAATGACCGGAAATTTGTGTCAGTATATCCTGGTCTATAAGTTTTAAGTTAAAATAGAATTTGCAAATATCATATTAATTTATGTCATTTCAAAAACAAACCTGGGTGTCGGGCACGCCAATGCCAGAACAGTCGAAGAGAGACTCGCCATAGTGTGATTAAGATAGTTATTGAGGTGGATGCCATGATGCAGGTTTGAATCATGGAATTCTACATCAATGCTGGATTCCCCATTTTCAGCAGTGTGACAGCGAACTATGCCAACATCGTTCCAGCACATGTATCTAAAAAGTAGTTTAATTTTGAATTGAATAAACTTTAGTATTGAATTGAATGATATAATTTTTAAAGTTTGCTATAGTACTAGTGAGTTATTCAAAAATAATTATATTATACAATGTCATAACTGAAGTAATTTTACCTGATTAAAATTATCAATAATCCCCACCTTTATCTCACATGCCAAGGGACTAAATATAAAATTATCCCAAACCTTAATTTACTTTAGATATTGTTAAGTTTAAGTGTGTTAATAACTAACCTATGTTCAAGATGTATTGGTGTAGAAGAAGGCTGAAACGGTGCTTGTACTGGCACATTTTCTGGTACATGTTCTATCACTCTCGATGGAGGCCTGGACTCATCCTTTTCAACCAAGCCAAGAGTCTCATTCTTTAATTTTTCCAAAGATATGGCATTGTCATCGTCGCTTTCATAGTGTTCAATTAAGTTATCCAATATTTCATCATTATCTGAAAATTTATCAGTAAAATTTAATGAATAGAATTTGATAGTATTAAAAAATAATTTAAAATCATACCTAATTCTTTCATCCTTTAGGCATGAAAAATATATATTTTAAAAAATAAAAAATATATACATAATACTAATTAAGATACATATGTGTACATGGAGGTTAACAAAACACATAACATCTATAATCTGTTCTTACCATCATCCTTGTCAACCATTTCAACATCTTCACTCTCTGTTTCACCAAATTTAGAACTATCTCTGCCATAGCAGTTAACCAACATTCCCAGTTGACCAGCTACATCACAGTACACAAGAACTCCATTCCCTATAAGAAATAGTCAATATATTGGTGTTATTTGTATGAAAGGCTGACAACATCGATTCACGCATTAGAACATAGTGACATTAAAGATTTGTAAATTATTCAAAAGTTCGTACAAAATTATAAAGGTTTATTACTACTATTTATAAAGGTTTTTGTTTTATAATTCAAATCTATGATCTGTCTTTATAAAAAATATATAATAATACATTATATTTAGTGATTTTTTTATGGTTCCATGAAATTTGTCTTTTAAAAACCTCAATTGTGATACATGCTAACAATTTTATGGCTTAGTCATACCATAGTAATTAAATAAACTAAAGAAAATATAAAAAAGTTAATATATAGATCATTTGTACCTTTAGGATTCCATGCCATAGCAGAGACGTTGTGTGAAGTGGGATGCTCAATAATACCCATACATGTCCCTGAGTCCACTTCCCAGATAGCTATCTGGCCAGCTACTGTGCTACCGGATAAATACTGGCCACATGGAGAAAATAGGCATTGAGATATGGCACACTTTATCTGAAAAATAAAAAACATATTAAAACTCTAACCCTAAAATGTAAACTAAAATGGAAACATTTTTTTATACCACACAACATTATATGTGAACTTTAAATTGTCATTATTCGTTTAGTTCTGAAGAGTGTGGTAATAAAATATAATCTTTCCTTCTCATCAATCAATATGATGACTAAGACCACATAATAAAACGTTAGCAACTGTACTGTAATATTATAGAATTGCTGATATAAGACCACTGTACCGCATCTTCAATAATATATTTCCAATTCAAGTAATTTTTTGTATGAATATTGCTTTTCTTTTTTTTTTTATATCTTTATTTTAGAGGGGTTTGGTCACAGAGTGATCATGCCACCCCTATAGGAATAACTAAACATGATAAATACAACTTAAAATAATCAACCTTATAACTAACAAAATTTAAATATTTCTATGTCTTAATCCCACTTTTACTAGTAGGCCAGTATGCTGTTAAAAGCTCCTATGGATAATAAATTAATATTAAATCTTATTAATAAAATATTTCTTTCTGCTTCATTCCGGACACATTCTGCTAATATATAATATACATCCTCATTCTTATTGCATTCTGCGCAAGCAGATGACACCGCCTTAGAACGTATGAATATTGCTTACCAAACAGCATTATTGTAAATAAATCTAATCTTAAAGTATAATTCAATAGTTTGTCAAATTATCTAACATAGGTGCATATGTCTTTTGCAAATCTACAAAACTTTTTATTTACTAGTTTCTTAATAAATTACTTTAAAATTTTCCTAATAACATAATACTATTTTTTTTTAACTTAATACTTACTGTGCTATGAGTGAATGTCATTCTTTGACTAAAATTCTCACAGCTTAAAATAATGATTTCTCTATTACTAGGATAAGCAAGATACTTTCCTTCAGATGGTTCAAAATCCATACGACCTAGAAAAGATGATCCCAATTAAGTATACCAAAACATACAATACTTGAAACAAATAAAACTAAAACAATATATCCTCAGTAGCTTACATAAAACTTTGGCAGAAAAAAAAGTGTTTATTTTTGGTACACAGGAGATTTCTTTAATGGTTTTCTGTGTGTCTATATCCCAGACACGTAGGGTACCATCTCCAGAAGCCGTACAAGCATATTTCATATGTGGACAAATAGCCATGCTGAGTACAGGACCCTTGTGTTCAGTCATCACAAATAGAGGGGCACCACCTTCAAGACTGCAGATTTTTGCTTCCATATTCTCAGATGTGCATCCTAAAGCCTAGAATGCACAAATGTCAACCTTTATCATTAACTGTAATATTAAAATTTTACAAGTTTGATATTTCGTGTAAATTATTGATGATATGCAAATTATTGATTTATCATAGGAACTTACTTCTATTTTAGGTTTTGACATGATTTGAGTAATTGGAGCTGTAAACCTGGATATTATTCCATCTTTATCAAATGCTGGAAATGTGTATGCTTGCACTGCATGATTGTCAGTGGCAACATATAACCGGTGGTCTTTAAAACATACAGCCAGAGCACTCTCCCCGACACAGTGTGAGTTGGGATCATCATCCTCAATATCTAACCAAATCCTAACATCACCATCATGACCACAAGTAATTATGTGCCTGAAAAACAAAATAGAATTCATCTTTTCATATATTATCGCTGTGAATTAATTGACAGAATCGGAATGCAAAAAATTACCTACTGATGTTTTTATTTAAAATAATAATTACATCTTAAGTTGTATTACTTTATAAATAAAACTCACCGACCGTCTTCAGTATAACACACATCGGTGTGACCCTCAGCGTGAGCATATCGAAGCGGTTTACTGTCGATTTTCATTTTGGTGATTTTCTTTCTGATTTCTATTATTAATCGTTAAAGTTTAAATATACGTTAAACGTACGTTATTGTAATTTTATCACATGATGATATTTCTAAATTATGCACACACATGTAGACAATAGTAATAAAAAGAAAAATTGTTTTAAGCAATTTATTTGAGGAAACTTAAACGCACAATTTCACAATAATATAAAAATTCTCTAAAGAAACGCAGACGTGACATTAAATTATTTCGCGCGCAAAATTTCGTTTAGTAGGTAAAATTTGACAAACCGTAACGTCTAACGTCAATGTCATTACGATATTGACAATGGTTTGTTTTCATTTTCCAAATTAATGTATTGGCTTTTGATACTATAAATAATAATAATATAGTTCCTATCGATTAACAAAAGATCTGTGTGGCCATTTCAACAAAGAACTCACAAAGCCTATGGCACAATATTACCGAAAATATTACGATTACAATTCTGTAATAACCATATATTACGAACATAAGTCTATTATCTAATAATTTAAATTACCCTAAAATGTGTTTATAAATTTAATCAAAATGAAAGAGATCTCAAATATAATGCTTATTTACTTTGGTTATTTAAATAATATAATATAATACTGAATAAAATCAATCAAACACAATAATATATATCCAATTCAAGTAAATTTTGTATGAATATCCTTTAACAAACAGCATTATTTTAAATAAATCTAATCTTAAATCTTATTCAATAGTTTGTCAGATTATCTAACATACATATGTGTTTTGCAAACTTACAAAAGTTTTTATTTACTAGTTTCTTAATAAATCAATTTAATTTATTAGCGAAACACCGGTCTTAAGCCCCTGGGATTAGTCTGGCAGCTTACAAAATCTATTAAAATAGGCCTCTTAATGTCATAGATAAAAATCAAGTGTCAGAGTGTAAGTAAGGTTGTGGCATTTTTTTCGAAATATGTATAAAGTGTCTGGCGATAAATACTGCCGATAGTATGGCAGTATTAATTTAAAATTGTTTAGAATATCCCCTGTAACATACGTAAGAATCACTTGTCAGACTGTAAGTAAAGTTAGTATAATTTTTATGTACCTGTAGCACCTGGTACCTGAGAATTGTCTGTCGGCTCAAGCTAACAGGTATGTGTACGTTTACTGTACTGTACACACTAATACTACACTATTGTATATATTAGAAAATAAATGTCCATTAGAAACAAAGTACAGTCTAGGGGGCCTGGGATCTTACTCTATAATGAATTTTTAGATATTAGCTAATTCGATGAATATGTCGTAACTCATTATTATTTTTTACCAACTTAAACGTTATTTTTAACACATTGCTGCTTAATTTATACGTTAAAGTATTAAAAATCAACAATGTTATAACTTTTTTATAATATAGTCGTACCTACCTATATAAAAATGTGTACAATCAGAAAAAGGGGCGGCAACACTGATGAACTAAATTACCAATACCAACTTCTGGGAAATGTATATACCAAGTTACCAACCACAGGAAAATTAAACAGCGCGGCATAGTTTGAGTAATACATTTCTTTTGTTTCATCATCGTCATCATCTCTTTTTTGCCGTCGTTTATTTTTATTAGTTTCAATTTGACAGCGGACCGAGGTTAACCTTGCGCTTGGTTGTGCGGTTTAAGGTTATACACGAATAAAGCCGGTGTTTCGCTAATTTATATAAAGTTAATTCAATTATCTGTTTTATATTTTTTCTACACTATTACCAATTATAAAGGTACGTAATAAAAATATTTTATTTTTAAAATTTAACTTTAAAGCAATATTAAAATATAATATGAATAATATCGCAGGTTTAACAATTATTAAATCATAAAATGACAAGACAGGTTACCAATAATTTTTTATGTGGAAAATTATGCCTTTTTAATTATTTAATTTAAAATGTATATTTGAATTTTTATGAAGTAAGGCAGATATATCTATTTTTAAAAGCCGGTTTTATATTCATGTCGGAGCTACAGAAGTAAGTCTTCAAGGTTGTTCTAATTTGTTCGCGAAGAATAGGCGTTATTGCCAATTTATTCGTTGGAGTTTCGAATTCATCACGCGTTACTATAACTCTACCTGAAAAAAATTTTTTTTTTTAATCAGATGGGAGACCACGGATTTTTGAAGCAAAAACCTGGTTTTGCCACGATTGCAATTCATGCTGGTCAAGACCCAGAGAAGTGGAATTCGTCTGCTGTAGTTCCACCTATTGTCACATCGACTACATTTAAACAACCGGCACCTGCTGAACATACAGTAAGATACAAGTTTTTTTTTTTTACTATGAACTAAATAATTATTATACATTATAATATATTGTATATTATATATAGTAAGTAAGGTCCTCCAGACCGATTTCGGCCACGGCGGCCAATCTCAAGAGAGATTAGCCAACTGCACAGGACATATTATAGTGCACAAGTGTGTGCGCAAACACAGGTGCACTCTCTTTTCCTTGGCTCTCATAATCCGATGGGACGGCAATCCGACACGACCGGAAAGAGTTCAGGCGCAGGACCAACGGCTTAACGTGCTTTCCGAGGCACGGGAGTGTACACACTTCCAACTTTCAGACTCCGGGCTGCTACTGAGAATTTTCCGACAGAAAAACCCAATAATTATTTATTGGCCCGACCTGGGAATTGAACCCAGGACCACCGGGTCTGTGGCCTTATATCTAGCCACTAGACCAACGAGGCAGTCGATATATGTATATTATATATATGTATATTGTATTATAATATATTACATAATTTTTAATATAAATTAAAAAGAAAAGAAATAAAAAAGGAATGAAATTTCAGGGTTTTGAATATGGCAGATCTGGTAATCCAACTAGAAATACTTTAGAAGAATGCTTAGCAGCATTGGACGGTGGGAAGTATGGGTTAACCTTTGCCTCCGGTCTGGGAGCGACAACAACTTTATTTTCTCTTTTAAATAAAGGGGACCATATATTGTCTAGTGATGATATATATGGTGGCACTAATAGACTATTTAGGTAAGCAAAAATTTATTATAACTAACAACAAAGCCTTAAGTAATACATATCTAATATGTGCATAATATATTTTTTATTATGAAAATGGGACTAAAATTTGTTATAAAATATAAATAAAAATAATTTGATTAAAAACCATAAACAAAGAAATAATGCAATAATGATTCAACATGCTTGTACTTCAACAAAAAATACTGTGATTTTGAAAAAAAAAATATTGTCACTTTAAAGTAAATAGTTACTAATGAAAAGGCATTATTTCTTCTCATATATATAGGTACATATTAAAGCTGTGGCTATAAATGAAAATATTTGATATATATTTTTCATTAAATACATTTACGATTTTTGTATTACAATTTCGTGTTATTGATATATTAACATCTTCAATTCGAGCGTGAAAAACAACGCTCGCAATGTAATGTTAATTAAGGAAAAATAGACAATAACAGTCCACATGAATGATAAGTACTGACTATTGAGAAACTCATTGTAATTTATTTTGTAATACATACACTCTGAGTTATCATCTTTTTAGTTCGTTTTTCAACTCAATAATAATTATGTATTGCTCAAAGTATATTTACTTGAGCCTTGAAAAAAAAAAGAAAATGTAACTGCAATATACCGTCATTCGTTTAACGATAGTTTTGACGAGAAATAAGTTGAAATTATAATTAAAATTATGTTGAAAAATTCAATATTCCAATAATTATATATATTATTACAAAGCGGTGAAATACTAACGAAAAATCCTTTAATAATATAATATTTTCCTTAAATATAGAAATAAGTTTTAAATGCATTATAAAATAAACAACAAAAGTTAATATGATTAATATAGTGATAGTCTCTTATATATCGTCATCATATATATCTATGTCATGAATATCGTGATCTACACTTGAAACTTAAGGATAAGAGACGGCTCATAAGTATAAAGTAACTCGTAAGTTATAACTTACGTAGCTTACATATTTAATGTTGAGATTGAACACGTGGATGTTATCCGAAGGTCGCGGGTCAAATTCGGGCAAGCACCACGGAATGGTTTCATGTGCTAATTTTGTGTTTGCGATTCATACGAGGACAAAATAATATATAACAATATCGTGCGTATATTATAATTAACATAGCACTTCGCCCGCGACTTCGTCCACGAAAATTTAAAAACTATTATTTATCGTAAATACATGAAATAAATGCTTTCGACATATTGGGTTAAATTGTTCCAATATTTTCCATTAGGTAGGGATCGCTAATTATTTTGAAAATATAATATAGCCTATGCTACTCGGTAAAGATATACGGCCTTATTTATAAACGTTGCTTAGTTACTGGTTAGCTAAACACTGATTTGTCTCTTTCTGTCATTTTTGATTTGACATACGAAAGAAGAAGACAAAATGTTGTTTAACTAATCACCAGTTAAATAATGTTTATGAATAAGGCGGATAGTTTCTAATGGTGAAATAATTTTTAAAATCGGTCGAGTAGTTTTTGAGTTAAATCGTAACAAACAAAAAATCAAATCTTTCCTCTTTAGAATATTAGTATAGATTCCTTTTTTTTATACACAACGAATGGTTGAATATAAAATTAAAAAGATTTTGCTGATTCTTCACGTGAATCATTATTTCAAATTTAAAATTAAGTGCCCATTACAATAATGTTTGTTTTAATGAGTGATGGTTTTGATAAAAAATAATGTAAAATTATTAAGGAAAACTCTAATATGTACCTACTGTCTGTCGGAAAAATTCTAAAGCGTCATCCTATATTAATAGTCAAAAAAAGACAGTCCAGTACCTTAGCGAACTGATTTGTTTGCTTGGTAGCTATTGACGAGATTCAGTACCAATAAGGAAAGGAGAAATAAAATAAAAATGTTCAAGATATGCAAACTCATATATGAGTAATTTTTCATTATTGAAAATTTAAGGTAAATACAATATATAATTTAAGGTAAATACAATATACAGACCTAATTTTTCGATTCGATTTTATTCGGTCGAATTTGAACCACACAGTGATAGCTAATGTAATTAGATTCGCTAATTCACGGTGGAGTAGCCTCTTTTATTTTTTTTATTTTTTTTATAAATGTAGGCCAAAAGGCATTTTACCAGCAGTAGTACATTGACGAACAATTACTGAAGGAAACATATAAGCCCAAATTTTTTATTTATCTGATGCAGCATAACAATGAAATTTTTCAATTAATCACATTGTATTTAGAAATAATATATAGTAAAATTGGGGTATTAGTATATTACAATATACGTATATATACGGGCAACGGTCATAAGTGAATGGTTACGTCCAAAAGTGTTAACTGAGCGGCACATTTTTATTTTATAAAAGGTAGGTGTAAGTGCAAATTGGCCACCTGATGGTAAGTGGTCGCCACCAACTTTGGGAACCAAGATCTTCGCTTCCTTTCCCTTTGCCTGTAGTTGGACTTACTTACTAAACATTACTAAATATTGCTGTTTCCTATGAAACAAATAAAATACGTCTATATTAAGTCGAGACACAGCAATCAACAAGTAGTTGTAATCACGATTATTGAATGAAATTCTATTATTTTAACATTCAATGTCGTGTGTTTATTTGCCTTCTGACGTATTCAGTGAAGATATTATGATCGGATAACGTTCAAGTCATAAACAAAGAAATAATATTTAGAGACATTAAATGAACAGCACTTTAAACGGTTTCCTTTGTTTTAATATCTCGAAAAAAAAAATATCGGTTATTTATATTTAGTCTGTAATTAGTATATATGTTTTTATAAAACATTTCAGAAGAGTAGCTGAGAGATTCGGTATCGAAACAACATTCGTCGATTTTACTAACCTGGAACTACTAGATAAATCTATTAAAAAAAATACAAAGGTGAGTTGCATTTCCTCTAGCTCGGTACGTAGTTATCTACATGACAATACATTACACATAAACCATAGACACAAAGATCAAGAGATCTGTAGATAAAAGATTATGGTAATACTAGTTACTACGATCTCTGGCCTCTTCGATCATATAGAATATTCTTTTCAGGTAACCTACAGAGAAATTTCTAGTACACGGTGCAAGTACTAGAACATATAAGTATACATAAACGGACAGGCAAATGGGCCACCTGATGGTAAGTGATCACGCCCATAGACACAGGTATTGTATTGTAAAAATATTAACCATCCCTTACATCGCCGATGCGCCATCAAACTCGGGAACTACATGTTATGTCCTTCGTGCCCATAGTTACCCCGCTTCATTCACCCTTCAAACCGGAACACAATAATACTAATTAAAATATTTGCGGTAAAATATCTGATGAGTTGGCGGTACCTACAAAGGCTTGCATAAAGACATACCACCAGTTATGTATATTATAGTGGCTAGATATAAGGCCGCAGACCCGGTGGTCCTGGGTTCAATTCCCAGGTCGGGCCAATAAATAGTTATTGGGTTTTTCTGTCAGAAAATTCTCAGTAGCAGCCCGGAGTCTGGAAGTTGGAAGTGTGTACACTCCCGTGCCTCGGAAAGCTCGTTAAGCCGTTGGTCCTGCGCCTGAACTCTTTCCGGTCGTGTCGGATTGCCGTCCCATCGGATTATGAGAGCTAAGGAAAAGAGAGTGCACCCGTGTTTGCGCACACACTTGTGCACTATAATATCTCCTGCGCAGTTGGCTAATCTCTCTTAAGATTGGACGCCGTGGCCGAAATCGGTCTGGAGGACCTTATTATTATTAGAATCAAATGTTTGATCGTGTTTTAGTAACAAACATACATACACACAAACTCTCGTTTTATAATATCTGTTCGCGATACTCTAAAGATCCACAATGTACATAATTAAATATACATACATATAAAATTTTCTTATCGCCATTAAGTAATCCATGTAATAATAACATCGTTTATCATGTAATGTTATGTGTATACAATAGATAAGCACGTTTATGGCATATTAAAAGTAATTGAGATAAAAAAACAATTTTTGATAATATCGATGGCAAATAATTGATAACAGATGTTAAAGTTACAACACGCAAAAACTTGAGATGATACGATTGTTTGCCTCATTAATATTATCAAACGGCTTGTCTGTTATTGTGTTAACGTAAAGTTCAAAATATTTAAAATAAAACATAAATGTTCTTTTATAATGTTAAACATTTTCTTATCTGAATGAAATATATTTAAACAAATAATATAAAAGCTTATATCTTTGAGTTACGTACAAATAATAAATGGATTTCCTATGGCTTAATATTATAATAAAAGGTGCTTAATCGTTGATACAAGGTTAGCGAAAATATTTGCATTGTCCAATATTAGGCTAAAAATTATAAGCTAAAATCATAAGAAATGTAATCTTAGTAAAAAAAAAGCCGTTGATTTTCAGTCCGCATTACATTAACATTGACTTTTTTTGAGAATAATTCTTTATTAGTGGATTAATTAAACATTCAGTACAAAATAGTTATAATACACATATATATTTATAAATCACTTTTAACAACGGTGTTGCCTCGAAGCTCTTTAATATTTTTTTTTAACGATGGTTAGTAAATATATTTGAATCAAAGGTCTTCGTTCCTTGGTTGAACCTATTAACCTCATATTAACATTTTTCGAATTAGAATAATTCGTACTCAAACAATATTTGTCTTTATTTATGCTTTTTTTTATATTTTTTATAATTATATTGAAACATGAATATTGTTTACAAACGCAGTTAACGCATTCACTTACACACTTTAGAGAATTCGCAAGTCAACCAAGCTATTTATTTGTAGATGATTTGGATCGAAACTCCCACGAACCCACTCCTCAAAGTGGCCGACATTGCGGCAATAGTGAAGATAGCGAAGGGTCACGACGAGAAAATAATCACTGTGGTGGACAACACTTTCCTGACGTCGTACTTGCAGCAGCCACTTCAGCACGGAGCTGACGTCGTCATGTACTCGCTCACCAAGTACATGAACGGACACTCTGATGTCATCATGGGTGCCGCCGTGCTCAACGACAGTGATCTCGAGAAGAGGCTGAGGTTCCTACAGAATGGTATGTCACTATTTATCGTAAGATCAAACTAATATTATAAATGCGAAAGTAACTCTGTGTCTGTTACGCTTTCTCAGTTAAACCACTGAACAGATTTTGATGAGATTTTGTATGAAGTAAACCTAGGAAGGACATAGGTTACTTTTTACACCTTACATCTGCATCCCAACACGCGTGCTTAAGAAACAAACTAAAAAGTGCTTAACATATTATACATGATCATTTATATATACAGCAAATTGTTTCAATGTAAATCTTTACTCTATGTCTATGATAGCATAGACAAAGGGGGAAACGAACGCCATAAATGTAACTTAATATAGAGTACATTACACTTTTCCCGTAGTATTACATTTATGGTCATAAGTTGTATCTGGAGGCTCAGGTTTTTCAGTACTTAACAATTTTTTTAAATATTTGTATGGAGTGAGAATCTCGGAAGATGATCACTTTTTTATAATTTATTCATATTATCATATATACGTCTTCACCTTGGTATGGTATTAACCATATAAAAAATAAATATCCGAATTAAACCATTAAAATAAACGACGCTCTTCGTTTTAAAAAAAACTTTCTTAACTTATACTTAACTATAAATAAATTATTCCAAGAATATTCTAATTAATACTACATTGATATTTTTAAACGGTATTCTACTCCAAGTATAGCATACGGTGTAGTTGCGATAAAACTTTGCGATAAAAATTAAAATAATTATAGATTACTAAATTAAATTAATATGTGTACAATATTACCAGTATTGGTTCAATTTTTTTTTATAACAGTACTTCTAACGTAAAATCTTATTATACCTACAGAGCGAATTTGGGTGTATGTGGCTAATACTTATTTATATCTGCTATTTCATATTGATTCTTCATTTTGTTTTATAGAATAAGTAGGCGGACGATCATATGTGCCACCTGATGGTAAGTGGTCACCAACGCCCATAGACATTGGCATGGTAAGAGATGTTAACCATCGCTTACATCGCCAATGCGCCACCAACCTTGGGAACTGAGATGTTATGTCCCTTGTGCCTGTAATTACACTGGCTCACTCACCCTTCAAACCGGAACACAACAATATCAATGTGTTCATATATAATGTAATGTAAATGAAAATACACACAGTCAGAAATTTTCTTGTCTTACTCGTTTAAACGAAGTAGTCGATGTCGGCGTATGATTGATCAATTTCTGTTAACAAAAGTAGCACTTTGTACATTTCAAGGACATCAGTTGATATGGAGATTAATTAAGGCACCGACACAGAGTCATTTATTTTGTAGGCGGGTCGTCCAATTGTATGTCTCCGTAGTCCGACACTATTGTTTTAATTGAATGGGAGGAAATGTTCACTATTCAAGGAATATTCCAAAGGAAATAACCGACGTGTGCTTTTCATGCAACTGTTCGCTAAAGATTATGTTATGTTACCTATTTTTTGGGAAATAAACAATTCAAATAACTAACTGTAACCTAAGAAAAATAAATGATTTCATATTTCTCCATCAAAACGGACGATTAGTTACCAACCAATAAACGTTCAGTTTGCTTGAATTCGCGGGACTAGAGTCGGGTCAGCGCTATAATAGGCAACTTTATCATTTTATTTCGAACACCAAAAGCAATACCTTTACTCACTTTGCCAGTATAGCTATATTTTTACCAAGTTAATAGATCTTTAGTATACGTTACAATACCCGTGATCCAAAATTTACACTTAGAAACTTTCGAAAATTAAAAGTTTCTAATTTCTCTCAAAATCAACTGGTTTTTATTTATTTTTGAGTTAAATGTCCTTAAAAGAATTAGGATATTATCAGAGTATAATTGACATAAAAAATCCGAAAATGGGTTTAAATATTTATTATTGCTAATTGTCAATGTCATCTGTTTGAGTTATAATTTATTTTTGTTCTTATCAATGTTTTGATCAAAACGCGACCCACGGAGAAGTGTTTTCAAAGATTTAAGATCGACTTGAAATGACTTCAGTCCATAAGTGGTTCTAAGGCCTACTATTTGCGGAACGAGCTTGGGCTCATATAAAGTATAATACACAAATTTATAAAATATAGTGCTCATAAAAATGCTTAACATATTGTTTATGTATGCATGACTCGATAATATTATTTAAACATCGACATCGATTAAAGTTGCATTTTAATTCAGTAAAGGTTAAAAACAGAAGTTCATATTCATTTGTTATTATAAAATAAACCTGTTTTTTTTTTTTAAGGCAAATGAAGTAATTGATAAGTAGGCAAAATGTTTACCCATTACAAATCAAACATGATTTTATTAAGAAAAGGAGTTTTTATTTGACTCCGTAGTTATGTTTCAATACTTATATTTTGTGTAAATTATACAACAGCAAAATATAGTTGTTAGACAACAAATTCTGAAACTCAAGTGTAAAATTGTGATTTGTTTGATTTAATTTATTACATTATACTAAAAATGCTATGTTGTATACAAAATTACGTAACAAACTATTTGTATAGTCCATACCATTGTCTAAAGGAGTAAAAATAAATGATCAAGATTGACCTTTAATTGACGGGACATCGTTCCAGAATAATCTATGGTATTCATCATGGACTCTATACTTTTGAAGTAAAATTATAATTGATATAATTAGTTA
This sequence comes from Nymphalis polychloros, assembly GCA_905220585.2. Taxonomy (NCBI): domain Eukaryota; kingdom Metazoa; phylum Arthropoda; class Insecta; order Lepidoptera; family Nymphalidae; genus Nymphalis; species Nymphalis polychloros. Next base: position 11,211,417 of record HG992243.1, on the reverse strand, counting down.
AGTGGAATAGTGTTGTATCATATAACAGTATATCAAGCAACAACTGTTTATAAAGCGTATAGCTTTTAGAAAATCGCATGGCACATGTAAATCTAAGCTTTGTTTAACTTTATTCCTTCTGTCATTGGAGTACGCTATAGATTATACAGAAATTGACCGGTATTAGGTTAAAAGTACAAATTGCGATATTTAAAAAAAAAACCAAAAGAATGTCGATTGCTATGTTACTCGATATTCAACCCACCAAATTATGTCATCTAACCATATGCACGGTATAAGGTTTCGACTAACAATTAGTAATTTAAAACTGTCGACCGCAGAATCCTTACTAGTTAACTACGTGGATTATTTAACACCTAAGTAAGAATATCTTACATTTTAGAGTCATTGCCATAAAATATTATAACGTCGATTTAAGTAACCTTTTCCTATAACTGAATGGGGCCATAAATTTAACTTCCGATCACTATTATTTACATTTGTTTGTATTGTTTAACAACCACAGGGTAATAATACTTAAATATAAGTCCCCACATTGAATTAAATTAGTATTTATTATCAAAGGAGTTATATAAGAGTTATTAATTTTTTTAGTAATGATTACCAAGACTCGTTACGTAAGAAGTGGTTGTTAATAGTTAGTAATAGTGATTGCTAAGAAACTATATATTAAGAAAGGCTACACTCCCCATTTCAAAATATATTATTGTGTGAGGATTAATGAATGACAGTTTCAAATTAACGTGTTCTAAGTAGGTATATATCTGTCGGTAGGTATATGACTGTCGGATATGGCATGGCAAGTAATATCCAGGCAAAGACCTTTTGTCTAGTTTAAAAAAAAACGAGGAAACCCCGTCAGGAACGAAGTTCTGTTAATGAAATGAATTATGAAAAAAATGTAGATTTTAATTGATTACATATATTACTGTAATTTTGTCACACCAAAAAGCACGTCAACCTCCTTTATATCGACCTTCTAACTTCGAACGCCCAACACATCGCATTTGGTAAGCACAGTATGAACGCTATTTCGTTATGTGACATGACCTTGGGCCACTGCCATTTCACTCTACTGTAAGCCGCGTAAAATAACTTCGTTCCAAAAATTGTAAACTTTAATCAACGAACAAATTATGACTTTTAGGACAACAGGAGACCTACGTTTTCTATATAACCAACCATATCGAGTCTGTTTTTACTTAATATCATAATGACGTAAATTGTGATAACGTGATACATTGCATCATTTACAATGAGTAATATATAAAATATAATAGTCATACTTCTTGTCTACATCACATTGTATTCTATGTAATTCTATTTATCTACTTAAAACTACAACGTCACTTTCATACGTCATGTTATTAACGCTAGTGCGATTATTTTATGGAAATTGCATATCAACGTGCCTCGTGACTGCCTCGTTGATCTAGTGGCTAGATAAAAGGCCGCAGACATAGTGGTCCTGGGTTCAATTACCAGGTCGGGCCAATAAATAGTTATTGGGTTTTTCTGTCAGAAAATTCTCAGTAGCAGCCCGGAATCTGGAAGTTGAAAGTGTGTACAATCCTGTGTCTCGGAAAGCACGTTAAGCCGTTGGTCCTGCGCCTGAACTCTTTCATAGGATATCTCATAGGATTATGAGAGCTAAGAAAAAGAGAGTTCACCTGTGTTTGCGCACACACTTGTGCACTAAAATATTGCCCCTGTGCAGTTGGCTAATCTCAGAGATTGGCCGCCGTGGCCGAAATCGGTCTGGATGACCTTATATCAACGTGACGATATATAATGTGCAATACAACGTGTAATCAAACTGTTCGGTTTAGTTTGCACATTGATTGAATGATTAGATACATTCGCCGTCTATTTTGGTGCATTGGATTAGTTTTTTAAATGTTTATTAAATGTGTAGGCGGGCGGGCTAATAGATTAACTGGTGGTAAGTGGTCACCACCTGTAGATATTACATTACATCGCCAATGCGCCTCAAATCTCGAGAACTAAGATGTCTCTTGTGCCTGTAATTACGCTGGCTCACTCAAACTTCAAACTGAAACACAGCAATACTAAGTATAGTATATACTAAGTATTACTGCTTGGCGGTATGGTGGAATCTACTCAAATATACTTACTACCCTACCTACACTACTCTACCACCAAGATTTGTAGTTTTTAAATCTTTTTCTGGGTTTTCTTTGTCTGGTTATTATTAGGAAAAAGCATACTATCGTTTCCATAGGATGGCGTCTACAAAACGAGACACCACACGTTCTTTGGCGCCTCTTATATCTTATTGTTATCTCTCATTCCTCGTCTGTCCACAACTCTCAGCGAATATTTGTATTGGTATCCAAGAAAAGAGCGTTGAAGTTGTGTCGTAAATTATTGTAATATTACATAGTCGCTCTAATCTAAGCGAAGAAATCGTTGTTGCAAGGCGGAGAATGCGAATAATACTATTTGCTCCCACCGACCGCAATATCTTTGTTTTTCCGTGAATTTCAATATGAATATTATTTATATAAAGTGTCTTCAATATGTACTATATTTGAAATGTATATTTACATATATATTGTGTGAAAAGCCATCAGCGACGTTTTGTTTTAAAAAATATTTACCGTAAACTGGGAATATTGTAAAACTAAGAGAGTGCTAATAACAGGTAACATTTGTTATTTTCCTTATGATATAGTAAGACTGGTTTCGTATTAAAGGACTTTTAATTTTATAGCGAAGTTTATCATTTCAATTTGTAGGAATTATGACTCATAGAAGTGATTTTACACTTCCTACACGTCACTGCTTCGCTCAAGGAAAGTTAAAAATAATTATTTTCGTTTTAGTGCGCAATGTTTGCCAAAACACTATAAAAATAAACATTTCCGAGTCGAACAATGCTTTAATAAGATCGGTGCTTACTACTTCAACGAAAAAAAATCGCGGCAGCGGTATTTTATTTACTGATTTGTTGTCCGTCGCAGGTCTGGCTCCGGCTTTATATACTAACGCGTCGCCTGGATGATGCGATAGGTTTATGATTTACAAATGTGTCTTGTCTGTGATTTCAAAATAACTGCATCTTTTTAAGTGAATATGGCTATTTGCGAGTTTCCAAAACGAAATAAATCATTTTTGTTTTTATTTTAAGCACCACTGCTACCTAATTATACATATTAATATTTTGTATGTATAATTGAAATAGACATAATTTACGTTAAAACGGCCAGTTTAAAATTATTTTCGTTACAATCAGAATTCCACGCTGGCGAACACGCGGGTGTTGTTACTACTTTATATAATAATAAAAACTTCGGAAAGTAGGTAGTCAAAGAAGTTTAACGTAAAACTTCAATACTAATAAATGATAGTGAAAGATTTTTGTTGTTGACTTTCTAATTAATAATTTTCAATTTCACAGCTATGGGTATAGTTCCTTCGCCTATGGATTGCTACCTAGTTAACAGAAGTCTGAAAACTCTGGCCCTGAGAATGGAGCAGCATAAGAAGTCATCGCTTGTTATTGCAAATTGGTTGCTCAAACACCAACGGGTCACCAATGTTATGCACCCAGGTTTGCCTCTGTTATAATAATAAAACGCTTTTCAAAGCCTATCTTAGATCAATAAAAAATTAAAAGATGTAAATTAAAAATTAAATGTTCTCCTCCGGGAACTACCCCTTAGTAGTAGATTAAGTTTGGAAACTACTTTCTAACTTGTAAATTCGTGTTTTATTTTAACAAAACAAAACGAAGTTTTATTGAAGTGCAACTAATTTATCGTATCTAATCTTTCCGCGTCATTTTAGTCGTGCTCATAAAAATATTTAAAGTGTGTAGTAACTATATATGTATGTATATACATTATAAAATCTGTTGTTGAGTATACGTACATATTTCGTATGTATTATAAATACACACTATTGTTTTTTAGGTCTACCGTCTCATCCACAATACGACATAGCAAGAAAGCAAATGACAGGTCATTCGGGCGTGTTCAGTTTCAAGCATTCCGGAGGACTGAAGGAGTCGAGAAAGTTCCTAAGCTCCCTCAAAGTGTTCACATTGGCCGAAAGTTTGGGAGGATACGAGAGTTTGGCAGAACTGCCGTAAGTTTGATTATACTTAATTTATAATAGGATAACTGACGAGAAAATGGATAAATAGTAAGTGAACAGAGACATGTGTAAAGCATACTCTACACGTCGTCGTAACCTTCGCCCAGTGTAGACACTGCGCGTTGTCGATTAGTGTTGCTGTTTTCATATAGAACATTAGGCGTTTAAAGTTTAATTTCAATTTAATTATATGAAATGTTTTTAGGCATCAACTTTAATGCTATATCTGCAAACGCGACCATTCTCGGCAATAATCGAAAAGCAATAAAGCGAAATTTTCGTTTTTATGACTGTTAAGCTTACATTGTAATATCTTTGTTAATTTTGTTTTACGTAATCCTTAAAGATTACATAATATATTCTTGACCAAATAATATAATAGTTCGTATTATGTACAATTTTAGTTTTAAGAGTCGCCACTTTTGCTAATTGTTTGGGACTCCACGTTTGCTTGGGCAGGCGTCGAATCACTGATAAACATTACTTAGTCGAAATATAAATATATATATATATATATATATATGCTTATGATATTTCATACTTGACTGAATTTTAACTGGAAATTCTATTAATAGATAAAAAAATAAAACATTTGCAAGAATAAGAAAATATTACAATTTTTTTTTTCTCATATTTCAGTTCTCTAATGACACACGCTTCGGTACCCGAAGAACAAAGAGCAGAACTTGGCATCACGGATTCACTGATCAGATTGTCAGTCGGCTTAGAAGACACTGATGATCTGATCGCTGACTTAGAACAAGCATTTAAACTAGCTTTTGAATAATTATTTTATACTTATTTATTATATTATATAAAATATTAAAGAATCACATTTTCGAATTCTAATTTTATATTTTTAAATAATTATATACATATCTATGTATAGCTTATTCCAAACGAAGAAGTAGTGGGATAAAAAAGACTATATATTCCATGCGATTCCATGCTGTATATGTATTATGTAGTGCATAATATAGCATGGAATCGCAAACTGTCTTTAATTTATGTATTTGCGCTTAACTACTTAAATATGTATATTCACTTCAGTTATACTTCAAAGTTCCGATAAGAACATCGCTGATCTTCATAACGTCAGTTCTTGGTAATATCCATAAATACCATTGATTATTCAAGATATCGACCAATGATGTCTTATATAGTCTTTTAGTTATAGCCCGTTCCAATTATTGGAATGTATTAAAGTCGAAACCTCATCTATAAAACTGTTATCTTAGTTCTTATACTTATATACTTCAAATTAACGATTGCCGCTTATGTGGTTATGTAAACAACAATTTGTGGTATAACATATTTAGCATAACGATAAATGTGTCAAGTTAAAATTATTGTTTTATATTCACGATCCCAAAGCGCAATAAATGACACCGCATTTACTTTTGTTAGCACAATTAACACTTTATTGATAATAGTTTTACATTTATTGACAGAATGATTTGCACGATTCGAATTTTGAATTATTAAAATATAGATTATAATAAACTTTATAATATATTATTTTAAATCCAACGCTTTTAATGCAATTTATTTTACAATTATTACAATCTCAACATTATATTTTTCTAGATATTTATATGAAATGTATTAAATTGTTTTAGTTTTGTATATGTCACCGTAAAATTGTAAATACCGTTAGATTATAATCTATCTCGCAAGATTGTAAACTGCCGAAAGAACATAACGTTAAATTGTAAGCAGTATGTTACGGTTCACAATCTTTACATATAAAATAAATTTAAGGAAAAAGATTCCTGTTTATTTGTTATTTGTTTTTCTGTAATATAGTTAAAATGACTGCCCCGTTGGTATTGTAGCTAGATATAAACCCACAGATCCTGGGGTTCTGGGCTCAAAGCCCAGGTTGAGCGAAAAAAGTAAAGGTTTTTCTGTCGAAAAGTTCTTAGTAGCAGTTCGAAACCGATGATTGAGGTCCTCATATATATCATAATTAAAATGTATAAATTAATTGCAATGTATTTATAACATCGAATATACTATTTATGCGTTTTATTGTATCACTGTCGTTTTTAATATTATTAAGACAAATTAAACTGCCACAACTGATGTGTGTTTCTTGAATTATTTTCCTTGTACTCCAATCCTAGTTACTATCAGTAATCATCATATTGTCACAAATAACTACTTAATAACTACTTACAGATAGCAGTAAAATCGATATTATTTTTTATTTATTACTTGTTATAGATATGTGTACAATCAATATTATCATTTATAAAATACAATGACTTTGCTATATTGTTACTTCTAATGTTATTATTTCACAATATATTGATTATTATTAGAATCACAATTTGTGTTAACCATCCAAGATAAGATGTGAACACTGAAAATATTAATTCTCCAGATAGTTATTGTCAGTGGCGTAACTATAGGGTGGTAGGGCTGGCAAAACGCCACGGGCCCTCGACCCGATGGGGTCCGATGGCCCCGGTCCGAGACGCTCTGAGCTCAGAAGTATCTTAACATTTTTATGATTTTTTTGTATTGTCATTTTCAATAACATTTTGCGAATTTTTGCTTACTCAGATTGAGGGCCCCGTATCTTTGGTAGCTACGCCCTTGTGGGACCATATGCAATGGATTTGCCACGGGCCTCAGTTTGTATAGTTACGCCACTGGTGACATTGTGTATTTTATTTCGAGATATTCATTCATCTATTTATTAATTTAAAAATAAGAAAATAACTATACAGGTTAAAAATATAAAAGGAATTAAGTATAAGTGATTTTATTGCCATTAAGTTTAGCTCAGTCGCACGAATGAAACTGCTTCAGTGGGAAGACATAAGCGACAGATTTCTGCAAAAAAAAGCGTTATATAAGCCTAATTAACAGATATTCGGTACATCTACAATAATAATAATTTACATAGAGATTTATTGTAGTAAGTACATATTTTTTTCTCAACCTTTATAACGTTTCCTGTGGAGTGCCGGGCTTAGAATAGCACTCCCCCATCTCTTCCCCGTGGGTGTCGTAAGAGGCGACTAAGGGACTAGGAAAAGGGGGGATGGGCAGCAGCGTCTCCCCCGTAAACAACTACCGCCCTACTGCGCTCGCCAACACGCCTGCCCAGCGTGGCGAGTATGGGCAAACCCTCCCAAATGGTAGGTGCGCTGAAAAAAAGGCCCCTAGTTACCGGCAAGCCCGCTAGGCCCGACCAAGGTAGCGGTCGCGGTATCGGCAGGGCAGGGGGTGCGAAGAATCACCGGTTCATGGCAGGCTACCATAGACGACTACACATGGCAACATATAATGGATGCTCGATAAGGCTGGACCATCACCTCGCCGAATTAGAAGTAGAGTTAAGTCATATAAACTGGCACATACTGGGGTTATCTGAAATCCGAAGACAGGGGGAGGACACGATAACTCTAGAGTCCGGTAACTTACTCTACTTCCGCGAAGGTGATAAACTCTCCCAGGGTGGTGTCGGTTTTCTAGTCAAAAGGGATCTTATTAGCAGCATTGTAGAAATCAGTAGTGTGTCGAACCGGGTAGCGTATCTTGTCTTAAAACTTTCCGACAGGTACTCCCTGAAGGTCATACAGGTATATGCGCCAACTTCGGCATACTCTGATGATGTGGTAGAAGCGATGTACGAGGACATCGCAAAGGCCCTTAACAACACCTCGAAGGCCCACTACAATGTTGCTATGGGAGACTTTAATGCTAAAGTGGGAGTACAAGATAGCGGTGAATCGAAAGTCGGACCTTACGGCTTGGGCTGCAGAAATCACAGGGGGCAAATGCTGGTAAACTTTCTCGAAGCGCAGGGGCTCTTTTTGATGAATTCTTTCTTTGAAAAGAAGCCCCAGCCAAGAAGAGGAGGTGGACCTGGCGAAGTCCCGATAACGTGACAAGGAACGAGATAGACTTTATCATTTCGAATAAAAGGCACATATTTAGAGATGTCTCAGTGATCAACAGGTTTAATACCGGTAGTGATCACCGCTTGGTTGGAGGCACTCTAGATATCGACTTCAAAGCCGAAAGATCGCGACTGATGAGGTCTACTCCCCGACCTACCATGCTCCAAGCTGCTCAAGGCTCCGAAAAGTTCCAAATGGAGCTTCAAAATCAATTCACCGCGTTGGAAACCGTAAGCAATATTGATGAGAAAACCGATATGCTGGTCAAAATACTGCAAAACACATCCCGCAAGTGTTTTCCGCCACAGAAAAGAGACAGCGCATCAAAACTCTCTGCTGAGACACTCGAGCTCATGAGGAAACGACGAGAACTACCATCGTTTTTGTCAGATAAGGCCTTAAACCGAACTATAAAAACGCTGACGCGACGCGATCTCCGATGCTCCAATACCCGTGCCATCACGGCTGCGATTGAGCAAAATCGGGGATCGAAAGTGTTCGCTCGCAAGTTTGGGAGGCCGCGTCTGACAAAACTTAAAACTGAAAATGGTAGGGTCGTTACCTCAAGGCCTGAGATCGTCGGAGAAGTAGAGAGGTTTTATGGGCAGCTGTTCTCTTCAAGATCGGATAAACCTGTGGGAATCAGTGTTGATGACCAGCGCGCCCCTCTTACGCGCCATTACTCCGAGGAGCTCCCGGTCGTTGACCAAGGCGAGATTAGGGCAGCTCTAGAACAGCTTAAAAACAACAAAGCTCCGGGAGATGACGGAATCACAACAGAGTTGCTTAAGGCAGGCGGGACTCCGGCCCTGAAAGAGCTAGCAAGCCTCTTTAATTCCGTCATCCAACATGGCAAGACCCCGGAAACGTGGAGCGGGAGTGAGGTGGTACTGTTTTTCAAGAAAGGTGATAAAACTCTCTTGAAAAATTACAGACCAATCTCCCTCCTGAGTCACGTGTATAAGCTGTTCTCAAGAGTCGTCACGAACCGTCTAGCCTGACGACTTGACGAGTTCCAGCCCCCAGAGCAAGCCGGCTTTCGATCAGGCTACAGCACCGTAGACCACATCCATACTGTTCGGCAGATTGTGCAGAAGACCGAAGAGTAAAATCAGCCGCTGTGTATGGCTTTCGTGGATTACGAGAAAGCCTTTGACTCCATCGAAACCTGGGCTGTGCTCGACTCATTGCAGAGATGTCATATCGATTGGAGATATATCGAGGTACTGAGATGTCTGTACAACGCCGCTACAATGACTGTCCACATCCAAGGCTGTAAGACGAAGGCGATCCAACTGCGCAAAGGGGTGAGACAGGGGGATGTAATATCCCCGAAACTGTTCACCAACGCGTTGGAAGACGTCTTCAAGACGCTGGATTGGACTGGATATGGAGTCAATGTAAACGGCGAGTACATCTTACACCTTCGATTTGCCGATGATATCGTCATCATAGCAGAGTCGCTGGAACAACTGACCGAAATGCTGCGTAGCCTAAGCGATTCTTCCCGGCGTGTCGGTCTCGGTATGAACTTGGACAAGACCAAGGTCATGTTCAATAGGCATGTCGTGCCGAGACCAATATACGTCGAAGGGAAACCTCTCGAAGTTGTTAGTGAATATACCTACCTAGGACAGGTCATACAAGTCGGTAGGAACAAGTTCGAGAAGGAAGCCGATCGAAGAATTCGCTTGGGATGGGCAGCATTTGGCAACTTTCGTCAAGTCCTCACGTCGTCTATACCGCAATGTTTGAAGACGAAAGTCTTCAACCAATGCGTCTTACCTGCCATGACATACGGTGCCGAAACGTGGACACTAACTGCGGGACTAGTCCACAAATTCAAAGTCGCTCAGCGTGCTATGGAGCGAGCTATGCTCGGAGTATCTTTCAAGGATAAGATCAGAAATGAGATTATCCGGAAAAGAACCGGAGTCACCGACATAGCTTGCACCGATGGCCGTTGGAGCAGACGAGTCCTAGAGTGGAGACCGCGAATCGGCAAACGCAGCGTAGGGCGCCCTCCAGCCAGGTGGACCGATGACCTTATGAAGGTGGTGGGCACCGACTGGATGCGGAAGGCGGAGGACCGGGAGCTTTGGCGCACTTTGGGAGAGGCCTATGTTCAACAGTGGACTACGATTGGCTGTTGATTGATTGATTGATTGATGAACAAGATCTGTTAAATAACGTAAACTAATCTCCTTTTTGAGGAGAAGGTTTGGAGCTTACTCCAACACGATACTAAAATTACATATTATAAACCTAATATGTAATACCAATTGTTATCATAATCACGCGCTTAATATAATATTTTTATATAGTAATGTTGACGCCATTAATTGTTTTTCCAACTTGAATGTAAAATTAAGCAAAATCAAATATTTGTTTTATAATAATCAATTTTGATGTTGAAATGCAATCTGTTTCTGTTTCGAATTCAATTTATTTTACCTGCTTCCTTGTGAGAGCATGGCGCTGTGTCACTTTTTATTTTTATACGTAGGTATTCTGCGTGATTAACAGTTTGCTGTAAGGTACTATTTAAAAATATTCAGATGCTGAAAATTCAAATGCTTAAAATAATTAAACCAATAGATATTTAAACATTATTTGAAAGAACGCTTCTTTAAAGAGCCACGGAAAAACAAAATTGGCAATAGCCATTGAATAATCTACTAACGTAGAATAGACGCACCAAACCAGATGTTTGCAACAAACAAACAAAACATCAACTAAAGTCAACCAAAACAAATTTTTGTACATTATTTTCTACTGTAAGAGTTACACACGACATTTTAAATGAAAATCATAGATTATGAAAAGTGAACCGTACAGATAGGAATATGAAAAGTAAGTTTGGAATTGATGCAGAAACAGAAAATAAACTAATGAATAAAGCTTAACCTGCGGAGCTGCATAGATCATTAATTATTTTAAAAAAATGATTGTCTGTAATGTCGGTTTACGGACGATAATTTTACCTGAAAACGTCATAAGAAAACATTAATGAATACTCGGACGCATCGGCCTTGGATTCGAAGAGAGACAGATGCGTCACAAGCCGAACGCTTAGGCCGATCGTGCCTCTCTATCGTTTGTTCTACCTTCTCGCTTGCACGCTCGGCTCAGGCGGAACGTGACAATGAGTCATGCTTTTTCGTTCGTGCAGCCAGCGTTCATCGATTTATAAGACGTTATTACGTCAAAAAGGTAAATAAATAAATATAATAATTTGTTTAAAGGTAAATAAAGTATATATTAATTTGAAGTTCTGGTACTTGTACATAAAACCAACAGTTTAAGACCGACTTAATATTAACTACAACTTTAAGCTTTTTTTATAATGCGTTGATTGTGTTTCCAGTTGCCACATTACACAAAATATATTTGATATAATCTCATTTAGTAAATCTCTTTTAAAAAAGGAAGGGTAGAAATATATTTTAGTTAAACATTGTTTCAAAATATGAATTGGCACGTAACAATGCTAATAAAATTGCAAGGCGCTTCTTGTTGAATACTTTAATAAATTTATAACAAGATCTCTTGCACTCTTACTAGTTATATTACTGTAATTAGTAAGTATTATTTACATTTCAATTATAATTAAGAAGCCTGTGCGTGCATTTATGTTTTCGTAATATATTTCGTGCGAAGATTAGGTTCCAAAAATCTCTTCAAGATTTTTAAACAGTTTTGCATTTAGCTATTTCGAGATCATGTCTTTACACCTACTATTATCTCAAAATACGCTACGATAATATGAGGCATCACTTTACTACTAATACAGTTTAACCAACTGATAGAAATAACACGTCATTGTTGACACTTGGCAACGGAATTGGTGATAAGGTCTTGTAACTTTTTTTACATTTGTCATCAGAGTATAGTGTTCTGTGGTTCTGTCGCTTAAAAAATTGTGAATTCTATTATCTCGTGTTTTCAGGGCCTGATTTGGCAGGTTATATTTGATTTAAAAAGTCTGTTACAGTAAAATCTTAAATTATCCAGATTCCAAGGGTAAGAATTAAAAATCAGTTTAATAAGAAAATAAATAATACTAACATGCATTTGCGTTTCAAGACACTTGATTTCTTACGATTTTATAAACTTTCTTTTTTTTGAAAGAATAATTCTATTTTGAGCGAAATAGATGTGTTTTTTATGTTTTTAATTATATTTTTTTGGACAATGAATAAAGTGCTTAACCGCATGTATGATTTGTTGACGAGATTGTTATTGTTGTTAGAAGCATATGTTCATGAATAATTTTCGTTAGTACAATTAAGAATAGATTAGATGAAGTAGTTTTTTTTTCACGAAATTTGGTTGACTTACGTTTTATGTCCCAAATACACTGTAATTTTTTGATATTAAATATTTATTGGCCAAATTTGACAATTTTTTATCGTCTAGAAATGAGTTTACGATACTTTTCTTCCCATAGTAATGTATATTTTTTTTACACCATCAGAAAGTTGAGATTTCAACAAACAAAAAGCCAACCGACTTTTTAAAAAAGTAGATATTTTGACGTGAGAATTTTCTATTGAAAAGTATTAGTAAGCTTTTTGATATTAAGTCAAAATAAGGTGGAAAAATTTATATTTTATATCAAAAAAATATTTTTTGTTTTTGTAAAATAAAAAATCACTTAGTTATTTGAATTTTTCACATACATTTTGAGGTTATGTAAAAAAAGTGTAAATACAAAAGTTACAGATCTTTTTATTACCTACAACTTTGCCATTTAACTTTTTTCCATAGGACTTGTAGTTTTGCCGGAAATCGGGAAAAACCGTTTTTTACCCTTAAACCCCACTCCACTCCACTTCCCGACCTCACATCGCCCGTAAATTATTTTTTCTTTCATTTTTGTTATATTCTCTTTCTTTTCGAAGGGGCTTCATTCCTACTATTTTATTTTTTTTGGTTTCAATTGTGTGCAGTGTCAGTGCAGTTTATTTATTTTTAAATGTGGCATACAAATCAGGTTGGCACAGTTAATAGGAAAGATATATAATTATACATAAGGTAAGAGCTATGTGACATCCCTGAACATATGTACACATAGTAGTTACATATAGAAATAACTTATATAAAACAAAACAGTAGCAAAAAGCAACATAAAAAATTAAGGAATACCAGTTGGCAAGAAGTTGTGCGAGTCTTACTATGAGGCTGTTGCATAATATTATAACGGCTCTGTGTTATTAAATAACGATATCGAACTCGCGACCTTTGCCGCAGATAGCAAAAAATTTCGAACGGTATGTTATTGTAAGAAGGTACTTATTTGGAAAATTAGCAAATACTCGTCGTTTTCAGATGACGATCCGTTGGGGTATTGTAACTTCTGGTAAAATCTCTCACGATTTCACCAATGCTTTTAATTCCTTTCCCGACGTTGGAGACCAGGTAATAGCTGCGGTTGCAGCTCGCGATAGTTCCAGAGCTGAGGAATTTGCTAAAACTCATAAAATCGCTAAAGTTTTCACGTCTTATGAAGAAATGGCAAAGAGCAGTGACATTGGTATGAACGATAACAACTTTTTATCTGAGTATAATAAATATTACTTGTATTTTTTTGTTATCAATATTAGAATTAGTTTCAAAATAATATGTTTTTGAAATTCAACAACATTTATACATATATGGAATATGAAATATCAATTTTAGATGTGGCATACATTGGTGCGCTCAATCCTGACCACTACGAACTTTCAAAGTTATTCTTGGAATATGGGAAACATGTACTCTGCGAAAAACCATTATGCATGAACTACAAGGAGACAGAAAGTTTACTGAGTATTGCTAAGAGTAAAAATCTGTTCTTAATGGAAGCAGTTTGGTCTCGTTTTGCTCCATCATACATGGCTTTGGAAAAAGAAATTCAGTCCGGTAAACTGGGAGATGTTCAATTCGTCGAAGTCAATTTTGGCGTTCCAATTGAAAATATCGATAGACTTAGGTACAATTTAAACTTTTACATTGCATATCATCCACTTTATATATTATTCTTTTATATTCGGATTTAACTGCGACATAAAATAAAGTTATGATCGCGGTTAAAACCTGAAAATACTCTAAAGACCCTTTAATCCTTTTATATTTAATCTTATATGGATTAACTATATAAATATATTATACAGTTTTGTAATCTTGCAGAAAAAAAGATTTGGGCGGTAGTGCAGTTCTAGACATCGGGATTTACACTTTACAATTTGCACAGTTCGTATTTAAAGAGGAGCCTATAAATGTCACTGCCGTTGGTGAAATTAATGACGATGGGGTTGATGTAGTGGACACGGTTATTCTAGAATATTCTGGCAATAGGCGTGCCGTACTTAATATCAACGCGAAAGTTAGGTTGTGGAACAAAGCTACTGTTTACGGCACAAAAGGGAGAGTTACGGTAGGTGGACTTTAGATTTACTTTTGTAGAAATTTATTGGCTACCTGTAAAAAAATATTTGTTTATTCAACTATCATCTAGAAGAAAATCTTATTCAAATCAATAACAGATAATACTATGGAAATATCGTCAATTGAATATTTAATTTGTTTTTTGCGATTTACAGCAATGAGTAGGTAAAATATCTTTTTTTAATTTTAAATTATTAATTTTTTTTAATTTATGAACGTCAATATTATATATTTTTAGGTCGAGGATCCCTTTCATTTTGCGGACACTTTGGTCCACAATGACGGTAGAGTGGAAAAGTTTCCTTTGCACGCTTCGACGCATAAATACAATTTTGACAACAGTGCTGGATTAGTTTATCAAGCTCTCGAGGTAGCGCGTTGCATAAAGCAAGGTCGGTAATTTTAAACAACCTTTGTTTTATATATTAGTAGCTATATTTTTATTTTTAAGTTTATCTTTAAAAGTAAACAGCCCACATTCACTCCACTGGGTAGGTACAGGCCTCCTGTTACGGACGTTTGGAAGTTATTTTTCCACTGACAAAGTTTCATTCTCATATAAGAATATAAGATTAATTGTAAAGGCACATGAAAAAACAATGATGATTAAAAATTTGCGATTTTTAAACAGTTCAAATTCAACTATTTTTAAAAGTAAAATAAGTGAATAATTTTTTTTTATGTATAATATCTTAATTAGTATCTTTGGATTCTAGAATGAATTATTTAAAAATAGATTATTTGTCACTTATGATTACCCAAAACGCTTGATTTATTCCAATATTAAATACATGTTTACTATTATATTTTTACAGGACTCAATGAATCGCCTCGAATGACCCATAAGGAAAGTCTTTTGTTAGCTAAACTAAGAGATATTGTGCGAAAACAAGTTGGAGTACACTTCGAAGTTGATAAAAAAGAATTTTAATATGTATTTTTTATTAACAAAACGTTTTACAGAATGTTTTTGTTGTTATTAACTGTGTATAAAATAATAAAGTTACATGTTATTGAAAGTTATATATATCTATTTAATGTTTATGAAACCAGTTCCTTGTCATTCCTTCGAGTTTAATTTATTTTAAAGCACTACGAATCTTCGTCAGTTATAGGTATTAGGAATAAGTACAAATTTTATATTTTTTAAAGTATGTCAATTGTACCGGTTGTGACTCATTCACCCTTCAAACTAATCTATACATATAATAATAAATGTGACTGTCGCTGTCTGTACATGAAAGATATACATGAATAAAATAAAGTAAAACTATTATTTTTATCAACGCAATAGAACCCAAATCAATGATTGTTAGATTTTTTGGCTGTGCGTTTGTGCGTGCGGATCTTAGAAACGACGTAACTGATTTGGGTGCAGTTTTCACTAATGTTATGTGGCAAACTTCACTTAAAATTTAGTGTTAAGGATCACGTCGTACATTTATTCGAAAAAAAAAAGGTATAAAATAACTGTTCAGTTGAATTGGTTGAAACTTTAGCTATATATAAATAGTTAGTCTGTAAAATGATGATGATTGAAAGCTAATAGGAACAGAACAATGTTAAAAAATGGACAGTTACAGAGATTTAGATTCTTCCAATGTAAGTTAAGCTCTGAACAATCATAATAAATAGGGTTCAGCTTATGTTGGTATCTACATGTAACAGGAACCTGGTAAACGTGTCTATTCGTTTATAATGTGTGTATCAGTCACAATGAATAAACCACAGGGAAATACACTTAAGTATGTCGGGATAGATGTAAGGGAATGCTGTTTTTCTCATGGCCAATGGTTTGTTGCCCTATCTAGATGCGGCGATAGTTCGGCGAAAATGAATGAATACTAATATCTCACTAAAATTGTAGTATATTATTATGAAATATTATAAATCTGCTCTTAGTAATTTATAGAAGTTATACGCGAGCGAAACCGCATTCACAGCTAATTATTTCTGTTTGACTGTAGAATATCATGAGTGGGTCCTAACACGTTGTTGATAAGAGATAAAATAGTGGCATCATTGAATGCGCAATATAGTTTTGAGTATAAAAACGAGGAGCAAGCTGTGACTGAGAGCGGGTTCACGCGAAACAATTTTAACTGACAAGTAAGTAAGTATTTATATATGACAGTGTGTTACTTAATGATGTAAAAAAGGACTACGGATTTGTATGAAATTTGACGAGCAGATAGTTCTAACCTGGATTGATAGGCTACTTTTTAGCCTTGTAAATGACGTGGTTTAACAAATTAAAATACTGCACTAAACCGTACTTACTAACCACTAGCGTCTGTGTGGACTTCAAAATGAGTGTGTACGTAGTAAAAATAATATTAGCATAAAAACCCGTCATATAACTCGCACTTTCATAGAAAAAATGGATTTAATAACGATGAATAAGTCGGAGAAATAGTTTTTGGAGAAAATCGCGAACATAAAAACAATCCAAGTTTACAAAGCAATTTTGTGTTCAAGTGATTAGGTATTTGATATAGGAGAATCGCAAATTTTATGTAATATTTATACACATTTTAGGTTAATATACTTCTATAACTCACATATTCAAAAATTCATTCTTTTCAGATATGGAGAATACCTCGCGATGTCTTTTCTGTTAAACCAAGAGATCAATCCCCAATTAGTACGGACATAACTTCGAAAAGTCGAAAGTTCTTGCCGAATGAACTTTTGTGTTGCAGTTCAGGTGTCTACACCAGATTGTCGCTGCTTTTTAATTAATTACTTCACTCGTCATAATAAAAAAACAGCTCATGAAAGATTTTTGTCACATAACCAATTCTAAGCGGGCTAAGCCGCTGATTCAGCAAGTAATCTTTATAAATGGCGAAGTTTCGATGGCGGTTGTATTTCAATTTTCCCCCCTTGAAAATTGAAATACAATGTAAACTCTTTATAACGAAACTCAAGGGACCGAACATTTTTTATCATTATACAGAGTTACCGTCATATGGAGTGAGTGAATGGGTTTTAAGGTAAATCAACCAAATTGTGCTCACTTCTACGTTATATTTATCGTTACAAAGAGTTTAAATTGTATTGTAATTAGATTATTGCTGTTTTCATTCTACTCATACATATCGAAAAAAAAGTATTATCAAAGTTTTAGAGTATTTTAACACCTGCAATGATATATTTTATGACAAAAAAAACATAAAAATGACATATTATTTTTATTTATTACATTATTCAAATAAAACTCTCGCCTGTGCTCTTAAAGAACAAACTTCTTAAAAGTATTTTTATTTCAGTCAGCATTTTTATGCTTTTTCATTAGTGCATACTTTCGACTATAACTTCCAATTTTATGTCATTAATAGTTTACTGCTTTCATTAATCATTATCAATCAGCTAAATCGTACTGCCTGAAATATCGAGACACAAGGCATATAAATATATTTAACGGTACTGCAGCTGTTATTGAACTTTCATCCTCTGGATTAAGATGAGATCTGCAATAATACAACATACATAGTATAAGCAATCCATGACAAGATTAATAAAATTTTATTTTTCAATTAATTTAACTTTGTACAAATAATATTTAAAAATACCTTATTTCTGCACATTTTCTAGCTAAACTCCTTAAAATACTAGTTGTGTCCGAGAGAAGAGGCTGCCTTGTGCAAGCAAGAAATGCATAAATCCACTGACCTACAAAAAATATATCATTAACAAAAAGTATTTTAGATTCACCCTTATGATGCTATAGTAGAATTTCAATAACAAAATATTACCTGTTTTATGATTGATTGTGCTACCAGGTTTAACTCCATCTAATATTTCAATTAGTATTTCTAGACCACGGTCTAGCATCGCATTGTGTTGACCGAGCACATATGATAGTTTTGGATCTCTTTCAAATAGTTTTTTCCAAGCAATAATGTTATCTGGATCTATTTCTATTTTCTTCACATCATTGGGCCATAGTGACTTTTTTAATAACAATCGTGATACATACATACGAACATCAGAAAAATCTGCTACTTGAATGTTTTGCCATTCAATAGTTGGTTTTAAGTTATCTGGTGCCTTAGCATGTGGCAGCTGAAATTATAAATTCAAATAAATCATATAATTATAATAATCTGCATATATAAATTATAACTTAAAAGAAGAAATAAAAAATTGAAAAATGTTTTATTATATACCACATTATTTCTTTTTTATTGTATAGGTAGGCGGACGAGCATTTAGACCACCTGATGGTAAGTGGTCACCAATGCCCATTGACAAAGGAATTGTAAGAAATGTTAACCATCACTTATATCGTCAATGAGCCACCACCTTGGGAACTAAGGCATTATGTCCCTTGTGCCTGTAATTACACTGGCTCACTCACCCTTCAAACCGGAACACAACAATACAAAGTACTGCTGTTTTGCGGTAGAATATCTGATGAGTGGGTAGTATCTACCCAGACGAGCCTGCACAAAGCTCAACCACCGAGTAGATATATAAATATTGTGAAAGTGTGAATATGAATAATGCTAGACTCCCCTTACTTTACCTCTTTAACAAAACAAGACTGATTTTGAGCAAACTTGGAAAAGTCCTTGTTACATTTTGTTACAGTAGAATAATTCTCCCTTTCTTTTATTACTTTTAGAAGGTATTCTTCACCTGTTGTTGGAATCTCCTTCAAAGCCACATCAGAGTTAATTTTAAAGCATGGTGTCAAAAGGGAGTCTGAATCATCGTCTTCACGATTAGATGTCTTATGAGCTTGCTTTTTAATTGATTTCATTTTACTCTTTCATCGAAATAATATGTCATATATTATTAATTTTTATGTTTCAATGATTTTAAGCACTTTTTATGGATTTAGACATTGACGATACATTTGTTACTTAATTGTTTTAGTGATATATATATATATATATATATATATAATGGGTATTATTTCAATATAGTTATAAAATTACACATTACAAATTAGTTCCTTTTTTTGTTCTTGTATGTAAAGTTTACATTGTCAAATAAAATTAATGTCACGTATTCTGTTTCTACTGTTTCCATAAACTTAATATAGGTTCATATGGAAACTAGCCTCCCAATTCCGAGACATTTGTTTTTGTTAAGTTGTTAAAAATATTTTTGTTAAACCTAAAAGTCCAAATATGTATTATAGTATTTACTGGTTCTGGTTAATAGTTGTAACCACGGTTTTGACCTATGAGTTATGAGTTTATGTACTCTGTGGTTAAACCCAGTGTTGCCAACCTCTGAGAAGCATTCCCTCCTAAAACCATCTCGAAATCTCCCCATTTCCCCCTGACCGATGAATTGAATTGAATAGAAAAGTACCATCAGCGGTTGATCTTTTTTTTTCGGTTTACCCGTTTCCCACGTACCGTGATGGCCTATGTGGCCTAAGTGGCCCACCATTTCTCCTACAGCCCTCCATTAGCCCCAACTAACCGCCCTTCTACTAATTATTTTTGGATATCATTTAATTTGAATGTGTACACTAATACGTCGAGTTACGAGTTGATTTCTCCACTTCGTTTCTAAATTCAAATACTCTATACTTTCAAATTTCCGTGGTAATGCACTTAATTAAAACCGAACAGATCGCTCATGTTATCAAACTTTGGCAGCTCGATGTAAATAGAAACAGAAAACAAACAAGAGTCTCTAAAAAATAGTGAAACCAATAGTGTGAGTGTCAACACAGACACTAGACAGATTTCTTGATTACACTCAAAGAGTATAGCAGTATAAAATCAATCACTACGTTTTACTATCTGTGGCTTGGTGTTTTTGAAGTATTGCATTTTGAACTTTATGCAATACACATTTAGAATTCTATATGAATTACGAATGTTTTTAATGTGACAATTTACGATTACAATCGTTACCTACAATTTTCTAAATAAAAATATCCTGTTAACGTTTGATAATGTTTAAGTAGTATTTAAAATTATTAAACACTTCAAAATTTGAAACCGATTGACTCCAATCTGTCATCACTTTTATACACGAGTCGTAACCAGTAACCACAGAACACTTTTACTTCTAGTGCAGATACACGCCAGAAAAAAGGGAAAAAAATGTTATAGTACATCCCTAAAATTTAAATTAGTATTTGATTTTTCTGGCGCTAGATAGATGCTAGAGTAGATGGTCAATGGTGTTGCATTGTATCTTTGAGTATCAATCTCAATAAACTTCAAAGTGCATGTATATAATAATATGACCAATACATTTTACTTATTATTAATTTGATAACATTGTGATTCACCGACTTTCAGATAGAATAATGTGTATTTTGTCGGTGTGTATTTGACAATATCTAAGTAATGTTTTTCCGACTGCTTATAACTTATTTTTCTCCGTAGTTCTCATTGATATCCAAAACATTTCAGATTAAAATAAGAGACAGTATCACCTAAATTATATTTAATGGTAATATTTGTAAAAAATGGAGAAGTTCTTGAAAAAAAATATTCAAAGTACTCTAATGGATTCCAGGTTCGTAACAAATATTTAATATTATTAATTTTTTTATATTAACTTATTGAATGTGATTAAATATTCATTTAATAAATTTTATTTTAGACACAGTACCCCGGTTTCTGTTGGCAATCAAATTGTTAAGAAAAAGCCTAAATTCGTTTTTAAATCTAAGTCTTCAAATACAATTTGTAAGTAATCAAAGTTTATATATAATATTTTAATATGTTTTTATAAACTCTTTATTACTTTATCATTCAAGAAAAATAATTTAAATGAACAAGACAAATAACATAAACAAATCATCATAAATTAAACCATAACTCATTTTTTCAGCAACTCCACTGAGTTCAAAAATAAATGATGTAAGTAATTTAAATTGTTATCATAAACATAACTACAAGTTTAAATAATGTCTAATTTCATATTTAAGGTGTAATTTAGATTTATAACATTTACATTATTTATTCATTATTACTATTGTTCAATGTGTCACTTATCATTATATTTATGATGATATGCTTTATTTAATGGGATTAAATATTGTAGTATCTACAACTTATTTTACTTTTATCATAAAAGTAATATTAGGATGCATACATAAAAAAAATATTTTTGTCGTTATCCTCTAAATGATAAAGCATATAATAATCACACACATACATTCGCATAAAAATTACTTAAAACAATATATTAATTGTGTTTAACAACACTTTAAAAAAATATAAAAATTTCCGGGATAAATTTTTTGCTTAGTATTTTAAAAATTATTAAATAAATAGAACCGACACACAATACCTAATAACCACTTCACGGGTCGGAACCGAATTTTGTTACACGCTGTATGTAGATATAAATTTAATTTAATTTTACAATGGTTCTAGTCATTAGGTGGGGTAAGGAGTTCTTGTCAGGGAGATGAAGGAATCAATAACTTTATGGATGTGGTGAGGAATAATTGAAAATGTTTTGCGCATTCCTTGATAGCGAATGATTTATGTTATATAATATAATTGATAAACTTATTTTTTGTATCTTTATTTTAGGATGAATTAAATTGTATACCTTCAGAAATTTTATATAGTCCAAATAGTCATACAATTAAAGAACCTAAAAGTCAATCACCAAGTAAAGTACAATCTATTGAAATAGGAAAAAACACTGTTAAGGATAATGAGAAATTTGTTGTTTTCGATTGCACAATGTCAGATTTCCTTTTAAAAATTTCTGATCACACAGCATTGAAAAAACATGATACGGTATGTTGTTTTATTGTCTACTTAACATTTCATAAAGAAACCATTTAATTACATATTGTTTATGTTATTCCTTCCATTCATTTATTACGTAAGACGATTTAGGGGGAGAATGGGGTCGATCATGTCTTATTTTTTCTTACAAGGGGGTGGGAGGGAGTCTTGATAGTTCTTACGTAAGATCACAAATATACGCAAAGCCTCCCGCGCATTTGCAGGAGAGAAAAACGAAGCTCATCTTCACATTTTTTGTCGAGTTTTGGGAATATGGTAGAACTGTCTACGAGAAAAACGACACTCTTAACAGCAAAAGCGTATCCATATTCATTTTTTTCCTTAAGATTCTTACGTAATAATATTAAACAGGGGGAGGGGTCGGCCTATTCTTATTTTTCTTATTTAGGAGGGGGAGGGGGTCAAATACTAGTAAATCGTCTTATGTAATAAATGAATGGCCCCTTATATGTCCTGTATGTGTTTGAAAAGAATGATATTGATTTCAAGTATTAAATAGGTCACCTTGAAAGCTATCAATATATTACACTAGCTGTGTTCTTGGGTTTGACCTGGATTCATTTTATATTATACATGGAATAAAACATATGTACGTAAACAATAAACTGTTACAACTTTTAATTGACTCAATTCCGATGAAATAAAGATTTTAATAATAATCTGAAAGATTTAGCATGTCGCTAAGAGCACCAATACACCTCATACTGATATGGTATATTATTTTAGTACTTGCTGGAAAACTGCTCAGATAAGATTATGTTTATGTCATCTATAAAATATGTCATTGTTTCAACATCAATTTTTATTTTTATTTTAATAAATTTTAAGGCCAAGAAAATAACTAGTAAAGAAATAGAAGAATGTAAAATATTGTATATTCAGTTGTTAGAAAAAATAAGTGAAGCCTTTAGGAGATTATCTGACTTGACAAAAAATGTGATACATGGGTATAATGATGAAACATATGCAAGTTTAAATAAGATAGAAACTAAATTAAAATCAATCATACATAGTCAAGGACAATGTAATGAACATGAAAGTTCACCCACATTTTGTATGTCTGATGATGACTCTAGACAAACACTAAAATTGACTGAAGAGGATAATTGTATATCATCTACCCCGAGCACATCGTTTGAAAACCAAATAGGCATCAAATCTAAAATTATTGGTAAACGATCTTTATCTTTAAATTCAAATTCTTCAAATAATGATTCGACGCACATCATTAATACTAATGCTGACACAGAAACAAATGGAACAAAAAAAAAATTTGTTGTTAAGCGGCCTTCATCTGTTACCATCCTTAAAGAATTGAACGAAAAATCTACAATAGGAAGCATTCCTTCAAATACATTAGAAAGAGTAAAAAACGCTTCAGAGAAGTTACAGCCGTTACAAACAGAAGTTCCGTCAAAATGTAGCTTTATAGCTGCTAGTTCAGTACCCTTCCAACCTCCGGAATTAAGCAAGGCCTTAATACGTTTACCCTCGACAGATGCGGAATCGTCAATTAACAGGAACATTTCTTTTGAATCTGATTTCGATGATGAAACAAATGTGATTTCCATTGACGACTCTTTGCCGGCTCATTCGAATAACGATGTGAGTGGAAAGGACATAATAATTGATGACGAGGGGTGGCAAGTTTATGATCCCCGTATGTTTGACGAGGAAAATAATATTGATTCGAATGAACAGTCAACTAACCAATCACAAATTAATTCAATGGATCAAAACGAGGATGACCATGCGGCGTCTTATAAAGAAATGGGAGAGTTTCATCCTGGAACGATAAATGATGGAATAACAGGTGAATTTCTTTTATTTATTTGAAAATATCTGATATATTATTGTTGAATAAGTTAGTGTTTATCGTAAATATATTTAATTGAATTTAAGTTGTAATTAATTTACAAATGTAATCACTTTAATTGTACATTTATTATATTAATAATCTGATTATGATATAGATGATAAAAACTGTATTTACAATTATTCAGATAGTAGATAAAATTTATTTATGTATTTCATAATAATTGTATCTGTATGTTTATTTTAAGGAGAATTTGATGGCTTAAATTATCCTCACTCTGATCTTATGATGGAAAAGTTAAGAGAAAAGTTTGGTCTCAGATCCTTTAGACCTAATCAGTTGCAAGTAATCAATGCTGCACTGCTGGGATACGACTGCTTCGTTCTAATGCCTACGGGCGGGGGTAAGATAATATTATAATTATTTTATAACACTTTTTGACGAGCGTGTTTGGTAGATATTTGCCTTTCACGCCGCAGGCAGACAGACTGACATTTGTGTGCATGAATATGTCTGTTCGTCCTGAGTCTGGGTGTAATTATCTATATACGTATGTATTTACAAAAAATAGTTGTATATGTAGTATATCAGTTGGTCTGGTTTCCATAGTACAAGCTCTGCTTAGTTTGGGATCAGATGGCCTCGTGTGAATAATGTCCCAGGATATTATTATAAATTATTATTATTTTGATTGGTTGATTGTGTATGAAGGATTAAATTTATATGTTTAATGTTCACTATATATAATTATTTTAAAAAGTATAGACACGTAACAATTCATACGAAAAAAGTATTCCGCGACCGCACCCGTGTATTTTTTTATGTCAAATGTAGTTAACGTTTCTAAATATTCATCGGTAAACTAGTACGAAAAAGAGACAGCTAGTATTTGTCGGTAATACTTATTTTTACACAGATCAACCTATCAGCGCGCTTTTGGCACAGACTAACCGAAACAAATAGAAGGTTCAAGTATATTAAGCGGTTGAGACTGTGCTCATTTTATATACAAACACTAGAGCTTTACCCGCGTTTTCGCTCGCTTTATAGTTCAGATTTGCTTTCTATAATTAGATAGAAATGAAAATATATTTATTTTATGTTAATTTCCTCTTTTACTTACTGACTTACTTTTGTTGCATCTGCGCTTTATAATCTATGTTTGGATATGTCACTCGGAAAAAAAAGTATAATATTATTATATATTAATAATAATGTCCTCCAGACCGATCTTGGCCACGGCGGCCAATCTCAATAGAGATTAGCCAACTGCACAGGAGATATTATAGTGTACAAGTGTGAGCGCAGACACAGGTGCACTCTCTCTTCCCTAGCTCTCATTATCCGATGGGACGGCAATCCGACACGACCGGAAAGAGTTCAGGCGCAGGACCAACGGCTTTACCTGCTTTCCGAGGCACGGGGGTATACACACTTCCAACTTCCAGACTCCGGGCTGATACTGAGAATTTTCTGACAGAAAAACCCAATAACTTTATATTGGTCCGACCTAGGAATTTAACCCAGGACCACCGGGTCTGCGACCTTATATCAAGCCACTAGACCAACGAGGCAGTCAATTATATTAGGTCCTTACATATGAAATTGGCGTTTTGTACGGAAGGAATATAAAGTCAATTTTTTTTTGTAAAATATTTTTAATTAATCAAAGTATGCACCATTGCTATCTATGCACTTTTGCCATCTCATAGGTAGTTCATTGATCCCTTTACTAAAAAAACCATGGGGGGCGAGAATCGATAAACTCTTTGAAGGCAGTTTGGACTGCCGCATCGGAGTTGAATTTTTTTCCTTGTAAGAAGTTGTCCAAATTCCGGAAAAAATGGTAATCTGTTGGATCAAGGTCCGAGAAGTACGGTGGATGTCGCAGACATTCCATTTGTAGCTCATCTAACTTAGTGGTTGTTTGTTGTGCAGTGCAGTGCAGTCTTGCGTTGTCGTGAAGCAGCAGTGGCCTAGAGCGATTGACTAATCTCGGTTGTTTGGCAGATAGTTCTTCCTTCATGGTTTGCAGTTGCTGACAATAGATATTTGCCGTAATCGTTTGGCCAGAAAGCTGTAGTGAACGATACCGGCGCTAGTCCACCAAACACTCACAAGTAACTTTTTCTGAGTCAATTTTCGTTTAGGGCAGGATTTGGCTGAGTTTCCAGGGTTCAGCCATTACGACGAGCGCTTCCGATTATCGTACAGTATCCACTTTTCATCACAAGTAATGATTCGATTTAAAATTCCTTCATTATTGTGTCGGTTGAGCAAAGTAACACAGCAGTCGACGCGTGTATGCAAGTTCGATTCACTCAATTCATGAGGTACCCATCGTTCAAGTTTTTTTTACTTTCCCGATTTGCTTCAAGTGGATTAATACAGTTTTATCACTTACCCCGAAGCCTGCAGCTATCTCTGAAGTGCTTTGTGATGGATCCGCTTCCACAATAATCTTTAATTCTTCATTTTCCACTTTGGTCTCCGGCCGTCCACGGGGTTGGTTCTGAAGGTCGAAATTTCCAGAACGAAAACGTTGAAACAAAAAACGTACCGTGCTTTCTTTTGCGACACCAGCGCCGTACACATCAATTAATTAATCCTTGGAGCTGTTTCTGCAGCACTGGTTCCACGGTAGAACTCGTACTCGTAAATATACCGATTTCATGTTTTCCATTGTGCGGTAATAAGCGACGCCAAGGAAAAAAATAATCGGGAAAAAACAAATGAATGACTGTTTTCAAAACTCAAATGTACCAGCTAAATTAATTTATAAATTTAAATTTGGAATTTTTAACCAAAGAGGAGATATTTCAGATCAAAGTGTTCAGTACGACAAAACGCTAATTTCATATGTAAGGACCTAATAGATTAAATTTTGATGTTTAAACGGAATGTATATTTTATTCAGGTAAATCGCTGTGCTACCAATTACCCGCCATCCTGACCCCCGGCGTGACTGTAGTCGTGTCTCCGTTGAGATCGTTAATTTTAGATCAAGTTAATAAATTAAACTCGCTCGATGTAAGTATAATAACAATAGCAGTATTGTTGCTGTTATCTTCGCTATCTTTAATATAAATATATTTAAGAATATTGATTAAAGTAATGTTAGTTATATAAATATTGTCTGTGATAGATCAATGCGGCCTATTTTTCCGGCGAACAATCAGTGGCGGAGGCGAACGAAATATACTACCAGCTATCGTTAGCGGAACCGGCAATTCGTCTGCTCTACGTGACGCCGGAGAAGCTCAGCAGTTCGGAAAAATTTCAAAATACACTTAGTATGCTGTACTCTCGAAACCTAATTGCAAGGTGGGGGGTTATTATATTAGGAAACGTATTCGCTATACATAGGTATACATTCCAATTTATAACAAGGCCGGCTTTAGGGGACTACAGCTCCGGGGCCTCCACAAGGGAGGGGGCTCCACAATAGAAATTTCTAAAACAAAAAAATATCCCAATTTTGAGGATTTAATGATGTTTATTATAAATATATAAACCTTGCATTATACTTTATTATCTATATATGTTTGTTTAAAAAATTAAATTTCTTCTGCAACAAATTATTATTGAAACACCCAAATGAAATAAATTGTTCAATTTATTCAGTGGGCCTCCACTTTTTATTCGTACAGTGCCAATGTCTGGTATGTGAGGTGACCGATGACTATTTTCGGTAGGTTCGTGGTGGACGAGGCTCACTGCGTGTCGACGTGGGGCCACGACTTCCGCAAGGACTACAAGCGGCTGGGCGAGCTGCGGCGCCGCTTCCCGCGCGTGCGCCTCATGGCGCTCACGGCCACCGCCACGCCGCGCGTGCGCACCGACATCCTGCACCAGCTCAAGGTCACGAGCTCAACGTTCCAAATGCTCTTACAATAAATAAAGTCAAACTGAATGATGACGCTCCTAGTGCGTCATTCATTACATATAGTGTTTCATACATTACATTAATGTGTCTGCCTCGTTGGTCTAGCGGCTAGATATAAGGCCGCAGACCAGGTGATCCTGGGTTCAATTCCCAGGTCGGGCCAAAAATAGTTATTGGGTTTTTCTGTCAGAAAATTCTCAGTAGCAGCCCTGAGTCTAGAAGTTGGAAGTTTGTACACTCCCGTGCCTCGGAAAGCACGTTAAGACGTTCGTCCGTATTCGTAAAAGAGAATGCACCTGTGTTTGCGCATACACTTGTGCACTATCTCCTGTGCAGTGACCGAAATCGGTCAGGAGGACATTATTATTATTAATGTGTATATGAAAACAAATAAGATAACGTGGAAGTAATATAGCAACAATTAATTAAAATTAAAATCCGTCTTGATGTATTATTTATTTATTAAGACAGATACGTTAAATACGCAATAAAAATAATACATTTAAAATGTATTGGTTAAATGTTCTATTATTATTCATTGCGAAAAAATAGAAATAATTAAAACATAAAGTACGTAATTAGCATTCTTGCACAAGAGCTAAGGATCTCTTATCAGGAACGGTACTTTGGCTGGGCTATGGCACTTGCTGTGAACCCATAAGTAACCGACTTAAAGAGAAAATACAATAAAACAGATTTTAATTATCATTGATTATCTGTTGAAGTCATTCATTTTGTGTATATGACCTCATCATTTGTATTAGTTTAATATTATTGTTTGTCTTCCTAAGTGTATGCTGGCCTAGTTTGTATTTTATCTGTGAAATTAATCTGCTACTGATAATTGAAAACATTGTATATAACATAAATCTAAAGCTACTTTATTAACTTCTGAGTTTAAACTATAGTGTTAAGTTCATACATTTAGTTGAATATTTATTTTCGTGTTATTTGAATATTTTGTTTTATAAAAATAATTATGTTTGCAGGTGACAAATTGCAAGTGGTTTCTATGGAGTTTTAATCGACCTAATCTATCCTACGAGATTCTACAAAAAACACCGAAAAATGTAAACAAGGACATTATTAACGTTATCCGCCAGAGGTTTGCCGGGTGAGTTTCTTTCAACGTCGTTACCGTCTTTAACGTAAGTACGTATGAAACAAAATATAACGAGACTAGGAATATACAATACATACATAGATAGTCCACTGAAATCGTCAAAACCGGCTTCGCCCTAGTGTGGACAGTAATTATGCACATTGACACAGCGACGTCCCGCAAGCAGGAAGTCGGGCATCGTGTACTGCCTGTGGATCAAGGAGTGCGAGGCGCTGGCGCTGGACCTGCGCAAGGCGGGGCTGCGGGCGGCCGCCTACCACGCGCGCCTGCAGCCGCGCACGCGCGAGGACGTGCAGGTGGGCTGGCTGGCCGACCGCTACAACGTGGTACGTGTGTGTCCATATTTGTTAATAGATTCATTTGTAATATTATTTATGAGAACTTTAAAATATGATCACACTCACTTACTTTTACGTCTTCGGTGTCGGGAGGGACAGGGTGTAAAGTTCCTGATCCACCATTGAAAAGGGAGGATCCTCCGACCAGACGGGTGTTGGTCTGGTGGGCTACTGCCCGACGGTTGTTGTCGGGTTCTTGTATATATGTTCAATCGCTCGGATAACTTTAATATCGAGATGTAGGATACGTCAGTTTTTAGTTTTCGTATGTGGCGAGATAGATGTAGTAGCTACACGTCAAACACGACAAAGGCATACAAAATGTCTATAATAAAATGCCGACCATAATTCGATATGCCAAATCGATTAGCTCTTCGCAGAGTAACCTGAAGCCATCTAACGCCATCACAGAACTCGTATTATTTATTAACGGCTATTATTTTATATCCAGAATAAATATTCTCGAAAAATGTTTCCCCTTTCTCATAATAAGGTGAGATACCTTATTATGAGAAAGGGGAATTATATATTTTACACACAGCAGAATTACATATTTGACCCAACGATTTTTGTTTATAATGAGCATAGTTATACTTTTATTCAAAACAACGCGGAGGCGATCGTTTCCTTCGCAAAGTGTACTGTCATCTAAATATAATCAGAGGAAATTGAATAAGACGTTTTTAAAAGGTCTGCGCAACGATCGCCTTCGGCATGGGCATCGACAAGGCGGACGTGCGCTTCGTGATACATCACAGCCTGCCCAAGTCGGTGGAGGGCTACTACCAGGAGGCGGGCCGCGCGGGCCGCGACGGGGCGCCGGCCGCCTGCCTGCTGTACTACAACTACTGCGACGTCGTCCGCATTCGGCGCATGCTGGAGAGTGAGTGAGCGTCGTTCACGCGATGACATCTTGAGATATACAACTCGAAGTGGCCTACTAGTAGTGTATGCGTCGGCCACGGCCAGTGTTTCGCTATCGTTTGCATGTTTTGTGATGCATTTTCCAGCGTTCGAAACGGTAAATATGTCAATATGTAGATAAAATGAAACTCGGGTTAGCCACTGAACACTAAAGGACATGCTTTAGATATAATTCAATCAACATCATTCGAATATGTAAGCCCTGCACTTTCGTTCACAGAGGAGAGAAACACGACCGCGGAAGCGAGGCAGGTGCATGTGGACAACCTGATGCTGATGGCGCAGATGTGCGAGAACGTGTCGGAGTGCCGGCGCGTGCAGGTGCTGGCGTACCTGGGCGAGCGCTTCCCGCGCGCGCGCTGCGCGGCCGGGCCGGCGCCGTGCGACGTGTGCCGCCGCGCCGCGGGACACGCGCCCGTCGACGTCACGCGCGACTGCGTCACGCTCGCGCGCGCCGTGCGCGACCTGCGCCAGCCCTACACGCTGCTGCAGCTGGCCGACGCGCTGAACGGCTCCAAGCAGAAGCGCCTCGCCGCGCTGCAGGGCAGCCCCTTGCACGGCCTGTGAGTTCGATTACCGATTCGCCCTGCGTTGCGATTTGTTAACCGCAGACGTACGAAACACTCGTACGGGAGTACGAATATAAGCTTTTATGATATATGATAATATGATGAACTGAGTATCTCCTAGTAGTTTTTCTGCCTCGTTAGTTTTGGTGTCTAGCTTGTTCGACTGTGGTTCCCGAACCTAGGATGGTTTAAATCTCACCAGTTACTTAGTTTTCCAGCCCTGTCATTGTCAGATATCTTCTGAGAGTCCTACTTTCTGAAGATGGATTTATTTTTTATAGACTAGAGTTTTTTGTATTGTATAGGTAAGCGAACGAGCATACGGACCACCTGATAGAAGTGGTCACCAACGCCTATAGACAATGGCATTGTAAGAAATGTTAACTATCGCTGACATCATATCGCCAATGCGCCACCAACCTTGGAAACATGGGATGTTATGTCCCTTGTTCCTGTAATTACACTGGCTCACGTGTTCTTCAAACCGGAACACAACAATACAAAGTACTGTTGTTTTGCGGCAAAATATCTGTGGAGTGGGTGGTACCTACCCAGACGAGCTTGCACAAAGCCCGACCACCGAATAAAGTAAAGTTAGTAAATTGAAGTCGTTACACCATGGCCGTGTTCCAAATTCGAAAAGTAAAACACTACTACGACCAGAAAAATCGAGTTACAGATTACTGTAGCAGATTCACACGGTATTTTAGTGATGTATTTAAATTCAAAGCACTTCCGAATTTCCAGATGCAAGACGTGGGCGCGCGGCGATGCCCAGCGACTGTTGCGGCAACTTCTGTTCAAGAAGGTACTACGCGAGTTTATTAAGATCAGCAACAACGACATCTCCAATGCGTACATCACGACTGGACCGGAATTAGACAGGTATTCGATATTCAAATAAAAACTTCTTTTATTTTTAATTATTATAACTTGACAGATTGATCGTCCGATCTGTTTGTTCTGAACAGTGTCAAAAGTCAGATTTTATTTATTCAAATGAAATGTCCAAAAGCAGCTATTACTAGTTTTTATTGAGAAGTGAAATATCTACATGTTATTTCTTAAGCTTGCTTAATCGGCTTCGGATATCTACCTTTTGTAGCTTAATTACGCGACTGATTATGAGTAGTATCAAAAAAATAAACACAAATAATTTCGATAACTAACCTCACATGAGCCGAGATGGCCCAGTGGTAAGAACGCGTGAATCTTAACCGATGATCGTGGGTTCAAACCCGGGCAAGCACCACTGAATTTCATGTGCTTAATTTGTGATTATAATTCATCTCGTGCTTGACGGTGAAGGAAAACATCGTGAGGAAACCTGCATATGTCAAATTTCACTGAAATTCTGTCACATGTGTATTCCACCAATCCGCATTGGAGCAGCGTGGTGGAATAAGCTCCAAAAACCTTCTTCTCAAAAGAGGAGAAGAGGCCTTAGCCCAGCAGTGGGACATTCACAGGCTGTTACTGAACCTCACATAATCACAGCGTGTGTTCTATTGACAACATATGCCAAAGAGGTCCATCCAGAATGATACAATTATACCGATGCATAAAGTGTGGAGTTACTGTTTCTTGAGGTGAAGTCAGAATCAGACCGGGATTATAGAAATCTTATTGTATAAACCTGATGATGTGATCAGATTTGTGAAAGAGGGAAAACCAGTTATGACACGAGCGTAGCGGCTTAGTGTTAAATAACTGTTGAGTGGCCGGTATAATGTATAATGTATATATTGTAACTACGTTTATATTGACATAATGTGTAGAGGAGTATAATAAATAAAGTGCTATAACTTATTACAAGATTATATTCTAACATGCACTTATGCGTCACGCCAAATAGATAATTATAATCTAAACACTACATCCCAAAGGGTAGAATCTTCAGTAAGACATTTTTCAGATTACTCTCAGGTGAAATTAAAATCGAGTTCGCTAAGCAGCCGCAATCCCAGCAGACGACGGCTGCGGCGACGGTAACTCCCGCCGCCCCCGACGCGGCTAAGGCGGGCATCAACGCGCGACTCGAGAATCTCGTGAATCGCTGCTACGCCGATCTGGTCGAAGCCTGCCGGTAACGCCGAATACGCAAATGATCAAGTGACACCATGGATCTCGGTACGGTCACGCTACAAAGGGTAATGATCGGTTTCCAGACAGATGGCACAGGAGCGCGGCGCGAGCCTGACGACGCTGTTCCCGCAGGTGTCGCTGCGGGCCATGGCGAAGGCTCTGCCCGAGACCACGGAGGCCATGCTGGCGCTGCCGCACGTCACGCGTGCCAACTACGACAAGTACGGCCACCGATTGTTGCGCATCACTTGCGATTATTCGGTCGAGAAGCTAGGTAAGCGACCCGTCGAATTGAAAATATTGTGGGTACATCAAATTTACTGATTATGAGGTGATTTCTGGTGTAGGTATCTTGATGGAATACCAGGATGAACTGGAGATGCATGCAGCTTCGACGTCGACCACGAACGCAACCTGGAGTCCCAAAAACAAAACCAAAACAAAGTTTCGTCGACCACGCAACACTGGTGCGCGTAGAGGAGGGATACAAAAGAGGTTGATTTTTGAATATAATAAAGCCTATTTTCATTTTATTGGTGAAATAATTTCGTCTATCATAATTCATCGTTAAAATCATTTTCGTGATTGGACCATTGGTGAAAAAACGTTACATAAATACTTACTTACGTTACTAAAAAAATATAAGGTCCTCCAGACCGATTTCGGCCACGGCGGCCAATCTCAAGAGAGATTAGCCAACTGCGCAGGAGATATTATAGTGCACAAGTGTGTGCGCAAACACAGGTGCACTCTCTTTTCCTTAGCTCTCATAATCCGATGGGACGGCAATCCGACACGACCGGAAAGAGTTCAGGCGCAGGACCAACGGCTTAACGTGCTTTCCGAGGCACGGGAGTGTACACACTTCCACCTTCCAGACTCCGGGCTGATATTGAGAATTTTCCGACAGAAAAACCCAATAATTATTTATTGGCCCGACCTGGGAATTGAACCCAGGACCACCAGGTCTGCGGCCTTATATCTAGCCACTAGACCAACGAGGCAGTAAAAAAATATATGCCTGTAGTCGATACATAAAGATGCAAAACAACAGACATACGGGATTACTGTAAATAACTATTCAGACACAATTGTTTTGTAGCTTATATTGTGCAATATCGACGATGATGTCACAAGCATATATTATGGATGTTATAAAACCATTGTATGTTTTAATAAAAATTAAAAACTGTCACAAGAACATGCACTGAGATACATTAAAATATTCATATTGCTAAATTGCCACCGATTTCTAGTAGTTGCGCTAGATAGGCAGTGTCGAGCGTCACGGTAGCATGCGCAAGCGATCCCGTGGCGCTCCCGTTAAGACGGGATGGGTACCGCTGGGTTTTTAGTGGGTATTCCGATGACCGGGGCACACTCGGTGCCTTGGACATATGGCGAGCCCCACATAACCCCCCCCCCACTGTTCCCGTGGGGGGAAACGCGACATGCGTTTTCCCAGCGTCAAAACAAAAAAAAAAAATAGGCAGTGGCCAATGCGGACTGGTGTCCACCGGACAATGCACTATAAGATATACCGTTCTAATTAGCCCTAGATCGCCTAACTCATCTGCGTTTTTAGAAAAAATATATATGTTAATCAATGTTTATGTTATTATTTGACAATTAGAACGAAACGCGAGGGCTCGACGATCGCGACGACTAGAAGGGGACTGAGCACGTCGAAGGCGCGCAAGCAGATCCGCGACCGAGTGGCGCGCACCGGACCAGGTGAGGACGCTCGTCTAGGCCAGTCATTACGGAACAAAAAAATGCCATAAAGTATATTCGAACCGAGAAGGCTATTTCTTAGATATATTAGGATTTTGGTTTGATTGCCATATCGACAATTTTTTTCGATATCTCGGCTCTCCTTCATGATATGATAATTGCGATTAATATGCTTTTCTTTCTTATTATGCCCTACAAATTAAGTTTATATACATTTTTTCGCCTACCTATAATCATTGTCAAGATATTGAAGGAGAAAGTAAAACATGAAGGGATGGAAATTAGTTTTTGCTGTTTTCTTTCTGTAATACTTATCGAAATATCTAAAAATTTGCCGTCACGGTTTTGCATGCATTTTAAAATATATATAATAACTGGAATAGACCTACTTAATCTTTCGGAATATACAGTATTCTAATTAAATAAATAATACTTACGTCCTTTAAATCGACGTCGTATATCCTATTCAATATCTCCTTTATATAGAGTTAAATAATTAGAATATTCTTTTTTTAAATATTTCAGTCGCAGGAGGCAGCGGACTGGGCGCTATGCCACTTCCTCGTGCGAGCGCTGCTACCGCTCGCCCCGGCGTTTTACAATCCAGATTAAACTTTATTTAAACATCACCTCCTTCATGACAATAAAAAATCAGTTGGACACATTACTTATTTATATAACAGTTGTACGCCTCATTTATAAAAGGTAACTATGTGATTAAAGCCCGGCTACTAAATTCCAGCAACTTTTCTATTTCCTTCACATCAGAAGGCTATAAATAAAGGATACTATGGTAAATAAACATAGATGATGGATATTGGTTTCAGTAAATAATTGGATTTTGAATATAGCAACTGGACTTATGTGTTAAATAAATATGACACAGAAGGTTCATAGATCGAACACCACATATATTTCTCACAAAATACAAGCCGGTTGAGTAGCGGGTAAAATTGGGTTCAGAGGTAAAATTAATAAAATTATCAGAACTAAATCTTTACTTCTAGTTGTATACTTAATTTCATATTATTTTAAGGAATATTAGTTGCATTGTTAAATATTTGTTGTATATAAATAAGTTAAATATAATATAAATTGTATTAGTTTGTTTAATGAAATCTTTTTATAAATATAAATATGTGTACATTTTATTCCATTTTTGTAATTCAATTTAATTGATTTGTGAACAGAATGAGTGACTTGATGACTTGCAATAAATTATTTTTTTACTTTTTAAACGATTTTTATTGTATTATCTAAGATATTTTAAATAAGACGAAGCAAATAAACAGGCAAACACCACAGAATATTCACCTATCATGTCATGATCATTCATTTCGTGCTGTTAGGTAAATAAAACATGAATGTGTCGAATAAAAAATATTCTGCATACCCGCGGCGGCGTAGTGAAATATGCTTCGAAGCTATTTATGAGAAAAAATTGGCAAAACAATGGAACTTCTACAGGCAACGTATACTTTATTGATTGTGAATTAAAAAAAAAAGAACATTTTCACGGGAGTTATGGTAGCATACATAAAAAACACTATATTTTATAATTTATTTTCTGGACATAAATTTACAATAGTTCTGACCATATTATGCTAAAAATCCTAACACATCTGTATAGTACAGTCAATAAATTCGGAAAATGTGGTTGTAGTTTACGTCGGAAGAACCATCAAGTGGACCATTTGCCTATCCGCCTGCTTATGATATTATGTATACAAACTATGGTGTACTTGAGTCCCCCTAATAGCATCCCAGTGTAACGTGTTAAAAGCGTTAACTATAACAGCTTCTTAACTTAAACGTTATTTTTGTGATTCCGTCGGGTCCTGACCTCTTGCGCTTTGGTAGTCAGAAGATGTCCAGCTCAGACGAGGAGATCTAGACAAAGCAGATGACAATGATAGACAATCTGTACTACAAACAACTTTTTAATGGCACAGGACATAAGAGTTTGAAAATTTATTTCATTTTTTAAACAAATTGTTGTTACACTGATTTTTATGAGAAATGTCTGAAGGTGTAAGTAGTTGGTACTTAATTATCTGTTAAGTTTTTCACAGAGTTAGTACCACGGTCGTATACACAGGTCTTGCAACTGAGTCCAATTTCAGTGGTGAGAGATGAGGTGCGAGTGTGTTACAACTGCTAATTCGCAATACCATCCGCTTGAGGTACTACGTCGCTGCTATCGAAGCTGATATTTTTCTCTCCTAAGTATTGTGTTATTTAATCATTGTTATATCGTTTTGTTGAGTTTTGCGGATTTTTGTTATTTTTGTTTTGTTATTTAACTGTTTTGTTTGGATTTGAAAAAGTGTTCGGGATAATTATTACGCGAATTGTCATATCTCTGGCGGCCGTAAATTGAACTTAACAGCGTCATTATGTCAACGCACCCCATATTGAAGTTGCAACACCTGTGTATACGACCGTGGTTAGTACATAATACCGACGTTTTAAAGTTCTTGACAGTTGAATGTTGACAGTTGGCACTTCCCAGCAGCTTAGAGGTTTTTGAGATGAAAATATGAAATATTTATTTGTAATTTGTATTTCGTAAATTCGTACCGTTCTCTTACCTCCTCCTTTTGTTATAATATAATAAGTTATAATTATAAAAATTTCTTCAAATACTGTTACAGGTATTATAATAATAATTTATCGATATGATTAGAATGTTGATAATGTATTTATAGTAAATGAAATATATTTAAGGAACTAACCAAATTCTCTTTAAATATTAATAATTAAAATAACAATAAACTTTCATTACACAGCTGTTATGTCATCATCCAGTAATATTTCCCAATCTGGATATTCACCATCAGAATCAGAAACTCCACAGGTCTTATTTTTAAAATATTAATTAATCATAGATAATATACAAATAGACATAACATTATCAAATTATATATATCTTCCAGAGTACTCCACAGTCTAGAATACAAAATTTTGACCCATCTTTAAGTCATGAGGATCATGGACACAGCTTTGAGCAATCATTAAAAAATGCTCATAAAGAACTGCACCAAAAAAGAATACAAGCTCTACGAAAGGAACTTGACTACCTAAAATCCACAGAATGGAAATTTGATTATGACAAGGGTTTTGTCCAATAGATTTTAAGTATTACTCTATATTTTCATTCCCCTACTAAAATGTTTTCATATATTAAAGACTTTTTCAATTATCTAATGAATAATAATGATGATACTGATGACCAGGATAAAGAAAAATTCTTAGCCCATGAACTAGTAGAATTGGATATCCAAGCTCAAAAAGAAGCACCTATCACAACCAGTATTGAAAGAGACACACCTAGTGATGCAGTTTGTTTTAAAAAGACAGGTAAAATTAAGAAGGAGATCATTTATTGAGATTTATATGATTTCATGGGAATGTATATGATTGTTATGAAAAAAGTAAAAGTAGTAGAAATATCAGTCAGGAATTATTTCATTTCTGGTATTGGCTTATTTTTTATGAGGTCAAAATTTAATGCTTAAATTATATAACTATCTTAAATATGCTGTCCTATAATATTTTTTCCTGCTCAACACAGAATACTATAAAAACTTTTTAGCGTTTACTAAATATTTAGAATTAGTTTTATATTTCTGTTAAAACTTAATTATATATTTTACCCATTTATTTTACTTGTTTCAGGCTTAATAACATACTGTGAGAATAATATTGTTCTGATAGATGGAGCAGTTTATTATGATAAATCAAACTGTTCATTAAAATTAAACATAAACGACAAGGTTCTTTACTTAGGTTATAATGATAGCAATGATCGTGTTGTCATTGTAAGAATTTTAGGAAACCTAGGCTTATCTTGGGGAGATGCAGAAGAAGCAGAGGAAGATAAATTTAGAGTTGTTGATCATGTGTTAATTGGCCATGTTGCAAGAAGGCAGGACAGATTTATTTATATCAGTGAATCTGATTTAAAATTCAATCTAGATGATGTTGAAGGAACCTTTGTACCTATAGAAGGAGATTGGTTGGAGATTATATGTTCTGTACAAGAAGATTCCATAAGACCATTTAATATTTCCACTGACCAAGTATGTTTTTTCAATTAAATAATTTTGGCACTATAAATGTCGATTTGTATATCACGGATAAACAAAACTACTGGTTTGGTTAAATTTTTTATAAACAAACTAATTTTTTTCGTTTTTTCATAAATTATTTCATATTTATTATATTATACTGGTGGGGCTATTTTCCTGTCTGGGTACTATTCTACTGCAATATACCTAAACTTTGTAGAGCTGTATTCTAATTTAATGTGCGTACTGTGTATGGGACATAATGTAACAAATATAAACCATTTCTTAGATGTTTGAAAATAATTAAAAAAATAGAGTAAGAAATGCTTTATATTTCTTACAGAGCTTTGGGTGGAAATTGAAGATGATGATTGGTTGTTCACCATCAAAGGG
The DNA here is from genome assembly GCA_905220585.2 of Nymphalis polychloros. Lineage (NCBI taxonomy): Eukaryota > Metazoa > Arthropoda > Insecta > Lepidoptera > Nymphalidae > Nymphalis > Nymphalis polychloros. Next base: position 11,172,269 of record HG992243.1, on the reverse strand, counting down.
TAAATGTGCCCATCATGTTGTTCATATTATTTTGAGTTTTACTTAAATATTAAGAGAAATACGGCCGAATACTGAAACATCCCTCAAACTTAAACACTACTTAACATTGAGAAGCTCCTAAATTAGTATGTGAAATTGTAAATTAACGGCGTCTCAAATAATTAAGTTGCATTTAATATTTAAGTAACATTTCAGTATTCGGCCGATAGTGTACAATATAACTTTTAAGTCTTTATCATATTGTTTAAGTACATTGATATATATTTGCCTAAATCATTGTTATTTAACTATCCTTTGAATTTTAGGTCTTAAAAGTGATTGCTTTTAATGCTCTTCGAACCAAAATCAAAACTGGAATTGTTACTCAATGGTCGGGTAATTCAGGAGTATGTGACAAACAGATTTACATTGACAATAGGACTCTTTTAAATGGTATTCAACCAGTTCTTGGATCAAAGGTAATTAATAGTTTCCTATAAATTTTTATAAGACTGTAGTGATATTATATATTAAACTTATAATTTTATTCAAATAATAAAAAATAATTTATTAGGTTGTTACATATGAAATTGGCGTTATGTACGGGAGCAATATAAAGTCAATTCTTTTTTTTTGTAAAATATATTTAATTAATCAAAGTATGCACCGTTGTTATCTATGTACTGTTTCCATCTCATAGGTAGTTCATTGATATCCCTTTACTAAAAAAACCATGGGGGCGAGAATCAATAAACTCTTTGAAGACGGTTTGGACTGCCGCATCGGATTTGAATTTTTTTCCTTGTATGAAGTTGTCCAAATTCCGGAAAAAATGGTAATCTGTTGCAGCAAGGTCCGGGGAATACGGTGGATGTCGCAGACATTCCAATTGTAGCTCATCTAACTTAGTGGTTGTTTGTTGTGCAGTGCAGTGCAGTCTTGGGTTGTCGTGAAGCAGCAGTGGCCTAGAGCGGTTGACCAATCTCGGTTGTTTAGCAGCTAGTTCTTCCTTCATGGTTTGCAGTTGCTGACAATAGATATCTGCCCTAATTTTTTGGCCAGATTTTAGAAAGCTGTAGTGAACGACACCGGCGCTAGTCCACCAAACACTAACAAGTAACTTTTTCTGAGTCAATTTTCGTTTAGGGCAGGATTTGGCTGGGTCTCCAGGGTTCAGCCATTGCGACGAGCGCTTCCGATTATTGTACAGTATCCACTTTTCGTCACAAGTAATGATTCGATTTAAAATCCCTTCATTATTATATATCATATATATACAGCAGTCGACGCGTGTTTGCAAGTTCGATTCACACAATTCATGAGGTACCCATCGTTCAAGTTTTTTAATTTCCCGATTTGATTCAAGTGGATTAATACAGTTTTATCACTTACCCCGAAGCCTGCAGCTATCTCTGAAGTGCTTTGTGATGGATCCGCTTCCACAATAGCTTTTAATCCTTCATTTTCCACGTCCACGGCCACGGGGTTGGTTCTGAATGTCGAAATTTCCAGAACGAAAATGTTGAAACCAAAAACGTACCGTGCTTTCTTTACATCATTAATCCTTCAAGCTGTTTCTGCAGCACTGGTGCCACGGTATAACTCGTACTCGTAAATATACCGATATTTCATGTTTTCCATTGTGCGGTAATAAGCGACGCCAAAGAAAAAAATAATGAGGAAAAAACAAATGAATTACTGTTTTCAAAACTCAAATGTACCAACTTAATGAATATATAAATTTGAATTTGGAATTCTTAACCAAAGAGGAGATATTTCAGATCATAGATATGAAATTAGCGTTTGGTCGTACTGACAGTACGACTAAACGCTAATTTCATATCACTTTGAATTATGTAAGGACCTAATATTTAAGAAACTATTGAAATTTGAATTCAACTACAGCTTTGGTAGTTTTTTTTAACAGGGAAGAGTATTAAATAATTAAATATTTTAATATTTATTGCACTACTTGGAGTTATATTTTTAGCAAGTAATATTTCAAAATAGAAGAGACATTTATTCTAGGTTTTAGTAGAGGCAATAGAAAGTAATCAGGGTTCATGCACATGGAGAGCTATAAAGTTGATGGTAGTTAGTAACGAAACTACTATGAGGCCACAGAATCTAATACTAAATGAAGAGCAAATCAGTCTTGACTTGGAAGTAGAAAAAAATATAGAGATGACACATCCTATAAAATTTGATCAAATATGTTTTCAACAAACACATAAATTAATTTTAAATATAACAAATAGAAGTAATCAGTTGTATGTCATGAACAAATGGATCATATTAAGCAAAAAACGAAATTCTCAAATACAAATTAAACCCTATATCAATCAGTCAATAAAGTTGGATCCAGGACAAAAACTTAGTTTCACTGTTACATGTATGCCCAAATTTTTTGGCCAATCTAAAGAGAGTTTAGTATTGCTCTTTAAAGGATTTCAATTGAAACGAATTATTGAGATAAATGTTATTGAAAACAAACAAATTCTTAGTGAAGATGTTGGAGACAATTATAACCAAAAGAAAGAAGTAAATAAAGTTGTTGAAATGAAGAAAATAAGAGATAATGATGAATCATATATTGCTGGGGTTAAACCATATAAATTATCTGCATTTGTTGATGTTAGGATTGGAGATTATTCTATACCAGATAAAATATGGACTGTTCTCTTAGGAGATTCTGGGAAAATGAATTTGTGCAATGATTTTAATAATTTATTGGCCAAAATTGAAATGAATTTTCCTTTTTTGTCACAAAATTTAACTATCAATAATTATATAGATAAATGGCATACTCTATTATGGATGGATGAAGTTCAAGCTAATCTAAACATGAGAATTTATGATAACAGTAAAGCATTCTTAATGCGTTGTGATGAGTATCTTGGCATTGAAATAACTGGGCTAACTGAAAAAAGACCATCATTGATTAAAGGAGATAGGGCTATTGTAAGAGATGTAAGAAATCCTAATGCATCTCGATATGAAGGCTATATTCATTGCATAAGAGGGAATTTAGTTTTGCTTAAATTTAGTCAATATTTTCATGACTCTTACAATGGCGGCGACGTTTCAATAGAGTTCCATTTCAGTCGAACCATGTTTAGAAGATCACACCATGCAATTAATTTGGCTTTGTCTAATCTCGGTCCTGACATATTGTTTCCTACCCGAATAAAAATGAAATCACCTCAAATATCTGATGACAAACTTGGCAAAATAAAATGGTTTAACACAACATTAAATAGCATTCAAAAAAATGCAATTATAAATATACTTAAAGGCGAATGTCGGCCGATGCCCTACGTCATATTTGGTCCGCCAGGTACGGGAAAAACTGTTACTCTTATCGAAACTATCTTGCAAATATTGACAATGGTTCCAGAAAGTAGAATTTTGGTTGCGACGCCATCTAATAGTGCAGCTAATTTAATAACAGAGAGGTTAATACAGTATAAAGGTTCCTTTACTGGTTCCATTGCTAGAATGATTGCAAATTATTTGCTCGATTCTGAGAGCATACCCGGTACTATAAAACCTTATTGTGTTCATTTTGATATATCTGCAGAAAATAAGTTTGACAAAATTCAAAATAGCTATCAGAACACACACATATGTAGACATCGTGTTACTATCGGCACGTGTTATTGCCTTGGTATGTTCCTACATTTAAAATTACCTAAAGGCCACTTTACACATATAATTATAGATGAATCAGGTCAAGCTACGGAACCCGAAATAATGTTGCCAATGAATTTCATTCACAAAGAACATGGACAAATTATTCTTGCAGGTGATCCAATGCAGTTAGGGCCTATAATTCTTTCGAAATATTGCAAAGACTATGGGATGGATGAATCTTTTTTGTGTAGGCTACTTGATAGATTCCCTTATCTGAAGGATTATCATTCATTCCAAAACGGCTTCGACAACCGACTTGTAACAATGCTGACTGAGAACTACAGATCATTAAAGGAAATCATAAAATTGTCCAGTGATATGTTTTATGACGGAAAACTTGTAGCTAGAATAGATGAAAGTATGCCGTGGACATTAAAATTTATACAAGCGACATGTGAAATTTTCGAATCAAATAGTAACACTGGTGGTATATTCGTGTTTGGTATTAAGGGTGAAAATGCGAGAGCAGTAGACAGCCCGTCTTGGTATAATCCTCAAGAGGCGGCAATGGTATCACTTACTGCATGTAAACTGTATAAAAGGCACGTAACGGCTGATGAAATTGGTATTATAACACCATACTTGGCACAGGTAAATTAAACTAATTTAATAACTACAGTAATAATAATAATATCTTAGAACATTATTCACACAAGGCCATCTGATCCCAAACTAAGCAGAGCTTGTACTATGGAAACCAGACACCTGTTCTATACTGTTCTTTTCCAAATAAATAAACTGTCTGTCTCTTTCGCGCACATCCGGCGATTTATACATTGTGATACATTTCGTTTCATTTAAACATGTTAAACATATTTAAATGAAATGTCAGGTGTTTTCTTTTAACTAAAACAAATCAACATCTTATATAATACACACTTTAGATATAGATTTGATGACTATTGTAGTCACGTCGTTCAGAGCCTTCTGGAGCTTCACAGTGAACACATCTTTTCCGGATTCGGTTTGGGAGGTATTCAGGTATAATTCCGCGGTAAATTTGCACCACCAGCCGCTTAGGCGAGTGCATGAACCAAATGATAAAAACTGTCTATGCAGCAGTATTATAGTATCCCGACGAGCCCTGAGTAGATTAAAACTAACCTGTTTCACGACTGTCAGTCTAACTGGCTTATTTTAATGGAATCGAATGTTTGGAGAGTTTTTAGTAGAGTTGAGCGTAAGATTAGTTAAAAATAAGACGACATTATACAAAGTCTTCGAACATTCTTTTACATAATCACTTAGCATTAGTGGTTATAATTATTTATCGACTTTCGAAGGTGTTGACTTGGATAGGTAACATTTGCACAATTAAATTCTAACACTTGCTGACTGACAGACAAGACAATTAGCTACACCTGTATATTATTTATTGTTTGCAGGTCAAATATTTAAGAGTCCTTTTCAGCTCTATGGGCCTACCTATACCTAAAATAGGTACAGTTGAAGACTTTCAGGGGCAGGAACGACCAATTATTCTTATATCAACAGTGAGATCTACTGAATCACTTTTGCAGGAAGATTCAAAACAATCATTAGGATTTGTGGGAAATCCAAAACGTTTCAACGTCGCATTGACAAGAGCTCAAATATCAACAATTATTTTTTGCAACCCATACTTACTTTCCAAAGATCCTTCGTGGAAGAAAGTCATCGAAAATGCAGTTTCAACGGAAAAATACATGGGCTGTGATCTGCCCTTTGAGTTTGATAATACTGTGAATAATACATATTAATTCTGACTTGATAATGAGTTTTATTTTTCTTAAGATATTTGTTGAATATCGTAGTAAGTTTCGATAGCCCAGTGCACGTACTCCACGTGAATTTCAACTAATGACGTTTCGTGTACTTTGTTGCGGTTTATTAATGAACCGTGTTATGCAGATATGTTCTAACGCAGAAACACAAATGTGCTCGATTCTATATAACAGAGTAAATAAGAAGATCAATATTTACTCACGACTTACGAATGTAAAATGCTAACTACTAACGGGCTCCTCAAATTGGGATATGAGACTGAGCTATTACTAAAACGTTTAATGTAACATTGACCTACCATATATTTCCTTCCTACTCCATCCCTTCCTTATTATATAATTTATAAATTGTATGTAGATTTCAATTAATTTAATTCAGAATTTTTTTTATAAAAAAATTATGTTACAATTAAGCAGTTTAAAAAAAAATGTGTTTGTCAATTTTATATTTTGTTTAATTAAATTATATTTTGTTTTTTAGTTTATATTGAACAAATGATAAAAAAAAAATGTGCTGTCGAATTGGAGGGCGTTAGTAACTACGACACAGTTCAATACTATAGTAGTTACTATTGTATAAATTGTTTATGATATGTAATAATTGTTCAAAATAAATAAATAAAAGTTAATAAGAATTAAAACAGATAATATGTTTATATATATTATTTTAAACATATTTCATATCATCTGTTTGAAAATTTCAAAAAACAAGGGTTAGTATTATATCATTTGGCTTAATAAAGTAATTGCTCTATCTTTTTTTCTAAATTTTAAAGATGAATAACTAATTATTTACCTATTCACATTCAATGTTATCAAAAAATGTCTAAAATGTGATCAATGAAGAAAGTATGCTTAGTACCTATAGTCCTCCTGACCGATTTCGGCCATGGCGGCCAATCTCAAGAGAGATTAGCCAACTGCGCAGGAGATATTATAGTGCACAAGTGTGTGCGCAAACACAGTTGCACTCTCTATTCCCTAACTTTCATAACCCAATGGGACGGAAATCCGACACGACCGGAAAGAGTTCAGGCGCAGAACCAACGGCTTTACGTGCTTTCCGGGGCACGGGAGTGTACACACTTCCAAATTCCAGACTCCGGGCTTCTACTGAGAATTTTCTGACAGAAAATCTCAATAACATGTTTATTAGCTCGATCTGGGATTTGAACACAGGACCACAGTGTCAGCGGCCTTACATGTAGCCACTAGACCTACCGAAACTATAATTATGCTATTGGCCTTGCTGACTGTCGAGGTCTAGCTAAAATCTAACATCAGATTATATTAAATTACTAGTTATATTTGAAATGTATTTTCTGTTGCTGGCTTAGTTGAAGTGCCGCTACTCGGTGGTAGAGCTTTGTGCAAGCTCGTCTGGGTAGGTACTACCCACTCATCAGATATTCTACCGCAAAACAGCAGTACTTTGTACTGTTGTGTTCCGGTTTGAAGGGTGAGTGAGCCAGTGCAATTACAGGCACAAGGGACATAACATCTTAGTTCCCGTTAATAATTATCTTAGTTTGATGGTGCATTGGCGATGTAAGCGATGGTTAAAATTTCTTACAATGCCATTGTCTATGGGCGTTGGTGACCACTTACCATCAGGTGACCCATATGTTCGTCCAACCTCTACTATACAATAAAAATAAAAAATAACGTCCTTATTCTCTTCACAGACGTTTCACGCACTCAACTGAGCTGAGCAATTCTCACTATAGCCAACGATTTTTTTTAAATATATTCTTATAATTTGAAAAAACGCAATTTAATAATGTAATTTTGCCCACAAATTACTTGCTTTACCTCTCATCAGCAAAACAAAAATTAAATCTATACTACTATATAAATCTATTGGCTCTTATCTGTACATATTTTTTTTCACCTAATTTTGTGATAAATCGTTTTATGATGCAGTGATACACATTATACAATTTTTTTAATTTTTGTCTATCTGTCTGTCTGTCTGTATGTCTTCCTTTAATTCAAGAACGGCTTGACCAATCTTGATGAAAATTGGTACACACAAAGAACATGTGATGGCGTAAATGTTAGGTCATATATAAGATCAGTAAACCCTACGGTATCTTATGAAAATTAATTTCAAATCGTTAATTACGTATAACTTTACCAGTAGGCATATGTGTGTGTGTTTGTGTGCGCGTGTGTGTTATTATAGTAATAAAATAATTTATATTTTTTTTATTAATTATACGCGAGTGAAGCCGCGGGGCACAGCTAGTATTTAATTATTTATAAAATAACCATAGACAACGCAATGTCAATTTGGCAAAGAGAGGAATACTCTAAAGTCTAAATAAATAAGGAAACGTCACTTTACGGCTCATCGTATTTATTAATTTTTGTATATTTTGTTTTTCTTTTTTAAACTCAAAGCTTAAAATTGGTATAATGCTTTTAAAGTAGTATAAATTATAATATCTTGCAATAATAACTTCTATGTGTAATAACTTATCCGAGAATGGAATCAAATAGTGTTGTTCTATGTGACAATCTTATTAAATGGTTGCAGACCTTAAATCTTACTGCCAAACATGGAACACCTTCAGGTATTAGATTGTATATTGATGTGGGGAAACATAATTCCCACTCAATAAAACACCCATCATGTAATTCATATAGTATACCATTTACATTTCTTGACAAGTAAATGACCTGATAATAGGGTTTTTTGTAGTGTTAAAAGTAGCTTGATATAAACTATATAACTTCTAGTACAATGCATAATAATATTTAGAATAAAAACTTCTGTTAATAGTACAATGAGTCCTATAACTATTCTTGTATAATGTAAAATAAGGCAATAGCAGATATTTGATGTTATTCACAGAGCTATCAGATGGTGTAGCAATAGCTGAGGCACTTACCCAAATTGCACCTGAATATTTCTCAATAAGTTGGAATTCTAAAATTAAAACAGAAGTAGGTCATAATTGGCGATTGAAGGTCAGCAATTTGAAAAAAATATTAGAAGGTGTTGTTGGTAAGTTTCTTGTATCATTGCATATTGAAATAATTGAAAAATAGTTAAATTTTTTCATATATAAACCCTATTTGACATATTGCTTTGCAATAATAACATAACAATTTCTATTGTCTTTTGTTTATCTTACATTACTAATAATATTAAATGTGTAATTGTCTGTCTAGTGACAAGATTCGCTTTATCACTTTTTTTATTTAACAATTGTAATTAGTGACTATCAATTGAATACTTTAAAATTTTCAGTGCAATACCAGAAAAGCTAAATTAAGTGATTTTTATTCTAAAATTTAGTTAGCTTTATGATAATAAATTAAGTAAGCTACTAAAAATATTAATCAATACTTAAATTCCTTTGCTTATAATCTTCTATTTTTTAACACAGTCTTACTTTATTTATTATGTATTAATTTATCATGCAGTAAATAAAGATTTAAAGGAAGTGCGTTAAGGGCTGACTTTGCATGTTTTGTGTTACTTTATTATTAGTTATTATTGGGTGCAATACAGTATAGACTTCTGAACAACATGAAATCAACTACTATTTAAAAAAAATTGGTTGCTTGCAGAGTTAATTTAGAAAAGGATAAACAATAAATCCACCAAATTTATACATAATCATGTACATTTCAGATTAAATAAAAATAGTTTATTTTTCCTTATTAAAATGGCCCATTTACCTTTTTTTACTTTCTGCTTTAACAGTAACCAAAATAAACCAAATTAGATAAGTTAAAGTTTTAAAAATAAATAACTTATATTGTACAAGAAAGATATTATTCATCATATTAAATGAGGTGTATACAATGAATGTTTGAATATTGAATTGATTATTAATGAGACCATGAAAAAAAAATCATATATTTGTAATAAGTATTTTTTAATCAAAAATAAACACTACTACTTAACAGATATTCTCTTAAAACATACCAGAAGAAACAGTGCGTTTCGGAGAATGTTGTAGTTTATGATAATATTATTATATAACTAGCTGCCCACTTTCAATTTAGACTAATGACATGACAATCGTGATTATGATGGCATCTTTCATAATATAATTACTAACATTTTATAAATATCACTTTTATATTTCCATATAATACATATGTTTATTTTTACAAAGTTACAGCCTTGCAGTTTTTAAGTTGGTGGTTAGTTTATGCTCTATCTCCTTTTGAATGTCTAGAGTTAAACTAAACAGCTGCTAAGCAATATTTATAAGGCGGTAATTTTCTTAATTAGTTTTGTTTTTCAAAATAATTACTTATATCATGTATTAATATTTTCGTATGCATATTTAAAAATAATATTCATAATCTTGTAGACATCTCGGTGAGGTAATACAAGAAGGTTCCGCTTTAAAATTTTCGAATTTTATGTTTGCAAATTAATTAGTATTTCAGCACACCGATAGATCCGCATACAGAGACGAAATGATATCTCGTTCTTACATAATTTTCATAGTCTTGTCTTTGTGAGTAGCTCTAAAAATTAGTTTTTTGTGAGTTGAGTTTTTAGTTTTAAAAGCTCTTATAATGGAAGTATGTAACACTGTTAACTTTTTTGTTTTATTTTCAGATTACCATCAAGACATTTTGAATTTAAGTTTGCAGGAATTTTCTAGACCAGATGTTGTCAATATTGCTGAACATGCCGATCCATCGGACTTGGGCAGGTTACTACAGTTGGTACTTAGTAAGTCATTATTTTTATTTCTATTGTTGTATACTAATTAAGATATATGAATAGAGCCGGAGTACGGGTTTAGATTCCATCGCAGATGTTAAGCTCCATGTTGATATACAGCATTATACATGAAATTTCGGTTCATATATTTCTAATAACCAAACCAATACAAGCACATTTTTGCCCAGGGATGAGACGTTTACAGGCCGTAACTATGAATAATACATCTGATAAATTGCTAATTACTATAATTTACATACAACTGATATTAATAATAATCAACATACTTATGTAATGTAATTGGTGAAATGTAATAAACTATTTACTATATGGCTAATTTCTCTCAGTAATTTTATAAGTATATACATTTAATTTGTAATGCATTTGCATTTTACTGTACTAAAATATGAATCTTCTATCATTTACCTAGGTACAGTGTACCGTGATATTGATAATCTTTATATATGTAATACTTCTGTACGTGTTTATGTTACTGAACTCCTCCTAAAGGGCTGGACCGATTTAGATGTTTATATTTTGTGTGTGTGTGGTCCCTAGATGGTTTATATTAGATTAGTAGGCGCCGCGATCGGGAAGTAAATAAAATTCTTATTTCACCCTTATGAATTCAGGACGAGCAGCTAGGCTAGTATTAAATAAAAGATTGAAGCATTCGATCGGAAAGTATGAAAATAGATTTCGTCCATAATTACTTTTTTTTGTACGTCTTTTTAATTACACATTAAATATATTAAAACAATTATTGACTTACGACTAACTAAGCGTGCTCGTAACATGTAATGTGCAATATATCCGTGTCAATTATTTTTACGTATAATTACATACGTAATGTTGTCATTAAAATTATTTTAATGAATGTATCATCATAATTTTGTTACAAATACAAGACATTAATTGTTTCGTACAGGCTGTGCAGTCAACTGTATTAAAAAAGAGGAATACATCACGCGAATTATGGATTTGGAGTTATCGTGCCAGCGTTCGATAATGCAAGCGATACAGGTAATAGATACAACAGTACAAGTAATACAATTTACTATTTGTTATATTTAATATCATAAAACATGTGAGATCTTTATGATTTACTTTAAACAAAATATCATATATCGTTAATTCGATGACAGTCGTTCAGTCCTCTTTTTATAAAAAGCGCGGGTAAGAGTTGAGAGTCTCAACTTGAGACTATTTTTTATCTTTATCACTAACCAATACCAATGACGTTCTGAAATCGATTATATTTTTATTAAATCTATTACAATATAAAAACATGTATTTATTAAATATTATAATTGAGGTACTTAAATAAGTATTTCTAATACAGGTAACAGTGAAATATATACGAACCCACGTATCAACTTATAAATATAATTATGTTGAATTAATTGAAATTGTAAACAGGGCAGAGAACGATCGTAATATTTATTGCAATAATAAATTAGCACATATTATTTCTCAACGGCACTTTCGATGATGTATGCTCGTTACTCCAAAAGAAATACGAACGTTTTAGTTACGCACACTTTAATGTCCTTGGATCACGAATTGTACAACTTCTGTCTGCATGTTATGTTATGTAGTTAGTTAACGTTTGACTTTTGTTATTGCTGCACGCTCAAATAACATATTTTTTTTTACCGCGAAAAGTTTGCGTTATTTTTTTTTATCATTCGGAAGAAAACCTTGTTTTTGACTTTAGATTGAATGTTAAAGTGTTTTAGTTTTTTTAAAGTGGCCATCAAAGTTTTTACTTTTTAATCTGATTCAACATTAACTTATGCCTAGATTACAGTATTTACACCTCGCCAACACAATTGGTGAGTAGGGACGAGATCTTGGAAACAATAAATCAATCAAAACATAAATAAAATCATTACATCTAAATTATTTAATAATAATTATTATTATTGTGTTTATGTAATTATATAATTTAGATGATATAACAAAAAAAAAACATCGCTTAATCGGATAAACATCCGGAAAGTGATAACCGAATTTGAGCTGAAATTTGACACAGCTTCGTTTTGATATTTTAAGATTTCCCGCCAAAGAGGTTTTGGCGAATTTTAATATTTTACGTAATCACTCGTGTTTATATTAATTTAATAATTTAAAAGATTGGTTGCTTATAACTAGGAATTGGAGACTATAACCCTGGGCACAAATCGTGGTAGTATACATTCAGAGACGACAACCGGCGACCAGACAGATGTTGATATGAGAGAGGTGCTCGCGCAAAGATGTCACGAGCTCGACACACAGGTGTGCTACTGAATATGTTTATTATTATATAATATTCTAATATTGGGGCATCGGTCGTGCATTTTCTTTTTTTTATCTATGGTTCTTACAAAACAAACTCCGTCAAATGTTTATTTGTAATATATTAAAAGTACTATTTTATGTAGGGATATAGATATTTTATTATATTATTGTAAATAAAGAAGATTTTCGAGAGCAACATGATTGGAAATATAAATGGAGCTCACTGCGTCTAGCTAATTACATTAAATTGTAAAAGCTATGTGAAGGCAAGTACATACTTATTAAAACTCTTACATCTAATCAACACACTACTAAACTCGAGAGCTTTGTATTTTTTTCAGGTGAAAATTCTTCGCGAGGAGAAGATGACGTTGCTGAGCGAGGTGAGCAGACTGACGGCGGCGCGCGAGGCGGAGGGCGGCCCGGCCGGCGAGCTGGACGAGGCGGGCGCGTCGCTGGGGCCCGCGCACGCCGGCACGCTGCGCTACAGCAACATGCGCGCGCAGCTCGACGCGCTCAAGGACGAGCTGGACAAGGTGGAGCTGCAGCGTGACGACCAGCGCGCGCGCGCCGACGCGCTCGAGCGGGAACTCGCGCTCACCAAGCTCAGGAACGAGGAGTTGCAAGTGCGAAACTACTGCGAGCTTTACGAGTTTTGATGTTTATCTGCTTCTACAAATGATCAAAAGATAGAAAACCGGGTGCGTTCCATTTTAGATGGCGGCAACGGAGAATGTGGCTCTGAAGGATGAAGTGGATGCGTTGAGGGAGACGGCTGCCAAGGCGGCCGCCTTGGAGGCGACCGTCGCGTCTTACAAAAAGAGGATGGAGGAACACGTCGATCTAAGAAGACAGGTATGTACAATTTGATTGTGCGGCTATAAATATACAAGTCAGGTTGCGTCCATAACGTCATTCGTATATATGTATTGTTTTCAGGTGAAGCTGCTGGAGCGCGCGAACACGGAGCACGTGCAGCGCGCCATCGAGCACGAGCAGGCCGCGACGCGTGCGCAGACCTTGCGCTCGCAACTCGATATTTACAAGAAACAGGTATCCGCGAGAGCGCGCATCAGACGCGACAACGTGCTAGCATTGTGAAGCCTTAAACGCGAACGGTCTCTCGCAGGTGACGGACTTGAACGAGAAATTGGACGCGGAGATAACGAAGGCGGACAAGCTGGAGATCGAGAACAAGAAGATGAGCAGTCGCGCGGCGTCGCTGCAGCGCGAGCGGGACGCGCTGCTGCACGAGCGGGACACGCTGCGGGAGACCGTCGACGAGCTGCGCTGCTCCACCATCACCGCCGGTACCGCGACCGCCTTCTGATATAACTATAGCAAGATTTTATTTGTAAACAGTACTAAATATTGCTTTTGTAGTTACGGTCTAATATCAAATTGCATGAATTGAACCCAATTCGACGTCTGCAGTAGATGGTTCGTGATGTTAACGAGATCATGTTTAAGATCGTTTAAATTTACCAGGTGCGAGTGAAGATAACGTTTCAAGAGAATTGATACCGAACGACTTGAAGGAGAGACTCATACGACTGGAGCACGAAAATAAATTGCTACGGCAGAATCAAGGCGCCCAGGCCGACGAGGCGTCCGTGCAGGTGAATATACAGACAGAAGAATCGAGTATCGATACGTATACACGTTGTGACTCACTGCCTGCCCGCAGGCGCTGCTGGAGGACTACGCGGCGCGGCTGGAGAAGCAGCGCGCACTCAACCGCGAGGCCACCGCGCGCATCATGCAGCTCGAGGCCTCGCTCGAGGCGCCGCACCCGCGCCTCGCCTCCGCGCTCGAGGACAGCCAGCGGAAGTGTACGTATCACATCTTCGCTTATGGCGACGGATTCAATCTGTGCACTCAACTGACAGTTATTTCAGTCGAAACGCCATCTTCTAAATGCACTGACTCGCGTGGTCCGGATTCTTCTTTCGCTTTGATTTTAGATTAAATATATTTTCAGCTCTTCAAGTTGAAGAGTTGCAAGCGACGTTGGCGGAAGAGAGAAGACGTGCCAGCAAATTGCAGGAGGCGCTCTCCGCTCGAGAAGCCGAGCTGTTGGCCACCGAGGACAAGTACAAGAAGTGCGTCGAGAAGGCGAAGGAAGTGATCAAGACCCTCGATCCTCGGACAACTGGTTTGTTTCTCTTGGGACTTTTTAATTGTAAGAAATATGTGGTTGAAATTCATCGATCATATTCGAAGATGTGAATGAAGGCTTAAACAAATTACTTGTGAATTAATTGAATGCAATATTAAGTATATAATAAGTTACTTTGTAACAAATATTACACATTACTATTGTAAATACATATTATTGCTCTGAGTAAATTAAATGTATATATTTGAGTAAACTTACATTTGTGCCGATTGAACGTATCCAACATACTTTTTGCACGACTTATGCAGAAAAGCTTCTAAATATTTCTATTATTTAAATTTTCCTATGAGAAATTGTTTATTTCACTAACTTGTAACAAGTTAACAAAATGATAGAAAGAGAGAAATTCGTCCAGGTCAACAGTCACTGTCCGACGTTACGCTGGGCTACTCGCGCGGTCCAGGGAACGCGAGCGCTAACGCGTCACGCGGGGAGCCTGCGCCCACTAACAATAATCGACACGAGTAAGTAACTCGCTGCCTGCGGAACTAGTGTTTGTAATCTGACAGTATATAGCTGTTTTGCATTGTTTAACGTTATTAATTTCGTTGTTACAACTTATCTTGTAATCTCTGAAAGATACTATAACATCTCTTTACAGTTATCGGTATTTTTTATTTGTATTACGTAAAAGTATTAAACCAGTGTAATATATATTTCTATGTAACTTGTATTTTTGTCCGTCAAATGCTGGTATTCCGAGTTGACGCTAAGGAATTTAATAATTGACAACAGTTTCTATCAGAATTACCTAATGCGCAGATGGAGCGGCAGCGGCAGCGGGAGCGGGAGCGAGGAGAGCGGGCGCTGCGCCAACGAGCAGCGGCTGCTGGCGTCGGCGTGGTACCAGCTGGGCGCGCGCTGCCACCGCGAGGCCGTGGAGTCGCGGTTCGCGCTGCTGTCGGCGGGACACTCGTTCCTGGCGCGCCAGCGCCGCCAGCCGCCACGCGCGCGCGCGCCCGCCGCGCCCGCACCCGCGCAGTGACGCGCGTGAACGGACTGCTAGTGATACTTCTCTGTGAGATGTGTGATGTTAACCCACTTCGGTGACTTCTTTAATAAAGAAGTCTGTCATTTATATCACTATTCTGCCATTTATTCATTTTAAACATTTTGTTCAGTAATTTTCTATACACTATGATATATATATATATATACATACACATACAGGCCGAATAAAAGGTAGGGGAAGATGCTCAATAATAAAAATTTTCTTGATTTACTGTGCAGAAAATTGGAAAATCAATTTTCTGCATTCTGTCTTTAGACATTTAAGTCTTTATGGACGGATTATTTTGATTGACCATCAATAGAAAAATCAGAAAAATTATTTTAACACATTCTGTAAGGATCCTTTTTTAAAAACGTAAAAACACAAATCGTTTAATCTTCGTGTAGTTTATAAAAAACGATGCAGGTTGCTGTAGCAATGAAGTTTCTTCTAATTAAGAGAAAATATTTTATTGTGGCCAACGTCTGGTATGAATCAAAACATTGTCAAAATATTTTTTTTAAATAATTCATAATTTGATAATACATACATATATGCATTATTCCATACTTTAAATACCTTAGTGTAATTGTTATGAAGTGTTTGTTTTCCGAGTATTATTTTTACCCAGTTATAATATAGTGAGATCACTCTAAAACTATTCGTCCTGACCAAAAGTTGATATACTAATAGGACAGCTGATTCTGTACAACGCTAGTGCTATACTATCTATGGTACATGAATTGCTGTCTCGACTTACCACATACGATGTGCCTACCTAGGTGTGTCTGTACTGTGCACCCAGTAAAAAAAAACTATAATCCGTCAAGGTTAAATTATGGCCTGTTAATGTGCCCTTGTATGAAATACTTTTAATTAGAACTATATATATTTGTATATAATTATATGCATCTTTGTAATTAGACAATACGGAGATTTTATATGAAAATTATAAATACTTATGGTCATCTACATATGTACAGATTATGTAAAGATAGAATAAGTATGATGTGTTCATATAAATGTAATTAAGAAATAATTCAGACATAGACCATTTTGTTTTATTGAGACAGAAACAATTGATTAATGTTTATTAGATGTTCATATGTAATGCAATTTACGTAATTTCATAGTTGTGGCGATTCCTTCTCAAGTTTGACTTGTACTTTTTTTTTTCAATACCACAGAGTATTTATTATATATTTATAATAATTTATCTGTAGCATACTTTTAGTAACAATTTCGAACAAATCACTTTATTTTTTACAAATTAATATATTATGCAAACAATTATTTTAACGGGTGTGTTTGCAAATGTGCTTTTTATATTTAAATATATATATGTTTTAATGTGGTGCAATAATGAAGAGTGAAAGTTTGCCACATCAACACACCCAAACAGTTAGCCAACCGACTGTCGGCTTAACCAATTTTGTATCTGTTGATTATGTCATGAAAGAGGATCTAAATATCTTTAATATATAAATAAAAATGTAAAAAAAAAAACGTTCATCCTATGAAAATATTATTATAATTTGCTCATTATAAAAGACCATAGCATGTACTAAGTAAAACATAGTTTTAGATTTTGTATCGTAAAAGATAGGATACACGCATAAATTTTAATACTTGCATAGTAGTTACAGCTGTAAAACAGTGTGACAGGGCATTGTTATTTTATGCTGGCTCACTGCGAAAATATCGAATATATATGAATACATACAGGTTCTTGTAAGTATATATATTGGTAAGTATTTTGGCCACTTTACTCAAAGAACAATATGTGACATTGTATTATAGATGTTGCGTTATTAAATACATATATATACTTTATTTCATACTAAAAGAACGTTATTATTAGCGTAGACATGACAGATGGCCGGGTGACTGGTTATTATAGTTAGAGACTATAAAACAAACAAATTTTACAAATATTGGTGCATTTGTATTAGGAATTAAGTTAACTTTTCGTTATTCAAATGTTTTTTTTGTTACTTAATGGATTTTAATTTACTGTCAATATTTTGACAGATAAAATAAATAAATAAACAAAATAGAAAATATTAACTACTATGTATAGATATTATATTTTTATTATATTAATAACTAATATAGATAATAAATAATTATCAGTCCAAAACTAAATTGTATTAATATTTCAAATAGTTTTAAAGCTATGTTTACACTGTTTTAATTTGGCGTTGATCCTAGGTTTACTTAGTTGGAACATTGTACACACAACAAAAAAAAAAATTGTTTCAATATTTTATTGCATAGAAAAAGTGTTACTTTAACAACTATAGTGTTTATGTTATCTGTTCCTGACTAGAGCTTATCTATGCAGCATATATACATATATTATATATGCTTTTATGTTAATCTAAACTAATATGAATTTAATAAAATAACTTTCAATTTATACATATACAAATAGAATGGTGTAAATATAGCTTTTATTAAGTTCAACGAGTGTTTTGTATTTCATGTGATAATTTCATTATAAATAAGAAAGTTTGTAGTAACTACGATAATTTATAAAAATGTGTATTAGTAATTATGATTATGAATGTAATCGGTTTTATTAGTACCATTTGTTTTTCTTTTACAAGGAATGTTTAATATTGTTTATATTCATTTATAATTTATACATAGTTGAAATAAATTGTCACACATTTTTGTTGTTTTTTATTTCTAAAAGAATTCTAATCAAGGAATATTAAAAAAAAAAGCAACGAATTGTTTCGTAATTTATTTATTACTGAGATCACAAGACAATATATAAATTAACGAACAAAACCAAAATTTATAATTAAAATCACAGTCATATACAATTGAATTTCTTTCAAATAATAATAATTTTGTAAATAAATTGCTTAGTGGATTAGAACGATTTTAAATATGTTTATTTTTGCGTTGAACAAATTATTCTACGTTACAAACTGAAATCGTAAAAAAAGATATAAAATTAATTATTTGTAGCTTTTATAAGATTAACGTTTTACGTCACTCAAACAAGTTAAGACGAATACACTTATTCCTTTTACATCAAAAAAGAAAAAAAAAATTGAGTAAAAAAACAGGAAAGAGACTACAGAGAATATTTTGTAAACATGGCTAGTATTGTAGATAAGACAGTATTTGAAGAGAACATTGCTTAAGAACACTTAAAGTTCGTTAGTCAAAATCTTCATCGGAGTCGGTTTTTAGCACGCTGTCGGAGCCTGATCCGGGTTCGCTGTCCACAGTTCTTTCACTGCTGCAGGTATAAAATAAAATATATAAATAAACACAAAATGAGATTCGAGATGAAAAAAAATACGGACAGCAGGTTAATTTGAATTATAGTTAGTAATTCCATAAAATAAAAATAATAATAAAATATTGAAAATGAATGAAAGTGAAATAAAATGCAATGTTTTAAATCTACATCAAAGTTTACATTTCAAGTATTGTATACAATTATAAAAGGCAAACTTGTATACTATTAAGCAGCCCTGTATTTAAGACGCGTTAAATGTTGTATACTTAATAATATTATACATGACGTGGTCTTATTAACTATGTTTCCATTTTCTTTTCATTGTTATACTTGACGGAAGATAAAAATTACATGCAAAAAATCTAAAAAATAAATTCGACGTAAAGAGTCATCAGTTAGAGATAGACACCGGATAAAATAATTACCGATGAAAGGGCTTTCTGCAAGCCAGTCTGTCATTAGTTATTATACCGCTAAACATTAAAACTTTGTATTCTGTGTTGCGGTTTGAAAGGTGAGCCTATAGTTGTGTAAGTAGTTTAAGCTGCTTGCAATGACAGAGTACAATAAGGACGATGACCACGTACATACAGGTAGACCATTAGCTCGTTTGCCTTCCGAAAATTATGAATAATAAAATTAAGAAACTGTCATCGACTCTTCGCGTCGATCGACGCTCCGTCCGTTTTTATAGCACAAAACAATTTCCCCGCGACTTCGTCCGCGAAAATGTAAAAACTATTATTTAACGTAAATAAGTATTTGGTAATAAACTAAATGTAGGACAGTTACAGTTTGTTCATGACATCTGTGACATTTTTTTTACTGAGATAATTTTATACCCGTCATAACTTCTAAACGAAAAGTCTGATCCCGATCATTTAAAGCGGAATTTACATGTTTAATAATCATCTTTAATTATCAAAACATTTAAATGGATAAGGATTTGTATCATGATACATTAATCACTTCTATTCGATTCCATCGTATTTGAACTTAATAATTTAAACAAAAACTGTTATTGTGGCTTAATTATATATAATAGTTAGACATATACCATCCTGAACTTTTTTGTGAGCAAACATGAGTACTATTAATAGATATAACACTTTTTTATATACCGTCAATAGTTTTCGCAGCGCACGCCAAATAATTACTTTTATAGACAACAATTTGATTCCTGGGGTTACATTGTCCATTTTTGGTAGGGATCTCTAATTTTTTTTGAAAATATAATATAGCCTATGTAAAATGTAGCTTTCTAATGGTGAAATAATTTTTAATATCGGTTCAGTAGTTAAATCGTAATAAACAAACAAACAAACAAAAAATCAAATCTTTCCTCTTTATAATATTAGTATAGATTTGCCCAGTTTTTATATATACCTACGTGTACCTGTATTAATAGACTGACGCAAAAACAAATCTTTTTTAATTTTTAATAGGATATAACTTGTCCTTACATAAAATGTCAATCATTAGCTGAGCATAATTATATAATATGAGCTCGTTATAAATAAATATGATGAGCTTCTTGTTCATATTAAATTGTTGTACCTAATTAATCCGTTATAAGAAAACGAACTGGCACTGTTGCATTTTATTCTTAAGAATTTTATGATTAAAACTGATGTATTTTTATCTTATAATTATTTATTTTACATTGTGACCATTACTGTGTTATTTCTTACTACCTATAAAGCTTAATGTTTTAGAACTTTTCTTTGTAATTTTTAATCATCTAATTACGTATAATGGTATCTTATTTAATCATAGAGTTGCACCGAGTCTTTATTTACAGTAATCTTAAGTAAGCAATTATATACATATGTTCTATCAGGAGATGTATGAGAGCTTATTTAATATTAGTCATTATTATTCAAATAATTATTGACTTAATTATTTTGTACATACCTATCGCTGGAACTAGAATGTCAACATCAATCTAAACTTACCCGTTAAGATCTTTAGTTAGCTGGATGTCAACGTTGGTGGCGTTATCACCAAGACCGTTGAGGGCCTCGCAAAAGTCACTGCCCACACCCTGCAGATGCTGAGTATTCAGATGAAATCCCTGGACACGATAAATTATGCGGTTGACGTAAATCGTAGGCGGCGTTAAGAGCCGTCTCGAAGGAAGTGTTCAAACTAGATATACGAACATTTTATTTAAATAGAAAAATTATGAGTTAATAGTCAACGTAACTACGTACACAATTTTCTAGTTTAGAAGAATATTTAAACGTTTGCACGTACAATAATTCTTAAACGAAATTCGCGAGATATATACCAGGTAAGTGCCCGCAGATTTTTTTATGTGCTTAAAGTTCATATTTTAGAGGGCGGTGAAGGGAAACATCGTAAGGAAACCTGCATGTGTCGAATAAAAATCCTGCTATATGTGTGACCATCACACACCTTCATAAAGTTCGTTAAGGTTGAAGAAGACACGAAGCCTTTGCTTAGCAGTGCGACATTTACAACAGGTTACTTTTACATAATATTCCTTTTGAGTTATTAATGTTTACCTGTCTGTTGATTATATGTTTTTTATGCTAGTTTTTAGCTAAGCAAAATTTTTTTGTAAAAATCCGTTGAATTTTATTTTTAAAATCACACGCAATCATATTAGTTAAGGTATATTGCATATTTTACGAAGACGTAAAGGTGCAAATAACGAAGGTATATCTAATACATAATTAATACAAATAAAATATGATCGCATACAATAGAGTGATTAAATATCTTAGTGTCTTTTAATTGAAAATATATTACTCATGCTATCGGTAGATCTAAGAGGCGTATAGACATCTCCAGATGTATGAGACTACGTGTCAGGTACTTAGCGTCCTTATCATTAATCTTAGATGTGCCATCTTTTGTAATTGGAAAATAAATGCTTTGAATGCAATCCATATTGCAGATAATTAGATCCCTTTATAATTTGCATTATAATTTAATTAATATACACTTACGTCTATCGCTATATCCCTTGGGGCTCCACGGTCGGTTAACAGGCTATTCTAGTTTTAATAGCTACATAATAAATAATATCTTGATTTTTGATTGAGCGAGTAACATTGTAAATTTTTAATAACCGATCCCCATGTTCGATCTGTAGTCATTATGAACGTTTTCAAAATCCTAACAACTACTTGATTCCTGAGCGTACTTTTTAATTATAAATATAACACGCTTCTTTGAAGCTGGACAATAGCTAGTTAAACATATAGTATCAAAAAACAAAATATATATCAAACGAATACAGACACAGGTTTACCAGGGGGCCTAGACAAGTGGCTTTTACGTTAGTAGAATAGAATAGAAAGTAATGATCAATGTATGCGATTGACATTCGCGTTCGACACATTACCAAGGTTACCAAGGTTAAATGTCGAACGCGAATGTCAATCTCATACATTGATTATTATTTTCTATTCTATTCTACTAACGTAAAAGCCACTTGTCTACAGGGGCTGGTCCCTGTTCCCAGGGAGCGCTGTACGTCTCCTACACACCTGCATTCGCTGCATATGCTATAGGCAACAGCGCGGCAGTCGGCGCGCTTTACATACACGCGTGGGCACGTTTAATCGAGGTATATCCAGCATAAGTTGAACTGTCTTGAACTGTTGTCTGAGCTCCACTTACATTGGAATTTCTAAATCTCTACAACTGTCCATTTTTTAACTTTGTTATTATTCTATAAACTTTAATCATCATCATTTTACATCATTTATAAATAGGTAGCTAAAGTTTCAACCGATTCAACTGAACAGTTATTTTATAGCATTTTTTTATCGAGTAAATGTTCGTTCTTTAAATTGACATAACTTTTTTATTTATAAGCAGATTGAAATAAACATTAAATTTTAAGTAAAGTTTGCCACAATACCTTAGTGAAAATCGCACCCAAATCAATCGAACTTTTACTAAGATTAGCACAAACAAACGCACAGACAAACAGAACAAATTCTAACAATCATTGTATTGGGTTCTATTGCGGGAGTGAAGACCTCCAATAATAGTTTTAATCATGTATCTACCATGTACATACAGCGACCAGTTACATTTTTATTATGTGGCAGCCTCAAATTAGCTTTGAAGCTTTTCTTACTGTTTATAACCTCCTGGTATATGAGACATTCATAGAGTTTCGTGTTGACTATTTGCCTGGTGTTGTATTTCCACGCTTAATAGGAACAATTTTCCATTATGTTGAAATAAAAATGTTTATTTAATTCAAAAAATAATTGTGTTTTATTTAAAATTAAGCCGGCGCTCTTGTTGGGACACTCGATGCATAAATATCATAATTTTTAGTTTGTAATATTATATTATATATCTATTATATATATATATATATATATACATATATATATATATATATATATAATATATATATATATATATATATATATGTTTGTATATTGATGGTTTAATGATAAATACATATGTACGTGCCTTTTTTATAAAACAACTTCGGAAATAATGCATTAGCTTAGCACAAATTTGATTACCATACAAAAGGTAATATGCTAGCGCGGGCTTGTTTAGAACTGTATAACTTTAACCCTTTACGCAGCGCACGCAATGGAAGCTCTCAAAACGAATAAATTTTTCCCCGTTTTTGCAACATTTTTCATTCAGAATGACATTTCGTGCTTTAAAATTCCATACAACATTTATCCTTTACCTACAATTACGCGCGAGTGAAACCGCAGGCAAAAGCTGGTTAAACGTATAGTATCAAAAAACAAAAGACACGTGTATTATACATATGTATATTGTTATATACGTGGTGTTCGGGGAGTACCACGGGATCGCTTACGCATGCTACCGTGACATCCCGACGGTTGCCCGTCTATGCGGGCCTCCATTAAGAGGGGAGTTCCCAGATACAGGGAACCCACCCAGCCCCGGTGCCTATTACGGAGTGGAGAGAAGGTGTGCATAGAACCGACGCCTCCTCCCCGGTCTTCTTCGGCGGATCGAATCAGCGGAGGCACTTTCGTCGCGCTGCCACTCCACGGCCTTCTTCTGCGACGTGACACAGCAGTAGGAGACCATTTCCAACCAGCACCTTTCGCTGCCGAGCATGGCGCTAATCACGTTCGGCAGCGACAGATTTCCGTCGACAGCGTATAGCTCTGAGCCCTCCACGCAGTACACTGCGTCAGGATGTGGTGCGCCGTATCCAGTGGAGCACCACACACTGCCACCGGACAGGGCGCACTGCACTCGTGGCAGGAAGGTGATATCTCCCACCTCGCTATCCGGTGCAGGTGAAACAGTAACGAAACAGTTACGTCCGGTAAGCCACCGTACATGTGTACTGTAGTGCCATGGAGCGCACCACACCGGCTTATAGGCACCGGCATGGCATTTTCGGTCCTCCCAAGTTAGGTAGGAGGTGTCCTAAGGAAGCAACAGCGTTGATAAGCTTAGAGTCAAGTTGGAAAAAGTGTTGCCCGAAGCTCCGTCTTCAGTACAGTATCAGGCCTAGATACGTCATCTGAGCCTTTACCTTAATCACGCCTCTCGAGGTGGACCGTGGAATAAGAGGGCTTCCATGAGCGACGTCCTGAATCCGCCCCTTAAATCCGCCTCCTAGAAATTCCGTCCCTTCGCAGTGATGAGGGTGTTGTCCGCGTAGCATAACACCCCCAGCCCGAGCATGACGGATGCTCGCAGAAGCCAGTCGAAGCTAAAACTCCACGAATTGGACCGAGAACCGATCGGTGTGAAATGCTGCAGCTTACCCGAAGACAAACATACAATAACTTTAACAATCATTGTTTTGGGTTCTGTTGCTTTGATAAAGGCGCCTAATAATATGTTTACTTATATATCATAAATGAACAGACAGCGATCCGTTACATTTTTATTACATGTATGTATAGATAGAGTGCACTAACAAGGAGGCATTCCCTACTCGTCATCGCCGATTTCACTCAAATTCATAGCACTTGCAGGGCTTGGCTAGAAATGAAAGTACCCGAAGTGGGAACTCCAGATGGACAAGCGTATAGAAAATAAAAATGCTTCGCACCGTATAAACTATTTAAATTCAGACTAGAAATTCGATGGTCGTGGGTTCGACTGCCTGTGTAGACGGTTTCCTTTTACTCTTTTTCTCAATTTTTATATGATTCATTTTCCAATGAAATCGGCGATGACGAGTAGGGAATGCCTCCTTGTAAGAGCAGTATAATAAGGCGTCCTAATAAAGGTACCTACTTCAATTACACTACTTTGAATTAGTAAGCATTAATAAGGGTAGGTATTTTTTTTACGCCATTGTCAGGATAAATATAGCATCATTGTGGAATTTCTAAAATACTTGTGAAAAAAAATGTAGCAATTATCTTCAATGTTTTATGAATTACTAGCGTTTTGCCTGCGATTTCACCCGCGTAGTTCGCGTTACCGTAAGAATACGGAGACAAAATGTATCCTATGTTAATCGCTGATAATGTAGCTTTTCGTGGTTTAGGCGTGAAAGCGTAACAAACAAAGTCACATTCGCATTTATAATATTGGTTAGGATGTAAATAGGTATATTATAGGTACTTATTTCAAACAAAAACAAATGACAAACAGTGTTCGATTTAATCACCGATATCTAATTGACCTAGAATACCTTAAAGGGGCCTCGGTCGAAGCCGCAGAAAGAGGCCTCCATGGTGTAAGATCTGGTGACGCCGAGATGCCTCCACACCGTGACGCGGGCAGTGCTCTCCCGTTCTCGCTCCACGCGAAAAGAACACGAGCCTAACGCGAATGCAGGTGATATTCGATGCATAAGTGCCGGCAGCATCTAATTAATCAAAATATATTCTCAATTATTAATTTAGAATATATATCCGAATCTGTAATTGAGAACTATCATATGTTAGTTCTCAATTACAGATATATACGTTTATAGAATTTTATAGACATAGCGATTATATGTCTATAAAATTCTATAAACGTTGATAGCTTTATAAGCGAGTGTAGAGGAATTCGTGTTGACAACTTACGGTTGATCTAATACCAATACCGTTTTTGCTAATACCAATGAACTAACGGAATCAAAGGAAGATTGTAAACAGGAAAAAAGTATTAATTAAGTTCCCCGCTCAGTCTTATACTGGTGCCAATCTTGTCCCATTTAACTTACAAGGTATTTAACAGGTTCGTCTTGCACGAGCCGGTCGTTGCTACACCAACTCTCTGCGCCGGCGCATCCATAAAAGAAAACATTCTTCTTCCGCGAATGCCCGTGGTAGTCGCAGTAAACTAATGGTGGTTTCTTCCAAACTCGTACCAAGTATTCTATTAATCCCTAAACACCAAAAATATTTAAGTTTTAACTAAAATAAATATTATTTATATTTAATTATACTTCTTTAACTTTTTATATGTTTTAAATTAATTTAAAAAGACAAAACGAATCGACTTTATTACGAATGATAAAATCAGCCTTAAACATATAAAATAATGGATATAAGGATAAAATTTTGGACAAAAATTGTCTAATATACAATTCTTCACAATATTTATTTTTAAATTGCGCTATAAGTTTGCATAGTTATTTTCATAAGTTTTGACTCATTCGTTCTTTATACGAATGTTGTGCATAAAAAATAATTTGAAACATATTAACAGATACACACACAAACATACATATGTTAGATAAGTCACATTTTAATGATATAAATATGAATCGACTATAGCGTTAGAATGAAATAAGTTAAACACACACTGTGTTTAACTTATTTCAAAGTAAAAGAGAAACCAGTAAGACGATGCCTTTATTTTTTATCTGAATGTTTATCCTCGTAGAAAATTAGTCTCGTAAATAGAATTGTCTTACTTTAATCACTAATGAGCGAAAATTCTTGCTATAATTACCTTGGTATGGTAAATAGAAGGATGCAAAACGGGGCTCGGCTTGCACCAGCGTCGATTTAAATCTTCATTAGTTAAGCCGCAGCGATGGCTGGAACAACACAGACGTTATCCGTATAATATAAATATTACCAGGAAGCCTAGCCCTCTGTAACGATAAGTAGCGTGGACATGCTCAGCGAAGTGATGAGTCCGTAGGTCGAGTTGTATATCGCTATTTTAATATCAGACATGTTCGGGATGCAATAAACCTTTCTATATTATAATCTATACCGTATTGAGTTACACGATATCATTTATATTTAAGAAAGTACTTGCGTAAAATATAAAAGTGTATTTTACTTGAACATAAATAATAAAGCATACACCACAAATAGATAATGTGTTATTTTTGTCACAAATGTTTGCATTTTTAATGAAATACAAACAATTAGAGAAAAAAATACAAAACAAATAATCCACAACATACATTTATTTGACTTCTTGTTACCTGGAAGAAATATGCCTTTTTTACTTAGTTCTTTTTTCAATAAATATAATAAAGAGTAAATATATAAATAAATAAACAGAGTACTGTGATAAAAAAATCTTCAGAGTGCACATAATTTAATAACATGCATGGCATGGTTATAAAATTTATATGATATGATAATAATAATTGATTCAACGGTCATATAAGGTTTAGCGATCGATGAAAGCTTTGAGGACAATTTGAAAGGACAAGCCATTAAGCGAAATGATTGACTGACCACGTAGGAATACAATGCGGCATTGTTTGGTATATTTATTTATAGCATTATATAATGTAATAAACAACGAGTAAACAACGATGGACATTATTTTAGATTTTTAAGACGCTGAGTTTCAACGCAGTCTCTTACGACAGATACAAATCGATAATATCTACTCATGTTCAAAACAACGCAAATAAAATAAGTACAAGACAATCGAAATAATCCAAATAGAGTGCAAGGCAATAAATAAACCACGAATATACCTGCATGTAAGTCGACAAGTATTTTGCTTTGCATCTCTGAGCATGGGGCTTTAACTTTGAAATAGGAATGCATTTTTTATATTAAAGGTAAATTTAAAATTAGATTTTTGTTATTGAATTATACTAAATTCAAATAACACGAAATAAAACTTTAAACGCTAAAAGAAGATACAAGTGATAGTCTTCAGTGGCTCTTTAACTTTTTATACTAATTAATGTGAACATAAATATCATGTGAACTATTGATGTTTGATGTTTCATTAGTCGTTATGAAGGACTAACGTCTTCAATTGTGTCATTATTTACAGCTAGATTCAGTGTGTCGGTAATCTACGACAATCCACTATGTTCTCTTCCGTTATTATAGAGCAATTCTTGTTGTGTACGTGTTTCTAACATAATCGCATTTGAAAGGTTTACATGAACACATAAATACTAATTATTTAAAAGTATCGAAATGCTATTGTTGTTCCTGTCAACATATAAAAGCAAGAAAAAGAAGAAATAGTACAAAAGAAAATTTACAAATTTTCATTGCGCAATTAACCATATTACAGCATGTGCCTTGACTTTGCGCTTGTTCATGATGATGGAGGGTTTGGACTTTGTCCAATTAGGTGTGGTTCAGTGAAGGGACATCATTAACGGGCGGCAATGCGGCGCGGGCGCAGTCCGCAGGTCCTCGACTTTGCGAATGAGGCGCGCGTCCTTCTCTAGTAGTGGCCTTCGCTTGCAAACCGGTTGTGCATCTTTTACTCTAATCAGGAAAAAAATAAGCTATGGTCGCATGCGCAAACGAAAGCGTATAAGCGAGAAACTACACCCAGGCCGTAGTGTTTTATGGCAGATCGTTGCGGCACAACAGCGCACAGCATGGTTAATGGCTTATCGTTCAATGTTTAAAAGTATTTGCTAACATACTTATGTATAGTTAACTAAATTTTATATTTGATCTTATCTATTATTTAACTTGTTTGAATTGCTGCTGAATGACTTTTTCAATTACTTTATAATTATTTTTACATATTTTATTAATTTAAAAAATGTGGTTAAACAAATAAAATGTTGCTAAGATAAGTATGTTAAACATACAATTGTAGCCCTTTGAGACGTGCAGTGATGACCGAGGCTGGTTCAAGGGTCTGCCTGCCATCTATTTATAGACTGCGCCGCAGCGATGCTATCTGCTCTCAGCCATACCTCGGCCCCGCACGATCCCAACCCGCCCCTATGCACCCTTCGCATAACGTTTGCCCAATAAAAGAGATCAAAGAAAAACTTCCACGTTATATTTGTACTGGCCATTTATATAATATTATGTCCATTGTTTCTATCTTCGTATTAATAGCCTCAGGTTGAATATTCCAGAGCTTGGGATGCTCATTAAATTGAATTGAATGGCAATTAATCTTCACGCTGTGCATTGAAATGAAATCACAAGCAAATATTACAAGAATTATAAGTGAAGATTATTATTGGTCATGGTTAAATATGTTGTAGCCCAACGGACGCTTATGCTCATCCGTATGCTCGGCGCGGAGGCTGCTTCCTGCGAACAGTAAGGGAGGGACTGCCCAATCACGGGTAGTAGTCGTTTCACGTCTGTACATTATTTTTGTCTTTGTCTGGCAACAGAAATGATACTAGATGAGGCTAGATATGAGTATCGATGGTTAGGGATCTTTTTTGAGCATCGACGTATTGTACGTCATCAGGATTCACTAGGCAGCAATGTCAACTCTGTATTCCTAGGCGACACGGACGACCGGACACAGGGCGAGTTATTTACGATAGCCGCGAGACAATCGGCGGTTGCAACGTTTATCCGGTGTCACCGACGTGGTGCCAATAATATGACGTGGCCATTTTCATTAAACACCATCCTTTGGAATTAATACACGTGCCTGTTATTTATTTATAGAATAGTTGAATCACGTTAGCTGCTATGCGAGTAAGTAATAACATCGGATGACTAAAGTAATTGTTCTTTATATCATAACTATCATTGTTTATTAAAATATGATCGTTTTACAAACTTATTATCGTTTGCGTTTTTAGATGTGATGTGATCCGAAATTTATGTTTTATTGTTAGCTTATTTTTCTATAACGTCAGCGTGGTTAAATCGAGCTAACGGTGTTGTCTCCACTAATTGATTTTATTTGCCATCTGTTGCGGAAGCGGAGCAATTCGCCACAGGTCGGTTCAATGACACGACACTTCTCGAACAACTGTCCCTACACCACTGGAATGCAGTTTCTTTATATAACTTATCACATCGCCGTAAAAATTGTCTGCTAGTTTGTTTTACGTTTCAGAAGTGTTTACATAAGTTAACTTTTATTAATATAATGTGTTATATTTTTATATTATATACATATTGTGTATTGTGAATCTTAGCTTAGATTCGTACATGCTTCTATTTAATGTTTTATCTTCGTAAGTTAATTTAGAAACTACTAAATTTCTAGTCGTGAATTACACAGAAGTAAAAATAGAGCACTGGAATGCTTTATTTAGTTATGAATTTTCAAAAGGTACATGTAATAATGGCGCAGTGAGTCATAATACTGAAGGTCTCAAGGATGAACAGATAATAGGCGGTTGGTGGGTGCAAGAGGGCAGGGCGCAGAACATTATTTATATAACCGCTTTAACCAGACGACCTTGTTACAACTTTTTGATCTCCCTTTTCACTGCCATACGATACAAAGTTCTAATAAGTTAACGTAATCCTCCTTATAAGATATTTCGATGACAATTGACTTTTGCGCAAAATCTGAATTGAAGCTGAAGTTACTTGTCGATGGCTATGACTTGCGAATGAATGTCGTTGACTCCGCCGTGCTCTTACAATGATGCAATGTAAGAGGCGTCGTGAAGAAGTATTCGCACGACAAAACATTCTTTGAATTGTCTTAGTAAGATGATTCGGACACAGTTCGAATTATTAAAGTATCTTTCTAATTGAGGATATATTTTAAAAGATTAATTTAAACGGTGAGATTTATTCTCACCGTTTAAATTAATCTTCATGGATTTAAGTTCATGGATTTAAGATTATTTTTTATTGTAATATATAGGACAAGTTAAGTGTTGCGAGTGGTCCAGTGTTCATGGTGGCGGCGACGGGCAACTGTGGGTCGTATAGTCGCTTCTATTATAAAGGGCTTGCACTCTCTGCCATCGTAATTCATTATCCGACTCTGTTCGCCTCTTATTATTTATGGCCGCTTAGGTTTTGTCCTGGGTTATTCTCAACGTTGCAGCACTCACTTAATGGATGTACGAGAAAGGAATAATAAGGACATTTGAATAGAGGCAGAGTATCTTAGGTCAAGGTTTTCTTTAATACTCCGTTTCTTTCAAAAGTCTGTTTCGAATGACTTTTTGTGATTTATAACATGACAGGCTATTTTCTATACTCATAAAATATTTTATTTGTCTTTGGCTGTATTTATCGGCATCTTGCTTAAACAAGTAATGCGGCTAGGAAAAGATGGAGATCGCTCATTTGATTGCTGGCGACTAAACAAAACATGTTCACATTTCGAAATAAAACAAATGTAAACAAACCATATGACAGGTGAAGTAGGGTTAGCACGCAATCATTATCATTATAAAAAATGTAATGTGCTTAAAATAAATATCCCGTTTTTTTATTGTTAACAAATGTTTGTTACGTGGCTCAAATAATTTTGCATACCATAGGAGTCTTGAGTTAGGACTCCTAGGCATATTTTGAGATTTGAATGTACATATTTTTAACCCAATGTCCAAAATGATAGCCGGAGACATGATATTTGTTGAATTTTTTAATCGGTAATAACTAACTATAAGTATAACTAACTAATAACTAACTAAATAATAACTAACTATAAGTATAACGTCATTATTTCATATAAATTAGTTAATAAGGATAATTATTTAGAACAGTACTAATACAATTTTTTTTTTTATATAATATAGGTTAGTGGACGAGCATGTGGGCCACCTGATGGTAAGTGGTCACCAACGCCCAGACAGTGGTTTGTATATTTCTTAAAAAAAAAACAACATCACCACTGCGCCACCAACCTTGGCAACTAATTAATTCAATATTAATTTAATTTATGATATTCTGCAGAACATTTTATATAAGGGTCATTTAAAAAAAACAACGGGTTGCACTCCGGGAGTGCCGGTAGAAGTGAAAACTTGAATATTAACGTTGTGCGTTTTTGATATTTTGGAATGATTAGGGAATTTTTTTCCTCTAATTGCTTTAATTATCAGTATAAAAGTACTATCATTTATGTGATAAAATACAATATTCATTTATTGCGCTATCGTACACAAACATGACAATTTATATTACATTTTCAATCAGGGTTATGTGACCTGACGCGAGTTTAACATTTTTTACCCATCATAAAAAAGTGCACAACGCCGCTAAAGAAGTTTTCACTTCAAAAATATATGTATACATATGGTTGACGAAAATGAGTAACTACTGACTTTATTGCCGGCTCTTTTCAGTATAATCTGCATTCTAAGCCCGTGATAGTATATTGTAAAATGAAAATTCATTTATTCAAAAGTAATCTTGTAAGAGACTTATTCAACAATATTTTCTTTTTAAATTGAAATAAGCTTCTATATAATTTACAGATCTAGATAAAATAATTAAGTCTAAGCATGAAAATAAAATTAAGTACTTTAAATTTTTAGTGTTTTGTCTTTTTTTATGTCATTGGTAGGCGTGTATATGGGCCATCTGATGTTAAGTAGTCACCAACGCCCATAGACATTGGTATTGTAAGAGATGTTAACCATCGTTTACATCGCCAATGCGCCACCAACCTTGCGAACTAAGATGTTATGTCCCTTGTGACTGTAATTACACTGGCTCACTCACCCTTCAAACCGGAACACAACAATACAAAGTACTGTTGTTTTGCGGTAGAATATCTGATGAGTGGGTGGTACCTACCCAGACGAGCTTGCACAAAGCTCTATTACCAAGTGAAATGTTATTAGAGTCGCTGTTATAAATAAACCTCTGACTTACACATCCATTCATTAATGATTTATTTTGTAGAAAACTCAAACTGTGTAAAACTTTCTAATTTATACGAAAGAAAGACGATGGAAAATCGCTTCAACCTCGACCGTACGGTTTAATAATGGTAATAATATATATATTTTTTGTCCATTGTATATAATATTATATTAAAAAACCATAATATCTTGTTTATTTTTAGTGTTTTTAATACCACATTTAATTTTACGGTTTGAGATTACTGTTTACTTGTGGGGTGATCAAGTTCTAAGCTTACTT
Source organism: Nymphalis polychloros (assembly GCA_905220585.2). NCBI lineage: Eukaryota > Metazoa > Arthropoda > Insecta > Lepidoptera > Nymphalidae > Nymphalis > Nymphalis polychloros. The sequence continues at coordinate 11,139,216 of HG992243.1, read as the reverse complement.
GAGTACGTATAAGCAGAAAGGGTCAATAAAAATATTTTACACAATTGTATTAAGGCTTGTTTGTATTCGTATTTTTAATTTAGAAAAAAAAAACAACAATCTACCATTTCCTTTTCAAAAATAGATAAGATAACAGAAACCTGATAAAAGTTGAAGGTAGATTTGAAAAATTATTTTTACACTAAAGCAAATATTACAGAAATAATTTGATACTATATTCAGTTTATTTAATAACTGCCGTCCAATCATAACGACGTATCTAGCTTTTAATAACTGGGTACGCGGTAGGATTTATAATTACATGTTATGTCGTTAAACCCGTACTACTAATTAGTCTCATTTCCGGGATTAATTTATTCGATAACCTATTACATTTTGTACATATTTATGAAATGAATATTAATACTAAATTTGCATGACGGTCCGCTGGTACCTAACATTTAATTTATATTTTAAAGACGATTATTAAGTGTGAAAGTCTTTTCGAAGAAAATATTATTATTAATTACTTATAATTAAGTAACTATGTGTATAAATAATTCAGTAGGCATTTCTCTTCTCAAAAAGAAGAGGAGGCCTTAGCCTAAATGTACGTACACATATGTTTATTAACGTTTGAGAAAAAAGTATGTTTATTTTCAAAAATAAACATACATATATTTGCAGTAATAATAATAAAAGTTTCTAATAATATTTTTACGTATATTAAATACATAACAGTAAATAATTGTATATGTACGCAATAATTGTATAATTTGCATGTTATCATCTAATGCAATATATAATGAGGTTCATCATTTTTCACGCTTTAGTTACTGAATTGATCACCGTATCATAAATAACCTATAAAGAGGGATAGTTTTTACACGGTTTGAAATAATACCTACATTATGATTAATGCCATTCGCGCGTACCATATAGCGGGCAACCGATAGTTTAGGAGTATATAAACGCTCATTCAAAAATATATGTATTCTGCGTCGGGCATTTTTTGCGAGATCATCTCAAAATTTGCTATAAAATTAAGGTGTCAGTCAGAAGAACCCGCTCCTTTTGTTCGTTATGTTCATTAAAAAGAAGAGAACGGTTAATGAAAAAAGATTCCATACCAAAACATTTTTACGTGAAATATAATTTTGTCGAAATATACAGTATACAACATTTTCCTTTTCCTCTATTCGTTAAAAAATATTTATTGATTTTCATATTAATTTACAAGAAATATTAAGTCAAAAGTTCATGTTTGACAGAATAGATAATTATAATAAGTTATGCTGACGAATACACACCATGATCTCTAAACGTGTAATCGTATAAACTGACACAAGAATGTAAATCTAAATTTCTAAGAAGGTTCCGACTCAGTTTTTAATAGCTGGGCGTTGATGGCCCTATCCTTGGAATATTAGTCAAGGTGAATTGTCGCCGAAGTATGTATTTCAACGGTCACGCACGATTGTACACGCTTCACTACTTGATATGGTCCTTTATATATAATAGCTAGTATGCACTAAAAATAAAATATATTTAATCTAAATTTATCCTGTGTAATAAGTACTGCCATCGCGTGAATGTCCCCCCGTCATTTACTCATGTTCAATTTAAGCATGAGCGGTGTTGGTGATTTCGCTCGATATCGTGACTTAAGAACAGTTATAGGTACATCTATTTATATAATCTCGTCTTAGGGATCCGCGAAACAAATATATATTTTAAACGTCATAGTGCTTTTGTTTGGAATACGATGATAGTTGATTTACTTAAGATATGTATGGATTAAGTATGGGTCCATAAGTTCCTAATTTAGATTTTTATCAAATATAATTTGTAAGATTATATGTGTTGAGAAAAACTTCTATTTCGATTGATAGACCTTAAAACATATAAAAATATAAATAAAATCGTGTTTTAAAGATTGTTTCACAAATGGAATGATTTTTATTTTATGTGAAGCAATGTTAATTATTTTCAAAGAAATTAAAAACCAAGAAAGCGGTCTATACTTTCACGTGATAGTAATTTTTTTGAGTCCGTGCAAAGACCGTTCAGGATGCCGTAAAGCTGTGACTCCAAAATAATATATCGAAAAGTTTATGTTTCAGTCGGACGACTGCAAATTAATCAGAGATCGTTAAGATGTTGTAGTAGTCAAAACCATTATATTGTATTCAATAATTAGTTGGACATGTGAACACTGTCTGCAACGTGCAGTTTAATTTATTCAGTATCTAAAAAACGAAGTTGATACAAGATCTAGCCGTTTGAGTAGAGTTTTCGAGAAGATACGACTAACTTATTTTCAAAAATAAAATTAGAATATATAGTATTTTTGACTTCTTTTGCAAGATTAAATTAATTTATTTAGACTGTACCGAAAGGAAACGGCGTTACCCTTACTCTTTTTCGACAAACAAGTTACACAGTTAATTAAATAGTAAACTAGATTAAGTTTTACCCAAAATTGACAAAGCAAAGTTTTCTCATTTTGAACATCCTTACAGTTTGGTGTCAAAGTAAAAATAATAAATCAATCAATCATATTTAAACTACGACAAGTTAAAGACAATAATTAAAGATGAACGCGCATATATGCAGTATGATCTTTTTTCATAATATTATGTAAAACATCGTTTACATTGCAAATTAGAATACTTACAGGTTTTGTCGGGGGCAATAAACTAGTTGAAAGACGTAGGCTTTGGTGCAGAACTAAGCGAAGGCAATCCCGAGAGAAGCCGGAAACGAGAGGAAAGCAAGCAACAATGGTAACCATTTGTGCAATTGTATAATACGGCGGGAGGTATAAAATTATACAATGTGAAAAAAAGGAGTTTCCCATTGCTCATTTTCCTTTACATCTTCAATTACATTGTATTCTATTTAATCATATTTCTAATAAAAATACATATTAAGTAAAAATAATTAAGTGAATGCATGTACAATATACATAAAATATACTAAATTATTTCTCGTGAATGAAATGCAATAAAAGCGTTCACAGGATTGCAATCGCTACGTTCGAAAACACCTGAAGCGAGTTTGAGTCAATATTGATTGAGTAAATATTGATAACGCAGAACTGGAGAATAGATGCTAAGCATTGAACTACAATACAAAAAAACATTTATTATAAACATAAAAAGGTTTTTGTTTGAATAAATATTTGGCATTAAGACGAGTTCGCTCTTAAATTTATACAACGTAGGGATTGTTTTGATGTTCATTGTGTTCGTGAGAAAGCATCGATTGGCGGCGCAGATGGGCTATTCAGATTGAATTTACGATATTTCAAAATCACGTTCATAACCTTGAACCCACGACAAGCAAAATTCACACTTTGTTTTATTATTTCAAGTTTATTTGTGTCGTATATAGGTAGATAGGATTATTTAAGATAAGCTTTTGTCGATTGTGTAAGCATGTAAGCGACTTTTAATGTGTGAATAACTATATACCAATATCGACTCACAGTAATTTAAACTCTAATATATATGTAAATATTTATAGTTTGGGTCTTCATTTTATTATGTATCCACATACATATATACGCTGTACTAAGAAAGGATTTTGGGATTGGAAAAATGTATCGCACCAAAAACGCGTCAACAGACATACATACATATATATAAATTATCGTCGCGGCTTATATTATAATTATATAATTAATAGTTATATTTATAAAAATAATAAATTTAAACACAATTAATTGTCTAAACTCGCCGTAATTACAGAAGCATCTAAATATATTTGTTACATGCGTATTTTATAAATATTTTGCATTTGTTGTTTGTTACTCAAAACTGAGACACTAAAAGTACTGTAAACAACGCCAATGACCTCTCTTAATTATTTCCTCGCGAAACAACGTAATGATGCAAGTTCATAACGTTAAGACAGGTCTTTATCCGTTGAATTATAATGTTATAACGGAAAAAGTGCGATAAGGTGAGTTAACGTGAATTTTACATTAAACGAGTAAGAATAAACGTAGACATAAACATATAGTATAGAAAATTCTAATTTTGCTAAGTATGTTTAAAATAAGGGGCTGTCGAAATAGGTTTCGATGAAAATTATAGGGGGGAGACCGAAGTGGTCCCTACGTAGCGCACACCACCGCTCAGTTCTGACACCTCTCCCAGACGGACCCTGCGAGCCTCTGCCAATTATAACGGGAAACTATCCTACCTCGATCACTATAGCGGCTCCATGGAGTAATTGCTTAAACACATAATCACCTATGTCACGACAGCGCGAGACGAATCAATATCACAGTGTCTTATCCGCGAAGATCGAACCTAATAACGGCCGTGCGCTGCCTCAGAAGTATAGAATTATGATTAATATATTTGCTAACCCATAAGAAAGGGGATGCGATAACATCTAGTTTGAAATTAATGAATGAACCTAATAAAAATTCCGATGCAATGCACGCATGTAATCGGTATCTCAAATCTTGTTTGAGATTCCGCATCTTGAGCGTTGAAATTGTTTTGTAGAGCGAACAAAAATGAAAAATAGAAAATGCATAAGTAAAGCAGTTGTACCCCGTATGTCATTAATTTTAAAATTATTTTAACGTTGAGTTATATGTATACCTAAGTATACGTATTATGTATACCTAATTTCTTATCCTAAATCATACAAGATGGATCAATTGTATGGATTGAGAATATAACAACCAAACAGAATAAAACTAGCAACAAAAGTGGAATATATCATTCTTTTTGATAACTATTATAACCGATGTGTATCGGTGACTCAAATAGTGTTTGTGGTACGGAAAAATGTATTTAATTGTAACGTATGAGAGAACATAATCACTTATTAAATAATCATTAACAACAAAATAAATCAAGTACGCATGTATACAGCCCTGATGCAATTTTATTATAACGTGTAAAGATTTTATTAAAAACTATTACCTATTAAGTAATAATAATGACAAACGTAATAGAGATAAGTAAAACAATATAATTGTTACTGAGCTCGCGCGAACCGGTCTGGCGTGATTCTTTGGAATGAGTTGGCGGACAAAAACCACATAATCCCGGCACCAGTAACGATCGGAATAATTCAAAACTTACCGAGAAAGCCGTCTTAGTTAGGAGTGCAATTAAAACATTCATTATTGAAAGGGTCTGCATATATCTAACTTTTTCTTAAATTAGAGGCCTTACTGTTTTATAACATTTATTAAACACTGATCTTACAGATTCCACTTTTGTTGCTAATTTTAATCTTTCTTTCATTATAGTTTTGATATTCAAAATAACAGTATTGTTTAAGTAATCAACTTAACAACATTCATAATTTTATAGGGAAAGCCGAATATCTTAATTTGTATGAGTTATGTTCTAAAAATTCAAATTACTTAATTCAACATTGAAACATTACACTTAGAAATTGTTAGGCAAACAAGAAACTACCACATTTGAATGTAAATAAAAATGTAAAAAAATATAAGCTTCTATAAAATATAAGTTACATATTGTGTATCGAGGCGTAATAATATTTTTGAATTCGACAATCTAATTTTCAAAATAATAAATTTCTTTATTTAAAGTAAAACGATTCAATAGTCAAACATACGCAAGAGTATAAAAATAGATTTTAATGGTGGATTATTTTGCAATTCCAATTTAGAGTCAAAAGTTTTTTCAATGCGAGACGAGAACATAATAATTCGTTTGTGTGTTCCAAGTAAGAAAAATATCAACGCGATATTTTTTTATATTATTAGTGAAATTACTTTATTAACGTTAGAATATGATAATAAGCAACGTCTGTATTTTATGTTATACTTTAATATTGTTTGGGACGTACGTGGGGTCTTCTTGTAGGCACTATTCAAACGTCGGAGTCAAGTACTCGTTCAATTAAACGCTGTCCGAACCCCAGTAACATCTCACGAAAAAAAACACGTTCGAATCTCGCTTCTTTTGTTCCCTTTGTAGCTATTAAAGCAATATGAACTTTTTTTTTTCTTAAAATAAATCTGTGAATTTTATTTTATCGAGTTGCATCGCATCGCGCGCCAACGTAACTCATCCGATGTAAAACAATACGATAGGCATCGGTTGAATGCGATTAAAAAGAGATTTAAAAACGTTCCTGGAGGCATTGAGGCAATTTAACTTTCTTCTAGTTAATTTTAAGTGCAGTATCTTGTTGTGAATGGTACAATAGTATCGAATATACATTGTGGCTTCGGATAGTGTTCAGATACCCTCTTATCGGGTATAATATGTCGAATATACCTGATAGGCGTTATAGAGCTATCTTCTATATTGATACAAGGTGTATAAATACTTTTTCCGAAATAATGCAACAGCTATGTTAATGTTGATCTAGTGGCTTCAAACATTAGGTCGGGGGTGATCAAAAAGTTATTGCCAAGGAATACTTATTAGCAGTCCAGATTTGGAAGTTGTTATACTCTCGTGCTTTTGAAAACACGTAAAGTTGGAATGAACAGTGCACTTTGGTTTGAGCATAGCTTATGTACTATAGAATACCTTGCTTATTTGGCTAGTCACGGAAGAAGAATGGCAGGTCCTAAATTAACCTGGAGAACATCATCATTTATAAATATATTTATAAATTCATTTCAAAAAATTAAATAAAGTAGAATATGGTAAAATTCTTATATTTAGAGGATATATACAGTGTAAGGTGCTCTGTCCACCGGGCCGGTGGCCGTGCGACGAATAAACAGAGTGCCACCAATTATCGTGGCTCTCAAAGGCACATACTTAGAGTGATGCAGCGGCGGCGCCTTTCAAGTCCACCGCGCAGTTTCCATGCTTTTATTTCTGGATAAATCTAATGTTGAACTGGCCATTTATTTACTTCATAGCGTAAAACTTCACAATGATTTTAGTGATAGATTATTACTTTTATATCATTTAAAATCTCTGTTGTTTTTAATTTAGGTATTTTTTACATAATCTTTAATCATTATTAAAAAAGTGAAGTAAAAATATTGATAACACTAGAACTCATCAATAACTGGCCAGCAAAAAAAGAAAAGAAAGTCCGTTGACAAACAGGGGGGTGGGGGGAGAAAAGGTAATGAACTGTTTAGGCTTTGCCTATTAATGTAAAGAGGCTAGGGTAAAACCTATTCTATATAATCTATTACTGGCGGTAGGGCTTCCTGAAGGCTCGCCTGGTGAGGTACCACCCATTCATCACTTATTCTACCGCCAAAGATCATTACTTTGTATTACATTGTTCTGGTTTGAAGGTTGAGTGAGCCAGTGTAATTACAGGTACGATAAACGTCTTTAATCCCACGGTTGGCAAAGAAATTACAATTAGATTGGCAATAATTTATATTTCTTACAATGACATGAAAAGGTAAGTAAATACGAAAAAAAAAAATATGGAATAATTTACACGCGAATGTTGAATTAAATTAGTAGGATAGACTAAAACACTTTATATGAAACATAAAACTTTACGCGACAACGACGATTATGACATAATAAATACTATTTACCAGACCAGTGTAGTGGTTATAAATACTTTGTCAAAAAGAGCAAGTCCCTTGTAATTCAAAATGTTTTAGTTAGGCTTTTATTTTAACGAGCACTAGATATAATGGCAACAGAATCTTGGGCCACATATAAAAAAAATTATTATATAAATATTTAATATAATAAATAAACACTTTGCCTGTCTGCTTTGTATCCAGTTTAGCTTATGGTGAGATTGCTCACAGTATAACAAAGCCTATGGAACGTTGATTAAATTTAATAACATTATTGTACATGTTGATGGAATACTTCATATTTTAATTAGTATTCTGTACATCTAATGAAATGAATGAATGAATTTCATCTCAACACAGACATTACTCCGAATTTGATGGTTGATCAATCGTATCGCCGTATTTGACAAGCAAATTATATAATACATTTTAAAAAGAAACAATTCCATCATGCGACATATTAAATGTAAAAGGAGTTAAAAAATATATTTCTTTATTCTTTTCAAATCGAGCAATTCAATCTGCTCCCTTTACTTCTTTAACTAATGTTTTTTCTTCAAAATTCTTTAAATATGTAAAAAAAGCCGACTCCGTTTAACACAAATTTTACATTTTTTTGTATTTTATATTTCGTTAATCGATAAAAAAGCCGATAGTCAATTTAATAATTTTTATAAAATAGTAACAAGTAATAAGATGAGTTATTAATATACATGCCTCTTAAATAAAGTCGTAAATTTGAATATAAATCACTAAAGCATGAAACTCGTAAGGTGTGAGATCACCGCCATCGCGATATTTTACCTTTTTTTTGATCATGGCTGTTGGTCTCTTATAGCTGATAGCTGCACGCATACTAACCGAGTGTTCGTAAAAATATTTTGCTGGTTTTAGTTTTTAGAATCATATATTTTGAATTTATTTACAAGTTTCTAATAGTCTAAATTTAAAAATTGCATATAAAGTATATTATCTGTTTGTAGATTTTTGGACTTAGTCTTTTTATAATATAAGAAGGTTATATTTAAAAAAAAGTGAATTACTACGATTACTAAATTGACACATACACTTTACATTCTTAATCATTTTCCAAAGGAAATTGACCTAGCTTTATTATCTTTTACACTTTTCAATTTACGACATCGCCATGTCGTTTATAAATAGGAAAACTTTCGACGACCCCTTGGACGGGAGAAGAATTCGCAACGACCGCAACAAGAACAAATCCAGAGAACGCAACTATAGTACGGTACGATTTGCCGAGATAACTCCCGTGTCGTAGCGAACGGGTGCGCGGGCGCCGAGCGTCCGTCCGCCGCCGGACGTCCGTGCCAGTACCGCCTCGTCAGCGGAACGAGCCCCAGAGATGTTGTAACACCATTACTGATTCACCTTATACAATTATCATGAGACTTGGACTTGGAGATTCAATGGACGCGATGTTTAAGGATCCGGTCGTTGAAACATCGCCACCATTGTTTGTGTAGACGAGCGCGCGGGACGCGTTGCTGTTATAAGGGGGGGTTCTGGAGAGCGCGCGTTCAGTGTGCCCGAGTGTCCCGTGTTGCGTGTGCGCAATCTAGCGCGTGATCCCGCAATAGTTAGAAGAAATTCAACCGTCTCTATCAACATGTTCTTACTCGCCAGCTTTTTCCTGCTCTTCGTGACTACGCTTGGGCCAGTTGCAGGTATGTCTTACTAATGTCACTTCTCTTTTTGAAATAATTATTTTTAAATTAAAACTGTCCGATTACAAATTATTAAATTAAAGTCCATTTATTTGGGACATCTTAATGATCTGCTCATACTCTTACGCGGTGACTACTTTATTATGTGACGACACTCGCTGTAAATTATTCTAATGGACGACTACATGTGATTAGATGACAATTTAATTTAGTAACACGGTCAACAGATAAAATAACCTGCAACTAGAATACGTGTAATATGTAATGGATAATCTGATCACAAATGTTATAATTAATCTTTATTTTCAAGAAAGTAACGACAATGAATCTTAGTGTAGGGGTAATATCAATTTGAGTTCTAGAACTTAAAATGATTTAAGAAAAGTATTAATTAAAAATTTAAAGGTAATAAGGTAAACGTATTATAATTATTAACTAATAAGCATGAACTTAACAAGCATTTCCCGAATGGTTAGAAAAACTGACTCTAATCAGGATGTAATAAAAGAAGGAATGGTTAACGTTTCAAGTTTATGACGTCTTGAGATCGCTGCTGTGACCCGCGGGTCCTCGACCTTCATTGTTCTGTTTCTATCACAGTACAATGGCAGTATGCAGCTCGCAAACATCTCAAACTCAAAGTAGAATATAGACGCAATAGCATATGTTTTAAACTCACAAATTCCAAATATTCGATATAATTTTTGAGTAACTAACGTAAATTATATCGATAATTGTTATTTACTTCATAATCATTGTTACATATATATAAAAATATAATAATCTTACATAAAAACAGAACTTTTGATAATTTAAATAAGCATGGGGGTTAAATGGCTTGCAATAAATAGCATTTGAATTAAGATATAGAATAAAAATTGCTTCGAAAAATTATTATGGAAAACATATAAGTTATGAAATACATAAGTTCAGAAAAAAATATTTAATATATTGTCAGAATTGGATTATAATCTGTAGTTAATCAAAGATGTAAAAGTAAAGACCTTAGAATATTACGGTTTTACTTTAAATCGTAACTAATTGGCTGTTTAGCTCACCTTGCTGTTATTTTTGATAACTTTTGAATATAAATTGATCGAAAGAACAAACACAGTATTGTTTAACTTTTAACCCGTCAAAAATAAAAGGAGGGCCGTTAAAAAAAAAATCACTTCGATTGGAATCACTGGTATAGCATCAAGTTTGAATGCAACGAAATTTATTTTGTTAATTAAATATATGATTTAGACCAAACAAAATCATAGTGAATTAGTGTCTGCTTATTTTTATATGTTATATGATGACCAACATAGTTTTAATTTAATTAAATTTAAGTCGTCCAGAAAACGGAACCACCTTCCTATCCGCTTCATATTGATTCAAGTGCGTCCATTGCTATGCAGGCAAGCGCACTATGCTCAGAAAAAACAATTTGCTTCGTAGGAATTCTTCTATATCTAATATTGAAGTAGTTATTTTTGGGCATCATTTACAAAGTAAGAAATTAATTATAAAATTACTATTTTATTAATGGCCAAGAAATATTTAATTTCAATTTACTTTGAATGATAACGGTATAATATACATAAATATATTTAATTTATTGGCATCATCTTTCAATTTGCGTTAAACGTCTATAAAAAATGCATATATGTCGTAATGATTCGTATAAAAACGTAGAGTCATTGACACTTTGTTCCTCTTGCTCGTGCGATGTTAATATTGGAGTGGAGCGAATTACCTCATAAAAATTACTTCATAATCCTACGAAAGTTCTCAAGACTTGATTTATACAAATCAACAACGTTGTGAGCGATTTTGCTAATGAGGCGTATCCGCGGTATCAGACAGGTTATCGACAGCAGCAAAAACTGTGGAACGGAAGTTTTGTCGAGAAAAAATAGCGAGGGGTGATGAAGAGCGACGACAGGTGCGAGTTCAACGGCCAGCGGATAGTTGCCGAGGACAGACACGTACCTTTGCAGTTTCTAAGGAATAAAATTATATCTTATCTGTATAAGTCTCCGATGGCTTGCAACGCCACTACCGGTCTTGTAAATAATGCGGTAGTGATATTTTTATGACTCCACCGCGGTCTTTTTTACAGCTGTAACGTGCGCTCACTCTGTGTCAATGACATAAAGCTCGTCAGATCTCATACGATTAGCATTCCATTTCTTAGCATAATTGCAGTCCTCATTATGCAAAAATGTTGTAATGTTAGCTAACATTTAATATAAGAAAATAGCTTTTGTGTATAAACTATTATAGAACATTATGCACTTCCGGCCCATATGCATGATATAAATAGTTTTTATTTGAAATATTTAATATTCTCACTTCATTCATTTGCATTTAATATTATAAAACAGACATTTTGTATAGGGTATGATCGAGTAATGACGATAGTGTGATTTTATGTAATTGTTGTGTTAATTGGTTATTTTAACAATTTATTTTTACGAGGCCCTTATATACCTATCTAATCAGCGAGAAACATAAAAGGGAATTCTAAGGAGAGTTCGCCCTTTGTTTTTATTGTGCTCAAAGTTATTTAACGTTCATTACATTAGTAATAAATTTTGAAATATACAACGTTAATGAAAAAGATTTTTTGTAAGGTACTCGATTCATAAAATCGAATTAACTTGAGATCGGTTCGATGCCGAAGGGTTTAGAAATTAAATTTATTGTGATCCTTCAATACTTTTTTGTCCCTACATTTTGAACTTGGCCCACAAGAGACGGTGATTACGAGTATAATATCAAATTACGGGATGCTCAACTTTTTTGTCAATAAATATGGATTTTAGGCACAAAAGTTGTTTTGTTACATTTTGTCTTAGGTATTTTTTTGTATACTCATTTATATAAAATATATATATAGCAAGGATAGAGATAAAATTGAACATTTTTGAAAATTTGCGGTTTTCAAAAATGGTATAAACGGTGAACAACTGTTTGCCTGGTTGAACAAGTCCAGGCCGGTATCGGGTTTGATGACTAAAAATAGTCTGGTTGGTGCATTCCAGCACAGGGTCGAGTGCGGCGCGGGATCGCAGCTCGTCCTTGGGTTCGTATACTGCTCGTTTGTTCTTCATTATCTTGATCCCTTTTTTGTGTTTCGATCGTTATCCGACCGCGAACGATTCGATCGACGTTCTCACGGACGGGGTTCATCAACAAAATTTGATAGAACTTTAAATTGCAATTTTTTTTTACGGTACATTAAGCAATAATTTGCGGTTGCTCGAATCATTACTTTGAGTCTGAACCAGTTTCGTTCAACTTAGTTGTGTCCGTCGTTTCTCGGTAGCTGAAAAAATAATCTGTAGGTATATAATTTTGTTAATTTAATTATGAAGTCATATCAATCAAGTTTGTGGTGAAATTACGTTAAAGTAAAACGCTAAAGTTCGGGAAACGTGGTTACGGCCGTGAAATGGGGCCTACCTTGCCCTTGTACTTGGCGGCAACGTAATTTGCAAGGAGAGGGCGAGTTATTGCGACCGATACGAGCGACTGGTTTGCGTTATGCAATCATGTAATGCGGTGCACAATCGCACACATGCTTAAGCGCCGCTCGCCGCGAGGCAAGCCGTTCTCCTTACATCCTGGCGCTAACTTATTACCTCTACACGTAGTATTTAACATTGTAAGTACGGTCGTTATGGTTATATTTAATTGCTTAATATATTTAAGATCGCGATTCAATGTTTTAAGGAAAAATAATCAAAGGTGCATCTATAGACAGTTTGTATGTGAGATTGATTATTTCTATGATATTTAAGAAAGACAGGCGGTTTGTTACGCTCCCTCGAATCGTCATAATAATAAATACCCCCCGTAGTGCTTTAGAAGTACACTACGGCTAGGAATACTATTTTTAGAGACTAAGTTCCTTACAATGACCGGTCGTATACCTCTGAATCACAATTCACTTGCAATCAATTCAAAAAAGCCTGTTTCTTCTTACTCTTTTTTTATTTAAAGCGTTCTATTCAAGTATGTATCTCGTTATAAATTTAAATTTTAATCTTAAGAAACAATGACCATGAAAACTTACAATTTAATAACAAAGCACACTGCATTTTTTGAATAAATAAGTTTTTTTTCAAATAGCAGTACACGCAGAAGTAAATCTGATAATTTTCCAGTAATAAAATTATATTTTTTTATGTAAAAGCATTTAAAAAAAAGGGAACGTGGAAAGTTCAATTTATAAAATATCTAGCTTGTAGTTTTTAAATATTCCTTATTATTATAACCTTAATGAGTCTATTTTATTGCTTTTGTGTAATCACTACGCCACGATAGCAACACATACCCGTATATGAGAGTAGGTAATTTTTTTTTTTAAAAGAATAGTAATTGGTGCAAATTATAACATGAAATAACGAAATAAGGTTCTATGAATTTAAATTGTTGCTGATTGATAATTAATTTGAAGTATTTCGATGTACAAAGATAGAACAACACTAGTTAAAGATTCTAATGTCATTATCGAAATCATCAATACTATGAAAATATGCTAATGATTTTAATATATTTGGCATTTTAATGCTAAAATGCCATAAACCAAAATATAAAAAAGTAAATAAATATTGAATGAATAGAAAATCGTGCAATTGCCGACGATAAAAATTCTTAAAAGGGCTATTTGCGCAATGTTTTCCATAAGTGGATGTCGTGCTGCGTAACAGCCTATTATAGACACTTGTGAATAAGCATATAAATCTATGGTTTTATTTCACTAGAATAATGTAAATATCATGCAAATACCATAACATACCCGCTGTTACTGAAGTATGCATAAATAGCGAAGTCAACTTAGCATAAACACCTCGCTTTTCGCAAAACTTCGCTTTACAATTGATTCTCAGCGTATTTTCTTTTCAAAAGAATTACTCTAATGGAGTTATGATATTAAAATTCTTAGTAAGCTACTTATGTTGAAACGTTATTTATATACATTAAATAAATAATAAATCAAATACAAATATTTTTTATTTTATTTCGAATCGTTCTTTAGTAACTAATCATCAAGGATTGATTTATTCAAACAATGTCCATTGTTTTTGTTAAATTAAAACGTCATAAAACCAGGTATTGTGTTATTAGTATTCGTTAACAAACTGTCTCGTGACGGAATCTTAAGTACCATGTAATAATAACGACAACTTCCTTCCATTCATTCAGGAATATAACACGAATTTTGTGCGCTATAAAATTTATGTACCCACACCGGAACTTAAGATCCGATCTCGTATGTATTTTTTGTGCAATGAATTTTATATTAGGCCTAGTAAAAAAATAATGTAACTCTAAACTTTTATTATCGGCTTTATAATTCAGAACATCAACTTCGAAATGTAAATTTCTAGCTAATTTAATTTAATTCAATATGAGCCGATAAACGCCAATTCTACAGTTTTTTTGTTATATTGGTTAACCCTGTCTAACGTTGAAAGTTTTATTTAAATTGAACCGGTAATTTATGAGATTATCGCGTTCAACTTTACAAAATCTCCAGCAAATATAAATATATATATAAATAATAGATAACAACTACTCCGGTAACTCAGCTACAGATATAACTTTACATATTTAAAAAACTATACTAATATATCTGGAGTAATTTAATAACAAAATAAAAGCCCCACTGACTGGATCTGTCATCTATAACATCCTCCATGTTTCAAAATATCTCATGTTCATAATGTCTAGTTTCATAACATTTTATTTCCTTTCACAAATATTCATAAAATATTGAATCGACATCATTAAAGGTATCAGATCCTTAACATTTAGGGCACATGAAGTTTCAAGCCCAATAATAATGTAAGTTTAGGCACTTCAGTTTGCTTTGAATGGGTAGGCTATTTGCTTGAAATAGTCTGCTATCAAATGATATATTGTGATGCGTCATTCGCGAAGTGTTCCATAGTTTTGGACAAGGGGCCGTTAGAAGCGCGTCCGGTGTGCGTCGCTGGATGAGCAGGCGGAAATCTACGGGCTCGGGGCACTCACCCGGCAACGTTGTCTTGTTGCCGAATATGTAAATGTTACGGAGCATCCATACCTATTGATGTTTTATAATATTTAGAAATGGGTTTTGCCAGAATTATAGAGGCTTAGGAAATAAGAACAAAAGAAAATTGAACCTTTAATATATGCTGTATTATAAAAGAGTTTTATACAGTATTGAATGTCGCATCCTGGTTGGTGCCGAGCGAGTACGTGTCGGGGGTGTCGGCGTCACATCAGTATGCATTGAGTAACATCTACGACGTGACCCGCCTTTTTGTCTCATGCTCTCTTCATACGTCAAAACTAGTATCATTCAATGCACTGTTTGTAAAATGCATCCATCAGACCCTAATATGACATTTGAATTTCGTGTTCAACATAAAATTATACTTATGACCTTATCTGAAATCATGTTTTATATGTCACATTTAGACAGTATTAATTGTAACGACTCCGATTTTTGGTAGCCCAGAAATCTAACAAATCTTCACGTTTTGAGTTACTCCGTGATAAATCATTTATTATTTAGAAAGATGAATCCTATTGTGTGATTTTATAGTTTGTTTGTATTTGTGCTCCTCGACTTTTTATTTGTTTCTCGTCTTGAGAATTAATGATGATATGGACTCCAGGCCAATTTTGTTCGTTTCGTTTTCATAATACGTTTCTCTTTTTTCTATTCTTATTCGCATAATAAAAAATATGCTTTATGTATTTAATAGCCGGAAGTAGGAAATAAATGCACCTACGTGTTTATGTAAATAATCAAGACTCAGAGATAATTATTATTATGATTGGACCCAATACGTGGACATAATTATTAAATTCAAGTAATCGTTTAAAAACGAATACTGACAAACACTTAAATTTTACATTTTTTATAAATTAAACTTTTAAAAGGAGTTCCATAACGCGAACAGGTTCCTCACTATTGGTCACTGTTCGAAGAAACATACGACTTGAAAATATTTAACTGCAATAAAAGAAAACATTACGTCAGAGAAGTTGTCGTCTGGAGACAAAAAGAATAAGTCGAGAAATGCGCGACATTGTATATGCATGAGGTTGCATTATGCATGGATTCCAAGGAGACGGGAAGACGAGACAAGTAAAACCTGGCTGATACGATAACCAATTCCATTAACTCTGTAATTGACAGCTTAAGTATTATACTCGAACTCGCTTCTACAAAAACATGTACATATTAGAAAATAATAAGTCATTTACATTTTGCCATCACCATTCCTATTATAATTTTTCATTATATACATATTACTAGATTCCGTCCGTGGATTATATCCTTTACTGTACCCCTGACAACATGTACGCAAAATATCATGATGATCGGTCGAGAAGAACCGGCAAAAGAAACTGATGAATACGGGATTTGTTTTATTAATATTGTTACAATTTTATAATATGTATAAATAAAAATATATTTTTTCAATCCCACATAATTTTGAGACGATACTTTTTTATTCAAATGAAATCAATGTAACTTCTAGTAAAAAATAAAAAGAGATAAAAAATAAAATCATTAGTCGTTATACTTCAGAGAAAATAATATATATTAGTGTTAAATATTGCTTGAAGCAATGTGCAAATGAGAAGGATGTAGATTATTTTCTGTGGTCATCCGTTTACTCATCGACAGCCACAGGAAGTACAACTACCATTAAATTTATTTATATCGATATGGAAGCTTTAAATCAAAATAAAGACGTAATAAATTAAACTTAACGACTTAGAATTATATCGCTTGAGTTAGTGTTGTGTACAACCATTGGTACAACTTGAGATTAGTTTCATTATTTGGCTTTATAAAACAAATGTTCGACATCTGGTCAAAGGCTCTTATTTCACCTATATTGTAGATATATTTGGCGCCAAAGTATTTGTCGATGTTTTCCTTCAAATTAATATCGTGCTCGGCGGGAACACGATATTAATTTTTAATAAAAATTAACCTCGGTTAAGATTCCTGTTATCCATCTTGGTTCTCAAAAATAAGTGAAAATTATTTGTATGTTTTTCAAATTGACGTTTTTTATCTGCCATGTCAACTATCAGCATTAGACGGCAACCGTTATTATTCGTTTTTAATATATCTGTATATCTTACTTGGTGTTTGTTTAATGAAATTTACTCGCCATATAAGGTCTCTATCTTTAAAATAACTTAATATTATAGAGAAACGTAACGTATTATACTTAGAGGTAGTTCAAAAGGAAGGTGAATCATCAATAAATTGAATTACATAATATCGGAACAGAATGGTCTGACCGCAAAACGGGCCGTTCTGTATGAATTTTATATATAATTTAATCATTTTTATTTTCAGCCATTTTAAATGAGGGTAGCAATTGTGTCGAAATATAATTTTGAGACAAAACAAGTATACACTTTAGCCGTTCTCATATGTATTCATAATATGCCAAGTATTAACTGTTTCTATAATTATATAAAAAATTTAGTTAGAAGTGAACCTGGTATTATTATGTGAAATATAACTTTATAAAAATACATTTAATTTGTATCTATTTCTTGAACATGAATTGTAATCTTCTTTTAACATTGTTACAGCTCAGAGGATAACTACGATACAACTCGATGGCGTGCAATACTTTATATCGAGGATGAACCCGTACAGCCCCGAGCTGAACTATTTTCTGGCTTATCAGTATTGCAGGTGAGGTCACTTTACATTGCTAACACTGGTGTACTGCGTATCGAATCGACCATCGAGGTACTTAACAATGACACACCTCCATAGCTTAACCACAGTCGTATCATATTTCTCTCGGCGCGTTCGATAGACATAATAGTTATATCGTGACTCTGAATGCTTATCTGACTTATCTTTCCTCTTGTCCTGCCATAACGACTTTCCTCTGGGCGTTAACAAGCAGGCCTAGGCGCGCTTCGAAGGCTCACGAGCACAACCAGGAAGCGTATGGACATTTGCATTACCGTTAGTGGTTCTGGGAAAACCGAGAACAATATCGTTACCTCGGCGAACTACTTCCGCGAGCTATTCCCATTAATAAATGTGGACAAAAGGATTGAGGTTTTATTGTGTTACACTCCCACGGTTCCCGGATTACTAAAAGTATAAGTGGCAAGTGTATAATTAATACATTTCATAAAATTGCACTTTTCTGTATTCTATGATTGCACAGCAGAAATTTATCAGAAATCTTTTTTCATTTCGGGTTGCCTATTAGGAATAGGAAGAATAGATTTTTGCAGTCGATTTTACCAAGAGCACGCTTAAACGACTAAAAGGTCAGTCGCCTCGATGCTCGGTCACGATGTCCTTCTATTGCGACTTCGTCACGACCTATATATTTACAGTACCAATTGTAAGAACATTTATATATACTAAGGGCATATTTAAATAAAACTTAACACTGTTTGACTTTTTAAAATGAACGTATTTAGTGTTTTTGCTATCGTTAAATTATTTTAGATCTAATACTAAGAAGAATATATCTTGTTATGTTAGTTATATAAAATCTAGGAATAAAGCAATTTTAGATAAAAATTGATTATGTGTAAATAAATGGACAAAATTTCACTCCTTTATATAATGGTGTATATAACTAAAATATGCCTGAAGTGATAAATCGATTAGGGGCATGTTAGGAGTTATATACAGGAAATTATGGTATAAATTGGCTCCTGGTTACGATAAGCGCAACGCGGCTACAGGTAGCGTGACAAAGTGCGAGGTGAGCGTCTCCACAGCGTAGCTAATGCAAACTGCATGACGCGATTCCTCGGATAATTTCGTCGCAGGAAAAATGGGCTAACGGTAAAAACAGAAATTATCCGACTTCTTTTAAAAAATCATATAACATGAAATCTTTCATATTTTTCATCATTTTATTGAATATAATTGTGTAATTCTCGTAACAATTTAAAAAACAGTAAAAAAACGCCGTAAAAAAGTTGTCCATTATGCATGTATGTATACGTCAAATAAAAGACAGTTTCAAGAAACATTTCAAGGGGCGGTTCCCGGTACATATTTCAATGTTTATGAGGCTGTTACAAAAAAAAACTACAATACAGTTATGGTGCTAAAATATGTCGATGTGTCGAAGATACCCCAATGGGAAAAACAATTGCTTCACAATGCAGTATAATTAATTCAAGACGAGTACAATTTATGACTTTTTAATTCGGCGCAAGCAGTTTTTGCGTGCGAGGAATTCAATAGTCGAACATTCGTTACCTTGAAATGAAAGCGGTATAATTTATGGAAAAGTAACCTGAATTAATTATATTATTACAATTATACGAACACTTTTTAATTCGCAAGTACGAGTTTCATATGAGCAAATCCATCATAGAATTTGCCGGCGGTATTAAAAATAACAAAATCCAATTTATCATTAACATGTTATGTGTTAACGAAACATCTTATTAAATAATGTAATAAGTAATAAAGGAAGTGGATATCAACATTTCAAATCTCGTAAGACGTGATAGTTATAAGAATGTTGTAACTAAATACGGGAGCCGATAACTACGGGACTTCGCTGAGGTTTTTATTCTATTAAGAGTCCTAGAGTGCGTGCGGAATGTGGACTCGTCGTGGCAAGGCCAAAACGAGTGCTTAGCGGATAAACTCCAGCTCGATAAACTAGCTTCACGATGTAGTTCTTTGTAAGCTTATGGTCCTTATAGGATACTATTAGCCGATCGGGCTAAAATAGTATTTACTGATCCGGCTAAGCGAGTTCATAAATGTTTTAAAACCAAGTTGAAGCAATCAGGATCTAGTTTCTCATGGTCAATGACATCGATTTTTAAGTATATTTATGTAAATTAAAAAATTTATGTAAATTAAAAAAACATTTTGTAACAAAAACTAGGAATTTAATTATGATTCAACATATTCCAAAAATAAATTGGTTCAGACATCAACACATTTTATAATTTATTAATGAATAATACTACTTTCAGATCGTTGGGCTTACAACTCGCATCGTTTGAGACGAAAGAAAAGGCCGATTCAATTACGACATACCTAACTAATGCAGGTGAGGAAATCTATTATTTAGGAAATATTTACTTATTTTATTTGGAAATCAAGCCAAATGCGATAAAGTCATTTGTTATTCATTACCAAAAATCATTATTTTGTTATTTTGGAGTTTTTTTAATATTAATACTTTAGTACTAAAAAGCCCGGTGTGTCTTTCCTTCCCAAAGTTAGTAGAGATTAAATAGTCATAATATGTTTTTATGATCTTTATAGGATATAATAAGTACGATTTCTGGACATCTGGTAACAACCTCGGCACTGACATGTACTTATGGATGAGTACGGGACTACCCTTCAATGCAACATTTAACTATATGCGACGCATGACAATGGACCCTCCCAGTCAGCACACGGACGACAGTATGGACCCTCTGGATATGCCCCAAGGCAGCACAGCTCCCCAGCGCACCGCAAGGCATGGGTACGTAGACTACACAATATGTTATGACAACATTATTAGATACAATCGCAACGAATTCGTTATTCAATATATTTAAAAATGTTTATGTATTTGAATGATTATTTTTCAAACAATAGTTATATTAGAAATAGTTTGTTTTCCAGAACCGAGCACGTGATGACTAACGGCTGCGTTGCTTTAAAAGCACCATCTTTCCATTGGGAGCCTCAACATTGCGGCGAGATCAAGGACTTCATTTGTGAACAAACACGTTGCTACTACTACAACTACGGCTCCATCCCGGTCTCCTCGGCGCAGGGGTAATGACAGGTGAGATGCCAACCGTCTCCGGAGGCCCGCTCCCCGACTAGCCGCGCGCTGTATAATTTTTGTTTTGTGTTTATGCACAGCTTTAAATATTTCACCTTTAACAAACATGTCCACTTGACGACATTTTAGTTAAGAGTGTGTAGTAGTGGGTCTGTAGCTCTTAATGTTCTATTAGTGGTTTGAATTTGCTAAAGAATTTAAACGTTTGTTTCGATGGTGATCGAAGCGCGCGGGCCCGCGGGATAAGGTCTCTGCGCCAACCCAACCACCAAACAAGAGCCCTACACCCAGCAGAATCGGCACTATTTTCTCTCACTAATCAACAATGAATAACATTTTTAAAAACTTTTCTAAATTAACGAAATTATTTGGTGGGTGGGTGAAGGGGGCTTTGCTTGGTATCTCTTGTGACATAACAATTCTTTGTTTCATATTATTAATTAAGATTTTGAAGCTCGAATAGTCGTCTCGATAAACGTATCTAGCTCGAGCTCGACTATGAGTAGCCGCTATTATATAGAGTGACTCTCTAATACGAGGGTCGGTTTTTGTTTGGTCTGGCAGAAAGCCGCTGTCGATGACGACTACGACGACGGCGCACCCACTGACGTCGTCGTCGCCGCCGCCGCCGCGCTCCGAGCATCTCCCAACTCATTTTACTCTTAACGACCTCATCGGCAAGCTACGACCATCTTCTCTCGACGGTCTCCAGTCCCCTCATCTTAAGTCCGGTGCACTATTGAAGTCTCCACCACAAATCGACTCCCATTACTCACGAGCGTCCGACGCTCACTCAAAGGAACCTGAGCAGGAGCAAAAGGAAGAAGTGACCCAGGGTCCGTATGAGGCTGATGAGGGTATGGTGGGTGACGATCCAGCTGCTTATCTTACACATGAGGCCCGCGACGCTCCTGCTGTCGACGACACACCTTCTACTGCCGAGCCGGACGCCACCGAGCACTCCGTCCACGCCAGTGGTATGCTGGCACCCCCCGCCTATTAGCGTCTGACTCGACGGTGACATTAACATTACGAACCGTTATAATAAAAATGTTTAGGTTTACGCACTACCAAAAGTATTATTTGATATTTCAAAGCATTTTGTATGTAAAGCTAATGCTTGCTTATGAGGGTGATATCGCTTCGACAATGTTTATTATTTTAATGTAAATGAGATTTATGTATTGAAGTCTTTTTGTATACGCTTGAAGACGAGTGGTGGTATATTTAGGGTATCTTTTGGGCAATAATCTATAAAACTGAAGGTGGTGGCGACTCGACGAACGATACGACTTGCCTACATCTTCAAATATTACAACGAGTATTCTTCGAAATATAGGTACCTAGACTTCGCCGAGGTAATTATAGTTGATTTGTCCGATCTCTCGTATTAACACAAAAACCGTAAAAAATATTGTTAAAGTAAATTTTTGATTTAGACAACCTGGACATATCCTTCGGTTTAGTTGTTTAAGATAGTGTTTATATTGTGTGACGTACCTAGTTAAGTATTATAAGTTGAAACTCAAGAATTTAAAGGATAGTGATGTAGTGACGTTAATAAATTTAATATTAACATGTCTGTTTTGTTTATTTTTTTTCCCTAATCGACAATATACGATGGACTTGCAAGATTAACGTGAAATAGAAACTAGGTTAACTAGTAATACACACATTAAACAAAAATAATCTGTTGAAATATTTACAGCTTCTTTTCATAATCATTTTAAATCAAACAAACGATTATTTACTCACCATCCGTTGATGACTCCTTCCACGTTAAGCATGGGCACAATCTTGAAGATGTATTTAGCTCGCAACGCGGCAGCCGATGGCGCGGCTGCCAACAGGAACCCTAGCGTCCCGTCCATCACCCATGACGCGTTGCTCTCGCCGGGATGCACGCGTGCTGTCAGGAAGATTATCTCTCTATCCTGTTGTGTCGATTAGGAATAGATCAAGTACTTGTCAGCAAAGTAAATCCCTAAATATTTAAAAAATCAAATGCTGGAATTTTTTGCAAGCAAATGGCTTTTTATATGGAATTGATGTGCATCGTAACATGTTACGTAACATATCTTT
Source organism: Nymphalis polychloros (assembly GCA_905220585.2). Classification (NCBI taxonomy): domain Eukaryota; kingdom Metazoa; phylum Arthropoda; class Insecta; order Lepidoptera; family Nymphalidae; genus Nymphalis; species Nymphalis polychloros. The sequence continues at coordinate 11,116,138 of HG992243.1, read as the reverse complement.
TTTATCGTTAACTTTATGGTAGTCTTATTGTAGCCGTTTGTCGATTAAACTCGATGCTAAACAAGTAGAAATTTTGCAATGAACTTCTTACATGAAACAAATATTATTTGTATAGAAGAATACAAACCACTAAAGGATTAGACGGCGTATCCTCAGCCGATATTGTTAACAAAGGAACTTCGTTGTTATTAAGAGAATAGCATAGTGGCTCAGTGCGGAGATACGACCCGGGAGGCAATTGAGTGCTCCATTGCCAGATTCTTGTCTAAAATATATGTATATAAATAATTACTTTTATACTTTCCTGTTATTTTTATAGAAACAAAATTAAAATATTTGGTGACGAATCAAATTAAAAACTTTTAACCATCTATCGACGTGGAATTCGTCAAGCTTTACTAACCCCTTCTCCTAATACTAGATCTTTAAAATTTACGCTTTACGTTTAATTTCAGGGGTAAACGAATTATTTATTTAAAACGGAAATTACTTGAATTTAGATATTAAAAAAAAAATATATATAAATATTTTTAGACTATAATATTTAAAAGCAAAGTAAAGATGAAAAATATATATATATTTACCATCATCATTGAATATGTAAAAGGAAAGTGGTACGCGAGATAGCAGACATCGTTAGTGTGAGGAAACTCTAAGTTGAACGTGACTGTCAGGTAGCATTTGTTGTTCTTCTGGTTATTGTAGTGGTAGCTATTGCGATAGTAGCAGATGTCTGATCCAGCTCTCACCCAGCCTAGAACGACGGAATACAAAACACATTCATATCAATGACATATTTTAGACAATTAGATTTTTTATCATCGATATATTATAGGTTTATGATTATCATAAAACAGTTAAATATTTATTTAGAATTTTATATAATACATAATTGTGATAAAAAATATACCTGGTCTTCCAAGAACAGCCTCCTTTACAGAATACATAACAGGTTTCATTCCGAAATTGAATTGACTATCTGATTTCTCACAATTGACGATGTTGAAGGTGTATGGACGGCCCTGTTGCATGTTCCGAACTTCGAAGTAGAACCATTGGTGTCGTTTTGTTGAATTTACATCTGGCATCAGAATTAGTTCGTATTCTCTAGGTCCCACCTTAAAAACAAAAAAATACATTGAGTATATATTTCTAATTAATAATTAAATATTTATTTATTTTTATTACTTAAAACAAAAATATATTTTATCAATCTTACATGCATTGTTTCAAATTTTAAAATATTCCCTCCAGATTCTCACTCGACGCAAAGCTGCCCATAACACAGGCCGCGTTTCCGCGCTGTACGGCAATGGACAACCTTTGCGCCAAGTAAGACCCGGAGCGATTGTCAATACCCCAATAATTAAATTGAATTACATAATAATTATAAGTATTTTTTTCTTTGTGTAGATTCAACCGTAGTATGGCTACTTACCTGAATTGCTTTTCTTAGATTACCCGACTCAAATCTTGATTCAAAACTTAACCGCGACGAGAAATTATTAAGTTTCGCGATTTCTTGTTCGTCATTGTTAATCAAAAAGAAATTGTCACTGCTCATATTGACTGTCCACCTATATTTAAATTATACTTAATTATACTTCAATTTTATTTTAGAAATTTAAAGAAAAAAGAGAAATTTAAATTATACAATAGTAATTAACCTTTTCTGTAGCGAAGCATCGGTAGTCATACCAGAAGCACAAAGAGCATCTAAGTCGTATACAACTTCATTCATATATGATTCTGGATTTATAGCTCTTTCCACGCACGCCAGTAACTTGTTCCTTTAATGTCAATTTAACTTTAAAAACGAGAAATACGTTTTATTTTGAGGTATGCCTTACGTATTACAAAACGAAACTCACCTGCAAGCAGTTCTTTCCATTTTATTTAGAGGTTCAGGTTGATTTGTACCCTGCCCACCTGTCATATCTGGATAAGCGACTTTGATGAATGGTATTATGCTTTTAACCCTTGATGATATAGTTGAATAGACGGATGCAAATGAGCTATATTTTGATATATCTTTATGAATCTTTAGAGAGGAATAGGTTGTTATTGCTGTAATTAACATTGAAAGTAATAGTTTAACATAGACACAATGTTCGTCACAGGGAATTTATTGGTGCGACAATTTTACTATTGTATACTTACAGGGACTTTCATGTATCTTATGAAATCCATGTAGGAATGAAAAAGTATGCGATGAACCTAAGGTATCGTATTCTGTGTTCCCTGCAGCTGTGCCGAAAGAAAAACTTGAAGGTGACGGTTGACTTCGAGCACTGATACTTTGAGTTACAAATATATCTTCCAGTATTGACCCTCGGGAGTTGGAACGACTTTTAACAGCTCTAATTTGTTTATTGTAAGAACCGAATTCTTTAAAATAAGTACAATATCTGTAATTAAATTAAAGGCAACTTTAGTAAATAAAATATAATCATATGTATATAGAAAATATAAACAAACTTTTTTAAGTCTTCTGTATCTCTCTCATTAGGATTAAACCATAAAGTGCTCTGTAAACTCTCTCCGTTTTTTATGTGACTTTTATCTACATCTTCACTAGATTTTAATTCATTGTCTTCCAGCTCGATATCAAGATATTCATCGCCACCGTCGTTATCACTATCTGGGCCATCATCATCTAAATCTGAATTTAGTGTTTTCGAATCGGAATTTGCACCGTCATCTTCGTCTTCATGACATGGCCACATTGTGTTCGTACCTAAAATATAATTTTTCTAAATTTTAAATTATGAAATTAACGTTGGAAGTAAATTTGATATCTTGGATTTTATACCTTTCAGTATAGGGTTAAGGTTAAACGATGCGGGACTGGCAACAGGAACTGGTAGAGCTTGATGCTTGAGACAAAGAGTAATGACGGAGCAGACTCGAGCTAAGAGCCCATCAAATTCTATTTCATCGGGGCATTGCGAGCAGAATCTGTGTAGTATCTGCACGTGCTTCTTTGTACAAAGAGCTCGACGTCCAGCTTCTGAATGTTGGTTATAATTATGATTAATAAATCGTTTTAACTTTTCAAATATTTTATACCTTTTGAATATAAGCTATTTCAAAATTTATTTTTGATGTTGGAACCTAAAAGAAGGCTTAAGTAATTGACAATAATTAATTTCAAATAAATCAGCATTGAGTTTATGTGATTTTTTTTACCGTGGTCATGTTTAACTACGAAAAAAAAATTTTTAATTTAAAGAATTTTAGATATGTTTTATTACGTACTTATATTACAAAGATGTTGCAAAGTTTGGAGGATGTGTGCGCATATCTTCAGTCTCATGCGACCCTCGTAGCGGTCCCAGCGGTCAAACACCCTGAGGAGAACGCTACATAGGCCAGTCTTCACTATCTGCATGCAGCATACCTCTGTATGAGTTATGAACGTGTAAACGGATGGTCATTTGCAAACATGCGAACAGTATTGAATAAATAAAGATAATAACGGCCGTCACCCGTTACATAACATTTATAAGTATAAATGTTATGTAACGGGTGACGAGTTAAACACAAATTTATCTCTTTATGACATCAGTGACTTGTTGTTCGAAAGAAAATGACACAACTTGATAACTAATCACATCTAAGCACTATTAATAGATAAAGCCGTTAATATAGCAGTGCTTAAATAAGGTGCTTAATTGCAATATAAAAATAATTTCATAGTGATATTTCTCATTCTTTGATTTAAATAATTATAAAAATAAAAATCTTAAGTAAAATAAGGAGGATATCTTAACTGTTTTTACTGAAGTAATCGATAGCGTCGAGACAGAGCCGGAGTCGGGCGGTGGGGATGAAGCCAAGACTAACTAAAACTCTCTCGTAGGTAGCAATAACTCCGTCTCGTATTAAAATTGAAGTTGTAACGGCTACAATGAAACACTTACAAATAAACGAGACAAATACAAACGTATTGTAATGTATAGAAAACGAATATTATTTACCATTTTTAGCGAGTTGTTTCATTATGACAAGAAGAGGAAATATTAACTTATTATCGCTAAAATGACCTTTTAATATTAAGTGCATTGTCCTCACACATCCTAACATTCTTACTTTCAATGCGAATTTTGGATCTGAAAAATAAAATACAGAAATTAAAACTGACACTAAAAATTATTTGATTAACATATTAAATAACTGTAGGAAATATAAATCTATATTTATAGATACTATTACATATATAGATACAATTTATTCCTTAATTTATATGACTCTATTTACCAAAGTCGTTGACACAAATTGAGGTTTTATTGTCTGAAAGCATTCTCTATCACTCATCAAACCATCATCGTCATCCATTTTAATGAGTAAGCATTATAAATATAAATTAATTCTAAATACGATTTTTGACATTTCCCTTTGCTGCGTTATCTCGAGCAGGTTTGTGCTTGTGATTTTGAATATTAGGTCTAATTTCTTTGAAAAAATTTAACTTTCTTTATGAGTACATGCCACCTAACGGTAATTGAAAGCATTTTCCCAAAAGAAATAGTACTGTGAGAAATATAAATAATTTTCAACTCTGACAATAGATTTTCAAGACTCACGAGATTTACGAGACTCGCCGATAAAAACGAACAAAGATGGGCCTGTACAAATCCTAACCACCAGAGAATATATAAACATATGTCGATTTTCTAAGATAAAACCTAATGTTGTTAACGCTGATGAGTACGCAACATCGTTTAATAATAACTTAAAAAAGTAGCCACAATAAGAGGGATGATTCGTTTTTTTTATAAACGAGTTTAAAATAAAAAAAGTTTAAGCTACGAGAATTTTACCTTTAGGGGCGAGTGCTGCAACGATCCAGACGAGATCTTGCAGCATCAATTCAGTGCTGACGTTGCTGTCGCGTTTGCTATGAATTGCGAGCAACGAACGTATTACAACTTGCGTACCGTTCATTGAAATGAAATGCTGTGAGCATTGCTGCCGGGCTATGTTATTTGCTGAAAACATATAATTAAATTTTCATTTTTAATATAGGCGTTGGAGCATAAATACTTGTTCATAGAAATAAATTCCATGCTGATTATTCTGTCAGTTCAACAAATAGCTCAATGCGTATGTCACAATGTTATATTACACAGCTCTATAATTACCTAATTAAAGTAAAGTAATTATAATTAACGTGCACAGATAACCAACTGTCATTAATATTAAAATAATACATTTTATTGCTGGATTATTTAGATGATAGTGAGGATTAAAAAGTTTGTTAGTTCGGTTGTAGGAAGCAAGTGTGTATTATTCAGCAATATTTGCAAAGCGCCACACGTGGACATACCCTTTTTAAAGATGGGATCTTTATTCTCTTTACCACTCTTTATGGTTTCCTTTTTCTTAACTCCTTGCGTTTCATTTGCTACTAATTATTATTATAGGATTTAATAATATAATACATGATAAAAGCCTTTTTATGAAAATAAACATTATTATAATTACCTGAACACTTTTTTCCTTTTCCTTGCTTTAAGCAAAGTGCTTCTCTTAAAACCGATGTTACGTATGTCAATGTAGCTGTATCTCTTGAGTTCTGGAAAGTACATAATTAACGATAAATGCTATTTACTTTCAGTCTTACTTATATATGTTGTTTATTTAAACACTGTTATCATTGTTTTATTTTTCTCTTTCTGTCATCAATGATTTGACAACTAAATACGCGGGTGAAAATTTAAAATAAAATATTCGTTTTCATCCGCAGTTTGACGCTCGTTTTAGGGGGCGGGTTGCAGGTGTTAAATATAATAAAAGTAGCCAACGTACTTCCTTGGGGTTCAATCTTGCTATCATCAAATAAGTACAGTGGCTTAGCCGTTAATAACAGACAGACAAACAGACTGAGAGAGTTATTTTCGCATTTATAATATAAATAGTATAGAGAAAGTTATAGGTAGTTATGGCAATAATACGTACCTCGAGAATTGTCACTAACATTTGAATAGCTCCTGATTGTTTACTCCAGAGTTTGTCAAGTGTGTTTTGACGTATATGTTTGTCTGTAACCATACATCATAAGCAATAAAGTCGTATTCACAACAAAGACAATATTGGAGTAAGAACATATTCCATCCAAATAAATATTAGGTCCTTACATATGATATTAGCGTTTTGTCGTACTGACCACTTTGATCTGAAATATCTCCTCTTTTGTTAAGAATTCCAAATTCAAATTTTTAAATCCATTTAGCTGGTACATTTGAGTTTTGAAAACAGTCATTCATTTGTTTTTTCCTCATTATTTTTTTCTTTGGCGTCGCTTATTACCGCACAATGTCGGTATATTTACGAGTACGAGTTCTACCGTGGCACCAGTTCTGCAGAACCAGCTCGAAGGATTAATGATGTGTACGGCGCTAGTGTCGCAAAAGAAAGCACGGTACGTTTTCGGTTACAACGTTTTCGTTCTGGAAATTTCGACCTTCAGAACCAACCCCGTGGACGGCCGGAGACCAAAGTGGAAAATGAAGAATTAAAGGCTATTGTGGAAGCGGATCCATCACAAAGCACTTCAGAGATAGCTGCAGGCTTCGGGGTAAGTGATAAAACTGTATTAATCCACTTGAAGCAAATCGGAAAAGTAAAAAAACTTGAACGATGGGCACCTCATGAATTGAGTGAATCGAACTTGCAAACACGCGTCGACTGCTGTGTTACTTTGCTCAACCGACACAATAATGAAGATATTTTAAGTCGAATCATTACTTGTGATGAAAAGTGGATACTGTACGATAATCGGAAGCGCACGTCGCAATGGCTGAACCCTGGAGACCCAGCCAAATCCTGCCCTAAATGAAAATTGACTCAGAAAAAGTTACTTGTGAGTGTTTGGTGGACTAGCACCGGTCCACCTTACTTACAGCTTTCTATAATCTGGCCAAACGTTTATGGCAGATATTTATTGTCAGCAACCGCAAACTACGAAGGAAGAATTAGCTGATTAACAACCGAGATTGGTCAATCGCTCTAGGCCACTGCTGCTTCACGACAACGCAAGACCACACACTGCACAACAAACAACCACTAAGTTAGATGAGCTTCAATTGGAATGTCTGCGACATCCACCGTACTCCTCGGACCTTGCTCCGATATATTACCATTTTTTGCGGAAATGGACAACTTCTTATAAGGAAAAAAATTCAACTCCGATGCGGCAGTGCAAACCGCATTCAAAGAGTTTATTGATTCTCGCCCCCATTGTTTTTTTAGTAAAGGGATCAATCACCTACCTATGAGATGGCAAAAGTGCATAGATAACAACGGTGCATACTTTGATTAATTAAATATATTTTACAAAAAAAATAATTGACTTTATATTCCTCCCGTACAAAACGCCAATTTCATATGTAAGGACCTAATATATACATAAATATAAGTACAAAAGACGGCCTCGTGTCCAGCCGAGAATATGGCTTCCGTAAGATTAATTTTGTGTCAACACCCGCGTACCGTAACGCCTGAAGGCCTACAAGTGGCCTTTTTAAACAATTTTATAGTCTTACCCCACGTAAATATATTCGTAATTGCTACTATTCTATATCAGTAAGTCAAACAGTTTTGTGCTATTAAATGCTAAAGCGAAATTACTCGTACTTGTAAACGTCGTACTGTAATGAAGAGTCATTTCTAAAATATCGTTTTAGTTGTAATTATACTGACATTGATAAAGTGTAACGGCATTGTAAATGTGATAGCCAAGTTTGATTTTTATCTAATATGAATTAATCATGTTATATAATATTTAATAGTGTAATACCGTTTAATGCCATTATAAAGATATATAAATATAATTGGTATAAAAGTATGTTTATCCCTTAGTCTATCAAGATTCCTCATAGAATCTGATTGGCTTCCGCGGTAACTTGTATGCAAGTTACTATAATATCATTTTATTTCGAATGACTTAAGGTTTTGGAATATTTTATTTTATTTAGGTATTTTGTTTCTTAGATTTATAGCGATATAGATTGTTAATGGTTTTTGAGATGATCTATTTATTCCACAGATAACACGTACCTTCACTGATAACACGTACGTTCATACACGTACCTTCTTCAACTCACATATCAATTTATTATCCTAGGGTCTAATAGCATACTTTTTATATTTATATTAAGTAAACATTTTGGGTACAAGAGCCATATAAACTTTATTAGTGCATTGTTGGTAATCGGATGGTTAATACGTCCCGTACATTGCTAAACTTTTTCATGTTTACCAATAACGAAATTTAAAATTGATGTAATTTTTTGTAAATAAATAAGGTTTATTAAATGTGTATATGATTATTAAATGTAATTCTTTAATTGTTAAAAAGATTTAACTGCTGCCTTTCTTGTCGTTTCGGTGGTGTGATTGTGTTAAAATTAAAAATGTAAAATGACGATTCAACGAAGTCATTGAATAAGGGAAATGACCATGTACTATGTACAAATACATGTTTTTGCAGATAAAAATAAATTATAGAAGACATAAATTAAATCAAGGTCTATAATATTAACTAATAAAGGCAAAGAGTGAGCGAGTGGGTTAGTGATGACAACTACTAGCGTCTCGAAATTGTTGGCACTAAGCCAGGGCGGCACGCGTCCACCGTCGTCACTACGGCGCGGGCTGAGCCCGCATTAACATTTAAGCATTGTACACACGCTTTACATTGTTTCATATATTTTTATACTTTTTTAAATCATAATCGTCGTATTTTACTTAAATTATTATTTAATCGCGAAATTGACATTGACGAAGATAGAACAATACAGAAGTTGATGCGTTCAGTGCCATTTGATGGCGAGTCACAAGAAAAACGATCTTCACGTGTCGAAGTCTATTATCTATATCAACCGACATATGTTATATATATATATGACATCGCTATATCGATCGACATGAAGGAAACTTAATATTATGTTCCGTGATTTTGTACAAACAAGGAAAATAATGTTAAGCAACCCTTTCGTGTGCAATGTCGAGGAAAGCCAATAAATAAATCTTGTTATATTATAAAGCTATAGAATTTGTATCGTTGAGCGAGAATATAATAATTATTTTTGCCTTCGATAAAAGAAACTTAAAAGCTATATAACTCTACACTACAATAAAATGATCAAGCTATAAAACTGGAGAAAAACTATTACAATAGCAATTTGAGTTTTTCGCAGTCTGACTTTCGAAATTCAATTGTAAAAGATATAAATGTATGCAATGTTTAATATTTGTGTTTCTATTTAAAAAAAATATTACTGAATATTATCGTACCAGTGTACTAGTCGGACAAGGCAGTCCAAAGCATGATTAAATAATTTTTCTTTTCAATAATTGCCAGATAAATATATTTTAATGTTTTTTTTTTTTATTTATTGTGTTTGTATCTCCACGTGTAACGGTTGTGATGTCCGTGGATTTTGTGTATATATAAAATTATAAGTATTTCATATATTTTAATGATATTTTATTGTCTGCATGTTCCTTACAAGGCAATATCACAATCTAAGTTTCAAGATTAAGCATTAATGGAAATATGGAATTCAAATGCAATATAAATTGGTATTAGCTTGCATTAGACGTCGTAGAGTCCAGATGACTTCATCATTGACTTCGGAGTGAGTGCCAGTTAAGTTTCTTTAAGGGCTTTTATTAATCTTAATCGGATCATCTCCATTTTGGATGTCATTTTGAGGTTGTAATCCAGAATCTTTTTTGTAGTTGTCATTTGTGCCCTAGTTACTAGAGATTTTCACTGAAATTCTGTCACATGTGTATTCCACCAATCCGCATTGGAGCAGCGTGGTGGAATAAGCTCCAATACCTTCTTCTCAAAAGAGGAGAAGAGGCCTTAGCCCAGCAGTGGGACATTCACAGGCTGTTATTTTTTTACCAGAGATCCCAACGCGTCTACGCTGTCGTCATTTTAATAATAACAAAGTCTAGATTAAAAAAAATACAACATAAACTTTCCACGGTTTATTACGTAATATTCTATTAAATATCCAGAAACAGAGATTCGAACTCGGAGAGTACTTAGTTATATTATATTTAAGGCGAATAATACATATGTTATAATTATAATATACATTATAAATAGCAATAAATTATACACGCTTGACGAATTGCTGCCACCGTCCATTTGCGTTGATCACTAAACAACCATCTTAATATCAGCCGGGTTGTGTTGCCAACGATAACATAAACAAGAGCTTTATCGTATTATTTTTATCATTATTGCAAGCCAGTCTCATAATGCGCAACGTACTAGGGATCGCTCAAGTTCGTAATCGAAAACAGAGCGATTCGATAGAATGTCCCACTGCTTGTTAAAAAACATTCCTTTAGAATGTTAAAAACATTCCTTTTAGGGAGGAGGTTTGAAGCTTATTCTACCAGATTGCTTGATAGGGGATTAGTAAAGTCTAATGGATATCATTGTACAGGTTTTGATTACGATTGTTTTCATTTACCAACAAGTACGAGATGAATTGTAAGATACGCATGAAAGTCAGTGCTTGTTCGAGTTGGATGCGAAATATTCAGTTAAGATACACCTATACACTGGTCGGAATTTTTTATTCATTGGTATAGTTAGCGGGAAGGCAACGCCTAGAATGTTACAATAAACTTACTACATTGGGGAGTCACTGATTTTATTTACCGCCGATGTTCGCATTCAAAGTAGTTTTAAAAATAATTCTATCTTTTGCTTCATATTCACACTATCATATTAATCAATAATAAATAAATGACGTGTCTTGATTTAAAGAACTCAAAAATACACTCTGTACACGAGCACGAGTTGCGCGTCTCATGGGGCCCGGGCACGTCCTGGAAGACAACGACGATGGGATAACGATGGCAATTTTATTTCCTTTCTTTGGAAAAAAAGTTACAAAACTCACAATAGCACCTTTTCTTCTTGTTGAAACTCGGCTAGTGTCATTAAAAATGGACATGACAACGTATATGGAAGCGTTCTTCACTCTACTCACCACGTTCTGACTACATATTAGACACTCTCAGGATGGATGTCATTCGAAGCCAGAGATGGCTCTGAAATTTCAAGGCGAAGTACTAGTACTTGTTCTTTACCCGGTCATGCTGTAAAGGTCAGTAACGCCAGCAGCAAATATACAATTAGAACATAGAAAAAAAAATGCATATTAAATCATATAAGACGCACTCAGGTCTTGCTCTAAGTGCCTTTACTGAAAGAATTTTTCATCTATTAATATGACGTTTATTAAGTTATTAATACTATGATATAACCACTTAAGCTTTTGCACAAAAAATAATATGAAAAACAGAGCTCGATTTTTTCTTAAACCGACAAATCATTTATATAATAAGTCTGCCAAATAAACAGCTGTAAAGTAGTTAAATAACGTCAATCTATTCTTAAATATTTTTTATAAATAACACATATTTCCCAGCAACAATCTTGTTTATAAACGTGTAATTAGTGGTAGTATTTATTTTTATCGAGAACATTTTTAACACGTTCTACATTATATATGCAGTAGGTATCTACACATTACGCAATAGCTATGCTGATATTTATCAATTGAAATAAGATAATTATTACATTTAATGCCATTTAAATCCTCAATGTTTTTAATCAAACTTACAACTGCTTTTAAACTAGTAGCTCCACAATCCACTACAACCACACAATCGATTGAGCTGTTATTTTATACACACTTTGATTACTGGTTACAATAGAATCCAGATGGTAATTAAATTATTTTCTTTTCAAATATCTTCCAAATAGTGGATTACTTTATATTTATTAAGTTAAACAAATAACACGCACATTTCTTTCGATTTGATGTAACAGTAACAAATATTATAACTTCGCCTATAAGCTGTAGGCCACAATGTTATTGATAGCGTAACGGAAGACGTTCCGGGTCGTCTTTTAAACCAATGTCAAGGCAAGTCTTGATCTACGTTAGTTCCATATATAAATAGAACGTAGAGGTGAAACCAGACTGGGCGTACAACGCTCAACGTACTAATAACGAAATGACAATTAAAAAACAAAGTGAATAGAAAATGGTCCGCTCGAGAAAAAATCTTGTCATAACAAATAATCTATTCTTAGAGACTATCCATAAAAGATGTTAATTGATTGAACAAATTTTGACAGGCAGTTTTATATATAAAAATAATTCTAATATTGATAAGTTTTTTGTGCATATATATGGTGGTATACCTTTCGAATGATATATCATATAAGCTTAATATCTTCAATTTATAATTAATGAAATAAAATTGCACGACAAATGTTTTAAATGTAAATCATTTATGCATTAATTAATGTACATTTGTAATTACGAAACAGATATGTTAGAAACTTAGCAGACTAAAAGTGAGTTTGTTTCTACCTTTAATTACCTGCTTCACCTTATAAACTAATGATTGACAGCGTAAGTGTGAGCCAAGACTTGTGATTTATTGGCGTAACATGCGTTCAACATTTAATTTCGACTTAAACATTATAGATATAGTCAATTGATCCATAAATAAACGAAATGCTATACATATATATTATGTATTATTTGAACAATTGTTTAACGCTCATAGTTAAAACCAATAATAGAATAATTGGTGTGAATTAATTAAGTTAACTGGTAATAAAATAAATAATTTAAAACTGTACACCGTCGCATATATTTTTTATCGATGTAACCAAGTATCAACTTAGAGAGGGTGGCGGCGCCCTGGCACAGTCGGCACTTATTGTAATGTGAGTAATAATGAGGGATTTCCGATAAGGTATAAATTAATGGTAACACTTCGTGAGGGCACCGAGGGAAGTAGTCGGATACTATCGCCATTGGACACGCGATACTGCTGCAGTGACACTTCATCGGATATTATGTAGCGGATGTCGCTTTAAAATTTATACGATAAGGAAAAATATATAAAAGCAGCAGTTCTTTGTTTTGTTCTTTCAAAACGCCTTAATATAAAAACGTGGTATAGGTAATCTAATGTTTTAACTACAAAAATGGATACGAACATTGTAATTTGTTTGTGTTTGTTAGCTTGTTTTGGTCAAATCTTGCAAGTTGATTAAAACTACTTTTGCTTATCGTAGGACGCGTCAACCAATTTTAGTTGTGGTGGAATTGCTTCGTGTTTCCACTGGTGAATCCATTTTTATCACTACTACTAATATGCTGTTGCTACGAACAATGTTTTGCGGTTGCTACGAACTAAGCAACAGCAAAACATTGCGGTGCACCGTACACGGTATCGTGCTGCGGCACGACGCTGCGCCTTATCCCGGCACCTGCGCCGTGCCGTAAAACGCTGGCTAGTGTCGCACAGTAGACTACACTAGTACGGAGTTGAAATATTACATGTCGGTTCAGTTCCGATAAAAATAAATTATAATATTTTTTATGGTATTTTTTCTATCAAAATATTATAAATAATTTTTACTTAGAAATACTTCAGTTAAGATAAATTTATCCTCGCGATAAGGTTTTTATTTGACATAGAATTGTGTAATGTAAATAAATTATGATATTTTTTTAATTCGAATTTTAATTATCCTTTAGTTTAAATCCGATATTATGTAGTCTTCAAAAAAAAAGACTTAGATTTTAGAGGCAACGCAATTTTTGGATTAAAAGTTTCTTAGATAGAAGTGATTGCATATTTTGACTACTGTCCTCCGTACCACTTCACCTAGTGTTACCATTCATTTAAACCTAACAGAAATTGGCTCATTACAATAACTGTAGGTTTAAATTTTGAAAACGTTCTAATAATTATTATTCTATTATTTATTTAAAAAAAAAAGAAACTTTTACATGTATGTAAATATTATCACATATTTTAATCGTTATAAACGCTCCGCTCCTGTAAATGTCGCGTCATGTAGTTTCCAAGAAATAGGCTATCAAAAGGTTTTTTTTTTTTAAATAGTACTGCTGGACCCAGATTTTAATGCGGTTTAATAAATTCCCAGACTTCAGATATAATAATAGATACCACGCCTATTACAAGTTGCTTTTAAATTTTTACTTATACAAAATTTATATAATTCTTCATGTATTAATCAAGCATATAGTTACCTTGTATTGGGGTTTATTATTTAGCATTTCTGTAATATAAATAAGGCTTATTAGGCATTATATCTGTTTTGTGCCTGTTACCAAGTTACACTACAATTACTATGTAGTAATAATACCGTAATCGAGTCAAACAATAGTTAGGGAACTTTGATAGAGCTATTCGCTTAAGCAAAAAAGAATTCAGAGTGTTTTTCAGCCCATTCAAACTTATAAACTGTTGCTCGTCACGCGAAAACTTCTGCTGAAATAGGTGGTTTAACTTTATTGTGATTGTTAGGTTTGATAATAGCCATGAGATAATAATTCTTTACAAATGCGAACGTATCACGAGTAAGCCGATAACAATAATCTAACATATAATTGGGGAGTTGGGATTATTATAATAATTGCAGTTATACAGCCTGACTATGAGAATTAAGATTTATGTATGTTACTAGTATTTGTGGTACAGTTTATGTAATATTATTTCTCATCTTCAACACTTACTTACATGCTTTACAGCATAAGAGAAAAGCTTGGGAAAGTTCTACACAGGAATAAAAGGCAATAACATAAATTAATGTAAGAATACAAAATAAAATCATGTGATGTAATGTAATGTAAGAGTTGTATATCTAAATGATATGATGACTACATTGACTTGGTGGTAGGGCATTGTTGTGTTCCGGTTTAAAGGGGACTGAGGCAGTGTAACTAAAGTCACAAGATGTAACATCATAGTTCACAAGGTTGGTTCACATTTCTTGCATTTTCAAAGTCTATTGGCGGTGGTGACCACTGAACACGAGGTGGCCCACTTGCCAGTCTGCAAAAAAATGTTTTCTAAGTTCAACGTTCAACTATAACAGAATTTGAAGTAAAGAGAGGAACTTTGTTAAGGATTCTGTAGAATTTATTCCAAAACGTAGCTTCAACACGATTGCTTTACGATGTTTTTATTCACTGTCGAATAAAGGTAACGTTTGAAAGCAATTTCGGTTGCAGGTCAGTAACCTTCTCGAGGTGCTCTCTGTTTTTAACGATTACAGCGAACGACTGACGAGTCGGTGGTATCAAACAGGGAGCACCTGATACTTTGCCTTATGTCACGGTCTCTCTTCAGGGAGTTGAAGGTCCTATCCTAGTCTCTTCCTAGTGACGAGATCGTGTTAGTCTAGCCACATAATCCCGTTGATAATCATATATTTCATAAATACCAAACATTATAAGTGGCCAACAGACAAATATGTGAATGGTTTTTTTAACCGTCTTTAATTTAAATTATATTTTATGATATAAAACGAGTGGCATGTACCTCAGTTTTAACGACGATTATAAAATATAATTTAATAAATATGTTTTACGTAAGAGCTACACTTTACACTAACAAGTCAGAAATCTGGCACGTGTACACTGTTTTCAAAGAACGCAAATGAACGATTAGTGTTTGGTTCCCATGCTCAATTAACACTATCGGGAGAATTTCGTTTCATAGTGAAAGAAACCGTCGAAAACGCAACGTCAGGCTTCGTGCCAAGTAATGAAAAATATGGTCGCTTGTCGCATTTTAGGTGATGAACATGTGGACAAAAGAGTACGTATGTACGTACTCTTATCATTATCATATTGTTTTAGATTGTATTGCATTATATCCAAATAAATACTTTAAAAACTGTAACTGATTTTATCTCTTGCGTGTCTAACTAAATACGTGAACTTGGCAGAATAATAGCGTTCAACTAGCGGAGATTAAACGACATAAAGAAAAAAAAAAAAAGAGAGAATACGATAAACAATTTTTTTGCTCTTATAACTTGTCAGAATTTTTTTGATAATTTTGGTTAATGTTACACATATAAAATAATTTATATTACAAATATAATACGTTTGAAAATGTACTGTACTATGTGCTTGCCGGTTTTAAATTAAATTTAGAATCGTGAATACAGATAATGTATGAAATTTATACTAGGAAAAGCGGATGCCGCCATGACTCCTAATAATGTTTAGAATTTAGTGGTAGTCGCATTGATAATAGCTGCCCTGTGCGTGTATTTATCGAATTTTCTTAGTAGAAATAATATATGTATTAATGCAATCGCATTAGCAACTGTAATCAATGGTCAATTATCATGGTATCAATGCGAAGATCTTTTAGCTTTTTGATTACTGAGCGTTTTCCGCAGTACGGTTTTATGTTTAGCTAATGACGACGACCGACACAAATAACTCGAAACTGAATTTTACGAGCTGTAACATCCGATCGAGTTTTATAAGATCTTTAATTTGTTGAAGATTCAGTATATTTATGTAGTAGTAGCTTGTAAACTATCCTACTGATGGGCTACTGCCTCATCTCCTTTTTTTGAGTAGAGTAGTAGTAGGTTTGGAGCTTACTTCACCATGTTGCTCCAATGTGGGTTGGGATACACGTGGCAGTGGCCTGCATCCAGGCCATCCATTTTCTTGCGATGTTTACCTTCCCCGAACACGAGATGAATTATAAACCGCTATTAAGCACATAAAATTCAGTGATACTTGCCCGGATTTGAACTCGGAATTCTCGGTTAATATTCACATCTTCTAACCACTTGACCATTAAGACAATATAGTTATAATATTGTATATATAACAGATAAAAATTTGTTTTAGATAGCTCTGAAATATTTACATATCACAGTACAGTTACAGTGTCAATATAAACATACAATAGTAAATCAAATGTAATCCCAATAAATTTTAGTAATTAATATTGATACTTTTGTGACTTTAATATTTGAAAATAAGAGTTGCCAATTCCAAATTATCGAAGTTGCAATTTTTAACTGACAATATTGTAAGTCAGATTAACTAGGGTAAGTTTAGAATTAGCAATTAATTGTACATTCAAAACAAACGTATGAGAAATGATTGTTAATTTGTTTTCAAGCGTCTAGTATATAAGACGACGTTGTATTTTAATCAGTGACGATGTTACGAGGTCATACAATTTTATTTCTCGCCTTTATATTAAAAATCAGATTTTTTTCCGATAAATACGACACTGATACATCAGATAACAATTACACATTACACATAATTTAAAATTGTATTATGTGTTATTTTTTCTCACTTTGAATTGTAATTAACTCGTTTCCGCCTTGGGAGGGGGTGTCAGTCAGGTATGACTCTATGTCCTTTTTCTATACTATAACTCTAGTAGTTAAGACGCGAAAGCGTAACAAACAATTAAACTCACTTTCATATTATCATTAATTCATATTATAATTAATTTGTAAAGCAAATATATATATTGCACAGCTTGACTTTTGTTTTTAAAAAACCATTACCTAATGCCGGCCGTCCATTGTACATACGAGTCTGCGATTAAATCTTATAGCGGATAACTATTACGATAACTTTAAGAACATTTCGCTTTAAGCAAATAAAGTACTTCTCTAGTTTTATAGTATTTAAATAAGAAGGTTGTAAATAGATCTTTGTTCGTGTTAATTTTAACACTGGCTACTTCAAGAAACTTCCGTTAAGGAAGTACCTGATAGACAATATGTATTATAATAGGTGTGATTTTTCAAAGTTCAAATTTGGCAAATTGCCTCATTCCGAAGATCGCTTCCTGCGTTTAGATGAAGTGCCTGTTGTTTATTTGTTTGTGTATGTTAATCTCCCTGAGCATAAATCTAAACTATTATCATACGACACATTTAAAGACGACCATTAATAAAATACTTTTTATTTAAAATTCGATTGAACCCAGCCCTATTTTTATTTTTAAATATTTTATAAATGAATTAAGGAAAAGCTTGCATTTATCAACCATTATTAACAACAACAATATTTCGATTAGTAGATTACTTTATCACCGGCACCAAAGGTGTGTAAAATTTACATTCAATCGATTGAGTGGAACTTATACTTATATTGATAAGTGAAGTTAAGTAAAATAAACCTAAAGGGTAGATGTTTCTTTTCTATGGGCAGACTAAAGTGCACCTCGACTGTTGTAATAGTTTTAATTTAAAAATAAAAAATCCTTTCTTTATATTACAATAGCGGTAACCGTGACTTAGTTTCACTTGTGAATATCAATTGATTTCTTCACTGTAGTAACATTTATTTATTTCGGTAAATGTATTAGGTAAGTGACTTATATTCTTATTAGTATTGATATTCCAAACGCTTCCGTCGATAAGATAATTTATCGATAATATTTTACACAATAGTCATGAGCTTAATTGTTAATAAATATATTTTTAGTATAGTTTTCATTCGCATTAACAAATAGTGATTATTAGTATTATGGATTGCTCTCGTAACTAGGCTCTCGGAGATTAACCTTGAGAAATTAAGAAGAAAAAAGAAAGACACTTGTCGATATTCAATGGGATTTTACTGTTTTATAAAAAAGTCTACCTTTTAAGGGTGAAATAAGCGGACATTAAAAGAAGAAGAGGTAAGAATATTCTTTGTGTGAGCAGTCTGACAATCAGATAGTGTATAAAAGAAGTTGCGCGCTTACCATGAGAGGAGAGGCGAGAGTTGATCCGCGCAGTGATGGCGCGCGCCACTTCTGCGGAGTCGGGCGCACGCTGTTGGAACAAGCGAAGTCGCTCGAACAAGCATTCTGACGCCGCGTCATCAGCCATGCGGTACGCTAGACAAAAGTCAAAATTGTGACTTATATACATACGTTTTATGAAAAATACCCATAGCATATAAGCTGCTTAGTTTACAAAGCAAGACAAAAGTTT
Organism: Nymphalis polychloros; assembly: GCA_905220585.2. Taxonomy (NCBI): domain Eukaryota; kingdom Metazoa; phylum Arthropoda; class Insecta; order Lepidoptera; family Nymphalidae; genus Nymphalis; species Nymphalis polychloros. Next base: position 11,097,288 of record HG992243.1, on the reverse strand, counting down.
GTTTAATTTTTTTTCTTTACGGCTTTCTTGAATGAATGTGAAAATGTGGGTTTTACTAAACATGTAATAAGCTTCGTTAATGCAAATGGTGTTTCAGTAAAGTGTTCATAATAATATATTATTATAGTTATATTATTAAGAACACGAGCTGGTGTTTAAATTGATGTTCAAAGTTGATATTCTATGTCATGAAAACGTTATATTACCAGTTTGTATATTATCAATAGATAAGGATGCACTATTATAATTGTTTGTGTATATGAAATTAATGTAAGGCTAAACTAAAACACTTGTCGATAAAAATTAACATTGTCATGAATGTAGCTTGTAGGTCAAAACACAAACATCAAGTGTGGACGGTTTATTTGTGAATGGATGGCAAGACGTTTTGGCTATATTTATTTACAAAATAACCGTGAAACGTACGTGCGTGAGTGCGTTGCTTTGTGTTGTCCTTTTCTCAGTAATTGATTGTGACAGATTGTAAATAAACAAATTTAAATAATGTTATACACTCGATCTCTGCACCCCGCGGCGGCCCTCGGCCGACTACTTGCAGCGAACTGAAAATCGTATAGTGCGGGGGCGGGCGCGTTACGTCAGGTTAAATCTATCGTCCCAGCACGACTATGCTCGGGGTTAATTACTTTTAAAATTCATTATATGTATTGTATTTTCAAACGTATGTAATTTATTTTTAATTTTAATTATCAATCAATCAATCAATCAATCAATTGACTATGCTCGGGGTTAATTACTTTTAAAATTAATTATATGTATTGTATTTTCAAACGTATGTAATTTATTTTTAATTTTAATTAAATAAATAAAATATATTTGTTTATGTATATTAACGCAATTTATTAAGTCTAACCAAAACAGACGTAAAAAAGTATAAATGATTAATTATTCACTTAATGAAAAGAAAATGTCTGAAACTGTAATTTAATATTGTGAATATAAAATAAATTTAATGTTTATGAATATGATATTAAATCATACTTTCTAACAAAGCCTATAGAATTATTTTGCGAGCCTATATCAACTGAATTGGACTGACTTACTAGACAAAATACATCACCCTTACTTACGCTATGTTAATATTTGATACGATTACTTCATTTATTAAGGGTGTATCAGAGAGAGAAAGAAATACATTAATTAATAATTATATTGATAAAGATATAAGCATATATATTTAATATTATTATATTAAATAAATCCAAACTAATGTTATAAATGCGAATTAACTCTGTAACGTTTTCATAACTTAATCACTGCATCGATTTTGAAGAAACTTTGTATTTAAAACTAGGTAGAATTTAAACAGAGAAAAATCAACAAAAAAGTCTCAAGTAAAAGCCATTTAAATTATTTAATATCGCTTCCCGGCAAGAAAAGTGTCACAACACATATTAGGTACAAAATGACATAACCACAGCATTAATTAATAGCGCGTATTACATTTGTCCGGCTGAAAAAATGTCGTTATTATGATGGTTACCGCTAGATGGCACTAAGTTATCTTTTTCACGGAGCCGTTTCGCTCCGAACACCGGCGTGAACAGTGTCACATTTGTGTTAATACAGAGTAGATGTACTGTCGCCAGAAAAGTGTTTTAACGTGTGATGTGACTTTTTATCGGTAAGTTTTACGTTTAAATATTAGAATTGTTACTAAAAAGGCGGCACAATCTGTGTTATTACTGTATTGTTGACGAAAAAGCATTGTAAATATTGCCAGATCACACAAAAAACAGACATAACCTGTAAAGGGTCTCTTTTTTACTGTTTCTGATCTATAATCGCGATTTAAGGGAATTTATAAAAACGCAACACATGTAATGTCGTTTTTGTTGTAAACTTTTATAATAATCACGAGTTATATGTTGCGTTCGGTCTTTTTTTCTGTATAAAATTGAACTCAATGCCACGTTGCGTATTTTATTTATTTAATAGTACTAGTCTTTACTAATTGTTTATTTTTTTAGGATCAATATCAATAATAATTGTTTTTTAGATCTCGACACATCTACATCAAAAAAAATGTGAAAATAAGCAGTACGAAACTGAAGATCAAAACATAATGCATACGCAATGTACAAGTCCAAGTATTATTGATATAAGAGAACCTTTTTGTACAGGTTTGTTAATATTTAAATTGTACTCTTACTTTGAAGTTTGATAAATCAAATTACTCTCATTGTTTTAGATGGAAATACAACATCAGATAAAGAAAATGTTTATTTCGAAGACAGTGATGACAGTGTTACAAGACCCAAATTTTAAAATTGACTGTGGATATAATAGTTCTACCTCAGGCAGCAGCGTTGGTCGGCCGACTATAAGAAAACGTGTTAAGCGGAATTCACCAATATTGTCGGAAGAGGAGCATCAAACCCAACTTTACGTAAATATTGGTGCACCAGATAATTTGGCTGTGACTCCTTTTACTTCTAAGAATATTCCACAGTGCAAGCGGTCCATATTTTCTGATTCCTCTTCATCGACTTCCTCGTCAAATAGTAGTAGCAGCAGTAGCAGTAGCATCAACAGCAGCCATAGCAGCAGTAGCAGCAGTATCAGCAGCAGCAATGCTATTTCTAAGTCTAGGTCACCTGAAACTCGCTGTAGTTCTAATGATGCAGTACTAGCCTGTCTGCCATGTAACCAAGAAAGAAACTTACCTGACAATAATGTTCTTGGGCAAGTTATGAGTCCAGTACGTAAATCTAGCAAAAAACGTAAATCTTGTATGAACGAATGGTTGTCAAATAAAGCAAAAATATTAAGAAACACCGGAAAACCTTACACTTCTCGTCCCAAAAAAAAAAATGTCTGAGAGATGCTTGAAACCTCCGTGTGGTGAAAAATGCAAATTAAAATGTACCCAAAAAATAAATAATGTTAATAGATCTAAATTATTTGAAAACTATTGGCAATTAGGAGACCTGGCTGCTCAACGTAATTTTATTCATAAGAACATGAAAGCGATTATTCCTGCGTATAGATTTACCGGTAAAACTCAACCACGAAAACTGAACCATAGCTTTTGTTTCCGAATTAATGAAGAGCCTATTCGAGTATGCAAAACTTTTTTCAGGGCGACACTAGATATTAATGATCGTGTCATCAGAACAGTTATTGAAAAATCTAAAGACGGTTTTCTTGAACAAGACATGAGGGGCAAACACGGCAATCATAGCAATGTTGCAGAATCTATTTGCCAGGGTGTCAGAGATCATATCAATTCAATACCAAGAATGGAAGTTCTTATGTAGTGAACATAAGAACAAACTCGTCAAGGGAATATATTGATGGGGGAAAGTCGCTCAGTGATCTTTATAGAGATTATAAAACTTTGTGTGACTCTAATTACGTGCCCTATGCAAATGAGACATTGTACTCAAGAATTTTTAATGGTGAATTTAATATCAGTTTCTTCAAGCCGAAAAAAGATAGATGTGAACTTTGTGTACGTTATGAGAACGCCCAAGGTGATACGAAGAAAGACTTAGAAGTCCAGTATTTAAAATACATTAAAGAGAAGAACCTTTCCCGAATTGAAAAAGACGCTGATAAAAAAAACTTTGGTCCAAATAAAATGATTGCAATTTATGATTTGCAAGCAGTCCTGCAACTTCCACGAAGCAATACATCTATTTTTTATTACCCTAACGATTATATTATTCTAGCCGGTGATTTCAACTTATCTAATGTTACATGGTCAGGCTCCGAACCAACCTTTCAAAAAAGTGGAGGAATCGAATTGCACAATGCTTTCATCAATTTTTTAGATATATGTAATCTATCAGGTCTGGAGCAACAAAAAACTATTATAAACGCTAAGCAAAATATATTAGATCTTTTGTTAAGTAACATTGACTTCAGTGTGAGTCAATCCTCTAGTCCTCTTATCTCAGAGGACATATATCATCCATGTCTTCAATTTAATCTCTCTAATTTACTATTTCGTAAATAGCGCCCGAAACCTATTATTAAACCAAACTTTTTCAAATTGACTACATCCGAATCAATAAACATCTGTCTACGATTAAATGGCACGAAGTACTGTCAGCTGATTCAATTAACGGCATCGTTGAATTTTTTTATTCTATTTTAAACGAAACCATACAGAAATTTGTTCCAGTATCAGCGAAGTATAAATCTAATTTTCCTGAGTGGTATTCCAAATCTTTAATTCATATCGTGAAAGAAAAACTTATGAAACAAACTATGGAAACAACACAAAAATCCTCGTGACTATGATGAGTTTGCTATATTAAGAACAAGGCAAAAATTGATTCAACGAAAACGTTACGACTCCTACAATCAACGCATGCAGACTTATATCCTAAAAGACCCTAAACTTCTATTTTCTTTTACTAAATCTTTAAGAAATAATAAAAATGGATATCCAACTAAGCTAACATTAGGTAAGACAACTTATGCAGATGAAGCTGCTGCTTGTAATGACTTTAGTAAATTCTTTAAAAGTGTCTTTGTTAAACCAGCAAACTCCTACGACTTGGAAAGTTTTTCAGCTTATTCTCACAGAGGACCAATCTGCAAAATCGTTTTAGATGAGGATGACATTTTAAAATTGCTCAAAGCATTAAAGCTCAATAAAGAGACAGGAAACGACGGTATTCCACCTATTTTCTTAAACAGATGCGCAGGAAATTTAGCTAAGCCACTATCTATAATTTTCAACCTCTCCATAAACAAGTTTTGTAGTTTTCCAGATATCTGGAAACAAGCGCTTATAGCACCCATACACAAAAATGGCTCTAAAACACAAATTGAAAATTACCGACCCATTTCAATACTAAATGTGATAAGCAAGCTATTCGAATCAGCTGTTTACACTCACCTGAGCCCTATCATTTATGAAAGCATTGTGCAAAATCTATCCCCTGCGAGCAGTACGGCTTTATGAAAAATCGTTCAACCGTACCAAATCTAGCAGTTTTTACTAACTATGTACTACGAAGCATGGATGACAGATGCCAAGTTGACGTGATCTATACGGATTTTGAAAAAGCGTTCGACCGCGTGCATCACGTTATCCTGCTACACAAATTAAGCGTTTTGGGTGTACACGGAAACTTGCTTCGATGGTTGACATCGTATATTTAGTACCGAATGCAGGCCGTAGTAACAGGAAGTGCCAGAAGTGATTTTATAAATATACCGTCAGGGGTTCCTCAAGGTTCCAGCATCTGATGTTCGCTGATGCCAAGAATTTTTTTCTTAAGATACGTTCCATTGAAGACTGTTTCAAGCTACAAGAAGGCCTAAATTCCTTGACAGATTACTACATTAAAAATAGAATAATTGTTAATATTAAAAAAAGTCACTACATAACGGTAACTCGTAAAAAAAAAAATGTTCGATTATAAAATTAACAATGTAAATATTTCTAGAGTTGACAACGTCAAAGATTAAAATTGATGCTAAGCTATCAATGTGTGATCACGTAGAGGTCGTGGCAGAAAAGGCATACAAGCAGCTAGGCTTTATTAAGCGTATTACAAGTACCTTCAATAATATTGACTGTATAAAAATCCTGTATTTTGTGTACGTTCGAAGTATACTTGAATATGCTTGCAATATTTGGACACCCTATTATATTATATATACTCAGACCCTCGAATACATTCAAAACCATTTTCTTAGATATCTTGCTTTTAAGGATTACAAACGATTTAGCAGCTATGAAGAGGTATGTGCTCACTATAAAATAGACGCACTTGAGCACAGAAGAGACCAGAGCGATATACTGCTACTTCAAGCAAATTTGAAAGGTATAATTGACTGTCCTGACCTGTTATCAGCCTTTTCGTTAAACGCATCTTCTTTTAGATCCCGGAAACCTAACCTTTTCTATGTGCGTAAGTCAAACTCTAACTATGCCCGAAATTCCAGCATACTACGTCTGGCACGAACTTATCATCAACAGCCAATCGTAGTCCACTGCTGAACATAGGCCTCTCCCAAAGTGCGCCAAAGCTCCCGGTCCTCCGCCTTCCGCATCCAGTCGGTGCCCGCCACCTTCATAAGGTCATCGGTCCACCTGGCTGGAGGGTGCCCTACGCTGCGTTTGCCGATTCGCGGTCTCCACTCTAGGACTCGTCTGCTCCAACGGCCATCGGTCCTACGACATACGTGACCAGCCCACTGCCACTTCAGTCTGCTAATTTTGCAAGCTATGTCGGTGACTCCGGTTCTTTTCCGGATAATCTCATTTCTGATCTTATCCTTCAAAGATACTCCGAGCATAGCTCGCTCCATAGCACGCTGAGCGACTTTGAATTTGAGGACTAGTCCCGCAGTTAGTGTCCACGTTTCGGCACCGTATGTCATGGCAGGTAAGACACATTGGTTGAAGACTTTCGTCTTCAAACATTGCGGTATAGACGACGTGAGGACTTGACGAAGGTTGCCAAATGCTGCCCATCCCAAGCGAATTCTTCGATCGGCTTTCTTCTCGAAGTTGTTCCTACCGACTTGTATAACCTGTCCTAGGAAGGTATATTCACTAACAACTTCGAGAGGTTTCCCTTCGACGTATATCGGTCCCGGCACGACATGCCTATTGAACATGACCTTGGTCTTGTCCAAGTTCATACCGAGACCGACACGCCGGGAAGAATCGCTTAGGCTACGCAGCATTTCGGTGAGTTGTTCCAGCGACTCTGCTATGATGACGATATCATCGGCAAATCGAAGGTGTGAGATGTACTCGCCGTTTACATTGACTCCATATCCAGTCCAATCCAGCGTCTTGAAGACGTCTTCCAACGCTGTCTCACCCCTCTGCGCAGTTGGATCGCCTTCGTCTTACAGCCTTGGATGTGAACAGTAATCGTAGCGGCGTTGTACAGACATCTCAGTACCTCGATATATCTCCAATCGATATGACATCTCTGCAATGAGTCGAGCACAGCCCAGGTTTCGATGGAGTCAAAGGCTTTCTCGTAATCCACGAAAGCCATACACAGCGGTTGATTGTACTCTTCGGTCTTCTGCACAATCTGCCGAACAGTATGGATGTGGTCTACGGTGCTGTAGCCCGATCGAAAGCCGGCTTGCTCTGGGGGCTGGAACTCGTCAAGTCGTCTGGCGAGACGGTTCGTGACGACTCTTGAGAACAGCTTATACACGTGACTCAGGAGGGAGATTGGTCTGTAGTTTTTCAAGAGGGTTTTATCACCTTTCTTGAAAAACAGTACCACCTCACTTCCGCTCCACGTTTCCGGGGTCTTGCCATGTTGGATGACGGAATTAAAGAGGCTTGCTAGCTCTTTCAGGACCGGAGTCCCGCCTGCCTTAAGCAACTCTGTTGTGATTCCGTCATCTCCCGGAGCTTTGTTGTTTTTAAGCTGTTCTAGAGCCGCCCTAATCTCGCCTAGGTCAACGACCGGGAACTCCTCGGAGTAATGGCGCGTAAGAGGGGCGCGCTGGTCATCAACACTGATTCCCTCAGGTTTATCCGATCTTGAAGAGAACAACTGCCCATAAAACCTCTCTACTTCTCCGACGATCTCAGGCCTTGAGGTAACGACCCTACCATTTTCAGTTTTAAGTTTTGTCAGACGCGGCCTCCCAAACTTGCGAGCGAACACTTTCGGTCCCCGATTTTGCTCAATCGCAGCCGTGATGGCACGGGTATTGGAACATCGGAGATCGCGTCGCGTCAGCGTTTTTATAGTTCGGCTTATCTGACAAAAACGATGGTAGTTCTCGTCGTTTCCTCATGAGCTCGAGTGTCTCAGCAGAGAGTTTTGGTGCGCTGTCTCTTTTCTGTGGCGGAAAACACTTGCTGGATGTGTTTTGCAGTATTTTGACCAGCGTATTGGTTTTCTTATCAATATTGCTTACGGTTTCCAACGCGGTGAATTAATTTTGAAGCTCCATTTGGAACTTTTCGGAGCCTTGAGCAGCTTGGAGCATGGTAGGTCGGAGAGTAGACCTCATCAGTCGCGATCTTTCGGCTTTGAAGTCGATATCTAGAGTGCCTCGAACCAAGCGGTGATCACTGCCGGTATTAAACCTGTTGATCACTGAGACATCTCTAAATATGTGCCTTTTATTCGAAATGATAAAGTCTATCTCGTTCCTTGTCACGTTATCGGGGCTTCGCCAGGTCCACCTCCTCTGGGGCTTCTTTTCAAAGAAAGAATTCATCAAAAAGAGCCCCTGCGCTTCGAGAAAGTTTACCAGCATTTGCCCCCTGTGATTTCTGCCGCCCAAGCCGTAAGGTCCGACTTTCGATTCACCGTTATCTTGTACTCCCACTTTAGCATTAAAGTCTCCCATAACAACATTGTAGTGGGCCTTCGAGGTGTTGTTAAGGGCCTTTGCGATGTCCTCGTACATCGCTTCTACCACATCATCAGAGTATGCCGAAGTTGGCGCATATACCTGTACGACCTTCTGGGAGTACCTGTCGGAAAGTTTTAGGACAAGGTACGCTACCCGGTTCGTCACACTACTGATTTCTACAATGCTGCTAATAAGATCCTTTTTGACTAGAAAATCGACACCACCCTGGGAGAGTTTCGCGGAAGTAGAGTAAGTTACCGGACTCTAGAGTTATCGTGTCCTCCCCCTGTCTTCGGACTTCAGATAACCCCAGTATGTGCCAGTTTATATGACTTAACTCTACTTCTAATTCAGCGAGGTGTGTAGTCGTCTATGGTAGCCTAGCCTGCCATGAACCGGTGATTCTTCGCACCCCCTGCCCTGCCGATACCGCGACCGCTACCTTGGTCGGGCCTAGCGGGCTTGCCGGTAACTAGGGGCCTTTTTTTCAGCTCACCTACCATTTGGGAGGGTTTGCCCATACTCGCCGCGCTGGGCAGGCGTGTTGGCGAGTGCAGTAGGGCGGTAGTTGTTTACGGGGGAGACGCTGCTGCTTTTCCTAGTCCCTTAGTCGCCTCTTACGACACCCACGGGGAAGAGATGGGGGAGTGCTATTCTAAGCCGGGCACTCCACGAACTTATAACAATATTTATTCTAGTCTCGACTTTTTCCACTTATCTAAAATGCAATTAAAAAGAGAAATAATTCAACTTCATCTTAAAAAATAAAGCGAAAAGCCACACACACACGCGCACACGCTCACACACACAGCGAGCACACGCACGTATACGATTTTCTCGCATTAATAAAAAGCAAGAATGATAAAAAAAAATCTAAAAACTGTGTTATAAAATTGTAATCTTATGTGGCCATATTTAGTCATAAGTAACAACTGTACAATCATTGTAAAAAACGCTGTTGATTGCAAGTAAATATAAATAAATAAATTACAAATCCAAACTCAATACCTTAAATTTTACTGTGTGTCTAATTGGTGATGATAAAATTGATTGTTTCTATTGGCATGAGGGAGAAGCAAACCGCGGAGCTGATGAAATTGGATCTTGTTTGTTCAAGTTTATTGAAAATAGTGTGGTAAATTACGATGGACCAAGCTTAGATCTAATATTTTACTCTGACAATTGTTGTGGTCAGAACAAAAACAGATTCATAATTTCGATTTAATTGTATGTGCTGTTAAAATTCCCTATAGTAAAGTCTATTACACGTCTATTACATTTTTCGAGTCTATTTTTAAGTCTCTAAGTGAGTAATTTAGCTGTTTTTTAGTTGATTGTTAGTTCACGTAAAAAAGAATATTTTTAACTATAAAGAAGTGTGTTTTGAATTTTTTTCTTATTTTAAAAACATGTTAAAGAGAGGTTTTAATTAGTTATTTTTTTTATTGTAGGTGCCTAAATTTTATAAGTAAAGACAGTTAACCAATAAAAGTAATGATGATGATTGCATTTAAACGTCTGTTTAAGAAAAATTATTTCATGTTTTAAGATTATTTTTTTATATTGTTATCGGCCAACGAGTGAATTAAGACTGATTGTTAATTAGGCCAAAATTAGTAATTTATAATTAAGAAGTTATTTTTCGATGTTTCTATTTACCAAATTTTAATGAGAAGTTTATAATTTGGTTACTTTTTCTTTATTTTTAATTAATATTGAAGACTTTTAATAATAAAAGTAATGGTGATTACATACATTATAATGTGTATTATTTTTTAAACTACAGAAATTTTAATCGAAAAAATAGTCATAATATTCATCAAATTAAAAGTTTCTTAAAAAATAGTTAAAAAAATATACAATTTTGCTATTAAATTTAATGCCCTATAATAAATATATAAATAAGCTATTTACACACCATATTTCAGCAATCTGACTATTATAGTTTTTAAATTATTGACGTCTAGATGAATACATACACGTTAGATACATTTTCTCGAAACAGCAATTTTTGTATTCTGACACTTTTTTTGCCGGGAAGCGATATGTTATTAACAATTATATTTAACGACGCTTACATTTTTTTTTCGGCTTTTTGATTTCCTTTGCCTGAGCCGACGAATCGACCTTCGTCACAAAGTCCTTCAAAAAACAATGGTAACATTAAATAAAAAAATTATAAATTAATTATAACTCATCATGTCAAAAAGTATCATTGAGGGAAGTATTCTAGACAAAACGTAGATTACCATCAAAAGAATAATAAACATACGGAAAAATTGTGTTCTTGTTTTTAAAAGTGCTTCAACTTTTATCAGTTATAGGTATCATATATTTAATCGCAATTCAATAAAATATTGAATTTAAATATACTTTTATAATATGAAATAACATACCTGGTATTTCTCATTCATCACAGAAATTAAATCTGTTTTTAATGTTATTGATCATAATATTCATATGATTTTTCTTTACCAAATTGTATCAAATAATTGATATTTTTAATCTGCATTTTTAAATGTCATTGCAAATAATTGACAAATAGCTTTTACATTACATTTTAATCGCTAATGGCCAGTGTTGCTAAATTTAGTGATTATGTAATAACTATACATCCGAATTTGAATTATTTAAATTTAAATAGAATATTAATTAATTTGATTAAAATTTCCAAACTTTTTTACCCATACAATCGTTGTTATGAATATTCAAGATTTATTTTTATTGTTTATTTACATAAAATAAAGAAATTTCCTTGGTGTCTGCCTGTCTTTCGATTTCATTGTTATTTACTAATAGATTATTTGAGATTGGATATGGAACAGCCGTAGAAAAAGTAATTTAATATAGTTAAGAGTGATTTTTATTATTAATGGTTTACTCGTTACAAAAAGTAAAAATTTTACTCTATAAATAAAATAAGACTTTAGAGAGTAAAAGACTATAGAATTGAGAAAATGTCTTTAAAAAAGAGATTACTTTTACAGTTGAATTGTGTTATAAACCTGTTTTTTTTTTACTATAATTATAAATAAGGGTCCTCCAGACCGATTACGGCCACGGCGGCCAATCTCAAGAGAGATTAGCCAACTGCTCAGGACATATTATAGTGCACAAGTGTGTGCGCAAACACAGGTGCACTCTCTTTTTCTTAGCTCTCATAATCCGATGGAACGGCAATCCGACACGACCGGAAAGGGTTCAGGCGCAGGACCAACGGCTTAACGTGCTTTCCGAGGCACGGGAGTGTAAACACTTCCAACTTCCAGACTCCGGGCTGCTACTGAGAATTTTCTGACAGAAAATCCCAATAACTATTTATTGGCCCGACCTGGGAATTGAAGCCAGGACCAACGGGTCTGCGGCCTTATATATAGCCACTAGACCAACGAGCCATTTGGCTAATCTCTCTTGAGATTGGCCGCCGTGGCCGAAATCGGTCTGGAGGACGTTTTTTTTTATTTTTTTTTAATTATAATTATATTGTTTAATGTGTGTGTATGTGCATAACAAACATACATGATATTTATCAAAAAATATTTTCATCACGTTTATCTACAACCAACTGTACAAACACTTAAAATTTAATGGATTTGTAATTTTGACGACTACCAAACAAGTTTAACGCAGTAGAAATGTCAAGAGTGAGGCTTGGAGCCACTGGAAGCAAATGTCAGTCGGTGATCTGTATCTAATGAGATCTAGAGCAGCCTTGCGAGTGATAGGGTGACAATGATATTGCTTTATTCACGAGACATAATTGATTACAGTGTTTTTTAGAAAATTTTATGTTCTTTTAGTACGTACTGCAGTTAACATGAAGTTGAAGTTACTACTGATTGTAATGTGTAAGTGAAAAGATTATATAACCATCTGTACATATCTACTGTATTTTAATTTAATTTATTTATGAGAGTTATCAGACTGACAGTATCTATTTATTAAGAAATAAAAGATGAAAAATCCGTTAATTTGCTTTTTGATATCATTTATTAGGTATGTACGAGTATACTGCCAAAGCCTGCATAAATGTACATAAGTAGCAATTGAATTATCATCTTAAAGTGAAGTAGAAATATTAACCCACAGTTGACACCGCAGCCCACATCGCAGAACTTCAGTGATATTAAACACATGTGGATTTTCTCACGATGCTTTCCTTTACCGCAGATCACGAGATGAATATAAACATAAATTAAGCACATGAAAGCTCAATGGTGCTCGCGTGGATTTGAGTCCGCAATTATCGGCTAAGATTCACGCGTTCCAACCACTGGACCATCTCGACTCAGTAGGTAATAAATAATACTTATGACTTTGTTATTAAAGTCTCTCAGACATCGAAATATGAGCACTGCATTCCTCCTGCAGCCTGGGTGCTTCTGAGAATGTATTAATGATTGAAAATAACCTTTTAATTGCAACACCAATTTCTTTCCTTCTGTCATCAGTACTTATTACTTATTTAATAATAATAAGACAACAAAGGATTTCGTAACTATATATTTTTTATACTATTCTTATAATTTAGCTGGATGGTATTATATGTAAAAAAAAAATATATTTAAGTAATTTATTTTCATAAAATGTGTATATCTCAGTATTATAATAATGCACTATGTACTAGAAGGAACATACATGCCAGTGAGGCATTGTTTTGATAATTTGCTCTGTCACATATAATTTGCGTACAAAAATAAATAACACGAGAAGAATTATATTGTTTACTAAATATTTTTTATAAACAATTCTTGTAATACATTTTATTAACTTGATTTCGACTACAGTAGTACAGTGTAGTTCATACCGTTGTGCTCTCAATATGTTTCTATATTTTAACTATTTTCTTTGTAGTGTCTGGGGCTGTAGTGTAGTATTATCAATTCCAATTACTGTCAAATCTACTATGGATTATACAGGTGTAGGTGTGAGCATAAATGTGCAAAAGGTATGACGTGGATATATGTATAATTGTGTATATATTTAAAGTTTTACTTTATTGTTATACTACCAATATTCAGAATGAGGAAAATTCTGTGGCGTCTATAACTTTTAGATTTTATTTACTAGTATTAATATACTGATGAGCTTGTATATAATAAATCGTGAAAATAATATATGGTTTTCAGTCAGGGATAGCTTCTATGTGAGTACTATGATATAAAATATAAATTAGAAGTGCGTGTTTGCATTTGTTGGATGCATAAATTCTAAGGCCGATAACCCTCTCGCGTTAGGCACGGCATTCCTTAACGCGTAATATGAATTAAATTTATATAATTAGATGCTTGTAAACCTACTATTCGCGTACATAAACTGTACATTATTATAATTAATCTGTAAATTTAGTTTAGTTAAACGAACGCTTTAATCTAAGCCAAAAATATACTTTCATGGTTTTACTAACATAATTATATAACGAAACACAAGCGTGGTTAAATAAGCTCCAAATCTTCGCCTCAAAAAAGTATAGAAGGCTTTAGCCCAGAATTGGGATATTCACAGGCTGTTAATTTTACTTATATCGACTTTAATTTCACTTTCAAAGTTCCGTCTTTCAAAACAATTTTTTTTTCACGAATAGATAATGAATAAGGTTATTCAAGATCGACTTATATTATCTTGTTAATTCAATATCAAAGTTATTTATTTGATACAACTCCCCCGTGATTGGAATAGGCACAAGTTCGTGTATACATATCGCAGAATATCTTGTAGCAAATTTGTACCTACAAGCTTTCTTACAATTTTATTCTCATTTGCGTTTGCTCGGACTTGAACTCGTTCGAATATCAGTTTAAAAAATTGTTTACTGTACACAAGACCAGCTCACCTCAATATATACAAATATTAGGTATTTAAAATTAAAAAAAAATGTTAATAACATTTTCAGGAAGATAATAAAACTGTCAATTTGCAACAAGTTATCACTAAAGTAACGGAATCTGACGCAATTAATATGCAAAGTAAAATACCAGCGAATATTTCAAGGATTCGAGTAAAAAGACAGAGAGGTGGTGCAGGTGAAGATAAAAAAATGGGCCTGTCAGTATTTAAAATATAATAATGTCAATTGGTTTTTTATCAGTTTTTATCTGTTATAGGTAGGTTCGCTGAAGCATCTAAAATGCCACAGTTAAAATTGCTTCGGCTGTTTCTTCAAATGTTTAAAAACTCTTGGGACAGTGCGTACGTCGGCGGAGCACACCCTCTACACCATAACGTCCCTAAAATCATCGTTGGATTGTACAAGCAAAGAGTTGTCGAATTCTTCATTCCGGACATTGGAGACGATACAAAGAAGACTGAATAATAAACATTGTTTATTTTATTATTTATATGTACATATATAAATATTCTTTATAAATTAAATTACATCGATCAACTATTTTCACGTTATAATGAGTATTTGTTTTTAAAGTAGTATTTATACTAGTTCTACTGGATACTACCCTTTGCTAGAGGCCCCGGTTAGTAAGGATGTCTAACGAGCCTACAATATTTTTTGTTCTTTCATAGACAAGAATATCTTTTTCATTTAAAATATATTTACTAGAAGGCTCTGTTATGATATTCCTTCTTAATTTTTTATTGTATAATTTTATTTTTCGATTACATAGATATGTATAAATTCAATGTCTATTGTGAGTATTTTCAAGTGTTCTCTATTTACTCTTCTATTTTCAATGATTATTAGTATATTAGTATGATAATATTAGTAAATCAGTATTAACATTACATCTACGATGTCAATTATTGCCAAAATAAATTAGCTTGCAACTGGATTTGGCTATTATTGTAGAGTATTTGCATGTACATTGCAATTGTGCAAGAAGTGAACGATGAATACAAAGTTGGAGTCATATCTAGTTTCTTTCTGTCCGCGATTGTAAGTGGGTGATCTCGAACAGGTATAAAAGAATCGTCTGCGGATTAAAACGAGTACAGACAAATCGGTACTCTTAAGTCTAGAACCTCCGAGATGAAGGTACGAAAAACCATAACGCTTTAAATATTAAAATAAAATGAATTATTATTATTATATGTTATATTATGATATATAATATTTGATTTTAAATATAAATTTGCTTTGGTTTAAGAATTCGTTCAAATGTGTGTTATTTTATGTAGGTGATTGTGCTCTTAATCTGTGCGGTAGCCAGTACCTCGGCTGGCAATGCAGTAGCGTGGCCGGGTGCGATACCCCTCACTCCAACAGCAGTGAAGACTATAATACCACCCCAAGTACAAGGCTTTGGGTATTCTACAAGCCAATACATAAATTCAGTAAGTCAAATTTAGTTTAGTTATGTTATAGGGTATTTTTTTATTTAAAGTTTTTAGTTTAATATGGAATTACTTTATTTCCAGATTCCATCAGCGCCAATCGGTTATCAACCACAACTGAGCTATCAAATTTCTCTGCCAAACTATCATCACTATCAGCCCGTCGTAAGCGCTCCATACTATCCTAACGGTTTTCTATATCCTTCTTTGGTTCCTGCTGCTCCTATTGCACCCGTTTCCCCGATTTCTCCTATTGGAGCTATCAATCCCGTTGCTCCAAGTTTTCCTATTCAACCTCCAGTACAAAACCCAGGATCAGACCAACCCGCTGGTGATGAAGATACAGCAGTGATTGAAGCAGCAGATTCAACATCTAAACAGCAACAACCTTCTCAACCACAATTACCTCCTGACTTTTCACAAACATCCTTAGATTCAAAAAATATGCCACAATATCCTCAGATACCTGAAGCTTCTCAACAGTTTCCATTTTATCCACAATTTCCACAATTTATTCAACCAGGATTAAATTTCCCTCCCCAACAATCAGGACTGCAACAGAATCCTTCGTTGTCTCAAGACTCCTCGTCAACTTCGAGTTTTCCCGCTGCTGATAACACAGATAAGGGTCTAGTTGACGAAGACACAGTAACAGTGGATTCTGCGTAATTTTAAATATTAATTAGTTCAATTTCCTGTTTTTTACATACATGCTTGTTATACTTGGCATGCAAGCTATCAATATTAAAATATGTATTTTATAAATACCTGTTTAATTACATTCTTCCTCCAAACATTGATCATTTATAATATTCAATTACATATATTTTTAGTTTTTGCTTATTTTTTGTTTCCAATGTGTTTTGTAGATTGTAAAAGTTAATCATAATGAACGATATGTCAATGTGATACAGAGGTACATATAACATGGAATACTTTTGTAGCAAGATTCTAAAAGTCAAGGTAATTCTAATAAATGAATTGTGTGACAGTTGAATGAAGCTTAACACTTCACTGTGGGTAGATTGTCGTAACAACCATGTCTCTAACAAATCACTAAAATCATATGCTTTGCATCTATAAGAAGGTTAGGTTCCACTTACCGATTTGAAAATGAAGTAATAATAAAAAAACATATAATAGGTGTATAATAGGCGGTTATTGCAGTATTTTAAGTAAATGTAAAATATTTGTTTTGGAATTAAAATTTAAAAATATGATATGGGATTATTTATGTTTTTTTTTTCAAAATGTATGTTTAGTTAAAATATTTTTTATATTGATAAACTAGAATGAACATATTTAGAAGCAGTTATCGCTATAAATAAAAAACATAAAAGTGAATAATTATGGTTTATTTTTGTTAAAAACCATTTACCAGAAGCCAGGCTTTCTCTCTCCGATCCACTTATAGAAATCTTTTTCAGTGGTATTCTTACCGTTCAATCCAAGTGAAAAGTAAAATGAATAAGGAAACCACACGGTATTGAAAGTTATTGTGATATTGTACCCTCCAACCCCATCTATAACAGGCAGGCTCAAACGATTTGGAAGAAGCAAACGAGCACAAACAATAGTGCATTCTATTCCGGCTGATATCTGCAACATATATATATATTCTATAGTGTAACTAATTAACTAATTTACGCTCGCGGCTTCTCCCACGTGCGTGGGGGGGGGATTGGGAATAATTGATGCCGCAAAATTTCATGATGATAAAATATTAACATATAGTATTATATTAATAAGTATATGAAAATGTAAAAAGGGTGCGTCTCGCCATCAAACTTCTAGTTTGGCGAGAACATTGTATTTGTATTTAAGTTTGTTTTTTGTATTTGATAATAAAAAAAAATAATAAAAATAAATACAGTATTGTATTAACCTTGATTATTATGTTCAATTTCCCCGGAGGGTCAGCATTAACTTCAAAATTCTCCGAATAGAAAAATGCCGTTCTACTTTGTTTTTTCACACTCTTATAGCAATAGTCTCCAGACACAAAGGTACGGCCTCGCCATCCAGACTTTTGCTTCCGTCTTGCTCTCAAATATTGACTATGTATACCTATACCTTGACATTGAATGAAGTATGTTGTAAATTATTTATTAAATTGTATTAAAAAATATAATAGGACACTAACTCTCTATCGTATTTACCATACATATATACATAAATAGGAATATAACATAATTATTCAATACTTAGAGTACAAGTTGATAGTATTACTTTTTAAAATAAAAGATCCGTTAACCAGAATTAATTAGAATGAACCAATAATCCCTTTGATCCATATGAATCGGAGAAAATGAACACTAAATAAACAAAAAAATGCTGTTTGCATAAAGTACACACAACTTATAAATAGGTTTTTTATATTTACATTTATGTAATGTCTAGCAAACTCTTGGCAAGCGCAGAGAAAAATAGAAGGACAAACATTTTAAAAACTTACTTAAACTTACCTTTAATGTGTTTTATAAGTCATGCATAAACAAATCAAATGTTAAGTTACTTTATTTATTTATTCACCCGGTTGTTTTTTTAGCACTAGATAAAATAATTGTCACGCAACGCAGTTTTAAAAGGTCCTTCTCCAGCAGCGTTAAGAACCGACAATATAATAAATTTGACATGTGAATATCTACCGCCTTATTCATAAACATTATTTAACTGGTGATTAGTTAAACAATATTTTGTCTTCTTCTTTCGTATGTCAAATCAATAATGACAGAAAGAGACAAATCAGTGTTTAGCTAAACAGTAACTAAGCAACGTTTATGAATAAGGCCGCTAGTGTTTAATTACTTACTTGTGCCTCCTTCCATCAACATAAAGTTTTCTGGATATGGTTTTGGTAGAACATGTGCAGACACATAATTAATGATCCATGACACGTATGGATAAACATCGATGTAGAGAGGTGGTTCTCGATTCAATCTTTTCCGCATAGATCTACGAGCGCATGGAGCGCTACCAGCGGCTATGCCTATGAGCTGGAAAGTTCCCTCAAGAGCATGGCTGACTATGGGGGCACCGGGACGTATCCCACAACCAGAACTGCAAAGTACATGCGTTACACCCTCGCTTCCTAATTGCTATTGAAGGAGACAATAATATATTAGAAAACAATAACAACATAAAAACTAGGATATTATATTCAATTGGTGTTTAAAAATCAACGAAAAAATGTACAAATATCTGTATAATTAAAAATAAAACGTACAGAGCGCATCCGATGTCTCCGGCAGTCTTTGTGTGTGTACAGTTTTAGTGATTTTTTGGCCATTTTCTCGGAGTCAAAATCTTTTGGTACAGCTTAAGATTGAAATACAATAATTGTTATCGTTAAAATGTATTGTTCATTGAAGCTAGTTATAATATTATTTTTTTACTTACAACTTAGATAATCAACCATAAAAACAACCTTATTTTTCCGTTTCTTTTCACGTTCGGTTAGGTTTGGCAAGCAAATTGGAACCATGTAATCTGTAATTAGTTACATACAAACACCACAATAGTATCAATTACGCTTATATAAATAATTAATGTGAAGCTTAACATAATTATTCAATATTGTAAATAATTGTATTGGACATATTAAGCACCAATCAAGGTATTAGACCGGTCCAATTATTGCTCTTTGATTGTATCAGGAAAATATTACATATCTTACAAGATTTAACGGGGCGAAGAAATTTCACCAAGGCCAGACTATTTCCTACACCAAATCTGAAAACGAATGACGTCGAAGTGAAAAACAATTTCTTATTTAAAAAAAATGACCGTCCAAAGTTATGATTACAGTTATTTCTAAAAATCAATAAGTGTTGAGTCAAATAATATTTTATTTTAATAAATGTTTTGGGTATTTTTTACCGTGAATATTCAGGATGTGGCTTGATCTCAATAAGAGGCATTTCGAAATATGCACGAGAACACTTGACGCCCATTTTGGCCTGTGAGCGAGTCAAGCCACAATCCACCTCGTCTCTTTCATAGTCGCCAAATATAACATTACCTCTGTAAAATATTACAAATTATAAAGCTTGGACACCTTGTATGTAGTAAGAGATTTGTATTTTTTATTATTTAGTGAAATATGTGATACAATTGGCTATAAAATAACACAATTAAAATAAGTAAAGTACTGCGTGTTAAAGAGTAAATATTGTATGAGTGTATTACAACTTATAGTTTTTTGGTAAACGCAGCATATCCGTAGCAGTGCCGGCGGCAAACTGTTTGTGAATGAGGACGATACGAGGTGCTTTACTATGATGCGGTATTCCAGTTGTCACTGAAATAAATAAATATTTCTGATGATAATATAAATAATAATTTATACGAAATATTAGTCTAGTCCACTACGGAGTCACTTTGTGGTAAGTCAAGCCCATCTGGGTACCAAACACTCATCCTATATTATACCGCCAAACAGCAAACCCTTCAGCATGAGTGAGCCAATGTAACCTCAGGCATGAGGGGCATAACATCATAATTCCCAAGGTTGGTGGCGCATTTGGGATTCAAGTGATGGTTAATATATGTCAGTGTCTATGGACTAGGGGGATTCCCAGTACCCTGGGATTCCTCCCTAGTGAATGGAGGCCCGCATAGGCGGTCCATCGGATCGTCACTGTAGCATGTGCAAGCGATCCCGTGGCGCTCGCCGTTAAGACGGGAAGGGTACCGCTGGTTTTTTAGTGGGTATTCCGATACTCCCCCCACTGTTCCCGTGGGGGAAAAGCGTAATGCGTTTTTCCAGCGTTTAAAAAAAAGTCAGTGACTACTTGACTTGAGTGGTAACTACTTAACATGAGGCCTACCTACTACTACCTACCTAAACTATACACATATTCATAACAAGTACTGCCCATAATATTTCGCACTAATGGACTTCGATTGTGAATGTAAGAGAAACTCCTACAACTCAAAATAAATGAGATAAAGAAAACGAATGATAATAATGGTATAAAGCTACCACCTGTTCAAAATCTAGAGATAATAAAAAAATTACGAGACTCAGTACTTACTCCTTTATATGGATTAAAAATAAATAATTTATTTACTTTTTTTTTTACTACATGTAATTCAACAAAACATGCATTATTTCACGTCTTAGGCCTCTGCCTCGAATCTTGCGGGCAGCGGGGCGACGGCG
Source organism: Nymphalis polychloros (assembly GCA_905220585.2). Classification (NCBI taxonomy): domain Eukaryota; kingdom Metazoa; phylum Arthropoda; class Insecta; order Lepidoptera; family Nymphalidae; genus Nymphalis; species Nymphalis polychloros. The sequence continues at coordinate 11,076,509 of HG992243.1, read as the reverse complement.
GCGGCGGCGCGGGAGCGACAGGATCTTATGCGTAAAATCAAATGGACCGGCCCTCGAAAACAGCGGCGCGACAGCGGCAGCGGGCGCATAAGATCCTGTCGCTCCCGCGCCGCCGCCGCCGTCGCCCCGCTGCCCGCAAGATTCGAGGCAGAGGCCTTAAACTGATAAATATTACATCTGTTGCGACGGGCAACACCGACCGGAACGGCAGGCGGCGTAAGCGCTGCCCCTCCACAACGGGCGCAGCTCGCCATGGCGTGGCCGCGCCAACTCACTTGCCCTTACAATCGATTACAAGGCGAATAAACCAGCCATTTAATATAGTCCACTCTTTTATTTAACGTCCACCGGGACCCTTACAACATCAATATGATTGTATTCAACTTTAATTCTATATTGTTTTTTTAAATGAATATTTCCGAGTTAATCCTAACTAATATTATAAATGCGACAGTGAGTTTGGTTGTTTGTGTGTTTGCGACGCTATCACGCATACACCACTAAGTCGATTTTAAAAATTCTTCCACCAATGGAAAGCCACATTATCAGCGAGTAACATAGGCTACATTTTGTCCCTGCATTCCTACAGGAACGAAAACTACGCGGGTGAAACCGCGGGCAAAACGCAAGTAAATTATAAAAATGACAAGACATGACTTTATATATCCTTACCGTGTAGATATTGTACGAAGCCGAGCCAAGTGAATGTGTGTTCTTTCAAGACTCCATCCGGGGGCTTCAAATTGAAGTTATCATGACAAGTAGCAAAGTCTCTCAACATACACGTTGCTATCCGTAAGAGAACTGATAACAAAATTATATTATGTTACATTTATAAAAACTACTAAATGCAATCGATTTTAAATATACGAACTCATTATACTGATTATTTTCAAGGTGCACATATTGTGATTGATACTAACGTATCTTGATTTTTCGCTCAGACTAAGATGAAGTTATTTGTAAACATTTTCTGTTTACCATTTAAACAATATGACACAGTGTATGGAACGCAAACATTACATAAATTTTTCGAAACAAAGAAAAGTACGAGGAAATGGTAAGAAATTCAAACAATATTAAGAAATTATTTTCATAAATAAAACCATACAAAAAGTAAAAAAAAAAACTTTATTAATCAATGAACTAAGATTAAAGTTTTATAGTTATTCATTATTACATCTTGTTTAAATTATTTCTTATTTGTAATATTTCAATAGTATCTACAATCTACATAGCATAAATTAATTACCTTAAATTATTTTAAACCAATGTGATTGTGGTTTTTAATGACTTAATTATAAGCGTATTGTTTGCTCAAATGTGCATGTAATATTTGTTCAATGGTGTTACTAATAGAGTACAATATAATATATTATGTTCTATATAATCAAACTACATCTAAATTGTTTCTTATTATCTAAGTATACTTGGTGGTAGCGCTTTGTACAAACAGCAATACTTGGTAAAGTTTTGTTCCGGCTTAATAGGTGAGTGAGAAATTGTCTCACTACAGGCACAAAGAACATAACATTGGCGACATACATTCTACTAACAAATTGTCACTATATCGCAATCGAAGCAGGATCGTTGCTGTTTATCCGTTTTCCTATTCTTTAATTTAATTATCGACTATTAACATAACAGTTAACAATCAAGTTTGGTTTTGACATAACCGTATCTGTTAACATCATATCGGTACAGTTCCGATCCGAATAAATATAGATTAATCAAAGTTGGATGGGACTGGAATCGGGAAGGTATCGTAATCGTTATAGACTAGCCGAATTCGGCCCCAGTTAATATTTCATACATCGGCACTGTCTAAGGGTGATTTAGTTTTATTTCACAAAGAAACAGTAAAGTTCTTAAGCGGTCCTTAAAGTAAGTAATATTTATAACTTATTACAATTTAAATTAGTCAAGCCTAAATCCAAGGCTTCGTACACTTAATTAACGTTATGATAACAATAATTGTCAATAAATAAATTTAATTAATAATTGATTGTAATTATAATTTATATGATATAGTGCACAATAAAATTATTATTATATAACTAAAATGTATGTTCGAGCATCACGGAAAAAGAAGTGGATCGATTTTGATGATAATTTCGTTACCAGGCACGTAGTTGGGTTTAAAAATTGGTATATATTTAATTTCGCTATTTTGAGATGGATGGAAGTACCTGATGGATACGAAGTGAAGATTCCATGGGAATTTGAGCGGCAATATATCTGTTGCACATTTTATGAAATACCGACTCAACTAAATTTCAAACTCAACAAAATAAATAGCAATAATTATGATTTGACTAATAACTTAACACTTAATATAAGGAAAATAAATTATTTGATGTATTTATAATTTGACAAACCAAAAATAATGAATTATTATAATCTAATCATACATTTTATAAATTGTATACATTAAAAAAAAATAATGAATTCAATGATTACTCATAAAAAACATACGATGCAAATATATATTTACAATTTTTTTGTTTATTTTTAATACAATTATGTAAATACAATAGAAAGTACGAATTCTTATTTCAAATTATATACTTTTTAATCTCCACTACTTATACTTGTGATACTTTCCCTTGATGAATGAGATCGAAACTGTGGTTTCATTAACGTCACCCATAAATTTCGTGTTTGAGCATCACACAATACGAAATATACAAATAGGACAAATCCTTGCATTGTTGAAGTTAGACAGAAAAGGTAGGACCATATTACATTGTGCGAAAATGAAATAATACCAAAAACCCAGGTGAGACCTAATAAAAAGAATAAAAATATTGATAATCGTAATTGCGCGCCAATAAGATCCATATCTGCCGTTCTAATTTTACCGTCAGGACCTTTAGAAATGGCATACATAACCAAAATAAATAATGTAACATTTATCAACAAGACAATACAGATTGGCACGATTACACTAACGATTAAATAAAATCCGCTAGGATAACATATAGAAAACTTATAATCTCTAGCAGTTACTAATTTGGGTATATAGTTTTCTTTATCCAAGACTAACACAATGACTACAGGTATAAGAGGAATACCCCATCCAATTAGAGTGAATTTAATCATGAATCGTGAAGGAAGATAAACACCCAAAACTCTCACATATCTAATAAATTGTAAGACTGCAGTTATTAACATCCACATAAAACTCGCTAAGACAGAATAATGCAATAAAGCTCCTAAAAATATACAGAGAACTTTTGATCGATCGGATATTTTTGATATTTCATTATTCTCTTCAAATATAGTGTTGTCTAAATTAAATACAATCATAAATAAAAGGGGTAATGCAATAGACGCTGAAAGGTGTAATAGAACTTTTGTACCAGCTTTTTTTCGCCAAGTATGGAATACTGTTGCCGTGATCCAGATTCCCACTATACCTAGTAATGATAGAAAACTACCTACCAGAGAAATAATATTAAGTGGTTTGTCATGGATTTTTATATCGTCAGTGTTATTAGTCTCTTTGCCTCGTCTGATATCCAGTAATTGTCCAAAATGTGTTAAATGGTAACATTCACAAAACGATAATTCATTTTTCCATTTTCGTAAATAGCACCCTCTGTTAGACCAATATCCTGGAACATTACTAGCTGCATTGCTTTGGAAATCCCAATATCCACAAAGTCTTTCTTGAACGGATGGCTTTAAACCTTTGTATATTAAAGGCATTGGTTTTTCTAAATTTGATACAAAACCCGGTATTGAAACTCCTATTATGCGACTGTTTATTCTAAAATTATTAATATCTATTTCCTGAAATATTGCATCATTGTGAAAAACGCTTATTATTACATGCACGTCTTCATTATTAAATGCTGTTTCATTATTACTTTCATTTTTACTTATTTTTAAAGTGTTGAGAACTTTGTCTGGTAGCCACGTAGCAATTTCTAGATTTTCGAATGATAAAATGTCTTCTATGCTTGTGTTTTTAAATAATGGTTTGATTTCCATTTCTGTAAATTTACTATTTTGTGAGTTTTTAAGAACTGCTAAACCACTTATGTTATTTATCCACGGATAAGAAATTTGTAAGACATATTGTGGCTGAATTGCAAGTTGATAGTAATTATCTAAATTATTTTGATTTCTAGATATAACACTGTCGGCCACATATGCACTTCTCTGAGTCAACATTTCAATAATGTTATTAACAGAATCTAAAATTACGTTAGTCGAATTAAGCGTTTGCGCTAATCGCAAGTAATTATTATCGAGATCCATGAGTCTATCCATAACCCATGCTATATTTTCAATATTTCCCATATCTACAGAAGTTTGGTTCTCTTGCGCAATGTGTAGAACATGTTGTAAGGACATTGATAAATAATAAATATCTGCTGGAATAATAATATTAACATCTCCTAAAACAAAACTAAGACCGTCAATAAGAAAGCGCGAAGTGTCATTTTCAGGTACTTGTCCTTTAACAAATTTGTATAAAAATGTAGTCGTATCAGATGGTTGGTAATTTTTATTGCAAACTCCTTCCACGTCATCCCAGTAGCTTCCCAGAAGATATGAACCAGCGCAAAGCCTTTTTACTGGCAATCCATTTTCTTGTAAGCAAAATTGTTTTGGGGCGGCTATATGTCCAATCGCTGTTAATTCCCAATTCAGTTTACGGGAATTATCAATAGATGTCGTTGGTAAGCAATACATAGAACTTGAAATATTTACTAAGATATAATTATATTTCGGCAGTTCAGTCTCAGCAATCCGATTTAAAGTTTTGAATGTACTTTGAATATTCTGCGAGTTATCGTCGTATAAGTTGTTTATAGTTAGATCCATATGTAATAATACCATCAAATTATTTGAACTGTATTCAAGATATTCCATCAATAGAACTTTATTAGCTCCAAAAATAAACGTTATATTTGAGCATAAGTTATATTTAACTGTATCTAGCATATTTTGAATATCAACGGTTGAAACATAAACCTTTATAACGAGTGAAAATACGTGAACTTCGTCGCCTTGAGGATTAACAACGATTTTGTCAGTTTTAATCAACGAAAAATCTTTTGTGTGTCCCTCACACCAGTACTGCGCCGCTCTATCTGTGATAAGATGTATTGCATAAACAATTTTGTCGATATCTACAATGTCGCCCAACTTATTATATTGCGCGGACTGAATTTCAATAAAAGGTATATCATCAACATCAATAACTTTTACAAATCCTTTTGCATCCGAAAAACACTGAATACCACGATCATATTGATCATATTTCCAAAGACCAGATGGAAAATATATTGTAAGGTACATTACTTTTTTTTCATCATTGTATTCAAATATCAGTTCTGTTTTTTCATAGATAACTTCTGTTTGGCATGCCATACAAGGGAGGGACATTAGTGAACTAGCATTAATTAAACTTAAAGTGCCAATATTGTTTATAGCAACATAATTTTGAGGATATAATATTGCTGTACTATTATCCCCTTGGTTTAAATTGGCCGAAGCGAACCAACACCACACACTGTTAGGTAAATTATTTATTTCGGCAATTTTCTTAAAAATAAACCTTGTTAAGTCGTTACTGTCTTGACTGCCCATAGGTGTTTTACATATATTGTTTTGTAAGAAATCATCAAAAGTTAAATTTGTCGAAGATTGTTCTATTCCAAGGCATATTCCCTCATCGGGCATATACCTCACAGAATGATAATTTTTAGGACATTTCGCTGGATAATGAATATTATTTATATAAAAGCATAAATTGTGATAGTTCTCCGTACATGTTTCTGTTACTAAAATTCCTTGTTCCGTATCAAGTAATAAGCAATTTTTCAATATAGATGTTTGAATTTTCAAAATATTATTACTTTCGACAGAATGTCCCCATTTAGGTCCTGGTATATACCACTGAACTGGACCAAAAAATTTTGCTCGTTTAGCTGGTAACCAAAAATAACGTGAAATATTTTTTGCATTAAGAGAACTCAATAACGACCTTGCATCTTCATCACTCAAGTCTGTAATAACAGAAGCACCGCCACTTTTCAAACACGGATAATCCCATGACGACGATTGCTTGATTTGGTAACAGTAATCGTTATTATTTTTTGATATTTTATCGAAACCTGGTGGACAAGATGACAGATTGTAATATTTTACAACCTGTAAGCATGGATTAAGCGTTGTTGCGGGAGGTTCCCATTGCGAATCTACACAGTTTCTTGTTATTAGGCGATCATTATCATAGCAAAGAGGATCCGATATAACGTTATTTGCTGGCACACTTTTTTCCCATTTGACACTTATTCCAGTATCCGTTACTTCTTCAGGACAGATCTGTGAAAATATGTTCAATAATATTTGAATTAAGAATATAATATTTAGTAGATTCACTGAATATGAGATTCGTAAAAAAAAGTTGATGTAAGTAAAAAAAGTTGAAGTAAAGTAAATGCTTATTTCATATACATACATTCTAATTTAGGAATATTTATTGTTTACCTGTAATCCAAAATGAAACAGTAAACATAAATTAAAACAAAAGATAACACCAAACATTTCGCGGGATTACATTTAATGTTCATGGAATAATGTCCTAATAGTTATTGATACCAAAATAATAAAACCACAGTGCTCAAACCCGCAAAAAAACAATCTGAGTTTTATTGCTAGGCTTTCAGTCATATAGTGAATATTTATGTACATAGTATACATGGCGTTTTATTACGACATACGAATAAAACTAAATTCGGAAGTAAAGTTTGCAATTTAAAAAAAACAATTATAGTTTATTTTGTTTCAAGATTGCTTTCTAATTTTGTTAAGGTGATGATTTTTATATAACTTGCAGGAATACAATAATACTTGTACCTTTATTCAGTTCTCGTCGGTATGTAAGTAAGATGATTGGTCGGCAAATAAATAAACCTACAGGGTTTCCTTATAAGATCAGTTGTGGTAGTTGATACTAGATGTTCTAGTGATTTATATTTATTGACAAGCAAAGATATCATCGTAGTTTTATTATATTGTCTCACTTTTTAATAGAACACAGGTTTTTGCGCAAACACAGATGCACACTCTAACCTCTAACTTTCATAATCCGATAAAGATCAGCGAGAGATCGCTCGGAGCATGTTATTGATTAGTGGATGTTGATCCTGTTATGATTTAACGGTGCATGGAAGGTATTACGCCAAATTTACAACTATGGGCTAACAATAATAACAAGTAAATCCAATAAGTCTTTTATGACCCTCGTTGGATGAACATCACTGACCTTAGTGTTTATGGCATTATAGCAGTATCCACTAGCCATTATATCAACGAGACAGTTTCAAAAAATATAACAATTAATTCAAGTTACTTTGTGTTGAATTATGTTATAAAAATATTTTTATATCATTCTGTATAAGCCGTGACAACTGTAATCAGTTTATTAACATTAGTATCATCATCCCACACAGGAAAACACTTTCGATACGATATATCTAAAGCCATATTCATTGATTCAACGCCATCCCAATAAAGTATGTTTATACTTATGTGGGTAAACAAAAAGGATTTAACCTTATCTCTGTATGAGAATTGATCAGAGCTTTTAGTTGTTGTTAATATAAATATGTAATATCACGCAATAAATTTTACCAATGTGTGAATGTCATTGTGTACATATATTACTTTATTAACGCATTCAATATTTTTAACAATACCAAATTTTCAAATTATATTTTAGTGAATCGATTGTACATGTATTCTTTGTGTTTAATATGAAATAATTTAAAGACTTATTTCCAATTTTATTCAACTTCAGATTTTGGTTAATTTACGTAAAGTAACATAAAAAAAATATTTTGTATGTCAGTAATACAATGTAACAAGTGATAAAATGCCAAAATTAAAGACAATTTTATGTTTTCTGTATATAACAATTTGATAATGTAACGTAAGTAAAACTTAAAATTTAAGGAACTTTATTTTTACACAAAGTAAGCACATTGCATAAGTGTGATTACTAGATTAATAACATGTATTACTTTTATAGTGTTAATCTTAACATTATATAAATGAGCATACAATGTAACTTATATACAATACTTCTTAAACATAATAGACAAGAATTCGATTCGAGATTTTATTTGATTGCGATTAGGTTACAAAATTTCTTATAGATTTAAATTTTATTCGGTATCGGCTTTCAGACCACCCTGTGGTAAAGGCGGTGGTGGAACATTAGGTATAGAAGGATCTTTATTAGAATAGTTGAGCACATTAAGATCGCTTGGTTCGGGCGGAGGAGTTGATGATTTGTCACCAGTTGGAGGTGAAACCACAGGAGATTCAGCTTTTAGTGCGGGAAGAGGAAGTGTCTGACCTAGAAAATTTGTCAATGGTTGATACAAAGGCCAGTTGGCATAAGTATGGAATCCAAATGGATCGTAAGGATCATAAAATCTTAAACCAGGATATGCATATGAAAAAGTAGGTAGTTGGGTAAACTGATAAGGGTTAATACGTCCAAGAGGAAGAACTTGTGACGGCAAGCCGAACTCGTTGAGGGGTATAGGTGATTCGGTTTTTGGAGCTAACGCTGGTGCCTGTGTCGCTTTATCATCTTCTGGGGCAGGGCTGCTCGGTTCAGGTGCTTGAGTAGTTTGTTCTGAAGCATTTGCGACTACTGGAGCTTCTGGAGTGGATGTCGGTGTTTGCTCAGGTTTGACATTGGTATCTTTAGGGAGTGATGCGGGAACGGGAAGTAAGCCCTGCAAAATTAAATACTTAGCAAGCTTAAGATTGAAGTGATAGTGCAAAACAATATTTAAGTAAAACAGAAGAAGCTTAAGAATTTAAAATTGATTATTAATCAATTTTAAATTTTCATTATTTATTTATTTTTCAATAAAATAAGTATAATCTTTAATTTGTAATTTTTCATATTGAAATAGTTTCGAGAAAAGCCAATAATTTTATATTTATTTTAGTGACGCGTTCGAGAAAATAGTCCACCATGAGGAAGTGATATCTGCCTATGAACTTCAGTACTTTAAAAAGCACAAAAAACCATTAACTTCACCGGCTCACTTCTTCGGAGGAATAACAACAGATGAGTGGTCCATGCTTCTTTCAAATAGACCATCACCACTGTGCACTATTAAATATGAATGTACAGTAGTCGCTATGTAGAATGTTAAAAGTATGAGCAAACAGAATCTAAATCTATTTCTTTATACTTACGTTTGCTAAAGGCAAGTCCCCATAGACGACCGTTTGGAGAGGAAACGGGAAAGTGTTGTGTAAAACGGGCTGGTACAGAGGGAAGGCCTTGCTTGGTTCTAAGTTCTGGTTCGAGGTGATAAGGGCGTTATACACCTTCGGAATCCTTCCTGGAGTCGGCTCGGCTAACGCCACGACAAGGATAACGCATAAAACCTGAAAAGTCAAAAGAACATGCTTAATGATAATAATTATATACCCTCAATTGCTTTTTCGTGATAACAGAGCTTATATGTTAGATAGTATGTACATTGACAAATCGCAAATGGGTTGCCTAGCTAAATCACGGGCCAACACTGTTAAATAATATTAACTTTAATTCAATTTTCTTGATCAACTTCCCCGATTTGTTATTAATCAAATTAGTCAAATGAATTTTACACAGGGAATTGGAAAAATATAGGTTGTCTCCTTTCTCTTTACTACCTCTCTTTCTACCTGGCAACTTCATAGTTGTACATACACAACTATGAAGTTGCCAGGTACAAAGAGGTAAACAGACCTCATCAGTTATTTAATTGTTTTTTTTTTTAATGAAATCAAAGGCATACATCCTTATTCAACAGCATGAGGTTGCCTTATGAGTGCTATACCCTCATACATTTTTATAATAACGTATCTTAGACTAATACATAAAAATTGTCGACGACTTTTCCGCTGCTAAAACTTAATTTTTTAATTTACGAAACAAGCAAGTAGCTTACTGCGTATTATAAGAACAAGACCATATAATTTATAAGCAAATGTATGATTTGGGTTTTTGTTTTGAAAAAAAAAAAAAATTCCAAGTCGGTTTTAATCGTCTGTTTCCTTTCTTAAAGAAACCAGTTTAAGTATAATGTCAATTGTAATGAGTTCAATTAGCGTTTGCCTTGAACATTGCAATATAATAAGCATATATTAGGTAAGGTATTTATTACTCGCAGAATTATATAAGGATAGTGTATAGAAAAATATTATTGTAATAGTAAACCATACAATTTTGTTATTAAACTAGGTCATGAAGTGTTTTATCGTTATCGATTCATTTCGACGTAAATCCAAAACTTGAATGTAGAATCTTTCTAAATGTCATAGGTCAAATAAGCGGTATTTACTCTTATTAATTTACAATGAAATCTATATTTTTCGTAATTGTATCGAAAGAATAATATTCAATAGTGGTTGCTTATTCTGATGTTGGATGGGATGAAAATGAACAAACTTACCTTTACGCTACTTTGACAATAAACATAAGTATGTGATTTTGTATGGAATATGCCTTATCTAATTTTATAGTTTTATAATGAGAGTAAAAAATAATCTATACTTAAGCGAAATGTCACTGACTGGCAGACTCATCACGAGATCTCCGAATAGGTCCGGTTGACTTGAAATTTAGCATAGTTACTCCTTTCGAGAGGTTAACGCTCACTAAGAACGGAAAACATCGTGAGGAAAACGGCATGTGTTTAATTTCACCGAAATTCTGCCATATGTGTATTCCACCAACCAGCATTGGAGTAGCGTGATGGAATAAGCTCGAAAAAAGAGAGAGTAGACCTTAGACCAGCAGTGGGACATTCACAGGCTGTTACTGTTGTATGTAACAGTCTACATCTACAATAAAGAGAATTGTAAAATAAAATTAAAATTAATTAATGATTGTCGGATTGGTTGGTAACAAAATGTGTTTCTAGGAACAATAAGCTGTTTTATATTAAAGTATAAAAACTTTACATTAAGGTGTTGTTTTTTTTCTAATTACGGCGGTTCTTTTCGATTTGTCACGCAGTCAAGTTCGAATTATTTTATTTGAGCGTAAATTCGTAACTAATCGAAGAACGAATAATATGTATACATACTGTGGGAAAACATTTCAAACTTTATTAAAATAGAGATACGAGATAATTTATTTATACATGTTTATATGTGTATATATTAATTATATTGTATTAACACTGTTTTGTTTATTTACATATATTATAAAATACAAGTCAATTAAGATTAAGGTCCTACAGACCGATTTCGGCCACGCCGGCCAATCTCAAGAGAGATTAGCCAACTGCACAGGACATATTATAGTGAACAAGTGAGTGCGCAAACACAGGTGCACTCTCTTTTCCTTAGCTCTCATAATCCGATGGGACGGCAATCCGACACGACCGGAAAGAGTTCAGGTGCAGGACCAACGGTTTAACGTGCTTTCCGAGGCACGGGAGTGTACACACTTCCAACTTCCAGACTCCGGGCTGCTACTGAGAATTTTCTGACAGAAAAACCCAATAACTATTTACTGGCCCGACCTGGGAATTGAACCCAGGACCACCAGGTCTGCGGTCTTATATCTAGCCACTAGACCACCGAGGCAGTTAAAGTCAATAAATCTGTGCTTAATAAGAGAGGGAGAGAGAGAGAGTGCGTTTACGGCTGTGTTTCATTACATAGAACATTTTTTCGTTTTTAACAATAAAAATGAAGTATTAATTCATCTTTACGTTGTCGTCGTTTCTACATATTTTATATACCTTATTCCTTCTAGATAGTATTGGTAGTATTTTGTTAAAATTCGGCATAATTGCAAGCTGTTAATAAATGTGAAAAATAGCAAAACATTTTGGCCTAAAAAGGGCTTAGATTGTTGTATGTTATAATGAAAATAATATCTTAATAACTTGCTATAAGCTGTGAAATTTGATTGAATATCATTAAGTACTTATTAAAATGTATGACAATTGAGACGTTCGGTTAATATGTTTCATATGTAGTGACAAAACCACACACATAGGTATATGTTATTTGAACTGAGGCTAGCGTACCAATTTTAAGTGAAGGGAAAAGAAAATGAGTGCATGGCCGCTACATACACTATGAGTTGAATATATCATATAATATTTGGCAATTGCTCCGAACTTTCTTACATATCATACTCTGGTACATAAATATATTAGACTAATACTAACATGAGGTTTTTTCGGATTGATACATCGATCGATTGATATGGGACTTACATATTATTATACTTTATAGTTTTTTTTTGTAGCATAGGTAGGCGGACGTGCATATGGGCCACCTGATAGTAAGTGGTCACCAACGCCCATAGACATTGGCATTGTAAGGGATGTTAACCATTGCTTAAATCGCCAATGTGCAACCTACCATAGCAACTAAGATGTTATGGTCCCTTGTGCTTTTAATTACACTGGCTCACTGACCCAACCACCATTGACTCAAACCGGAACACAACAATAGTAAGTACCGCTGTTTCGTGGTAGAATATGAGTGGGTGGTACCAACCCAGACAAGCTTGCACTAAGTCCTACCACCAAGTAGTATAGTATAGTATTATAAGACGGACAAAGGCTGTATAGTTATTTTATATTGCGTATTTAGTTAATAATATTTGATAGTGTTATTTAATTTGTTATGTGATCCCGGCCGGTCCGGGCACATCCAATAGAACGCTGTCAGATACACGAAATCGATTATCGATAAAACGATCTTTAAAGATAGTATTTATTATTAGATATATATCTTTTATAGATAAGTCACAGGAACTATTTTATATTAAATGCGAAAAATTAAAGATAAATTTTATTTAGTTTATTTCTCATGTCCTTACCAAATAAATACAATAGTCACTTTAAGCGTTTCCTGTTAATCTATACTAATATATAAAGCTGAAGGATTCGTTTCTTTGATCCGGCTAATCCAATCGGAAACAGCAGTTAATGAGATTACACAAGATATTTGACGGTTAATGATTTTTTTAATGCTAAATGCATGAGAAGTGCAGTGCGACATTGTTAAGCATTGAACTAATGTATAATACAGACAAATATATCATTTAGCTCATACTAATAATGATTGTTTGTATTATTTAAATACAAGTTTCCAACTATAAGTATAATATAAAAAAAATCACTGGTTTTAAAGGTGTTCATTTTAGACGTTCAAGTTTATATTTTGTTGTATTAAATATAAAATGCTTTTCTCAAAACTGGCCCCTTCGTCCTTTTATAAATTTTCAATTACTGTTGTTTTATTATCTAAAAAGCGAGTGGAACGGATTATACGGGGCTTGGTTCACTAATTTTATATTCATTCTCGCTTGCATTGCTCGCTCGCAGAACTATCAGTACTGTTGAGTTGGAGCAAAAAAAAAGTGATTTTTCAACAGACTTTATATATTCCACTCCTAAACTAGAGCCTTCTTTCCTCTTAAGAAGTAATATATAGCAATTATACTTATTCTACTAAGCTGTTGTTAGGTACTGAGAAAATATAAAAATAAATAAATAAACAAATTAAATACATTGCAATAAGATAATAATGAGACACATTTTTCATTAAGCTTTTTTATCGTTCTACTCGATACTTCTACACGATTCCATCAATTTATTCTGTAAAGTGGTTAAACATTTGCAGGTAACCTATAAGGATAAGAGGTATGTATTATTGCCTCTCCTGCTGGTGCATCACTGTAATCGGTACAGCTCACTGCTTGGTGTTACATTAATGACAGTAAGCTGTAAATGATGATGTTCGACTTATTACAGCTAAACTATAGATAGATAGCAAGAGATATAGAGAGAGATGCAGGACATATTAATGACACTCATAATCTGATGGGATGGCAATCCGACACAACAACAAAGAGTCCATGCGTTGGACAAACGGTTTTACTAGCATTCCGAGGGAAGGGAGTGTACACACTTCCAACTTCCAGACTGCAACTGAGATTCATCGGTAGAAAAACTGTTTATTGGCCCGAGCTAGCATTTGAACCCAGGATCTCTGAATCTGCGGCCTTATGTAGCAACTAGACCAGCAAGGCAGTCTTCAAATAGAATAGTATTACACTGCAATCTTTATTCTAGTCAATGAAGTAATTATTTTAATAACCGCTCAGAGTTCGTATTTAAAAACTGTACATACTCGTATCTTTGAAATAAATATGATTGAAAAACAATTATCTTTGCAACAGTTAACGATTTGAATAATAACATTTTCGATGTTAAATATGAGTGGCCGTCTGCAGCTTTAGGTCATTGCCGAATTCTAACGCAACAGTTTGCTCAATCGTAAAAATAAAATGTACGTATATAGGCATTAAAAATAAGCACCATACGACAATTCTTCGCTTCCAGTTTCAGGTATTAAACGTTGTATATAAAGAACACCTGTGTAACTGTTTCGAAATATTAAGCACTAGGTCATAGAATGGCACATGTGCTTGATAATATCTTATAATACAGAATATTTTCTATAGATCTTTGAATTTTTTGGTTTAAGTGTAAAGGAAGTTTTTACTATATGGATGCCGATCCGATTACTTGATAAAGGTGGCAAATCCTTATTTTTCCTGTTAGTTGCAATACTGAGTCATCGTTTAGAATGTTGTACCTTAATTGCATTTAATGGTTATATATTTTTCCGCAGATATAAAGCTCTTATAAGAAATATTAAATAATATATAATTATTATTATTATCATCTATCCCATATAGTTTGATCGAGACAACTTTTCAATGTACTTGTATTTTTACAATTTTTTTTTATTTAGTATAGTATAGTGGCTGTATAAAATATTGACTCTTAGAAGAATGTATAAACATACATGAACCTTTGTATCTTTAAGTTCATGGTCGGAGTCAACGAAACAACTTATATTTACTGGAAATTATCGTGAAATTGACGGACAGTACGAGTAAGCCGCGTCCGGTTTCGATCCGGAAATCGGCGCGTGCGCACAATGCCACCACATTTGTCTAGTGTCGTGGCCGTGCGGACACGCCTACAACAAGGTCTAAGAAATGGAACGCGAGCAGTCATTGAGGTCAAATTAAGATATAAATCATACACTCTATAACAAAGAACTTTGAAGGTGATTTTATTTATTTCAACATACAAAATACTCAATTCAAACAAAGCATTCGCGAATTAATAAATTTTTACTGAGCCGTAATGTTCGCGAATTAATTAATTTTTACTGAGCCGTAATGACTCAGCTAACGTGGGTAAGCTACTTTTATGTATGGTACTACTTAGTACTTAAACAACCACTGTCACAAGTGTGTAATACTTGCTCGTCGAAGCAGTTTTATTTGTTTCACATAATGCATTATAAGACTCTTAGAATTAAATACGAGGACGGAACGTATGAAACAATAAAACATTTCTCGAAAAGTGCACGCAAAATGTAGATGTCGTAATGTTTACGAGACCTGTGCATCATTGCGCATTCTGAATAGAGACACGAGGTTCGATGACCCAGCTGCGGCCTCTGTATAAATGATGAAAGTACTCTATATATGTACAGATTCTTGAACACTAAGGGCTTGTCATTGCCCTTTACTGAGCGTCTTTTATAACCTTAAGTATACGTATGATACTAATATTATATTTTAGTTCTTCTGTTCAAGTTAAAAAAAAATGCAAGTATCGTTTTATTTTGTGCCTTCTCTAAAGTTACATTTAGAAATATATATAGTAAAAATGTATATATCTATGTGAATGACCTTAGTTACACATAACTGAACTTCAACAATACTAGAGAATCAAATAAGTTTATTACGCAATGTTTGTGAGCACACAGATAATGATGTTTCGCAAAACTGTGGTATTTGCGTACATAAAGCTGTGCCGATTTAAATCCACGTTTAATTTATTTAATAAATCTTATATAATATACTTATATCATGATTCATTTTATACTTACACCATAATGTATTATATTTTATGGAATTTTATTTAGCATGAAATAGGACAAAGATATTTTTTCATACTTATTTCAGCCACTAATTTCATTTACTATACATATGATAAATCTTAAATATTTTCTTCTAATTTTTGGTTACATTTTAATTAAAAAAAAATATACGTACATATATCTACATAAATTCTTGTATACAATACAAGAATTTTTGAAATTATAATAAGTTTGAAATTATTTTCTTAACAGTTGTCTATAATATATCTTTAAACTATATCTTACTACGGTTTTATAAGTTTAAGTTTTAAAGCTTTTGTAAATTTTGAGTTGATGACGATTATCGGTTTAATATTGTATTACTTACGCTATAATGCAAATTGATATTTATTTACATTATATGTAATACATATATATCAAGGTTTTGACATTACAATATGTTGCTTTATTTATTTTATATACTTGTTATTTTATAATTACACTTGTAAAAAGTCAAGTACGATCTAAAATTCGATTTTGATATTTGATTTGAGTTTTTTCAAGTATTCTTTTATAATTATTTATAAACATGAAATTCACGCGTGTCATATTAATAGAAATAGATTCATGTAATTTGTATGTATAAAATAATATGATATCAAGGTAATCTTATAGTGGATTGTAAAATCCTAGTGTTCTTGTACATTTTTTTTGACAAGTCCCATACATTGACACATAAGTTTTTTTAACACAATACTCATATATAATACACTATTTTTATGATAAGCATTGCGTGCTGTTAAAATGCAGCCTTTATTTGACTTTACATGACCGAGTTTAAAATAATAAATAAGGTACGACTAATTTGACATTTTTACGTATTACTTACTTATAGATTATGTGAACAAGTAGAGTCTTATAAATTATGTGTGTGCGTCAAAATATGTGCTTAAATGTGTTGTTTAATTATCGACCATTCGTTGTAATGATTCTTATAACCACAGAAATCGAAATTGGACGTACCTATATATACATCTTATTTTGGAGACACCTGTATGTATGGTTAAAATAATTCAACCATATTTTAAGTCCTCAGATCAAGTGAAATTTCAAAAACACTCCTGGACCTAGAGACAATGCACTCTAGTACTATATATACATGTTTTTATATAGTTTCAATAATAATAATAAATACAGCAAAGCGATCAAGCAAAGTTTTAATGAATGTATGTAGTGTTACATTTTAACAAACATTCGTAGTAAAAATTGTAAAAAAAAACTCTACACTTGATAGTTTTTCCTATGTGTCATATATAATAGTTTATGGAACGTAAAGATTTTATGTGATTCATAGATAAGTCAATGCCATTTTTATCTTACAGGCTAGTTATTATTCTAAGACTAGTCTCGTGCATTCTATTACAAACTACATTGGGAATTTGTAGGAATAATAAGAATTTTCGTAAAATATAAGAACAGTCATGGGGACTGTAATTCATTTTAGCTTAAATTATATTTAATAATATTTTGTTAGTTAATTAAAATTGAATCGTTTCAAATTCAAACCAAGTAGAACAATATTATACGATATTGTATAATATGTGGATGTTGTATATTTATAAGAGAAAAACATAAAATAACGTATCTAAGAAACTAACATCTTAGTTTGATATATTAAAAATACGGAAGCACCGACACAAAAGGACAAAGTGTAAACAATACATTTTTATGATACTTAAAAGTGATAATTATGGTTATACTTGTCACAAAAATTGTATGTTATTTTTTTGTTTTAGATAAGCTTACACACATAATATTTATTGCTCCAAGAATATGTCTCATTATGCAACTGAAGAGTTACATCATATTTAACGTGTTTCTAATACAGTCAATCATGAGATGACTTACTTTATTTATGAATTATATGATTAACGGCCGAATACTGAAACGTCCCTCAAAGTTAAACGCTCCTAAATTAGTATGGGAAATTGTAAATTAACGGCGTCTCAAATAATTAAGTTGCATTTAATATTTAAGTGACGATTCAGTATTCGGCCGTAAGAAGTGTTAAATGAACGTACACTTATTAAGCAAATATTTAGTGGGACAAATTTATTGTATAAAACTATCGAGTGCAATAGCTGTGAGAGAGGTCATTAAAGATATAAAGAGCGAAGCAATTAGTATGATAATGAATGAATCGGGTTGTAACTCACAGGCAGACACTGTTGGGCCGCCATGTTGCGCGCGCTTCGGCGAGTGGTAGTGGAGTGGCAGCGTGGTGGTTGCGCGTGCGCACCGCGCTCGCCATCAATGAACTGACGGAGGCTGGAAGCGATTGTTCGAGTTTTTCCTTTGTATTCGATGAATTGATTTCCGTCGCCAATTCCCGCAACTTTTATTAATTACAATTGTTTTAATTTGTACAGTATTGATGCAGTTTTGCACTAAAATCTGGACGAGTTATCCATTTCGAAGGGTTTTGGTTGAAGAATGAACGTCAGTAGAAATATCTTTGATATTGTATGGTATTGTATTGTAATGAAACAGGTAATCTAAAAGTAAAACTAGTGTTAGAAGACAATAACTACGAACAAATTTAAGTATAAGTACATCTGTGTATATATTATTTATTACCATTATAACTTTTTTTGATTAAAAATAATTATTAATAGTCAAGATGAGATCTAGCAAACTACGAATATCTGCATTAATAATATCCTTGCAAATATATTTTATATATTTTTAATAAGTTCTAACAGATAGCACGTACGAAGTATCGTCTCTTCTTGTGATTTTATTTCTGTTCTTTTGTCCTTGTGGGCGAATGCAGCTTTGTGCTTTGTCCTACTTTAGTGATAAGCTTTTAGATATAGCTCCTAACATGGACAGCTGGTCAAAATTGTCAAGCCATACAAAAAAGTTTCACCTAATTCGAAAACATTATTCATTACGCTTGTTTTAAAATGACGTCTATAATTCAGGGATTAAAGATCACTGAACAAACGACTTACGTCCTTTCTTACGTTTTTAGCGAGTGTTTAGTTTGTCATTGATTTCTCTCTTTCTGTCATCCTTTATTTGACATTTGAAAAAAGAAGACGCAGCATTGCATAACTTATCACCCCTTATATATTATTTATAGGTAAGCGGCTAGTGATTAGCTGTTGAATCCTTAATCAAGTATATAGCTTAAAATCTATTATTCTAGATATATCCTTTGTAACAAAGTTTTAATGAAAGTTAAATAAGCGTTTGACATTTTCACGCCCTTATAGTTATTAATTAATAGCTAAATGTCATTAATACGCAATAATAGTTATGTTCGTTCCGTACATTAAATACATAGCTTTGTGATTATTCATTTTTAATTGCACATACAGATATGTATATAATAATATGATCACATAAATTAAAAAATAGTATCATTTAAATGCATTAAGTACTAATGTTTTTATTCATTTTTAATTAATAAAACTGACCGTGAACGTTATTACGAGTTAGTTTTGCATTACATTTTTGCCATTCAAAATACAATAATTAGGCGTTCATTTTTGCGAATTACAATAATTTATGTATGATTTGTATCATGTATTTTATTCGTTTCCGAGACAAAACAAACTTATTATTATCATAAGTATAAGTTATATCATTTATTTGGACTCGGCACGGTTGTTCTTTGTGTGTGAAAAGTCTAGAATTAGAAAAATATGGCATACAATATTTTGTTTTATCATATATCGTCACTAAAAATGAAAAATATTTCTATTACTTCACTTTATTACTACTTTTACTATTACAAACTGAACTTGGTGGTAGGGCTTCGTGAGCCAGTCTGGGTAGGTACCACCTACTTATCACATACTCTATTGCTAAACAGCAGTACTTAAGTTTGTTGTGTTCCGGTATGAAGGGTGAGAGAGCCAGTGTAATTACAGCCATAGGGACAACATCTTAATTTCAGAGGCTTATGCACCACCAGCATTGAGGGTGTGAGGAGTGATTAATGTTTCTCATAATTTCAATGTCTATGGGTGATAGTGACCACTAGACATCGGGTGGCTCATTTTCCAGTCAGCGAATGTAATTGGAATCAAAAATTAAAACAAAAGTGAACTTGGTCTAACAGTTGATATGATAATAGCCTAAGTTAGGTTTGAACTTGAAATTATTCATTAATCAGCGGCTCGTATACAGCTGAGCTATTGCTGCCCGGAACCGGGGTCTGAATTTTGAACTGAAATTAATCTTACATTTATATGTAAAGTAATTCGGCCATTGAAAATTATTTTTAATCTACACCTCTTGTGGTATATGTTTTAAAATCGCCCGCAATTTTATGCGTTTGCTGTCGATCACTGGAAATATACGCTTCGCTGTATGTGTGTGTGTGTGTGTTATTATAGTAATAAAATAACTTATTATATTTTTATTAATTATACGCGAGTGAAGCTGCGTGGCACAGCTAGTCTTTTTATATAATTTTTAGACTAACTTCGTCGTTTAGATTTTGATAAAATTGGTAAGAGCGCCATCTAGTCTAAATCCTTCGAACTATTTAGCTACGTTCCATGTATCTGGTTATATTCCATCAAGTATATTGAGAAAATTTTATGTAGAGGACTCTGCAAGCTATTTATTTGGAAATACGGAATTCTCGAAATACCTGTCAGGTTTACAATTTTAACATTTGTCTAAAATAATGAGTAATATATTTGTCACAACAATTTATATAAATCTATCTATAACATGATTAGTACAATATGATAAATAATATAATTAAATATCTTGAATAAATTTAACCTGTTTGACAAATAAGGCGCGCAATTATTTCCTATATTAAACTGGTTTTCTTTTTTATATTTATTAAGTATGTCCAGTAGTGATCTCGATAGTTCGATACGACAATACATAGTACCCACTTGCAAAATTGCCCTTTATAGGATATTAAAGATTATAGACAAAACCAGCCAAACGACGTCGGGGATATCAAAACAGTTGAAGTTCTTGCTTATAAAATCGTGGTTACGTTTTTTATGGCATTTAATATATAACGTGCAGAAGCATATTTTTAATAAATTCATTAGATATAACATAAATAAACGTCCTTTCATGTCTCATTCATCTTTTAACACTCAATATACGTATTTATTACTGTAAGAGCATCCGACAAAGAACCTACTCATACATGATGGGTTGGTGGATACCCATGTAGAAGATTTTCAGTTAAATTAGAGACATGCAGATTTCCTCGATATTCCTTCAACGGCGAGGACATTAATTATAAACACAAATTAAGCACATGATAAATCAATGATGCTTAGCTGGATTTGAATCTGCAATCGTCTTTGAGATAAACTGTTTTAACCACTGGGCTGTTTCGGCTCTGACTCACTTGTTGATTATATGAACGAAATTATTAAGTAATAGAAATTTTCAAAACTGCAAATATAGTTTTTCAATATACAAGCATTATACATATTTACTGATTGTCGAAGAAAAACTATCTTCCGATTGGAACAGAAAAAACATAGACTTGAGAGGACTTGAGAGGAGAGGAGAGTGTAATGATGACAACCGACTTACGGTATACTAATACGGTATTTTATACGTTAATCTGTATATTATGTACATATACATATTTATATTATTCATTCAAATAATTTTCTGACGATTTCACGATTGTGTTCTGTGACGTCGGTGTTCCTTTATTAAAAAAAGTATTACCAATTAAGCGTAAAGCTTATGTTAGGAGTTGGTACGAGGAGTACATTTTTCGTAAATATCTCGTGTAGTTTATTTCTTAAAATTCTGGAAAAAATTACTTAAGCATATCTCACCGTGTTCTACATTTTTACTGATACACACTTTCTTCTATCTCATCATTTTGTCCGTCTGTCCAAATATTTTTTCAGTTTTTCCCCCTTTTCACCCCCCATTTCTCGTTTCTCGCTGTCGGCTTGTTTAGCTGTTTTGTGGGGCCTTCTGCCCTGCACCCGTCGACGCTTCAAGCTTCCGGATCGGCCTCACCGTTCTGGAATTATCTTAAAAAAACTATTAATTATTAACTTAGAGTTATTTTTAAAATACGTAGTTCAAATTTATAAATTTTCTTGTGTAATCCGTGTCATAAAAATCTGAAAAAAATAACCCATACTCACCTCGCCGTTTCCTACGTTTTTCTTCAAATACACTTTCTTATATCTCTTCATTTTGTCCGTCCGTCCTAACATCTTTTACGTTTTTCCACATTTTCACCCCCTATTTTTTATTTTTCGTCGTCGGCTTGTTCGGCTGTTTTGTGGGGCCTTCTACCCTGCATTTTTTGACACATCAATCTCTCGGATCGGCTTCTCCGTTCCGGAGATATTCACAGAAAACTGAAAAAAATAGGCCGCCCAACCCGCCCTTTATTTATATATAGAACCAAGGGGAAGAAATTTTCACCAAAAATTTTTATCTCTCTATCCGATAGCCCCGGCTCTGAGGATCAGAAATGATGCCTTAGAGCCACCCTACGACGAGTACTCCTGGAGGTAAGCTCATTCAAGCTTACGTATGTACACGGATACGGAGATGGAGACAGCGTCGGATGCTTCTGTGAGGCTTGTACTCACAGACACCGACGAGTCCGACAGAGACACAACGGCGAGACCCACTGCCGACCGCCGCGGCAAAAAAATGACTAGCGGGCTCGCTAAAGCGAAGGCCCAGCTAAGAGCAAAAGAAGAAGAAGAAAGGGAGGTCGCCTTTGAGAAGGCGCTCCGCAGCAGGGCCTTCAGGAAGGTGCCTGCTGAGGCGGCCCCCGAGGTGCAGACCGCCTCGACGAATGTCGGATCTGATGACCCAGCCAGCATGGGCCCGGAAGAGTTGCGCGCGATGGCTGACCGCAGCATAGCCACCGTGCTCGAAGTGGCTACGAATTCCTCCAACCTGAAGGGAGGCTTCATAAAAAAGCTGAAGGAGTCAGCGGCCTCCCTTCGGAGCATCGTCGAGGTGCTGACGAGACGCGCCGGCTCCGCGCTGACAACGCCCGTCTGCGGAAGGAGACAGACGGGCTGAAGGAGGAAGTCAAGGCCCACCGCCGTGAGTTCGCGGAGCGAACCACGGTGGCGGCGGCAAACGAGGCGTCGTCGGCTAGCGCGGCGGTAGAGTCACGGGCCCTGGAGGGGCTCCAGGCCTCCCTCGAAACGGCGGTCGCGATGTTCAACACGCGACTGTCGAACATCGAGGGGCGCCTTCCGCCTGCAAGGGAACACCGGCCGTCTCCTGTGAAGGTGGGTGAAGGACGCGAGGTGGTGCAGCGAAACGCACCGCCCCCGCAAACGCAAGCCGCGCCCGCACCCAAGCGGGCGAAAGTAAAGGCGGCAGTGCCTGCTCCGGCCGCCGGCTCGTCGAGCGTCGTCGCGCCGTCGCCCGGGACTGGTGAGACACCACCAGCCCAGGAGCCGACATGGTCGACCGTGGTGCGGAGGGGAAGAAAGAAGAAGGCCTCCCCCGCGGCCGCCGCCGCACCGGCTCCGGCGAAGCCAAAGCCCCAACAAGCGACCAAGCCTAAGATGGCCGCCCCCCGCTCGGCAGCAGTGATAATATCGCTGCAGCCGGAGGCGGAAGGTAAGGGCGTGACGTACGCCCAGGTCTTGGAGCGGGCGGAGCAAGGTGTGAAGCTCCAAGACCTGGGAATTAGTGGCGGCCTGAAGGTCCGCCGCTCGGCTACCGGGGCCAGGGTCCTCGAGCTGCCGCGGGCCCACAAGGACCAGGCGGCGAAACTGGCCGACAAGCTGCGCACTGTCCTCGACGGGGTCGCCAATGTCGCGCAGCCGGTCAGCAAGGCGGACCTTAGGGTGACGGGGCTCGACGATTCCGTCACCCCGGAGAGGCTGGTCGCAGCGGTCGCGCGCGAGGGTGCCTGCTCCCCTGAGGCGGTCAGATGCGGAGCGGTGCAGCGCGGGCCGGGCTCTATGGGCATGGCCCGCGTCACGTGTCCCCTCGCGGCGGCCAAGAAGCTGGCCAATGCCGGCCGCCTTCTCGTCGGGTGGAGTGCGGCCAAGGTCGTGCTGCAGGAGCGGCGCCCCATGCGCTGCTTCAGGTGCATGGGCCTAGGCCACACGAGGGTGCTCTGCCCGTCGGAGAAGGAGCGGGGCAGCCTCTGCTACCGATGCGGCTCTGACGATCACAAATCGTCGAGCTGCACGGGCAAGCTGCGCTGCGCGGTCTGCGCAGAGGCCGGCAAGCCCTCTGGGCATATGATGGGGGCGCGGGATTGCCACCCCCCCACCACGAAGGGAAAAGTGGTCCTCGGCACCCGGACCACTCCCGCAATGGAAGGAGGAAGCCGCCAGGCAGCTGAGGAAGCTAATACAAAATCAAAATGAGCACGTCAAGTATTAGCTTCCTACAGACGAATCTAAACCACTCCGCCGGAGCGCAGGACCTACTGCTGCAGTCCATGGCGGAGTGGCAGATAGACCTGGCGGTGGCCTGCGAGCCCTACTTCGTCCCTCCCCTAGCTCATTGGGTGGGGGATGTGGACGGAACGGTGGCGGTCCTCTCGAGGAGCGGAACGGGCCCCCCCCTCTCTCTCATCGAGAGGGGCTCGGGCTACGTTGTGGCGGGGTGGGGGGAGTACGCGGTCGTCGGAACGTACTTCTCCCCCAACCGCAGCCTCGCTGAGTTCGAGACGTATCTCGGCTCGGTCAGAGCTGCGGTGGCCAGGCAGTCGCCGAAACCTACCTTGGTTCTCGGCGACTTAAACGCGAAGTCGCGTGCCTGGGGCAACCCCGCTACGGATCCGCGAGGGAGGGCCGTCCAAGTCTGGGCGCTACTCTCCAGCCTGTCCCTACTTAATAAGGGGCAGGTTCACACCTGCGTGCGCCACAACGGGGGGTCCGTGGTGGACGTTTCGTTCGCCACCCCGGTGGTAGCACGTAGAGTGTCGAACTGGAGAGTAGAGGAAGAGGTGGAGACTCTGTCGGATCACCGCTATATCCGATTCGAGATCTCCACCTCTGGCAGGCCGGCGGAACCCCAGAGGGTGCCGACCACGCTGCCGAGGTGGTCTCTTGGCCAGTTAGACCGCGAACTGGTCAAGGAGGCTGCCATCGTGCAGCGGTGGGGTTCCGCGGGACGGGAAGAGGAGGGCGCCAGCGTCGAGGAGCTGGCGGGCCGCATGCGCAGCGCCCTCAAAGAGGTCTGCGATGCGGCCATGCCGAGGACCCGGCGCAGAGTTCCGCGCCGACAAGTCTACTGGTGGTCGCCCGAAATAGCCGAACTTCGGGCGACGTGCAGTCGGGCGCGGAGGGCCTACGTCCGCTGTCGCAGGCGCAACGGCCTCGACGCGGACCTGGAGGGGCAGCTCTTGGCCGCTTACCGCCAGCTGAAAAAAGATCTGCAGCTGGCGATAAGTCGGGCCAAGGAGAAGGCGAGGGAGGAGTTGCGGGCGGGCCTCAACCGAGACCCATGGGGGCGGCCGTATCGAGGTGTGCGTGGAAAATTCCGCACCCAAGCCGCCCCCGTGACGGAAACGCTGCCGCCGGAGCTCCTCCTGCGCCTGGTGGGGGAACTGTTTCCCC
Organism: Nymphalis polychloros; assembly: GCA_905220585.2. NCBI lineage: Eukaryota > Metazoa > Arthropoda > Insecta > Lepidoptera > Nymphalidae > Nymphalis > Nymphalis polychloros. Next base: position 11,050,989 of record HG992243.1, on the reverse strand, counting down.
ACCCAGGCGAGTTTGTCCCTCCGCCTATGGCCCCCCGCTCCGTGATAGAGGACGCAGTGGCTCCACCACTGATCACGGAGCGGGAAATGGAGATGGCCCTCGGTCGCCTGAGGGCCAAAAAGACGGCGCCGGGTCCGGACGGTGTTCCAGGGCGTGTTCTGTGCGACGCCCTGGAATACCTAGGTGCAAGGCTTCGGGGGCTGTTCGACGAATGTCTGAACAGCGGGCAGTTTCCGAAGCCTTGGAAACAAGGGAAGTTGGTGCTGTTGCCGAAGGAGGGTCGACCACCCGGTTCCTCCTCGGCGTACAGGCCGATCGTGCTGCTGAACGAGACGGGCAAGTTGTTTGAGAAGATTCTCGCAGCCCGTCTCGTTCAGCACCTCGACGAGGTCGGTCCGGGTCTTTCAGAGGCTCAGTTCGGGTTCAGGGCGGGTCGTTCGACGGTCGACGCCCTGAGCGCCCTGAAGACTCGGACCACGGAAGCGATGGCCCAGGGGCGAGTGGTCCTGGCGGTTTCGCTGGATGTGGCGAACGCCTTCAACAGTCTCCCATTCGAGACGATCAGGGAGGCACTCCGATGTCATGGGGTGCCGACCTATCTGAGGAGACTGTTGGAGGCGTACCTCCAGGACCGAGAGGTCGTCTGGGCGGGGGGCGACGGCAGGCTGGTCCGGCGTCGGGTTGGCTGCGGCGTTCCACAGGGGTCGGTTCTCGGCCCAATTCTGTGGAACGTCGGCTTCGACTGGCTCCTGAGAGCCCCCGTCCTTCCCGGTATGGGGGTGTTGTGCTATGCGGACGACACCCTCATCACCGCGACGGGGCGGGACTTTCGGGAGGCGGCCCGCCTGGCCGAGGTCGGAACGACCCTGACCGTGGACCGGATGGAGATGCTGGGCCTGAGGGTCTCCATATCCAAAACGGAGGCCCTCCTCTTCCACGGTCCGCGGAGGGGCCCCCCACGAGGGGCGAGTATCACCGTCCACGGGACGGTGATCGAGGTGCGGGCCCAGATGAAGTATCTGGGCCTGATCCTGGACGGGCGTTGGAGCTTCGGGCAGCATTTCGTGCAGCTCGGCCCGAAGCTCGTCAATGCCGCCGCCGCCTTAGGCCGCCTCCTACCCAACGTGGGAGGACCGGGATCGCTATGCCGGCGCCTCTATGCCGGCGTAGTGAGGTCGATGGCACTGTACGGTGCCCCGATTTGGGTGGACGCACTCACCGCTTCCAACCGGGCCCTTCTGCGAAAACCGCAGAGGGTCATAGCGGTGAGGGCGATAAGGGGTTATCGTACGGTGTCGTGGACAGCGGCGACCCTCCTCGCGGGCGACCCGCCCTGGGAGCTCCAGGCGGAAGTGCTCGCGGAGGTGTACCGCTTCCGGGCCGAGGCGAGGGAACGCGGCGACCGTCCAGGGTCGGCGGAAGTCGGGCGGATCAGGGCTCTAGCCCAGCAGGCCCTGATCGCCCGATGGGAGGAGGACCTCGGGTCCCCCACGGCGGGCCTGGCGACAGTGGAGGCGGTACGTCCCCACTTGAGTCGCTGGGTCCGAAGGAAACGAGGCACGCTCTCGTTCAGGCTGACGCAGGTGCTTACCGGACACGGATGCTTCGGTAAGTACCTGCACGAGATAGCGCGGCGGGAGGTGTCACCCTCCTGCCACGAGTGTGGTGCGCCATTCGACACGGCGCATCACACCCTGACGGAGTGTGCCGCGTGGGGGCCCCAGAGGCATTCCCTGGCGGCGGTTTTTGGCGGAGACCTCTCCTTACTGAGCATCATCAACGCGATGCTCGGAAGCGAGAGGTGCTGGTCAGAGATGGTCTCCTTCTGCGAAAGTGTGATGTCGCAGAAGGAGGCCGCGGAGCGGGAGCGGGAGGAAGATGCCGCTGCGGACCCGCTCCGCCGCAGAAGACTGGGGAGAAGAAAGCGGCGCTTTGCGCACCTTCTCCCCCCGCCACAATAGGCGCCGCCGGGACTAGGGGGGTTCCCAGTACCCTGGGATTCCTCCCTAGTGAATGGAGGCCCGCATAGGCGGGCCGGCCGTCGGAGCGTCACGGTAGCAGGCGCAAGCGATCCCGTGGCGCTCCCGTTAAGACGGGAAGGGTACCGCTGGGTTTTTAGTGGGTATTCCGATGACCGGGGCACACTCGGTGCCTTGGACATACGGCGAGTCCCACATACCCCCCCCACTGTTCCCGTGGGGGGAAACGAGTCATGCGTTTTCCCAGCGTCAAAAAAAAAAAAAAAAAAGGAGTTGGTACGACAAAGGCCAAAAGGTAAAGCCAAGCCAAGCCAAGCCAAAAGGTAAGGTAAAGCGAAGGGTAAGAATCGATCTTGCAATTTTCTAATCGCTAGGTAAACCATTGCGCTACTGACTATTCTTAAGCCGTCGATGCGCTAGAAACCATGTGTAAGGTGAAGGCCAATCTATAATGACTAAGTTATACATGTATTATGTAAAAACTTCTGTAAATGGCATTATTTTTGTCATTCGGCAAAACAATAAAATGAAAAAATCGTGGTTGCTCTTTATCAATAAGATATTACGACAAACACGCAACCATTTTAGTTTTATTATATGAATATACGATTTTCTAATGACGAAGAACTTCGACGTTCGTAACGCAAGTATCATTGAGTTCATCTCAGTGCCATTATTCGTTTTTCCGTTTTGTTCGAAGATTCATCTCAAAAACTCCAGGCCTTTAGACATCCCTAGTTAAATGGGGTGAGTATATCGGTAAGAAACTTCGTTCTTTTCAAATCACTTGAACGTTTTTGAATCAATAATCTAGATTACATGAATTGAAGACTAGTTGTAGTTGTAGATATATAGTAAGTATATCGTAATGTACATACAATTATTCTTTTCAAAGTGTTTATAAGGTTAAACTCTATTTCTCTTATATAGTTCATGTCAATTTTAGTCCAATGTGCACTTTATACAATAGGCTATCTGAACCTAAGATTAAACAAAAGTCGGTCAAGAGGTTCTCGACGTTTTCAAGGAAATATACATACCATAGAACTTGATTGTAGTCTAAAACGGGACACTTACTGTTACATCTGTCACGATAAATTTTGGAATATTTAGAAATATTAAAAAAGAAAATAACATATTTTTTCAAGTTGATACTGTCAAAGATTATGGGGAAAATGCCAAAATGGTAAATTAGTCGACTAAGGTTGCCTACATAATCATGATGATTTCATTTAATATTTATTCAGCATAAATTAATTCTCATTGTCTCTCAATATTAATTGCCTATTAATATATTACCTTGTAAAATAACCTTTATATTTGATATTATTAAACCGTCTACGATAATGTTGTATTATATTATCTTAATTAAAAAAAACAAATACTACAAAAGGTTAAGCATCCATATATAATATTCATAATAGCCTACCACAAAATAGGAATTTATTTTAATATTTTTATTTTGGGAATGACACGATCGCCGCATGGCTATTTCAATTATTTTTTTCGTAAACAGTACATGATACAATAAAAAAAGACAAAAAAAAAAACGTTTCGCCGGTTCTTCTCGGGGCTGGGTATTTCTTTTCCGAACTGGTGGTAGTTTCTAGATTGACTATCAATAAGAAAGTGTAATACTTCAATATTGAATAAAGTATTTTGAATTTGAAATTCAATAATTATATATATATATAAGTAGGCATTAATCTTGTCCAGCAAACGCTTAACAAGATACGCAATGTAATATTAAGCGCTTGAAATTAAATCTGTATGCGCCTTGTAGATAGTCCAGATTGTAATTTAGCAGAACTAAGCGCTTTAGCTCAGACTATATGCAAGCATTTCAAGATTAAAAATAGAAAGTATATTTCTGCTGTTTCATTGAAAGGTTCTCTATTGTCAAAAAATATTCATTAATCAAGTACGTTTTTACAATCACTTTTTAGGGCCAGTTTTAAACGTCAAGAATTTTCAAAAAATCTTTTTTCTCAAAAATTTTTATTCTCTATAATTTCAGGCGTATTTCTGTGAAAGTCGATGTAAAATGTAAAAATTCCCTATAGATCGATCGTTATTATTGAAAACCCGACTGCCCATGGAGAGGGCCTGAGGCGCGCCTGCCTGCGCAGACTTGTTTGAGGCAGCTGGCCTTTACCCTCGGAGCCTTTTAGGCTGTCGGTTCTTCAGTTATGCTACAGTATGTGCAGGGAAGTTTATAAATTATTATGCGAATATATTCAGGTTTCTGAAATTGAAGGTTAATTCGTATTTCGTCGTCGTATTTGTGATATTCTGTCCTACATGTGGTGGCGATATAATTTTTTTAATAGCAAGTTACCGTGGACTTGGTTTCAAATTGAATGTTTTTTGTACAAAGTGTGACGATAATATCCAGAGTGAGCTGCCAATGTTGCTGCATCTACTTTTGTTGACGGGGCAGAGGCTTTCTTAAGAATAGAAAGATTACTTGGAATAACAATTGGATACGAGGGGTACCACTATTGTCTTGGAGAAAATGCGAACCGGCTAAAACACGCACGAATCAACGCTACCAAGGCAACGAAAGAGGCCAGAACAAGTCGTCGATTTGAAAAAAACAACAGTAACAATTGTTTACTGACAAGGAAGGCATACAATATGAAGCTGGAATGGGAGATTAGACGTAAGTTAACAAAATAAATTCAAAAATTCATAAAGTTCTTGCTTTAGCTGCGCATTTTTGTATGTAAATCGAATGTAAGGCATACATTTATATATGAATGTATTCGGATAAGAATCGGCTAGAAATTCATCAGTTACTGTATTTCGCAAATGAAATACATAGTTAAATTATGCAATTAAATGTGTAAGTCCCATAATATGAAAATCAACGAATATTTTTTTTTACCAACAATATATAGCAATTTTATAATAATAAAAGTACATCGATAGCCAGAAAAAATATCAATGAACAATGCTGTGTAATTATTTTTGTAAATGGTTCGGCAAGGCTAAGGTCTAAAGCCTTTTAGGGGAAAATATTTGCAGCTTACCCCGTCCTTATTCCCATGCGGATTAGATACACATATAGCAATTTTTAATGTTTTTGTGATGGTTTTCTATACTACCGTCTACAACATGAATTATAAAGGTTCGTACGCGCAATCTATGCTTAAGTTGTTCTAACTACTTTTGTACTGGTACATCAGATATAATACCGCAAAACAGCAGTACTTGGTATTGTTGTATTTCGGTTTGAAGGGTGAGTGAGCCAGTGTAATTATAAGGTCCTCCAGACCGATTTCGGCCACGGCGGCCAATCTCAAGAAACTTAGCCAACTGCGCAGGAGATATTATAGTGCAGTGTGTGCGCAAACACAGGTGCACTCCCTTTTCCTAAGCTCTCATAATCCGATGGGACGGCAATCCGACACGACCGGAAAGAGTTCAGGCGCAGGACCAACGGCTTAACGTGCTTTCCGATGCACGGGAGTGTACACACTTCCACCTTCCACACTCCGGGCTGCTACTGAGAATTTTCTGACAGAAAAACCCAATAACTATTTATTGGCTCGACCTGGGAATTGAACCCAGGACCACCGGGCCTGCAGCCAGTGTAATTACAGGCACAAAGGACATAACATCTTAGTTACCAAGGTTGGTGGCGCATTGGCTATTCTTACAATGCCAATATCTATGGGCGTTGGTGACTACCTACCATCAGGTGGCCCATAAACTCGTTCATCTACCTATTCTATAAAAAAAATTACATCTAGAGCTATCTCGGCGATACATAATATAAAGTAAAATTATCTTATTGTATATAAATACAATACTACACAATGTGGTGGGCAAAAAAGTTTTAAATAAATAATAATAAATAAATAAATAAATTACTATCATCAATATTATGAAAGGAGGCGAGTGGGAAATTATTGGTGTATATTGGAATATGACAAAAACGCCCGCGCGATAATGTGACTCGATGTTGTAATATTTTTCGCTAACATTTAATAACATAAGAGATAAAGCCCTTGAATCATTAGCAGTATTGTTTATTATCGTGATAAACTTCAATAAAGATAAAAAAAAACAATCATCCATTCTTGTTACTTTTAATTCTTTAAGCTATTTATAGATTAAAAGCGTTATTACGGACGACTTAAAACAAAGAAAATAAACCGTGAAGCGTGCCACAGAATCAAAGAGACTTAATTAATATCTTATCATTTTCTAATCTTATTAATATTAATAAAAGCTAATTCGTTGTTTATCTACTTATCTGTATAATATCAAACTGTATTATACATCACATATGTAAATTATTTCAAAAATTATTAAGATAAATAATACATTATACATCTGTTTTTCTAATTACAAATAAATGTAGATTTTATTTCAATGATAAAATTCAATATTAAGTATAAGTAGTCTATAATTGTTTTGCGCTGTGCAATGCGTTTTGGCAGATTATTTGATATGATATGAAGTATTAGTATATTTATCATGTTTTCTAAATTAATCTGTTAGGATGTAAAATTAATTTCAAGATATAAAGTTTTGACAACTGTAATAACAATTGTGCTGTACTAATTAGAATTAATTGATTGGAATGATATATATTAATTCATTTATAAGATATCGTGAGAGTCTGATAATTTCGACATTCAATGACTGTTTTAATAAAAACGAATCACTTGGTCTCTCTATTCGTATTATTCTTTCTACAGTTTATTACTTTATGATCTAGAAAGTTTTAATTGTTCTATTTTAATATTGTATAAGCAAAATCGAGATGTGAGTTCATGATTTTTTTATAGAGTGTATTTATGCTAGTTGAGCGCAAAATATTCTACCAATGTAACGTACATAGGATAGAACATTTCGTGCTTTTTTCAAAAAACGCTAACGTGTCACGTATTGGGACCAGCCTATAACATGTCAGAACTCAATAGCTAATAGGTGACAAGGCACCATTCTGTTTTCATGAGACATTATTTTGTGTGAACACTTTTTGATATGAATCTATTGGCGAGCCTTAAGAGTAAGACCGACTTGTATGCCGTGCCGGCAAACGATATGACCCTCTCTTATGTCGTCATACCCCGTACCGCTATCCTCTCTTGTGAGTGTAGCACGTATTTTGCTATACTTCTTTGCTATATATAATTATAATAATGAGAAAAATTTATTTATATCATTAACGAAGCACTTTGTTTTATTTATTATCTCCTATTAATTTCTTGGTTTTCTGTGAATATCCATGAGTGCTTAATTTTTTTTATGAAGAAATCTTTTTTATCCATTTTGTTTAAAGTCTGTTGAAACCCGACATATAGCTCGTTTTAAAAAAAATCTCATTATTTGTATTGTGTTGTAGAAAATAATCGAAATTTAAAATTAACTTTTTTACAATATTTTTCTTATTATACTAATGCTAAATCTGGCCTTGTGTTGGTAAAATTACAATTATTGAGCTAGGGTAGTGGAGACGTTTCAATAAGATACCGAGTTTTGTACCTGTTAAATTAGTACAATTTAAATATTATTTTTATAATAATTACTTTTTGCTTTTCTCGACAGTAGGATTAAATTAAATTAAATTATAAGGACGTCCTGAGTGAATTTCGGCCTCGGCGACTCACAAATCATCTGTACAGAAGATATTATTACAGTGCAAGTGAGTGCTCAAATGGAAATGCACTTATTCCCTTACTCATTTAATCCGATGGAAGGACATTCCGACCCCTTCGAGCCCACGACCACGACCGACGAAAAATCAGACGTAGGACAACCGGCTTTACGAGCTTTCCAAAGCACCAACTGGACGAAGTTACTAAGTTGGATAGTATAGCGTCGACTGAGAAATTCTTGAAATAAAAACACAGTAAGCTTATTAACTCGACATCGGTATGTCTAACATACCAACAACGTGACAATATTTGTATATTTATATCTTTATATGTTCAAGTAAAAGGCTTTTGAAAATGACAGCGTCTCGAAAATCACTGTCGTATTTTATTATAAATATTGTACACACAACACAATGTTGTACACTTTTGTATGGTCTTGTTTTACGATCGCTATTTTTCACTATTTTTCCGCACTAAATAAATATTCACAATGCGCATAAATCCTAGACTACCCCGACACAAATATAAAACGCAACCGTAAAACAGCCTCAAGCTCTTTGCAGTTTTTCCTCTAATTGATATACTCTTTGAAAAATTCTTATGCAATCTACTCAATTTATCGGTTATAATAAACATGTATCTACTTCATTAAAAGTTATGTTTCATAACTTAAAAATAAATACAAAGTGCCTTTTGTATTTATTGAATGTATATGTATCTTTTGCTGCTATAAACTGTTATCACAATCAAAATCTTTATAATTTAGGTTCAATCGTAATATTAATAATCGTTACATTGTAAAAATACATATATTCATCAAAAACTTTTTGTAGTAAATAATATCAGCTATTAGCAAATTGGATTAAATATGTAAATCTAAGATTTTTTTATATTTACTCCTGCCATTGGAATATAATACAACGCCAAACGGTGATACTGCCACTATTATATTAGTTGTTGGCGCAACCAGGGAAACTACACTATGTCTCTTGTACGCGTAATTACACCGGATCACTTTTAGCGCATTGACGATGTAAAGCAGGGTTTATTATTTATACATTTACTACAGAACGGTGGTAATCACTATCGGGAAGCCCATTCACCGTATCTGCCTTCCTATTTTAAATTTACACGAACTACAATGTTTGCGTAATGTGTGTGATTAGTTAGCGAACATAGCAATAACATCGCAATAATTAATAACAAATAATTTTGACGAAAGTTTATTTAATACTAGTTTTTGCCCGCGGCTTCGCCTGCATATGAGAGTGTGTGTTCGGTAACTCTTATTCTTTCCTTTTTTTTCGAAATGTGTATTACTGTTTGCCCTACTGGTCTCTACAACGTCACCGGGCGGGATGGGAGATGAACTCAGCCGGGTAGGAACCCACATAAGGGGCTCAAGAGGAACGAACGCCCTAAGGGCGCCTCCTGTGAGGCCGGATCTCGGTTTAGGACATCATTGAAATCGGGGGGAACCTTTTCTGTACCCCTGATAACGTGTATGAAAAATTTGAAATTGAAATGTGTAAGCGTAATAAGCAAATAAACAAACAATAAAACTAGTATAATATTAGCGAGAATACTCAACTTAATTGTTAAATATTCGTTATTAAAAACGACATTAATTTACATACATATAATTTTACGCCAAAATTAATTCATAACCTTGTCAGTAAAATTACTTCGTTTTTAATCCTATTACTTCTACGAGCATATCTAAATAAGTTTAAATTTTTTGTTTTTATTATTTCACAGATTGGAATCTGCTCATAAGTCGAAGAATAATGAACTAAAGATATGTTAGTATGCATCATCGTAGTGCATATTTGGTTACACAAAAAGTAAAATTGACGCATTCAAATTGGACAACAATATTTGCAATCCTTTATAAATTCCATATTATATAAGAAAGAAATGGTTATATTTTCATTCCCGTTCAAATAATTTAGTTTAAAGACTGCGTAAGAGAAACACCACTATTATCTTATTATCATTAATTGAAGAATACGGCCTTGCAATCTTAGTTCCAAAGTTCTGTTAGGTCGTGAACAATAAAAGGTCGAGTGATATATTAAATTGACTCGTTGAACGCACCTTAATAAAATTTTCCATTGCATATAGTAGTTCTAGTTTATGATGTCACCTAATTAAATATATATACTCTACTTTTAATGTTTCCTATTCAAGTAACAATAACAAATTATTTAAAATGTTTGCGAGTGGTATTGTGGTACTTACTACAATCGCATAGGGAAATATAAATTAGAGACAAGTACAGTTTATATGGGTTCATGAATATTAAAAAAGGTAACGATGGATTTCCCAATTACAAAACTTTTATTAGGTTTGAAATTTAACATCATACTAATATCTGTTTCTTTTTCAATAATAGAAGTATTATTGAAAAAAAAAAAACAGATATTACTTAGTGTATGCTTGATTTAACCGAACTCTAAATCTGTGAATCTCATATCAAAATATTTAAAAATATTAATAAACCATTTTCTTGATATTTTGGTGTTGGCCATTGAAAAGAGAAAATCCTCCGACCAGACGGGTGTTCGTCTGGTGGGCTACCGCCCCACGGTTGTTGTCGGGTTCTTGTATTATATATGTTCAATCGCTCGGATAACTTTAATATCGCGATGTAGGGTACGTCAGTTTTTAGTTTTCGTATGTGGCGAGATAGATGTCGCTACAATATTATAGCCTGTTTATAATTTATATTCGTAAAATAAATTATTTAGCATACAATTTAGAATATTTACGATCTTGATTATAAACAAACGTGTAAAGGTTTTATACAAGTACCTACCTGAAACAATGTTAAAATTATGTAATATTGTGCAGTCATTGTTGATGAAGTTTTCATTAGCTTATATTTGGAAATAAATTAAATAAAATTGATTTAAATAATGTTAAAGTATTACCTGAAGACCAAACTTCACTCGCCTGTGATAATTAGTAGTTATAAAAAAGATTTTTTTAACGTAAAAATTGTGTTTCTGTCAACACTTATATAGGTTAACTTAAAAACCGAAACTTTATCTAAATAAAAAACATCCAAATAGTAAAGCTGTTTCCGGGACACACGACATAAATTTATATACAAGAATGGCCCATTTAATATTATAAGATGTATGTAAAAACATCAATTATTCTGAAAATTCAAATGACTTTTGAGTCTGGGCCAACGATAGCTGATCTCAGTAAGTTGCTAGGAATATATAAAGTTCTTACGTAACAGTTGGTTTGACTGTTATAAATGACGCTGGTAACTTCTCTATGATATATAAGTGTTATTTAAACTATAGTTTTTTCAAAACTTCTAAGATAAATATAAATATAACGAACCATTTTTTTAAATTTAAACAGTACATTCTACTTCGTGTTAGGGCTTCGTGCAAGTCCGTCTGGACTCCATCAAACAGAAATATTTAGTATTGTTGTGTTCCGGTTTGGAGCGTTGAGTGAGCCAGTGTAGCTACAGGCACCAGGGGACTAGTATCAGCCTGTGAATGTCGCATCGCTGGGCTAAGGCGTCTTCTGCTCTTATTCCACTACGCTCAAATGCGGATTGGTGGAATACACATGTGATAGAATTTCAGTGAAATTTGAAACATGCAGGTTTCCTCCAGATGATTTTCTTCACTGTCAAGCACGAGATGAATTATAATCACAAATTAAGCACATGAAATTCAATGGTGCTTGCCAGGGTTTGAACCCACGATCATCGGTTATGATTCACGCGTTCTTACCACTGGGCCATCTCGTCTTCGACATAACATCTTTTTTCCCAAGTTAGGTGGCGTGTTGGTGATGTTAAAATTGATTACCAACACGCCACCTAACTTGATAACGTTAGGGATGGTTAAAATTTCTTACAATAGCAAAGTCTATGGGCGGTGGTAACCACTTACCATCAGGTGGTCCACTTCTCAGTCTGCCTACTACCATAAAAAAGAAATAATATATACTTGTGAGAATATAGAGAACCAATTATATTCGCTTTAGGAACGTATCAAGTAAAACAGATCGTTCTTAATATGACGAGCAGTTAAGGATTTAAGCATACAATGAGCGGCTTTGAATATAATCTTAGAGGCAGTTGTGAGAAGAAAAATAATAGGAGGAAAAATAAAGTAAAGCTATGTACAAGAATATATTATGATATATATAATATATATTGATACAATAAAATGGGCTCTTGCCACCATTGACGTTCCTGCTCTTATTAATCCTCATGGAATTAGTGGTGATGATGGCAAGAGACCTGATGGACTGACATTGATTCCCTGGGAACGGGGACGGGCCTTTGTGTGGGACGCAACATGTGTTGACACACTGGCCCCGTCTCATATCAGGGAAACAATGTTAAAAGCCGGAACTGCCGCGAAAAAAGCTGAAACGAACAAACGTAACGAATATTCGTTTCTTACTCCAAATTATATTTTTGTTCCGTTTGCAGTTGAAACGCTTGGACCTTGGAGTAATAGTGCAAAAAAAAACATCCTAAATATTGAACCCCGTCTTATTGCCTCTACTGGTGATTCTCTGGGCATTTTTCGCCCAGAGAATCGGAATTGCGATTCAAAGGGGAAATGCTGCTAGCATTCTTGCCACCATTCCACGCGATCACGATTTGTAGAGTAATTATTATTTGTATTTATTTAAGGTTTTCATGTAAATAAACATTGTAAATAATTAAAATAACTTAATGCACTGTTTACGTATTAATTGCAAACATTGTGCCCAGCCAAGAAATGTAGAGTTGTTTTAGTAGCGATAAACTCCTGGGAATTTTGCACGAGTATAATGATTTAATATATATATATATACAAATGGTCAAAATATCTGTATATCTACTTGATCTAACAATGTTAATTTTTTTACACAATATTATATTGAATACTATTAACTTGACTACTATTTTGATGGTAATGTACCGTTTGTTGATCACTTCTTTGTAATTTTTCCCTCAAATAATTAATTTGTTTAGAAATTATGAACAACAGAATCGGAACTAAGTTTATGGAAGGAGTGGAACCCGCAAACATGATCCATTTCACCGGGGTCATGTTTTTGACATGAGCGTTTAATCTTTCAAACTTTCGTCGTCACGTCAAGAGCTTTTGAAACCTATCGTCATCTACTAACTCAGCTTACGGAGTACGTAATTTAATTGATCTTAAATACTCTTAATAATATATCAATTTCATTAATATATAAAAGGGCTTATCCTTACTTTAGAACGTTTGGCGATTGTTTAAAGATTAATTTATCAGTCCGTCATCATTGATTGAAATAAGTCACATCATTTCTTAACTAATGACTTATTAAATAATATTTATAGATAAAACCGATATTCTTCAAAACGTCAAACTAAAGCATCTTTAATTCCAGTTAACCTAGAAATGAAGGACTACTTAGTCCTTATAGTACAGGAACTAAAAATCTGTTATGTATTTTCCAATACATGCAAAAAATTAATGTCATCTAAGATTTTTTTGCTTCACTTATGTTGTTTTTATAATTAAACAATATGATATCGATATTTATTTCCAATATTTAACCCATTGAGTAAAATTTATTTCTTGAACCTCTATTTATTCAGTTCTTAAACTATTATGGGCCAAGAGACAATTATAGAAAATAGCAGATTATTTATTACTTTCACATGCATATACTAACCACATTTTCGAAACTAAAGTTTCATTTATAGTAATAATGTTGATAAGTATGTATTTACAGTTACAAAGCAATACCAATAGATGGCGTTAACCGATCGTTATATATAATTATTTTATGGATCAAGTCTACCACTACAAAAAAAAAAAAAGAAAAACAAAGGATACAAATTGCTTTACTTAAGTATTTATTCATAGTTATTACTTACAATTATTATACACTATTTACAGAGTACACTAAAACATATTAATTAATGGGCATCCTCAAATATACTCAAAGGGTATATAGCAGAGCCTTCTTAAGACTAGAAGGGGGAATTGTGGAAGGCACAATACGAAGAATATTGCGAAAGGGCTGAACAATATGCAGGTCCCCAGCCACGCCACCAGGAACCAGGTCGGTAGGAACGCAACATGTTCCATCATTCTTGAGCTGTTTTCACACTTGTGACCCAAATTTTCATGTTGAATATAAAAACTAACACCAATTAAATTGAATTATCGTTGACGGGCGAGTGACTATGAACGCCATCTGAAAATGAGAGAATTAATAATATTAAAAAAAGCTTAAAATAGTTATTCGAAATGTTTTGTATGCCAATTATATCGTAAAAAGATAACAATATGGGTACGCTCGAACTACGTTCTATCCACAACTTATATTTTTCAAATTTAATTGAACGTTGATGTATTTCTAGTTGTAGGGTTTATTGTAATCACGTCTGGGTAAATGTCTCCTACTCGTCACTTATTCTAACCAGTATTGCTTCATTCCGGTTTAAATTAATATTCAGTGCTATTAACTTGCTCTCCTCGGTAGAATCTACAATTCAAACCGGTGGTACCTTTAAATTCAATACAATCGTGTAAAATTTTAATTTTGTTATTATTTAATTTTTATTATTGGCACAAAACATAATAGAGTCTATATTTAACAGACCATTGTCACTTCTCTTTCTTAAATATAGTTTTTTATTTTTTATTAATTATTATCATGGAACAGGCAAACGATTAAATATCTCTAAATCTATTCTAGACAGAGCGTTACGCATTTATGTCTTAGTTACTTAAGGGTAAGCGAACATTCAAAAATAAGAGAATTATACATTTTAGGAGCACTTCGGTGCACCACAGAGATTAAAAGGAATTGCTTGCCGCATTTATTTTTACACCACCATACAATAATCATTAAAAACTAATTAGAACGCTATCTGCAATGTCATAGCAATTATAATGGTATTGACTCCGTCTCACCAATACGTTATAAAGTGTTGAGGTCAGAAAGTCTCTGTATTTAAGATATATACTATATATGTATATATTGTAGATAAGATAAGCTCTTCGAAACAAAACAACCTAAAATTAAGAGTTAAGCTAAAAGTGTTTTATGACAAGATTATTCGTTTATCGAAAATTGCTGGTAAAAACCAGTTTTTTTTATTTACAATTGTCCCGATAATTCAGTAATAAAATGTTTATAAATATAAGATATCGTAATAATAATTGCTTCAGTACGTGAGATATACATAACTCGCATTATTTTATTATCATCGAAAATAATCCTACATTTAAGCGTTTTATTAATTTGAATGATACAATCGCTTGCTATAAGTTCTAGACGGATCGAAATACCTATTATATATTTAACCAATATATTACCACACGGAACTTTTTGTTTGTTTATTAAAGACCATAAGCTAGTGCTTAGAAAAAGTGGACGTGACGATAGTATGCACAAGCGATCCCGCGACGCCTCCGATATTGTATTTGTAGGTACATATTTCATTCTCACTTATCTATCACTTCACGTGGGGGAAACGCGTTGTTAATACGTTTTTTCCAGCGAGACAAAATATGGCATGATAGTGGCCATGATATTAATGAAATTAATTACTTACTAATTAACTCTATCAGTAAGTAAAAGCCTGTAAATGTCTCAATGCTGGGACTACGGCCTCCTCTCCTTTTTCGTTGGAGCTTATTCTACCACGATGCGGGTTGGTGGAATACACATTTGGCAGAATTCCAGTGAAATTAGACACATGCAGGTTTCCTCACGATGTTTTCCTTCACCGTCAAGCATGATGATATATAAATATAAATTAAGCACATGAAAAGTCAGTGGTGCTTGCCCGAGTTTGAACCCACGATCATCGATTAAGATTCACACGTTCTAACCACTAGGCCATCTCGGCTTTAACTATAACGGCTATTTAGTTTTGAAAATATAAAATATATATATATGAAGAATCTTATTCGATATGTATCCACCACAGCTACATTAGTATAGTATAGTTTTGAAATTTCTATGAGTGCCAACATCGCAGTAGAAGATAACAATTTCACATACAATATACAATTGCGTATATTTAATTAGGAAACATGTGGTTCAAGTTCAATAGACAATTTTTCAGTAATATCTTAACAAGGCTCCGTTAACTAACCATAATGCCATCGTCTTTTTCATGTATGTATATAAACAATAACTGACTGAATGACTAACATACAAACGCACAGCCTAATGGGGCTAGAACAATGATTTGCACACTGGGGTCTTATTACACAATAGGTTAGTACTAAGTAAGGTTTATTGAAAATGTAACCCCTAAGGTTCACTAACTAAACTAAAGGGGATGAAAATTTGAAAATCCTTTTTTTTTTAAGAAATCGCAATGGAAATTGGTGTTTAGCAATTCTTAATTACGACGCGAGCGAAGCCGCGGGTCAAGCGATACTGTTTGTATATTGCTTTAAATTTATTTATCCAAACATATTAATACATACATAATAACTACGTGAACATTTTATTATATACTAAGTAATTTTATTATACATTATAATTATATCAAATACGTTGTTCCGTTTATAAAATATTGAATCAGTATTGCAATGACATAATAAATAATGTAAGTTTTAATTGTAATATAATCTACACTGATGTCGATGAGAGCTTATTGGTTTGACCGCGATAAACACAGGATCTAAAACTCCGAATTTAAAAATAATTTTCGTTATTACCCATTCATTAAGTAAAATTATAAAGTAATTAACAATGCGCTATGACCTACGGGGTTGATGCATATATACATTTAAAGTCAAAGGAACCGTAATAATAAATTGCGTCTAATATTCAGCATGTATGTCACCTAATATATATGTAAACATAATACTGATATTAAAAGAAACATTATCGTATTATATATATATGTATTTTCCACACATCGTAAGTCGATATAAACAGACTTGGCATTACTCACGACTCTAAGAATAATTACATTTTTCACGGCGTGTTTTATCAAAGTTTTATGAGAATGGATAGCAATTTCTTATCCATATTATATAAAGTATTATATGATTGAAAAATGATATGATCTTACTATTGAATTAGATTTACAAGAGAAACGGCGATAAAATTATGTATTTTTGGTTGTTAGTCGTGTTTAATATGATAATGATATGGTTCACGACTTTTCTGTATTGTTTTGTCTGTTATATAAAATTAGTCTTATCATTATTTTTTAACAATACATTGAAAAAACTTTAAAAATGATCTCTACTAGTGTCGAAATTCAATCATAGTTAAATATTATTAAAATTTTTAAGAAAAGATAAATAATTATGAACCTTATTAACAACACTGCAGTTCGTCAAAAGCTATGTACCGAACAAAAAAAAAATATCGGCTAACAAACAGAGAAGGAAAAGCTATTGAACCGTTTCGTTTTTGCCTATTTTTATATTAAAACTTTATGTATGTAAGTCATATCTGTATGTAAAATAATTTTGGAAATGTTGTCTATCTACAGCATCATAATAAAACATGACATGATGATAGTATGCCTACTGTAATTTTGAATCAAAGTTCATTCTCATTATTAAACAAATATATAAACATATTACAAACAAATATATAAATACAAATATGTTATCCATTACAATTCATATAACTTTCTAGAAAGTTGTTATTTTCGAAATTCGAATTTTATTTTTATTCCAAGCCAGTGATTATTTACAAAGGTTTTATCTTTAAATTTATCACCAGGCTTAAACTAATTACATTCTTTTGCTAACGCACCGTGATAAGTTCAAATATTTATGGTACTATTGCCGTATTCTAATGATTAAAAATAAAACATGGGTATGTTTCTATTTATAGACTGGACTCGAGTAAACAGGCAAGCTGTTGTCAAATACAGATATTAGCCATGCCTTACATAGCTATAATTCGTGGGACAAAGCGGCTATGTCCCTTGTGTTTGTAATTGCACTTTCTGGATCATCATTTAAGCCGGCACACAACATTGTATATTAAGGAATGCTATTTGACAGTAATATTACTAATAAATGTTCAATGAACATGTTGTACCTTACGAAATATAACCCCGGGGTTCTGTTATAGCTTATTATTGGCTGAATATTTTTGATATACAACACAAGAAAAATATATAATAGCAGCCATTGTTAAGGGAAACTAGCCAATTAAGCAGGATATATTATAGCGCACGAGTGCCCAAAAATAGGTACGCTCTCTTTTCCTTATAAATCAGATAGCCCAGTTTAGGCGTAGGGAAAAATAAATACGTCTACATTTATGAACGAATCGACGTCTTAGATTTTTACTTTACAATAATTATTATGAAACAAGAAAATGACAAGCAAAACTACGTTGAATTATATTAAAATTGTTTGGAGGAGGTAAATTTTGCGAAACTTTACAAGATGAATCTTACTTTTTGTTGTCTTGATTGCGTTTAGTATGACGTGGTTCTTTTATTACAACACTCTTTAAAATTTGTACAGAATTTAAAATGATTAAAAGCATTATCGTAATTAATTCTCGGTCATATAAAAAAAAAGTTTCAGCTTTTACAAGTAACGAACATTCTATATAAAAAAAAATGTGATAACAGGGCTGTACGACATTATTTAATATTTATATGTATACCAAATTATTACTATATTATATACTTTTCACGCGGTCACGATTTGTACAGTAACTATTTTTAATTTTATATATATTTAATTTGCTTAATGCGTTTTAAAATTATTTTATATAATTAAAACAATAACAATAAAATAATCAAGCTAAAGATTGTGATAAAGGTGACGAGTGAGTTAAAAATAACTCATCCTGAAGTCATCTGTGTATGGTAATATAATGTAGGAAAAATATATAAATGCCTCATATATGTTTCGTTTTCACAATTTTCTTGACAATTTGTTTCCATATCTTCAGTTATATAGACTTAATTAATCGCATTTCGTAACATACACGTTGTACATTTTTATTTCAAGAACGGCGATATAATACATGCAAAAAAACAAAGATGCTAACCGTATCGTAATGTTCGAAAGAGAGTTCGTTTAATTGGAGTACACTAAACGTCGCACGTGCTCAATTCCCAATAACACTGTCACTTTCAACTGATAGCACAATAACATAGTTTATTCAAGTGTAGTCTAACTGCGTACTGCGTGGTGGCGAACGGATCGGCGCGGGCGCATGCAACCGAAGGTTTCGACACTAGCGAGGCGAGGGCCAGCCGCTAACGTCCTTCTCTTTTTCTCACGTTTAAAATATAATTCAAACGTGAGACAGATAATTTAACAGCGCCTGCAACTCCGTCACTAGTGGTTGACCTTCTTGCTCTACCATTATTGCTAATAAGCTCGTCTTTTGCAATCGACTGTCTTGAAAACATTCCTTGAGCCATATTTAGGAATTAAGTAAAAATAAGTTAGGGTCATGTTAACATCGACACCATTTTAAACTTTAACGAATCATTACCTAATTAATGAAATTTGCACCAATGAAAGATACATAAAACATCTCACGTAGCCTCTGGCTGTATTGGTTGTAAACAGAAGAGTTTGAAGACGAGGAACAAATTAATTGATATTTAAGATGAACTAAATATTATTTGTTGCTATGTTGCTGCAGTATAATTATATTTAATGAAAGAAATATATAATACAACGAACGATGACAGTATTAAATTAAGATTACATTATTAAATCGAATGCATTTTTTATGTATTCATTGCATAATACAACAATGATTAATAATTTTAATCACAAATAGATTCGAGTCACCCGCAAAAGTAGCTCATACATCAGATTATCCCTGCTCTATTATCGGAGTATTGTTGACGGACGATATCGCAAGTAAATACAATATAATGCTGTGATGATAAAGAAAGGTACTAATCAAATATTCAAAGTATAGTTTACACGACGCAAAATTAAGGTTATTTTTAAATGTTAAGATTACTAAATTATGTTAATAAATATATTAAATAACGTCCTCCAAACCGATTTCGGTCACGGCGGCCAATCTCAAGAGAGATTAGCCAACTGCGCAGAAGATATTATAGTTGCACAGGTGTGTGCGCAAACACAGGTGCACTCTCTATTCCCTAACTCTCATAACCCGATGGGACGGCAATCCGACACGACTGGAAAGAGTTCAGGCGCAGGACCATCGGCTTTACGTGCTTTCCGAGGCACGGGAGTGAACACACTACCAACTTCCAGACTACGGGCTGCTACTAAGAATTTTCGACAGAAAATCTCAATAACTTTTTATTGGCCCTTGGGAATTGAACCCAGGACCACCGGGTCTACGGCCTTATATCTAGCTACTAGACCAACGAGGCAATAAACATATTATAACTTATATAAAAATTTACAACAGATGTTATGTTACGTTAAAGTATAAAATTACATGTTTAAGGCCATCGTTATAAACAAATGCTGGCGTGTTACTAATATTACGATAAAAAATACATGTATATTTTATATTATTTTACATATTTACTAGAATCGCCTCCTCAAAAAGAGGAGAAGAGGCCTTAGCCCAGCAGTGGGACATTCACAGGCTGTTACTGTAGAATCGAGTATATGACATTTATTCGTAGTAATTCTCGATAGAAATTATGTATTAATTCCAAGAATTTAACTAAAATAGTAAATAGGTTTTCATTTACATAGCAGGTAGGTTATATTTAATATTAACGCGGTATTTGCTGGAATATGAGCTAAAAACAACTTATCAATGCTTCAATATTTTGTAAACAAACTGATTAGAGCGATAGGTAATAATCTTTGTACTCGTAATGTTTATTTATTTATTTGTGTGTGTGTGTATATGTGAACTTATATGTATAAAATAGTTTTATGAATTACACAATATAACAAGTAAAGACAAACCGCCTTATTCATAAACTTTATTTAACTGGTGATTAGTTAAACAATATTTTGTCTTCTTCTTTCGTATGTCAAATCAATAATGACAGAAAGAGACAAATCAGTGTTTAGCTAAACAGTAACTAAGCAACGTTTATAAATAAGGCCGAAAGTAGTAACGTATCAAACGAACGTAAATGATTTATTTTACGCGTTACTTTTAAACGCTTTATCTACGTTACCTTTCTGCCTAAATTTTGAATAAAAAATGTAACTATGGCTTATCTATTATATGCTTATGTAAATTTATCTATAAAAACTGTAATGATCGAAAAATCTCCTATATATTGGTTTACCTTTGTGATAGTTTTGCTATCCTTAAACGTACTATTATAGACTAAGGGCGTCATATAAATCTTGCTTGTAGTTTTGCGTAAATCGGACAACTATGAAACCTATAACATTTATATTGTAATAAATGCGTATCGGATTTTGTTTTAATTAATTTGTATGTGTAATTATTACTTAGTTTTAATACAATAATGTGATGACCCTTATAATTTAGGTCGGTATGAATTTAGGTTATGAATAGAAACGCATCGAACTAAATATTTCAATTTTGGAAACTTACATCATCCACAAATATTCCTCGTTATTTTTGCTCGTCTGTCTCTGGAACGACCCAAACTGAGCATCTGAAATAAAAAAAACATGACATGCATTGTATGCGTTTTTAGGAATGCTATACATTATAGTTATAGCTTTACTATTCTTATACCAGTTGTTCATCAGTTCGAAAATTTTGCTTTATTAATATTTAAATATCAATATTTTTTTAATTAATTTGATAATGGCAACTACTCTTAAAATCTACACTAAAATCATTTATATAATTACACAATACATTAATATAATGTTGTTGAGTATTCGTTAATTAATAATTCGTATACCTTTTATTTATTATCTCTTAATGTGTTTGAGAACATTTACCTGGTAGAGACGACTGGACGTGACGTTGGTCACGTTCTTTACACGATAAATAAACAAAAATAATAAAATGTCCTATTACATATTTTTTATAATAAATTGATTAAACTAAATGAACGAATGGTAATAATTAAAAAAAATTCTGTACTATAAACATACTACCAAATTATAGAATCACGTTGTAAAATTTGTAGTATAATTGTATTTTTGACTTAATACTTCATAATAATAATTAATGATTGTACACTTTAACATGTTTTATTAACAAGGTCTTAATAGTAACATTTAACAGTATCAAAACAAGTTACCGATCACTTTTAAGGTCAAATGTTGTTTGGTACGCTCGATTTTGGTATATATCACAGAACAGATAATTGTTTTGTATAAATCACAATGTGTTTTTAGGTTAGTATTTATTTGACACGATTATACAAAATGATATAACACTTACTTGTTTGATAGCTGCCTGTTGATGAGGTGCTGTTTTCACTTTCTGTACGCCGTCTTGAATTAAATATCAAATTCCAGGGATTGTAGCTTGCAATCTGCGATCCGGTTTGGTTTTTCGTTTCAGACTTATTACCAGTATCCATGTTTACTGATATATATTCAAAGACGTAACAAATATTTATTATATTAATTTAATTATAATTAATTTCTAGCAAGTTTACTATAAGAGACGCGCCGGCGCTCGTGCACTGACAAAATAATATTATGATCAAACTAAACAGTCACTGGCCGGCAAAGCGACCGAGCATTGTTTTGATCCGATCTCTCTCGAACATTCACGGAAATAGACGAAGTTGCGTTTACCATAGAGAAACTGTTACTTCTCCACAATAAAACTGGCAGAATGTTTCTTAAGCGCTATTTATAAAACATATTCAGATTTGAAATAAGGTCTGTATACGAGAATAATATTTTGATTCTTTGCTTATTATTCAAAAATACTCCAATACTATAATTTTATTGGCATATCCTCTAATTAAATATATACCTACTTACTTTTATTTGTACTTCTCTTTGTTGTTACGTGAAAGATAATTAATTATAGGTTATTATGATTATAGAATATCAAATATATAATATACATACATCAAGCATGCTCTTAAAAGCATTTTCGAACCGTTAATCTATATCGACAAATACTAAAATATGTAAAGCTACCAGCAGCGGTTGCTCTTTTGTATGAATCATCATCAATTTGTATGTTATTAAATTCCTTTAAATTGTTAAAAACTACCTGACTACTGTTATTAATGCTTTTTTTCTATCATAAGGTCTTATTTTATGAATATTGGCAAAGTTAAAAATGTCTGAGCTTTTTTCGACAATCGAATTCGCCGTTCAGTTATTTATTATTTTTAATTTTTATAATACATCACAAAACATTATGTTCTATATTCCTTTCGATTTTATCATTAGTCCAGACGATTTCATAATTTAAAATTCAAGGAAGTAAAATGGAATCACTACAAGATATTTTAAAGATTTATTTCCAACTTGTAAAAAAATAAAAAAAATCCATATGTTACAAAAATAATTGAAACTTAATGTTCTCCAAACCGATTTCGGCCATGGCGGCCAATCTCATAGAGATTAGCTAACACGAGTGCACTTTCTCTTCCCTAGCTCCGGAAAGAGTTCAGGCCCAGGACCACCGGCTTAACGTGCTTTCCGAGACACGGGAGTGTACATACTTCCACCTTCCAAACTCCGGGCTGCTACTGAGAATTTTGTGACAGAAAATCCCAATAACTTTTTATTAGCCCGACCTGGGAATTGAACCCAGGGCCACCGGGTCTACGGCCTTATATCTAGTCACTAGACCAACGAGGCAGTTTATTAATAATAATTACCAATTGAGACTAACAATTGATAATTATTATTAAGAAAATGAATTACTTGCCCTTCTTGCTCTTAAGAATATATGATTCCCAATGGACCAATGTTTACTGTCGGAATCAGTAACGTGTAATGTACACCTTTATACACCAAACTATTTATTTAAACTATTGTACCTATTAATGAAAGTTTCGCAAAAAATTACGTGTAGTCTACGTACTATTTTTGACATAAATGTTTAAAAAAAGCCTCAGTATTGCTGATTAATTAATAATGTCGTTTATTATTGTAATATAAGTTAAAGTAATAGGTACTTTAACAATTAAGAGTTTGTTTGTTTGAACTCACTTATCACAGGAATAACTAGTTAGATTAGAATAAAACTTTTTGCGTTAGGTAGCCTATTTGTGCACAAGAGGGTAGAGCAATAACGTTACCTAAAGCGGTTGGAAATACGCGTAGCAACTTTAAATACAATGTATTCTTATAATTCAAAGATGAAATAAGAGGAACTGATCTTTATCATTCTTTTAATTAAACTTTATTATACAGTTTATACTAACTTTTTTTTTATACGTTGCGTTGTTTTATAAACATAGTGGTGAAAAATGATGACATTTTGATAAGTCATTATTTTATTATACGCATGTCAGAAGGAATTTACTTATAGCTAAAGATAATATAAAAATTGCAAAAATGAAAATTCCATATGTAGTATCATCGAATACGCGGAAAGCGTACAGCACATCGGAATTGATGAAGGCCTCCCCTGGAGAGGCTTCTCGCAAAATCATCGCTGAAGATTTTGAGTGGGATAATGAATTGACTCCAGCGCCTCTTACATATTTCGCTGCATTAGCACTATCTAGAATATTTCATAGACTAAACCCGCTTCGAAAAATATTGCAAAAAGATATAAATATGCTCATGGACTTATACCCAGCCGATATACCCCTTAAGTTCAGCGTACCGTATATTAAGGTTGGTAAAGGTAAATTTTTGGAACGAACCAAGATCAAGTCATATAACGAAGTGGCGTTCATATTGTGCCTACCAAATGCTACAAAATGCAATGCGTCGGACGTTCGAATTTAGGAGGTCGATATAAAGGAGATTGAGATGCTTTGGTGTGACAATATACAGTAATCAATTAAAATTTACATTTTAAAACACGGTTTGAGTCTAAAAAATATTCCACAGAACTTCGTTCCTGACGGGGGTTCACCGACTGCACATTTTTCTTATATATTTAAAATAGGATAAATAGCAGACTATCAAATAGACCACCTGATGGTAAGTGGTCACCACTGCCCATAGACATTGGTATTTTAATAAACATTAACAAACATTGCTAATGCACCACAACTTTGGAAACTGAGATATTCTGCTCTTTTGCCTGTAGTTAAACTGATTTGCGAACATTCAGTTGAAGACACAACATTACTAAGTATTGTTGTTTCGTGGTGGAATATGTGAAGTGGATGGGATCTACCCAGCGGACTTGTACAACAAAGTTTACGAAATGTAAATGATGTATAATGTATTACCAACAGGACGAACAATATTGGAAAAGATCATTTTACTCAAAGTTTCCGTCGCGGAAAGAAATTGGCGTTACATATTGGAAAGGGAAATTTTTATCAGCATGTCTGCAGGATTACTTAGAAAATGTTAAACCTGATATATTTATTGAAGAAGATGCAATTGAGTTGGCAAAACTGGTATACCACTTATTTATTTATTTATTTGTAAAAGAACACTTACAACATACATATAAAGCATTGAAAGAAAAAAATGAACTTATAAAACAATAATTAACACTTATAATAATAATATATTATAATGTCCTGGGACATTATTCACACTAGGCAATCTGATCCCAAACTAAGCAGAGCTCGTAGTATGGAAACCAGACAACTGATGTACTACATCTACTACTTTTCTTTTGTAAATACATACTTATATAGATAATTACACCCAGACTCAGGACAAACAGACATGTACCTAGGACAGACATATGTGTATAATGTACACAAATGTCTGTCCTAGGTAGGAATCGCATCGAATCGAAAACTTGCATCTATGTTAATGCACCACTTATGTATCCACCATCCATCAATCCGTATAAGAGCAGCGTGGTGGAATAGGACCCAAACATTTATAGTTCTGTTTTTTAGAATTATATCAAATTATATTTTCTTTGTAGGTCAGTCCGTATATTTTTGAATTGGGTCTCAATCAGTTGCAAATGGTACGCCAACCTAATCCCCCTGTTCTTAGCGAAGACGTTGTAGAAGATGCTTGTGTATATAGTGTACCAAAAGTATATGATCACATACCGTTAGAACCGGTATTAGTGAGGTTATTTAATTTAAACGAAATTTCCCTCATATTCGGTATTAATAATCTTCAAGACGGCTACTTGATGAGATATTTCGAATTTTCATTAGCAGACTGTGAATCCTTGTGTAGAGGGCTCGAATATTTACAACATTTAAGAATATTAAGAATTAACAGAAGCAATTTAGACTGTTCAAAAGTAAAATTAATCTTACAAAACCTTGTGAAGAGAGAGTCTATCGAGGAATTAGATTTTAATCATTGTAAAATTGGTGATTATGGTATGAAAGCATTGGGAGGTTTTATTCTCATTCATAAAAATGTGAAACGAATACGAATAGCAAACAATAGATTCAAGGAGGTCGGTGTTCAAGGCATCGCTTATGCCTTACAAACGAAACCAGCTGCGCCGATAGAGCTCTTGGGTATCTGATAACATTTCTATCGACATTTGATTTACAATTTTTTATTCATAATCATAGTTGTATTTGCTTGAAGATTTCAGTTTAAATCCAATGTCGTTGGAATGTGCGACAATATTTGCTGCGGCTTTTGTAAGATGCAAGGAAAAACCTCAAACATTAATTGTAAACTCTTGTGGTTTTCACGGAGCGTCAGCTGAAAAGGTTCGATATATTTATACTTGATTCGAGCATATAGAACTATTTAATTTTAATTTTTTATTTTATTGTGTAGGTAGGCGGGCGAGTTTATAGGCCACCTGATGGTAAGTGGCCATCCGATAGTTAGTGTCGATGAGTAAAGGTGATTAATCTTTATTCATAGATACTGGTACCAGTGAAAATTACTTCATATAGCGTCATTAGTATGGCTATGTAAGCAGGCAACTATGTCTATGCCTTTTGTATCTGTAATCACACCGGCTCATTCTCTATTCAAATTGGAACATAACAAGAACAATACTTTGTATTGCTGCGACGGTTGAAGTGCCGAATGGATGATATACCCACGTTCCTAAAAAAAGCCTTATCATAGGTATAATATAGGAATCATTTCCATTGTAAATGTAGACTGTAATAACTACAAAACGGATAACAAAAGTTTGAAAGTAATAAGACGCATTTTTAATATCGAGGTGATTTTGTAAAACTTGGTTGTGGAAGATTCATTTCCATGCCAGTCATGTACTAAAATTTGAATAACCTTGCCTTTTCAGATGGCAGGTTTGCTAAGTCTTAACCGTGGTCTGACGAGATTAGACATGGCTGCCAATAACTTATCCGGCGAAGCGGAAAAGACTCTTATTCAAGCTTTAGAACAAAATAAAAGAGTATTGAGAGTCGACTTGCGTAGTACACGTATGTGTCGGTCAAATAATTTTAGAAATGTGATGAAAATTTTTATATATATTTTTACGCTATCTACTATATATTTGGCGTTGAATATTTAATATTATAATTACACATTTAGCAAAGTAAAATCTATATTAATGTCATTATTATGATACATTCGCACCGACTTATATTTAAATTATTCCTTTATATTTGTCATACAAAAAGTTTTTTAGATATTTTTGTGATTGCAAACTTTTTGGCATATCTATTATATTGGTTAACTATATCAAATTCGTAGTACAAAAACTTATTCAAGTACGTATGCACTTAGAACCACTTTTGCATACCATGTCTGACCATTTAAAACTTTAGTATAAAAACAAGAAAATAAACTTGAATAAATGTGTGTAACAAAAATATAAATATATTATATATAAGAGATATATGCATTTTATATGTAAATCTAGCACCGTATCGAAAGGTGCATAGTTCGTCTTGAAAGATACGAATATGTAAAATAGTGCTTAAACAGTAATTATAAGACCACATTTATGTATGCAGTGACTTACAAAACCACTAACTAATTTATGTTGTCAAAACATACCTTTAGTTTTTGAAACTTAGACCAGATTAATTAATTTGACTAATCCAAGTTGTAATTGGTAATTGGTGGATAACAGTCGATGACGCTATAGATGACTAATGAGACATTAGTATTAACTTATTGCCGGATTAGTAAATTTAATTTTGCTCATTATTTCATACAAAGCCACAGAAGCATAAACGTACCTGATCATTTAAAAGGTGACCTTTCTGAGTATGTATATAAACATATGTAAGTAAAACGATGTATTCTAACTAAAAAGGTTTTTGCCTGAATCTAATGTAAGGGTTATAAACTTTTGCTCATACTATATTTAATATGTAGGTAACCTTATTTAAAATGTTTTGAGCTTGATGTGCGTTGTATGCTATTAACGTATAATTGCATTGCATATACGTCACAAGTATAATTACGTACAAAAGTTAATAATTGCTAATAATAAGTTTACTAGGCATGTTTTTTTTTTATTAGCCCATTTCCATACCTGTCTAATCTTTACACAAATCCTTTATCTGTAACATTTCGTCAGTTACGTATCGTACGGTCTTGTCGCTTATAAAATAAATTAGGTATTAAATTTTAAAACATTTCTA
Organism: Nymphalis polychloros; assembly: GCA_905220585.2. NCBI lineage: Eukaryota > Metazoa > Arthropoda > Insecta > Lepidoptera > Nymphalidae > Nymphalis > Nymphalis polychloros. The sequence continues at coordinate 11,022,859 of HG992243.1, read as the reverse complement.
GATATATCCGAAGAAACCCAAGCCAAGGTGGATGAGCTGTTAGAACGTAACAAAAAGCTCGTAGGTCAAGAAACTGAGCCGAGCGAGGAGATTCCACCGCTGTATCTCAACGAGCCAGAATATTTGATATGGCAATACAATCCTAATAACCCGGAATACATTCCCGGTAGATACCCCGAAAGGATACCGGAAGTTTAAGAAAATATATCAAAGATGATTTTTTCAATATTATTTATTTTTTTACACAAGACGAATTTTTATAGAGAAATTATATCTCGATTTTTCTTACACTATTTGTCCTTATTGTTTCGTTATAATTGATAGTCACAAAAACTATTTACAGGAACCTATCGAGTTAAAGATAAATGAATTGATAAAATTGTTGAGATTAAACTAGTAGATATTTTTTGATAAAATGTAATAATTATCAAGTACGTAATTAAATTGTAATATTTCATTACTTAATCCTTTTCTTTATAATGAGTTCCTAAAAAAATGTTTTATGTTTTTGGCATAACACATTAATCGAGTGCCATAGTAACCATTAAATCCTCATCGTTTCATAGTATATTAAAGTTTAAAAAATAATTGTACCATGCTGTTTTATCAAAAATGTTCTATGCAAATATACTAATGAAATAATTAATAATTGTTCATTCAAACGAAGGCGAGCTGGTGCTTGTGGGTTTTAAATAATCTACATTTATTATAATATAAAGTGGATATTATAATATAAAGTTTTATAATATAAGGCTGGAGATTAAATAATTTGCAATAAAATTTTCAAATCTAAGGCCATGAAACTCTAATGCAGTCTCTACGCGAAGCACCACGTTTTAGCGCCTGTTCAGGATTTTTATGTATGTATCTTGTTTTATGTGCCGAGTCGGTATTTGTGCTCATGTCGAACAATACGAGTGTCACGAACCTTGCAAAACCGTATTCACACTTGCCTCTTGTACAGTAAATGCAGTGTAAAGTAAAGTTATGTAAAGCTCCCCGCCGTAACTCGTGCGCGAGAATTAAGCTAAATTAAATCTGTGTACAATTGGGGAGTGTGGAAGAAAATCTATTTTACGGTCACGTCGCAAGAAAATCGCGGCGTGAACTCCAATATTTAAGCGAGATTCTAAGACTCCTTAATTAATAGTAAAACCATATACAAATTTAATTTCATTAAAATCATGGGACCTGTCTGATAAATATATCTGAAAAACAGAGTTTAACATTATTTATTTAATTTGGATTGGAGAAAACAATGATTAGAACAATCATTGTCAAAAAAACACAAAAATTTTAATTAAGCAACATAATAAAAATAAATATGTAACAGTAACAGCCTGTGAATGTCCCACTGCTGGGCTAAGGCCTCTTCTGCTCTTTTTTTTTGAGGAGAAGGTTTAGAGCTTATTCCACCACGCTGCACCGATGCGGGTTGGTAAAATACTCATGCGGCAGAATATCAGTGAAATAAGACACATGCAGGTTTCCTCACGATGTTTTCCTTCACCGCCAAGAATGAAATTAATTATAAACACAAATTAAGCACATGAAAATTCAGTGGTGTTTGCCCGGTTTGAACCCACGATCATCGGTTAAGATTCACGCGTTTTAACCACTGGGCCATCTTTGCTTGACTCGGCTAGATGCTTGCGTAGTAAAAATAATATTGATGCCAAATTTTCCAGTTTCAAGTCTTAGTTTAGTTTCAGAGATGTCATTTTATGAATTATGTAATAAAACCCGCACCCCTTCAAAGTTTGATTTACGTCAAATCTTTCCTTCCTGCCGTTTGGAAACTACCTGCCTTTGTTATTCATAGAATCAGCAGTAACTAAAAAAGGTGAAATTTAAAAAAAATATTGTCAGTTGTATTGCACTTCGTTTGAGCTATCATAGGCGGACGAGCATATGGGCCACCTGATGGTAAGTGGTCACCAACGCCCATAGATATTGGCATTGTACACTTCCTTTTTTATTTAAAAGACATCGCCTGTTCGCCCCCTATCTTGGGAACCAAGATGTTATGTCACTTCTGCCTGTAATTACAGTGGCTCACTCACCATTCAAACCGGATTACAACACCACAACTGCTGTTTTGCGGTAGAATATCTGATGAGTGGGTGGTACCTACTTAGACGAGCTTGCACAAAGCTCTACCACCAAGTAAAAACTCTCATAATCCGATGGAACGGCAATCCGACCCGACCGGAAAGAGTTCAGGCGCAGGACCAACGGCTTTACGTGCTTTCCGAGGCACGGGAGTGTACAACTTCCAGACTTCGAGCTGTAACTCAAATTTTTAACAGAAAATCTCAATAACATTGTTTTGGCACAACCTGGGATTTGAACCCAGAACCATCGGGTCTGCGGCCTTATACGTAGCCACTAGACCAACGAGGCAGTCATTCTTACATTGTAACTCTTCTGAATAAATACTAATATTGTTAGCAAAGGTAACTCACATCGATGTCTGGAAGTCCACAAAAGCGCGATTTGAAAGGCATTTTTTGTCTCGCACAACTACACAGTGCAACAAATTTTCAAATTTTCAAATCGATATGATCTAGAAACCTTTAAGATAAGCGGACACTAACGCACCTCCGGTATTGCAGGTGTGGTGATAGTTACTTTCCTCCTAGAGGTGAGGCTATAGCATATTTTCCCCCTCTTACATAAAAAAATGACGAAATCTATTAATCGGTTTTGTGGAGACAGTTTGTTCTTTCTTTGGAAACCAATTCGCATTTCCAAGTGTCTAGTCTTCCGATTACCGGATGAATAAAATTAATTAATCGTCCGCTAAAATGGGTTAAATACGAAAAATTACTTCACTTCCGCGGTTTTTCTCGATTCGTCTATTACACTAAAAATACAGAGCAATCATGTAGGTTAGGTTATGTTAGGTTACTTTTAAGCCAGAACCGAATCAGTCCATGTTCACTAGTATAAAACACAAAATATATATATATATATATATAAAATATTAACTTTAACCCAGAGATTAAAGTTAATATTTTTATACTATATCCATTTTAGCGGACGATTAATTTATTTTATTCATCCGGCTATCGAACGACTAGCAAGAGCCTTCGCATTTAGAAACTAATAGGAATATAATAGAAGTAATTTTATGTAAAGTTATGTGATAGAATAATCTAGATAAAACGTTTATATTCAAATACAAACATACATTACATTTTTGATACTGTGCCTTCTCTGATGTGCGCAGAACAACGCACTTAAGTTTTATCACCATCGAATAAATAGTTAACAAACGCATAACGGACAATTTTTATATTAAGAAAAAGTTATGGTCGGAGAAATTTTAAGCAGTATAAAGCATATGAAAGGTTGAGTTAAATACTTTATTACATAATTCTGAAATGAAAAAATAAATTCGCTCAACAATTTGGATAAATATTTATTTTCTAAGTGCTTTAGGGCTTTCGATCGGTACCCGAAATAAATTATGCAAATAGACCACATTGTATACAACCAAAAAAGGTTTGGCTAAATTATTGTAGTTAGTTGACAATAAAAATATTGACGATAACGGGAGATAATATCAATAAGCTGCGAAATATTGTACTCTTCGATAGTATTGTTAACTAAATATGTTTTTTTTTCTAGTATTGCAAATAAAGCGTAAAATCTCTACTCCTAAGTGCGGACGATAACAGTCCTCGGGCTATGCCTTGGTTATATATTAGGGTCTGGATAGAATCTGCGGCTTTTACATCACTACCGGCCTATAAAACGTTGAGCTATTGAGGTTAGATGTAGTATTGTGACAGTAGTCTCAAAACACGACGAAATTAAAGTAACAAATTAATATCAATTCAAGTCGACGTCATATCGTGCGTCATATACGCATTTAAGAGCTGTTCTAAATAATGTAAAATTCAGTTTTCTATATCACTGAAAATATTTTAGTTATTTTATATAATAAACTGGTAAATAGACCCTGATGGTAGGTGATCACCACCAGCATTCTCTACATCTCCAATGCGCTACCAACCTTGGAAACTAAAACATTAAGTCACTTATGCCTATAATAACACTGGCCCGTTTACCTTCCAAGCCAGGTCACAACAATAGTATTTAGTGCTTTTTTTCGGTAGAATTAGTGATGAGAAAGTGGTACCAACCCAGAAACAAACCCTTACCACCAACTCCATATCTTTGTCAGACAGGTCTTGTTCAGTCTGTTCGATCGGGATAATTTATGTTATTAAGTTATTCCATTAAAATGCATGTTAGCCATTGTGCAAAATTAATTTTGTAAATTAACATGGACATATGTTGACACCGCTTTGCGCTTATGATCAATCTGCATATAAATTATATTGGATTAGGAATCAGGTTAAATGTTTCACTCGGAGAAATTACATACCTTGTAACGTAACCGTTTGCCAATATAAAAATGATTTCTTGAGAAAATGTTATATTCTTAGCATTGGTAAAAGGAACAGACAAATTCTTACTACTCATGTTACTCGACTGCAAAAAATCAGTAACTTTTTATGAAAACATTCTGACTACATTGTTCTTCATAATTAAAACTTCACGTTGTAAAATGATCTTTCAATATATTATATAAATTATTCATTATAGTCAAACGTTACATATATAAACGTAACACATAAATCTGTGTTTAAATTATAAACAATGTGATTCTTATTCCATAAGATACTAACTTACTTTCATTCATATAAATGCTGAGCAAATATTAATAATAAGTTTGATGCGCTTCCAAGTGGTAGTTGAAACTAAAATAAAACTTTGTTACTTCAATATCATAGAAAATAATTCTGCTCTTAGAATTAAAATAATTAATGCGTTAAATTTAAACGTAAAACATCTTTGGACATTTTGTCGAGTTGTAAAATAGAAAGTACAAAGTTTTAAAAGAGTCCGTTTTTTTTTATAATACCCGGGAGGGCAAATGACTCTACTCCACCTGATGGTAAGTGGTAGTAGAGTCCAAACGCGACGACGGCTAGTGCAGTCAGGACGAATGACTTGCACTAGCCGTCCCCGCCTTGCCGGCCCGCAAGATGTCTCTTCACGCCTCGTTTGAAGGAACCCAGGTCATAAGAGGAGGGGAACACATGTGCTGGTAAAGAATTCCATGTTTTAGAGATGCGACAAAGAATAGAGTTGCAAAATTTCTTCGTGCGCGATGGAATTGATGTCACAGTTAGGCAGTGACATCGAGAGCCAGCATGCGTAGACTTCTGAAGGAATGGGGAAGCAGGAATGAGGGAGAATAATTCCTCTGAGCACTCGCCGTGATACAATCGGTAGAAAGCGCTCAGTGCCGCTATCTCTCGACGCAATTGTAAAGGCTCGAGGGTGTTGGTGACCTTTACGTCGCCAATAATGCGAACCGCACGTCGCTGCAACCGATCCAAGGCCTCCAGTAAGTACTTAGCGGAGCCATCCCAGAGGTACAACAGGAGCAGTTGTTGTGGCGTGAAAAAACGCCGCACCTTATCCAGGACTCCGAGTTTCCGAGAAGTTGTTTTTATAACAGCCTCGATGTGGTCCCTTGGATTGAAGTCGCACCGAACGTCAATTCCCAGTATGGCGACTTTGCTTTGCATCTCCAGCGTAGTGCCACAGAGGGAGGGAGGAGGGGAAAATGGTGACTTTTTCGCTGTGAAAGCGCAAACCTGTGTTTTCTTGGCGTTAAACTCAACAAGATTGTCAGAGCCTCATTTGGCAATGAGTCCTAACGTCCTATCGAGTTCAACAACAAGATCCCTCCGTCTCTCCTCGGTTTCCACCCGCCCAGCTACTGAGCATCCGTGGTATCCCCCGTGCACTGTACTATCATCTGTATAGCAATGTATGTTCCCAAGAGAGTGCAAATCATTGATATGCAGAAGAAAGAGTGTGGGGGATAGCACAGCCCCCTGGGGGACCCCAGCATTCACTACATAGAATTGTGAAGCGGAACCATCAACTAAAACGCGAAGGCTACGCTTGTGTAGGAAGCCGGCAATCCAGGTGCAGAGCTGAGCTTGCAGATCGTATGTCGGCAGCTTGGAGAGACTTCTGTGCCAGACCCTGTCGAAAGCCTTGGAGATATCGAGGCTGACAGCCAACGATTCCCCATTCTTGTCGATAGCTTCACCCCAGAGGTGTGTTACGTACGCTAGAATATCACCTGTGGACCGTTTCGGTCGAAACCCGTACTGACGACGATCATTAATTAGACAGTGATCTTCTAGGTAATGGATCAGTTGGTTGTTTAAGATCTGTTCCATCACCTTACAAAGTACTGAGGTGATAGCTATTGGTCGATAATTTGCCGGGTCAGATCGATCGCCTTTTTTGGGAACCGCTTGCACATTAGCTTTTCTTCAAGAATCCGGCACACATCCTGCAGAGAAAGACAGCTGAAACAGGCGCATCAACACAGTTATAAACAAACTCAGAATTATATATTTTATAATTGTATTGAGACAATAATATGTAACCTTTTTGTTTAGTTTACCTTCTATTACTCGTCTCTATAATAGAATAAATATCCCCGTGTAGCGATGAACTTTCATTCAAGTCACAGAGAGTGATCCCTCGGGTAATAAAAGAAATGCTACATTGTGCTAAAAATCCGAATCCTTCGTCTCCCCGGTGACATCTTAAGACAAGCTCGATTACTATATAAAGAAAACGATTCGTTTTGCTTAAGGATAGACTTGCCTAATTGACGTTTACATTTCTTTATTGAAACACTAGTATCTGTCATCTTAATACATTTAGCTAACCATCCGTGAGACAATTCTACTACTCGTTAATAAAATGAATTGTTTCTTGAATATAGTAGCCGGGCTTTCAGTTAGTAGGTACGTGCCAAATGATTATATTTAACAAAAAAACTCTAAATCGTTGGGCTTAAATTTAACAAAGACGTTCTCCACGGTTACTCATGATCTTTCATTACAGTTATATTAAAAAAATTAAGTATAACAAAATCAAACGCTGCCTTAAACGTCATGAAGCTTTGAGAGGGACGGCAATTAGTCGAGTTAAAAAACGTTTAAGTTTTCTGCCATAAACGTTTGTTGCGGGCAGGTATAATCATCTTTTTGAATTAAACTTCTGTTTTATCTCATTTAAGTTAAAGCTATCAAAAAAAACCTAACCGAAGAAAGTACTTAGGTACATGTCGTTAATGGTGTAGTTAGTTATTATTTAAAAATTTACTTAAATAGTAAAACGATCGAAGTAAGTGAATATCAACCGAAAATTTTGTTTATAGTATAGTATAGTATAGGCAGGCGGGCTATCTGATGGTAAACGGTCACCAACGCCCATAGACATTGGTATTGTTGAAAATGTTAACCATCACTTACATCGTCTATGCGCCACCAACCTTGGGAACTAAGATGTTATGTCCTTTGTGCCTGTAATTACACTAGCTCACTCATAAATAATTGCAATATAATTGCAACTATAATAATAGCATAGATCTATGGGCCTCTATGGGCGGAGACTATCACTTACCATTAAACGATCACTTACCAGCCACGCTACATAGATGTATTTAAAAAAAAATATACATATTAAAATCAAAAATTATCTACACTTCTATACTAATATATAAAGCTGAAGAGTTTGTTTGTTTGATCCGGCCAATCTCAGGAACTACTGGTTCGAATTTAAAAAATCTTTTTGTTTTGTATAGTCCTTTTATCGAGGAAGGTTCTAAGCTGATTTTTATTCATTATAATTATATTTATTATACGCGGGTGAAACCGCGGTCACAGCTAGTCTTTTTTATGTGATGTATGTAATTTGGATTCATTTAATTATTTTCCATTGTTACATAACGACATAACTGATGTTGTAAGGGTAAAACATATGTAGTTATGGATGATCGAACAAGATTTGAACAGTGCAGCGTTTGAAGTGATACAAGTACAGTCGAGTATATATCTGTCGGTGTAACATGTAACGAACATGGTTTTAGAATTTTGACCTACATCAGATAAACTTTATAGATGATTAATATCAAAAGATTTATATGAAGATATTATACATATTTTTTCTTAATATAAGATTGACTTACACTACTTATCGATACAATGAAGAAACTCTAAAAAGAAAATATATTCTGATACAAATAAATATACAATATAATACAATATAATATATAACATATGAAATAAATCGTTGAATAATAGTAAAAGGACCACGATACTTATTGTTACATATTAAATATTTATTACTTTTTCTCTTTGTCGGATAATGTCCAGTAAAAGCATCGCGTAGAGTGACGTGTTATAATATGGATTCGAGCTCATAGGAAGATTATAAACAAAAAGAAAAACTCAATTCTTTTAAACCCTAACAGCCTGAATTCATAATTCACTTTTATACATTCAAAGCCTATGATGGTTTTTGCATGATCGGATATCGAAAGTCTTTTTATCCATTTTCCAGATGCAGAATTGGTAAAATTCCGCAACGCAATGAATTAATTGCTATCATGAATACCATGACTATTTCAATGTTTTGAAGATCTTTTTAATCAATAATAATGTTAAGTTTTTTTTATTAAATATTGTATGAACTCCGTCTTAGCAATAAAACTATTTCCTTTTTTGTAGTGTAGTATCTATTTTAATATTGCATAACATATTATATATGATATTTCTTACAAGTGGAAAATGAATCATACGGTTGTTCTAGAACGCATTTAATGTCACCGTTTTGAAAATAATAAATTTTCCACTAAAACTTAGTATTTTTGTGTTCTGGTAATTCTACTAAAATTGTCACCTTATCGCAATCGAATAGAATCGTAATCGTTTCGGTTTATCCGTTTTCCTATGCTTTCATTTAATAATCGGCTATTGGAATAAGAGTTAACAATTAAGTTTGGTTTTGACATAAAATATGTTACTTAATTAATATATAATTACACGTTAATACATATATATGTTAAAATTATATCGTTTCGGTTCCGATTCGAATAAATATAGAATAGTAAAAGTTGGATTGGAATTGAGTCGGGAACGTATCGTCATCGTTCTCTGTTTGAAGGCCGAGTGATCATAAGATCTTAGTTCCCAAGGTTGGTGGCGCTTTGATGACGTAAGAGATGGTTAGTATTACTTATAGTGCTACCTGTTTATTGATCACTTACCTTATTTAATGGTCTAGTGGCTAGATATAAGGCCGCAGACCCGGTGGTCCTGGGTTCAATTCCCAGGTCGAGACAGTAAATAGTTATTGGGTTTTTCTTTCAGAAAATTCTCAGTAGCTGCCCGGAGTCTGGGAGTTGGAAGTGTGTACACTCCCGTGCCTCGGAAAGCACGTTAAGCCGTTGGTCCTGCGCCTGAACTCTTTCCGGTCGTGTCGGATTGCCGTCCCATCGGATTATGAGAGCTAAGGAAAAGAGAGTGCACCTGTGTTTGCGCACACACTTGTGCACTATAATATGTCCTGCGCAGTTGGCTAATCTCGCTTGAGATTGGCCGCCGCGGCCGAAATCGGTCTGGAGGACCTTACTTACTTTACATTATTTAATGTTGTATAGTGAACTTAATAAAACAATATGTTTTTAATATTAGCACAACTTTTATTTTTACTTTGTACACGGCATTGACTAGCGCATCAGGAAACAATATTTATTTACAATTATATTATCATTTAGCAACAACGTTGAGCAATAAATACATGTATATTTATTGTATAATTTAAGCATTAACAGTAATATATTATGTACTAAGGTGTCTGGTTACTTTAACAGAAAATATATTATAAGAAATCTAATAATCTATGTCTACATTGATGAAAATATAACTAAATATAAATACGTACTTATTCATGTAAAAAAAAATATTATAGTCGTAATCAGTTCTTTACTCTGGCGAAGGACCTCAAAAGCATAATAAATAATTTTTTTTTTGTTTAATAAATATTTTTTTTTCGCTTTGAATAGCTTAGCAGCACGAATCTTCTGCATTATTCTGGTCGGTACCAAAGCAACGACCTGGCTACGTCCATCTACACATGAATAATAATATTGACAAACTTTTTACAGTCTATATGTTACAATCATAATTGTGAAAATAAATATAATTTACAATTTTCAAATTGACGCAGATATTTCAAGTACTAGGTACTACAAAGTTTATATTAAGCCCCTAGAACTTAAATTGATTATTTTGTGGCAGCATTAGAGGCTGTGCTTTTCACACACTCGCATTGCCAACGTCCGTTCATACTTTCTCACTACCTTCCGCCGTAAAAGTCGGCTGACTGTAAAAGTACCTATTACTATATAAAACACATAGGTGATGAGACGATATTTCTCCTTATCCGATAAACATTCCGTCGTAAGTTACATGAATACCAACCAAACTCCCTTATGTTTATGTAGCTCTTGAAAATTTTTATTTTTCAGAGTGAGATAGATATATCTTTGACAGGTCATAAAATTTTAAGGTTCTACACTGTTTGATAACTAATGTATGCTATGCAAAAATATACTTTATAAACGGTGTGTAATTATTGTGCTAGTTATGTGGAACATCTACTATTATCAAGTATGTTCAAATACGTTTGATGGCCTAATGATATAATACGACGTATTATAATTTATAAAGAATTTTAACATTATTGATGAAAAACATTTTTAAAAGCGCAATAATATAAGACGAAAATGAATATAAAATATTAAGGAAGCAGAGGTTACAATAAGTAAATCTTGCTAATTCAAATCGGGCAAACACCCCTGAAATCATTGCAAGAAAACTTGGAGTTTTTGAGTGAAAATATGCCATCAATCTGGTGGATGTGCCACCAGTATTGGAGTGTTGAAAATGAGCTCTAAGCCCCTCTAAGAGAGAAGGCCTTAGGCCAGGAGTGGGACATTTACTGGTAGATCCAGGCTAAATAATTTTAGTTTTATATGCAATACCTTTATTGCCTTCAGGACTCAGACAACTTCGACAGCGTCTAATAAAATAATCTCTACTACACAATTTCTCAATACCCTAAATATTGACACAAAATTATTATTAAAACAACATAACGACTTATAATAGACCTAGCTTTAAATTATAATTACATATTACATTTATCAGTTTTATAAAAGAGACAATATTTTGGCCACATTATTATAAAAAAATATTGTAAATAATACCAGTAATCCAGGAGCTGGTATTCAAACCCACGAACTCCAAAATCTAGATAAAAGGAAGACTTTACTACAACAAATTGTCTAATTTCTTTGGCACATTTTTCATTTTGGCATTACATCTAATATTACATGAAAAACTAATTTTGAGATAAAACGAAGTCTTTGTATTGCTTTCTTTGTATATAAACAACGCAGAAAGGTGGGCATTACATTATTTTATAACATTATTTTGAATAGTAGAATACTTACATTATTAAATAATAATAAAAAAATTTACAACTTAATAATTAAACCACAAATATACTTATTATGCTTATGAATGAAACCATAATTCGTTGACACTTTAATACTGTTTGTAAATTAAATCTAAGTAGGAGGTTTTAAGGGTGTGTTTCCGACGTGAAGGTTGTTGATCTGAGGCAGAAGGATAGCCGCCGTTGCTATTGTGGTGACCAGCACGAAAACTGCGAGCAATGCTCTGTCTGCTACTACAGCCACCTAAAGTTGAATAAAGAATTCGTTCTTAGTTAACTAAAGTAACAGCCTGTGAATGTCCCACTGCTGGGCTAAGGCCTCTTCTCCTCTTTTGAGAAGAAGGTTTTGGAGCTTATTCCACCACGCTACTCCAATGCGGATTGGTGGAATACACATGTGACAGAATTTCAGTGAAATTTGACACATGCAGGTTTCCTCACGATGTTTTCCTTCGCCGTCAAGCACGAGATGAATTATAATCACAAATTAAGCACATGAAATTCAGTGGTGCTTGCCCGGGTTTGAACCCACGATCATCGGTTAAGATTCACGCATTCTTACCACTGGGCCATCTCGGCTCTTAGTTAAATGCCAATGATAAAACCTAGTTTAATTCTTTATTGTTTATTGTGATATGGCAGTCTGGCGAGTGGGCCGTTTGATGGTAATTGGTCACCATCGACTAAAGATAACAGCGCAGTATATGGAACAATGCGTCACCAATCTTTGGTAATTGTGCTTGTCTGCACTGACTCACTCACTTCAAATCGTAACACAATAATACTTTACTTTTCTACAATTGATATTACCCCGACGCGGGACTTGAACCCAGGTCTGCGTTATACCTAGCCCAAAGCGACATTTTTTCTAGTTGCATGCTGATATTTTATTTATTATTATTAGGTACAATATTTTATTGTTACAGATTGAAACAATAAAAATATTATTCCCCAAAATTAATGGGGTGACATTTTCGCTATGAATGGTACGGAACGACAATGATATACGACTTTACGACGTTTTGTTTTTGTTGAGCGATGCTAGTTTACTGAGAAATATACCTTGTTAATCTCTATTTTGTTTTTTTTACTGAAATGCGTAAAAAGTTTTGTCACTTGACTTGATTTGTTTTATTGATTTATCATAAATATCTTTGTTTTATAATAAAAAGATGACCTTTAATTTTTATGTATTTCAAATTATTAATATTATTATTATTATATTATACTCGGTGGTAGAGCTTTGTGCAAGCTCGTCTGGGTAGGTACCATCTACTCATCAGATATTCTACCGCAAAATAGCAGTACTTTGTATTGTTGTGTTCCGGTTTGAAAGGTGAGTGAGCTGGTGTAATTACAGGCACAAGGGACATAACATCTTAGTTCCCAAGGTTGGTGGCGCATTGGCGATGTAAGCGATGGTTAATATTTCTTACAGTGCCATTGTCTATGGGCGTTGGTGACCATTTACCACCAGGTGGCCAAAATGCAAGTCCGCCAAATTATAAAAAAAAATAAAAATTACGATACTCATAAGTGCTTAGGTAGCTTCGTTGGTACAGAATATGCAAAGGCTAAAAACCTCATTATCTTTCATCGCTCATCGCCGACATAATTTGAACAGAAGTGAAGAATACGGTATAAATGATACCATATAGAATATTAAATAAAACTACACAAACGTTAATATAATTCAGACAAAAGTTCACACATAATTGTGATAACAAAAAAAAAAAAAAGAAATAAAGCGAATGGACTCAATACAAGTGGAAAACTAAATGTGTTAAGAAATTGTGAACAAAGAGATTGTTATGTACGTTGCGGCGTGAGAAAAAGCCTTTTAACCTTATACTAAAAGTCGTTAAGACTTTTTAGTGATCACTTTTCTTATGTCAAAGGGAGAACGTTCTAAAGCCAAGCCACCCTTAGCTTAGAAAGGAACACTACGATGGAATGGAAACGAAGTATCAGGTTGTCAGCAGAATGAGCTATTGGCCGTCATACAGAAAGCTAAATTTCCATTTGAGTCATTCAGGCCCTCTCAAAATAGAGTACTTTGTCCTTCAGATTCTAAGGTGTCTGCGTTGTTGGATAGGTAAATAGTTTTGTTTATATCAACAGGAAATTTGATTGAATTATGGATACTCAAAGTAAAAGCCTAGATAGGGTTATGAAGGCGGTCTAACATTTTTTGGAAAGAGTTTGGTTAGCACCAGAGTGGCAAAGTACGGCAACAACAAATGTATAATTTTACCATTCTTTCATAGTGTTTTGGGATAAAGACTTAAAGAGCTTATGAGAAAAATTTGCTAAGACACCTGCTCATATCTGCTTCTGTTTATTAAAATATTTGTAAGAAAATATATGAGGCAGATATCCTTCAAGGATCAGGCATTATCTTGGAAGGTAGATGTAGAAAAAGCTGTACTAGGTCGTCATTACTCATTGGTCTCGTATACCTTACGTAAAGTAAGTAAATACACGCAATTTAATTTATTGTGACTCCTGTATAAGAAAACAAATCTTAACTAATATTATAAATGTAAAAGTGATTTTATTTGTTTGTTACGCTTTCAGGCCTAAACCACTAGGCCGATTTTCTTTACCATTATCAGCGACTAGCATAGACTACATTTTGTCTCCGTATTCCCACGGGAACAGAAACTACGCGGGTGAAACGGCGGGCAAAACGCTACATTGCCCTTACTTAAAAAAGTTGTTTATTGGGTGATTAGTAAAACAACATATATTTATAATAGCTATTTATAATTTATAATTGCTAACGACAAACTGCCAACGATTTACTAGCTACTATAGCTAGTAAATCGTTGGCAGTTTGTCGTTTGTTGGCAGCGTATTAGGAAGAGGGATGATTTATGAGCAAGTAAGTATATATATATATATATATATATATATATATAGTATGATTTTATATATATATACCTGGTGTTCACAATTCATTATTATTAAAAAATATATATTAATAAATAATATAAATATCAGTTTATTTATTTATTTATTACGATCCTCCAGGATTAATTACATCAATACAATATTAGTAACAAAAACAACTTATAGCTTAAAACTAAATGCATTACCTATAAAGGAGAATACGTCATGCAATGATAGTGGAGATAAAAAGGAGCTTACACATACAGTTGCAAATACACTACCTGTTTCCATTCGAGATTCGCACGCTCAAGTCGCTCGTTGGCAGCGACGCGCTGTTCGTGTCGAGCGGCCGCGTCGCGCAGCGTGCAGCCGCAGCACGCGCAACGCGGGCACGCGCTCGTGCACACGGACACTACAGCTTCGCCTACTCCTACGCCTACACCCACACCCACACCCACACCAGGACCAACCGCGCTTGATGCACCTCGGTCTACAAATATAGATTACATATTATACACGAAAGGCTAATACTAAACATCCTGACTGGCAATCAACCAACGCACGGACTAAGCTATACAATACATACACACCAGAGATTGTTTTTGTACTGTAAAGGCAACGGTACTGAGAAAGGATTTTAAAAAATAATAAGGAAAGCTTTGCACTTCGAAAGTATGATATCACCCAATTATTCCATTTGTCAAGCACAATAAGGCAAATATAAATAATGGTCATATACATGTTTGAAATAAAACAAACCCAACATATATATGTTTTTGTAGTGCTTATATAAATCAGTAGTTTATATCAAAAACACTCGTCGAAAGATCGCGCAGTTGAGCTGCTATTTGTAAATGGATACGAAAAGGTTTACTTTCTAAAATAAGTGTAAATTACTTTTTTGCTTTGTTATCTTTTTACCATAACCAAGAAAAAAGTAATCACTGTTATCATCCATTAGTTTCAACAGCTATGACACCAGCTTAACTTAACTCTTACTATTTTATTGCTACATAAAAATTTAATTTTAGTACCTGTAATATACATAATGTAAGTATAAATAAATAATACTTATGGGGAGCACAATTAATCAATTACTAACTGAGATGGTTGTGGTTTTGCCGAGCAAAACGTGGCGAGGCGGGGGTTGCTGGTCCGTCGCGCTGCACTTCCGCTTTCAAGCGTGAACCCGTACGTGGATTTACCTGAACGCCCGCGGTTACTGTCACGGCACTGCTGTCGCCCTGGTATCAATAATGAACATATACTAAGACGTTATTCAATTTCTTTCGTTAAAATTTGTTGTAATTGTATAGTTTTTTTTATCTTCAAAAATATTGTCGTCTCAAATAATAATCTAACAATATACAAATCGAATATTAGTAACAACAACACGTAACACAAACATTATATTATATTCCATAGTCGTTTTTGTTTATTTCGACAAACTACACTTTTATAAAGACTAGTACAACAAATAAAAATATGTATATAGAAATAAGTAATATTTATTCTACACTTAAAAATAGATTATAGACAAGAAGATGTACAAGCCTTATTGCTATGTCAGCAATATCTTCCAGGCAACCTTAAGGCAGAGAAAACAAAAAAGAAAGCTTACCTAGCGGTGTAAGCTTTCTTTAAAAATTAAACATTAAATTATCATCAAATTACAGTAACTTTAAAAAAAACACTGTCTATATTTTAAATATAAAAAATTATGTCAAGAAATTAATGAAATGCTTAAAGATAGATAGATACGAAAGATAGAGAGCAAGCAAGTGTTGCTTTACATTTCGAATTGAATCATTTAAAAAATTACAGCCGTTGAGTTCCAATCTGCAGATTTAAATTTTATTGTTAATTAACTTTTCATTCAGCTATTAAGTAGACCATTTAATAACTTACTCGAAGCAAAATTCACGGTATCTTTCAGTGCCGATTTGAGTGTTTATTTTTTACTACTGAAAATTTCGCAACGCTTTCAATCTTTTCAGCGTTCGCTTCTGACCGCACCGTCGAGCAAGATATTTATAAAATGTATTTTAGACGTTGCAATCCATTTTATATTGGATCCAATATACTACCCACAAATTGCAGTTATTACCATAACAAGTCTTCTTTAATTTATATTTATATCAAAACTATGTAAATTTAACGAAACGTACAAACATCAAGGCTTAATATATTTGATAACTAATTATTTTTAAGTTGTCTTTGAAGATTTCTTTACTTAATAAATGATTTAACTTTGAGAAAAACTAATTGCAAAATTGGGCAAAAAAAATCTTATCTAACTTTATTTAGAGTTCGAACTTTTGGACTACGTTTTTGATTACCCAATCAATATCAAAACTTTACCAGTGAATATTTAATTTTTCAGCTCTGAAACGGAGTTTGATAATTCATTTACATATTATAAATTATAACAAAATTTCTCCATGAAATACCTGGTTGCGATCCCTTAATTACTTACTAGTCATCAGTAACAAGTTAAGAAAACAATATTTTGAATGTCTTTAATAAGATTTACTAAAGCTTACTATATTCAAATAACGATTTATTCTGCTTAGGGATAGTAGAATTGATTGACGTTTATATTATATTGTTAGTGATTATCTGTGGAAAATAGCATTGGCAGCATACAAATGGTAGCTATCACGGGCTTCTTTTGTTTTTTATTATACTTTTACGCGTGTAATTGTTATCTGTCCTTGTGAGGTATCGATATGATCTGTATATATGTATGATTTTTACCGCATAAATGGCTAATTTGAATGCATCGCATTTTGTAGCATTTGGTAGGCACAGTATGAACGCTATTTCGTTATATGACTTGACCTTGGGCCACTACCATTTCATTTCTTCCAAAAATATATTATATCTTTGTACATTACATACTATCCATTATAGCTTTCTATTCCGTTAGTAACAATACAATTGTACTATCCGTTAGCAAAATTAAATGGTTTTCTAAATAAATTTACTACTAGCATAAGTATAAATCATATTGAGTTTGAACATTTGTTCACTTACTGAATACATATTTTGTTTTACAACTATACAACTTTTTTCATATGATTTTCACCATAATTAAGGTAATTTACTACATACAATACAATTAGAAATACAATTACATTAGATTTATATAATAACAGGAGATATATTTCGGTATTCTATCATCAAGTCGTTAAGAGCGCGCCTAAAGCCAGCAAAATTTCAGATTTCACCCGGGCCTCCATATTACGGCGGGCGATCTCATTTCTTTGCTAATTCTATTTACAACAACCGATTGTGTTTAATTATTTTTTTTCGCTTTTTTCATATTTTACATATTATTCTAAAGAATATGGTGTAAAGGTAGCGTCGTTGAAGAAGCTCTAAATACTCTCAAGGAAAGAAGGAGGGAAAGCTTTTGCCCAGTAGTGGGACATAATTATAGACACAGCAATAGACACTTTTTTTTTAATTTTCTTTACTTGAACTGAAGCTTATTGATTGAATTTTTCTATATATTCTATATTTGTTTATCCACCATTATTGTGTATTGGAATTCAAACTATTTATTCGTAATCTATTTTACAAGATTAATAAATAATTTCCAATCCCTCATTTCCATCCAAAGTACGAAATAATTTAGCTTAAAGAGAGATAAATATATCTACATAAATTAATAAATGGATGCGATGAAGGTATTCGTCTTATATAAAATTTGTTCAGCGTGTCAACTTGTCAAAATGTTTAAGTTAAGATTATACAATTCAGAATATCAGAATACGTAGCTTATAGACGTTTCGGAGTTGCTTCAGTTACCAAATATACCACAAGGTAAATGAAAGGTTCCAATACAAATTTGACATTTCCCAAGACGACCACAACGTTATTGATCTGGCCATTCGTTACGTAATTTGGCTCATAACATTAACGTCTAAGAGGCCTAACACTATCAAAATCGTGATTAGAATAAGAACGACAACTAGTCGATTCGATGGAGTGAATACGTAACTTTAACTTAGTCACCTTTTACACGTAGACGTGACCAAATATATTCCGTGACAATTTATTTGTTGAATTTTCTATGAAAGTCGGATCAATGTCAAAGATTTTTGTATGTATTTTAATTGAATGGTTCTTGTAATGGTAAAACGAAACTTGTAGCATTTCAAACACACAGTTTGAAGTTATAAAAAATATATAATATCGCTGTTTATATTAGGTCCTTACATATGAAATTGGCCTTTTGTACGGGAGGAATATAAAGTCATTTTTCTTTTTGTAAAATATATTTAATTAATCAAAGTATGCACCGTTGTTATCTATGCATTTTTGCCATCTCATAGGTAGTTCATTGATCCCTTTACTAAAAAAACCATGGGGGCGAGAATCAATAAACTCTTTGAAGGCAGTTTGGACTGCCGTATCGGAGTCGAATTTTTTTCCTTGCAAGAAGTTGTCCAAATTCCGGAAAAAATGGTAATCTGTTGGAGCAAGGTCCGGGGAGTACGGTGGATGTCGCAGAAATTCCACCTCATTGTAGCTCATCTAACTTAGTGGTTGTTTGTTGTGCAGTGTGGTCTTGCGTTGTCGTGAAGCAGCAGTGGCCTAGAGCGATTGACCAATCTCGGTTGTTTAGCAGCTAGTTCTTCCTTCATGGTTTGCAGTTGCCGACAATAGATATCTGCCGTAATCGTTTGGCCAGATTTTAGAAAGCTGTAGTGAACGACACCGGCGCTATTTCACCAAACATTCACAAGTAACTTTTTGTGAGTCAATTTTCGTTTAGGGTAGGATTTGGCTGGGTCTCCACGGTTCAGCCATTGCGACAAGCGCTTCCGATTATCGTACAGTATCCACTTTTCATCACAAGTAATGATTCGATTTAAAATCCCTTCATTATTGTGTCGGTTGAGCAAAGTAACACAGCAGTCGACGCGTGTTTGCAAGTTCGATGCACTCGATTCATGAGGTACCCAACGTTCAAGTTTTTTTACTTTCCCGATTTGCTTCAAGTGGATTAATACAGTTTTATTACTTACCCTGAAGCCTGCAGCTATCTCTGAAGTGCTTTGTGATGGATCCGCTTCCACAATAGCCTTTAATTCTTCATTTTCCACTTTGGTCTCCGGTCGTCCACGGGGTTGGTTCTGAAGGTCGAAATTTCCAGAACGAAAACGTTGAAAGCAAAAACGTACAGTGCTTTCTTTTGCGACACCAGCGCCGTATACATCATTAATCCTTCGAGCTGTTTCTGCAGCACTGGTGCCACGGTAGAACTCATACTCGTAAATATACCGATACTTCATGTTTTCCATTGTGCATTAATAAGCGACGCCAAAGAAAAAAATAAATGAATGACTGTTTTCAAAACTCAAATGTACCAGCTAAATGAATTTATAAATTTGAATTTGGAGTTCTTAACCAAAGAGGACATATTTCAGATCAAAGTGGTGGGTATGACAAAACGCTAATTTCATATGTAAGGACCTAATATCATTGACTAAGCGATGAATTCTGATTGATCGATCAATAATAATGTGATAATTATTTCATACATTAGGTGACCCAATTACGAGCGGGCGTGTAATATTAATTAAAATTTTGAGGTTATATCCCTACATTCATACCTAGTATTAATTACAAATACTTTATAGAGTTTTAAAAGATATTCGTTTTTGATAGTAATTTCTAGGATTATTTAATCAAACGTGCCGAAAGTTATAAAGGTTAATTGTAGAAAGGACACAGATTCAGCTTTCAACCATCAAGAAAAAGGCACAGACTTTATCTTGAACACAATGAATGAATAAAGATTGATAAACAATAAGGATTTTCATTATCGTTGAATCTATCCACTATTTAGATTGTTTTTATACCAATATTGTTATTTTAATAATATTACATTTATATGTATACCATAATGAAAAACATTGTTTCTGAGTTTGCATTTAAGTAAAAATCCATATTTTTTGCAATGTATTTTGAAGTACACATATATAGAAATATATATTTACCTCACTTTAAATATAAAATAAAATGTTTTGAACTGGATCCTAGGTGCGTCGAAGCAGAAATTCTGCTCTAGAAACTCATGTGAAAGAAAGAAATTATACATATGTTGTTTTCTCAATGAGACAAGATTACATAATGATTTGCTGTTTAAGAACACTGATTATTGTTAGTTCTTAGTGATCAAATCAGTCTCACGGTCGATATTTTTTAAGGAGGTTTCATGTCTACGGGATTTCAACTCTACAAACGGATGTATTGAAGACGTTTGGACTTGACGATATCCACTTTCTAAAATCATAATATGGTTGATTCTATTCAACATTTTCTGAAAATCGGTATGTGTCTTATTTATATTATTTACCGGAGAACTTGTTCACTTATCAACGCACAACTGAACAATTTCGTCAAGATTGAAATAGAAGAAGTTAGAACGAAATATATTCAAAAAAAAATCCTTTAGATTACAGAACTTATTATATTATTATGATTAAGAGCTAAAGCAGTGGTTTTGTAACAGGGTTTCTGTTTTTAGTTTTCAATTGGTTTAAAGTGAATGTGTATTTAGTGCTATGTGTAACGGAGGTAAGTGCCTGTTATCAACATCATTATCCTAATCCTATACTATCTGTAAAAACAAATCATTAGCCTAGTTATATCCTCAGTTTTTTTTACAGAGTAGGCTGACGCAAAATAAGCAATCTGATAAGCCATAAGCATTAGTATTGTAAGAAGTATGAACCATCCTTTACACCGCCAATACACCATCAATATTGGGAACTAATCCGTTGTATCCCTTGTGTCCGTAGTTACACTGGTTCACTTACCCTTCAAACCGGAACACAATAATATATTGTACTGCTGTTTTACGGTAGAATACCTACCCAGGCGAGCTCAGCACAGAGTTCTACCACCAAGCACAAAATCCTTCCCACAATCTATTTTAGAACTGACTCTTTTCTTACATCCAAAACAATTTGTACCGAAAACTTTCTTGTAGTATGATATTTATCGTTCCACATCACAAGTCCTAACATGATACAATATAATGTGATATTGTTATATCATATAAAAATATATCACATCACAGCAACTTAAAACTAATTAACGAGTTCACCAGTACCAGAAACTAACGAAAGAATAATGATAGACAGTACAAACGTTCAGGGATGTCCATATTTTGAACATTTCAAAATGAAAATAAGCTTTTGTGGCCTTTGTAAGTTCATTTAACCGCGTACATTCAACGAGAACTTTGCGAGTCGCTTAACATACAAGACTTAATTATATTGTCAAATGTCAATACTTAAGTAATATTGTTACTAATATTATAAATGAGATAGTGAGTCAGTATGTTTGTCTGTTATGCTTTCGCATCTTAACTACTCAGAAAAGTACATAGGGTATCTAAAACCTCCCCACCCGTCCAGTAGGCGAAGCCGTTGGTGGTCACTAACATTGTATTAAAAATATAAATTCTATTTTCTTCAGTGATTTAGATAATTAACTATACTATATTAGTTAAACTAAGATTTTTTACAAGATATAGATAATTTTTAAAATGAATGTTTGTTAAAGTTTTATACCATTCATCTAACTGATTTGAAAGTTTGTATAACAGTTTTTGATACATTCGCAGTTTTGTGGCGTAGTAACTTGAAATAGCGTGCACCGGAACCAGCTTTTTTCCGAACCGATGTGATTTAGCAACCTTCAAGAAAAGAGTGTACCCAATTCTTTAACGCACAAGCAAGCCCTCGGGTGTTGCACATATCCATGGACGGTGGTAGTCGACTGCCCACACTTACATTAAAAAAAAAAAAAACATAAAAAGAAAATATAATCTTTGCGTGCCGTACTTTAGTATGAATATATGTGTATATATTACCTTTTGCGCATCAGTGTCGAAGTAGATGCAGAGCATGCGAGCGAGCCGTTGTAGAACGAGCTCGCGCACAAACGCCGGCACCGGCTGCCCTCTCACTCCTCTACGAAAAAATCGCTCGTTATCACTATACACTTATTTATCTTCAAAACCATACTCAGTTATACTTTATGAAAATTGGTTTTTAAAAACAATTGATAACAGTCTTATTTTGTTTTCACTTCCTTTATTTATCGGCGCAAAAAATTTCGCATGCGACATTTTTTTTTAAGTATACACAGTGGTGGTCAAATAATTAGAAACACTTCTTATGAATAAAGAAAGTATAACTTCAACGTACAAATGTTCAAAAAAAATATACACATTCAATAAAAAAAACTTATTAAATGCATAAAATATAAAACATATCTTACTTTTAATTACAAAATGAGTCTTACACATGTAGGAGTTTATTTTCTGTTACTGGCCGCTTGGACGCCTAATTAGAAACATTTTAAAAAAGAATCCATAGCTCGTTCTTTTTTTTAAAATTGCAGAATAACATTTCTTTTTTTATTATTTTGGCGTCAATTTAAAATTTAATCTGAATTTTATTTTGTTCAAAATGGGCAAAAATAAAAGTAGTGACGCGTCAACTAGGCAAATCATTGTTAATTTACATATAGATTATAAGTGGGCGTACATAAGAATAGCTGAGCATTTAAATTGTTCTGTTAAGAAAGTTTTTAATGCAAATGATCATTATAAAACACATGGAACTGTTGAAAATGTTTTTAGAAAGGCTCGGCCATGAAAATCCTCTCCCAGAGAAGATACGCTAATCGTTCGTGTTGCTAAAAAAGACCCAAGTAAAGGCTCCAACCAGATTAAAATAAAGTTTTTTCGCCTGATGATCCGAGAAACATCTCGTCAAGACGGATACGCCGAAGATTAGTGGAAGCTAAATTGTTTGGAAGAATCTCTCGAAAGGTACCGCTTCTTACCAAGCAACACCGAAAGAATTGCTCCGTGCAGTGACGGAGTAAGAATACAAATCACTACCCCTCTCTCTCCCATGGGTGTCGTAAGAGGCGACTAAGGGATATCTGAGCGACCAACTGCTCATCTGGTGGTAGGATGTCTCTCATCCGCCTGGCTTGTTACCACCGTACGCATGGTGAAAAACTCGTGAAGTGACTGCATGCAGCCGCGTTTCGAGATCAGCCAGCGTACAGCCAGTGCCCGAGCGCGCATTGCCGCGATATGTGGTGGTCCAGTGGAAGTTGCTGTTGAAACAATGCCGGGGGAAGTTATATTGACCCGCCGGCCAGAGAGACCCGTAGAAACGGTTGTTCCGCTGGCCGCCCGTGGCAGAGAACAGGGGCCCAAGCGTTCCTAACCAGCTCGCGAGGCTGCCTCACCAGGCCACGCATAATCTCGGTGTGGACCGTCGTGCCGGTTGGTGACCGGACGGTGGGGTCCCGGGTTCGGGGGCGCTTCCGTCTGGCGGATCAGTTTATTTTCCCTTCTGGCAGCTTCTTGGGGAAAAACAGCTCCACACTTTGACCATCCCTATCGTGGCAATGCGACGCTCGTTTCACGTCTTTCCCTTCTTTTCCCATGACATGACAGCGCGTAAAAGAAATAACTGTCGATCAGCGGTGCATAGCCACACCATACCTTCGTTGTTTGAGGTTGAGTTCTCTAACAACCGTGGACTCCACGCTAACCTCAATGCTGTCCACCACCATCTCGAGACAGCACGGCCAGCAATGTTGTTTCTTACGGAGACCCAAATACTCCGTCCTGCCGATACCAGCTACCTTAATTATCCCGGCTACATGCTTGAAGAATCCTTCAATGCGAAAGCCGGAGTATGCTTGTTCATCAGGGCGGATATTTGTTGTCACCGTCTGCGCTGCTTGGAAGACCCTTCCCTCTCCATGTTTGTGGTACGCGTAGACCTGATTCGTCAGAGTCGAGTGTACGTGTGCCTCTAGAGATCTGATGAGGAACTGGTGTTTTTGGGGGATTTTAATGCTCACCATGCTGGGAAGACTGCTCATGCCTTCGCTCTCACGCATGACTTGACCCAATTGGTTGATCAGCCCACCAGGATCCCAGACATTGACGGGCAAGCGCCTTCCCTACTGGACCTTCTGCTGACTACTCACCCGGTGGAATATCAGGTTGACGTTCAGGCTCCTCTTGGTTCTTCGGATCACTGCCTGATATACACCAAAGTGCCACAAGCCAAGCTGCCGCCACCAGCGGTATGCAAATGTCGCGTTTGGTACTATAAGTCGGCAGATTGGGACAGTTTGCACGATTACTATGCGAGAGTCCCTTGGAAGGAACGTTGCTTCAGGGAGAATGACCCGACAGCTAGCGCCGCTGCTATTGCTGATGAGATCCTGTTGGGGATGAAATACTACATTCCTAACTCAGATCTCATAGTAAGGGCACGCGTAACCGTTGGTTCACTCGCGAATGTGCGGATGCCGGTGGAGTAGAGTCAATTGCCCTCCCGGGTGTTATATAAAAAAAAAGCAGCGATTATTATTCGCTAAAAAATATGTTAATTGGACGGTACGACAATTGAAAAAAGTGTTATTTTCAGATGAAACAAAAATAAATATGGTAAATTCCGATGGAAAGCGCTATGTTAGATGCTCTGTAATAACAATGCTTTTAATTATAAATACACAAGGAGTATAGTCAAGCACGGTGGCGGTACAATGGATCAATGGCAATATAAAAATATCTTAGAGCACACATGATTCCCTACTCGGACGATCATTTGCCTATAACCTGGATCTTTCAGCATGACAATGACCCTAAACACACGGCCAATAGCGTCAAATGTTTCCTTAGCGAACAGCGTATATCCGTTTTAGACTGGCCAGCAAATAGTCCGGATTTAAACCCGATAGCAAATCTCTGGTATATTGTTAAAAAGAAAGTCTCAAACAATCGTAGCACCAGTTAAAACGAACTATATGAAGCATTTGTTGAAGCATGGAATTCAATCCCCCTAGAAAAATGTATGAAATTGATTGAATCAATGCCAAGTAGTTGCAGTGCTCTTAATGTTTGTCCGTAATGTAAATTGAAGCTGCACTTGTGTAATGGGATTTATATTGTTTTTCTAACAATAATCTTTTTTTTATTTTCTTTTTCTAATTGCCACGTCGTTGCAGTGCTGTTATTGAAAATAAGGGATACGCCACTAAATATTTATTATAACTATTGGTAGGCTGTGGATAGTAGCTGTTTCGTAAATAACAATACTAATTACTAATACTTTAAAAAATATTGGTTTTTATATTTTTTGTTGTTGTTTCTAATTAGTTGACCATTATTGTTTATACCTTAAAACTGATTTAAATGTTTGTCCGTAATGTAATATTGAAACTGTGCTCGTGTGGATGGGATTTATATTGTTTTTCTAATAAATGATAAATCCTTGAACATATTGTTGTCCTATTTATTGTTTAATTTCAAAATAAAAACGATTGCGGTGAAGTATCTTACATAATGTCAAGGAAGGAATGTCAAGGGTAGTGTTTCTAATTATACGACCACCACTGCATATAATATATTGCGTAAACCTATGTGTCAATTACGCGAGCACAACATGTAGATGCACTGTTTGTCGCTATAAGACTTTCTTGTAATCTAGTTCTTAACCATTGACAATTTTAATTGCTTAGTTTCCTGATAGCAGAATAATAGGTTCTGACTTTAGTTTTTGATAGTATAGTTTTTGAGACCCTAGTATAATAGAATATAAATTATAAAAAAAACATTATGCCGTATTGGCTAATTTGGCTAGCGAAACCAGTAACTAAGTCATTCTAAACATAGATCCTATAATTACATACTTCATATTCGAATCAAATTACCTACTTTAATCTTAGATGATTATTACTGTAATCATTATTATTTATCGCCCGATCTTAATTATCCACCATTAATGCGCAATCATAAGTATTATAACACTACAGATGATTGAACAGGTAACCCTCGGAAGACGCTCCGAGTAATGAAGGCAATATTTCAGTTTTATTGCCATAATTATAAGCGACGCACTGTATATAGGATAAAAAAAAGAAGTATATTGTGTGTGCTCAAGATAAAATGTCATTATGCCAAATATTACTTTAATTTTTATTTTCATTAATAGATGGCGCTAGTTGGCTTTTACATCGCGCTATAACTATGTTTTTTTTATAAGTACTTAATAAGGCTTGGCCAATTTATAATAAGAGAAAACAATTATACTCTCTGACCAGCAGTATATATTCGGCGTTTTCCTTTTTTTGTAAAATTAGTACAATATTACCGGGTAACCCAAAACAGTGTGACGTACTCGTTCTAGGAAACCTAGTAGGGAGCCATTCATTTATTACGTAAGACGATTAAGGGGCGAAGGGGGGTCGACCATGTCTTATTTTTTCTTACAAGGGGGTGGTAGTTCTTACGTACGATCACAAATATACGCAAAGCCTCCTGCTCGTTTGCAGGAGACAAAAAAAAACTCATCTTCACATTTTTTGTCGAGTTTTGGGAATATGGTAGAAATGTCTACGAGAAAAACGACACACGCAACAGCAAAACCAACCAAGCGTATATTCATTTTTTCCTTTTAGATTCTTACGTAATAAATATAAAACGGGGGGGAGGGGTCGGCCTATTCCTGTTTTTTCTTATTTAGGAGGGGGAGGGGGTCAAAATCTAGTAAAAGTCGTCTTACGTAATAAATGAATGGCCCCTTAGCTGCTACTACTAGTTAGGATGAATTTTAACAAAAGCAAATAATTTCTAAGAATGTTCTTTAGTAAAGCAAAATTTTAAATGAAAATCTAATACAATTTACTCAGATAGGCTTTCACAATGTAAGCTTTTAAATTGTCGTTTTAAAAGTCAATTAAACATGAAGATACTATCAGATTAAAATAACGATTCTACTAAGAAAAACCGTCTCGTAGCTCGACAGTACTTTCATACTAATTAACAGTCCTTGTAGTCTTACAAATAAATTATGTATGAAATTTTCCTTACTTTTTAAAATCTATTGAATATTGTAAATTAAAAAACGGGATTCCAATTATTTTATTCTAATTAACATTATTTTTATGCTTTGTTTGCATCTAATAGGTTACAATTAATTCATTTATTCTTATTTATTATGTTCATGTATGCACCATCTAATTTATTGTAATCAGTTTTGCGAACGAAATAAACAAAATGGTTCTGGAAAAGTAGCGACGATAACATTTGATGAAAAAATGATCTAATCGGGATGTTTTATAATTAATAAACAACTGAATGTGATGACAATCATATTAAAACAAAAAAAAAATAACTGTTGGGTAGTATGGGTTATTTATTTATAATCAATTTCGGTCTCTAGAACGAGCGATACAGGTAACCGTCTAAAATAAAACCAATACACACGATATTCGATCTCTACGTCTAGAATGTCGTTGTTATTTTCTATAAAAAATATTAAGCTAATTCAAGTGATTTCAATTTAAGTTTCGATCACGTTAAATATTTAAGACTCATTTTAACTTCGAAACTTCGGCAATTTAACGTTGATAATATAATTTTAAATTTAAACGATGTACTAAGTCGCAATGAGATCTTAGGCAACTTTTAATTATATAATTTGAATTCGAGACTAAAGATTGATTGAGTTAATTAGAAAAATCGAACTCGCCTGTATGATATATTAAGTGTCACGACGGACAGAGACGCTGAGAATGAAACCAAGCACGTACTCACTCCATAATACAAACCTGAAACCAAATCAAGTGTTTAGAGACAAAATAAATCGAATAACGTTGTTATTTCGAGTCCTACTTGTAAGAGACGAGAGAAATGAAATCGTTCATTTTCTATTTCACTCAACGTAAAATTATTTATTTTTAGTATTAAGCTGTTATAAGCAAATACTATATTAACGGACGAACTCGTTTTAAAGCATATTTTGTATTATATTTTCTAGAACAATCTTTCAGCTATTATATTAACGTTGTAAAGTAATTTAAAAATAATAACTGTTTCGATAGTTTCAGATCATTAATAGATAGTTATGACAATTGAAATGGAGTCTTTAGGGTATTAATTTAGTAGTAAAGCGGGACAACCAATAAGTTATATTAAAAATAATTGATAGATATTATAAGCGCATGCTTATAGAGCATAAGATAGACCCTCGTGGGTCTTAACGATGTTGAACGTAATATAATTCCTTCCATGTCAGGTGCTAATTAAATATTAGATACATACACGTATATATAGTAATATATCTTACTTATAAGTGGTGTCTTTTCAGTCGGTGGAAGTGTATCCCGAATCGTCATTAAGAAAACCGTCATTGATAGTAACGCACTTATACCCAAAGTCACCTTCTCGCCAGACTCGGATGGCACGTAGAAAACCAGCAACGCTGAGAAAATAATAGAATGAGTATTGTTCTTACATTTCATTGATTTCAATTATAAATGAAATAAACTTTCAGAGTAAATATGACGTCATAGATCTTGTAACAGTTTTTAAGGATATTAAACAATATTAAGAAAATGTAATTGTTCTCATTTTCTGATACATATATTATAATGTATGTAGCTTATTTTAAGATTATTAGTTAATTTTCCTCTCTGTTCGCGAAGACATACCTGTATATAAATAAATCTCCCTCAGTAATCAGATTTGCAATAAATCTTGGGAAATATCAGTTTCAATTGAAATCAATTTCAAACAGATTTGCACAAAGTGTTTTCAAAGTATCAACGATGAACATCATTTACGGTTTCAAATTAAAATATTAATAATTATAAACATAAAATTTTCAAATAGGAACGAAACATATGAAGGAAACCTGTTGGTCGGATAAAATTCTACGACTCGAACATCCATGAAACAGCATTATATAATAAGTTCAAGTTGGTCTTTGCCCTAAAGTAGCATTCTGGTGCTGAAGAATAAATAATTCTTTAAAAATATTCTTGAATGTAACAAGTTAATTAATAAAAGTAAAATTACATTATTGCGTTTAAATTGTCAAAAGTAGCGACCTCCCTTGACTTTGCGAGAGAACTGTGTCAAATGTTAATTGACAACTTCATTGTAATTACTCATTCGAGTATAGTACAACATTATGTATTAAAACTTCTTCTCGTATCAAAATTAACACGTAAGCCTAAGCCGAATTTATAATCGTAAGTTCTTATGCCTCTTTTTTATAAAACTATGCAGTTTAAAATAATAGAAATTGTTCTTAATATATGTATATGAATTAAAAAGTAAAAAATTTAAAAGAAATTATTCTTGACTTTTACTTTAAAACTAAATCCAGTGACTTATCCGTATATCCACATTTCCATACAAAAAGTTTTGATATAATAGTTTTGCTAACGTTCGTTTCGAAAGCTCCAGACGAGCTTTAAATTTAAACATTTTATATTATATACAGCAAGAGAACTTTGTTAATCCATTAACGTTAATATGAAAGTAATTATTATCATATTTTATCACAATAAAAAAAGTCGTAGACGAAATATTAATTCTTTAGACAGTGTCTTTTTTTGTTAATAAAAATATATGTTTTACTGTTATAAATAACTTACGATTATAAAAATCAAACGAAACAGAGGTCAAATTTGTTCCTGTTACAATATAAAATATATATATCAATAATAACATGAATTAGAGCTATAAATTTGTTTAATTAATCGATAGTTTTTTTAAAAACTCGTTGACTGCCTCGTTGGTCTAGTGGCTAGATATAAGGCCGCAGACCCGGTGGTCCTGGGTTCAATTTCCAGGTCGGGCCAATATAGTTATTGGGTTTTTCTGTCAGAAAATTCTCAGTAGCAGCCCGGAGTCTGGAAGTTGGAAGTATGTACACTCCCGTGCCTCGGAAAGCACGTTAAGCCGTTGGTCCTGCGCCTGAACTCTTTCCGGTCGTGTCGGATTGCCGTCCCAACGGATTATGAGAGCTAAGGAAAAGAGAGTGCACCTGTGTTTGCGCACACACTTGAGCACTTTAATATGTCCTGCGCAGTTGGCTAATCTCTCTTGAGATTGGCCGCCGTGGCCGAAATCGGTCTAGAGGAGGACCTTATTTTTTAAAAAGTAAGCCTCGATGTTTTACCCGAGAAATCAATGAAAAAATATTAGGTTTGTCTCTCTGAATATAAAAAAAACTATTTTCAAAAAACCAATAACATACTTTTAACGACCAGTCCGACACCAACACCGTATGTAACATTTAAATATGTACAATGTATAAATATTCTATGAAGGACGTTATGTCTATTCTACTTAAATCTAAGATTCTATTTAAAATGTTCAAGGACAGCAAGTAAAGTTCGAAGCTTGCTGCAACTTATAAACTTTCTAGGGCGTATCTGAGACGAGTATGAGATAAATTATTTCATATCAAGTTTGAAAATACTTCGTCAAGATAAATTATTCGTCGGGTGCTTAAATTTACATTAATTTGACTAATGTAGTAAAAGTATTCGAATTCACATCAATCATAAGCGTAAATCACAGTAAAAAAATATATATGCTTGCATTCGATTAAATTAAATCGCAATTTGAATAAAAAAATCTTCAAGATCGATTCCATTTAAATACGTTTTGTATTTCAAACAATTGCAGGTGAAAAGTATTTTGAATTCAATACTTTAACGACTACATAAATTTGAATAGTTTACATTTCTAAATATTGTATAAAGAGAGTTTTGAATCATTTCCAGAGATCTAGTAAAAGCCTTCTTCCAATATATACAGAATCCAGAAGAGATAGTTTGATAAATTAAAAAGATTTTTTTAAATAAAATGAAATGAAACACTTACCGATACCATTGATAAGAAGACATGGTAGGATCAGATTGAATACGTAAAACATGGGGCGTCTTCGCAATTTGATAATGTAAGTAATGTCTGGGTAGGGCTCCACGCAGCACGAGTAATACTGGTTGTGTTTGATCGCTTCGAAGCTCACGAGATCGAATTCACCATTTGTTTGATAATTAGTTGTGTCACCCTCGTCAAACTGTTTCTTCAGGTCCAACTGTTAAACATAATTCCAATTATAAACCCATTTCAGCAAACTGAACCATATTTATTTGCAATCCTATTCGATTTTTCTCATAATCTAAGCGTACTACGAGTAAGTCGGCAATATTAGCGAAAATAATTCTGAGAGGTCAGAATGAGGTATGGATTTAAAAGGCACGTACAAAAATAAATATTAATAATTTTTAAAATACATAAATACCTACTAAAGAGAGAGTAAAAAAATTTAGCTTGTTTAAAATTTTCTACGCATGAATCAGCATTTAATTTTAACTGGATTTAATTCCAGCGCATTCGATTTTTTCTATTAAATTTTTCACAAAGCAATCGAGTGTCGAGTGTTTTAAATGAATTCAGTTTTCAAAAGGAAATTCTTTCATTCCGCTCTCATAGTATATAGATTTTAAGCACCTAAGAATTGCAATTTAAAGTCAATAAGTTTCTTCAAAAGATATTTAATAAACATTTATTTAGATATGAAATGTCAAATTCAAGATCTATTTGAACAGAACAGAAGGATAACGTAATATTGTGAATTCATTTTGTACAAAACATGATTCCGATCGACAAGATTCTATAGCGTCTGTATTGAAAAGGAAATAAAAGTTGCTAGTCAAGCGCGAATATAAATCGGCTTAGATCGATAGTCGTCCAAGTCGAGGATTTTAAGATTTTTAAAATAAATCGTTGTTACAAGCAACCTTCCTAGCTTCCGAAAATATCAAGTTTATCGTACGTTAACAGAATCGACGGTTTAAGTCAAATACTACACATAAGGCTATATTACAACAACACTATCATATCTGCTATATTTAAAAAGGTTATGTTTTGTACTTATAATAATCTATATATATAAAAAGACTTGTCCTGACATCAACGCAAAGCCTAAACCACTGGGGTTAGAGACTTGAAATTTTGACAGTTGATGCATTTTATGATGAAAACGCGTACTAAGAAAGGATTTTTGGAAATTCCACCCCTAAAGAGGTGAAATAAGGGATGAACCGTTGTATGGATATCCGTCATTTTCAAAGTTAAAAGCATGATATTTCGTATAGAAGCTTCTGGTTGGAAATAAATAAATACGCAAATCAAAATTCACCACCTAAGAGGGTGAAATAGGGGTTGAAAGTTTATATGGGGAGTTCGTCATTTTTGATGTAAGAAGCATGAAATTTTATGTACAAGTTTTTGGTTAGATATAAATAAATATGTAATTCAAGGTTTTTGAATTAGTTTTTTATATGGTAGCTTCTGTTTAGAAATATATAAATACGTATTTCAGGGTTTTGTAAAAACTACCCCCAAGACGGTGAAATAGGGGTTGAAAGTTTATATCGCGGATCCGTCATTTTTCATGTAAGAATCATTAGCTTCTGTTTAGAAATAAATAAATACGTATATCAGGTTTCTTAAAAACTACCCCGCAAGAAGGTAAATTACGGGGCTGAAAGATGTAATTTGTGGATTTTTAATGTAAGAAGCATGAAATTGAATTTTAAAGCTTCTGAGCAAAAATAAAAGCAAATGCTTTGTCATTTTTAATAATTCAACCCCAAACGAGAGAAATGGGTTGAAAAATTCGTCTGATCTGCTTTAAATGTACTGTTTTCACAACTTAAATAGACCATAATTAACATATTTTATTATTTTTGATTATGTCGCGGGCAAAGCCGCGGGTGAACCGCTAGTATATAATATAACTCTATATTATATTGTTTGTATTTATCTAAACTAATATTATAAAGAGGAAAGATTTGTGTTTTGTTTGTTTGTTTGTTACGATTAAACTCAAAAACGACTAGACCGATTTTAAAAATTCTTTCACCATTATAAAGCTTCATCTTTACTGGGTAACATAGAGATCCCTAGCTAAAATGGAATAATGTAACCCAAGGTATCAAAATGTTATCTATATATAATAGTCATTATTTTTCGTGCGCTGCAAAAACTATTGACGATATATAAAATAGTGTTCTATATATTAATAGTACTTATAATTGCTTACAAAAAACGATGGTATATACCTAACTATTATAGTTAAGCCACAATAATAGTTTTTGTTTAAAGTATTAAGTTCAAATATGGGTAAAATCCAATAGTGGTGATATTTGGTATCATGATGTTGATGCTTGTCCATTTAAATGGTTTGATAATAAAGGTTGATTATGTAGATGTAAATTTCACTTTAAATTATGTGGATCGGACTTTTCGCTTAGAAGTTATGATGGGTATATAAAATCTCTAAATAAGAAAATTGTCAAGGTTTGAACAAACTGCAACTGTTCTGCGTTTAGTTTATTAACAAATTCTAATATACATATTTACGTTATTTAACACTTTTTAAATTTTCGCGGACGAAGTCGCTACTAAGCAAATAAAGGCATACTCAAAAAAAAATTAACCTATGCTGTTGACCGAGGATTTCTTTCCAATCCTGGGTGATTGGCTCTAGACGAACCATAATAAATTATGCTCACCATAAAATGCATTGTCATCGGAACATGTAAAATTTCAACTCCGTAGGATAAGGGGAAGTGGTTCTAATTCAGCTTGCAAGATAAAGAGGGATGCTTAAATATTTTAATTTAACTTAATTTTGAATGAAATGCATATTATTTTAAACAAAGCGTTTTGTTAATTAACGATTTTTTCAAAGCTTTAAGTGAATATCCTCCGAGATATTACAGCGGAGAGTAAGTGCACTTTTATTAAAAGTGCCGTAATTAATTAACGCGGAAGTTGAGATAATTTTTCGCTAATTTGATTATAATTTGTTGTATAACATTGGTTAGAGTATCTAGAGTTTAATGAATTAAAAACTTTATTAACATGATATTATTGTTCTCAATTACGTTTCAAATAAGAATTCGATGAAGTAGGCAGAATGAATGAACGATTTTTTATAATTATAGCAAGGTTTTAATCATAACTATAACTAAATAGACGCCAATGCTTATACAATATTTGTCGATATTATATAGACTAGTGATGACCAAGTGGTTAGAATACTTGAATTTTTATAGATGTTTTTAAGCTCAAACTCGGGCAAGCACTACTGAATTTTCATCTCGTGCTTGGCGGTGAAAGAAAACATCGTGGCGAAACCTGTACGTGGGGGATCCACCAATCCGCATTGGAGTAGCGTGGTGGAGTAAGCTCCAAATATTATCATCAAAGAGATGAGGTTTTAGCCCAGCAGTATAATATTTACAGACTGTAACGTAAATCTAAATACATACAACAACAAAACATCTAAAAAATAATTTCACCGACTTAATACACTTCGTTTAAAATTAAATTACGTTAATACTATAGACATTATAAAGTTCTATCATTAAGTAAGACTGGTATTAAAATAACTAAGGACTTTCAACTCAAGTAGCAACTGAACCGAAATAATGAATTACAACTGAAGAACACGATATTCATAACGCGTGAACACTGAATTCATTCATTCGAATACATTCGTCATATTTAGAAATATATAAAGAAAATGTAATAAACAGTTTCATTAATTTATAAAATTTTTACTTGTACATAGATAGTGAGAATCAACACAAATAAGATATTTCTTATGATACAAAGGAAGACGCTTAGCATTACTGGCTTCGTTTATTTCACAGTCAATTATACTAGAGACAAATGCTCTGTTGGACGTAGCAATAGAATCCAATTTAGTGAAATAAGATAATAATTCCATAAAAAATACGATTATTTTGATTTTAAATGAAATTATAATTTATTAATTTTAATAGGATTACCTATGTCTGTCTGTTACGCTTTTAAGGCTAAACAAGTGAACCGAATTTGATGAAATTTCTTGAACTCCGAGGAAGTTCATAGACTTCTGTTTTTTAATCTGACTCTAGCTTATCCCCCGTGGGCGAAGTCGCGGGCAACGAAATAGTGTATAACATATTTTTAAAATATATAATTAAGTTAAACTTATTGAAGACGTGTCTATAAATAAAATATTCCTTAAACATGTTTGTTAGATATAAGGTGACAGTTACATAACTGTCGTATTACTCTTTTTCATAGATATTTTCCAGAAAGCTATGCCAAGGGAATATAAAAAAAATGTATAATTCAACGGTCAGGCGGACCAAATCGTGTAAAAGCTCGTTTTGAAATAAATTTAATTGTCGTATGTTCCGTTTTTGTGTATTATGTAAATATATAATGCTATTTATATAAAACAGTAATATATTTACATAAATAGGTTTTATGTGACATCCGCTCGAAGCTGTTCAACTGAATTCGGTCCTCCACTCTATGTTATGAATGAAAAAATTTTAATTGATTAATAAATATTATAATTATCAAGCTTAGCTTTAATCGATTAATATATTTATAAATTAATATAAATGTGTGTTTATTCAGTAATTATTATTCGTATAGCCTTATATTAATAACATTTATTATCGTCACATATAATATACAGGTATGGGAAATCTACAATCTTAGATTTCCCATACCTGTATATTAACTAATTTTACAATTAATTTACCTTAAAAATTTAAAATGCAAAATGAATGAATGAAATGCCCTAAAAGAGTGAATCAATGAATTTCAAAAAAATATCAGGCCAGTGACATTCCGGGTGATGTAATAATTCTAACGATACTCCATATATCGCAATCTGTTCAGGGATTTTTAATTATAGTAGAAAAAATAAACTCATATGCATACATATATTTGTTTGATTGTACGTGCATAATGCAAAAACCAATCATCAATCATCAATTTAAAATCTGCACTACGAAGCTATAGTCTGAGTCATATTGTGTCTTTATTCTATCAAAGAATCAAAAGATTTTTAATTTTAAGAATATTTAGGTGTCAGCACACCACGCCGTCCTCCATGCTGCCGCTCCGCGCATGCTACGGTGCTACTGTGTTACGAGACTCTGTTGGTACAGGTTTCGGGGGGAGCATGCGTTGAGTAGATATACATCGTCGCGTAAAAAAATTACTTGCATTGCGATTTCTATGATTAGCTATAGATTTTTATGATGTTTTATGTACACGTTCATGACTATCCAAGAACTACTAAGTGTTATACGTCGATAATTGCAGTATTATCTCCTAACTCCTTACAGTTAATGAGTACTGGGGCTTCATTCGTCAGCTCAGTAGCATCAGATTATGACTTGGTTACTTCGAAAAACAGTTTATAGAGAAATCGATAAACATATCATATAAAAAATACATAAAACTTAGAACCGGTTAGAATGAGTTTTTTTGAAGTCGGTTTTTTTGAAACAGTAACGAATAGAAATATACCACAGAACTTTAATACCGATTCCTATTTACGACGACGGATATCTCCCTTTTAACAAAAATCTGTAAGTATTTACATCATTCAAACAGTTTTTTCTTCATAAATTCAATTTCTCTGAAAATGATGATAGCATAAAAGCTCGGCATTGTTTCTCAGTATTGCTACGGAAAGTAAAATCCATCAAGCATACTTCCCGTCCATTAATATTTTAAATGACCTTTTTCGTTAACAACAATCTGTTGCTATTTGAAAGCTACGATGTCATTGTTTAGTGCTGTTATTTTAAACGATATTAATGTAAATGTAAAAGTAACAGCCTGTGAATGTCCCACAGCTGGGCTAAGGCATCTTCTCCTCTTTTTGAGAAGAAGGTTTTTGGAGCTTATTCCACCACGCTGCTCCAATGCGGATTGGTGGAATACACATGTGACAGAATTTCCGTGAAATTTGACACATGCAGGTTTCCTCGCGATGTTTTCCTTCACCGTCAAACACGAGATGAATTATAATCACAAATTAAGCACATGAAATTCAGTGGTGCTTACCCGGGTTTGAACCCACGATCAGTGGTTAAGATTCACGCGTTTTAACCACTGGGCCATTTCGGCTTGACTCGACTAAATGCTTGCGTAGTAAAAATAATATTGTTGCCAAATTTTCAAGTTTCAAGTCTTAGTATAGTTTCAGAGATGTCATTCTATGAACTATGCGATAAAAACCGGACTCCGTTCAAAGTTTGATTTACGTCAAATCTCTCCTTCTTGGCATTTGGAAACTACCTGCCTTGTTATTCATAAAATCAGCAGTAACTCAAATGAAAAAGGTGAAATTAAAAAAAAAAATTTAAAATTTAAAATTATCAGTTGTATTGCATTGTTTGAGCTATCATAGGCAGTACCAATTTATAATAACAGCCATTTTTATATACACGACGAAAATATTTTTTTAACTTAGAGCTACTGAAATTTGTAGTACGAAAGTAGCATTACCTATTCTCATAATTCTGATTCCAAACGAAATATTAACCAACCAACCAACTTTTCTCATAAATGAAAGCAATAACCTCTGGATGTGATACTATTAACTTAAGGTCAAACTGCAAATGACACTAAGATATAATTTGGATTAATTGAATTTTCGCTTTCTTACCACTGGGCCATCTCGGCTTTTTAAATGTAAATGTATTTTTCTGTTTAAAAAAGAAATAACCTACGAAAAATTGATTTATATAAAATAAACAAATTTGAATATACTTTTCAGTCTAGTATGTTTTTAACTTTAGCTTGAAAAGTTCAGACCACGCTTTTATAAATGATAGGTATTGTACACGTCAAAACAAATCAAATGACACCCAAACGCGAGAGATCAGTTAGAAGTACGTTGAAATCGACTCCTAGATATATATAGCAACAAGTTAAAAAACGTAGAATATACATTCTGTTGACAATTTTAATGTGTTACGTTCGCCAGTATTGTCGCCCTCTTATTTGCATAACGCGTTAAGTTGACATACACTGCGTTTACAACAATAAAATAAATGAAAACAAGTTGTATGTCCATGCAATCGTTTTCAATTCCGCACAGACCGTGGCGAATGTGGAAGTATATTGTTCGCTCGCGATGAATATGTTACAGAGACTGAGCATTAGAAAATACCGCACAGGAACACAAATGAGGGTGCGATTTAATTTTTTTTAATTTAAAATAAAATACAATGCCACGATAATTTATATACGGATGACATTTAATATTCTATTTGAATCGAACTGCTGTCGCTAGACGTGAACATAAATGTAGTTTTATACCTAAACCCTAGAAGTGTTTACTCTTGAACACAAAATTCCTATAAGTAGACCCAAAATATAACCTAATTGTCGCGTGTGACGTGTGACAAATGAGGAGGCAGTATTCTTATGAAAATACAAATGTATTTTTTGTAACACACTCGTATGTGATACTCGTAATGATGTCCCCAGTAATAATTAATCTATTGAGGGCGCGGACGAAAAAGCTGAATTCAATTAATCCAAATTATATCTTAGTGTCATTTGCAGTTTGACCTTAAGTTAATAGTATCACATCCAGAGGTGATTGCTTTCATTTATGAGAAAAGTTGATTGGTTGGTTAATATTTCGTTTGGAATCAGAATTATGAGAATAGGTAATGCTACTTTCGTACTATAAATTTCAGTAGCTCTAAGTTAAAAAAATATTTTCGTCGTGTATATAAAAATGGCTGTTATTATAAATTGGTACTGCCTATGATAGCTCAAACAATGCAATACAACTGATAATTTTTTTTTTAATTTCACCTTTTCTAGTTGAGTTACTGCTGATTTTATGAATAACAAGGCAGGTAGTTTCCAAATGCCAAGAAGGAGAGATTTGACGTAAATCAAACTTTGAACGGAGTCCGGTTTTTATTGCATAGTTC
Source organism: Nymphalis polychloros (assembly GCA_905220585.2). Classification (NCBI taxonomy): domain Eukaryota; kingdom Metazoa; phylum Arthropoda; class Insecta; order Lepidoptera; family Nymphalidae; genus Nymphalis; species Nymphalis polychloros. Next base: position 10,983,865 of record HG992243.1, on the reverse strand, counting down.
ATAGAATGACATCTCTGAAACTATACTAAGACTTGAAACTTGAAAATTTGGCAACAATATTATTTTTACTGCGCAAGCATTTAGTCGAGTCAAGCCGAGATGGCCCAGTGGTTAAAACGCGTGAATCTTAACCACTGATCGTGGGTTCTAACCCGGGCAAGCACCACTGAATTTTCATGTGCTTAATTTGTGTTTATAATTCATTTCGTGCTTGGCGGTGAAGGAAAACATCGTGAGGAAACCTGCATGTGTCTTATTTCACTGAAATTCTGCCGCATGAGTATTCCACCAACCTGCATTGGAGCAGCGTGATGGAATAAGCTCCAAACCTTCTCCTCAAAAAAGGAGAGGAAACCTTAGCACAATAGTGGGACATTCACAGGCTGTTATTACTTACTAGAAACATCTAGTAAAAGTGGTTTCTACAGAAATCAACCCGCTTGGAAGTTCAATGTGTCATATATTACTTTTACTTAATACGATTATTAAACCTTCTTGCTGTGCCATGTTACAAATAACGAATGCAATAAGGCCTGCTAATAATGTCAAAATTCGATGAACATTATTATTGCAGGACAAATCAAATGAAATTTCAAATTCCAAGTTCAAAATGACTTTTTAAACTCAATTTGAATATCGAATTATAACGAAAATAGGAAAAATGTAATGCCAATTTTTTAAAAAGGTCATCAACGTCCGAATGATTTTGATATATCGAATTTACAAACAGGTATATTATTCTCATGAACGGGCTTAATTTGGTGCTAAAATTGGGGCGCGCGTATTGAGTAATGAACTCACTTGTTTACAACAAACAAGCGTATATACATTAAATAGCACCACACTATCGATTAGTCTATGTGGTGTTTCGTATCTTCGCATGGGCAGCTTTATCGGATATCGAAATCGTAACCATAATGTCCATAAAATCTCCAGGTGATTGTACCTTAATGTACGTTATACTAATTGTTAACATCAACCATATTAACACAGTGAATTATATCCAAATTCAAAACAGGTTCGTCATGGCACTTTGTTTACGAAAAAAAAATCACTACGAATACGGAAACACACAGACATTGACCAATCTGAACTTGTTGGTTTAATGGCTAGTTTATAAAGCTGCAGACTCAGAGTCTCTGAGTTCAAATCTAAGCTTGAGCCAAAAAAACTTATTGGGATTTTCTCTCAGAATTTCTTAGTAGACACCCGGAGCTAGGAAGTTGGCATTGTTACACGACCGTGCTTCAGAAAACTTGTAAAGCCGTTAGTTACTCGCCTAATCTCTCTTCAATCGAGTCGGATTACAACAGTGAGTGTACTTGTGGCGCATAATATCTCCTGCGCAGTTGTCTAACCCTTGACAATGACAGCCGTGACTGTAATTCGACTTATTATTATGATCTATTCGAAAATCTATCACGCGGGTGCTGAACTTATGAATATAATTGCAGCAACTCGTTATGAATACTGCAAAACAATATTTTTTACAACAATTTATGCTTTTAAATAAATCTCGAAACATATACATATATACGTTATTATATATGTCAAATTAATCGGCTTACCTGAAATCCATCGTAAGTCCAGGAAGCCCACTTCATTGTACAAAGTTGAATATCGAATGGGAACTGTTCTACATTGATGTCACATACAGACACGTATATTCCATGACTGAGCCATGTCACCTCGCCCGTGTTCTTCACGATCACGTTAGTATTTATTACTGCGGAGCGATAGTTTGGATCTGCACTAAAATACAATTTTATAAAATTATAATATAATATATTTTAAAACCAATAACAGTTACTCTCGCCAATTATAGTAATACGGATTTTATTTAAAAGATTTTTTTACTCGAGACTTTCGAAATTGAAGTCTGATTTCAAATACAAACTTAAGAATGTTCTATATCAATGAAATTGAGATGTGACGCCTCGGAGTAATAATGGAGCCAACGTAAGCAACGTAAATAAAATAATATAAATAATAATAAAAAACATAGTACTTTTTTAAATGGGTTAACAAGGCAATTAATTTTCTAGATTTGTATGCCTATGAATACCCATCCCTATTTTGTATACCCATTGTCATGTCTATGTGCCAATTTCATGGTGATCGGTTAAAGTTTTGTAGTCTATTAATCACAAACAGATCAACATCCGTTTCTGTGTATAAGATAATTAAAGGTCACATTTCAAGATGCCTCATTATTTTTAATATTGCTCGTACTTACTTGTTGTACAGTATAATGTCTGGTTTCCATACTCTCTCGTACGGTATCCTTATGACGCTAATTCCATCAAAGTCGCTGATGTTCCATCGTAGGTGATGGTCCGTCCAAATTTGTGTAATCCAGCAATTTGTCGTCAGCAGCTGGTCCTTTTCCTCCTGTCACATAAAAAATATTTTTTGTTCCTAACTTTTTTTCGTTACGTGTCACTGAGATAAACAATAAAGTTTTATATATATGTACATAAAACCCGTCATATTGCTCACTATACCTGAAATATGTTGTTACAACAAAACCTAATATAAAATATTATATAATAAGATTTCGTTAAACGCATCGTATAAATACAATTCGGCACTATATATATATACTGATAGCACGGAAAGCCGTTGGTCCTGCGCCTGAACTCTTTCCGGTCGTGTCGGATTGCCGTTCCATTGAGTTATGAGAGTAAGCCGTGATTGAAATCGGTCAGGAGGATTATTATTATTATTATATATACTGATATATATTTATGTATATTTATTTATTTATTATCAATTCCGAGTTGAAATTTTTTATTATTAAAGTGAATATTAGTAATTTCCTTAAAACGGGCTTAGCTATTTTACTTTTAAAAATGTAAATATACATTAAGAATAATATTATTGTTTTATTAATGAAACTATGTTTTTAATTATTTTACTCCATCTATATATCTACCCGGAGCCCCGTGATGGCATGATTTGTGTTTAATATTTACACTAAGCTTACTACTATTATCATTACCTACGCATACTTAACAATTTAATAATGTTATCGACATCTGAAACAAATAAGTTAACTTACATATTTATGTCTATATTAACAAGCTATTGTTCTCATTTTAACATAATAATGACGACGAGTTGAACAAGTCTTCCCTCGGGCGGCTAAACTTGTTAAGAAAGCACTTATAGAGTAGTTTTGTTTTTATATGTATGTTATTAATTTGTGAATATTTTTTATATGTAATTATGTTTACTCGTATATATGACCGGTACAAATGTTAGATTTTTTTATTGTAAATATCTTTTTTTTTCTTCACAATAGATAAAATACTTAAATATGCACATGCATTAATTATAAATTTCGATATTTTAATTTGGTATCGCAAACTTCATGAAAACGAAATCCATACTAAAGTATAAAGAGGAAAAAGTAATAAAACTTTTACTTGATTTTAATGACAAAATAAAATTTCGAAGGTCTAATAATAATTCGGTTTAGTTAGGAGCATGAATTGAGCGTACCGTGTGCACTATAATTTTAATTTAGGTGTACCGAACTAGAATTCCTCCCGTGATGAAATACTCCTCTAAAATGACTCGCATTTCACAAAATTGTTCCGCGCAAACAACGCTACGCAACTGTGCTCGTGTGGTGAAAATTAATTTAATTAGCAGTTTAAAGTTACTTCCCACAATGAGCTGTCAATTAACGTTTTTAAACAGACAACGCCGTCTTCATTATGAGCTTAATTTAAATCATATTATTTAATATTACAAACAATTATATTAAAAATTTCGTTATTTGAGACGAAAAATGATGATAATGTTCTATTTATTCGAGTATCTTTAAAATATATATACATGTCTTCGTTTCCACACTACAAAGGAATGAGAAAAACTTTACTTAATTGTGAGTAATGTTGGTTGCTCCGCGTCACTAGTGTAATTGTATAAAAATAATATAAATTCATCACATTTATACAACAACATTTTTAAATTAAACTACGTTTAAACGCTATATACAGTTATAATTAGTTTCACACACTCGTGTGTATTACAATGAAAGTATTATTTTTGACGACGAACAACACTTGTAGGAATAATCTTTCATAATGGTTGAATTTATTCTAAAGTACATCATAATAGTCTACATATTACCCTGTTTTTTTTTCTTAATAATTAAATTTCATCATTATTTATGTCATTCTCCCGACTTAGGATGGTATATTTGGGTCCAAGCCAATTGCTATACAACACACTAAAAGCCAGCGGTTCCCTCTTCGTCATACTAATGTCACGGGTTCGCTTACACATGCTACCATGTCGTCTCAATGATCTTAGAAGGACTCCAATTTCTTGAAGCTTTCAGAATACTGAGAACACCCTTACCTCTGTCGTGGCTACGTTTTGGTTTCTACCAAAACGTAGCCACGACAGAGGATAATATATGCATTGTGTATTTTTTTCCCCTGGTCTTTTAGGGCAAAGGCATCTTTTTTCGCGGCTTTCTTCGGCGAGAGAACAGACTTACATAATGATCATCATGAACGAGGATTTTAATTAGTGTGCTATCACTATTAGTATGTATTGTTGTTTAAACAGCCCTAAGGATTATGTGGCATACGACCATGGCTATCCTTGCAACATCACTAAGTCTATGTATTATTATTTTTTATTTATCAAATAGTGAATTATTATGCTGAAATATGGTATTTGTATAATCTTCATAATAGCTTGTTTCGAAAATAATCGTTGATCAAATTAATATAGACATAGAACATTATAAAGTAGTTCGATATTTAAAATTGTGAAAATTTACGGTGTATCAATTAGATCATGGAGTATCAATTAAAATGATCCCTTATTGTTTTATTTAGTTACACCGTATCTCGTTTTGAATTGTCGTTGAATTTTTCCCTGAGATAATGACATTCCCAGTGAAAATGTGCTTTTGCGGACAAAAAAAGAAACTCATTTATACTTTCCATTGTGTATTTAGAAACGATACGTTACATATATAAAGGAAACTATATACATGTTACTATTGTTGCCTTTAAGCCTCTATTGTACGTGGTTTCTTAATTTGATGTCATTACGAAGACGCAAAGCTGGTTCTGTAATGACATGTTTTTTTATGAATTACTTAAATACTGAATATTAATTTATTCTAAGTGCTTTTAATAAATTCCAGACACCAATTATAATGTACTACGCCCGTATTTGCTAGCAAGGTAAATAATTTTGTATTTAACCGGATTCTGAAACGAAATTGTTTTGTAATACCGTCGTCACGTATTTTGTTTCAGAAAAAAAAATCAGTTAGTAAAAAGTTTGTGAAGAATTAAAAATCCGTTTAGAAATGATTGAATACTGCAAAAATACTTTATACCAGAGAGTATACACGTCGTAAAACATTTTTATTTATAAGGCATTTTAATTTACTAAAGCATTTTCAAATAAATTTAAGCTTTGCTGTTTTCATTCGCCTAACGAGTTTTACTTATATGAATGTAATCGTAGGCTGAAACTTTCAACTATTCTCAGTTTCTAGCTATTCTGTTTATACGCTTAACTATTCTTGTTGTGTGAGTATAACAAAGTAACTTAAATTATTTAATTACATTATTTTATAATCTTACAAAGGATAGTATGCAATTATAATGCAAGAACGATAATTATATAATTACTAAAAAGGAAATTGTTATTAATTATAATTACAGTTGATTATGAACTATTATTGAAATAACTATCATGAATACAAATAAAAGATATTATAATCGAAGTTCAAATGAAATTTACTAAAGTTTCACTGAAGACTCGAGTACTTGAAGGCTTGTTAAATTTTCAATGTAACAGAACAATACCTACAAAACGATATTGTCGCTTACTGTTTCCTCTTTAGAACATAATAAATTAAATAGAATTATATACATAGTCAAGTTAAGTGATTAAGAATACGGTATAATATTAACTGAAGAAATTACAAAACCGAGCGGAGTTTAATGTCAATTAACTATAAATGGCATTCAACAAAAAGTATAAATTCTAGCAATTGTATATGTTGGCTTTGAATTTGTCTACAAAAATATTTACCTTGAAATTGCTTTTTCCGATCAAATTTGATCATATTAGGAGAAGCGTTGGGCGGAAATTTATAATTTCCCTCGAAATCAAACAAGATGTCTTCAATATAAGATATCATCTGTATATATTTACTTGGTGGTAGGGCTTTGTGCAAACTCGTCTGGGTAAGTCTGGGTGAAATGTTTTTAACCATTTTCTGTTACGCTCTTGATTTTAACTTTATGATGATGTCCTTCTGACTGACCGACGGCGGACAATCTCAAGAGAGATTAGCCAAATGCACAGGTGCGCAAACACAAATGGGCACTCCCCTCACTCTCGAAATCCGAGCCGTCCGGAGAGGCTGCGGGATCGTGTTGATTTTATCTAGCCACTAGACCAAACAGGCAGTCAAATTTATACTAATACATAAAGCTGAATTTTAATTTACCAAATGGCTTGAGAGGGAAAAATTGCTTTAATAGCTTTTTTATTGAGAAGAATATGGACGTTATCTATAACATCATGCACACACACATAAAATAAAAAATTAAATTAAATGAGAAGAGGATTCTACCTGTATGTTGTAACCCACTGAACTGATTATAATTAAATTTAATGTAGAGATAGCTTGGGATCTCAATAAGAACAGTAATGAAAGAATTTACGGGAAAATACAGAATAAACTCATTTGATGGAATTGGTATTGCATATTTTAATTTTTTTTAAATCAAGATGTACGTATACTGTACGTATAACCACAGGATGTATAACCATAAAGGGAGTAAAATGCGGGTTGAATATTTGTATAAAATTGAAAAGAGTATCGTTAGTTCTAATTATTTGGGCTCTTATACATATTTGTGTATTGGTTATCTATTAAAATAAAAGCTGTAACGGGGGGGGGGTCGAGATCTCTTCTTAGGAGAATTCCGACGAACGACATGCGTAGAAAACTCGCCGACCCTCAAATATTTTTCGACAGTTCATAATCTGGTTAAATTTATTATAAACTAACGTTCCTTACATTCGTCTGTCTGTTTTAGATGCGCCCTTGTAAGTTGTAAGCTTAAAACTTAATTGATGGTAGGACTTTGTTCAAGCCCGTTTGGGTAGGTACCACCTAATCATCTATTATTATTGTTGTGTTCCGGTTTGAAGGGTAAGTGAGCCAGTGCAGCTAATTATCGTTACATATACAATTTTTACAAAATGAAAACTCAACAATAGTTCAAGTAATTCAAGTAGTACAATTAATTACAACTTACATTTTACATATACGTAAAATAAAAACATTATACAATTTAAATTTTTACTTTAAATAGAAAGTTAATTTGTTTACTCGTTATTATTTTGCAATAACAGTAAACGATTATCATAATAATATTTTAAATGTAAATAAATAATTAATAATAAATAATATTTTAACTTTTGAATGCTTATTTTTCATCTAAAATTTAATATATAATTATTTTAAAATAAATGTTGATTATGTCGTGGATACAAATAAAGTATTCATTTTTCAATTATTATAAAATTTATTTTTTTAGACGGGCAACATTACGGCCTAGCTTAATTTGAAGGATGAGACGCTAAGAAATAAATGAACCATGAAACAAGATTCCCTTGATATAATTATACAAAGATTACTTTTTATACTGCATCGCTGTAGCTGTGAAGAAGATTGATGATCCTCATAATTTTTGAGCCCTAAAAACGACAAGATAAAATTTAGATCACGAACAAAGGTCACGGTTCAAATCCGTGCAAGCACCATTGAGTTTTTTAAGCACTAAGTAAGCACAATTTTTGCTTAAAACTCACATCCCTGGCTACTGACTAAAATATCCACCGAACGCAATACAGAAATAAAATTGAAGCACCATGTTTAAAAAAAAAAGTATTTTTTTCATTATGGTCAACCACAGGAATAATAGCTATCACTTAATGTTGCCATACCTTAGCGCTTAATATTCTACTAACTACGCATTATGTAAATAATTGCAGCTCGTGCATCTTTATTTAAGTTTACACATGTTTAAAATTTCAATATATATCAGAGAATAGATGAATGAATTATTTCCTTTAGCTTTTCAAAGATTTTTCGTACGATTTATTTTTCTTACACGAAACATTTTACAAAGAAACTTTGTAATAAGCCTACGAGACCGTTTATAATTCAAGCTGTTAATAAAATAAAAAATATTATATCGGCAATCCGACACGACCGGAAAGAGTTCAGGCGCAGGACCAACGGCTTAACGTGCTTTCCGAGGCACGGGAGTGTACACACTTCCACCTTCCAGACTCCGGGCTGCTACTGAGAATTTTCTGACAGAAAAACCCAATAACTATTTATTGGCCCGACCTGGGAATTGAACAGGACCACTGGGCCTGGAGCCTAATATCTAGCAACTAGACCAACGAGGCAGTCAAAAAAAGATTATATGCTATATATTTATTATATGAAATACTATAAACACAGTAGAGTCTACGTTTCGAGCCTGTGCTAGTAGAATATTGTTTTTAAAAAGTCGACGGTTGCACCAAGCATCTTATAAAAGATATCACATAAGGTCCTCCAGACCGATTTCGGTCACGGCGGCCAATCTCAAGAGAGATTAGCCAACTGCGCAGGACATATTATAGTGCACAAGTGTGTGCGCAAACACAGGCGCACTCTCTTTTCCTTAGCTCACATAATCCGATGGGACGGCAATCCGACACGACCGGAAAGAGTTCAGGCGCAGAACTAACGGCTTAACGTGCTTTCCGAGGCACGGGAGTGTACACACTTCCAACTTCCAGACTCCGGGCTGCTACTGATAATTTTCTGACAGAAAAACCCAATAACTATTTATTGGCCCGACCTGGGAATTGAACCCAGGACCACCGAGTCTGCGGCCTTATATCTAGCCACTAGACCAACGAGGCAGTCAAAAGATATCACATATACAGTATACAAACAACTAGTTAAATATATATAATGTTACATAGCGACATATGCTTAATCTATAAACTCTAAAAAAAATTGCGGCATACTCTGTCACCAAAAATACCAATATTTTCAGGGAGTCATAATAAATCAAATTAACGTGAAGTCTCGTGGTACTACAGAGTCCTGTACTTGTGTACAGAGGCTTATGGATTTTCATTTTTTGTGTGATTCTGATAATCATCCCGGGGGCAGACATGAGTAAATATCTGAGAAACCTTTTTTACAAATTTAAGCGCTGTAACGCAAATACGTAGCGACGAAGTACTTTGAGTGGACCAAACCCATTTGTATTGATGTGACCTTTAATCGGCATTAATATTAAATTTGATCAAATCTTATTTCGAATATCTCGGAACCTACGTAACATTTTTTTTTGAAAACCACTGATAGTATAAGTTGAAGTTTAGTATTTCATTTTTACATAACACTTTTCTAGTTTATGTTTAAGTTGATTATCGATAAAGTTGACTATTGAAAACACGGATAAAACGACATTTTCTAAAAATGAATCCTAGATTAATAAGCCTATTCGTTTCCCTACAGCTGAATTATATAAATCCTGTAAAGTTCTCACAGTGCGTCAATTGTATATATAGGGTTTTCCATTAAGGGCGCTTGATCGTGCAGAACTTCCATCGTAGCGTGTGCTGTGTGGCACGTAGCGCCGTCCTGTTGAAACCACATGTTGTCCAGATCCATATTCTCGATTTCAGGCCAAAAGAAGTTGGTTATCATCAACCGGTATCGCTCACCATTGACGGTGACGGCCACACCATTCGAAAAAATACGGACCAATCACGCCTCCGGCCCAAAATCCGCACCAAACAGTCACTTTCTGCGGGTGCATTGCCACTTGGTGAACCTCGTGTGGATTGGTCTCGTCCCAAATACGGCAATTTTGCTTGTTGACATAGCCATTCATCCAAAAATGCGCCTCGTCGCTGAAGATGATTTTTTTGCCAAAATCGGCGTCAACTTCCAACTGCTCTAATGCCCAGTCAGCGAACACACGGCGCTGTCTATGGTCATTAACCTTGAGCTCTTGGGTGAGCTGGATCTTGTACGGGTGCAGGCTCAAGTCACAACGCAAAATTCGCCAAGTTGTCGTCTGCGAAAGGCCGAGTTCCTGTGCGCGACGCGGAATTGACTGCCGCGGGTTTTCGAGGACACTGTCGCGCACAGCGGCGATATTCTCGGCAGATCTCGCGTTACGTTGACGCACGGGAACCGGCTGATTGTTAACTGACCCGGTTGACTCGAGTTTGTCCACCAATCGACGGATAGTCGACTCGGCAGGACGATCATCGCGACCGTAAAACGGGCGAAGTGCGCGGAACGTTGCTCGAACTAAAGACCCATTTTCATAAAACAATTTTATGATTTGCACGTGCTGCTCGACACTGTAACCTGCCATGGTGGTTTGGGAGGACGGAATGAATATAACACACTGCATTTGACAGCTGTCACTCAAACAACATGGCCGCAATCAGCTGTCAAAGTTCAAGCGTCCCTATTGGAAAACCCCATACTTCATACAATTCTTCGGAAGCATAAAAATATTCCTTATAATTATAAGCTTGCACATAACAAACGCAAAAGTGATAGGGTTTGCCGGACCATTCCATGGACATCAGCTATAACAAGTCAACAATATAATTACTTGATTTCGATTCTATATAACTTACCAATGTAAAATGCAAATTACCAACTGGCTTCTCAAATTGGGATATGATGAGACTGAGCTATTACTAAAGCGTTTAATATAACCTTGACCTACCTTATATTTCCTTCCTACCCCATCCCTTCCTTATTATATAATTTATTAATTATATTTAGGTATCTAATATTATTTAATTCAGATTTTTTTTTCTTATAAAAGATTATGTCACAATAAATCAAAACAGATAAAAAAGAAAAGATAATGTGTTTGTCAATTTTTATATTTTATTTAATTTAATTGTTTTTGCTATCGTATAAGTTGTTTGTGATATGTATTAATTGTTCAAAATAAATAAATAAAAACAATAAACTTAGGTGTTTAATGATTATGGTGAATGTGGATATTCAATACACTATTTACAATTTTAAGCTCTATAACATTTGTTTGAAGAATATTTTTGACGTATTGTTTTGTAATGTTGAAGCTCACCTAGCGGTGGAAGAAACTTAGTTCGAGTTAAGTTAATTCGAGACCCATACTTAAAAGATTAAGACAGTTTCCAGTTTGCCCAAACTAATTCTGAATTCAACTCCAATGCCACTGGGCTATCTCAGTACTACTAATAGACTGTAGGTAAAAAGAAAGATTACAATAAAACTTCTTTACTGTTGTGGCAAGATTTTTAAATTCAGATATAGAGACTGTTCGTATTGTACATTCTTATCGATACAGTTATTTTTTTCAAATTAGCGCACGACCCTTGGTTAGTGAAAGTTAGTGACGAAAACTAATGGTCCGGGAGGTAGCGTTCCATTTACAAAAGTCATAGTAAGCCGGCTGATGTTGACATAGTAGATCTTATATAGATAATAAGCAAACCGACCGTCAACGTATTTGCAACGTTACCGCCCAACCAAAGCTTTACTGCGTCAGCTGATGGTCTTTCCACCGCTACCCAGGCAGCGCTACTCCCGAACCATAACATTATCACTATAAAAAAAACCTATGTGTATTGTTGCACCAGCCAACATCGTCGCTAATAACAACCATATATAAGAAGAGATTATCTATAGCAAACTGATTTCTACGTATCAATATATTATAACGTTCAACACAATCAAGTACGGTTTTTTTTAATACAATCTGAGTCGCATTCTACCTTCCAGCATCCGTTCCAAATTCGTTAATTGAATCCCTCGTGATCTCTGGCGTTATATAGGAGGAGTTCATATAAGTAACGATCCGTCTTATATGCTAGGACTTTTGTCCGGAGCATTATTATGATATGACATATTCGTGAAATTTATTCTCCGTATTATTTCTATTATATAATCTTTTTTATTATACCTGAATCATTTGAACATCTTATCACATAATCGCTTTTAGAAAGATTTTTTTAAATATCCGTTTATAGAAAATCTTTTCTTATTTTATGCTTACTTATACTTACTACCGGTAGTAGTTGTATTGACTATTATTATCGATTAGTAAGCGTTACTTCAAAATTGAATAAAATAATTTGAATTAATAATCAATTAAAATGTAAACAATTTAATGCAAAATCATAAGCCGGTTTTTTATTAGGTGTTTTTATAAAAAACCAAAGAAATTTTAATTAATTAATTTTAATTTCGAATTTACGTGTAAACAAATGACAATTACATGAGTGAATCGTTACATTTTGGAAATAGTAATTATTTTTATTACTTAAATTTACGACCAAAAAAATGTTTTGTTTTTAACTGTAATCAAATGTAGACATTTTTAATCGCTTTAAAAAGAGTCAAAGATTTTTTTATCAGCACTATAAAAAAATATTTTTTATGCATTCAATTTTTAGCTAATGGCGTTTGATGATAGTGATCTTATTACGTCATATATTGTAATTTTATTTTACTTTTGTCATATTTATGCGAACTAACTTAATGAATAAATTCTACATACGTATATGTATAATAAATAATAAAACATAACCTAACAATTAACACATAATGCGCTCACATACCTAACGAATTTAACCCTCAGGGAGACTATTATTCCAACAATAACGACTTTGTTTCAATTGTTGACATTTACGCGATATAGTTTTGTAGTTAAACGTGATTTTGTGTAGTAAGGTGTTATAGAATTTATCTTCATTTACTGTTAACAACATATTTATCTAGCTAAAAGAATTTTAATTTAAGATAAGCTTGATTACAATCTACCTACGGCAGTCATTGATTATATAAAACAGAGAGCACTTACAACATCAATGATGTGATGCAGCGAAACGCCGAAGGTCACGAGGAGTGGATGAGAAGAGTTCTCCACGGGCCGCACTGAGGCGTCATATTTGTCCATCAGGTGTCTGATAAGATTGTATTCTTCGTCACAGCACCAGGATTCTGTATACAAATAAAAAAAGTAATTTTAAATACCTCTAAAAAATATTGCGTAATTTTTTATATTTATAATTAATTATCATTAAATTTCTTATTTCTAGGAAATATAACTTTTCAGTTATATATTGATTTGGTTAAATAAAAATATTTACACTATTCTGTAATAACCTTTACACTCAAACCGAGGGTTACCTCGCATCGAGAGGTGTGTTTTTGACATCGGTTTAAAATCTCTGTATCCGATCCACATTGTTAGCATCAAAGCAATATTAATTAATATCTGATCAAGGAAATGAAAAATGAAACATTAAATTACATGAAACAAAAATTAAGTTATTCAATGGTTGACAATATTTTAAGTACATTTTTTGATAATAATTAAAATTGATTAGTGCGTTTACAAACAAAGCTTATTTTTAAAGCAGTTAATAAACGAACACTAAGCAAGCATGAAAATTAATATTTGACGTTGAGGTAAGTGTAAATAACAAATGTTTTTATTAAATTTATTGTAAGAAATAAATTAAAATTATTATTATTAAGTTCCTATATTATTTATATCTCGTGTTCAATTAATTGTTTCATTTAATTATCAGTTTCTACTGATCATCATTAAACGCTTTAAAATTTGAAACCGAATGATCTCATATCATATGTGTCATCCCTTTTATACGCGACAGTGTCCGAATATTTTGCGCTTAAATAAACTAGATACACGGCAGAATAAGAAAAAAAAATGTTCAATATTTTTTTAATCGTTTGACACATAGGCACAAGACAAAAATAGGTTACCTTGAGGTCTATTAACAAAATCTTAAAGAAGGAGTAGATATAAAATAAACTTTACACTTTCATATTCCATGTGATTTGTTAATAGCTCTGTAATATTGTGCACTACAAACTTTTCTAGAATAATATTTATTTATTTATTACTTATTTTCTAGAATATATTTTTACTTCCAATGTTCCGATAATAATCGCGCCGATATTCAAAACGCCATTTTTTGCTAATCCGAATTTCGCGAATGCATAATTAATATCAATTATTCAATATCTCAGCCAATTATATCCCGTCAATTCAATGTCAAAGTAGTTCATTTGTCTTTAGTATAGTAAATGGAATATGCTATAAGGGTTTTAAAACTAAAATATAAGTCAAAATTTAATGTCAGTTCGTTTATGAAAATTGGGATTTCGTATTATGGTTTTAGGTACATCAGCTTAAGGAGATCTGGAAATAATTTTAACCTCGAAGGTTACATATAAATCCACGAGGAAGATTTGAAACACAAAATCGTCACATGTAGGGAAGGCACAATTTCTTATGCTGCGTGACAAATGTCTGTGACGTGATATTTTTTTTGTATCAGATCCGACTACGGGACTAATATATATTCCTTTACAGCGGACAATCTTACGTTGGAGCAAATAAACAAAAAACGGTAAAACTAAACGATTTCCGTCACGGCGGTTATTCTCATCGAAGAATAGCTAATTGTCGACACGATTAAAGAGAGTTTAGATGAACGACCAAGCTTTCCAAGACACAGAAGTGTTAACACTACCAATTTCCAAACTTTGAATTGCTACAGAGAATTTCTCGATAGATAAGAGTTTGAACACAGGACCTCGGCTTTTTAAGCTAGCCGCTTAACCAACGACACATTGAAAATTGGTATTATACATCTGAGAACAATGTGTCACACCCGTACGTAATATAACAGTTTTGATTAAATAATCTTTGTCGTCCCATATTTGACTGTATCTGTAATATGCATACATTATTATCAATAATGTTATTATTAATAATGTGAGCATATTACAGACTCCTTCTAAGAGTTTTTTTTCATTGAGAGCTATGTGTAGGTTTAAACTAAATTTATATTAAGAATACACTTATACTGTATTATTTTTGGTGTTGTAAGAACATTTCGTACAAACAACTGCGTCGTTCAAATCAGACTAAGTACTAGCAATTTCTGATATTGTAGGAACGATAGAGAACATAGAAGTGCACTTTCTGAAATTAACGTGACCATGTTTATGGAAATTAAGACAAAAACTTTTAAAATGATTGTGTTTAATCTTTACATTATTGCAATATACATTTAATTGCATTTTTTCATATTGCCTAAATGTATGACTCAATAATTTGGTTGCCAGTAAGTTCATAATTTATTAATTTTACTAGTTTTCGCCCAGTTATCTAAACGCTAACATGAACGATAATAAATAACGTTCTCTTTCAAATATTAATGGTAGCAATAAAGCTTGTCAATAACTACCAAACAAAAACTTTACTTATTTATACATAGATACTCCCACACTTTTATTTCACTATTCGATCTTAAATTTAGTGGAAACATATTTAGAGAAACATTTGCAGATCAAAGACCTCATTTTCCCTTAAAGCAAAAGCTTGGTGATTCGTTTTAGCACCCCAGGTGCGGATTGGCGGATGCATTGTAACAGGATTTCAGTCGACACAAATACATAAATTTAGCACATAAAGCATTTGAACCAGCGATCCTTGGTTAAGATCACACGTATTCTATCCACTAAGCTAATATTTTACTTTTAATTCCGATTTTTTTTATAGGTTAAGTAGGCGGACGTGCCTACGGGCCACCTGATGTTAACCATCGCTTACATCACCAATGCGCTACTAACCTTGGGAACTAATAAGATGTTATGTCCCTTGTGCCTGTAATTACACTGGCTCACTCAACCTTCAAACCGGATCACAACAATACCAAGTACTGTGGTTGGTTACGAGTTTGCACAAAGTAAATAATAATATATTTTCAGGTTGCTTTGCAAATAAGACTATTCGTATTCTGATAACACAAATCACAGATGAATCTGTTTCATCTTAATATCTGCCTTGGCTGTATTATTTCCTTCCCTTAAGGCAACATCTGTTCATTACTTTAAATTATGAATGTACTACAGTCTATGTACTGTAATATTCTATTTTACTCTCTTAACCCAATCGTTCAAATATTATTGAATGAATACTTGATACGTCGTAAAAAGAAAAATAGCGATACAGACACACAATGCAGTTAATTAATTTATATACTTAAAACCATTATTCCTGTACAATAATAGTATAATTCCAGATCAGATTGCTCTAAGTTAAACAGATTAGAATATGTTGTGGGTAATATATGTCATATTCTCTTATTTATTTTACATCTCATATGTTTAGTAACATAATAGTGATTTAAATGGATTACCTGAATATTTAAATGTCCTAAGATCCCAATGATAGGATGGATAGATGGTAAAGGCCCACTGACCCACTGTCAACTGAAATATCATTGTGCGGCTAGCCATAAGATTTTAGCATTAGATAGGCTTATTGGGAACATTATTCGGAGTGGCTTTTTCCGAAATAGTATGTTTCCTCGGTAATATAATAATTATCTTAATAATAATAATAATATCCTGGGACATTATTCACACACGACCATCTGATCCCAAACTAAGCAGAGCTTGTACTATGGAAACCAGACAACATTACATATACTACTTTTCTTTTGTAAATACATACTTATATAGATAATTACACCCAGACTCAGGACAAACAGACATGTTCATGCACACAAATGTCTGTCCTGGGTGGGAATCGAACCCACGACCTGCGGCGTGAAAGGCAAGTATCTTACCAACCACGCCAACCGGATCGTCATCTTAATTGAATAATTATTATCAAAATATTACTATATCATCAATACAGACCTTAAAATTATTAGCCATTGTTTATGGTAAAACTGTGTTCTAAATAAATTGAGTAAGCACCTAAGTGTCACTTTTATTTTTTTTATTTCCACAATGTCTACATCTAACAAAGCTAGAAGGCTTGGAACCGAGATGGTTTTGTCTACAGAACGTGGATCTAAAATGATGATCACTGGTTCAAATCCGAACACTATATATTCACGTTTAAATTGTTTTTGAAATCGTGGTTGGTTAAATTAACTCTAACTCACATAAAAGAAACATAGCAGCGTGGTGTGGTTACGGGAGGTTAAACGTGATCACAATCGTAATACAATATTAAATATGAATAATATTGTATTGCGTAGCCTTAAAACTGTACAACCACTACTATTTCCATTTTCCTATCCAACTAAAGGTTAAACTTTCTAGGACTGGGTGCGAAAATCCCAAGAGATTCTACAACTTTGACATTGCTAAACGACTTATAAGCAAACGTAGCTTGAGGCCTACGCCTCAAATTAGATACATTTATTGGAACCAGGCAAAATAACAATGGATTCGTTAGCAATAAGATAGCGTTAGAGTTGAAATAAATTGATTAATATGAAATAAAAGTATCGAATTACTTTTATCGGAGATGATTGAGTACGGAATAAATCAAAAACTGAATGCTTATTATAATATTATAAATGTGAATCTTTGTTTTTTTTAGTCGTTTATTACAAGAAATTTAAATTTAAACAAAAAAACATTTGAATAACATTTGGAATTGACGTAGGTAGCTTATATATATTTTTGTTCAAATTTAATACCTCTTGCCTGTTCTCATACGCAGAGAAGCTAGCTAGCTATTTAAGGTTACATAATATACAAAAGTACGTTAAAGAACGAAAGTCAAACGCACTAATCAAAATATACTTGCAGAAATAAATGATCTTATATTAACTTTCCGTAAAAAAGTCTTGAGAGAATTATTAATTAAATCGCATTAAACACAAGTGGTTCAAAATGAAAGTAATGAAGCTGGGATCTGAAAATTATTTTAAGTATTTCTACAGTTATTTTTTAAAAACTTTAATTTGATTTTAAAATAAATGTTTATTTTCTTATTTTTCGAAATTTATATGCGGATACCGTACATAGATTAACAGGTAACGTTTTGAAGATATTAAAAAAAACTACTTGAAACTACTAACAACAAAGTCCCCAGTTAACAATTTTAACACATTTTTTTCAAGTATTTTTTCATTGTAATGTGACATTACTTAATTTTTGTGTAGCCTATTAATATTCTTGACAGATTGTCGTAATCTGACTAAAAAATTCTCTTTTTTCTCTTTGACAAATATTTTTTCTCGTAGTTATTATTAAATTGTGAAGTCCTTTCTTGTAAGAATTATGAACGAAAAGGTTGTTCCCAAATTTTTTCAAAGCTCTTTTTACCGGGATTTCACAGTACCTAAATTCGACTATATATTACGAAACATAGTCCTCTCGCGTCTGTCTGAACTCAAAAACTACCGGACTAATTTTCATTCAATTCTACCAATGAAATTAGGTTTGTCATTTTTTAAAGTAAGTGTAGGTATTGTGTAAATTGGCTGACATATGACGATGATTGTTAAATGTTATTGTAAAATTCATCAAGACTGGTGTTTCACTGACTGCATCCAGTAAGCCAATAGAGTTATATTATATACTACAATATAAACGGTTTATGTAGTCCCACATTCATCCCGTGTGAAGACGGGATGGATAGCTGAATTAAATGTAAACGTTTTAATAATATATAAATCGTATTGCCTATCTTTTGAACTAAATAGATAGTGGTAATTATATTTGTATACATATACATATATAATATTATTCCTGAATTATAGTATAGTTATTTAAATATAACTCTTAAATTCGCAATGAATGAAGTGAATTAGCACAAAGAAAAACTCGAAGAATGACACAAATAAAATTTTGAGCTTAAGTTAGTAAATAGATTCCTCTTTACAAATGACACCATCGTATTTTTATAAAATACTTTAGGTTAAAAGCTCAAGTGGAATTCCCATTTATCATCCCGTACAGATAGAGTCAGAGACGCAGCATACGTTGCGAGGAAAGTTAGACGTTTGAAAAAGTTTAGTATATTTTGAGGATTATTATGAATTCTTCAGCAATTTCATTGTATAATTATACGAGTAACTTCAACCTTTTCAGTCGCCTGGTTGCTTTCCTCACCTCTCACATCGTCGTGCACATACTCGCATCGTTCAGACACGTACGGCAGTTCGGCCGTCAATTACGAAAGGATTCCACTTACTTACCCACACAATCGCATCAAAACTCTCATCATGTTAACAGATAAGGCAACCCCAACTACTGACATACGACATATTGACAATGAGACCAGTTAACTATCTAGTCAGCAGCTCACACTATGGAAACCCGGCTTTAGTATAGATACCTTAAAATGATACAACCACAGCCTTAGTTATATAAAGTTTTCTAACGTTAGCGGCGTTTAGTTAATCAATCTTTCTTTCATTACTGGTTTGGAATTCTTATAAAGAAAACACAACATTATTTAACTAATCACTGCCAAAACTACATTTATAGATCAAATCGACAATTTAAGCCGAATAAATGAATTAGCAACAAAACTATTAACGTTCGACAAACTTATTTATTTAACCTACCCGCATTCAGTTTAAGGTTTGTGTTGTTTAGCATAAGTATAGTATTCAACGTAAAATTTCCCACCCAATGATTGCCAAGGACGCACTATTTATTTAAAACCTCAAACGACCTTAGGCATGCAACTATTTAAAAAATAATACTCTTTCCATTTTAAAGGATGAGAATAAAGCACTGAGTCAGTATTGCGCAATTAACAGTTATGAAATATAATTGATCATAAAGAGTAACTACGGAGTCTATTTATTTTTGGTTGTAGATAAAATAATGAAATGTAGATTTACATTCCGTATGAATGGATACATTATGTATCCGTATTCCGGTGTTAGGCTTACATTTTTACTATCTCGTAAATTAAAAAGTTCAAAACAGTCTACTAAGGGCTTTTAATACTATTTCTTATCTATTTATTAATATAATACACCATCGGCATATTCACAAAATTAATAACAAAAAAATTGATAATAGGCTAGCTAGCTGTACACCATTAGAGGCAACAATACACTTAATGACATTACACTCATAAAATAAAAATATAATTATAATGATAAAGTTAAATCATTAAAGGTGGGAAAAAATAAATACCTAACAAAAATATAATAAAAAGAAAATATAACAATCAAACTAAAGGAATGAAGTAAATAAAGCTGCAAATAATTATGTAATACTGTTATGATAATGTACAAATTCTAAATAAATTTAATTATGATAGATTTGAACATCTGCATCCGCCAGCCGCATTGAAGCAGCGTGGTGGAATAAGATCTTAGCTTTCTCAGAAGTGGAACAATTACAGTCTGCTACTTTATTTATTAATACTACTGAAAAACGGTTCAACATGAATTTCCTCGATCTCCTTTTTATAACAAACTGACTGTCAGCTCGTGATCACCACAGGTGCAACTGTATAAAATGTTGACAATATAATTTTAAGAAAGATGATCGCTTTCAAAATACATAATAGAATAATATAATACATAACATTGCTTTATATACTTTAATAAAATCATCTTACTCGTAGCTAGAGCAGGAAACAATCGAATTACTAAATTACTCTCGTAATATAATAGTTAAAAAGGGCATGATTAGTCTTGATAAATTTTCATTTGTATAATATATAAATCTATTTATAAGCTTATGAGTTGACCAGATCTAAACCTTTAAAACCAGCTTTCAAATGGCTTTGAAGCATCTCAAAAAGTAAGTTGTCATTTGTAGTAATTGCGTCCATTTTGCTACTTTATTAAATTATTATAGTCAATTGAGGCAATTACAATAAATATTAAGTAATACTGTAATCTATTATCTGCTCAGTATCAACCCGGAGTCTGTAAGTTACAATTGTGTACACACCCGTACATCTAAAAGCACGTAAATTGATCCTGTGCCTAAATTCTTTCCGATCCGAATTAACTTAGTGTGTCATATAAGGCGAACAAACGACAAAAATATTCGACGTTAGCTTGCATATTGTTACACATAAGCTCTGTTTGCAGTTGAACATATAGAGTGAAAAACTAATTATGTTCTTATTTTTATTATAATGTCCCTAACTATATATTCAGAATAAAATAAATGATTAGTAACTTTCCAAGCAAGCAAGAGCCAGAAGGTGTTTGAAATTAAAATAAATTTGAAAAAATCTTTATACATGTTTATAACATGTCACAATTTACAAATAAATATCATCAATTAAGTAAATGTGTTTATATGTTTTATAATCCTTTATGGGGCTTACATTTTTAATATATAAATATTTTTTTATAAATACATTCATTTATAAGAAATCAAACCCTTTTTTTCAAAGGTTTTGACAGCCAATTGTTTTTCTTTTTATTAGTTATCGAGAAAATAATTATAAATTAGAGTAAAAAGAAATACCTAGTAAGTAACTTGTAAGTAATTCTTAAATATTCAGTATAGATTATGGTCGAATTTCGACCACTGGACGAGCTAATTTAATTGGATATAATCAATTATTTGTTATTATTTAAAAAAGATAAAGGGAGATACCATACATAAGATAAATGGGTTTGACTTCAAGAGGGTAGACTTAGGAATGTTGATAGAATTCAATGATAGAGTATTAAATTGTTCAAGGCAAAATACAACAATTTAGGATTAATAGGATTTACAACGATAGCTCGGTAAAGGTTATTTTAATCTATTTTTATAAATGTCAGCATAAAATTTGTTGTTTTAAAAGAAAATAAGTTTTAATAAAGCTAAGCGCATTTTAACTCACCTCGCCTCTTTTTATAATATTTGAATACAGATTAAATATTATTATACGCGTAAAAAAGAAATTACATTTATCATAGTCAGTTAGTTCAGCGAAAATTTGTACGATACGACTTACAATTAGTACGCTAAGGTTCGCTACGGAAATAAGTAAAAAAAATCTTACCTTTCCAAAATAAAGCATGCATCCAGAAAACCGCGAAAAAGCAGTATCGCATTTTTTTTACACAAAGCACAAACAACATTTTTAGTCTGCCTAAGCAGTCACACTTATACTTAAAATAAAATCCATGATATTGCTTAAATAAATCTAGTTTATATTATTAATAGACAAAAAAATAAATAAGAATAACAGTATTTCGTTGTTCATATTTAAAAAAAAGTAGTAAAAGTTAAATAAAAAAAATACATTTCTTGCAAGATTGATTTTATAACACCGCCTAAAAATAATACCAAATAATAATACTACAAAAAAATATTTATTTCAGTAATAAATTGGTTATAGCGTTCGTAAAATATGTTTAATGGTGCGTGTAGGTAGCTTGAGTGTTCAAAACGCGCGGCTGTCAGCGGAGCAGCCTCCATACTGCTGCACGGTACGGACGCGAAACGACAAGTCTAAGGGAGGCCTCTAATATTCAGGGGTAGGTACATATTACAATTCAATATGAATTTTCAGTTAACTAAATAAACTTTAAATTTATATTTTTTAACCAGCTTTAAAAAGGAGAAGTTTCTCAATTCGTCTATTAATAATAATTTTACGTTTGTTCGAGGATATTATTTTTTTGTTTGCGACTTTTTGGGTTAAGTTCAGCAGGGCTATTCAGTTATAATAACAATAATATAACTCTGTTTATTACTCACCCGTGAAATGTTGACAACTGACATATGGTGATATACTATTTTAATAAAATAATAAAATTCCAGAATAAACGTGTATTCTAGAAACTTTATAATTATTATTTTCAATGTCGCATAACGCTTTCTATTTTTTTTTAAATCGTCGGTCCACCTTATCACAGAGCGTCCTACACTACGTTTGCCTAAGCGTGGTCTCCACTCTAACATGTGTCGGCTCCATCGACCATCAATGCGCCTGGAGATATGACCAGCCCACTTCCACTTCAGCGAGCTAATTCTACGCGCGATGTGGGGGACTTGTTTTGGTAAAAAAGTACGGGTAGAAGTAAGTTTCGTTACGGGATGGATGCGGGCTGCCCAAGATCGGGATGGTTGGCGTTCTATGGGGGGGGGAGACTTTCGTCCAGCAGTGGGCGGCAAAAGGCTGAAAAAAAGAAAAGAAAATACCACTTTCTGACATTTCACGACCGTTTTCTGCGTTGAGTTTCGAATTTGTTCTTAAAGACAAGCCCTAACAACAGTTGAGCTTCTTTATAGTCCCATCGCATCTTAATTGGTTTTGCACTTTGTTTAGTTTTAATATTTAGCGTATATTCAAGCACATATTTTATGAAATAGGTTTATTTATTTTTTTGGTAAAAAGTAATTTACTGTGTTTAAAATATATATATACAGTGGTGGTCACATAATTAGAAACACTTCATATGAATAAAGAAAGTATAACTTCAACGTTCAAATGTTCGTAAAAAATATACACATTCAATAATTAATAATCAAGCAATAATATAGCCAATCAAATAAAAAACTCATTAAATGCATAAAATATAAAACATTACTTTTAATTACAAAATGAGTCTTACACATGTAGGAGTTATTTTCTGTTACTGGCCGCTAGGACGCCTAATTAGAAACATTTAAAAAAAGCATCCATAGCACGTTCTTTTTTTGAAATTTGGAGAATAACATTTCTTTTTTTATTATTTTGGCGGCAGTTCAAAATTTAATCTGAATTTTATTTTGTTCAAAATGGGCAAAAATAAAAGTAGTGACGCGTCAACTAGGCAAATCATTGTTAATTTACATATAGATCATAAGAGGGCGTACAGAAGAATAGCTGAGCATTTAAATTGTTCTGTTAAGAAAGTTTTTAATGCAATTGATCATTATAAAACACATGGAACTGTTGAAAATGTTCTTAGAAAGGCTTGGCCAAGAAAATCCTCTCCCAAAGAATATACGTTAATCGTTCGAGTTGCTAAAAAAGACCCAAGTAAATGCTCTAACCAGATTAAAATAAAGTTTTTTCGCCTGATGACCCGAGAAACATCTCGTCAAGACAGATACGCCGAAGATTAGTGGAAGCTAAATTGTTTGGAAGAATCTCTCGAAAGGTACCGCTAAAAAATATGTTAATTGGACGGTACGAGAATGGAAAAAAGTGTTATTTTCAGATGAAACAAAAATAAATATGGTAAATTCCGATGGAAAGCGCTATGTTAGACGCCATGTAAACAATGCTTTTAATTATAAATACACAAGGAGTATAGTCAAACACGGTGGCGGTACAATGGATCAATGGCAATACAAAAATATCTTAGAGCACACATGATTCCCTACTCGGACGATCATTTGCCTATAACCTGGATCTTTCAGCATGACAATGACCCTAAACACACGGCCAATAGCGTCAAATGTTTCCTTAGCGAACAGCGTATATCCGTTTTAGACTGGCCAGCAAATAGTCCGGATTTAAACCCGATAGAAAATCTCTGGTATATTGTTAAAGAGAAAGTCTCAAGCAATCGTAACACCTGTCAAAACGAACTATATGAAGCATTTGTTGAAGCATGGAATTCAATCCCCCTAGAAAAATGTATGAAATTGATTGAATCAATGCCAAGTCGTTGCAGTGCTGTTATTAAAAATAAGAGATACGCCACTAAATATTAATTATAACTATTGGTAGGCTGTGGATAGTAGCTGTTTCGTAAATAACAATACTAATTACTAATACTTAAAAAAATATTGTTTTTTATATTTTTTGTTGTTGTTTCTAATTAGTTGAACATTATTGTTCATACCTTAAAACTGATTTAAATGTTTGTCTGTAATGTAAATTGAAGCTGCACTTGTGTAATGGGATTTATATTGTTTTTCTAATAAATGATAGATCGTTGAACATATTGTTGTCCTATTTATTGTTTAATTTCAAAATAAAAACGATTGTGAAGTATCTTACATAATGTCAAGGACCGTTGTTAGTGTTTCTAATTATACGACCACCACTGTATATATTTCTTACTACAAAATTTATATTTTAATATTAACGAGAGTTTTGTTTATTGCTTTTGTTTAAGATTTTACTGCTTGCATGTTAACACTACTATCTTGAATAATATGGAAATCTTACATAGTGGTAAATTATCAAGTATATTTATGTTTTGTATATTATTTTACATAAAGCTTTTTATAACAACTGTTTTTTCAATAGGTGTTTGTGTCCCTGATGCTTTTCTAGCAAAAACTGCCCAAACTATTACAGATACAAGAAATTTAATAAACAACATGTAATCTTCCAAATGCCCGCAGTAAAGTATCCCACAGCATAAATTTATCTTTTATAGATAAATTACAAATGACACAAGTCACAAAAGTCAAAAATGGGAAAGAAAGTGATGGCTCTATCTTTATTTAATTAATCATTAATCACTAAATAACACATTCACTTTTTTAAGCATTTACTGAAAATAAAACGACACCTAGTTTACTCGTTGCAATATTTGAACCAGTCATATTAGAGGTATTGCAAAATATTTAATGAAATACATTAACATTTTAATAACATGATAAATAACTCAATAGGGTTATTATTTAATGTTTTACAAAGCTATGTAAAGTTTCGAAAATGCGGCCGTCACGGGATGTCCCGCAGATGTGAAACATTGAAATTGATGGTTATTAAAATAATTTATCATTAAATACAACTAATACATAAATATAAAGCAATTTAAATAAAAACGTAGTGGTTCGATATGCAAACATATTTTTCTTATTATTTTTATAATCATATATAGAAACGAGCGTGTTAACGTTGGTGTCTTCAAATCCAGAGTAAACAGGTTCCTTCTAGAGAAGCGTGCTACATCCTAGATCATGTCGATGCTTTACATCTGGCAAGTTGTAATGTGGTGCCCTGAGAGAGGAATGAAAGCCGAGACTGCTGAATAGATACTGCCTTTATTTCCAATAGGTCGTACATTAAATAGGTACAAAATTAGGTTACGTAGTATATAATGATTAATAAGTATGTTTAGTTAATATAATCTATTCACTACATCTCATCTCCACCGCAATAAAAAAATAAAATAAACAATACAATTTATTTTATTTTAGTTTATATTCCGAATGTTCATATAGTATAATGTCATATTATAATTACTATCTTTACAAACTTTTGAAGTAAGTATTTAGTACATAAACTTTTAACAAAATTGTTAGGTAATTGGTTCAAAATACATTCTTGTTCTGTTTTTGTGAATAACATAGTTTTTATTATCCTTAATTATTTCTACATTGGGTGAACATTCCCTTATTACTTTGTATGGACCTGAATATATGTTTTGGAACTTACTGCCGGTTTCATTTTTTATTAAAATCAAATCATTCTGTTTATAAGTCACAGGGTTTATATTACGATCATACTTATCTTTTCTTTTTAATTTACTTGCTATTAAATTTTCTCTAGCCTCTTTTTGTGACGTTTGTAATCTGAATTTGAGTTCCAAAGGATAATTATCAAAATTGTACAAAGGATCAACTTGTGCTGATCGCAAATTAGATGGTAAAATACATTTCTTACCGAACACCAACTCATAGGGAGTGAACTTAGTCTCCGTATGTATTGCAGTGTTATAGGAAAAACACCAAAATGGAAGCCACATGCTCCAAGCTTCTGAGTGATTGTCTGTCTGTATTCGCAAATAGTTACCTAGATGTTTGTGAGAATTCTCCAAGGCACCGATACTTTGATGATGATAAGCAGTAGACTGCAGCTTGTTAATATGCAAAAGTTTACAAACCTCTTTCATTGTGTCCGATAAAAACTCCGTTCCCCTGTCTGTAGCTATCTCCTTCGGAATACCATACCTGAGGATAAAATTGTTTACGAAGTTCCTGGCTACCTCATCTGACCTTTTTGATATTAATGGGTAGGCCTCAACATACTTGCTCAACTCACATTGTATAGTTAAAATGTACACATAATTATTGTAATCTCTCTCTAACGGCCCTACTATATCTAAATATACCTTTTCAAACGCTGAAGTTGCCGTCGAACTAATTGTCATAGGTTCCTTAGTATAATGTGAGGAATGTTTTTGTTTTTGACATTTGTCACACCTTTTTATAAATTCTGTAACATCAGCTTCTAATTTTGGCCAAAAATAATATTTCTTTATGTTATTTACCATTCGTCTTATGCCGGCATGGCCACTTGTGGGTAATATATGAAAATCGTTTAAAATTACACACTTATCGTCTTTATCAGTTATTCTCTTTGTTCCCCTTAAAATACATATACGTGGTCCGGACCAACTACATATGTTATTTACTTCATTTATTAACTTTTCCACAAATTTATTATTTTTCTCAGTCTTAATAAAGTACACTTCTTTAATATTTATTTTCCCACAAAATATTTTCAGCTCTCTCACAAATTCGCCTGGCGATAGTTGCGATCGAGAAGCTAAATTAATTAAAATAGTATCCATTGAGGGCACGTAACTCAAACATCCCTTCTCATGCGTTATCTCTCTCAATTTACGATATCGATTTAATTCATAAGCGCTTATGAAACGTAATTCCGTGAAATATTTCGGTTTGCTATGTACTTCTACAAGTTTTGGTTGATCAGTCCCATCGTTTTTAGAAATAATAGCATCCCGTTGTTGCTTAGCCATCTGGCCACGCGTCATTACATTCATCACCGTTTGATTCATCTCTTTCAAGTCCTCAGAAGTTAAATGCAAACGTGAAAGTGCGTCAGCGGCAGAATTATTCTTCCCTTTTAAGTATTCAAGTACAAAATCGTATTCTTCTAATGCTAACCTAAATTTAATTAAACGGCTAGATGGATCCCGCATTCCAAATAAATAGATAAGCGGCTTATGATCAGTCTGAATTTTGAATGTCCTACCATACAAATATGGTCGAAAATGCTTCACGGCCCATACAATCGCAAGCAGTTCCTTCTCAATCGTTGGGTACCTTTTTTCTGCTTTGTTAAGACTACGACTGGCATAGGCTACAGGCCTACCGTCGCTGTTGCATAAAACTGCACCTACCCCATATCCTGATGCATCTGTTTGTAAAATAAATTGATTAGACTCCGAAAAATCAGGGTATTGCAATACAGGATGGGATATTAAATTTTGTTTCAACAGTTCAAATGATTTTTGGCATTCCTCATCCCATTTAAAAATAACATTTTTTCGACACAAATTATTTAATGGATGTGCTTTTGTTGCAAAATTAGGAATAAATTTCCTGTAATAATTTACAAACGCAACGAATCTTTTTACTTCGTCGACTTTAGTAGGAACTGGGTAATCTTTAACGACTTCTATTTTATCAGAATCTGGTATGACACCCTCTGCTGACACAACATGACCCAAGTATAATAGTTCCTTCTGTAAGAAAATACACTTCTGAGGATTTAACTTTAGATTAACTTTACGTAATCTTTCAAAAATAGATTGTAAATTCTTAATATGACTAGGTAAGTCTCTACTAAAACAAACTAAATCGTCTTGGTACACCAGACATTTTTCGTATGTTAACCCTGTCATTGCCATAGTCATCATACGCGAAAATGAACTAGGACTGGTTTTTAAGCCCATAGGCATTCTAGTCATCTGAAACTCTCCGGAACAAAAAGCAGTATACTTGCGACTGTCTGGGTCTAAGCTAACATTATAGTAACCTTGATGTAAATCTAAATGAGAAAAATACATGCAACCAGATAACGAATCTAAAATTTCTGTTATATTTGGAAGAGGAAATTTGTCATCATGTATACTTTTATTAAGTTTTCTGTAATCTATGACCAAACGCCATTTTTTGTTTCCATTTTGGTCACTTTTCTTTGGCACCAACAAGATTGGACTGGACCATTCACTTTGACATGGTTCAATAATATTTTCTTTCAACATTTGATCAATTTGGTTTTTAATTTCATTTTTTAAAGCATGAGGCAATCGATAAGGTTTTGAAAAAATTGGTTGTATATTCGGTTTTACTTTAATTGAGTGTTGATAAATATCAGTGGTTGATAACTTGTCCCCTTCCAAATAAAAGATATCGGGATATTTCGCACATAAACTTTCTATGTTAATCCTTTCCTCTTTATTTAAATTATTTAACTTCAATTTTGACAAGAGTGTTTTAACTCGCGATGCATTTTTCTCGATCTTATTAAAGTTACAAATATTATATTCCTTTAAATTTTCTATATTAAGTTTAATTTCAGACAAAGTTATATCTTTTGAAGTCGTATTCAAAATTCGAACGGGTATTTTGCCATTAATTGGATATACTAACGTACTCGCTATAAATACTCCCTCACATACTTCTTTTGTACATACCACACATTCCTCTGTTAAGCTGGTATTAATATAGTGAATTGATTCTGATCTGGCAGGTAACGACAATAAATGACTACACGAGTCTATTAATTGCAAAGATATTTGTTTAGATTCACTGATCCATAAAGACAGACTATTATGTTTCATATCAATCACCGCTCCATACTTTCCTAAAAAGTCTTGTCCTAAAATACCATGCGACTTACAAGGTAACGTGTCAAATACATAAAACTTATGACTAATATACTGCCCATGTACTGTCAACTGTAAACATACGTATCCGATAGCCTGTACCTTTCCACCTATCCCGTTTATTGTTATGTTTTCTTTGTTAATTGGAACGTTGAAATCTAAAACATGTTTATGTTTTATAGCTGAAATTGAGGCTCCCGTATCTATGAGCCAGTTAAAAGCGTATCTGTCTTTATAAAATAATTTTATGAAGTAACTACTATCGCTGGCTAGAATACTATATGTTGTAGGCACGAAAAAAATCATTTTCAGGTACCGAATTCTGAGTGGATGCACTCGATTGAGGCTGTAACTCATCAGTTATTATTGTCCGAATCTGTCCTTTGAATGGTCTATGACCCCTAGAATAATTATTAAAAGTTCTACCTCGATATGGCGCTCTACCCCGTGGCGCTCCCCGTGGCTGAGATTGTGGCTGCTGGACCCATTGTCCAGTCCTGGTATGCGACTGTCGCCCGTTGTAGCTAGGGTTGCCTCGGCAACGGTCAGTATTGTACGTACCTCTTGGAATGCTCTGATGAGAAGGCGGCCTGGAAGTGTTTTTAAAGAAACGATTATTATTATGCCTTGTTAGTGTAAACACTTCAGCAGTTGAACTTGAACCTGAAATGTCCTCATCGATTGCGGCCTGAATCGCGTCTTTCAAATTTTCAAATTTTTGAGCCGTAATAATAGTGCCAATCCTACGATTTCTCAATCCGTCGCTAAATTGACGAATTGCCTGTTTCTCGTTAATAGATTTTAAAATATTAAATTTTTCAACATTTCCCTCAGATTGAGAAATTGTAAGATCAACGAATAATTCGGATAAGGTTTTTCCGAAAACATCTATAGATGCATCATTTTGCCTGCAATTAAAAAACTGTTTTTGCAAGGCATTTGTAGATTTTTTCGGTAAAAGTAACCTTTTCATATCATTTACAAGATCAGTTACAGTGTCGTATTTCGTTGCTAATTTTAGCTTGGCAGACTGCGACAATCTGCTTTTCAAAGTAAAAGATATTAAATACGTCTGTGACTCAGTATTGAGAACCGAACTATAATATTCAATACCATCGATAAGTTGTCGTAAATTAGAAAGCTCATCATTCATCACTGGCAATAAGCTCAAAGCTACCTTCAGGTCGAATTTATCCATTGTTGAAAAAATACTAGAACCATCTGAAATTCGACACAACTCAGTAATTTCATCAAACAATTTCTTAATATCCGTACGATATTTTTCAAAAATAAGACGCTCGTCCTTTTCAATGCTTTTCAGTTCAATACTTTCTATATAATTATTATATTGTGCAATAATACATTTAGCTTCGTCTAACTTAGTCTGCAATATTTTACCTTGTCGTCTAGCGGGTCCTATTTTAATTAAATACTGTCTCACTACTAATAAATCTTCATATAATTTCTTTAAAAATGTTGCCATAGAGTTTAAAAATACTTAATATGCATAATAGAATATTAACATAACTGTTTTAAACCCTGGATCCTCCACATATTATTAAGAATTGTAACATTTATAATAATACACGAGTATACATTATATATTTAGTTACATACATTTAGTTATACATATTTAATTATACTAAGTTTAGATAATATTTTTAACTAATAAGTTTTTTTTTTTTTTTTTATATTTTATATTATAACAATATTGATTATACGTTGGTAAATAAGGCTACAGTCCACTAAATAATGTCCATAAACTTGCCGAAACTCCGATGTACGCGAAAAGAAATACACATATTTATGTAACCGCACTTCACCTCATACCACTTTATACGCTTTTGAACACTTTTACACTTTGCTATCATCGATCTTCAAATCGGGGTAACCCTGGCGCCGTCGAAAGGAGAGTTGTCGCACCCTGCTGCCACTCGCGTTCAACTCAAATTCCTGCCGTATCCATCTCGTATGACATTTCCGATACATCCGGAATACTCCATACAGGACTACCAAAACTAGGCAAAGTACCACCACGCATAACAGGGCGCTCGACGTTTTCATGTGAAATCGGAACTCCTCGATTGGTGCATCATTTGTGCCCCCAGCTGCATTTTGTGCTATCACGATCTTCTCTTCTTTAGACTGCTGTTTCCCCATTTTCGAAGCACACTTTTACCACACTAGCACCGCTGTTGTCAGTTTTAATAGAATTTGTTTTATTATCCGACGATTGCATTGTGACGAGAAGACGTTGTTTATAAATCACTGTCCATATATGTAAAATCGGTCGGCGACGCGGCGGCGGACGGTGTCAGAATACTCGCGCGCGTGAATCTACTTTTGGCAGGGTCGCCATGTAATGTGGTGCCCTGAGAGAGGAATGAAAGCCGAGACTGCTGAATAGATACTGCCTTTATTTCCAATAGGTCGTACATTAAATAGGTACAAAATTAGGTTACGTAGTATATAATGATTAATAAGTATGTTTAGTTAATATAATCTATTCACTACATCTCAAAGTCAACGGGCAAACGCTGGCCTATAAGCTATAAAAAAAGAAGTCTATAGTATCCGTATATACATAGTCACGCATATATAAGGTACTAGATTGGCGGCGGGTCGGCATACAAGGGCGTCATGCCGTTAGCCGTGACGGCATACGAGACGATCTTAGTAAGCATTGGTCAATTTTTTGGATTGAAGTCGGATAAAAAGTAGTGTCAAGTGAAATATCAATCTACCACTAGATATATATAGAGTTCGCCAAAAATGTAATTAATATATCGTCATAAAATACAATGAAATAAAAAATAGTTACTTTTTATTTTGATTATTTATATATAAATTTGTATATATAATTATTTGTGGCTTACCATGTATCTGGTTGCCGGAATGAAGAACACGAGTTTTAATTTATGTTCCTTGTTCGAGAAACAAAGATTTTTTAAGGGGAGGAAAGAAAATTCGTATAATATTATACACAATTACGTTATTAAAAAAGAGTTTGTTCCTAAAACATTATTACCAGATCAGTTTTATTTTATTTATTTATTGTTTTCAAATAAATATAAAATTGTCTCAACATAAATATAACTTATAGATTTTTTTTTTCATTCAGTCATACTTGGCGGGTAAGATGCCCTTGGTTTCACGTATTGTAGCAACTTGGCCATCGGTACAAATACAAGACCAAAGTTATACATCATTCAAAATATATATAATAGTCCTCCAGACCGATTTCGGACAATCAAGAGAGATTAGCCAACTGCGCAGGACATATTATAGTGCACAAGTGTGTGCGCAAACACAGGTGCACTCTCTATTCCCTTACTCTCAAAACCCGATGGGACGGCAATCCGACACGACTGGAAGAGTTCAGGCGCAGGACCAACGTCTTTACGTGCTTTCCAAGGCACGGGAGTGTACACTTCCAACTTTCAGACTCCGGGCTGCTACTGAGAAATTTAGATAGAAAATCTCAATAACATTTCATTGGCCCGACCTGGGAATTAAACCCAGGACCAATGTGTCTGCGGCCTTACATGTAGCCACTAGACCAACGAGGCAGTCAAAAAATATATATTGAATGTATGATTTCAAAGGTTTCACATAAACGTTATAAGCGAATAAGTAATAAAGAGTGCAAATTAATTCTAGAGTTTTTTATCCCGGTCGCAAGGAATCCCGCCCGCAATAATGTGTAAAATAATTTCTATACAAAATCACAATACAATTATAACACGGTCTTCTTCCACTAATAGTAGTCCTTAGTTATATCGCAATTACACATTATAAATGTCGCGACTAAGTTGCCTTCGAACAGCGTAACGACAAACTGATCTCCAAATACGTTTGAGACCCTTTTTATACACTTTATTTTATACATAAACGTGTGGGTACATCGTATGTTTCTTACAAATGTATATTTGATTTGTGACTTTTTTATTATTCCCAAAGACTAAACTGGAAGGATAGTGATCTAAAGTTTTACAACCGATAGGAAAGAAGATAGATCTGCAGCCGCTTGATATAATTTGAGTTATTAGTATTTATTAAAATACGTTACCAATTATAAATTTAGTATTTATGAAACCCACATATTAAATTCCGCCTAGCAATATTTCAAAGAAAATACCGCCACTTTTTATGGGTAAATTGTCGCAAAATAAAGATTGTTATAATTAGAATATAATCTTCATTACTTTATATACATTAGTGTCTTAAATCATATGTGTTTTCATTTTATTTTATTGATTACAAACTTTTTTACAATATTTTCATGTTTATTTGATAGTTATTTGACTACAACAATTAATTAACTGATGGTTACGAATTTAATTAGAAAAAAAATACTTGGTGGTAGAGCTTTGTGCAGCTCGTCTGGGTAGGTACCACCCACTCATCAGATATTCTACCGCAAAACAGCAGTACTTGGTATTGTTGTGTTCCGGTTGGAAGGGTGAGTGAGCCAGTGTAATTACAAGCACAAGGGACAAAACATCTTAGTTCCCAAAGTTGGTGGCGCATTGGCGATGTAAGCGATGGTTGACATCTCTTACAATGCCACTATCTATGGGCGTTGGTGACCACTTACCATCAGGTGGTCCATATGTTCGCCTTCCTATGCCATAGAAAAATTAGAAAAATAACATGGAAAACAACCAGAAATTAGATTGGAACCATACCTTATAAAAATAATTATTTACATTTCATGCAAAAATATTACAAATTATATTCGACAATGATTTAATAAATAAGGTGTTTTTATTCCGTGATTCTCATAACTCCTTAAGAAACGGCTAAAAACGAGAAGGTCGATACGATATGCCGATAATTTATTTATCGAAATAGATAATTGTTATACTTAGAAATTTGGTAAATTTTCATGATGTCTACTTTCTTATTGTGAAAATATGATATCATAAAACTAATTACTAATCCATATATATTAGCTTTATTATTTATTAATTAATTTAAAATAGATAGTAGCCTTCCAAATGGACCAAGTGATTTAAGAGGTCTTCACTACCTATACATATTGACACTGAAATATTAAACATCTTTTACATCGCCCATCCCCCACTAACCTTAGGAACTAAGATGCTATGTACCTGTTGCCTATAGTTACACATTGGTTTGTAGGTTGAGTGAGCTCACTGATATCAGGTAATGACCGGTCACGGTTGTATTGGAGAATACCTGTATAAGATCGGACGCGAATCGACGGCAATGTGCCACCACTGTGGTGCGGACCGGGACACTGCCCAGCATACGTTGGAGGCGTGCCCCGCGTGGAGCGCGGAGAGGCAGGTCCTGGTCTGCTCCGCAGGGAATCGGCGTGGAGGGCCTTTTGTGAGATCGTCATGGTCCAAATGAGACGGTGGAACCGGAACGGGAAAGGGCCGATCCTGTCCGGCGGAGACGACGTCAGCGTCGTCTCGGCCTTCCCACAGCCCCGACGCCACAGCTGCTGGTTTCCACTTCGTGAAAAAAAAAGTAAGCTCGCTTATATATACAACGACACTAAGTATTGCTGCTTGGTGTTAGAATATATTATAAGTTTTCTACCCGGACGGGCTTGCACAAGGCCCTACCACCAAGTGTAATACAAACACGTGGAGTAACGTAAGAGCACATGTGCCAGCTTTTAATCTAGGTTACTTATGTTAATGAAACTATGAACATAAGTAGCCTATAAATCCAATCATTACATAAGTACCATCAGACTGACACCGCTCAATTGCTTTTCTAGAACGGTTGAAACTTATCTACCGGGTTCGACGATAAAAGATTTTATTGAAAAAAAAAACTCTTATAAATACTTACCTAGGCATATTATAGCTATGTATCCTATCCTATATTAAAAATGTAAATCAATTTTTCATATTAATGAAAGGATTTTCTGATTAAAACGTTCGTACGGCCGAGCATAACGAGTTCCTAACAAGATTTAAGGATTAATCAGTTATTCGTTTATATCGATATTTTCGTAAATATAAGCTGACGGTGAAACCATGAGCTCTTTATGGTTTTATTGAAGCGAAAAAAAATTCAAAACTAATTAGTTTGAAAGGGTTCCTAAATTCGTCGATATCCACTGCAGCGCTTCTCTTGTTGTAATTGGTGTATTAAACGCGGTCGTGGTAAGCGGTAAGCGGAGTATTGCGGGGAAGGAATAGAAACCAATTAGGGCTGTCGTGCGGTCGACGACGCGAGCAAACAGCCCACTTACCGATTAACTGCACATGGAGACTGCCGACATGGTACTACGATTACCTGAGTTTAATTTACCAACGAAATTGCAGTATCGTTATTTGCAAGAAATTTTCGATCAGCGTAATTTAATTTGAAGACTAGACTTAGAAAATAAAACTATTTTTCTCTCAACAGCGCTGTATATGTTAAACGGGCTAATCGTAGCGCTATATCGTCAACATGTTGGCTGCCATACTAACGACGTGCATGTCAATTATCTGAGTTATGTGGACGACATGGTCCTATTGAGTGCATCGGTCTGAGGCCTAGTAAGCTGATACGGACATACGAAGAATATATAAGACATCACGGATCATTATCTATACTAATATTATAAAGAGGAAAGATTTGATTTTTTGTTTGTTTGTTTCTTACGATTTAACTCAAAAACTACTCGATCGATTTTGAAAATTCTTTCACCATTAGAAAGCTACGTCTTTACTGAGTAATATAGGCTATATTTTTACAGCATATCAAAAAAATTAGAGATCCCTAGCTAAAATGGAACAATGTGGGTTACGTTGTATCAAAATGTTACCTATAAAAGTCATTATTTTGCGTGAGCAAAAACTGTTGACGATATATAAAATAGTGTTCTGTATATTAATAGTACTTACAATTGCTCACAAAAAAGATTTCGATGGTATATGCCTAGCTATTACAGTTAAGCCACAATAACAGTTTTTGTTTAAATTATTAAGTTCAAATACACCCGTATTTCGAATCGAATAGTGGTAATATTTGGTATTATTATATTAATCTTTAACCATTTAAATGATTTGATAATAAAGGTTGATTATGTTTATGTAAATTCCACTTTAAATCGTGTGGATTGGACTTTTCGTTTAGAAGTTATGACGGGTATAAAACATCTCTTAATAAGAAAATTGACACGGTTTGAACACACTGTCCTGCGTTTAGTTTATTAACAAATACTAATATACGTATTTACGTTAAATAACACTTTTTAAATTTTCAAGGACGAAGTCGGGGGTTAAGTGCTGGTATAACATAAAGAGCAATCAATATATAGACTATTAGACGGTTGGTGCGAAATTTTCAGCCATCATACTCAGAATAAATTAAATTGTGCACCTCTGTTAAGGGTTGAACAATTCTAATGCTCAAAGCATTTACTCACAGCAGCCTCAAAAATCACGCTGATATGTATCAAGAGCAGAGGCCTCTGTCTGACCGAGCGAATATGATCGCTCGTAGATACGAACGCTATTCAATACAGTTAAGGTTACGGTTATCTTTAAAGCGTATTGAATTGTTGCGATTAAAGTGCCTCGAGCATATTCGTAGAGGCGTGCTCATGACGCAAAAGTCAAGTATGTAAAGATGTTTTAAATACTTAAGTATTTGCAAAAAATATATATCTTTGTTCGATATTTTGCCTACTCTAAATATCAACTCTTTTTTGCCATAACAGTAGAGTAGGCAGTACCATAAATTGACATCGTTATTCTTTGATGAAATGAAGTTTTATATTTAATTAAATTTATATATATATATATATATATATATATTTACATTTTTTGTTTTATTATTGGTTTTAGGAAGCCTTAGCTTTGACATGTATTTTAAAATTGAAAACGAAATTATAAATGACTATTAAATATCGCACATTTAATTAAATTCCATTTTTCCGTAGATCCCAAGTTTATAAGTTTTTTTTCCTAACATTAAATCCATAACAATAGAAGTATTAGTGCGGCAACTGTATACGGAGCCGTGTTCTCTCTAGTGAAGAAGGCATCCACGTGTGAAACCAATCAATTACCCCGTGCTTCAAAACCGATACTATTTCAACCGTTCCATATATACTATCTATGTATGGTTATGGTTTCGTTTTTTTAAACATATAAAGTTCCTGAAAATATTGAAAGAAAGTCAATAATTACTTCTTTAAGTTTCTATTTTATTCTAATTTTATTCTAAGTTTCTATTTTATTATTTCGGTTCTATTTTATTTTATATTTTTATATGTACAGAAAACCAAAAATATATGTAGGGATTTTGTAATTAATATCCTCATTAACTATTGTTATTCTACATTAGTAAAACTATATACAACAAATTACAGCGCAATCAATTTCAAAATACAGCACGTAAAGGCGAATATTTTATAATTGTTACACAACAAAGGAATGGATATCTAATGAAAGATAAATATCAGAAAAAACTCATTAGAGATTATGAAAGCAAAAAATATACCTACAACGGTGTAAACTAGATTGTGTACATACAATTTTATAAAGTAAAAAGGAGCTCTCTTAATTATATATATTTTTTCAATCTGAATTTGATGATCGAAAATGTATTCAGTAACTAATTTTTTTTAGTACAAAATTACAATAAGCTATAGATAATATTCAACCTAATTAACGACTAATTTTTTTTTACTTTAATGAATATAGAAATTATATTATACAGCCCATAATTGTAACGCTGCATTTTTGTCATATATTAGCTATATAAGTTAATAGTTGTTTAATTGAAAGATTTATTTATTTTAATATTATGCTAATGCCAAACCAGAATTACTTCAGAATTCAAGCCACTTGGTTTTCCGCGTAATCAAACTACAAACTTGTTTTTCTTCTCGATAATTATATCGATAAAATAATTTTAACTTTTTTTTATAGGGTAGGTATGTGGACGATCGTCTGGGCCACCTGATGGTAAGTGGTTAGCAACGTCCTTAAAAATTGGGAGTGTTAACCACCGCTTACATCGCCAATGCGCCACCAACCTATGTGTCAAATATTTTGATCTAAGATATTATTATTACATATTTATTACTTTGTGGTAGAGCTTTGTGCAAGTTCGTCTGGGTAGGTACCAAGGTTGGTGGCGCATTGGCGATGTGAGCGATGGTTGACGTCTCTTGCAATGCCAATGTTTATGGGCGTTGGTGACCACTTACCATCAGGTGGCCCATATGCTCGTCCGCCTACATATGTTATAAAAAAAAACACTGTAAATGATGTTTATTTGATAAATAGTGTCAGTCCTATTGAAGGTATACTCCTAAACTTGTTGAATTTTAGGATAAGTGGCATTAATTTTCTATATATTACCTACTAGAAATCTGTGAACAACTTAATAGTCTCCTAAGTTATTGCTCTGATTATTGTACCCTAAATGATTACGGTTACATAATTAAACAGACAGCCATGTTCATGTGCCATTTAAGGCTATAAGAAGACACATGGAATTTATTAACAGACATTATGTTCGATGTCTGTTAATAAATTCCATTTTTTCGTTATTTTTGATTGTCAAAGTTTTAAGAATGTTTTAAGAATACTTTTAACAGTCAATGTTATGTTTAGGCTCAAATTTATACCTGTATATAGATAACGCACTTGCGTCAAATTGTTTGGAAACCAAGCTAGCCGCTTCTTTAGTACCTCATGTTACACTGGGGCATTTTGGTGGGGCTCTTGTAAGTAAGACTTCAATTTTCTTCTAAATATGTTGACTCTTTGACATACTTCGTACCATATATGCTGACTCCATGAATGTACTCTGTATTCAAGAATAAGTAACTCCACTTAACTAATTATGACCAAAATAGTATAAATATTCGAAGTTCCGATTACAACTTTGCGGACATTTAAAACTCAATTTTTTCGCGAATCCATAGTGAATATCAAAGATTATTCAAGATCTCGACCAATGATATCGCGTCAATTCGGTGTCAAAGTTATTTATTTGGGATTACTCCTCTTGTGGTTGGAATAGACTTTAGGTGAACTCGATGTCTATTCCTCAAATCCGTATTTAAACGGTAATTTATTATATTAGTAAGTTCGAACCTTTTATGTTAGTGAAGTGTGTTTTTAGAATTACCGTAGGACGGTAGGAAGAGACACTGAAATGTAATGAAGGCGACTAAGAAACTTAGTGTAGTCGACGATCAAGGGCGCAGCGCAGTTGACATGCACATTGCACACACAGCCTATCGAAAAAAAGATATGAAGTAAAAACCCAAACATAATGTATCAAAAATATATATTATGTTGATGAAATTACATACAAAAAATATTACCATCTAAGAGTATACCGATATCTTTTATTTTCATAGTACCTAATCGTCGTTGTAAATAACCAATAATTTATTTTACTATTGATTTAACTAAATATTTTTAATCGTTTGTATAAATTTTCAATATTCCTCAAATTGTAAAAAGCTGGCCGCTTGTTACTTATTTTCATAAAAAAGTTACAAATGTCTTTTGGATGGTTAACGATCTTCCGTATGTAATTTTTATACTCTTTTGTACCGAACCTACAGCAGTAGCAAACCAAATTGTTATGGATAATTAAGCAATAGCCAATTATATAGTATAGCATTTTATAAATTAAATTATCAGTATGAATGACTTTGCGTCTTTTGAAAAAACTATTGTTCGCGAACTGTCGTGTCGCTTGTGTTTATGTAACGATGTCGCCCAGTTAAAACCACTCAGCGCTGAAATGAAGAGAAAAATAAAGAGATTGTTTGATATAGTTGTTAGTGGTTTTACTGGTATTTCTACCAGTTATTTCTAATATTTGAATACTTGGCATCTCGAATTCAATGAACTTATTATTTTTTTTCAATTCCATTTTATTTCCAGATACGAACCGATGATAACCTTCCGAAGGCGATATGTCACGAATGTCTTCAGCAAGTTGGGGCTTTGCATCTCTACGCTGTTAACGTAGAAAAAACACAAAAGTTTTTGAATTTTCATAATATAAAAGATAACAACAATATCAATAAAGATAATCGAAATTTGACTGATAAAAAAATGCACCCTATCATCGCATCTCTGTCAGAACACAGGACATTCAATACAAAATCAAAAATAGGAAAAGAACCGGTTTCGCCTCCTCCAAAATCGCCACCGACAGAACTTCACCAAGGAGACGCAAAAGCATGCAAAAAACACGAAAAAAGGAAATCACCATCGGATTTAAAATTTTTAGAAGCAATGCCATTAGAAGAGTTTTCAAGAACTGAAAGCGTAGATAGGTTACTTCTTAACAGTGCATCATCGCCTATAGAACCAAAGCCACCAACGATAGAGAAAAATAAAAACAATATTGAAACTAATAACTTTTCAAACGAAGTACTAGACAATATCATATTAATAGACGGTCGCCCGGCGAAGCAAGGAGCCGAATTAGACAAACAAATAAGTTTGTTTTATAAAATGGAATGCTGCATTTGCCACGAGATAGGATTTCACTTTCGATCTTTGATGAAGCATTATAAAGAAAGGCACGGCGTTCCAGGATATTTAACGTGCTGTGACAAAAAATTTCACTACTTCTATCCAAAAAAGATTATTGAACATATGGCATATCATTTACAGCCAAATATTTTTAAGTAAGACTAAGATCCGCTGGTTTATTAGCATAGTCATCTTTGTTTATCTATGTATTTGCTTGAAAGTAATTAAGCAATTTTAATATATATATCGGATTTTTTTACTGATTTAATTATTTTTAAGATGCGTACCTTGTATTTTGTATTAGTAGGAACAAACACAATGGAATATAAGTTTATTGGTTTTTGTCTTTTGTGCCATGTACTTAATGATTTTTAAATAAACAATCTTTATATACACTATTTATTCGTTATAACATAAAAAAACAATTGTCTTTTTTAGATGTCACAGCTGCCATCAAAATTTCCAGACATCACAACAGTTGATTGAACACCAAAGCAATGGGGGCAGATCAGAAGGCAAGATTGCCTGTCCGCGCTGTTCCGATCGCTATCCGACTTACCAGGAATTAGGGTGGCATATAATAACACATCGAACAGATAAATTCCAGTGTGATTATTGCGGAAAATTGTAAGTAGACTTATTAACAAACAATATTCAGAGGAAACTAGCCTCAATTATATCAAATAACTAGTTAGGATTTATGATTCCGTAGCCATGCATATAAGCATGGCTGCGCAGACAATTTTTAGGAAATAAATTGCGACGTCGATGGGCTATTGGTACTAAGGCTAGATATAAGAATAAGCTTGTGCTGTTACACTTTACAGTATCTAACGTAAATAGTCGTTTATAATTATTGTCGATTACGAATAAAAAAATTTTTAACTTTCGATTACTGTTACTGTAATGCGATAATATATAACTAGTGAATAGTTAAGTAAAACGAACTTTACGAAGATTTAAATTCTTCAACTTCTTTTATTAATTATTATTGTAACTTATAATTACAAAGCAAATATTTATTTTTAACCTTTTTCGTAAATTTGACGACTGTCGTTACGATATCTGATATGACTAAACACGTACAAATGTCTCTGAAACTCTGAAAGCCAACTTCAGTCCGGCCAACTTAACTAAGAAATAAACTTTTGTAAAATGACTAAATAACTTTATTTTATAGCTTCAGGTTTGTGAGGAACTGATTAGCATAGTAATTCATAATAATAAAATAAAAATGTTACGCTTCTTCTGTGTAATATAAATAATTGAAAAGTATGTAGTCATTTTTGCTTTTGTTTTGTCATCATAATCGTATTATTGTTTAAGACTTTCTATTTGCCATAGATTAAAACATCATCATCGAAAGAAAACTGTTAATCACATGGAAGACGTGATACTCTGCTCGCAGTGTATTCGCACATTGAAAAACATTGAAAAGCAAGAAAAAGAAATCGTAAGACAGTTTTAAAATCAATAAAAAAATAATGTTGGGTGCAATGTTTAAATTAATAACTCTTTTTAGAAAGAAAAAGTAAAAGGCAGAAGCAATGACACGCTTTCTCTACAAAAGTACCAAAAATTTCGACAAGCAATGGGATTGTCTGCAGACGATAACGATTCGACAGATTAAAAAAATATCTGAACAAAGTAAAACCTTAGAAACAAAATCATATCAAAAACAGTAAAATTTTATAAAAAGGAAAGACTTTTTGTCATCATATCATTTATTTGGAATTATATACTAAAACGTAAACATAAGTTTATTCTAGTCTTCGTTTCTTGACGAGGGATCCTAACAAGTCTGATATAGCCGGCAAGTTGTTGGTCTGGTCGTTGGCTCCAGTGTTCAAGTTAGAGAGAGGTATGTTCAACTGATTGGAGGAGGACGAGCTACTTTTTTGCTGCCCTTTCATGTTTCTGTGCT
This sequence comes from Nymphalis polychloros, assembly GCA_905220585.2. Lineage (NCBI taxonomy): Eukaryota > Metazoa > Arthropoda > Insecta > Lepidoptera > Nymphalidae > Nymphalis > Nymphalis polychloros. The sequence continues at coordinate 10,941,013 of HG992243.1, read as the reverse complement.
GCGGGAAGCTAGGCATTAACTTCGGATCACATGCTAGAATTACAATAAGATGAGTTATTACAGCAAAAATAAATATATAAAAATAAATAATTTGATTGCATGCAAAGATAAATTGGCATTACATTCAATTAATTCTTTCACACATTCAAAATTTAACACTGAAAGTTAAAATGCCTTTTTCCACATTTTGAGACAGTACACTAGAAACCATTATGTAGGTAAGTAATTTTTTTTTTTTGTAATTATTTGACTTCTATAGGCTGTCCCAGAAAGTGTTAAGCAAATACTTAAAGCAACAATACCTGTTTGGCTTCCTGACGTATCAGTAGATTTGAAAAGAAATTATCAAGCGTATAGACATTCTCATTTGCTCATAAAATATTTACAAATAATTAATCTATGTATTCTAAACTTCAGTTATGACATGGTTATGGTTATCTATGTTTTCTAAACTTCAATTATAACAAAAAAGCTTATTACTTACGCAAAGGTTGCTCCTTAAAGTATGAACTCTGGAGGCACTCTTCCGCTGTAGCCCTCTTGTTGGGATCGTACATAAACAAGAAATTTAGGAGACGAAGACCAGCCGCCGACAACCAGGGAAACTTTTGTTTTAAGTTATTATATGGCTGTTGTTTGAGACTAAAGTTTTGTAATGCTGGTAATGAACTGAATTCTGGCCAAATTGCATCAGATGGTGTGCCTGGAATTAAGTATTAATTTAAAACTTATTATATCATTTTAAATTGTTTTATGCTTTAAATGATACATTTAAAAAGATAGATCTTCTTATATTCAAATCTTAAATATTTCAATAAAAAACATAGTACTCTTACACTATTAATATATAATACAAATGTATGTATACTGTAATGTATGTATGTAAATGTTAGTGACATGTTAAAATGTCTGGACAGATTTGAACAATTTGATGTTACATACAAGTCATTGATTTGGACAAAGAGTACTTTTTGTGTATTAATTAGAGATATATAGATTTTAATTGTGTACCATTTTTATACACATATGATTGATGAAAATGAGTAACTACTAATTTTCATAAATAAGTCATTAATCAAATTTAATTAACACCAACTGAAGCAGGCTGATATTCCAATTTTATAATACTTCAAAATAAAAAAATCATTACCTTTACAATAAACAAATAATTAATCATTGATAACCTTTACAATATACCCTAGTACAAATCCGGGCAAGATACTTTACGCTGTAGGTCGTGGGTTTGATTCCCACCCAGGACAGACATTTGTGTGCATGAATATGTCTGTTTGTCCTGAGTCTGGGTGTAATTATATATATATAAGTATGTATTTACAAAAGAAAAGTAGTATATGTAAGTATATCAGTTGTCTGGTTTCCATAGTACAAGCTCTGCTTAGTTTGGGATCAGATGGCCATGTGTGAATAATGTCCCAGGATTATATAACAAGAAAAGGTACTTACCTAACAAATCAACAATTAGTTCAAGCTGTTCAATTTCTGTCCTCCCGGGAAGCAAAGGTTTATTAGCCAATAGTTCACCGAGTATGCAGCCTGCTGCCCACATATCAAGAGCTGGAGTCTGCTTTGGTGACTGTAGAAGTAATTCAGGTGCTCTGTACCATAGTGTAACAACTCTTGGTGTAGCACTACGAGCAGGTGCGCCTAGCCATCGAGCCAAGCCAAAATCAGCTGAAATCAAATATCAAATATAACTCAATACAATAACACAGATTAAGCAATTTGGCTGTTTATTATCTAGAAATAACTAAAGAGTGAACTTATAGAAAATGCAAACTATGTAAACAAATATAGCAAATTGACATTATTAGCTATGAAATAATTGTTATAGGAACATTTAAAATTTGTTTCACCATGAATACTGCTAGAATCTTTGGAAACTTCTATGAAAAATAATTTCAGAAGCCTGTCGAAGATATGGTCTAATTTTTCATATTATCTTCAATATTGATAACATGGCCTGTACATTTGTTTTGGTGATATTCTAGCTGTATTAATAAAAGTTTTAAGTTTACCATGAAGTATATTTTAATGTTATCTCTAACTTGTCTTATCATAGTGGTGCAGCACCAGTCACAATTGTGTCTAAACTATTTTTAACAAATAATTGACTAACTGATTTTGTAACCATGCCTTACGAAATTTGTGGATTTCTGCTAAATCAAACAGTATTGAAACTTGGATTTAACCATCACAGCTAATAGCTGACTTATAAATAATACTACAATAAAAAAATCTAGACTCATAATTAATACTAACACACACTTAAAAATATTAAAATAAATTTACTTGGTGGTAGAGCTTTGTGCAAGCTCGTCTGGGTAGGTACCACCCACTCATCAGATATTCTACCGCAAAACGGCAGGTGTTGTGTTCCGGTTTGAAGGGTGAGTGAGCCAGTGTAATCACAGGCACAAGGGACATAACATCTTAGTTCCCAAGGTTGGTGGCGCATGGGCAATGTAAGCGATGGTTAACATTTCTTACAATGCCATTGTCTATGAGCGTTGGTGACCACTTACCATCAGGTGGCCCATACGCTCGTCCGCCTACCGATACAATAAAAAAAAAAATAAAAAAAATCCGCCACTCCTATTTGACCAACTACTATTTTTTACACTGGGCAAAAAGTGGTAAAATTTCTTGGCATGAGAGAAGACCCTAAGTGCTACAGCTACATCCTGAGGGAAATAGTTATGGTACAAAGAATCTATGGTACAAAGAATCTATGGTACAAATAATCTATGGTACAAATAATAAGAGACTTGTAAGTTGATTGTTTTTTTGCATGATAACTGTATAATTGTGGTATGTTTTGTTACAATGTCAATTTTAGGTGAAAAAGGAAGTCACAATAAAATTTGTTTATATTGTTTTGTATTTTCTAGGATTACAGAAGAAATATATACAAAAAAATTACTACGAGTAATTTTTACACACAACATGTTCGTAATCAAAATCTAGTGTAGAGTTTACCAAACTATTATTAATTATCATGAATGAAAAGTATTATCAACAGTGAGGTAAGATAAAACTATGAGCCTGAAAATGGCATACAGTTGGGCTAAGACCTCTCATGTTGAGATGGTTTACATCTCGCACTATAGGATGAATGCAGCAGATGAATATTAAGAGGATCTTTGACATTACAATACACATATTCAAAAAGATTTAGAATGAAATAAATCAATCTCACCTATCTTAACACATCCTTTATCAGTGAGCAGCAAATTGGATACTTTCAGGTCTCGATGCACAATGAAATTTGAGTGAAGGTATTTCAATCCTTTTAATACTTGTAGCATCAAGCACTTGACTTGTGATTCAGTGAAAGGTGCTGACATATTATCAAGTAAAGATGCTAAATCTTGCTCGCAGTACTCCATCGATAAGAAAATGCTGTAATCAATATATTTACAATGAATACTTTGTAAAGTATTCAATTAAACACCACAGATAACTATATTGGTGAAGTATAATTTGCAATTTATGTATTGTTTTGTGAGTTAATATAATTTTCAAATATTATTATTTACCTTTCCAGTGATCTACCGACAAGAACTTCCTTGAGTTGAACAACGTTTTCATGTCTGCAAGCCATTAACACTTGGATTTCGCGCAGACCACTCAGCGGCAGTCCGTCTTTTTCAACATCCATTCTTACTTTTTTTAACGCTACTATGTTACCATTTAATTTGTCTTTTGCTCTATCTGTTTAAAGAAAATTTAAAAAATGAGAGTGATTACCTTGTATTGAATCAAAAATCAATTAAGCATATAATTGAATACTTACAAACAATGCCATATGTGCCTTCTCCAATTCGATTTAATTTTTCGAACTCTCCAACAAATCTGCATCTTCCTAACTGCCGATATTAAAGCGGAGTTAAGTGTCATTTACAGCATTTTTTTATGTTATAAGGTTATATTTACTTACAATATCTTTTTCGGGTATTTCCATAATCTTCCCTGTCCTAAATGATGTAAGCACGCCTTTACGAGCTGCAGGACCCGTAGGATCAACAACATCTTGAGTCGACAGTGGTTTTTCCGAGTCTTGAACAAAAAAAATTATACCAGTTACTAAGCAATAATGTTTTATGGATTATGAACTTAAAAATAGTACTTACTTTGAGACATATTTGAATGAAAATATTTTGTTTATAAATCTTTTATTGAATTAATATACCTATATACTTAATTACAGTAGTTTACAAACGCTACTGAAAAATATAAACAAAACATCGGCTAACTTAGCTCGATGCAGAACAGTGTTGCCATCACTTCAAGTTTTATTCCCTAAAACATATGTCAATAAAAACAAACTTCCTTAAAATGACATTTCGTAGGGTGTTAGACATTTTAAAAATGTAGTTTTTCTTTTAAAATACGTTTTGGTAATTTTAAATAAATTAAAGTAATTAAAGAGAAGAAATAACTTGATACAAAACAAGCCAATAATTTTAAAACTCAACGGAGCCAAGAAAAAGAATAGCAATGTTTTGATATATGGATAAAAAGGGCAATTTTAAATTTGAGAAATAAATAATAATAAGGAAGTTGAAATTAAGAAATGAATACACATTATCTACTTTCTTATCTAATTCGAATCACAATCGTTCCTAGTATATTAGACTAAAAACTAATATCATTTATTATTTTCATAATTCTTCCACTATACTACTATTATAGCTCTAAAAGCAACAGCAGCAGCAGTGCCTTAGAAAACTACAAATTACTATACTAGCAGCACTTAAAAAGCAAGTTTCACAGCTCGGAACGTCGACGCAAAGTAACCTACTTATCGTTCTTCAACTGATCATTGCCAGAAAAGGAAATAAAAAACCTGATCATTTCTATTTTCTTACACATCTGCACAAGAGAAACTTATAAAATGGTGGGCATATTTAATTGAATTATTATTATTATTTTGTATTATGATTATTAGATGGTATACCTAGTTATTAATGTGATACATATTTTAATGTTGTTAGTATTTTAAATCAATTAATATTATAGATACTATTTTGGTGCATGTGGTGTTTTTCAGTAATTTGGGGTACATGTTAATGTTGCTACCACAAGAGTGATTTATCACTTTTAAGGTAAAATTATGAGATAAAATAAGAATTACATTAGTTAATTAAATATACCATATATTCGGCAAATATACTTACGCTATGATGTATTTTAGTAAATTATTTCATAAATAAGGTAATTCTGTATAAGACTACCTTTGAAATGATTAGTCAAATTGACATTTGTCAAATGACAATTAATTGTCATAGATGTAAGATGACCAAATCCAAATAACGATTTGGATTTTTGTCTATTCGAAATTACGAGTTATGTATACAATATAAAAATTATATGTAAATTGTAAATATAAATTTAATAATACAATCAATTGGAAAGTGACTATAATACATTTTTACAATAAATGATTTAAGATATTATTGTATATAAAGACAATACGATGGAATTATCGCGTGAAGCATTTCGTTCAGTAGGACGTTTTTGGAGGGCAAATATGTAAGATTTTTAATGAAATTTCACATAGGGTATCTGTCCTAATATGTCATTAACTTCGAATTATTTTAAACATTAAACAATACATTTTAATAATTAAAAAAAAAAAGAAGAAATGAGAATTCCTAAAGCATTCAGTCCTCGCCTTCAAAATCAGTTGTTGTAAGTTTTATTTTAAAACATTAAAAATAACTACTTTACTTATCTGTGAGCTACGTAGAGATATGAAAGTGCTTTTTTATATATTGCAGAAGACGTTTTGGTGTATATGAAAAAGTTCAACCAGCAGAAACAACACCCAGCAGATTAGTTCCTGAACATATTGAAAAACCTGATTATGTGCTAGGAAAATTATTAAACACTAGTAAAAAACCTGAAATCAAAAATGAAGAACAAATAAAAGGAATGAGAAAAAGTTGTAATGTTGCAGCAAATATACTAAAAATAATTCAACCATTTGTTCAGGTGAAATTATTTATAAAATAATTTATGGATTTTAATAACAGTATTAAATATTAATATGAATATATTTGAATATTAATATTCAAATTTGAGTTTTAAACTTTGCAATTGAGTTATCCCTAACTCAGTGTGTTTGAGAATTGAAGAATACATATACTTACTATCATAAATTATTTTGATTGTATACAATAATTATATTAATGTAGTCAACATTAGATATAAAATAAAGAAATCTTACGATACAATAACCACTAACAAGTACAATAAAAATATTATTAATTGTAATAACTCATTTTCATCTCATAGTAAATAAGCAAACATAGGAAATCCTTTTAGTAAATAAATGGCTGTTTTTGCATTTTGACTTGCTGTAATCACCCTGACATGTCCAGATGGCCAGTGGTAAGAACGTGTGAATCTTAACCGATGATCGTAGGTTCAAACCCGGGCAAGCACGACTGAATTTCATGTGCTTAATTTGTGATCATAATTCATCTCATGCTTGAATGAAAACATCATGAAGAAACCTGCATGTGTCAAATTTCACTGTCACATGTGTATTCCACCGACTCGCATTGGAGCAGCGTGGTGGAATAAGCTCCAAACCTTCTCCTCAAAAAAAGAAGAAGAGGCCACTCACAGGCTGTTACTGTCCATGGTCACACCAAGACTCAAAAAATTATTATATAGAAATGAGCATTTATTTGACCATCACAGATCATAATTTACAATAACAATACCATGTATTTGACAACATAAATACTAAAATAATAATTCTAAAGTAGTTTCTAATTATTTTCATTATTTCAATGTTTTAGCCTGGTGTAACAACAGATGATATAGATGAACTAGTACATACATTAAGCTTAGAAGCTGGAGCCTACCCTTCTCCATTGTATTATAAGGGATTTCCCAAAAGCGTCTGCACATCTGTGAACAATATTGCAGTTCATGGCATTCCCGATCTTCGACCTTTACAAAATGGAGATATAGTTAATGTTGATATAACAGTAAGTTCATAAAATATGATACAATTTGCTTTTTTAATTTTATAAGTTCAAAATGTGATAATGATAGGTTTACTAAATAATATTGTAAATATTAAAAATTCAGTTCTATAAAAAGTATGAAAAAATAAAAAGAAAGAATAAATATAAGAGGGGTATAGTTCCGAAAAGGTCGAACGGCTTTTTTTTTTAAATTTCGTATTCTTACGTATTTTGGCTCGCTGATCGCATATATGATAATTAAAATTGGCGTAAATTCAAAAGGTCAAAACTCGAAAAAATGCCCATACATTTGATTTTCAACGGGTTTTTCTATGCTATATCCATAAATAAGTAAGGTCCTCCAGACCGATATCGGCCACGGCGGCCAATCTCAAGAGAGATTAGCCAACTGCGCAGCAGATATTATAGTGCACAAGTGTGTGCGCAAACACCGGTGCACCCTCTTTTCCTTAGCTCTCATAATCCGATGGGACGGCAATCCGACACGACCGGAAAGAGTTCAGGCGCAGGACCAACGGCTTAACGTGCTTTCCGAGGCACGGGAGTGTACACACTTCCAGACTCCGGGCTGCTACTGAAAATTTTCTGACAGAAAAACCCAATAACTATTTATTGGCCCGACCTGGGAATTGAACCCAGGACCACCGGGTCTGCGGCCTTATATCTAGCCACTAGACCAACGAGGCATGAATAAATATTGATCTTAGAGAGAAATGTTTCGTATAAAAGTTGTAGATTATATATACAATTTAACGCATTTTATATTCTATAATTTTTTTTGTCTAAAACCATTTTTTTTTCGAGAAAATTGGGGTAATTTTCTATTTTTTAAGACTGTGAAAGAACATCTAGCAGATCATTTTCTCCAATTCTCCTTCTTTCATATGCGAATGTTAAAAAATTCATACATTAAAATGAAATAAATTTGGCATGTACATTTTGCCAAAACTCCATTAGTTTCGACATCTTTTAAAAAATGCATGATTGATTCGTTTCTATGTGAAACTTGGCGGGAGAAAACAAAAAAAACTTAGTTACTTTTGCTGGGATAACAAATTCGTCATGTCAGCGATGAATTGAGTGAAAGGGTTTACGTTCAATTTTTTTACACGGCGTCGCCACTAAAATTCGCGAGAATGGTCTGCCAGATTATCTTAGCGAACCTCTACATCTGATAGAGAGCAACGCATCTAACTCCACGACGACTCAATATTTTGTGTGTGTGCTCCGGTTTCCGAATCAACAAACTCACACTCACTTCAGAATAATTTACAGTTTTGTGGACATAACTATGATCATTTAAATTTGAATATCCCTTCCAGCAATCGGTTTTAATTTCTGTTGCAATCGCTACATGTTTTTGAATCAGGAAGATGTAAATAAAAAAAATTATATACCTTTTTTTCTACTAAAATAATCTTTAAGTGATTATAAAAACATCTGTGAAAAAATTTTGTTTATAGCATGTATACTTTTTTTATAAATAAATCAATTTAGGCGCCCTCGAATAATTCGTGTTCCTTCCGATTTAAGGCTGTGACGTCACGTCGCTCGACGTCGCTCGCTGGCCCATACAATTTCGGTAGTATTTTCGCGTTATTCTTGTTTACTACGAAAATACTAGCGAAATTGTATGAGCCAGTGAGCGACGTACAACGACGTGACGTCACGCTTCGATCGGCCGATGCAGAAAAAAATTTAAGAACTCGTAACTTTAAAAATTCATTATTGCAGAAATCGTAAAAAAAAAAATCACTAGTATTTTTTATATTTTAAATATGATTTTTTGAGATCATGAAAAAAAGATCATCTTCCTAATTAACGAGAGCATTTTCATCTCTTTTGTTATCCGCGCGAATTTCGAGACGATAGCTTCCTGGTTGCCCTCTGTGGATCATTCCCACGATCCAAGAGCCTTCTACCACACGTCCCCTTTCGTACTTTCGACGCCCTATTTTACATTCGTCGATTTCTACAACTTTACCAGGGTCTCCAATTTTGCTTTCGCTTCCAAATTGTCATAAAAAGTGTAGTTTGTGTATGAGTGCATTGTATTGCTGAGATATGCTGTTCGCGTATGTCTTTTGTGCGCTACCGAAATAGGTGATTGATGTGTCGTATAGGTATGTCTGGTGTACAACGTCTTAAAATGAATTATATTTTACATTCGGTGGTAGAGCTTTGTGCAGACTCGTCTGGGTAGGTGTCACCCACTCATCAGATATTCTACCGCAAAACAGCAGTACTTGGTATTGTTGTGTTCCGGTTTGAAGGGTGAGTGAGCCAGTGTAATTACAGGCACAAGGGACATAACATCTTAGTTCCCAAGTTTGGTGGCGCATTGGCAATGTAAGCGATGGTTAACATTTCTTACAATCCCATTGTCTATGGGCGTTGGTGACCACTTACCATCAGGTGGCCCATAGGCTCGTCCGTCTTCCTATACAATAAAAAAAATGTATTGTTCGTGTATGTCCGTTATGTGCTGCTGGAATATGTGGACGATGTGTCGTTTGATGGGTTTGTTTGGTGTACGATATCCGAAAACGGATATTTGTTTGTTGTTCGTGTATATGTCTACCGTTTTGCACTCGAAAATACTATTCGTACGGGGGTTGTTTCGAACCCGGGGGTTTTTGCAGCGTTTTGCACGCAGAAATACGCGGGGCGGTTTCAAACCCCGAGACTTCTTAACCGTTTTACATGCATAAATACTATTCTAAGGCGGAGTGGTTCAAACCCACGAGTTTGAAGCACAAACGCACACGTGTCTTTATTTTTTTTTTTTTTTTTTATTGCATAAAATGAATAAAATAAAATGAAGTTACTAAACTGATCATATGACGGACGGGTTTGGTCTTACCAGCGTATCGCAGAAAACCTGTTAAAAATAAAATTTTTGGCCATTTTTTCATGTTGTTGTTCAACCTTGAAAATTAAATTTGATCAGTTAATCCAAGTACGTAAGTATACGAAATTTCAAGAAAATATGGATTTTAAATATTATATAGTAACTTGAATTTCATTTACGATATGCAAAATGCGCTTCGCGTGTTTTATGTGACCGTAATTCACGGTGCAAATTATTTAAATTATGCAATTTATGTCTAAAACTGTATAATATTTTTTTATGAACATATTTCACATACTTATATGTTATATCTTTTTTTCTTTAGTTATGTATGTCTCAAAATTTTAATTTTAAGGTTTTTTTTAATGGATACCATGGCGATTGTTCTAAGACATTTCTCGTGGGTGATGTTGATGATCGTGGCTTACAACTCGTGCATGCTACAGAAGATTGCTTAAATCAGGTTGGTTAGTAATAGTTATTTGAATAGCCGCTGAGTTCTACTCGCGCCATCTCTTACTTAGTTTTTACTTTTTAGATATTTTTTATTATTTTAATAAATATAAAAAAATTTTTAAATTGGCTACCCAATACTTTTTACAATAAAAAATAGTCCTATAATCTATTCCAATCACAAGAGTAGACAGTAAACAACTGGCCATTGGATTGAAGTGATATTTTATCTTCAAAGTGAATCATCTATTTATTTTAAAACGTTGTTAACGGTATTTTGGAAGTTAATGTAAGGATAAGAAGTAGTTTAGTCGAAAAGTGTTGTAATATTAAAAAAAGATATGTCACTCGAGAACTGTTTGTAGTGCACGTGTATGTAAATTTGGCTTGTTTAACTTTACTCTTTTTTTTCCCATTGGAATACATATTATGTACTAAAAATATATCAATCAATATTTTGCAGGCTATAAACATATGTGGTCCGGATGTACCTTTTTGTGATATCGGCTTCAGAATACACAGGGTCGCAAAAAGGCATAAGCTCACTGTTCTACCAGCGTTTGTTGGACATGGAATTGGAACATATTTTCATGGCCCACCCGAAATCTATCACACACGTAAATAAATTTATGACAAATATTTGTTTTTTTTTTTTTAATTAAAATCTGAAACTCAATATAATACGATTTTAATGTTACAGAAAACCGATATCCTGGACTAATGAAGCCTGGAATGACTTTCACTATCGAGCCTGTTCTGTCTCACGGTAAAGAAAATACGATAATATTAGAGGATGGATGGACTGTCACAACAGAAGACGGTGCAAGAGCAGCACAAGCAGAACACACTGTTTTAATTACAGAAGATGGAGCTGAAATACTTACAAAATAAATAATTGTTATGAAATAGTAAATTATTAGTCAAAATAAATTATTGATGTGTTGTCAACTTCTTTTTAATATTATAAAACGTTCATAAAATTAGAAGTATTTCGTAACAAATTCATCGGACGCCATAGCGTTATTATCCGCGGGTCTGCTCTTTATCAATAATTAGTACACTTGATAGAATGCGTTTATATTCATTGACTGTACATAATAATTCCACCGATTTAAAATTTGTAACTATCAAAATTTAAGAACCGACAGCGAAACTAGTTCCAGTATACAAAGAAAAATCACTATCTAAATAATATTTAATAGGTATCAGAAATTATCTACTAATTAGGTGCGGTGTAATGAAATAAAACAAATAAATGCGTGTGACTTTTTATTTTAGCTTGAATTCTTAAATTTAACAGAAAAACATGTTACATTGAAAGCACAAGCAATACAATTATTATCATTTATAGGCTGTTCAGTCAAACTTGATAATTTAATTAAAGGCTTGGAAGGAAGATATCGATTGATAAGTTTTTACGTAGTATTATAAATAGTTAAAGAGAATAAGGCGTAACCAGTGGGACATAAACACAGCCCCGACATTTAACTTTTCGTTTAAAACTGTGTTTTCGATTATTTTATAGTTTGGTCCCAAAAAATCTCCAGCTACGCCTCGACAAAAGAAGTATATTTTAACTACGATCACTTGAGTAAATCACTTAATAGTAGAGGAAGAATAGACTTTGCTTATATAGTTTGGAATTATAGATTTTAGCATGTAGTTAATAATTAATAGCGATCATTGATATATAACAAACTACCAAGCACTTTTATTTCGTTATTAAAACATGTTATTAAGATTTTTTTGCGAGTTTTTTTCTTAAATATTGACTAGATTTGAACACAGATACAAAACCCTGCAGAAAGTATAAACATATTATAATTAATTATTTGAATTAATATTAAACAATTTGATAGTATTTGGTGCACTTTTGGTATCAATTATTTATTTGTATTGAAATACATTATAATTACTTTACTTACATTTATTATATAGAAACGCGAATTAATAATAAAATTCAATTTATCCAAAATAATTAATATCTACAATAAACATGCCTCGATGAATATTTTACACATTAAAATTGTATACAATATTTTAAATGATAACATTGAACAATTAAATTTATACAACGATGTTTAATAATAAAAATTACGATGATTACATACGTATATTATATAAATACTTATAATACTAAGGGTGCTTAGGGAAGGATAAAAGAGTGTATAAAAGTTGATAAAAAACTTTTAAATAGATTTAACAACATACAAAAGCTACCTCGCGACGATATAATATATAGTCTACAATAATATTACTTAAATGTATTTTATCACTCAAGGTACGATGTAATTTAAAACAAAAGGTGGGTAAGAGTAACAACTGCTGGCATATTATCGTAAAGAAATTAATTACCATAAATTTATCGCCACAGACGTGTATATCCAGATAATTAAATAAAAAAATAGTTTATATAATTTACATTTAGTGTACCTATAATTTTATTGAGATTTCGATTTTATAAACGTATTTCAAATGCATGCAAGCTCGTGCCTTGTGGTCGCGTTCGTGAAAACTGATAGGAATCTCGAATTATACAGAAAGTACTTATTAAGTACTATAAATCTTTATGAAAAATCATACAAAATAACAGTATTTGTATATATACGTAATATATAATACATAATTAATCTTACTTCTGAAAACTTTCATGTTGTTTTTGTCGTTCATATTTCTATTTAATTATGGAGCAAAAAAGACTAATTTTCTGTAATAATAAACCAAATACTTATGAACCTTCGTAGCGTGCAACATACGCTTAATTTATACTGGACACGTTACCGTTTTTTTAATGAATAGTCCAGCCAATTAGTTGTGTTGCGTGTTGAAATTTAACGTGATATAGATTAACGAATAAAATTAAATTAAAAGTTATTTAAATGTACCAATGCTGGGCTAAGTTCCCTTTTCCATTTGAGGGATTGGAGGTTATTCCAGCATGCTACTTCGATGCAGGCTGGGGGTGGGATATACATGTGGCAGAATTTCCTTGAAATTAGACATATTATGCAGGTTTCCTCACGATGTTGTCCTTCACCACCGAGCACGAGATGAATTATCAACACAAATTAAGTAAATAAAAAAAATAGTGGCGATCACCTGGGTTTTAAGCCAGCAGTCATCGCTCTGTTATTTTTAGTATCGGTTGTCGAATATAATTTTTAAATCGTTAGTTTAACTTTCTGTATAAGAGGAGACGATATTCATATGCCTCTGACGGACAGAGGTGTTCGACAGAGGCATATGAATGAGTTAGTTCTCCAGTTTACTTATCTACGTCATATAATTTGATGATTTACGTAGGTACTTTTAAGTTACACGTTATCTATTAGTTTAAATTTCTATTTAATCTGCTTTTTTTTTGTTTTGATTTGACACATGTCACGCTCATGACCACATGTGGGAAACAACATTATAACTCAATAATATTAAAATAATAATTATTTATGTAACTTTCGTCATTTGCATTATAAATTCATAACGATCTTCTACTCGTCATGTAGAACCAATATTTGAAATAAAATACAACAATGTATAAATATTAAAATGATTGTTATTCAACAAGCAATTTTAAATATCCTAATTACTTTATTATTCATAATCACACTTATAGGTTAATAACCCTACCATTTAAAGCTTCATTCCACTGACACAAAATTAAATTTTTGGCTATCGTGATAACCATAAATTTTCCAGGAAAGTTATGAAATATTTTTTTGAAGTAGATTAAAAATGAACGGGTTGCTCAGATCGTATAACAGTAATTTAATATTTCATAAGCAATTAAGTAAGAATAAGTTTATAATAGTTAATCTGGTAATTTAAGCTTATAATGTATTTTCGTATTTTGTACGAAAATTAAAACCGCTACGAATTTTCCCGTCATATAAAGAACAATATTAGTATATTTAAAGAGTAATTACAAAATTTAAGAATTACATCCTGCATGTTCTTATTTTAGATTATTATTTTTAAATGGCACGAATAGTAAATTTAATGGAAAAATACTTATATTATTAAATTTCTATTAATGTCATGCTATTTTTTTAAAATGAAATGAGTGCTGATTTTATTTCAATTATGGATATAATAATTTTAACTATACTAGCTTATTAATATTTTCATGTGTTTAAAAAATCGATAAAAAAAAACAATCAACTGTATAGTAAGATGCAAATAACTACGGCCTTTCTTATAGACATTGCTGTTTAATTAAACACTAATTTATCTCGTACTATCATCGTTGATTTAACATTCGAAAGAAAAACACAGAAAATTGTTTAACTAATCACCTGCCAATCAATGATTTTAAGTATGGCCGTCAACGTTCTAGATAGAAGGTAAGTGAAGTTTTTATAAGATTTTTGTTTGTGCAGTATCACTCATTCAAGAAGATAGAAGATAAAGATATTAAAGTGCCATAATTATAATAAATATGAAGCATTCAAAAATTTAAGGTTACACATGTAATGTATATATAATAATATGTAACCAATAACATTTTTAACAGTAATATTTTTTATCACGCAAGCTAAAAATACGTAACCTATATAAAAATAAAAAAGTAAATGCAAAATGGGCTAAACTTAAAGGTTCCGTCCCAAAATTCTAGCCAAATGACAGTATAGTTTTTGAATGTTTTATCAAAATATTTAGATTCTCTACTTCTTCTTAGTGCTCCAAAAGCACTTAAAACAAAAACATAATAATAAAAAACGTAACTAAAGATTATTAAAACATAATCAACTTATGCCATAAACCAAAATAAAAAGGTTATGGTAATAAATAAACTTAAAATAATAATTTGTCTATCTATCATTCATTTTGTATTACTTCTCTATTTTATAGAACCGTTGAACAAAATCAGTTAGATTAAATACTTCACCAGGGCCGGAGTCCGAGTCCATATTAATATACTCATCTAAGTTATGAGTTGAGGCTGAAATGTTAAGATTTGATCAATTTATCTCTTTCTCTTAGTAGTATATTGTTCACACCTAACAAAATCAAAATAGTTTATTCAACATGGAAGAATTATTACACTTATTGATCATCAAATTAAAAACTACCCCCGACACAACTAACAAACCTACCAATAGGCGATTCTGATGGAAGGAGTATAGATAAATAAGCAACTTCATCTATAAAAGTACGTATTTACAAAAGAAAAGTAGTTTATGTACGTATATCAGTTGTCTGATTTCCATAGTACAAGCTCTGCTTAGTTTGGGATCAGATGGCCTTGTGTGAATAATGTCCCAGGATATTATTATTAACTTCGACTTTGAATTATTGCTGACATCTACAATATTTACATAAAAAGGTAGTTTTGAATGTCAGCATTTGTTATTGGATATTTTAAAATAAAATTAAGAAGATAAGTTGTATTGTGATGTACTATAAATAAAGATATACTATTCAAGAGAAGTTTATAGTGAATAATATAGCAGAGCTATTAAAATATTGCAGGTATTATACCTCTAAAGTAAATCTAAAGTTCTTTTATCTTTACTCATTGGACCCTTGAACAATAGTTTAGGTATAATTTTTACTTACTTGAAGTGCAGATGGCCGGATAAGGGGGAGGTGGTTTGATCCATGAACCATCAGGCCTCTTCATATGACGTCTATCAGAGGCAAAATGTTGTATAAATTGTTTAGCAGGAACTACTCGGAAGAATCTAAAATAATTGTATTATATAGCATTCTAAATTTTTCCAACAGTTCAATACTGGTTATTTATATTTTTTAATTACCTGTGGAAATCAGACTTCAAGACTTGATCTGTGCGAAATGTTTCAGTCACATATTTGTGGAAGAATGTTGGAAATGGAAGTTCAGAATCCAAATCATAAACTAAACATGTTTTGCAATCCACAGAATAAAGAAATATGACATGATAATCCTAAAAATATATATTGATATTAAAAAGTTGTTTTGTTTAGTTTTAATAAAAATATAATATCATATTTTAGTACACACCCATATAACGAGGCGATCGTCCTCGCGCCCAGCCCTTTGTTTCCACAAAGGCACAGTGCGGCATGGGTTCGAAATAAATACAACGAAGCATCTGTCCAGTTCTATTGGAACTCTTATAGACACATCTGAACATAATTTCCACACGTTTTCTTCACTGCAGTGCAGCAAAACAGAAACAAAGCAAAACATTAATTATAATTATCTTAGCATATTGCTGGTGTATTTTAATGAAAAATTATACTTGCCAGTAACAAGAGACATACGAACATTCCGCTTGTTTGGGAAATAAGGGCTTCAGGGTTTTATCACTCTTTTTATTATTTTCATTTTTACTGAGATGCACTTGTGCATTGACCGACATTTTGACACTTTGACATCTAAACTAGTAGAAGTCGATGTAGTCTATGTACCTTTATAAAAAAAATATCACGTTTTCACAGATTGCTACAGAATATTTGAAAACTAGTGTGAGTCACATAAAAAAGAAAAGTCATTTTGAGAGATGCACAATTCAATAAAAAATTCTAGGAAGCTGAAAAAGCTAAATTAAAACATTATTATAAAATTGACTTAAAATGATCATGAGATTTTAAATATTGTTTGAATACCAAATAAAAAATGGAATTGATCACAAAGTGAACATCATATCACTAATATCGTGTACCTACAAGAATTAAATATAAATATAATGAAATCTGTATATATGTATTTCGTTACCTTTACAATAATACTTTAATGTTTGGCTGTATTATTTTATACCTTAGCATACTTAATGTAAAAACAAATTAAACTATCAATGTTTATGCCATATGGCAATATGGCCAGCTGGTTAGAAGTTTGAACTTTTGAAGCTTTGAACTCAAAAGCTAATATTATCTTTTAGTTGCTTCGAATTTTTCTTTCATATTGGAGAAAAGAAGGGCGGTGCGTTGTCCTAGGTTTCGGCCGGACTAGCGTATCGTCCGTCCTTTACATTCAGTATTTATAATAACAATACTAATACCCCATAAAAACGCCACGATGACCCGTAAGTTCTTTATAATTTGTCAACCTAAACATTGTAATGTTATGTGTGCTTTCAGGTTCCTATCATTCTTCAAATTAAAGGAAATGTAATTTAATCACCCTAAAAACCTTGATATGCATTCAATAGAATGTTCTGGATGTTTATTGTTAAGGTGCATGACATTTTGAATGAGTCAAAATGACGCTTCATTACATAAATTGATCCTTCCCTTTGTTGATAACAATTATGAATATAAACATATTTATTAGTGATATACTTCTTAACAATATTTAAATGTAATATAGTTTATTATTAACTGTTGAATGACTTCTTCTGATCTTGACCTTGTTTTTTTAATTTTAAGGTGGAAATCAGAGAGATTTAGCTCGTGCAAAAAATCAGAAGAAACAACAAGAAATGCAGAAAAAAAAGACAGCTAGCGAAAAGACTGGCATGTCTCTTTCTGAAAGAAAACACAGGTAACAGTGGCAACAAGTTTGACATTTCATATTTAGTAGTAGCTTGCCTCCCAAAACAGTTTATATATTCCACAGTTATCAGGTAATGTTAACACTAAAACAGGAAATTCGATGATTGCCAGCACTGTTCAGCTAATAATTAGATATAAGTCCATTATGCTTGCTTAATAAAAAATATCTTTACTATTCATATTAATTCTCTAGGGATGCCGAATTAATGAGAGAGAAACAAAGAAAAAAAGAAGAACAAACAGGAGTGAAACCAAAACAGGTCGTTAATTAATATTAAAATCCATTGACTGCTGAATACCATGAACAATAAGTTGGTTACAATTCAGTTCTTATGCTGGAAGATAAATAGTCGGAATTCCGATAAAGATTTGCATATAAAACAGCGAGTTCACCTGTTGCCTGATATATCCAATTTATATATAGATCTTTTCTTTGTTGTTATGTTTGTGTAAGGTATATAAAATAAGATCTGGTTCTTTGATTGAATCACTATGATGAATAATAAAATACCAATGTAATTTCAAATATCTTTAGCATTTATAAGGTCTTAATTTGACTGAATAGAGTAAATGTATGTATACTATTCAACTACCCAATTTTACAAAAAATAATAAATTCTATAAAGTCTAAATATTGTTTTAGTTAAATAATTAACTTGTTTTATGTAAGAAATTGCTGGTTATATTAAAAGAAAAATAATTTATTTGTTTTTCTGTATTTACTTAATGGTGTGATAAAGATCCTATTAACATAAACTGCCAGTCAACATCTTAGTAATCTAATGTATTTGTTACTAATTATAAATATAATAATATTAGTAAGTATGTAATATTTCTTTAATTATAATAACCAAATGCTTGTCATGTTGTAAATGACATTGGATTGTTTTCAATCATTTAAGATTTGCTAGAAAAATATCTTTTAATACTACTTTATAAAATGTAAATACAAATTAATAATTAAGTCATGAACATTATTGTTATTATTTGCTATCAATGAAAGTTGCAAATTTTTCAGTAAATTGACAGAATTTTGAAATACACACTATTATACCAGGTGCTTTAAAATATTCACAGTTTCAATAACATTTTAACACGTAATTGAAAAGCTTAGTTAATAAATAGAAACATATAATATTGTTCTGGATGCACATTGAAAACTTGAATGTTCAATCTATGATTTTTAAGTTGTTTAAAATTAACATGTAAAAATAATTTAAGTAATTTTAATGAGGTTATGAGTAAAATACTGTATTTTGAGTGTAAAATAACAGGTTTTATTAATATCACATTAAATATTACCAATCAAATATAAATTGAGATAGTTACTTGAGGTGTATCCCCCCCTTACGAAATTTTAGAACGAAACATAGTGCCAATATTCTCCTTTATTTCTGTATCTGGAAAATCAAACAATTTTAAAAATTAACAAAATCATCCTCACCCATAAACATTTTTCAATCACAATCCTTTACTAAAATCATTTGGCAATAATAATAACATTGCAAATTATTGTAACTTAATAATATTGCAAAACTTATACAGAATATACACTTTGTAACATAGTCATACTGAACCCTCATCACATAAATACTGTCATGCTTAAAACACATTAACAATGACTTTTTGGTATACTATCTAGGTATTCAATTTATAGCTATATGGTAATTATAATTATGATCATATGAATAATTATAAAATCACGTATTACCATGTAAAATGAATTAATTTTTAGTCATATATGTATATATGTAAAATGAATTAATTTTTAGTCATACTTTTGTTAATTTTAATTCATTTCAAATAATATACTGCATTGCATATAATTTCAAAAAGCAATTATCGAAAACAATACATTAAGATATGCTCAATATTAAATGAATATGCTCTGGATCTTAAAACTAATATCTTAGATATTTGTCTCATGTGACACCTTACAAGTTCTCTTATAAATTACATAAATATGAAAAGTGTAACTTAAACAACAGGTAACAATAATAAGCTCAAAATCAATTGGGGGGTACCAGCCCAGTCAAAAGATAAAAAATGACAACAATTTTAAAAATAATATTGTCTTAATCTGTACATATAATAAATCTGTAACTGGTCGATGTCTGTACATGGAAGATATATGAGTAAAACTTTTATCGGGGGTCTTTATAAACACAATAGAACCCAAAACAATGATTAATAGAATTTTTGTCTGTTTGTCTGTGCGTTTGTGCGCGCTAATTTTAAAAACGGATTTGAGTGCGGTTTTCACTAATGTATTGTGGCTAACTTCACTGAACATTTAGTGTTTGTTTTATTTCAATCGGTTCATAAATAATAAAGTTATGTCAATTTAAAGATACACGTAGAACATTTATTAAAAAATGGTTATGGTCAAACTGAAAAGAGATTAAATATTACATGTAATATACACTTTTGCTTATGATTTATCCTACATTTTGTCCTATAATTTTTAATCTCTTTATTTATTTATTAAAAGTTTAGTATCACCACTAAAAATCAATAAATTATTATCTGTAGGAAAAGTACGCGCACTGTTAGTTGTCAAAATCAAAAAGTTTTGTTAACAATTTCGTGTTTTCAGTAGCTTTGTGTGTTGTTTTTGCATAAAAACTAATATTGCATATATATTGTGTGTATCTTTATGACCTCATCTTATATCTTTCATAACAGTACGCTTTAACTCTGCGTGTGAGCAAGTCAGTTAACTCAGTGACAATAATTAATACGTAAATAGTATATAGGTGTATAAACAAAGCCTAAAAAACAACTATAACAATAATACATGGTTTTAGAAGTGCTTGCTTTAAAGATCAACGTGGTATATCACTTCTTAAAACTTTAAATAGGTATAATTTTTTCATAAATTCGTGTTTCCTGTCAAAAGTTTTAAAACGGCAGATAAAAATTCAAACGTTTTACCTACCGAAGTTTTTTATAAGTAACGAAATAAATAACAATTTAACGTGGAAAAAATGCAACCATATTTTGAACTATATTTATTAGCCACTGGATATATATAAGGAGTATTAGCCACTGGTTATGTGTAAGAAGTGTAAATAGAGAAAAATAGCAATTTTGTTACACTCGATTGGTGGAAAAGGTGTCGAAATGTTCAATTCATTCAACATTAAAATAACAGAAATTACTTTAGAAGACCTCATTAATAAATGTAACAAGTATTTCGAACCGAGGAAAAATTTAACTATGGCTTGACATGTATTTTTTATGAGAAAACAAAGCAAACACGAAAATATAACCAACTTGATTACGAGTCTAGAAAATTTCAGTTTAAAATGCGATTTCGTTGAATTAATAGTCATTGATCAGTGATAAATTTACAGCAAATATGTGTTAGAGTAGCTCGCCAAACATCAAAGATTATTACAACGATCTGATCTGTCACTGAAGATAGCTATAGAGATAGCTAAAATAGTAGTGATCGAACAACAAATTACGGAGCACATAAATAAAAGCACTGAGACGTCGTCAGCACCGTCATCATCTAATGAATATCAAGTGATGAAGGGGGAGTAAAAGGGTTAAACAACACACAGTACAGAATAGAGAAGATGTGCATATTCCTACGAAGTCAGAGGGGCATTTAATTAAGAAGAGAACAAAATTGTGAAACGTGTTCTATTTGGCTTATCCCAATATAAACCGAATAAAAGTATTTTGAAATCTCTCAGTTTAATTCAATTGGTCTTTGGGTACGTCAAGCTTGCAACAGCATAATCATGAATATGATGATCATAATTTAAAAGACAATGTTGATGATGACCCAATGACCTCAATACGGCAAACACTCACACGGCAAGCAAAGTATATTCGAAGAAAACTCCCAGGTTTTTAATATAATTACAATAAGGGATGACAATATTATCTAACATGATATTTGGGTCTGCCTGCCAATAATTATGGCTTGAAATCTACTAGGGTTGACATTAAGAGCTAAAGATGTCTCACTCCACTCAAGAATGATATTGAAGTTATTATTCATTCTTGCGATAGCCATAGGAGACAAAATTATAATTAAGTCTACTAAGATATTGGTCTTATATATTTTAAAAAAATCAATGCAAAATTAATAATTATAGAAATATTAGAAATGATAAAAATAATAATGTATTAATTTATATAATATGAATGTACCAGCATTCTTAATATTCAATATTTTAGTTTGTTATAAATTTGCTCCTGTAGTCATATTCTTACTTGCTTGCCTTTTAATTGTATTTGGTTAAAAATATATGTATTTTTGTTGTTATCTATACACATAATATAATGACTTTTCCTGAACGATTCATTATTGCAGAGCCTAATACACCACGGGGGTTAGAAACTTGAAATTTTGGCAGTTGATACATTTTATAATGTAAACACCCACTAAAGTAGGATTTCTGGAAATTCCACCCCTAAAGAGTTGAACGATTGTTTAGAAACCTGTAATTTTTAAAGTTACAAGCATAAAAATTAATATACAAGCTTAATAAATAAAAATGTATTTCTAATCTAAAGAAGGGGTTGAAAGTTTGTATGGGGATTCCGTAATTTTTGATGTAAGAAGAATGATATTTAGTATTAACGCTACGCATACGTATTTCGTCGTTTTTAGAAATTCAATTCCAAACGGGAGAAATGGGGTGAAAGCATTAGTATAAATATAAAAAAATATAAAATAGGAATTTACTATTTGTGTTTTTTGATTGAATTAATAAACATGTATTTCGAAGTTTTAGAAACATTTATTTTTGTTTTGAAGAGTTGGGTGCGAAATTAAAAATATACAATATCTGATATCAATATCTCCTAGGGAGATATATGTTTTTTATACGAACTTCAATATGTTAGTGAAGTTTTGATAAAAAAAAACATTCCATTATTGCCATGTGTATCACTTAATTGGTAGTTCCAAAGTTTTACCTCAACCTGACCCTTAAACCCTAAAGAGTTGGTTTTGTTTAATCTAAGTTTGATAAAATAAAAAAATATATTCGTACGCTTGCTCATTTACATTAGTCTAACGTCGTGGATAGATGTCCGAGGTATTTAAGCAACAGAATTGTAGACCAGAAGACATGTTCGTGCTGGTTACTTTAAAATCACATACCAATCCAAATTTCAAATAATCGTTTATTCTTTACTTATACTTAAACGCGAGCGAAGCCGGGGGCAGCTGCTAGTTTAAAATAAAAATAGAGGTAGAATATATTTGTCCTACGAGTAACTCAATACAATCTTATGACAGTATTTGTAATACAGATTTTTTTTAAAGGAAATGATTATTCTCATTCATTTCCTAAATGGAAATGAATTAGAGCAGAGTGAGAGAGATAATTAGAGCAAGAGCTTTCTTTTCATATTCTTCTCTTTGCCGATAGAGTTCTTTAGCCAGGTCTTGAATAAAAGGATGGTCAAACTTTCCATACGTTGCTTCAAAGAATTCTTCCAATTTCTTAGGGGCATTCTCTCGCTTTTCATATTCAAAAGCTTGAAGTATCATATCATAACGATCTAAATCTTTTGTAAATTTAGCCTCTGGTGTGCTTTGATTCTCATATTCCTGTAAGAAATAACAATTACATATGTAAAATTAGTAAGGTATATACTTAAAATAAGTTTTAAAAATCGGGTGTCTCAAAAGAAAGTTCACATTTGATTTGCTTATTGCGTGAACGCAACCATTCCGAGGGGCGCGGGGGGTATGTCAATCGATAGCCTAGCTTTTGGGAATTTAGTCGCTATGGATATGGAGCGTTTCTTGGGAGCGGACCGTGCTTTGTGCGTACGTGAGTTTTACAAAAACGGTAATTACCCGTTACATGCAGAATTTTCTGTAGTATCATCGAACAACGAAGTCGAATGACGAACATTATTTAAATGATCCGCCAAGCCCTCGACTCTTTGGAAAATGGGTCGAGAAGTTTGAAGAGACCGCCGGTTCAACGCTGGAAAAACTAAAATCCGGGCGTCGAAGATCTTCGAGAACGTTCGAAAACGTAAACAGTGTTACACAGTCTGTTCGTGACAACCCGGACCTTTCGATTTGGAAGCGTGCTGTTGCTTTAAACGTGCATAGATCATCATTGTTCCGCATTTTACACAAAGGCTTAAAGCTGCACCCCTACAAAATTCAGTTGGTGCAAGAATTAAAGCCTCAGGATCCTGGGCAGAGGCTTAAATTTATAAACCAGATTATTGAGCGCTTTCCAACGTTTACCAACATCTTGTTTTCTGATGAAGCTCATTTCCATCTTAATGGACATGTAAACAAACAAAATTGCCGCTACTGAAGTGCAACCAATCCAAAACACAAACATCAGAAACACTTACATTCGCCTAAAGTGATCGTATGGGCTGCGATGTCGACGCGAGGAATTATCGGCCCTTCATTTTTTGAAGATGAAAGGGGACGCACAGTTTCAGTGAATTTAGAGCGTTATGTGGAGATGTTAGACGACTTCTTCGTGCCTGAACTGCAAAATTTTCCTGGTTATAACCAAAGAACATGGTTCCAGCAGGACGGAGCAACTTCACACACGTTCAACAACCTCGAGTTCGTTAAATTTTCCTTGCAAATTGATCTCCAGGAGAGGTGACATAAATTGGCCTCCACGAAATCCCGATTTAACCCCTATGGACTTTTTTCTGTGGTGTTACGTCAAATCTAAAGTTTACGCCAACAAACCGACTTCCCTGGCACAATTAAAAGGAAATATCCGTCACGAAATGGCAGCCATCACAGAGAATACCTGCCGAGCCGCCAAGAGAAATTTTAGTGCTCGATTAAATGAATGCCGTGAACCCAACGGTTTACATTTGGACGATATTATTTTTAAGAAGTAAATTCCCAAAGTGTTTATTTTAATATGTAATAAACATTTTTTCACTATATGAGTTACTATTTTATTTATGGATTTTTTAAATGTGAATTTCTTTTGAGACAGCTTGTATAATACAGTAATGGGGCCATATTTGCATAACATTTTTCTAAAAGATTAAAATATGTAAGTGAATGTTAAAACTAATATTCCCAGTGTAGAATTCAATTTCCTGCTATTTTGTATGTTATATATTGCCTATTTGACACATTATACAAAAAATTCAAATTATAAGGTAGTATTAGTAAACTAAAATAAAATGTTTTTGACGAATCAATGTAACGCACTGGTGGTAGGGCTTTGTGCAATCTCATCTAAGTCGACCCACTCATCATGGTATTGTTGCATTCAGGTTTGAAGTGTAAGTGAGCCAGTGTAATTACAGGCACAAGGGTCATAACATCTCAGTTCCCAAGGTAGGTAGTGCATTGGTAAGAGATGGTAACATTTCTTACAATGCCAATGTCTATGGGAGTTGGTGACCTCTGACCATCAAGTGGCCAATGCTCGTGGACGCCTACCTATTCTAGAAATAAAAGAAGAGCTGTATTGGTTACTTGCACTTATTTTGAAATCAAAGACAGACCTATTAAATTTAATTTATCTCTGTAGATACACTAGTCACTAGCGTATTAAAAAAAGATAATAAACTAGACATAAAGGTTTATTACATTACTTTCAATCCACACAGGTAAAGATTATGTACATATAATTTAAAGATACTAAGATTATTTAAATAGTTGTTGATATTTTTAACATGCCTTACTATAACTTAATTATATGTAACCAACAACAAATTCTATTAAGACTAAGTTTACTTCATTGTTTGTTCACTTTATGTCAACTAGTCTATTGCTTTTAATTTTAAATATTTAAAGATATAATACTCCATTGGAACTGCTAATACATCACCCCTCATTAAGTAATATATT
The DNA here is from genome assembly GCA_905220585.2 of Nymphalis polychloros. Classification (NCBI taxonomy): domain Eukaryota; kingdom Metazoa; phylum Arthropoda; class Insecta; order Lepidoptera; family Nymphalidae; genus Nymphalis; species Nymphalis polychloros. Next base: position 10,915,381 of record HG992243.1, on the reverse strand, counting down.
ATTTAATTTTTTTCATCAAGATATATTTTTTTTACCTTACCTTATAAAGTTCATACATTCGGTCACCAGCAATACCTGTGAGCTCTGCAATAGTTTTCATTGCGTCATCCTCTCGCTTGTGCTTCTCTTCAGGAGATATTCCACAATGTGGTGTTATATCTCCCACAATACATTCAGCCAGATCGTGTACTAAAGCTATTATAAGGAAACAAGATACGTAAGATACATATACTATAAATAAGATATAGTAGTAATAGTAGTACAAAGGAAAATTAATTTCGCTTACCAATTTGTAAACATTTAAATCTGTCCAGTTTGGTTGGATTGTTTTCTTCGGTGAGTAAGAATGTCATTAAACCCATGCGATACATATGACTCGCTATAGATTCGCAGTTGTTTATGTCGCATAGTACCCAACCCGTTCTTTTCTCGTGCTAGAATTTTAAGTTTTGATTTAGAACAACACGATTTGTCTTTCACGTAATGTTTTATATAAAATTATGAGTTTACCTTTAGACGGCCTACTAACTCCAAAAATTCAAGAATTTTTTTATTTTCAACTAATGCCATTTTGATCTCGGGATCTGGATAAAAATAAGTTACTAGAATCAAGTCAAATAATTTCCTAAATTGTGATAGGTATTCTGTCAATGACAAATTGTCATACGTCTGAAGACCCCGAAATGATACTTCAAAGTCAAACAAATAAATAACAGATAAGGATAAATGATAATTATTTTATCTAAATTAAAATAAAATAAGATTAAGGATTTACTTTTTGGTTACTTATCAAAGTTAAAATTGAAATAGCCATGCGGCTATATTATCAATGTTAGGATTGTTACCCGGTAGTATTGGTACTGTGAGACTTCAAAATAAAACCACCGAGTATGTACTGCTGGTCAGATAGTGTAATTGCTCTCACTTTATGAAATTACAAAAATTGTATTGTATTACTTTAGAAAAAACATTTCTATAGCGCGATGTAAAATACATCTAACGCCATCTATTGACGAAATGATAAACTAAATGATTATTTGGCATAATGTCATTTGATCTTGAACATACCGCCCACCAAGGACGTTACTGAAGGAACGTCCTTTCCGAGTTTACTTAAAAGTTGTACACATATAATAAGAAACCAGATAAAATATTTTGTTGAATACAATAATATACTGGTTTGAACTAAACTTAAAACTGAACAATAATAACTTAAAAATACTAAGTACCTTAAATTAAATAACAATAAAACATAAAATAAATCTATACTTATGCTAGGTACATTTAAAGTAATAACATTTAGCAATAGCAAATTATTTGGTCTCTCTATCTAATACAATTACATTTGTCCTAAGAATAATGAAAAACATAACAATAATAATACAAAAGTGGAACTAAAACATGGATATGAATATAATACGATCTAATAACACAAAAAAAATTAAACATTCTTTTGTTCGGTAATTGGTAGAATGCAAATTTTAGACGTTGGTCTTTTAATTGTATTGGACTTAGTGCGTACTGTGACTACACGGGTAATATTATCACTACCAGGATGTTTATGTAATATACGACCTAACAACCAACGGCTTGGAGGTAAATTATCTTCCTTTATCAAGACTATGTCACCAACTGATGGTTCAGGAACTTGACAAGACCATTTATACCGGTTCATCAAATTAGACAGGTATTCGTTTGACCAACGTTTCCAAAACGATTGAACCATTCTCTGAACAAATTGCCAACGCGATAAGTGATTCAACCTTGAACTTTCAAATTGATTATCCGGTACATTCAGTAAGGGTTCGCCAATTAGGAAATGTCCAGGTGTTAAAGGTAATGCTTCACCAGGATCACCGACATGAATAACACTCATGGGTCGCGAATTCAAACAAGCTTCCACTTGGGTCAGAAGCGTGGTCATTTCCTCGAATGTAAGGGTCGAGTCACCTATGACTCTTTTTAAGTGAAATTTTGTTGATTTTACCCCTGCTTCCCACAGTCCGCCGAAATTGGGACTGTGCGGAGGAATGAAGTGCCACTCCGTACCATTCGATTCTAAATGCTCTGCTATAGATGGTTGAATTGATACTAATTCCTGTAACTCTCTTGCGGCACCGACAAAAGTGGTACCGTTATCGCTCCACAACTTAGCACAGTGACCTCGTCTAGACACGAAACGTCTGAAAGCTGCCAAAAATGCCTGCGTGTTCATGTCACTGACTACTTTTAAATGTAAAGCACGAGTAACCATGCATATAAAAAGACATATATAGCCTTTGTACGAACGGTGCCCACGACCCTTCGTTGTTCTAAGATTTATGGGTTCCGCGTAATCTACACCGCTATGTAAAAATGGACGAGCTGGAGTACATCTAACGGACGGTAATGAACCCATAAATTGATTATTTATCTTTGCTCTTTGCTTAGCACATTTAACACACTTGTATATGTGGTGTTTGGCTAAGTTTCTAATTCCAATTATCCAGTAGGCTGTCCTCAAAAAACTTATCATCAACTGAAGACCTCCGTGCAGCGTTTTGGCATGAGAATCGACTATTATAAGTCGAGTAACTGGACTACAGCGTGGTAGTACAATCGGATGTTTGGTCTGTTCACTCAACTGAGCTTTCTTCATATCATCTTTTGCTATTGGTCTCATGTGTCCTAATGATAAATATTCTTGTATAACCTCTACGTACTTTTCTTTTAGTTCTTTATTATTTCCTAATCTTTTTTCTAATGACCTAAATCTTTTTTGAGCTATATCTCGTGAATTTCCAGACATGCATAGTGTATTCACTTCACAAAAAGGTAACTTAACAATATATCTCCCACTTTTATCTCTTCTAGTAGTTAGACTATAGAACTCTTCACATGCTTTTTCTTCCGGTGTAAGTATTTGCTTTGTACTAGTTTGTTCTTCTAATTCCCAAAATCTTTTTAAAATATCATCTTCTTTATCTACCTGAGCATGTAATACATTGATAACTTTTGACCTCTCTTTATCTTCGTTATACACAACACCCGAGATGACCCATCCTAAGGTAGTATTTTGGGCGATTAAATTGCAGGCAGGATTTTTTATTAACCCCTCAGTAATGATGTGGCTGTAAACCTCAGCACCTAATAAAATATCAATTTTATTGAAGGTGTGGAATCCTGGATCTGCAAGACACAGGTTCGTGACACTTAGCCAATTTAAGTTAGTGTTGACGCTACGTTCAGGTAAGTAGGATGTTATTTTGTTTAACACGTATGCTTTCACCGTAAACACGAAGTCGAAATTCACTCGGGATCTTATATTTAAATGTACCATAGACCTAGCAATGGTTGAACTATTTTCACCAAGTCCTGATATAACTCCTTGTATAGGTGTCTTTTTTAGACTAAGAAATTGAACTGCTGCTTCGGTTATAAAACAAGCTTGGGAGCCCTGATCAAGTAAGGCACGGACGGGATGATATGCGCCATTCTTCGACTCGACTTTGATTAGCGCTGTGGCTAATAAAACCTGTCTTGGCTTTGACACCCTTCCTGTCGACAAGCACGAAACTATCGGAGGAGAACTAGTTGAGGAATTAACATTTTCTATCGTAGGCTTCACTGATGTGGTTTGCTCTGATTGAGAATTAAAATGAAGAAGAGAGTGATGGCGCTTCCGACAAACTCTACAAGTGGTAACCTTTTTGCAATCATATACGGTGTGATTACTACCTAAACAAAAAAAAAACAGTTAAAGCAGATTCGGTTCTTCATCACAAACTCTCGTCTACTTTCAACCGGCTGTTTAGTAAACTTCTTGCAAAAACAAAGTTTGTGCGGTTCTGAGCAGTATTCACAGCGCATACTTGATGAGTTAGTGGCTAACATTACCTTTGCACCATGAAAATTGTTATAGTTATAATTTTTATTTACCTGCTGAGCCATCGATTTTTTTTTTTTTTATTGTATAGGTTGGCGGGCGAGCATATGGGCCACCTGATGGTAAGTGGTCACCAACGCCCATAGACAATGGCATTGTAAGAAATGTTAACCATCACTTACATGGCCAATGCGCCACCAACCTTGGGAACTAAGATGTTATGTTCCTTGTGCCTGTAATTACACTGGCTCACTCACCCTTCAAACCGGAACACAACAATACAAAGTACTGCTGTTTTGCGGTAGAATATCGATACCTTTGGTTCTAAAAATTCTAAAGCACGAAAACGATTTTCAATAAATAGTTTGAATTGTTCAAAGGTTGGCAAATCGTTATTGGAATAACGCTGGCGCAAACATTTAACTCCCATTGTTTACGAGTTTCACTATCTAGTTTGAGAGTAACAATGTGTATGATAATAATATCCCATGTATTTACGTTAATATTTAAGTTTCTAAGTGCATGTAAACAATCACACGTGTTATCTAATAATTCTTTCAACGATGAAGCTGACTCGACATTTATTCGTTTTTGACCAAACAATCTTTTTAAAATACAATTAGTCTCACTCACTATAGTTAGCGGAAGTTATTGGAGTGTGGCGAATGAGCTGTTCAGCTTCACCGGAAAGGTGACTTTTCAAATAATGCATTTTTGTATATTATCTAATGAATCATTTTTGTGCACTAAAGAGGTAAAAAGATCGTGAAATGTTGTCCATTCCCCGTATTTACCAGAAAATATTGGGATGGCGATCTTTGGTAGTTTAACAAAAGGATTAACTGGTTTCGACATACCTGAAGTGTTTTTACTTTGTACTGATCCCTTTGTCGAACAGATTTTGTTAAGCGTTGTTTTCATAAGACTCTTATAAACTATATAAGTATTCTCAACATCATCATATATATCACCTACCATTTGTTCTATGTCCTCCAATTTAAATCTTTCATATAATTTAGTATTATTCTCTTTAAATATAGACCAATCCATTTCTAACAATTCTTGCTTGGTTTCAATATATTCTACTGTTAGTCTATCTATACTACATTTTTTAAAGTTAATTAGACCTTTCTTTATTACATTTTGCGAATCTTTTAAAACATTTATTAAACCTTCCATTTTTAAAATATCCAAATTATGAATTAAGATAATTTAAAATAAAAGTATTAAATTTTTTTTTTTCAAATCAAGTCTAAAATGTTTTAAGTGTTTTGAATTTTTTTTTTTTTTTTAAATCGGTCATAGGTTCCCCGTTCCTTCGTTTTTTTATAAATTATTCTAAGTCCTTAACTAACATGCTTGAAATTACAAAGTAAATCTAAATTAATCAATAAATTTTCTAAGTTTAAAATTCTTCGTAAATTTTCAAAGCTCAAAAGAAAGCTAACTTTTTCACTTTTGATTATTCACCAATAAATATTGAAAATAATGTACTCACAAGATTGCACTTCACACAAACACAATTTGTTGACCTGGTGTAAGTGGCGCCCTCTGTAGGTGGCGACACTTTGAACTAATCCGCTGCAGTTGCTCTCGTCCGCCCACCAATGCACGGCTGGGGTCCCGCTGCTGCGGCCTCTGATGCGTGTTTCCTTACTGCAGCAATCCACTGCGGAGACACGGGGGAAGCGGCTTCACCGCTCACAAAAAACACTATACGGCTCGAAGGACCAATGTTAGGGTTGTTACCCGGTAGTATTGGTACTGTGAGACTTCAAAATAAAACCACCGAGTATGTACTGCTGGTCAGATAGTGTAATTGCTCTCACTTTATGAAATTACAAAAATTGTATTGTACTTTAGAAAAAACATTTCTATAGCGCGATGTAAAATACATCTAACGCCATCTATTGACGAAATGATAAACTAAATGATTATTTGGCATAATGTCATTTGATCTTGTACAATCAATGACGAGCGCACATGCTTCAAATAAAAAAAAAATCTTTACGAAATGTTTACTGAAAGAAAAATTGGGAAGAAATATATATTTTGAGGTAACTAAGTATAATGATAAGGCAGCCATCTGTGACTAAATTACAATTGGCTATATGTATTAAAATCTGTGATAAAAAATTAAAAACTGCACCGCCATTTTTGCAAAGTTGTTTTGTTACGGTAAGTTATTTTTTAATTATTTTACCAACATCGATTCCTGTAATACAATAATTGTCATGATTTGAAAATATTATTAATTTACTTGAACATGTTCATAATAACTGAATAAATAAATTACCAACTAATCGTTTTGTTTTTCTGAAACGCATAGTAAATTTTTCATTTAATTTATCCGTTAAACCCCCCTTATTTAAAAATAAAACAGCTTAATGATATTTGAGTATTTAATGAGAAGTACTTTATCTTATGTTCTTGATACGCTTGTGTCTGCACCACAACCAGCACCAAATACCAATATACCCACATATCGTGATATTGTGTTTAATGACGATCGCTCGCGTCAAACGAAATGCGCCCGTATGCAAAATGTAAGTATGGATGGGATTTCTAGGGCCAATAATTTGGTTGCGCGCGATTTACTAGAAACGCCTAACGTCAAAGTATCCACGGATGATGAGTTTCAAATTGTGAAGAATAAAAAACATAAAATTAAAATTACGAATATGAGAGGGACGTATTCCGCTCAATACAAGATAAAAGTCGCCGACCCGGAATGTTCGATATATATCTCTCGCGCTTTAAAAACTGTAACTGAATAATATCGGACGATATTAAAGAACATATTCATGATATAGGACAGGAATACCTTAGTATTGAACGTCTTGCACAACACAAGGACACTGCTTTTAATTATTTTAAGGTCAAGATACACGCAAGTAGGATGAGTAAATTTTTGGCCAGCAGGCTTAGTATACCGACGCTTTAGAGAACGATACACAAGGAACGCTTTAAATAATATGGGTAGTACGACCAGAACAAATAGCACATTAAGTACGTTTAACTGCCGTTCTATTAAAAGGTCTGCCGAACAAATAAGAGACCTGTCTAAGCGTGTCGATATATCAGCTCTGCAAGAGACTTGGCTCTTACCTTGGCTTTAATTGTGCATTTAGGTTTTGTGAACGAAATAAGTGAGCATTTTATACCTCGTTGGCGCGTGCACTGAAAAGCAGACCGTTTGGAGGACTTGCATTGATGTGGCATAAGTCATTGTTTTCCAAAGTAGCAATCTTAGACTGCACCACCGACTGACTGGCGGCTGTACAAATGAATTTAGGCAGTCGTCATATTCTCGTGATGACTGTCTATTTACCGTATGATGATGGAAGCGAAGAAAGTATAGCAGATTTCATATGTTGTTTGAGTGACATTGAAGCCAGCATTAGTGACAATGATATTGAGACTGTTTATGTGCTAGGTGACTTCAATGCACATTCAGGTACCATATATAGATATATAGGGTTTTCCAATAGGGACGCTTGAACTTTGACAGCTGATTGCGGCCATGTTGTTTGAGTGACAGCTGTCAAATGCAGTGTGTTATATTCATTCCGTCCTCCCAAACCACCATGGCAGGTTACAGTGTCGAGCAGCACGTGCAAATCATAAAATTGTTTTATGAAAATGGGTCTTCAGTTCGAGCAACGTTCCGCGCACTTCGCCCGTTTTACGGTCGCGATGATCGTCCTGCCGAGTCGACTATCCGTCGATTGGTGGACAAATTCGAGTCAACCGGGTCAGTTAACAATCAGCCGGTTCCCGTGCGTCAACGTAACGCGAGATCTGCCGAGAATATCGCCGCTGTGCGCGACAGTGTCCTCGAAAACCCGCGGCAGTCAATTCCGCGTCGCGCACAGGAACTCGGCCTTTCGCAGACGACAACTTGGCGAACTTTGCGTTGTGACTTGAGCCTGCACCCGTACAAGATCCAGCTGACCCAAGAGCTCAAGGTTAATGACCATAGACAGCGCCGTGTGTTCGCTGACTGGGCATTAGAGCAGTTGGAAGTTGACGCCGATTTTGGCAAAAAAATCATCTTCAGCGACGAGGCGCATTTTTGGATGAATGGCTATGTCAACAAGCAAAATTGCCGTATTTGGGACGAGACCAATCCACACGAGGTTCACCAAGTGGCAATGTACCCGCAGAAAGTGACTGTTTGGTGCGGATTTTGGGCCGGAGGCGTGATTGGTCCGTATTTTTTCGAAAACGATAATGGTGTGGCCGTCACCGTCAATGGTGAGCGATACCGGTCGATGATAACCAACTTCTTTTGGCCTGAAATCGAGAATATGGATCTGGACAACATGTGGTTTCAACAGGACGGCGCTACGTGCCACACAGCACACGCTACGATGGAAGTTCTGCACGATCAAGCGCCCTTAATGGAAAACCCTATAGGTGTGCATGATCCAAGGTTGATTGCTGAATTGTTCTCGTAACATTTCAAAACTGACCCTTTGCCAGCTAATAATGAACGGTATCCCTCTATCACCAGGAATAATACTGAGGAGGCCATTCCTCTATTCACACCAGATACCATCGCTAATGTAGTGAGGAAAATGAAGTGGAATAAAGCTCCAGGATTTGATGGTCTAAGATTAGAGCATATTTCATGTGCAGGTGCTGATATTTATTGTGTTTTAGCTGAATTGTTCAAATTTTGTGTAAACTCTGGATATATACCAAAGAATCTTATGAGAACGGTGGTTATACCAATCCCAAAAAATAAAACCGGTGACCTTTCCAGTCTTAAAAACTACCGGCCGATTTCGTTAGGGACCGTCATAGGTAAAATTCTGGAAGGGTTATTATATCCCAGTATTCGTCATAACATAAAGCTAAATGATGCGCAGTTTGGTTTTCGGCCAGGACTCTCGACGGACGCTGCTGTCGTCAGCCTCAAATCGATAGTTAACTACTACACAAACAGAGGAACCTCGGTTTATGCTTGCTTCTTAGACCTAAGCCATGCCTTTGACTTAGTTAACTATCAGCATCTATGGCAGAAACTAAAACTTTCTAATGTACCATCAAAAACGGTGAATCTGTTGAGATACTGGTACGAGAACCAAACTAACTTTGTGAAATGGGGTAACACCGTCTCTAATGATTATACTCTGGAGTGCGGCGTGCGTCAAGGTGGGCTGACCTCTCTGGACCTTTTTAACGTTTACGTTAATGACCTAATTGAGTAACTCAGAATTGCAAGGCTTGGTTGCCATATAGGCAAAACGTGCGTGAATAATCTAAGTTACGCTGACGACATGGTTCTTCTGAGTCCCTCAATTAGAGAATTGAAGAGATTATTGAGCATCTGTGAACGGTATGCAATGGAGCATGGCATCATGTATAATTCGAGGATTCCGCTGTATTCTTTGGATGGTGTATCGATCTAAAGAGAATTATGAGATAGAATAGTTTAGGTACTTGGGGAATATTCTTACGTCGGATCTACGCGACAACCTAGATATAGAGCGTGAACGTAGGGTTTTGGCTGTTCGGTGTAATATGATTGCACGTCGTTTCCGGCGCTGTAGTCCTGATGCTAACCTGACGCTGTTTCGAGCGTATTGTCAGTGTTTTTACACGTGTCAACCGTGGTGTAACGGCACAAAAAGTGCACGTAGTAGCATCAGAGTGCAGTATAATAACGTATACCGCATAGCCGTAACCGAAACTGCCTAGGTAGTAGGTACTGCAGTGCATCAGTCATGTTTGCCTACGCCAGAGTCCCTGACTATTTCGCGATTGTTAGGTCGTGGGTTGCGGCATTTTGGTACCGCAATAGGAATTCGGACAGTGAGATTCTAAGGATCTCTGAGTGCACTAAAAACTCCATTGTTAAGTACTGGCATGCCGTGCATCGCGACAGCAATCATAAAAACACATCTCATTTCTTCGCAAATGAGTTGTGCAATAGTTTAGTTTAATTATGTAATCTAACATAGTTTTAAGGATAAATTGTTTCTGACAATAATATAGTAAGGAATTTGTAATTTTCTGCTATATCTCTTTTGTATGGACTTTTGTTGTCTGAAATAAATTATTATTATTATTATTATTTCTTCTGTAACTCACATAAATGAAGTTTAAGATAAATTAACACTACATGTTAAAGGAGTTGTTAACAATAAATTGTATTCTGTATATTCTATATTTTGATAGTGATTGTCTATAATTTTATAACAACGTACGATGTACGATGGTGCGGTAGTATTATATACAGATTGTACGATAATTTTCATAATGATGCAGATAATTATACTTAAGTTATATGCTTACATCGCCAATGCGCCATCAACCTTGGGTACTAAGATGTTATGTCCCTTGTGCCTGTAATTACACTGGCTCACTCACCCTTCAAACCGGGACACAACAATACAAAGTACTGCTGTTTTGCGGTAGAATATCTGATGAGTGGGCGATAACGACCCAGACGACCACCACTCGGTGGTAGAGCTTTGTGCAAGCTTAGTTCTACCACGAGTTTAGTTCTTCTTCTCTCAATCAAGTATATAAAAATATAATTCAGGGTTTATATGGAAGTTTTTATGGTAAGGTAAATGTAAAACCATAGTTTGCTTACAGTTTTTTGGATGTTTGGTATTTTATCACACATGATCAGGGTTCTAATGAAATATATAATAAAAGTGGACTGTACATAGTGGCGTCTAATTAAACAAAACGTTATATCTTATTTTATGCCTAGCGAACAGATTGATAACAGCTAGGGGTGACCGGGGACGAAAGAACATACAATAGATTAGATCATAAATTTATCCAATAATATTATAAGAAATGAATATTTGTAGAGTATAGACAAAACTGTATTTTTGTGTTCCGGTTTGAAATGTTAGTGAGCCAGTCACTACACTAAGTACTTAGCGAACAAGTGACTTAGAATCTTTTTGTCAAAGGTTGGTAGCGCATTGACGATGTAATTAATGGTTAATGTTATCTTAGAACGCGAATGTCTGTGGGGGTTTGTGATAAATTACAATCTGGTCGCTGATCGTTTTTAAAAAAAGATGTAGGTGGACTGCGATTGGGATTGCCGAAAATCGAAGTAAAAGTACAATGTCTTACATTTTTACCATATCCAATATGGGTATCATATAAATATCACAAGGTAGATCTTTATCATAATCCTGTTCAGTCTGGATGGGAAGGTGGTATCGTAACGCACACGCACACAGGTAAAAAGTTTCAAAAGTAATTATAAAAATATGTAATGAGTATGTATTTTAAAAGCTTAATTTCGATTCCAATGCAGATTGCATGGGAATCGAAATAATATTGCATAATGTTATTAATTACTTGTTTCTATGGTTTGCGTGAAATTATACTCAATATATATTCTTGGAATGCATTTCACTGATTAGAACGTGATTATTATTTCAATGAAAAATGTTAGTGTTCGTTTATATTTATATTATATTCAATGGTTGGTAAGATATGTGATTTTCTAAAATTTGTTTTAATTCGTTTGTCACATGTGACATTTCCATTATATCTGTAGTACAGTAACAGCCCAGCAATACAGTACAGTGAATGCCCCACTGCTGGGCTAAGACCTCCTCTCCTTTTTGAGAAGAAGGTTTGGAGCCTATTCCACCATGCGGCTGTAATGCGGGTTGGTGAAATACACAATGTGGCAGAATTTCATTGAAATTAGCCACATGTAAGTTATCTCACGATGTTTTCTGTCGCCGTCAAGCACGAGATGAATTATAGATAAAGATTAAGCACATGAAAATTCAGTGGTGCTTGTACGGGCTTAAGCCCACGATCATCGGTTAAGATTCATGCGTACTAACCACTAGGCCTTCTTGGCTTTTAATACTTGTAGAGCTATTCTAAAAGAACAAACTCGAAACTTACTCAGAACACGGTCGTGAAATGTCAGAAAATAATTTGCGATAATGTTGAATAAGTATAATATTTAAAAAAAAATACGTATCAAAGTAATGTATCACCGTAAGTCGATTTTCAACGTTTAATCAGTGAGACAAGAAATTAGTTCTTATGTAATAGCAATTACTATTGTTCGCGGTGCATCAATTTAATTAAAATTAAACGATACTGCAATGCCAACTGATTACTTATTTTAATAAAATTATTTTCAGTTGGAAAAAATACAATTTCTTCATTTTTTATCATTATTATATTTTCTGTATTATATATATTTTGTCTTATTACCAAATCAATTTTATTCGTAACACAAAAAGTCAATAATAGCTACCAAAAAAAAAGAAAATCGGTGGATAAACAGACTTGAAAATCGTACTATACCGTTTTGTCTTAGCCTGTTTATATATAGATAAGACCAAATTGTATTAAAATAGTTTAGTTTCGAATATAACACAGCATTTAACATAACCATTAACTTTAAAATGTCGAAGTACGTGTAAAACTATGAAAACAATCAACTTGAATACATCGTCAAAAAATAGTTTCAAGTTATGCGAAACCCTTCACTCTTTGTAAATAATGGGAACATTTGATTAATATGATCAATGGTAGAGACACGAGGGCGTTCTATGAATCCTAATGTTCCTCAATATACCGCTAAACAAATTTAAATTCTATCTTTGCTTCGCACTGTCAGTGAAAATGTTGGAGTACTCGCCATCGGTCTACCAATTAGATTTAGCTTCAAAATGAACGTTACAACACGTTTAAAGTTTCGTTCAAAAAATTTCGTTCAACGCTTCAAAAGTTTATTTTACTTTTTGTGACAAATGTTTGTGATTCAAGAACGTTGCTGGAATGATTCGTTTGTTGTTCCTTATTTGTACAGGTCTGTGATTTTTTTTTATTATATTGAATAAAAACCAAAACGGATTCTATTAATAAAAATATCGCTTAAAATTAAATTTATAATTTTACATTGATTATAAATTATTAACCAAAGTATTTAATTCACAGCGCATTTATGTAAGAACAAACTCGAAACTCATCCCATAACACAACGGTGAAATGACAGTAATTAATATGCTATCTTGACTACTAGCTGATGCCCGCGGTTTCGCTCGCGCATATTATATATCTATACTAATATTATAAAGAGATGAAATTTGATTTATTGGATGTTTCTTTGGTCGTAGCATAATGTTATATAGCCTAAAGCGTGCGATAAATGGCCTATCAAACACAAAAATAATTATTCAATTCGAACCAGTAGTTCCTGAGATTAATGAAATCAAACAAACTAACCTTTATATATTAAGTATAGATAATAATTATACATACTATTATATTTGAAGGGATTTCTTAGAGTATCACTGTCGGTTTTTATTATTTCACGAGTGAGATACGAAATGAGTTCTTACATAATGGCACTGCTATCCTTTTTTTGGTTTGTGTTATTGATGGTCTCTAATTAATATAAATAAATACAATAAACCGAAATTGATGTTAAAAGTGAAGTATATTAAATGCTTCCAATTTAGACTAGTATGTAAAAACAAATAACGCCTGCCTCAACCGTGTTAACTGTGATTAACTTGGTGGTACAGCTTTGTGCAAGCACGTTTGGGTAGGTACCACCCACTCATCACATATTCTACCGTGAAACAGCAGTACTTGCTATTGTTGTGATCTGGTTTGAAGGGTGAGTGAGCCAGTGTAATTACAGGCACAAGTGACTTAACATCTTAGTTCCCAAGATTGGTGGCGCATTGGCGATATAAGCGATGGTTAATATTTCTTACATTGCAAGGGCGTTGGTGACCACTTACCATCAAGTGGCCCAGATGCTCGTCCGCCTACCTATCCTATAAAAAAATACAAAAGTAACATGTTTGGCTTGATCAATGTATGTGGAAGTGGTCCAACTATTTACTTATACATTATAAAGAAGAATTAGTAAAAGCAAAGTGCAAATATACAATGCATTTAAAGCTACTGACGTCTTACTGCACTCATTCCATCAACACCATAAAAACTGATGTTAATCAATAAAATGTAAAAAAATAGCAACAGTGTTAGATTTACAGGAATTAAAATTATCTGACGGAACCAATTAAGCGGCTAACCACTAAAACACGAACGTGTAGCGAGATGCTTAAGATCCGGACGTTTCTGTAAATTATAATATTAATATAGTTTTTTATAAATATTAATTATCGCGATGGAGGTGTATGCATCGATGATCGCTCGGCCTGACCTTTATTAACATACTTTCAAAAAGTCAAAAATCAAAATCCTTCATTCAACATAGAAGCATTAAATTTAGGTACTTATTGATTGTCAAATTAGAAACTACCACCGGTTCGGAAAATAAATACCCAGACCTGAGAAGAACTGGCGAAAGAAACTCAGCGAGTTTATTTTTTGTTATCATGGCTGGTATACAAATATTCAATATGAAAAAATAGCAGGCGATCGTTTCATTCCAAAGCTATCATCCATAAATCCACTAATTGTATTTACCTTTTGCACACAAGCGTTCCTTAACAGTTTTTTAAAATTTAACAACAGAGGCATTTTGACCTTTCTGAGATCCTGTTGTAAAACCGCCCATTGCCCCACAAAAGAGTTACTGACTCTATGCAGTCAAGTAACAGGAGTAATTAGTTTGTGCTTATACAGACAGGTAATAAATATTTATTAATTATAAAACAACATTTGATGAAATATTATATTTATTTATAAATTTAATAATTGAATTTTGAATATGTTAACACTAAACATATTACAAACACACTTTGTAAAGGGTTTGATGGTAAGTTCATGTAAGTTCAATACAATCAAAGTAACTTTCATACTTTCCAAATTAGAGAAACTAAGTTCGTATTTTATGGACACATGCATCATCTTTGAATGTTAATTTGTAGATACAAATCTTTGATTGTCATTTCCGACGTGAGTTCCTAATTTTGACAATGTGTCGCACATAAATTAATTTGTTGATTTGTCATTTACATATGCATAACACGATTGCCTTTTTGATTTAGTAGCTAGTTACTAGGCTGTAGTTCCTGATATAGTGGGTTCAAATCCCAGATCGGATCAATATTCCCGAGTTTGACAGGTCAGCAGTGCTTACACTGACATGCTTCGTAAATCGGGAAGCACGTAAATTCACCGCAGAACATGGTCATGACATGAAATAGAGACTTTGAATTTAATTAACTATTTTAAGAAAACATCATAATCGAATATCGTCATAATACGTCGGTTTTCGACATTTCACGTGTTGAATACGAAGTATATTACTGCAGGATTCAGTGTATAGAAACTGAAAGGTATTGAAATAATATTATATTTCATGATTATGAGAAACATAAGCAACATTGAAATATATTTGAAGAATATTCATATATTCAATCATATCAAAATATTGTATCTACGTCAGGTTTTTAGCGATGCAGAGGGAATAGTGCAAGCATCTTGGGTACAATGACACAGTATAATCTTTTAGACGGATTTTTCTATAAATTTGTAATGTATAGATTATTTTTAGTTTATTGTAGTTGTCTTAGGATATATTATAGGATATTATAAAACACAGTTTTATTATTTTTACTATGAAAGTGTTTTTTATTAATAATAATAGTTTGTGTATATACGATGAATAGTAAAACCATTACCGTGGTCAAACTCAATCTAAACATAGCGAATACTTAACTGTTTTATGAAGTAGGTTCTTTGACTGATAAGTAATGTTAAACAGAAAACACTAATGCTTCGACGGTTAAACTTACGGAATTCTATTCGAGAGTTTGCGTGCTTAAAGCTGATCGAGCTTCGTTGTTCGATGTGTTTTATTTAATTTTCCATTTAGTAGAGCATGAAGACTTTCATAGAATACTTAAGTATTGTAGTTTTAAACACTTAATTTATATGTATGTGTAATATTGACCCAAGTTAACTGGTGACGGCGAGTGATCTAAAAGAGTGACATCTTTGATCTGATCGTTGTTAAGGATTCGACAAGAAATGATTTGAATGAGTATAACAGTGTAAATGTCTAAAGTCTGGTTAAAATATTTTATAAATGATTTCTGTTTTGCTTATGAATAGTAGAATTCCCAATTGACGTTTCAAACTTTTCAAATCTTCTTATTTTCATCTGCAACTTGCAAGGCAATGGTATATAGAACGAATGTTACCGCTTAACATCGGGTTTCCTATTTTGCATGACCGTCTTCCTAAATAGATTTAAACTCTGATTAGCAAGGATTTGTTATAAGAAACTTACATAAGATGATCTGATGCTAATGCTTTAAAAGTAATTATGGTAGCTTGTTATCGAACATGTCGATATTACGACGTGTCGCACGATTACCGTTTGTCAACGCTGATTGACGTGTCTGGTATCAACAGCATACAGTGAGTTAACAGTTGATTGGTATTGTCAATCATTTTGGTCGCTTTTGTGTCTTAATTTTATTTTAACTGTTCTAAATATTTATCTTATAAATAGTTATTATGAATATATTCAACCCACCCAATAGTACTGTTCGTATAAGTACTAAAAGTTTTGCAAATATTAATTTAACAGCATCTTGGTTCCCAAGTTTGGTGGCGCATTGGCGTTGTAAGGAATGGTTAATATTACTTACATCGCTTATGTCTATGGGTGGTGGTACACTGACCATCAGGTGGTCCATTTGCTCGTGTGCATACTTATTTTATAAAAAAAACTAAATTACTTCGTTGTAAAATATGGATTAAATAAAAGCTTGTTTCTTTATATATTATTATATATTTACAGACGAGTAACACAGCCTTTTAGTGTATCTTATCTTACTTTATCTTTATATGTCTGCACTTATTAGAATGCCTCGTTGGTGTAGTGGCTAGATATAAGGCCGCTGATCCGGAGATCCTGAGTCAATTCCCAGGTCGGGCCAATAAAAAAGTTATTAGGATTTTCTGCTAGAAAATTCTCAGTAGCAGCCCGGAGTCTGGAAGTTGGAAGTGGGTAAATTCCGTGCCACGGAAAGCACGTAAAGCCATTGGTCCTGCGCCTGAACTCCTTAAGGTCGTGTCGCATTGCTGTCCCGTGGGATTATGAGAGCTGAGGAATAGAGAGTGCACCTGTGTTTGCGCACACACTTGTGCGCAAACACACGCGTATAATATGACTTGCGCAGTTGCCTATCTCTGGAAACATCAAACTAATTTTTTGGATTATTGATGTTAAAAACTTGTTATTACAATAATTTAACTTACCTACTAATAATATTTGTTTTCAGTACTAGCAGTGAAATCAATAAAATGGGAGGCCCCAAAGCCTTATGATCCAGTGTGGTGGGCCAGCGTACAAAGCCATGCTCCGGTGCCACCACTAAGTGAGACACGACTGTCGTGCTGCTTTGATGATAGTGATGTTGAATTCAGACTTTTTACAAGGTACCGTTTAGTTTTTATTAAAAAAAATATAGGAACGTATTAGGTACGTTGAGAAAATTGCCATGTCGTGATGATAAGTGTGAAACATTGGCAATCCAAGAAGTATAAAATAATCCTTAAGCCGTTAACGCGACCCACGATTAGGTCAAGATGTTGTATTAAATCTCTCGTGCATATTATGACACCCTTCAAATAGAATCGCAGCAATGTATTGCACCGCATATTGATGCTGGCCCAGGTGACCTGCACGAAGGTAATATTTCTTGCAACGTCAATGTGCTCTGGTGCCTATGGACGTTGATGTTCACTAACCCCTGTCCGCTTACATATTACAAATAATTAAAATTAAAGTCGAATAAAATATTAAATAATAATATCAAACGCCCTCAGTTATTATCCTTAGTAGGAAATGTTGAAACTACAACTATAAAAAAGGCAGCACCTCTGTAAATTAGTGTAGTTATTTTACGGATTTTTTATGGTAGTAAGACAGATTGATCATATTATAATCATTATCACTTATTAAGATATATTAACTTTATAATTGAAACATATTACTAAGATAAAAAGTATGATTCTATGTTGAATGCGCAAATTTTAAGAACTATTAGTCCAATTCGAATTAGTCTTTTGCTTTTGATAGGCTATTTTTTGAGAATGGTTTCAGATTACATATTATCATTATGCTTCACCGGAGCGGAGAAATACTGCTTAACGTAGGGGAAACTGCGTGAAGTAGTTACTAATAAAGTATTATTATAATGTAAACGGGGTGACTGTCTTCAAAATTAAGCCATTACAGAATATGGAATTTCGTTTCCAAAAGTATGTCAGTGTCGAAAATAATTGATGTTAACTAGCCAATATTACAATGTCTTAAATTCGAGTCGCATAGTCGAGGTACAGTCAGGACAGGATCCAATTGGATTACAATAATAGACTAAAAAGAAATAGTGTTTAATCTTTTCACTTGAATTGGTGTATCATGGACCATGTATAGTTAGCTATTTAGGTTAGTGTACACCCTGATAGTTTGAATTTTGATACTTTAAAATACAGTGATAATTTTTATGTATTCTCTAACGTAAATCTATATATTGCAGACGGAACCCCTTCAACTACCAAGTTCTCAAAACTAACGATTCGTTCAATCTGCACAGCTCAAACTTTAACTTTAATAACAAGGTGAAAGTTTTAGCTCACGGCTGGCTCAACCACGGGGACGGACCTATGCCAGAATCTATTAAAGAAGGTACTGTCGGCTTTAAACTTTCTTTGACTTTTGTTTCGTGTGATATAATTTTAAAAAAGTAAGATCGATTCACTTGTTAGAAGTTAATTATTTTTATGTCAATAACTAGCTGAAACCGAAATTCGATCTTTAAATTTTACTCTTGTTGGGCCCAAAAATGTTGTAGTATAAAAATGTCTTAACCTTTTTTTTCATTCGATCCTTCAATTCAGAGTTAAGATGGATGGGTTTGTGCTTATCTTGTTGGCTTCCACTCGCTCATTATATTTATTTTACCGCCAATGCCTTCAATAAATAATGTCTGTGTTGCCGTATTTTTGAAGAGCGAGTAAACCACACAGGTTTAACAAACGCATAAGAGCTCTAAAATCATGGTTGGTAGCGCATTGACGTTGTTTGTATATAATATAAATTATTTAATTCAAACTAATTAATCCATCAAATAGTACATAATATGCGAAAATATTATTTAAATAATAAAAAAGACATTAGATAGACTTATCAACCACTTTTACACAATTATCCTCTTAAAGTATTTTCAATGCCCGTCTCATTTATTCAACTATTGTACGTTCAATTTTATACTTTGAAAACGCAATGAATAATGTTGGATCCTTTGTTAGTACCTATTTAATAATAATAGAACTCAAATACCATTACTAGAGCAAGCGGAAATAATTATTTCGAATTGTACCTACTCTCGATATATGGGGATAGTTAATAAGCCAATTACCAAAGCCCTTGCTAATCTATATCTATACTAGTATTATACATATATACGAAAGTAAATCTGTCTGTCTATTTGTTACGCTTTCACGACAAAATCACTGAATCGATTTTGATGAAATTTGGTATGAAGCAAGCTTGAACCACAAGGAAGGTAGTTTTTTAAAGTAAGACTTGCTGCCAGTTTGAGTGGGATCACATACTCACACAAGCGGGCGAATTCGCAGCCGAAAACTACCTGAAAAATAACTTAACGGCATTGGGACTTATAATATAATCGAATTAAACAAATATTTAATACGCTTATTATAAAAATACAAATAAATGAAGTTGAAGAGTCGGTCTGGGATTTTAAAAAGGCAGTATTTTCAAGTCAATACGGCTTCTTGCAAATAACAAAAACAAATATTACCATGTTTTTTATATTCATTCTTCGTCCGTTTGTTCGAGGTAAGTATAAATACAAATGTTAATAGCACTGAATTATTATAGAGAACATTAGTTATACAGTTCATGTATTAAAAAGAAAAATATTTTTTGGAAGGAACTTCGGGGGCGTTCTCAGAAGAATCCACGAAATTTTCATCACAATATGATCAATAGCTTACCCACTCATAACCGTACCTAACCCATAGAGGACAAACATACAGACAATCATTTTTATTTATATATATTAAAATGAATGAGTTTAATTTTTTTTCGCAATTAATCATGTTACTTAAACTGCATAGTAGGTTACTATTTTCACCTTATTTCGTATCGAGTTAAAAAATTCAGCCTGTTTCGTAGATTACTTAATGTGAACTCGATACACATTTCGCTCTGAAACCGGAGCTGTTTCAGGAAACAGAACTAAGCGACGGAAGGTCGCAAAGTGCTGTACCGTTGGTCGGCTTTTATATCTTTAATGTAAATTGCTTCTCGTCATTACGATCTTTACAGCTTTGGTCTATATAATTCACGGATAAAAATAAGAGTGATGTTACTGCAAGTTACGTTGGGTATAAATTAGCATAGTAAAGAAGAAAAAATATTTTCGGCTGAGTTAGAGCCGAGATGGTGCCTAATGCCTGCCCTCCCACCCCGTAGCCGTGGATGAAATTAGTTTGTGTGTAATGTGTATTACTCATCTCGTGTTCAGCATCATGTGGAAACCTGCGTGTGTATGACTTCAATTAAACAAGTCATACACACCCAGGTAGTAATAAATAACGGCTTTAAATACATTTTAAATCAGGAGGTTCAGTTTCTCGAGCTTGGGACTTACTTATCAAAAACAATAGACATAATTGTCCATCTAGGGGTCTATGTGACGCATTGTTTAATAAAAGAACTAGTTAGATGCATGGTTTTTATAATATATACGAGTACTAGATATATTTAATGTTTATGTTATTGTATATATTTATTTTAGACAATGCTATCCACCGCCTAAAATAATAGCTGTAAACAAATATGTACGTAAATTTTAAGTTGTTTAAAAGACTCAAATATTAATGAAATAAAGACTAAAAGGAACTTCATAATCTAAATAAATGGGGAATGACTTTTTTAAATGTTACCGGAATAGATAGACGTTCAAAATAAAAAAAATTGTAAATAGTCATATTAACTTATAAAAAGGAAGTTATTTTGATATCACAGATGGGACACTCCAATATGTATTTGTAACGAATAAAAAAAAAAAAAAAATAAACATTATTTTTTCCAGCATATCTGAATGTTAGCGATTTGAATATAATCGTTGTGGATTGGGGAAGGCCGGCAAATGTGAACTATATCTGGGCCAGTTACAATGTTGCCATGGTTGGGAGGCTTCTCACCGAGTTCCTCAATTTCTTGATTTGTGAAGGAGTTTCGATGGACAACGTACATCTCATTGGTCACAGCTTAGGCGCTCATGTCGTTGGAATAGCTGGGGCTTATGTCAAACAAGGACCTATTGACACTATAACAGGTAATATCAGTCTTATTAGAATTGAACTGACTTTTTCATTGGTCTAATGGTTAGTTAAGGCAATTGTAAAATGTTAGTGGGTTGATCCGTCAAGCAAATCCTAGCAGCAGTCCGTTGCGGATTAATAAGCGTGCACTTATTTTTGCGCATATTTGATTTAAAATGCTCAATTGCCTAGTTTTGAAATCGGCCGGGGGTCCTCCCCGGCCGATTTCAAAACTATCATCATTTATTCGTAATCAAGATAAGTTAAAAAATTAAAAATATTCACATACCTTTATAATATGTGTTGTATAAATTGAACATCTCTGTAATTCTATCATAATAATAATGAATAATTCTTACATTATTCTATATATATGTACATACATTTTATTTAATGCACCTTCTGACTATCTATGCTAATTTGAACGCAAAATGTAACAAGCAATTAAGCATTTGTCATTTTTAATGAAGGATAACCATATTACAATTGAAGTGAATTTCATATTAACGTGAAAGGTTAATAAAAATATAAAAAAACTCATAATCACCTCTTAATCCGATCTTTAATTAAGATTCAGTTTAAAATCAATTTTGTAAAAATATCGTCCTACTTTAATATTAATTCGCCAACGCAATATCTCACAGTGGCTATTATTAAAGCGATTTTTCTTATTAAAATGGCAAATTTTAATGAAACATTTGAAACAAGAAAATTTTATGTCCGGTGTATATTTTTCATATTTCGCCTTGAGTAAAGAGAATAAACCTTTCTTTCGTTACTATTAAGATTCCCATCTTACATTTCCATTTTAAAAATAAAGAACCACAAGTACGTGTGGTTTGAATGAGAAAATATTCAAAAGAGTAGCTGAATCGTCATAGAAAGGTAACGCACGGTACCTCTGTCATTACTTAGTGGTTTGTATGCTTTTGTCCGACTATAGTTGGAGTATTGATATATATACAGTGGTGGTCGTATAATTAGAAACACTACCAACGGTCCTTGACATTATGTAAGATAGTTCATCGCAATCGTTTTTATTTTGAAATTAAACAATAAATAAGACAACAATATGTTCAACGATTTATTATTTATTAGAAAAACAATATAAATCCCATTACACAAGTGCAGTTTCAATATTACATTACAAACGGATCAACATTTAAATCAGTTTTAAGGTATGAACAATAATGGTCAACTAATTAGAAACAACAACAAAAAATTATAAAAAACAATATTCTTTTAAGTATTAGTTATTAGTATTGGTATTTACGAAATAGCTACTATCCATGTATGTGTATATATATGTATATATATATATATATATATATATACATATATATATATTATTCACATATATATAATAGCTCTGTATTTTATTTTATTTTTTGTCGTTATATTTGTATGTATCTATATTTTTCATAATCAATTACCGCCTTCACGAATTTCCGCTTAGCCTAAAGGTTGACTGGTAGAGAATGCCTTTAGACATTAAGTCCGCCTTTTGTCAAACTACACAATGTGGTGGGCAAAAAAGTTTTAAATAAATAAATAAATAAATATCCACAGCCTACCAATAGTTATAATTAATATTTAGTGGTGTATCCCGTATTTTCAATAACAGCACTGCAACGACGTGGCATTGATTCAACCAATTTCATACATTTTTCTAGGGGTATTGAATTCCATGCTTCAACAAATGCTTCATATAGTTCGTTTTGACTGGTGTTACGTTTGTTTGAGACTATATTTTTAACAATATACCAGAGATTTTCTATCGGGCTTAAACCCGGACTATTGGCTGGCCAGTCTAAAACGGATATACGCTGTTCGCTAAGGAAACATTTGACGCTATTGGCCGTGTGTTTAGGGTGTTTATCATGCTGAAAGATCCAGGTTACAGGCAAATGATCCGAGTAGGGAATCATTGTGTGCTCTAAGATATTTTTTTATTGCCATTTATCCATTGTACCTTCAATCTTCCGAACGGGTCCAATGTTACCGCCACCGTGCTTGAAGGAGTATATCCTTGTGTATTTATAATTAAAAGAATTGTTTACAGGACGTCTAACATAGCGCTTTCCATCGGAATTTACCATATTTATTTTTGTTTCTTCTGAAAATAACAATTTTTTCCATTCTCGTACCGTCCAATTAACATATTTTTTAGCGAATAATAATTGCTTCTCTCGGTGTTGCTTGGTCAGAAGCGGTACCTTTCGAGAGATTCGTCCAAACAATTTAGCTTCCACTAATCTTCAGCGTATCAGTCTTGACGAGATCTTTCTCGGGTCATCAGGCGAAAAAGCTTTATTTTTAATTTGGTTGAGCCTTTACTTGGGTCTTTTTAGCAACACGAACGATTAGCGTATCTTCTTTGGGAGAGTATTTTCTTGGCCGAGCCTTTCTAAGAACATTTTCCCAGGTGTTTTATAATGAGCAATTGCATTAAAAACTTTCTTAACAGAACAATTTAAATGCTCAGCTATTCTTCTGTACGCCCACTTATGATCTATATGTAAATTAACAATTAATTGCCTAGTTGACGCGTCACTACTTTTATTTTTGCCCATTTTGAACAAAATAAAATTCAGATTAAATTTTGAATTGCCGCCAAAATAATAGAAAAAGCCAAGAAAGAAATGTAATTCTCCAGTTTCAAAAAAAGAACGAGCTATGGATGCTTTTTTAAAATGTTTCTAATTAGGCGTCCAAGCGGCCAGTAACAGAAAATAAACTCCTACATGTGTAAGACTCATTTTGTCATTAAAAGTAAGATATGTTTTATATTTTATGCATTTAATGAGTTTTTTATTTGAGTGGCTATATTATTGCATGTTTATTAATTATTGAATGTGTATATTTTTTACGAGCATTTGTACATTGAAGTTATACTTTCTTTATTCATAAGAAGAGCTTCTAATTATATGACCACCACTGTATATATACGCGACGAAATATTGGTACAAGGCTAACAGGCTTAGTATAATGACCACAGGCTTTTAAACTATTCCTAAGTAGTTAATTTATGTGAAACCTTTTTGTTTATCCGCGAGTTAATCCTCCACGCATACATTGCGAGTTAGCGAAGCTCGGTTAACAATGAATTAACTTGTTAAATAATAAAGTGAGGTACGAATTAAGTAAATATTTTATATGAATATAATTTCAAGTAAATATTAAATAATGATTCAATGCGGGTGAAATATGAAATGTAGTAATTCATTTCAAATATAAAAGCATTAAAAAATAGTCTTTATTCCATATAATGACATAATTAACTGATGTCCTAAGAGTGTGGATGTGTTTAAGACATCCAAACAAGTTCTCACTTTTATTAAAAGTAAAAAGTAAATAGTACCATTAAAGTAAAAGCGGAACTGTTTAGAAATGTTGTCGATGAGCTTAACTTTTAATAATATATCGTGCAGATATATTTTTATTAAACACATGTAAATATAGACAATTATCCATATACAATAAATATTTCTATATATTTATAAAATAATAATATATATAATATCGTGGGACATTATTCACGGCCATCTGATACCAAATTGTGCAGAGCTTGTACTATGGAAACCAGACAACTGATATGCTACATAAACTAGTTTTTTTTTGTAAATACATACTTATATAGATAATTACACCCAGACTCAGGACAAACAGACATGTTCATGCACACAAATGTTTGTCCAAGTGTCTATCAACCACGTCAACCGTCTCGTTTATATTTATAGACAGGTAATTTAAAACTGAGTAAAAATTGAACGCATCACGTTACGTTCGCACAACGAACTCATAAGTTAAACTTAGTTCAATTGTAGGTTTAGATC
This sequence comes from Nymphalis polychloros, assembly GCA_905220585.2. NCBI lineage: Eukaryota > Metazoa > Arthropoda > Insecta > Lepidoptera > Nymphalidae > Nymphalis > Nymphalis polychloros. The sequence continues at coordinate 10,890,376 of HG992243.1, read as the reverse complement.
CAGCGTTACCATTGTTTACACTGGGGAATAAGGATGCACGTCTGGACAAACACGATGCACGGCACGTTGAAGTCATTCACACTTGCGGGGGTTATCTCGGCTTTGCTTCGCCATTGGGGCACATTGATTTTTATCCCAACGGCGGTACTCGACAGCCAGGTTGCGGATTAGATTATAGAGGTAACTTATTGAGATGATAAAGTTATAATAATATCACTATTTATTCAAAAAGTAATTTAGTAATTTTTATTCAATTATTCTGTAAGAAAATTTCACTGAATATAATTGAATTACTGAAAACATATTATACGAATAATGACCACATAGAATGGCAGAAAAAATGCTTGCAGCATTTATCTTTTATATTATAAAATTCGAATTCTTTTTTTTTTCATAGAAAAATATCATAACCTGTATGAGTAAATTATATAGTGTGTGAGTATGTGTAATTGTTAATATGAATCTATATAATATAAAACTTTTTAAGCTAAATTTCATAAATCACTGTGAGATGTCACACAATTCTATATTTATCAGTCTCTGTTGTATATTTCCATAACATTTAAATGAAATAATATTTGATATTCCAGGTTTATGTGCTCACAATCGTGCGCATATGTACTTCGCGGAATCTATTACTTCGGCCGTGCCCTTCACAGCAGTTAGATGTGTAGACTATGATGAGCTCTACTATCAAGGAAACTGTAAAGGCACCGGCGAGAAGTTGATTATGGGTGGATTTGACATACATTATGGGTACTTTAAATAATATTAACAAAGATATTTTTTTTTAAGGAAATTTTAAATAAGGCGACATAAGTCGAAATATAATAAATAAATAGTCCTATTTTCTAGATTAGATAGATTGCGAGTTCAAACCCGCGCAAGCGCCAATGAGTTTTAATATTTTTATTTAGAGTTAATGTGGCGTACACTCCATACCTTCTAAAAATGAGAACGTATTACCTTTTCAAGCTAAACGATGATGAAACTTACGATTGTGCGGTTTTTCATCTATAAAACATTTAAAAAATAATCATGATTGAATATTTTGATAAAAATGCTCTTATTTTTATACTTTTGAAACTAATACAAGATTCACAAGGCAAATCTATCATCAAGTTTCATAATACAAAGACCCCGAGCACGCACAATGGCGGCTGAATGTTTGAGATCAAAGTGTATTGTTTCGTTTCAGGAAAGACGGAATTTACTACCTCAAGACCAAAGCGGAGAAACCCTTCGCTTTAGGGGACGTGACCCCATGAGTTAAGGTCACCTTCACATCTTCATCAACGTCGATAAGGGGTTGAAATTTATACATTTGTGTATAATTAATCTATACACTTCATCAATCTTATGTTACCTGTCAAAAAGTAATCGTTTTCATGCATTTCAACTAAAACTTTGTAATCCTGATTAATCCTGAATGCAGATTGAATAATTATAATAATTATTAAATAATTAGTCTTGAATGTAGATTCTAACGATAAGAACTGTCAAGAAACTGAGTAGTTACTGTTTCATAGATAATTAAAAACGATTGATTTATGAAATCGTCGTCGATTTTCTTTGAGATACAATTTTATTGAAATTATTTGCTCCTTTATTTTTATTCGTATGATTAATTTTCTATATTGTATACGATAAAATTTTTTTTTTAATGTAATACAAATTTTGGTTTAAAAGGTAAAGGGATTTCAGACGAACTATTAATAGACTTACATAGTCTACTTAATGACATTGCGTATTTCAATGACTGTGTGGAGGTACCATTAGCGTTATTTATTAATTCCTATTGCCAACTTCGCCTATAAATTAATTTTTCAGCAACATTATGAAGGGTGAAAAAGTTATTCGTTGGGGGCATTAAGTGGGTCAGTCATCGTTTAATTATGTATACCACCCAGTTCATTTTGTTAGGAGTATATTAACTAACTTAAAATAACTATAAAAATGTATATGAAATATTTAAAGTTAAGTTAAATATAAACCATTCTATACATATCTTAATATTCATAATAAACATATTTTATATCAAATATGCTACTGTTTTATCTCCGTGACAAGTTCGTTGTGAACACTTCCCTCTATCACTTCTACTTATGAAATATGTTTGGAATTTGAAACTTGTAAACAGAACCATTAGAGATTTGTAACCACAAATTTCCAGTGAAAAATATGTATCAGTAACTTTTGAGACGACTGGCGAGCGTTTTCGTCTGGAAATGTATAGAATTTGTATTCCCCCTGGCGATGTTCGAGGCACCGTTGGAATAATAACCGAGGACCAAGAAATAATGTGGAATAAACTGCCGCAGTGGAACGTGCATGAGCTCCGATGTTTTCTATGCACTTCGCCACTACACTACATTACGTGTTTCCTTTATTTTTCAACAAACTGCGATGTGCGATTTAGTGTTTGGTTACTCGCCACATGCTTTCGATAATGGAATAATATCGTTGCTTTTTGCTTTTTATCGCCCTGGCTGCAAATAGGCACTAGAGAAATGATTTTGTGTTTACAGAGGTTTCATATTAAAATATAGTTTTTTAAATTTAAAACTTAAAAATAAATCATTTCGATATTTGAACGTTACTGCAGTCTGTACTAGTGTTCTGTCATTTCAAAATTGCCACTTTTTAAAGTATTATCGCTTTTTGCAACTTATCCAAACCAAAATACGCATTTTTTTTATTTATCGATTTTATTTTTAGATTAGATTTTATCGATATAAACAAAAAAAATCGATTCGATCTTCACAATGGGTAAAAATTACAAATTGGTTTATTGTAAGGAGTATTTAAGGTAGCTTTAGTGGTTATTTTTTTTTTACTTCTTTTTGGTACTTCATCTAATTGCTGCTTATCAATTTTTGACATTTATAAACTTGTGAGCGCGTGACTGCGTATATATGTGTATAATCGCAACATCTTGATCCTATTACAATTATTGTTACGTATAAAATTTTTAAACGGTTTATTTTTACTTGTATAGACAATAAAATAGCGTAAGAATACGTATATCTCTCTCTCTCTGGTCGCTCCCTCATGGCTGAGGATCGTGGTCATCGACGGATATGGATGGTATAAACCTAGTGTGGATTATCTGCTGTCACCAATGCCTGTTCATTGCGTCTCTGGCGACCGAGCAATTAAGTTTTGCTCGGTAATATTAGTTACGTATATAAACACAGTTAAATTCGATTTTTGATCATAGTAATCGTAATTTTAAATCAAAAACCGGTATTTACGATTTCGAGTAACAAGCATATTGCAATAATAATGAGTAATTTTATTTTATTTTCTAGGCCGTCAAAGTTGTGTGGATCGTAATGGAAGTTTGTAGACTCACACGGTGGTATTACGGCACGGCGCCATCACCGTACACGGCGTGATTTACATCAGTCCTGCATAGTATTCTTTGGGAGTCTGTCGACGGCACCGGATGTTGTCGCTGCAGTCATTATTTTCGTGACAGCTTAACTACGCTGGTTTGTGAAATGGAAATAAAACATGAAATACGAAATATCTTGATTAATAAAAGGCTTGTAATATGGAATAACGATAGTTATATAATATATAAAAAATTTAAACCTAAATGGGTTGAACCAAAATTTATTAAATTTGTTCTACAATAATGTATTATTTACGAAGTCGTTTTTATAATAATCATGGTATTATTCCTATGAAAGATAACGAGATAAGATCATAGACAGTTTTTAGTGCTTTTTGTAGTTTTGACATATTTCAATAGGTAGTTGAGTCGGTTGTTTGAAAATACTCATACTTAAGTATTTGGTATCGGTTTGAAAATAAATTTGTAAGTATAAGTGTATAGGCTAGGTAGTTATTGCGTTTCGTCGCTGCATGAATTTATTTCTCATTGTTTTGTTATTTTTTTTTTAAAAAAAGGTGATAATAAGTTATTATCTTTTAAATACACAGATTTACCTTTCAGTAATAAAATAAGACACAATTTCTTGTGAAGGTATCGTTTGCAGTCACAATAAATAAAGCATATGGAAAGACATTCAAGTATGTCAGAATAGATTTAAGGTAATGCTGTTTTTTCCATGGCCAATCGTATGTTGCCCTCTTTAGATTCGGGTGCGATAACAACCAATAAATAAAAATATCCTATGACAATAAAACTAAAAATGTTATATATACTGAAATATTATAAGACTGCTCTTAGTAATTTCTTTAAGTTATACGTGAGTGCCCAATAGAAGCCGAGATGGCCCAGTGGTAAGAACGCGTGAATCTTAACCGATGATCGTGGGTTCAAACCCGGGCAAGCACCACTGAATTTCATGTGCTTAATTTGTGATTATAATTCATCTCGTGCTTGACGGTGAAGGAAAACATCGTGAGGAAACCTGCATGTGTCAAATTTCACTGAAATTCTGTCACATGTGTATTCCACCAATCCGCATTGGAGCAGCGTGGTGGAATAAGCTCCAAAACCTTCTTCTCAAAAGAGAAGAGGCCTTAGCCCAGCAGTGGGACATTCACAGGCTGTTACTTTACTATACGTGAGTGAAACCGCGGGCACAGCTAGTATATGAGTATGAAAAAATAATATCAAAAGTATAGAGTAGGCAATCTGGTCTGGTTTTGGTAGTGTTTATAGAAATTAGCTTACGACCCAGTTTTAAGGGGGGAAAAAGGTTTATCTTAAGGTTTCTGCGCTGATCAATGATATTTTAAAATTTTAGGTGATTTGATATTTGAAATGGTTATAAAATAATTTCTATCCATTTGGTAGCACAAATAATACAAATTAATTATAATTAAATATAAAGTATAAGGTGTTTTACTGTATAAATATAGGTACATTTTAATTACTTTGTAAACAAAAACAAAATAAAAGTTACGTTTCTATTAAAAATTATACGTTAACGAATTTATACAAACTATTGCATTTAAATAAATGGAAGAATTGAATTTCAGTGTATTCCTAATCGTTATAAAGTGTATCCGCAATTTATGGATTTAATCTGCTTATTCCGTGCGGGTAAAAACTTACGGCCCTTTTCTTTGTTTTGGCAAAAGTTCAGATGCTGTGTTAAGTTTTATTTTTTATCTGTAGTGATTAATTACTTCTCAATATGATAATGTTTTTAATGAATTAAATTAACTATCTTCCTTAGTTACGAGATAAATTATTAATAAGTTATTTAGGATCATGACCTATTTACATATTATTTTTAACGTAATCCAGAACTCGATTTACATTATTTAATTTATTGCGAAATGAAACTTTCATATTTAAAAAAATATATATATGTTTCTTATTGACTAAAATGTATTTAAGCATATGTTTTTGGTTTTTGTAGGCAAAATCCTAAACACGTAGCACTTTTTTCCGATATACGTTATATAATAAAAAAATTTTATAGCATAAGTAGACGAGCATATGGTAATATGTATGTATGAGCCTGATGGCAAGTGGTCACCAACTCCCATAGACATTGGCATTGTATGAAAAGTTAACCATCGCTTACCAATGCGCCAACAACCCTGGGAACTGAGATTTAATTATTTTTAATTATGTCTCTTGCGCCTGTAATTACACTGGCTCACTCACCCTTCAAACCGGAACACAACAATACCAAGTATTGCTGGTTTGCGGTTGAATATCTGATGAATGGATGGTACCTATCCAGACGAGCTTGCCTAAACTGCTGTTTACGCTGCAAAACGTTTTCTTAATATAAAACAAGTTAAAATACAGTACATAGTTTTGTTTAACATAAGTCGTATACAGCACAAAATTTCAATAGTTGGCACAAGACATAAGAATCCAGTACCCAGTACGATGTGAAAACACGACTGTAACAACTATCCGGTCCATTAAATATATTGTTCTACTTTGGAAACAACGGAATGCATATGCGCACTGTATATTTTTAGTAACAGAAAACGTACTGACTTTTACAGATTATTGCAAAACTTTTTAATTAGTATTTTTTGTAACAATATCTCTTCGCGGTTTTTTTTTCAAACAAATCATTTTAATTAGGTTAGTTATAAATAACTGGAAACTTAAATCATGATTATATAATAAAATTAATATCCTTGGATTGTATTCCGCTAGGGTAAATTTTGCTAGTTTTTCTGGTGAGATGTAATTGAAGATTGGAAGCAGTTTACATCAAAGTTTGCAGACGAGAACAACCGCAGTTTGTTGGATGCCCGATAATGAGATACCCACTAACTTAATATTAGCTGTTGCTTCTGAAATAATTAGTTGGGAGTATTTATTCAATTATTTCTGGATATATAAATATTCTAACGTTTTTTCAATTAGATGGGAATCTAAGTTAAGTAATACACTTTCTGACTTATTTAATTACAACTAAGACTACTTACAAAGAAAGCTTTTAAGGAAACAGCTTGTTGATGTTTCTGTGTTGGGCTAAAACCTCGGATGGTATTGAAATCTTTGGTCAATAATCTTGATCCACTGGGCCATAACGGATCTTATACGGAGTGTATACTAGTTTTGAATTAACAACAAAGAGGGAAGTATGTAATGGCATTTAATTGCAAATAATTACGAGTAAAGGCATTTACTATCATGGCATTTCAAGTTTTAAAATAACTATTTTCTTTTTATAAATATTAGCTATGTTTCTATTATTATTACAATTTTAATTCATTGTTAGTATCTTAGAACATGCTACAAATAAAGTACATAATTCCACAAAGATTTTTCTTCTTTTATTAAATGGTGTTTTTCTAATATCTTAGCAAATATAACCGCAAGTGATGATGGCCTGTCGTAAAAGGTTATACTAAGAAGAGGAGGAGGTGGTCGTAAAACTCTGCAGAATGTGCGTGGCGTTATAAAATGTAGGATAAAATAATGGTCTCGTAATTATAATTATTAGATTAATATATATAACCTGACTGTACATTTTTATCAAAAATCTATGTTCTATTCTATCATTTGTGATATAAATAACGGCTTGAAATTTTATTGTTTATATTTAATTTGTAGAATGATCAAAATTGATCCCTACTAGAAGAGATCCTATATAATATCCTGCCTTTGGCACGTATGAAGAGGCCCTTTGCATAGGTGTGCAATATTTTTTTATATTACATTAATATTTCTTTTTATGAGAATAGTTTATATAGTTATGGTCCGTCTCTATCCTAATAAAAAAGAAGGATGGAAGAGTGCATAACATCGAACTGATTTGTTTTATCCGTGTTGAGGACCCCGATTTTATTAAATAAAAACATTCTTATCACCTCGTTTCCCCAATGTCTGTATATATATATATAGAGGATGTTGCAAGTATGTCAAAAATGTCTGGAAAAAAATTCAAGAGGATCTAAAAGCTCAAGGGGTCAGGGTCATTATCATCGCTAAGACTCTCGCTCTCTAGAGACGATCTCACGACCCTCGAGCTTCGAACGGAACATGGCACGCAAAGTCAGATGCTTATGTTAAAAGGATTCACACTCTCTCTGATCTCATATCGAAGGCATAAGTAACATTTGAAGACTACATTCATGAACGTCTCGGAGACTCTAATTTCAAGTTGGGCAACTAAAAATACACGCTAATTGCAACCTATATTTACGCAATATTTTATGACATAAGTGGAGTGGCAAATGAGCCATTTGCTCGTAAGTCACCAGCACCCATTGACATTGGCGATGTAAGAAATATTAACCACTCCGTACATCGTCTATGCTCCACTAACTTTGGTAGCTAAGATGTTATGGCCTTTGTGTCTGTTACAAAGGCTTAGTCACCCTTCAAGCCGGAACACAACAACACTAAGTTTTGTTGTTTGGCGGTAGAATATCTGATGAGTAGGTGGTAGCCAGACGGGCTAGCCCATAGCACTTACTACGAAGTAAAGTTTATGACACTTTAAACAATTGTGAATGAAAGCTTATTTAATACTTGTGTGAAATCGGACAGAGTCCAATACAATAATTCTAAACCTTTTTTTAATACTGCACACAAACACTGAATCTTTTTATGCAGTAAAGGAAGAAGACTGCCATGTGGTTTCAATTATCACTATCAACACAATTTAATAACAAAAAATAACAACTTATTTTAATTGTTATGAGGAATTCTCGCGTGAACTTGTGACTCGTCGACTCGTTGAAGACTGAATAGCTTCATTCAATTTTCTTTTCTCTCATAAAGTTTCTCGAAAAGTGTCGCGACTCGCTGTAGGCCACTCTACCTTAGTCAAAGGAAACGCAATTTATACTATATGCAGACGTGAAAAATATTCGCATTTCATAAACAAATGTACATTATATTTTACATTTTCTGTTATTATTTTGCACGCCAAAGCATTGTACCTCTCTTGTGGCGTTTCCTTTGTTTCCGTACCAATTAAAAAGCCTTGAATCAAGAACATTTTACTGAATCGGTTGAAGTCTATTTAAATTCTGTAATTGGGACTTAATTACACATGACGGGGCATTTGTAAAAGCGGTCACTGGGGTATAAATCATTATTGTATATCTTGGAATTTTGTCATCGAGTTTTTAAGCGGCGGTACGGTGCGCTTACAAGCTCATCTTGCTAGGTACATATGACGATTTTTATATTTATAGGTAGAATAATGTATCCCAAATATAATTATTCTACTTCTTAACATCAATACTCTCTCCTGCTCTGTTCCATTTTTAAGGGTCAGTGACCTAATGTGATTTAAGGTACAAGGGATACAATTTCTTATATCCCATAATTGGCGGCACATTGATGGCTTATAATGACTGCAGTGCAAATGTGTATGGGTCAAGGTTTAATGGTGGGTGACTTACCATTAAATAATCCATTCAAATTTTAAGATTCGATAGTAATAGTAGAACATATAATATAATTTGACACATAAAAACAGTAATGAGGTCTTATACAATTGGATTTTAAGCAATAATAATAATAACAACAATCATCAATAATTACGAAAAATAAATGAATTACGAAATTAAATAAAGGTAAACAAAGCAGTACACTGTAGTGACATTAATTGACAATTAATAAAACTGGCCAGTTTGACAGATGATGATGAGATGGGATGAACGATGTATTTGACGTTTAATTAAATTCGTTACTTTGTCGTCGTGTCAAGACGGCTCGAATTATTTTGCCAATGTCCCATAAGTCATGTTTGTTGTAAAATGTTTCTTTAATATATTCTGTCTTTTCTCTTCTTACTCGTTGGTAAGGATGGAAATCCTCTTTACGCGTCCAACTCGCATTTGATCGGTTTTTATTTTAAATATGAAGTTGTTTTTGTGTCCGCCTTTATTTATCTTTCACATTACTGACATTGATTGGTCCTTGACGAGATTAAAGGCTTAATAAAATTTAAGGATTTATTAGCATATAAAGTTCTCGTCTAATGGAGGGGTAGTTCGAAGTTCGTCAATTTCAACCACGCTCCGATAATCCCGGTCGACTAAGAGTTAGAAACAATTTTTAATTGTTCCGCTCTACGAATAAAGATTAGAAGGGTTACGAAAAGTTAATCATCTGGTCTCTAAAGGGTGTGTTGTTAATGTGCAAAGTTCGAAACTTTTGTGTTGTCAAAATTTGAGTTGTCAACAAAAAAATAAATATTTTTTTGTAATTGTTTGTGATTTACTAAAGAATAGCAAACAGTCAACATTGAAATTATACTATTCAGCATCAACACGCTTTATAATAATATTAATATATCAACTATTATTATTAAATCCCGTTGTACGTAAACGTAATGGCGTTATAAGTGAGCTGTAAAGACAAATACTGACATAAGATATAAGTATAATAAGAAGCACTAACATTCGACTGTTTTTCAACATTACATATTTGTACGACACACGAATACTTGAAGCTTGGATAAATAAAATAAATAAAAATATACTAGCTTTATCACCCCGTCTATGGCTTCCGCCCGTAATGCCTTTACTGGTCACAGGAGAACGGGTTAATTTTTCGCCCAGAGAATCGAAATTGCGATTCAACGGAGAAATGCTGCCAGCATTTTTGCTAAAATTCCGCGCCGTCATGATTTTTGCAATAATTATTTTAAATCTACTTATTTAAGACTTCTATTACATAAATACATTTTAATCTGCAATAGAGGATAGATTATATCGCGATATGTACAATAAAATTAGTATGTGAGATTTGATTGTAATATTTATTAAGAGTTTTATATTTTGATGTGAATCGTCCATTGACATGCCTTGGGAGCAAGGCCGATTCTTATGACGTGATGGCATGATGCTCTCTCATATCCTCATATCCTATTCTATAAAATTTTATATTATAATAAGAAAAATATATCTAATTTGTTAACGGAACTCTATACGTTTACGTATTTCTCCATATTGCCTTCTGACATAGATTTTTAAGCTTAATATAAATTAATATGTTTACAATAATAAACACCAATTAGACAAATGAAAATCATAATCATTATCAATCATAAAGCAAGCGTCAACCATTAAGATTCACGCTTCTAACCACTGGGCCATCTCGGCTTTTTTAGTGTCCCAAAAATACTTTAATAAATAAATAAAAATTATACTTTAGTGCCAGCAACAGCATTTCTTTTTATACATAATAAATCTAGCCATTAAAGAGCATTTTAACTGAATGTTCTAAAAAATATATTACAGTAGCTGCAATAAGTACTTTATACACCCATCCTTATAAAGCAGTCGATACCAAATGAATACACAAATGTGTAGAGGGCTCTGCCCTATCGGATACTGTAATGTATAAATTAATAAATTTTCATATCATTTAATTTAATTTATGGTTTTCTTTAACCATAAATTATTTCAATTACCATCTATTTCCCGTAACGGTCACATTTTTATATCTAATTATTTTTCTTTAGTTGAAAATAAATTTAGGAAACTTCTGAATTACCAGCCAGCCAACTTTTCAAATTACACTTTTATATTAATATAACAATATATATTCAATAGTTTTTAGTCAAATAAGTATAACATTACTTTGACACATTCAAATCAAAAAGTGTAGTAAATTGTTGAAAAAAATAGGACTAATGACTGTCCATTTTAAAGACAAAGTCAAAGCCAGAAAGATCATAGGAGAAGACCACCTTGATGTCATTTGAAAGATTAAACAAAATCAGAGAACTGGATGTTGGAAACGTAACGAGATAATTGAACTGTTATACTTTCGACACATAAAACGAAGATGAGATAGGGATGAATGCATTAGTACAGTTCGTTAAACAATGAAGTATTCTTTTCATTTTCATTAACGTATTCGAGTATTTTGAAAAAAGTTTCTGTTAACTTGAAATCAATTTTGTAATTTTGTTTATAGTGACAGATTTTAAATATTTATTTAATAGCTATCTCAGTTATTTAATCTACTTATAATTTTAGGTTATTTGTACTTAAGCGTGGTATGGTGAGTTACTAAAAACATAATTCATACGTTCAAATTCATCAAATAAGTTCTAATAGATAATAATCATTTAAAATAAAAATGTCCAATAAACTAGATATGAAGAATTCATCAGTTAACACAAGTATTTGAACGAATAAAATATTTATTAAACAAGTATGATATGGTAAATTGCATTTACCGGATAATAAAATAATAAAACCGGACTTTTTAAATTTGGCTTGAAGCACACCTTAAAAAAGACAACAATATCCAAAACTTAACAGTGTCTTGGATCTATACTCGTACGTACTACGTACACTAATATAATCCTAACTAATATTATAAATAGGAATGAGTTTGTTTGTTTGTTTATTTGTTAGGCTTTCACAATTAAACCGTTCAACCGATTTAAAAAAATCTTTATCTAATGGAAAGCTGCATTATCAGCGAGTAACATAGGCTGCAGTTTGTCTGACAGTATGACGTTCGGAAAGTTTAACTTTTTCTGCGTATAATAAATAGTATTTAAGTTTCTCGCATTAAGTGAACTATGTAAAATTCATGTTGAGAGGTAAATGCCTTAAGTTAGTTAATTTATTTTGCAAATTGCGATTTGAAATGCTTGCAAGGGCTCGCTCGTTCTCGTCCAAATTCTGTTATCTATACTAATATTATAAAGAGGAAAAAAATTGATTTTTTATTTTTTTGTTTGTTACGATTTAACTGCTAGGCCGATTTTAAAGATTCTTTCACCATTAGAAAGCTACCGAGTAACATAGGCTAATATATATTATATAACAGTTTTTGTTTACATTATTAAGTTCAAATCGGCGGAATCGATTACAGATTATATGTGTATCATGTTATTATTAATCCTTATCAGTAACAGGCTTACTTATAAACGACGCTTACGATTAGAGGCTGAGTTAAACAATGATTTCACCCGTTTTGTCATTATTGATTTGACATTCGAAAGAAGAAGACAGAGCATTGTTTAACTAATCTCCCGCTAAACAACGATTTTACGTAAGATCGTAAGATATTTTGAATAAATGATTTTGAGTTTGAGTCTTATGTGAATTTCACATGAATATACTATCATATTAAATTGACCGAAAACATTTATTAGCATTTCAGGTCAAATACAAATTGTATAAAAAAATTGTTTAGAGGTCAGGTCGAACGTAAAGAAAGTGGCAGTAGTAATAAAAATATTTTCTATTTATAAAAAAAGTTGAGGCCTTAAAAGATTCTGATCTCTTTGTGGTAGTTCCATAAGAGGTTGAAGCTTACATCAAAGTTCGCAGCGTAGAACCGCAGTTTGCTGAACGCTTGAACATAGTAAAGCCGATAACTTTATATTAACCTTTCTCTTTGGATTATGTAACGCGGTTTCTACATATTACTCAGTATTTGGAATTAAAACATTTCAACTTTACCATCAGAAGTTATAAATTAATTAATAAATACAGTAGAGATTAAATATATCAATATAATATATTAATAATAGTTAACATATAATTTATTACTTTACTAAAAAAATTAAATTTTATTGGATTCTTAAAAAATACTTACGAGTAATCTAGATAACTTAAAATCATAGTGAAGCGGGTGATTTGCTGATAAACAATTCCATGTTTCTTTCAAATGTCAAATCAATTATGGCAGAGAGGGATAAATGGATGTTTAATAAGATAGTCGCTAAGCATCGTTCTCCACGTGGAAAGTATCTATATCCACCACTGGTTACGATTTCCTTTAAATTCAATATACATTCATTGTGTAAAAGTACCTTGCACTTTATCAACGAAAGATGATTACAAAAATAATACTACTATTAACCATATTGTAATGTATATATATATACTAGTAGCTGTATTATTTATTATATAAACAAAAAAACAGAATTCTATATTCGACAAAATTAAAGCGATCATAGCATTAATAAATACATCAAATCGGGTTAGTAAGTTCTAGAAAAGCGATAGTTGTATTTAATTTAAACTTTGTAATTGGGGATCAGTTACTCAGATGTTCCCTTTGCTGAGATTTTCCGAATGAACACCCACATGTGCGGTTTTAATCCTGCCCAATCAGTTGCTTTTAAACTTAAAACGTAATTGAGAAACAAGATTGGAGATTCTGTAATTTTCTTATTAAAAAAAAAAAGCATACATTTAGGATTTTGTTATATATTTCGGAGGAAGCTATGAGTCGGGTTGATTGATGTTTGCATACAATATTATTTGTTTACATTTTAATTAATTTAAGAATACATGATTTGTTACATTTTTCTAGAAGTTAAAAACCTTAATCATTTAATAAAAGTTATGCTTTTATCCCTGTATTCCCACGGGAACGGGAACTATGCGAAGAAGATAAAATATTAAAAAAAATCACGAATTGGTCTTTTCAAAAATAGAACACCAAATCTTACTAGTTCTGTCCACCAACAAAATGGCGGTTTTAAGTTGCGTAATTGTATTAGGTACTGAATAAAATATGATGTTGATTGGTACAGAAATTGAATATCTGAAAAGAAAAAATGATAAACATTAACTATTTATATACTCTAAATGCTTTTAGGAGAACAATTAAGTTCCTAGCAAGGTCTTATTCAAACAGTTCCATTCACTTAGGAGGATATAAAAACGAAATTTAAGACAAACATAAGCAATACTACTAATTATAAAATTTCACTAGTTTTACTTAAGCTCGGTAGAACTAGCCTATAAAGTCTCACTCCTAGGTAAAGCCCTTCTTTCTTATTTATTCCACTACGCTGCTTCAATGCGGGTTGGCGGATACGAGTCTGGCAGAATTTCATTTGAGATATGCATTTCCTCATCGTGAGTTCGATTGTAAAAACAAATTCAGCACATGAAAATTTAGGTGCCTGGAACCTTGGATATTCGGTTAAGATTGACGTGTTATTTATTACCACTAGGTCGTCTCGACGCTTACATTAAACCAATTATAAAAAAATATATGATAAATGAAATTTTTGTGTTTAAATTTCATGTATCAATTTTTTTTATGACGTGTACCCACGATAGCTCGGCTCGATACCTAATTTTTCTTTTCCAATTTTTATTTAATATTGTTACTATTGTTTTAGTGAATACCATGCATTGAAGTTTGAAATTGTAAAATTGTATTACAAAATTTTAATTTTGTGAGTTTGGCACTGCTCCTTAATTGGTTGTTTAACATAACTTCTGTATAAGGAATAATTATAAACGATAGAATAATTACTGTTTACGGCTGACTACTACTACTGCTGACGGCTACTTCTGCTGACTACTTTTTACTTTTTTTATGAAGTAATTCTGTCAGTAGCAAACTGGTAAGTTGACTCACGTGCCTCGGAACCAGTCTAGTGTCTCATCTTTCTCAGATCACGTCGCACGTTCTCCCTACTACTGACTATAAGAGTGCGAGAATAGGGAATACAGAGCGTTGCCATTTGACAGTCCTCTGTAAGGAGGACAATAATATTACATAACAGGTGATGGAATATTTTCTTATTCTTATAAAGCGCTTAATTCTCATAGAAAAAAAACAGTAATAACAACGATAAAAAGTAACTCTCAGAATATTATCAACGAAAATACTTTACGATTTATCCTTATTTTGGATAAAAAAGAAATATGAAGGTAACGAGAATAACTTCCTTGAGAAATTTCTTTAAATATTATTTCTACAAATGCTATAAGTATACATAAAGGACATTTTTATTTATTTATTTAATACTTATTGCACAAAATAAAAATAACATAAGAGAACAAATGGCGCGCAGGGACGGTGTTATCGGACAACGTAAACGTAACGTAAAATAAGGATTTACTTTAGAATGGCTTTAAAATGTTATATATTCGACTTGTTCGTTTTTAATTTATTTTCATGTGTATTCTTTCTATGAATCAGTTAGAATAAGTTATTTGATTCAGTCAAGTCAGATATAGTTAGTTGAAAACACTGAATAACTTAATAATTTTTGGAAAGACGAAAAGAAATGGTAAAATCAAGGTTGGAGAACCAACTATATAATCTCGAAAAATATTAACAATAGAAAAAGAAGTTTCAAATAAAAAAGATGGGAAATTTTATTCTCACCATTTCCGAGATATTTGTAAAAAGACGTTTTTAAGATGGCGGCTAACGCTCGCGGTATGGGATGACAAAAATGGTTTTGTACTTAGTAGGCTTAACATATTCAAATCGAAAAATCGAGTAACGGTATTTTTTGCAGAGCGAACGCTTTCTTGATGCTAAAATTCCTGGACTATTAAGCATGTTCATTTTATAATGCTAAAGAAGAAATATTTTATTTCTAAACTTAAAAAAACATTCGTGTCATTCACTTGTGTCCGTTCTGAAGTGTAAATGAACAGACATTAATTATATAGGATGTCTCGATAAAGCCTGTAATTGATGCGATACATAAGTGTATTCACCATTTGTTCATACAGGCACTCATCAGTCGTCACCTGTCTGGGACCGTTACCGCGTTTGTCCTTATTGGATGAGGGCTGCGAGTTCTTTATTTGCTGTCGTTCAGAAACAAAAGACCTGCTAAATATGATCGTGTTTCTTCGATAAAAATATAAAATGGAACGTGATATTATTTTGTTACAATATGAAGTTTAAACTAAAGGTACTCGTTATTATTTCTGTGAAGAGACTCGACGCAAATACTACATGAGTCTTATGTATTGTGATTGAATTTGAGTGTCGACGTTGTTGGTGCGCGCTTTACCTAAATGAAGATTGATCGTCGAGTCTTTTACTACAAGTATAACACCATCGATAATAAATAATTATTTCATTGGGCACACTGAAAATATGGAATTAATAACCTCCTTCTTTTTCGAAGTCGACTAATAAAAGTCAAATATCAAAGTCCCACCTGGTTTGATTAAGTTATCAAAGCACAGCTACAACTATGTTACGCATGCTACCGCTTAGCAGCAATATTTTATTCCAGTTTGAAGGTTGAGTTAGTGTATCTAAATACACTAGGGACATAACATCTTAGTTTAAAAGGTGAGACAGCGCATTGGTAGTTTAAGGAATGTCTATGGGTGGTGGTGTCCACTTAGGATCAGGTGGCCCAGTCGCCAGTCCGCCTACCTATATCATATAAAAAACTACGAAACATAAAGTAAACCTTGACCTAGAGTAATATAGAGGTGTAATAAAACTTAGCAGATCATATGAACAGGAAAACATATTTTTTCCCTTTTATCTAATCAATACTTTCACTTGACTTAAATGATCATTTAGGTTTTTGTTATATAAGCAACTCATCATATATTAAATAGTATTGTTAGTTGTATATATTATTAAAGCTCTAGGTACGTTAATACGTAGGTATTCGTGAATCGTAGTCGAATAAATGCGTGACTTGGAACCGAACGTCACATAAGATTAAAGGCTTACTCGGCAGTGAAAGGGAGTAAATAAATAGTCCATTTGTCAATCGAACGAAAGGGTATTTCGAAGTATCTCCATTTAAATTGGTTCCGTAAGCCAGTTGCACTATTATTAACTCATATAAAAAAAAATTTTAAAAAGTAAAATTAATTAGTGCCTTGTTATTATGAATAGGTTTTTATTCGACATTTTAAGAACGTGAACTTAATTTTTTTTTGACATTTAAGCCTTGTACCCGGTAATTAGAGGCACGAGTGACTGTTTGTTTCATATTATACTAAAACAAATTTCATAGCTGTGTGGTTTCTCGCAGATCAGAATAGAAGCATATAACATTTTTATAATAATGGATATTTGCTTTCGTTTCTAATAGTTTTGTTTAACGAGTTGGTTATACGAGTATCGAAAAGTTAATTACAAAAAAAATAATAATGTAAGAGTCATTGCTACCCTTGAATTTGTCGATATATATAATAACACGCTTAATATGTAGACAATAGAGAGACGACTAAATCCCTTTATAGCTCAGTGTTTGAGTTAGTACAGTTAAGTTAATCAAGACAAAGGCGCCATGTTCAGACATTTGACTATATTGATATTGTAAATGCGAAATATTTAGCTATTGAAGCGATCATAATATAATTTATCGTTGATATAGTTGAGACCTGGATAAGGAGAGAGAAGATTTTAATTTTTGCTTTAACAAAAAGACCTGAAAGAGTGCTCAGAATTATTCTCCCTCATTCCTGCTTCCTCTTTCCTTCACAAGTCTACGCGTGCTGGCTCTCGATGTCACTGGCTAACTGTGACATCAATTCTATCGCGTACGAAGAAATTTGGCAACTCCAAAGAATGGATTTTTTTACCAGCACACGTGTTCCCCTTTTCTTATGACCTGGGTCCCTTCAAACGATGCGTGAAGAGGCATCTTGCGGGTCGACAAGGTGGGGGCGGCTAGTGCAGAATATTCTTCCCGACTGCACTAGCCGTCTCGCGTTTGGACTCTACTACCACTTACCAACTGGTGGAGTAGAGTCATTTGCCATCCCGGGAAATATATAAAAATGGTTAATTATAAGCTAGCATGAATACTCAGCGATGCTCGTTGATAAGGTCGCGATTTATAGGGACATCGCGATACGTTAATCTTTTAAAACCAGCATGCTTTCTTGCTTTCTTAGTTATATTGAATGCTTTCTTAACTATATTTATATAACACCGAAGTGCTTCAAAGTCAATATATCCTTTACGAGTAAGGTACCGGATTCTATTATGAAATGCCGCAGATGTTTTGAACTTAATTAAAAGCATTAATAAATATTTATTACTCAATACAAACTTATATGATAAAAAAAAAGATTATCAATTGAGTCCATACTCCAAACATACATTAAATTGATTACGTATTCTTTGCCAGTTCTACAAAAAATATAGTCTTGTTATTATAAAAATATACTATGTATTTAAGGAAGACGCGCGGATTGTTTTTTCCTTAAACATACTCGTAACTATCTTTTAAACTTCAATGAAGTTTGATTTGGAATTTCTAGTTTGGAAAGAATTCGAACACAAGCGTATAATTGAACAGCTGCACCTTAAATAGAGAAACTGCAAGGGATGGAGATCAGTACATTACTACAGTTCGTTAACTAACAAAGAATTCGCTTCCATTCGTGATGTCGCATGGATACGTGCCAAATTTCAATTACTTAATACTTTTAAAGTATCAATAGATGAAAATTTACAGTAAAAGTTGTAAATTCTTATATATTTTTAAATAAATTGAATATATTTAACGCTGATGTTATTTAATACGTATGTAAATTTGATTATGTGTTATTTAAAAACGAATGAGATATTCTTTTTAAATAAGTCATACTTTGCTAATGTACCGTACAACATGCTTTGCATATTTTTTCCTGAAATTATGTAATTAAATTAAGTTATGTAATAACTAAATTTATTATAATATTTTGTAAGAAACACTTTTTTAGTTTCGAATTGCATTGTAAAAGACACAAATATTAAGTTTTTGTCTATAGTTTTCATTTGACGTTTCTTTCCAACAACGTATATTAAACTATTTTTTTAAACATAATCGTACTGAGTATATAAACTGTAAATGTTTCAGGGAACTTTTAAATTGAATAAAAGCACAAACAAACAAGTTACATTTTTATGACATTATACTAAAACGAAATCCCAAATTATAAATGTTTGCAATTAATAATAATCATGAGGGGATATTGAATATTAGTTTATTAATGATAATTACCTCATTCGAAAATACGTTTAATTATGATAATATACATTGTATAAACAATCTGTTAATTTTTCCAATTCGTCAATTATAGTAATCGTTTGAATTCAAATGAATTAATTTGTTAATTAAAAACGCTACGAACGTTGCACTGTTAAGTGTATTAATTAAAATATAAACACAGTTTATATGGTGGCGTGGTTATGTTTTGTAGTATGTAGTGTAATTACTAGAATAAGGGACTTAGATTCTATCCTGGTGGTGCATTGATGGTGTTAGAACTGTTAGGTAAATATTTCCATTCGCCATGGTCCCACCCACATGCCTGTCTGAATTCCTATAACAAACAAAAATAGTTAAATGAAGAACAAGACTTATTTTCGGTACAATAGATTTTTCGAACCGGATTTTCGATTTTTAAATTGAATACTACCAGTATTCAATTTAATTAACCTTGTGGATTATCTATGATGGAAACTGCTTGTAAGCGCCTATTTGAATAAAGAATTGATTCAGATTTTAAAATCAAATCCAGTAAAAAAAATATATCATGTGAAATGCTAATGCACGGGAAAGTTACAATTGTCAATACTAATATTATAAATGCGAAAGTAACTCTGTCTGTCTGTTACGCTTTTAAGATTAAACGGGATAGGATAAAAAACCGGAAGAATTTGGATAAAATTTGGTATGAAGCAAGCTTGAGCCCCAACGACGAAAATATCCTTTTTTTCCTACTAATGTCTCCATAACACGCGAGCGAATCCACGAGCGAATACTATTAATTAATAAAATAATTTAAATTAATGTACTCACCAAGACGATAAAATCTAAATATCCGGTATATTACAAAGCGTCCACGTTTTACGTAGTCATGTTACAAATTGCTGCACACGTCTGGAGCACATATTTCATGCCGTGGTGACGGGATATGGTTCTCAAGATTTAAGCGAACACAACTTACGTGCTGCAGTATAAGTTCTTCTACTAAGTGCATAATATAACAGTACGGAGAGCAAACAGACAGTGCATTATAACTCTATTTTATGTTCAAGTTTTGGCTGAATATTAAAACAGTATGAGTGCATTCAGCTATTTGAATTGATTTAAGAATGTAGTTGAAGAATTTGTTTAATTTCATTACAATCCGTGTCAATAAGAAATATATTAATAGACAAAGTATAGTACATAGTTACAATTCTTGTTTTGTTTCATTGCACCGATATACATGGTTTAAATGGATTTGAAATAAGATTATTAGATTCATGTTAATTTTATTTATTATTGTTGTTATTCGTATTTTAAGTGAATATTATTGCATTTTATAAAAATGAATAACTTATAAATCCTGAATGTATTAAGTACATACAAAAGTATGATCAAATATGATTTTAAAAACGTCAAATATTTCGTTTTTTCTTAATATTATTTGTGTACCTTGAAGTTGTGGACTAGTTCCTCAGTTAGTATGCACGTTTCGGCACCGTATGTTATGTCAGGTAAGACGCATGAGTTGAAAACTTTCGCCTTCAAACATTGCGGTATAGCCGACGTTAACTCTTGAAGAGAATTGCCAAAGATGTATTAAACTATGTTTCTTGATACGTCATGAAAACTGTTGATTTGAAACTGGTTAACATTTATAAATAAAAATAATAAAAACAATAATAAAAACTTTTTTAATATACCAAGTCCATGCCGTTTGCCTTAGAGTCAGTAGTTAATAACAATAAAAATACATTCAAGGTTTACACAAAGAAGTTTATACATGTCTTGTTCAACGCTAGCGTAGCAAAAACTTTTTAACAAGAACAAACATCAATACCAGGAACGCCTTTTGGTTAAGTGCAATATGACATATGCGTTATTTAATAGTAAATATAATAATGTTAGTTATTTGAACATCGCTGTATTCTGTCTCGTGTCACTTTAAACGTGTACATTTAAATTAATTGACTAAAAAAACAATAAAATTAAAATTAAATAATAACCAAATTAAAATGAAGAGAATAAAATTATCGAACTGACAGTTAAAATAAATTCATGAATATAAAGAATGTACATCTATTAATAAGTCATTAAGCATAACCAGTCAATCATTGGATCGTTGATCTTATATGCCATACAGTGTTTTTAAATTTTGGCTAATTGGGATTGCAAATGTCTAATTTGTTACTGTGTTTTAATACTAAATCGTTTTAAGTGCGGCAAAATCTCACAATTGGATAATAATATGTTTTTTTATTGTATAGGTAGACGGACGAGCAAATGGCCCATCCGATGGTAGGTGGTAATGGTGTATTATTAAAGTGAACACTGATCACAAAACTCTTTAAGTGTGGATGACTAGATCTAAATTTGATTGTCTGCCTTCCGATTATAAACACAAAAATAAATAGTTATATGAGAATATGAAAAACGACTATTTAATATTTATCGCTATACTAGATTCTTTCATAAGTTGGCAACGTGGACAAAGGTAGGACCCTCGTCACCGTCTCTATAGACGGACTGCGCGACTAAGATATGAGTGGAATTAAAATATATAAACATTATTTCTTATTAAATTTTGAGCAAGCCTTTTGTATATTCACAGTTTTAATATATGTTGAAAAGGCACATTTATGATTACATTATAAAATATATATTACTATTGTTTTACCTGCGGTTTCACCCGCGTAGTTCCCGTTTCACACAAATAAGCCTATATTGCCTTATACTCGCTGACAATGTAGCTTTCCATTGGTGAAAGAATTTTTAAAATTGGTTAGTGGTTTAGGCATGCAAGCGTGACAAACAAACAAACTCACATTCGCATTTATGATATTTGTTAGGATGTTTTTTTCATTATCCAGAATATAAGAATTGCTTAAAATAAAGCAAAATTTAAATAATCAATGGTATTTTATTTACTCGTACTTATTTGTTATTCGAAAAAAGGTTTCATGGGTCTTTATTCGCCTTGAAAATAATTAATATTAAAATAACTGGCAGTTACGTAACTTAAATAGTAATTATTCGTTAACGCAATTAAAATATTTTATTCCATAGCAATTAACGTTGTTGCTTGAGCGTGTTGAAAGCAATCGAAATAAAAAATAAACTTTATTCAAGTAGGCTTTTAAGAATAAGCAATATTTAATAGTAATATAAAAAGTAAATAAATGGTCGTGTTATAATTCATCTCGTAGGTACTCCTCATTGGAGACATCATCAGGGAATACATCGTGAGGAAGCCGTGATATGACACAAGGTATATGATCCGCATTGTGATAATTTGAAATGTGATAATAATTGTGTACACAATTTTCTCCTAAAAAAACAAAACCGTACAATTATATTATTTTAAAAATAGAATGCTCCTGTTCTTCGGAAGAAAGTTCGCAACGTTTGGTTTCTGTAAACCTCAAAGTTTACTCAGTTGATTTTCAACATGCCTTAATAGATGTTTGCGCTCTGTCTTCTAATTTCTTGTTTCTTTTATTTAAGCAAAGTAATTAAAAAAGTATTCGTAGTATAAATGAACAAAGTACTGTGTTATGAAAAAACAGTAAAGTGAAAGCTTCTTAAAATATGTCCTTTTTTTGCTTAAAAGTATTGATACAATATTTGGTTTGAATCTAGCAGAGCTAAGCACGAATTTATGGCGGGGGAAGGGAGGAGGAAAAGGGGGTTCATCCCCTACTCACCGACACCACTCCCATTAAAAGGGAATGCACCATTAATGAGAAAATTTTAAAAATAAATCTCGTAACACTAACCTGAAAATTACATTTAATGTCAAAATTTCAATTGTAACGGCTACGGCGCTGCATGAATTTAACATAAAAATGATTATCTTTTTAGTTAATTTAAATAAAACCTCAAGATCAGTGTTTAAAATAACAAATAGTCATTTAATCACTACGAGCGTTCTTTGCATTCACATCTTGTAATTAAAAACTATTGTTAATTATTACTTGTCGCTTGACATTCATGGGCACAGATTATACTTCGAAAATAGAGTTTAGACTGAGGACTTAAATATACTGCCAAAAAACCTAGATGTATGAAATTATATGAATATAAAAAATCACTAGATTAAGGACTAATTAATTACGTTACGTTAAATATTGCATAATTTATGAGATTAATTTTTTCTCATGAACGTTGTAATAAATCGCCTAAATTTCGAATTGTGGAGGCGCAAATCGCGTTACTTCCGATACCTACTCTGTCTTAGACTAGAGAACATGGGCCGATTCGGTTCTTAAAATGTGCTTTAAAAGTAACCTAACATAACCTAACCTACATGACCTATTTTTACTATACTATAATTAATAATAATAAAAAGCATATATAAACCATAGAGGCATACGTCTTTATCGCACGTTTACAAACTTATCTATGTTATTTTTTATCTATGTTGTTGTGTAAATGACAGTTATGTTTTTTTCGAATTTAACCCATTTTGAGATTATAAAATTTTTTCTTAATTTTCTCAAAAACGGCGCATTACCTTTTAATGTGATTATTATTTCTATGATCAGGGACCCAAGCTCTACCAGATACAACACACTTTCACCCCAAATTCGTGCCCAGATATACTAAATCGCAGCCCAATATTTTCTTGATAATGCATTGATTTTTACAATTTTTATATTATATAACAATAATAGCACTTACTAAAACACTAATAAAAGTTTGAATCTAATTCGCTCTATCGAGCTAACCGACACAAAAACATCATAATTCAGTATTGTATTACGAGTATTCGAGTATATATTTACATTAAATTGTTTTCTTCAAACATTTTCATGGTAATAAAAAAGAAGCATCGTTAAAAAGCCTCGAGAGAACCGTTCTCCATGTATGTCAACTCCGGCGGAAGTATTTTTATCAGCCACCCGCATGAAATCCATTCGTACGTTTTGAAAGGTCGCTGAACAATGTCTGTTTAAATAAAAGAACGTTGCCATATCTCTCTTTCGCCCCTATGAACACGCTTCACTAAAAATTTATGACCACGAAATTAACGTCAGATTTTTAAATTTTTTGTTTCTTTCAATCACTATCCTTTTTTAACCGGCAACAGCATAGCCAAATTAAATTCAATAGGCCCTCAAGAGGACGTAATGCCCTGAATAAAGAAAAAGATCTGCAATGATTATTTTTATTTAGAAAATGATGAATAAATTTAAAAAGCAAAACCTTATCTAAATACAATTAGTCTACACATCTAATATGATATAGCAAAGTCTTGTTTGCCATTTAATTTGAATTAACACGATAATTGTGTTTATAATGAAATCACGTCTCAGTTATTTGTTTAGGTTATAAACGTAATGGAAAAATGATTGGGTAAAACATATAGATTCTCAACAGAAATAACAAAACTTAAAGATCTTGTTTACAATTTAATTCATAATTAATTCGGTATGTAATTCAGAATGAATTAAAAGTAATTTTTTAACTGTCGACATATTCTGCGAGAATTCGATCGTGAAATGTCACATTGACTATAATAATTATGACATTGAAAGGGGATCACATCAAAATACAAAATTAACGTAAGTTGTTTTCAACAATTCACAACTATTCACATAGTAAATTCTTCGAAAAAGCAATGTTACTTTCGTTTTCTTTCGGAAATTATTCTATAAGGTCCTCCAGACCGATTTCTGTCCAATCTCAAGAGAGATTAGCCAACTGCGCAGGAGATATTATAGTGCACAAGTGTGTGCGCAAACACAGGTGCACTCTCTTTTCCTTAGCTCTCATAATCCGATGGGACGGCAATCCGACACGACCGGAAAGAGTTCAGGCGCAGGACCAACGGCTTAACGTGCTTTACGAGGCACGGGAGTGTACACACTTCCACCTTCCAGACTCCGGGCTGCTACTGAGAATTTTCTGACAGAAAAACCCAATAACTATTTATTGGCCCGACCTGGGAATTGAACTCAGGACCACCGTGTCTGCAGCCTAATATCTAGCCACTAGACCAACGAGGCAGTCTTCTATATAATATGTATAACTCAACCTATAGTAAGTTTTCGGAGTATTTTTGTGTTTAATTTTGTTGTGGAAGCTGCCTATACTCCGCAACTGTTACCTTACTTTCAAATCTATACCTTTATTTATTTTAGGATTAGTAGTCAGCACTGAAGGAATAATTTCTCACAGTTGCAGTTTAAAACATTGAATTTAATTATATTTAATTATATTATTCCATCGGATAAAAATAATTACAAGCTTTTTCAATTTATTGTTTAAAATGTATACATACCTATTATAAAAATCGGCTCTAAGGAAACTGTTGCACATTTGACTAATCACTTCTTGCTCTACATAATATACCAGCTAAAGAAGCTAAGTCATTAAATCCAGATCAATCAGCATTTCTGCTCCCACGTCTTTGGACACCCACTCTCGTATCAAATATATTTTAAGACTAAAATTCTATTGTTATAAAATATATATGATATATAGTTCGTTAGATATATATAGTTATGAGCAATTTACAAATTTAATAGATCATTTTACAGCCATTTAAATTTTTATCGTCAAATATTAAGAGCTTTTATGATCCTTAAGCATTATTGTAGTTTTATTACTGTGGCAAAAATAACCTCGATTTTACCGTCACTTCAAAGTTGTTATTATTTGAAATACTAGTTATGTTTATAAAATTATATTAAAATTTCAATTATTCCTTTCAATGGATAGTAAGTTTTTTTGCATGTATACCTCGGTATTCATCATCATCATCATATCAGCCAAAAGACGTCCACTGCTGGACAAAGGCCTCCCCCAAGGATTTCCATTTTAGCCGGTCTTGCGCTGACCACATCCAGCGGCTTCCCGCGACTTTTATGACGTCGTCAGTCCACCTTGTAGGGGGCCTGCCCACGCTGCGTCTTCCGGTTCGTGGTCGCCACTCGAGAACCTTTCTGCCCCAGCGGCCGTCAGTTCTGCGAGCGATGTGCCCCGCCCACTGCCACTTCAATTTAGCAATTCTTCGGGCTATGTCGGTTACTTTGGTTCGCCTGCGGATTTCATCATTCCTGATTCGATCTCGCAGGGAAACTCCGAGCATAGCCCTCTCCATTGCTCTTTGAGAGACCTTGAGCCTTCTTATCAGGCCCATAGTGAGCGACCACGTCTCTGATCCGTAAGTCATCACTGGCAACACACACTGATCGAAGACTTTCGACTTCAGACACTGCGGTATTTTGGATGAGAAGATATCGCGTAGCTTCCCGAACGCTGCCCAGCCGAGTTGGATTCGACGATTGACCTCTTTCTCGAAGTTGGACCTACCTAGTTGGATCGTCTGACCTAGGTAAACATAGTTGTCTACAACTTCGAGTGCAGAATTTCCAAACTTTACTGGAGTGGGTGCAACATGGACGTTCGACATGATTTTCGTCTTGTCCATGTTCATTTTTAGACCCACTTGTTGAGAGACCCTGCTGAGGTCATCGAGCATAGTGCCGAGGTCTTCCAAGGTCTCAGCCATGATTACGATGTCATCGGCAAATCGAAGATGAGTGATGTACTCGCCGTTGATATTGATGCCAACTCCGTTCCAGTCCAGAAGCTTAAAAACATCTTCCAATGCAGCGGTAAACAGTTTCGGAGATATCACGTCTCCCTGTCTTACGCCTCTCTGGAGTTGGATAGGTTTCGAGTTCTGATCCTGGAGTCGGACCGACATGGTGGCGTTCTCGTACAAGCACTGTAACACCTTGATATACCGGTAATCGATTTGGCACCTTTGGAGAGACTTCAACACAGCCCAGGTTTCGATCGAATCAAAGGCTTTTTCATAGTCCACAAACGCTAAGCAAAGTGGCTGGTTATACTCCTCGGTCTTCTGTATAACTTGCCGCAGCGTATGTATGTGGTCTATAGTGCTAAAGCCTTTTCGGAAACCGGCTTGTTCGGGTGGCTGGAAGTCGTCAAGCCTTCGCTCGAGACGATTCGTAATGACCCTCGAAAACAACTTGTAGACATGGCTCAGCAATGAGATGGGCCTGTAATTCTTCAAAAGAGTTTTATCGCCCTTTTTAAAGAAAAGCACCACCACACTTCTGTGCCATGCCTTTGGCGTTTGACCTTTGGTTATGACGGAGTTAAATAGCCTCTGAAGAGCCCTGAGGATCGGTGTACCACCCGCCTTCAGAAGCTCAGCTGTAACACCATCATCACCAGGTGCCTTGTTGTTTTTGAGTTGTTCGAGAGCCATTCTAATCTCGAAAAGGCTGACGTCCTCAAAATCTTCGGTGTAATGTCGGGTTAGTCTTGCTCTTGGATCTGCAGCTTGACTGTAAACAGGTGATTGTCTTGTCGTGTACAGCTGACCGTAGAACTTCTCGACCTCTTCCAGCAGCTCGGATTTAGACGTGACGATTCTACCATCCTCAGTTTTCAGCCTCATCAGTTGACTCTGCCCAACAGACAGATCTCTGGCGAACACTTTGGAGCCTTTGTTCCGCTCGATAGCCTCTTTAATACGCATCGTATTAAATTGGCGAGTGTCGCGAGTCAGAGACTTTGAAATCCGTCTGTTGAGCAGCCGGTAACTGGCAGCATCATCTGGGGATGTCAGAACCATTTTCCGTCTTTCCTCCATAAGCCGCAGGGTAGAGGCAGAGATCTTTTTGGTTCTCTTTGTACGGCTGGTCTTGAAGACCTTAGACCCAGCCGTATAGACAGCTTCCACAAACCTGTCGTTGTATGCGTCCACTTCTTCGCAGTCTGCTAGGCATTCGAATCGGTTTTGGAGTTCGAGCTGAAAGGTTTCGGGATTTTGGATTTGGATACATGATGGTCGGAGCGTAGACTTCATTAGTCGGGACCTCTGGAGTTTGACATTGAGATTCAATGAGCCTCTTACAAGTCTGTGATCGCTCCCAGTTTTGACTGCATTGATCACAGAGACGTCATTGAATATTTGTCTTCTCGTCGACAAGATGAAGTCTATCTCATTTTTGGTTTTACCGTCAGGGCTCACCCAGGTCCATTTACGGTGACCAGGCTTCTTGAAAAAGGAGTTCATCATAAAGAGTCCCTCCTCTTCCATAAAGTCGGCCAACATCTGGCCCCGAGGGTTGCGGTCTCCAATTCCATGTGATCCCACCTTTACCTCATCACCGAATCTTTTACCCAGCTTCGCGTTAAAGTCCCCCATGACAACGGTGAAATGAGTTTTTTGGGTATGTATGGCTCTAGAAATATCCTCATACATGACCTCAACTACGTCGTCGGAGTGAGATGACGTCGGCGTGTATACCTGTATGACCTTCAACGAATACCGCTTGGTGATTCTGAGTATAAGGTACGCCACCCTTGTCGACACACTCTCGATTTTCACAACGTTGCTTACAAGGGACTTGTGGACTATGAACCCGACACCACCTTGGGACAGTTGATCGCCCTCTCGGAAGTAGAGAAGGTTACCGGATTTCAGGATTATCGTGTCCTCCCCCTGTCTTCGGACTTCGGATAATCCAACGATATCCCAGTGTAACCTGCTCAATTCTTCCTCCAGTTCGATAATCTTCTCATTGGTCCGCAGTGTACGCGTGTTATATGTTGCCAGGGCCAGAGGTCGTCGGTTTTGGTAACACGAAATCTGCCGGGGATTCTTAGCACCCCCTGCCCCGCCGTTACCATAGCTGTTACCGAGGCTAGGGATAGCAGGGCTGCCGGGGACTAGGGGCCGTGGTTTATTTGTATTAATCATTGGGGGGATGTGCCATAATCGCCACGCTTGGCAAACGGGTTGGCGATCGCAGTAAGTTGGTCATAGTACTCGGAGGGACGCTGCTGCCCGTTCTCCGGTATATATTCCCTCGGGTCGACTTCTACGCCCCCCACGGGATGAAATGGGGTGGTGATATTCTACGCCGTCACCACACGGCAAATAATATATAATAATACCTCGGTATTATAGCTTGTATAATATTTTTTTAAATATTCTACCGCATAACATCAATACTGGGTATTTTTGTTGTCTGGCACTTACTATTTACTATAGACACAAGGCTCTTATTGCATTCTCATGTCTGTGTCATTGCCCTCATCGATGAATCCCTTAACACTGTAAAGTATTTTTGGAATTAAGTCATAAGATACCTCAAAAGTTTTCTCCTGAAAGACTGGAATTTCCTGCTTCAAATTTTGTTGATTTGCACGCCCAAATAGAATTAGGTTGATTGATACTTATGACTCTTCCGACGATTAATTTACATAATATTATGTTAGTTACATACAATTGAATTATTATTTATCCGTATCATAAATTAGAGAAGCCTAATATTCGAAAATTTTAGTAAAATATTTTTCGCTTACAAATTTATTATACGAAAGTCTAATGTTCAATATCGCAGAATATCCTATTGTTATTATCTGAGAGTGAAATTTTATTCTTATAACAAAATCGACCTTCAAGGAAATTGACGATAATTGCTTGACATAAAGGAAAATCGAAGCGATCGCTAAGCAAATCACGGTCCGCTTTATGTGAGACGTAAATTACCAATCGTCTGACACAAATGTTGTTTGTTTGATATTTTATTCAATTACGTTTTTATATTGTGCTAAATAACAAGTGTTAAATAAATTTAACTAAAGTTTCAACAAATTCAGTAGTTATGCTTTTATGACCTGGATAAAATTCCACAAGGACAATCTTTTGGATCTTTCATCGTATAATTTTAAATTAGTTAATTATCATCGTATAATTTCTGGCACAGGCCTTCTCTTCTCTTAAAGTGAAAGTTTGGAGCTTAATCCACCACGCTGCCATGTCGGTTGGTGGATTCACGTGTGCCATAATTTCGTACGTGACATGCACATTTCCTCGCGATGTTTCATTTAACGCTGACAACGAGATGAATTATTAAAACAGATAAAGTACATAAAATCTTTAGTTAAGATTCCCGTGATCTCTTCATTTACTAGGCCACCTCGGCTACATAATCTTATTAAAAAAATTAATTCAATATGATGAACATATTACGCATACCATCGCATAAACCTTCAAACATAAGGTCAGTAGCTTCGTCAATATAAATGAAGTATGAAATGCAATAGGGATAAATAAAAACATATTTTAAGTAATATAAGTGCGGAATCAAAAATGATGCAAAAATTATAATTAATAAAATTATCGCGTCATACGATAACGAGACGATGATGAGCCAGGTAAACTGTGACTGGCGAGTTGCGGTACGATCCGCATAATTAAAAAGGTTATCATTAAGCATTTAATAGCATAAATGCACCTACCGAATATATATATATATATATATATATATATATATATATATATATATATATATATATATATAGTAAACAATATCCGTAAATAATTTACCATGTTTGATGATTATTAATATTTCGCATACTGAGAAACGTGTAATATTCCGATATATGTATGAATTTAAGAATACGACGAAGTTTCTATAATTTTAGCTCATGTGACTACTTATTTGTAAACTATTTTATTTATAATCTGTATCTCTTAAATTATATAAAGATTCTAATAATAAATTATAAGTTATATATTGTAAATTTTGTTTATTATAAGGTGTCTGTTATTCCATTAAACTAATTATAGAAAACCAAACACATTAATATCTACGAGTATATATTACATTACACATTTATCTATTTTATTAAACCTAGTTTATTTTTCAAAGAAAAAATGTAATGTGTTTCGGTTTCTATCTTTAGCTTACTTGGAATATTTTTTTTATTAAATAGCGCAAAAAATTAAAATAAATTAAATTCTAAAGCCCGTTAACTAACTGTCAATATTTTTTGTTGAGTTGTAATTGTGGCAAATGATCTTCATATCTAAATTAAAAACCTATATAATTATACCATTTGAATGTATCAGGTAAGATCGCAAAAAAAAGTAATAAAAATATTCAAGAAGGCTATTTTCCAAGCACTTTAAGGGCTTGCTAAGGCGTTGTGCAGGCCCGTCTGGGTATCCACTCATCATTAATCCTTCGGCAAAACATTAATCATTTAATAATCGATATCAAAATATACTTTATTCAAGTAGGCTTTTATAAGCACTTGTAAATCATCCTGTTACAGGATTAAATTGTTTTGACAAAATGTAGATTCTATCGAAAACAGGCAAAAACTCACTTGTAATAGTCACTTTTTCTCAAATCAAACTCACTTCGTTAATAATAAAATGGTATAACATTTTACAATCAAATAAGTTTATCATCAAAAATTCATATATTTTTATCATATCTTTCATTTTATATCAAGCAATATATTATTTCAAATTATATTTTTGGTGTAACTTGAGGGTAAGATCGCCTCGTCTGCCTTGACGAAGGACGACATGACCTCCTCATAAGCCGTCCGCCCCCTCTCTATCACCCCTCTCTATTCGCTTATACGCGCCATAACTAACGAAATACTTCTTATTTGTTGTACATTACATTCTTTTTGTTTTCTTGAATTATAAATATATATATTATATATTTATAAGCGATTTTCCACTCATCACGAGATCTATTCAACTATGCGCTCGATTGATTGAAATTTGTCACAGTTACTCCTTCCCCTATGTAGTGCACACTAAGAACGGATTTTGTTCGACCTTCATCCAAAGAGGATTTATCACTCTCTCTCTCTCTGTATATGAGGGCCCATACCAAACATCAATAACAGTTGTCTTAGTAATTATTGCCATAGTAACCGATTTCAAGATGTTTATATTAATTAAAGATTTAAAAAAATTATACGTATCTTATAATTATAAATACATACATGCTGCTGCCCGTGGCTTCGCTCCCGTGTAATCTGATATTATTTCTTTATTTTTTTATTATTATTATAAAATCAGACAACCGGTAGTCCATTATATGTTAGTAGGAATTATAAAATTAGTCCTCTGGAGAAGTTTTCCCATCCCAAGGACTATCCGCCTTACCAGCTATCATGCGCAGAATGCTGTTGGTGCTGCCACGGACTCTGGAAAGGAGTCGAAAGTCTGGAATGATTATAAGGAGATAAAATTTGAATTTTGCCAATGAATATTTTCAAAAACTGCTGTACTGATTTAAAAAAATCTTTCACTTGCAAAAAGCTTTGTTATCAGCGACTAACATAGGCTATATATTTTTTTTTAAATTAGTGATTCCTACAAATATTGCACTAATGTATAACCTAAGTTATCATTTTTTTCTATACTATATATATAACTAATTATTTGGGGTGCGCTGCGAAAACGATTGAAGATTCAAATACTGTACTACATGTTTATAGTATTCATCATTACCTACAAAAAAGTTCGGGAGGCAATATATCTAACTATTATAGTTAAGTTACAATAACTGCTTTTTCTTAAGAGTATTCAATAAAAATACGGGTTATATTAACAAGTGTATAGAATTGAAATTATATAGTTGGCCTGACACAATGCTTATTGTCAAATCTAAAAATTCGTACACTCACATACATATACACATACAACCGTATAAAATAGAAAGAGACAGTAAGAAAGAAAAAGAGTAAAGGTCGCTTGGAGATAGCATAATTTCTGTCAGTTTACTCTACTGTAAGCCGTGTAAAAGAACTTCGTTCCAAATGAATAAATGAAAAAAATTCGCAGGGTGTGTTGTAATATGCTTTATGCATATGTATTATTATATGCCCTGTACTGTACACACATACACTATGCTGTATGGGCGAATAGATCGATTGGCGAATGTTTATACCTAATTGATTAAAAAAATGCTCGGGATAAAGTCCTTAGTTTACCCGTACCAAGTCGGACGGGCAGCTAGTTCTTTAATAAATGACTCGCGATGGTCACATTTTTTTAATATCAGCTTTAATCTGAATTCGCAATTGCCTTTATGCAGTGGAAATGTTAAAGAATTTCATTTCTTCATATTTATTATATACCCTTCCATTTAATTTTGTCTTCAATGTTGTGATAAATGTGCGGTACCAAAAAGGTTTACAGCTAACATTCAGGTGGTCATAAAACATACCATAACTGGCGATACGTCATCCGCTCACCGGTTATTAGTGGCAAAGGATGCTCCCGGCGACGACGGCTCAAACTCTTCCCTTAGAATTCAATTACTCAGATGCTACATGTATTTCGTTTAACAATTTACAATTTAATCAATATTTCGTTTTACGTTATAACAAAAACACTTCGTACAATATCATCTCATTTTGTATACTGTAGAAAAAAACCCTATATTCATGCATGAAATTACTGAGTTCTGAAAGCCAATAATCTTTTTCCTTGGGGAAAGTTTTCGGTCCGTCCTTTGCTCTTTATTATAAGAATGCAAAAATCAACTTATTAGGTTATCGTAATATGATATCGATTCTTGGAAACTCCGATATATTTTACTTGAATTCCATGTATGTTATCACAATCAGACGTCTTATGAATTGTACACTAGGAAATATTAAAACACAGCAAAGTAGGTGACACGATACCGATTTGTAAACATAGATGTTAATTGTAAATTGACTACAAATTGATTTCCATTTACATATATATGAACTGGAACTGGCATAATTGACATGGAACTGTAGCCATAAATTCGGCAAAACTATTCGACCTGCATTTATGTATGAATGCCCACGCAAACAGCAATAATGTTGGTTTTTCTACAACGGCTAATTAAATTATGTTATTATTAAAAAGTAAAGGAAAGATATATTATTTCAATTTAAAAATCCATAATTTAAATTTAAGATACTTACAATTTTTTCTATGGCAAATATTCAGTATCAGGTTGATTTTGTAAGCGTTCATTTACTCATAATTAACTACATAACATTGTTACAAGTAATAAATAAGGGCTTAAATTTTACTATTGCTAAAATCGGTCAAGGGAAAAGCGTCAATAGTCTTATGAGACTAACTTTAAGTGTTAAATTTATACATATTATGTGTCACATAATATATTTAAGTTTTGAATTTATATTTAATATTTATAAACAATCTTTTGTGTTGCCAGTAACGTAACATAAACGCGTTATTCTATACGAGTCCTCATTGCAAAGATTATTCTTTGTACATAATAAATGTGAGTTCCCAAATTGATATTTTCAGTCATAAATCCCGAATAACGATGTGTTAAAAGTAAAAATATATCTTTATCGTTGAATTGGAAATATCTTCCGATAATATTATTTACGTAATGCTCAAAGGTGCATATTTTGTATTCATAAAAACGACCGAACTTAAAATATGTAAAGCATGGAATATTCTTGTTAATGCGAAAAACTTGTTTTATTTTGATGAGATAAAAATGTCTTTTGTGGGAATATTGTTACGAATTTTACTGTGAAAGGTAGATATTAATAAATATTGTTCATTTAAATACTAAAGGTTATACGCGTGTATTATTTGTAGTTAGTGGAATGAATCGAAGATTTCTAGTTTCATGGCAAGTGCCATTGATTTTATAATTGACCTTGAAGTGGTTTTCATTAATAAATGGAGATCAAAATCAGCTTGGAAAACATCGAGTAGAATAAAATTCGTTATGGAATGAGTTATATTAAAAGTTTCGTAATTTCAAAATATCTTCTTCCTATTAGTGGTACACAGAACATATCGACCATTCCTCAAAAAAAATAAGTTAAGTTAAGCCGCAATATTTAATAATAATAATAATATTATGAACCCTTATGAGTTATTTGCCTTTTTTATATCATCAAATTAAAGCAAAACCATGTTTTCAAGTTAACGAATGAATAAAAGGCAGTTTTATAAATTTGAAAAATGGAAATTAGGCGAATTTAAACCCCTTAAATTATGTTTGTTTAGGTCTGTTTAAACGGAGTTTATCGTATTTTAATCAAAATACAAATCCTTAGGATCCTCTAAGCCTATTATTATAAAAATTCTATTCGCTTAAAGAGATTATATTCTTAATATATAGATTTTTGTTCTAATAATGCCACTTAGTGCAAGCCAAAATAAGCCAAGATGACCCAGTGGAAAGAACGAGTGTCGCTACAAGGCCTTAGGAGAGCAGTGGGACATTCACAGGTTACTACTGTAGTGCAAGCCTAATACCATAAATAGGAGGCAAAGTGAGGCACGACTTAGTTAAATATTATTTAACTACAATTTACGTAGTGGTAGGGCTTTAGGCAAGCCCGTCTGGGTACCACCTACTCATCACATATTCTACCGCTAAACAGCAAAACTAAGTATTATTGTGTTCCGATTTGAAGGGCGAGAACGAGGGCGTGAGCTGGTGTAATTACAAGCAAAAGGGACGTTATGTCTTAATTCAAAAAGGTTGATGGTGGATTGGCGATGTAGGAAACGGATAATATTTCTAACAGAGCCAATTTCTATTATCGGGGGTGATCACTTACCAACAGGTGACTCATTTTATGCTCCCGCATAACTATTTTATTTAATTAAAATAAGTAACTTTAGTTAAATCTCTCTTTACACGTTTCGTCATTTTTAAAGATGGTGTCCATTCGTGTGAATGAAGACATAAAAAAGTATATGTTTTTTTTTAAATTTAAATATATTCTACGCAATTGAATAAATAAGATAATTACGTTATTGCTTATCAAAATTTGTTAATTTAACATTTGCTTCCTAGCAATTTTGGAATATATTGATATAATACGCCTATATGCAGATTATCCTCTCATCCAATTAGCCAGTCAATCTGTTACGGAATTTACCCAAACATTTTACATAAATACGGATTGAGAATTATATACTTGTATATAAATGTATTGATCTATTGTTTATTATTGCTTGTAAGAATTTATATGTATGTGATGATGATGGCCTCTTGACCGGTTTCGGCCGCGGCTGTTATTCTCACGGGAGACAATAGTCAACTGAGCAGGACATATAATAGCTGAGCATTCCTCACATACATTCCAATGCATGCTGTAATTACATTGGCTAACTTACCTTTAAAAGGATATACAACAATACTAAGTATTTCTGTTTGATAGGGGAATATTTTATAAGGTGTTGGTACCTTCCCAGACGGGCTTGCAAAAGCCCTTACCACAAAGAAGGTAATGAAAGTAATAATTTGTTTAATTATGTATCAATTTCATGTTTATTTGTACTGAATCGCGTTTATTGTGGTTACACTGTATTTTGTAATTAAAGACTTCGGAAACTGTTCTAACCGCAAATCCACTCGTTCGTAAACTTTTTATTTATTAAAATGGTTTCGTAGTAAATTGGCAGTTTGTAATCGCCTTATTTCTGGATAAAGCCTCTTTTTTGTTGCAAATGGGATCATCCAATATATGTAAGCTTCCTTATGAGTTTTTTTTGTAGGGTAGGTTAGGTAAGACGACGAGCATATGGGCCACCTGATGGTAAGTGTTCACCAACGCCCTTAGACATTGGCAGTGTAAGAAATATTTACCATCGCTTACATTGTCAATACGCCACCAACCTTGGGAACTAAGATGTTATGTCCCTTGTGCCTGTTATTACACTGGTTCACTCACCCTTCTAACCGGAACATAACAATAACAAGTAATGCTGTTTTGCGGTAGAATATCTGTTGAGTGGGTGGTACATACCCAGATGAGCTTGCACAAAGCTCTACCAAGTAATTATGATGATGAATTATAAACACAAAACAAGCTCATTAAACACAAATATGAACACAACTGGATGTGAACTTGTAATCTTGGGTTCGTTCACGTGTTCTTGCCTCTGGGCCAGCACCAAACCTAATATATCTGACGTGTACATATCTGCTTAATAATGGCAACTATTGTATTGTTAAATATACATATTTGATTTGCAAGCAATGCAATTGAAGTTACCGTTTATACTTATTTCGGACATAATTTAGTGAATCATGAAAATATATACGTATATTAAATGATGATATTATATAAAATAATATAATTACTATTATATGGAGTATTTAATTATTAATATTAAAAATGTTGTGCTAATAGAAAACTAACTAAAGATGTATTCTATTCGTTAGGTCTAAAGAAATTAATGTGCCACATCTTAATCTTATTTATTTTGTATCTTCACTTTTAAATAAGTTAGAGAACAGCTTGTTCGATCTTTCACTTAGTTCTTGTAAACTACACGATGCATATTGATGAGTTTTACCGGAAGCTTTAAGGAAAGTGTTCTAAAATGTAATTATAAGTATTCGCTAAACGTATAAGTTATCAATTTTGAAATGATTTTAGTATTAATATAACATAAAAATTAGGAAATACATTTAATGATAAAAATAATACATTAATTAAGATCACAAAAGCTGACAATATATGGAACCTTTTTGGCTGTAATTTTAATTCGACTGGCAAATTACAAAATGTTCGTTGGTATTAAGACAGTATTTGATAGCATTAAACCCGACAGCCGGCTAACTTTGATTCATTTAGACGTGAGCCGCCGTCCTCCCCTCACTATCTTATTAGTCGGCCAATTTGTTTAGGGATCACGGAAATACTGCGGGCTGTGATTGGCAGCTTTTAATTGGAATTATTGACGGAGCCGATGTAGCACAGTATTTAGAACACAGTAACCGAAAATTGCTCGTTCAATCCCCCCGGGAATTAATATAAATATTGCATCAAATGTAGAGAAGTGTCTAATGATGTCGAAATATGGTAAATCGGTGATATTAGATAAGGTGTTAGTGGCCAGTATTGATTTTTTTAAATAACTTAAAAAAGACGTCGCGTCTCTCTCAAGTCAATTAAAAAACAATCATACATTATTTAATCACTACATATTAATTATTATCAACCAATAACCAATAGCTTGTTAATAACGATTACAAGATAAATAATAATTAT
This sequence comes from Nymphalis polychloros, assembly GCA_905220585.2. Taxonomy (NCBI): domain Eukaryota; kingdom Metazoa; phylum Arthropoda; class Insecta; order Lepidoptera; family Nymphalidae; genus Nymphalis; species Nymphalis polychloros. Next base: position 10,852,451 of record HG992243.1, on the reverse strand, counting down.
TTATTCATTGGAAATATCCGTGCTATTGCACGTGATTTCAATTCAATATAATTGAAGAACAGAGTTATAAAATACTAGCACTTCACCCGCAACTTTGTCCGCTAAATTTAAAAAATATTATTTAACGTAAATACGTAAAATAGTATTTGTTAAATATACTAAACGTAGTACAGTTACAGTTTGTACAAACCGTGACATTTTCTTACTTAGAGAATTTTTATACCCGTCATAACTTCGAAACGAAAATAATAATAAATCATTTATTTCGACCAACAAGGATCATATATACATATATTAAATTAAATTAAATTAAATTAAATTAAATTAAATCAAATCAAATCAAATCAAATCAAATCAAATCAAATCAAATCAAATCAAATCAAACCAAACCAAACCAAACCAAACCAAACCAAACCAAACCAAACCAAACCAAACCAAACCAAACCAAACCAAACCAAACCAAATCAAATCAAATCAAATCAAATCAAATCAAATCAAATCAAATCAAATCAAATCAAATCAAACAAATCAAACCAAACCAAACCAAACCAAACCAAACCAAACCAAACCAAACCAAACCAAACCAAACCAAACCAAACCAAACCAAACCAAACCAAACCAAACCAAACCAAACCAAACCAAACCAAACCAAACCAAACCAAACCAAACCAAACCAAACCAAACCAAACCAAACCAAACCAAATCAAATCAAATCAAATCAAATCAAATCAAATCAAATTTAAAAAAAAACAAGTCAAATTAAATTCAAGTCAAATCAAATTAAGTCACATTAAAATTAAACAATGTCATGAATGTATTTAATGTCAATTCAAATAAATAAATAAATGTCAACACATTAATATTCATTATTAGTCAGTACATGAATCATATTGCAATGATACAAGTACTGACAGTCAAACCTGTATGAGAACATTTTTAGGATGGTGTTGGAGCTGCCCTGAACCTTGCCCAAAAGAGATGTATATACATCGCTTACGCACGGTTGCATAAAAAGTCCGATCCGAATACTTTAAAGTATAATTTACATGTACATGATCAACCTTAATTATCAAACCATTTAAATGATAAGGATTAATAACATGATACCAATATAACCACTATTGTATTCCACCCGTATATGAACTTAATAATTTAAACAAAAACAGTTATTGTAGCTTAACTAAAATATTTAGCTTTTTTAGGAGCAATCATGAGTACTATTAACATACAGAACACTTTTTATATATCGTCAATAATTTTCGCAGCGCACGCAAAATAATGACTTTTATAGGCAACATTTTCATACCTTGGGTTACATCGTTCTATTTTAGGTAAGGATCTCTAATTTTTTTGAAAATATAATATAGCTTATGTTACTCGTTAAATATATAGCTTTATAATGGTAAAAGATTTTTTTAAATCGAGCGTGTACTTTTTGAATTAAATCATAACAAACAAACAAAAAATCTAATCTTTCCTCTTTATAATATTAGTAGTAATTAAAGTTTAGTGAACAAAACATTTTAAATTAATTTCATATCTATTGCAACAATAGAAGTATTAAGAAATCTGAATTCACTACTATAGCATTGTTTTGCATACTTAACTAAATTAAATTAAAAACGTTAAATAGCAAAATCATCTATTGTTATCAGTCATCTATTGTTATATGTATTATAGTATTCTTTTTTCTGTATTATTTGCAATTTGAACACTTGGACCTCTATAGTACAAAATATTCACTACAACAAATGGGCTTATTGCCATCACTGGTGTCAGGAAGGCCGGTTCGTTTTCGTCGAAACAAACGAAATTGCGATTCAACGGGAAAATGCTGCTAGCATTCTTGTCACCATTTCAAGCGGTCATGATTCATACTGTACAGTGTTTTTTTATATTATATCTCTATAATTAAATTAAATTTATATATATGAAGCATGCCCTCTATAAGATGTAAAATTTGGACTACATATTTTAACGTAACGTAATAAAATTGTATATAATCTGATAAAATTAAAGAAGACTCCTTATTACACATCTTGTAATTCGTCTTATTCCGAACTTTTCTAGGTACCGAAGGTTGATATGGTTGAAAATGTCTTGTGGAGGATATTCTGTTGTAAATTTGGGACAGTAGCGAGCGAACCGTCGAGTCAGCCATTAATTAACACAGTAATTTATCTCACTTAGACACCATGTTAGTTGCCCTAACGATACTTGTTACACTCTTGTTTCGTTGTGCGACGAGAATTTATAATACACAAATTTGTTTCATATTAATTTGATAAAAATCATTATTAGGAAGGTAGGTCAATTGTTTATGACGATTAATTAATTGTTTAAATTTTTAAGCTTTTATTTAAATAATTTGTAAATGTGTGAAGAAATTCCAGATTGTAATCTGAATATTATTTTATCTGAAGATAAGAAATAATTTGCAATAATATTTTCTTAGCAGATGCTTACGTTATAGAAAAATCTTGTTTCAAATTTCGTTATCCCGACTTAGTAATTTTGTTTGTGCGTTGATAGTATGTAAGCGTCTAGTATTTGTTAAAAATTAACTTATATTTAATTTTTTTAATTTCTCCGAATACGTCCGTCAACACTAGTGCATATTTCAACGACTTGTAGTTTTATACTCTCAATAATAATATATACAGAAATAAGTAGAAACTTTGTTTCGTAACTCAGCTATTTGAACTCTGCCAAATAAATCTACTATTGCGGCAATGAGTAATACCACGATAAAATTGTTTAACAACTCATAATATTTGCGGTGAACGATATTCGTTACTTCAACAAATGAAATTTTCAAATACTTCAATTGTAATATGAAAGCTTATATAAACCTGGCTAATATTTATGAAACATTCTACAAAAAAAAACAAATGGTCACCGTCACACATGTTATTATAGTCAACATAAACTTTCTTAGCTCGTAGTAGCTTAACAAAATAATTTGCTCACATATTTAGCTAAGAGAGGCCAAAGTAACACTCCATTTAATAGGCTCCTAATGACATTAAGAAAACCTCGTAGCAACAATGTGATGTCGAGTTAGGTTAGAGTTAGCGAGGGATGGGACAGTCATAATTAAGTTTTCAATGAAGCTGAAACGTGGTCTCAGTGCAAACAGCGGCCGACAACCTTGCTGTCACAAGTCTGGAGCGCGCCGCTGTACCACGAGCTGTGGTTTGTGTGATTTAATATCTTCTTCACAAACTGTTCGTGTGTAATTAATTTAATCTTGCTTTAAAGCTTTGAGATTTATCGGAGACATCCTTAAGATACTTCATAATCATAATAGTTTTAATAAATGTTGGGGTTTATACAGTAAGATAAAGGAGCAACATGAATTGTCGAAAATCTTGAATATAATCATAAATATTAGTCATGACTCTAAAGGTCGCAGGCAACTTACAAGCTTTTATTTAACTTCTGTTTTGTTCTATTTGACTTCCTTATCTGATATTAAGAAACTTTTAATTAGAAAGCAATAACACAATGATACGATGTACATTTTAATCTTATTAACATACATAAAATTAATAATTTAGATGAAAAATTATAAATGCTTAAAAATATATATATATAAAAACATCTTAGTTTTTAATAAGTTTGTTTTGAAACAGTACTTATATAAATAGCACAAATTCTAAGCTGCAAGAATAACTTAGTGACAGACAGGTCAGGTGTTAAGTATGTTATTTTCCCTATGTTATTTTCTGTAGTCCTGAGCATTGGCAACGAGGCCCCAACCTCGCCCTCACCCTGGTCATAGTACTTGGTAGCGAGAAGTGCTGGAAGGAGTCTCCTGTAAAAACGCGTGAGGAGAGTGTCTCCGCTGATCCACTGCACTGAAGAAGACCAGTAAATGTCACCAAAGCTAGAGGGGTTCTACTCCGGTCCACATTGGCAGGCGAACCAACAGGGCGTATGCACAGTAGTATGCGTAAGTGATACTGTGGCGCCCTTCGAATCGACAGAGTGGATAGCACTAAAAGTGGCTATTTTGGCGTACTCGGTGCTGGCAAGCCTAAATAAATTGGTAATAAATGGGGTAAATACGTTTTTCTAGCGATTAAAAAAAGGATATGTATTACTTTATATACTATAAGATTACTATAAAAGTTCCATGTCAAGCTTTTCATTTGTGACATAAAAAGTAATGAAGCTCAATGCGGTTGCCGTGGCCTAAATCGACCGGGACATCAGCACTCAATCGCTTAATTACAACTCGTTAATGTGCGAAGAAAACATGGAGTTTATTTTATCATATTTATTTATATTTATTTATTTATTTTGAACAATTAATACATATCACAAACAACTTATACGATAGCAGCTACTATAGTATTACACTGTGTCGTAGTTACTGACGCCCTCCAAATCGACAGCACATTTTCATTTTATCATTTGTTCAACATAAACTAGAAAACAATTCAATTAAATAAAATATAAAAATTGACAAACACATTATATTTTTCTTTTTTTTTTTAACTGTTTTGAATTATTGTAACATAATCTTTTCTTTAATCTCTAATCTTTAATTTAAAAATAAAAAATCTGAATTAAATAATATATACCTAAATATAATTAAAAACGCGTGAGTGCCGTGGAGTGCCGGCTTAGAATTGCACTCCCCCTATCTTATCCCGTGGGTGTCGTAAGAGGCGACTAAGGGATGGGAAAAGGGGGGATGGGCAGCAGCGTCCCCCCCGTAAACAACTTACCCCCTACTGCGCTCGCCAACACGCCTGCCCAGCGCGGCGAGTTTGGGCAAATCCTCCTATATGGTAGATGCGCAAAAAAAAAGGCCCCCAGTTACCGGCAAGCCCGCTAGGCCCGACCACGGTAGCGGTCGCGGTATCGGCAGGGCAGGGGGTGCAAAGAATCACCGGTTCATGGCAGGCTACCATAAAAGACGACTACATATGGCAACGTACAATGGACGCTCGATTAGGCTGGACCATCACCTCGCCGAATTAGAAGTAGAGTTAAGTCATATAAACTGGCATATACTGGGGTTATCTGAAGTCCGAAGACAGGGGGAGGACACGATAACTCTAGAGTCCGGTAACTTACTCTACTTCCGCGAAGGTGATAGCCTCTCCCAGGGTGGTGTCGGTTTTCTAGTCAAAAAGGATCTCATTAGCAACATTGTAGAAATCAGTAGTGTGTCGAACCGGGTAGCGTACCTTGTCCTTAAACTTTCCGACAGGTATTCCCTGAAGGTCGTACAGGTATATGCGCCAACTTCGGCATACTCTGATGATGTGGTAGAAGCGCTGTACGAAGACATCGCAAAGGCCCTCAACAACACCTCGAAGGCCCACTACAATGTTGTTATGGGAGACTTTAATGCTAAAGTGGGAGTACAAGATGGCGGTGAATCGAAAGTCGGACCTTACGGCTTGGGCTGCAGAAATCACAGGGGGCAAATGCTAGTAAACTTTCTCGAAGCGCAGGGGCTCTTTTTGATGAATTCTTACTTTCAAAAGAAGCCCCAGAGGAGGTGGACCTGGCGAAGCCCCGATAACGTGACGAGGAACGAGATAGACTTTATCATTTCGAATAAAAGGCACATATTTAGAGATGTCTCAGTGATCAACAGGTTCAATACCGGTAGTGATCACCGCTTGGTTCGAGGCACTCTAGATATCGACTTCAAAGCCGAAAGATCGCAAATGATGAGGTCTACTCTCCGACCTAGCATGCTCCAAGCTGCTCAAGGCTCCGAAAAGTTCCAAATGGAGCTTCAAAATCAATTCACCGCGTTGGAAACCGTAAGCAGTATCGATGAGAGAACCGACACGCTGGTCAAAATACTGCAAAATACATCCCGCAAGTGTTTTCCGCCACAGAAAAGAGACAGCGCACCAAAACTCTCTGCTGAGACACTCGAGCTCATGAGGAAACGACGAGAACTACCATCGTTTTTGTCAGATAAGGCCTTAAACCGAACAATAAGAACGCTGACGCGACGCGATCTCCGGTGCTCCAATACCCGTGCCATCAAGGCTGCGATTGAGCAAAATCGGGGATCGAAAGTGTTCGCTCGCAAGTTTGGGAGGCCGCGTCTGACAAAACTTAAAACCGAATATGGTGGGGTCGTTACCTCTAGGCCTGAAATCGTCGGAGAGGTAGAGAGGTTTTATGGGCAGTTGTTCTCTTCAAGATCGGATAAACCTGTGGGAATCAGTATTGATGACCAGCGCGCCCCTCTTACGCGCCACTACTCCGAGGAGCTCCCGGTCGTTGACCAAGGCGAGATTAGGGCGGCTCTAGAACAGCTTAAAAACAATAAAGCTCCGGGAGATGACGGAATCACAACAGAGCTGCTTAAGGCAGGCGGGACTCCGGTCCTGAAAGAGCTAGCAAGCCTCTTTAATTCCGTCATCCAACATGGCAAGACCCCGGAAACGTGGAGCGGGAGTGAGGTGGTACTGTTTTTCAAGAAAGGTGATAAAACCCTCTTGAAAAACTACAGACCAATCTCCCTCCTGAGTCACGTGTATAAGCTGTTCTCAAGAGTCGTCACGAACCGTCTCGCCAGACGACTTGACGAGTTCCAGCCCCCAGAGCAAGCCGGCTTTCGATCAGGCTATAGCACCGTGGACCACATCCTTACTGTTCGGCAGATTGTGCAGAAGACCGAAGAGTACAATCAGCCGCTGTGTATGGCTTTTGTGGACTACGAGAAAGCCTTTGACTCCATCGAAACCTGGGCAGTGCTCGACTCATTGCAGAGATGTCATATCGATTGGAGATATATCGAGGTACTGAGATGTCTGTACAACGCTGCTACAATGACTGTCCACATCCAGGACTGTAAGACGAAGGCGATCCAACTGCGCAGAGGGGTGAGACAGGGAGATGTAATATCTCCGAAACTGTTCACCAACGCGTTGGAAGACGTTTTCAAGACGCTGGATTGGACTGGATATGGAGTCAATGTAAACGGCGAGTACATCTCACACCTTCGATTTGCCGACGATATTGTCATCATAGCAGAGTCGCTGGAACAACTCACCGAAATGCTGCGTAGCCTAAGCGATTCTTCCCGGCGTGTCGGTCTCGGTATGAACTTGGACAAGACCAAGGTCATGTTCAATAAGCATGTCGTGCCGGGACCGATATACGTCGAAGGGAAACCTCTCGAAGTTGTTAGTGAATATACCTACCTAGGACAGGTTATACAAGTCGGTAGGAACAACTTCGAGAAGGAAGCCGATCGAAGAATTCGCTTGGGATGGGCAGCATTTGGCAACCTTCGTCAAGTCCTCACGTCGTCTATACCGCAATGTTTGAAGACGAAAGTCTTCAACCAATGCGTCTTACCTGCCATGACATACGGTGCCGAAACGTGGACACTAACTGCGGGACTAGTCCACAAATTCAAAGTCGCTCAGCATGCTATGGAGCGAGCTATGCTCGGAGTATCTTTGAAGGATAAGATCAGAAATGAGATTATCCGGAAAAGAACCGGAGTCACCGACATAGCTGGCAAAATTAGCAGGCTGAAGTGGCAGTGGGCTGGTCACGTGTGTCGTAGGACCGATGGCCGTTGGAGCAGACGAGTCCTAGAGTGGAGACCGCGGATCGGCAAACGCAGCGTAGGGCGCCCTCCAGCCAGGTGGACCGATGACCTTAAGAAGGTGGCGGGTACCGACTGGATGCGGAAGGCAGAGGACCGGGAGCTTTGGCGCACCTTGGGAGAGGCCTATGTTCAGCAGTGGACTACGATTGGCTGTTGATTGATTGATTGATTGAAATTATATAATAAGGAAGGGATGGGATAGGAAGGAAATATAAGGTAGGTCAATGTTATATTAAACACTTTAGTAATAGCTCAGTCACATCATATCCCAATTTGAGAATCCAGTTGGTAATTTGCATTTTACATTGGTAAGTTGTAAGTGAGTAAATATCTTATTTACTCTGTTATATAGAATCGAACTCAAGTAAGTCGAATATTGTTGACTAGTTATAGCTGATGTCCATGGAATGGTCCGGCAAACCCTATCACTTTCGCGTTTGTTATGTGCAAGCTTATAATTACAAGGAATATTTTTATGCTTCCGAAGAATTATATGAAGTATATACAATTGACGTCCTGTGAGAACTTTACAGGATTTATATGATTCAGCTGTAGGGAAACGAATAGGCTTATTGATCATAATTTTTAATAAGTCTTTGCGTTCTCTCTAAACGAAGTATATTGATCTTAGAAGCACCTCCCCATGCTGTGATGCAGTAAGTGATATTAGACTGCACAAGGGCAAAATATACAGTTTTTAAAGTCTGGAAACGAACAGATGCCCTAAGATATCTAAATACATACATTATTTTCCTTATACGCGAAATTATAGATTGAATGTGATCCAACCGAGACCCTCATCTATCGTCACTCCTAGATACTTAATGGTCTTAGTGCGAGAGATTTTATTGCAGTTGCACGGAACAGAATCTTGGTATTCAGAACAATTATGAGCGACTATAGGAAATGATGTTACTGGTTAAGTATAGCTGGAGCCAAAAGTAATATACTGCGTTTTATCTAAGTTGAGAGTCAAAGAGTTACAGGACAGCCAATTCATTACGATAGCAAGGGCAGATATTGATCTGCTACGTCTGTGTTTATCTTGCAGAATTTTATCTGACACATGCGATTTGCATCATCACCGTCACCGTTGAGTTTGGGATGAATTATAGAAACAAATTCAACATATTAAAATATGTCCATATTGAAACCTGCGATCTTTGGTAATGGTCTATGTGACTTATCTACGGGTTCATTTCGGCTTTTTACTAAACTTTTAGCTTAGATCTTAACCATTTTTATTGAACAGTTGAAAGTTAATGAGACCTAGAGCAAAAGTGTTTCTCCCTTAAATTCAAGATGCGACTAATGCATCGCTAGAATTTGGTCGCCATTTTGAATTACCGTTACCGGTTAACGACCTCCCCAGGACGGGAATTTCGCAAGGTCATATGGAAACCCCACTGAGCTATAAATGATGACAGAAAAAGGAGAAATCATCATATAAATAAGTTCTTGTATAATATTCACTTGAAAATCATAATAGCTTTAAATATATTTGTATACTTTCGCTTTGTAATATTTATGCAGGCAACGGTAGGAGTATATTCGCAATACCTGTCGCTATCTGCTAGCGTATTACTTTATGATGTGTTTGTAGCAGTTTTAACTTCAGCTGGCGTTAGAAATTGTGGCAACAATCAAGCGTCAAAATAAAAAATTCAACAGAGCATAGTTCCGGCAATCGTTAGAGACCAGCGCAACGAGACTTGGTCGGAATAAAATTGTATCTCTGAGGCTTACCGATGCCGTCATGTTACATAATCTGCCACTTGAAAAATAATATTATGAAATCTCCCGCGGTACTGCTCGTTTAACTTAAAGTTAGTTTCGTTGTGCTTATTACACATCGCTATTAACTTTTTATTTTGTTTTCTTTTTCTTCTTCAGGCACAGGTATATTAAGATACGTAGACTTTTATTATTTATTTTATAACAAGTAGCTATTTACATTTATGTTAAAAAAAATTTTTTCATACCCGGGAGGGCAAATGGCTACTCCACCTGATGGTAAGTGGTAGTAGAGTCCAAACGCGATGACGGCTAGTGCAGTCAGGACGAATGACTTGCTCTAGCCGCCCCCGCCTTACCGGCCCGCAAGATGCCTCTTCACGCCTCGTTTGAAAGAACCCAGGTCATAAGAGGAGGGCAACACGTGTGCTGGTAAAGAATTTCTTCGTGCGCGATGGAATTGATGTCACAGTTAGGCGGTGACATCGAGAGCCAGCACGCGTAGACTTGTGAAGGAATGGGGAAGTAGGAATGAGGGAGAATAATTCCTCTGAGCACTCGACGTGATACAATCGGTAGAGAGCGCTCAGTTTCTCTATCTCTCGACGCAATTGTAAAGGCTCGAGGGTGTTGGTGACCTTTACGTCACCAATAATGCGAACCGCACGTTATTAAATACGTTATACATGTTATACGTTATTTATGTTAAATATATAAATATTAATTATAATATTTTTCATGCACATTGTCAATGGTACATAAAAGGATTACCTAGCAACTCCTCCCTGCTTTTCATGCATGCGAACCCGCGGGCGGGATACAGTTATGTAATAAATATCACAACAAAAAAACTTTCACATTTAATCTTGTAATTTTGTTCGTGCTTATCTGTGGACTTTAAGTGTATAGAAACACATCATGATGCCAGTATATACATTGCTATGATCATGCCGTTTTGTGAGCTTTGTGCTTGTTCCGATTTCGATATTCACTGGTGGTAGGGCTTTATTCAAGCTCGGTTGGGTAGGTACCACCCATTCATCAGATATTCTACCTCAAAACGACAGTACTTGGTAATGTTGTGTTCCGATTTGGTGAGTGAGCCACTGTAAATACAGCGACAAGGGATATAACATCTTAGTTGGTTGGATCCCAAGGTTGGTGGTGCATTGGCGATGTAAGCGATGGTTAACATTTCTTATATTGCCAATCTCTGGGCGTTGGTGACGACTTACCATTAAGTGGCCAAAATGCTAGTCCGCCTACCTATACTAAAAAAAAAAAGATATACGTGGTATGTATATCATATTATAGTATAAGATTATTTATTTTCTTATATTATAAAAAAACAATGATGTCCTGATCGATTGCCTTAATTATCTACGCATATAAATAAAGGAGGAGCCAATTCTGCTAACAAATTGTCAAATTCTTGCTATCGAAACGAAACGTAATCATTGCTGTAAAACTCTTTTCCTGTTCTACTAGCCAACACTCTAGTTGTGGTTCTATCGAAGTTGGATCGAAATAGTATCGGGAACATATTGTAACAGTTATAAATTAATAATATTGGCTTGCAGCACAGGATATATTACAGTGTATACATAAGTGAGTGCGCCAACACATGGCTCTCTCAGAAAGAGGTACCTGTTGGGAAGTGGTTCTGTTACTCATAGACATTGGTCCTGTAAGAACTATAATATTTTAAAATAATTTGTACAGGACTAGTGTATATTTAAATAATTATAATATTTAGGATTGATTTTTTCATTATATATCCACAAAACTTTGTATCCGTACTAATTTTCAAAATTATGTATTTAAAGTTTATTTTTGTTCCGCTCCTTTAATTCTGATTTGAATTCTAATAGCAAAATGCAAATAAATTAGATGCGAATAACATTCATATTTATTAAGAAGTATTACTACAAAATAAATCGCGTACAATTTTAATTTAAGAGCACTAAAATGTATAATTTTATACATTCGCGAACGAATGAATGAACTTACCGGAAACTTCATATACATATAATAATTTCCCAACTTTTAATGTTCAGTTCACTTGTTCATAGCAATTAATCAGTTCATCGTATAAACGTATTTGCCAACTTTCGAGTGATATTTGCATTTGGGAGTACGATATGAGCGCTCGCGTTAATAAACAGTCGCTCTCTTGAGAATTTTCTCCTGTTATTGACTCGATATTGCCTGTACGTTAGTTATATGACTATTTATAACTACCGGGTCCCATGACAAATAATATGAATAACAGAATGGCATCGGTTATTAAATGAATTTATGTTCCCTGTACATATTCACTGATAACTAAATATTATGTGATAATTAACATATATTCACACTATACTCAATATCCTTTTCGAAACACGAGTAATACGAGTATTTAATATTATAATAAGGTCGGTTTTATAATGTAGAGATCGAAACATGACACCTTAAATATTGATAAGAGAAGCAGTATAAGAACGTTGCTCAAGGCATTATCTGGAAGACATGTAAAGATTAACGTAACAAATACATCCTTATTTATAAAGTTTATTTAGCGGGCGATCATTTAATAAAATGCTCTTTCTTCTTCTTTCTAATGTCAAGTAAATAATGACAGAAAGAGAGAAACCAGGTTCAAGTAAACAGTTGCTAACCAACGCTTATAGTAAGGCCGATGACGTGAACAAAAGAATGAGAATCTGTTTAGAATTAAGTTTTTTACTTAGAAATTGTAGCAACAATCAAGCGTCAAAATAAAAAAAATCAACAGAGCATAGTTCCGGAGTATAAATAAAATCAATGATGTTGAAATAAATGAATTGTACTTTTGAATTATAGAGCATGCGCAATTTTATTAACATAAACACACAAAAAGAAAACCTAGCTATATAAATTACACACAATTACATAAATTAAGATAAGCCTGATTGAATATAAAATTTTGAAAAAAATCCCATAGTAAGCAAAAAAATAACAATAACTATGGCGAGACTGAGAAAATTATATAAATAAATTTACAATCACGGAATAGTAATAAAATATTCAATGCCATTAAATTCATATTAATAAAGTGAAATGTAAATTAAATTTAAGTATATTTAATTTACATAAAATATCTTAATGTAAATTAATATATTGAAAATACTCCTTTATAAAATTATTCTTCTGTATATTATTCTTTCATCTCCGATGATAGATCATGGTAAGTTGTAACTTATATTTTAATGTGATCTATACATAAAACCTATCTTCGTCAACAAACGGTCTGATCTGGCAGTTCATGATATTAGCGCGTCACACACTATGCAATTGAACTCGATAGCAGAATTCACGTCACAATTTTTTATCGTGGCGTCTCTGTGTGTGTTTCTGAGCATGTATTTTCGAGTTCGAACCTTATACATAGTGATTACATACTCTTTGTGATTTTGAGCTTTACGTTCTCCAGTTGAATAATACTAACGAACATGACATACTCGTATGTAGATGAACTACAAGATGTCTACTGTTAACGGTATCTTAATATTTAATATATCATTATTGTTATATTAAATACCTAACTAAATTGTTTATTAAAACACTACGTTCAGAAATCCTATCACAACTTCGTATAAGTTTATATAAGTTTAATTACCAGTACTCAGTAACTAGTTTCGGCGAGCCGTCTGTACTTCGAAAACTTAATTAAGTTGTCATAAAATAATAGGTAAAATAACACACATTTCGGCTGGATTGCAACTATAAAAAAAAATATTGTTGTTTCTTTTTTGTCACGCATTACACAGTAAGTGTTGAAATATTTCACAGAATACGCTATTGTTTTTTTTTTTTTTAAATAATCTATAGACTAAATATTCATTGCTTAAATTAATTGCTATATAAATATTGTTTTAATTACTAGCAAGTGTTACATAGAAACAAAAATATGCGCGAAAAAATAATCATTAATTTATATAAAATATTAAACTGTATGCATGATGTATAATAATAAGTAGTAAAATGCAATATGTAACATTTACTTTAGACAAAACTTCAGTCATTTTCCTGTAAGGGGCTGTTTACACTAATTATCAGAACATATCTTGGTCCTAAACATGTATTCACATTGTCTTATATTCTATTAACTCTGAGTACATTTTGAAGTAGACATTTGAAATGTGTTTAACCCTAATTGTCGCTATAAGCCCATTTACTCGATGGGTCTTTATGTTGTTCTTATCCCTTCACTGAGACGCCTTCACTGGTACTTTAGGCTGCTTCGTGTTGATAAAGGATCATGGAGTATTATACAAAGATTATCGCGTATATTTCTAACAATCTAATAATAATTTTATAAAAAAGATCTTATTGGACTTTAAGTAAAGAAACTATTTAAATCTTTGAATAGGCGATTATAATAATACACCAATTACATATATAGAAAAAGTGTTTTTGAAAAAATGTTATACAAATTATTTATAAAAAAATGTTATTCAATTAATACACAATGTTGCACAACATAATTAAAAATTGATATTATCAATTTTAATATATATATATATATATATATATATATATATATATATATTTTAATGAACAAAAGACAAGTAGGTATAGTAATAATAGATACTGTATAAAATGTAAACCCTTAATTACATTGTCAATGCGTCGCTGAAAAAGGGACTTAAGATACGTCGCTTGTAATTACATTGCCTCACTCACGATCAAACCGGATCTCATCAAGACAACGTGTTGACGTTTAACAGTAAAACGACTGACTCTATCCAGAAGAGCCCCATATAGCCAATGTTGTCTAAATATTGACATTATCAATAAGGGAAGGCTGTACTGTGTGGTTACAGACAAGAATTTTCCAATTGCGTTATTTGTTTTTACAAAGCGTATGTGCTCAAACGTTCACGAGGACAATATTGACAAAAAATGTTTATGGTTCGTCATTTAGCAAAGTGTATTGAATTATACTTCAAGTATTTACTTTAGGAGTATATTTTAATATACTCTTAAGTTGTTATGTGTCCTTTGTATTTAATAACGAGTTACGAGTGTATAAACTTTTGTACCGACGATATTTCGATAGCGCCTTTAAATATCATCAACTCCTAAGCGTATTTTTCGCTATATGTACTTTTTGATGCGTTATTCGTAATAGTTGGACCTGAATTTTATATTTATAAATGCATAACAAGAAAGTTTCTATTGCACACAAAATACAGATAAAAAAAGTTAAATATAAGTAAAATTTCTAAAGTGTACAAAGAAGGCCTTATTTCTTCAAGTAATCTCTTACAAAATGTATCTGTCTATTTGAATGAAAATTTATTCCATGAATGAAAAACTAGTTTATTTTGATTTTATGATGAACCTTTGAAATTAGTCTTTAGTAGTGCTGTCATATTTATGAGTAGAAAAAGCAATGTAATATAAACAAAGAAATTGTTTCGGTCTGAACAAATGAAGTTCCTTTGAGAACGGAAGGAAATAAACTCCGCGAATGTTTGTCAGCGACGAACTATATATTAGTCTGCAATTTGCGGCCAATAATTTTGCTTTGTTGATGCATACCAAAGTCTGAACTATATTTCTAAAGAATTGTATAATTAAATATTGATCTTGTAAATATTTTCGATATAAGTATGACAGTAAATTATTTTTTTTTATTTTCTTTCTAGCGACATATTGCAATAATAAAATACGAAATACATTTATAAAACACGACAATTTGTCATCGCTACTCATAAATTTACAGAAATACTGGTTTTGTTTCCGCATACGGAACTCACGAGAGGGGCTTGAACAAATACTGTACAATTATTATTTGTGGTGATTATGATATATTTCATTGTGTTGCATTACCGGTTTTATAAGGATTTCATTTTATGAAAATTATACACTGACTGTATAATTTAAAATGTAATACGTAACCAAATATCTAGTATCTATATAAATATTTCAACCACAAGGTAAATAAATAAACAACTTCGACATTGAGTGACGCGATATAATTGGTCAAGATTTTAAATAATCTGTGATATTAAATATGGATTCGAGAGAAAATGCTGTATTGAACGCCAGCGAAGTTGTTAACGAAACTTTGAAAATAAAATTAGAAGTGGATATAAGTACTTACGTGGAATAGTGTTGTATTATTAATAATGAACTGTTTGCTTAATATAGCAGAGCCATTAGCAACTCGCATATGACATGAAATCTAAGGCTTGTTTATAGCATTTTTTAAATAAATCGTCTCATTTTACATTTCAATCCCCACCCTTTTTCACGAAGGGTAGGTCAAGGTCAAAGGTATCTCTCAAAATACTGGAGTTCTGGTATATGGGATGGGTTAGGTGTGATTCTTACCTCTTAAAGCCCCACCATGGCATGATAAGACAAAGACCGGAGAGGCTACGGGGTTGTTTTCGATGTCCCACCCGTGCTGTGTTTGCAACTCGGCGGAGCAATTCTCAGTGGGTGAGAGTGATCAACCCCCCGTGTGTAATAAATTAATCCCCTACGAATCATAAAGCTTGCAAAATCGTAAGCCTCGCATTTGAGCTATTTTCCGTCGTGTCTGAATACTGTTCCATTGGACAATGAAAGAGAAAGTCTTTTGCACAATATCACCCTCTTATGTTCTGCTATGTTTCAGAGCTTCATTGCAGCTGGTGCTAAAATAATATATGTTTTATTATATATAAAAACATTTAATATGTTTGATCAGTATGCAATATATAGCGTTACAATTTGCATTAACATTTCTCTTTGTACGAAGTATTTATGAACGGAAAACTTAAAGACGAAAGCGAGATAGCAAAGAAAACATCATGACATGAGCTCGAGGTGATATTGCATTACATGAATATACTCGTAACATATAATACCCTTAGGATTCTTAACGCTGTTGAGCGTTAAACGGCTATTCAAAGCTGTAATAAAAGTTCGCAATATAGGAGAATATTTGAATTTATAGTTCAATTTGAGTGCAATACAAATGTTATTAAAGTTGGCGCAGTATCTATAAGTAAGTACAAACATTATTGACTATAATATATTTATAAAATGTATACGCATATAACAGCAAGTATGGCCAATTGCGGGTACAAACTCTGGCAAGCACAGCGTTTTTATATGTTTCTTTTTTTTATAATTCATTTTCGCTAAGGACTTACTGCGAGACAAGCGTCCACTAATGTGCAACAAACAATGCTGTGGATTAAGGTACCAGCAACAACAGGACCTTCAGTCTTGTCAACAAATTGGCCTTGGCCCAACGATGGGACACTTAATATGTACTACAAATGCTACCAATTATTATCGACAATAACAATCAAGACAAAAGTATCTCTATATGAAATAAAATGCATTTAAAAACGTTTCACTTTATCATTAATTGAAACGAAACTTATTTTTGATATTAAATATCTTTTTTGTGTTAATTTGAGATATATCGATGTATTTCAATAAATTTAATTAATTAATATTTAAAAAATACTCAGACAAATGAATTAAAATATGAAAAAATATACTCAGTTACTTATTTTATAATTGTCACGTGAAACTTTATATTATTCTATTTTAACAAATTTTGTAGAATAATAAAATATTTTATTAAAATAATTTTATATATGTTGAGAAGATTGATCTTGATTTCCGAGATGACCAGACCACTTCCACTTCAACGTGCTCATTCTACGCACGATGTCGGTGACTTTAGTTCTCTGGAGAATGTCCTCATTTCGGATTCTATCTGCCAGAGCAACTCCAAGCATTGCGCGTTCCATA
The DNA here is from genome assembly GCA_905220585.2 of Nymphalis polychloros. Lineage (NCBI taxonomy): Eukaryota > Metazoa > Arthropoda > Insecta > Lepidoptera > Nymphalidae > Nymphalis > Nymphalis polychloros. Next base: position 10,835,329 of record HG992243.1, on the reverse strand, counting down.
GCTCGCTGAGCGACCTTAAACTTGTGGACCAGTCCTACGTAAGTCACAGGTAGGAAGCACTGATTAGAGACCCAGATCTTAAGGGTCTGTGGGTGGTGACGATTTAAAAATATGACGCAACCTCCCAAATCTGCCGAAGCTGGGCAGCCCCAGCTCAAACGTATACATAACGGCTTCTTTTGGTCTCCTTCTTAAATTTGTGCCGGCCCAGCTGTATAGTTTGGCCCAGGTAGATGTATTCCTGCAGAACTTCGAGTGGAGAGCTATTTATGACCACCGGTCTCGGGGATATATGTTGGTTGACCATAATTTTGATCTTTTCTATGTTTATCCCGAGACCTACTTGTCTTGAAGAATCATTCACGCTGTTTAGCATCTCTTCCAAATCCTGCAGTCTCCGCCATGAAGACAATGTCGTCGGCAAATCGCAGAATATTCATATTAATAACGCGTTAGTTCCAATCAAACGTCTTAAAGACGTCCTCCAATGCATTGGTAAAAAGTTTCGGGGAGATAACATCCCCCTGTCATACCCCGCGATGCAATTGGATTGGTCTTGTGCTCTGATCTTGTACTTGGACGGTCATCGCGGCTTAGTATAAGCACTTCAACACCTGGACATACCGACAGTCAATTAGGCATCTCTGCATGGATTCCAGAACAGCCCAGGTCTCGATAGTATCGAAGGCTTTTTCGTAGTCCACATACGCTAGGCATAGAGGCTAATTATATTCCTCGATCTTCTGTATTATTTGCTTAAGTGTGTGTAAGTGGTCTACGGTACTGAAGCATTTTCGAAACCCAGCCTGCTCAACGGGTTGAATTACCCTCGAAAACAACTTATAAATGTGGCTTAAAATTGACATGGGGCGGTAGTTTTTCAAAAGAGCTGTATCACCTCTCTTTAAAAACAACACCATCACGCCTCTGCTCCATGCCTTCTACCATTGAGGAGGACGGAATTGAAGATCTTTGCCAGCTCACTCAAAACTAGAGTTCCTCCTGCTTTATGAAGTTCTGAGGTTATTCCGTCATCTCCTGGAGCTTTGTTGTTTCCAAGTTGTCCGAGAGCAATCCTAATCTCGCCCATGTCGATGTCTGGAAACTCTGAACGTCTGATAGATGGCCTGTTAGTCTGGCTCGTGGATCATCCGCACTGTGGGGCTCAGGTAGAGGTAATTGTGATGAATATAAATCGCCATAGTACTTTTCGACTTCAGCTAGAATCTCTGGTTTTGCCTTGAGTGGTTCTGAGTTTTGTCAGGTGACAACAGGAGATGAATAATTTTGCAAGAACCTTTAAGCTCCTATTGTGTGCCATAGCATCTTCAATATTCCGGGTATTCGCTCGTCTTATGTTACGCCTTATTAGTTTTTTAACCTTCCTGTTAAGTACCTGACACTCAGATGGCGGCATATTTTGCTGTTCGCGTCTTCTCGTCATCTCGACCAGATTCTCGCCTGAGAGCTTCGACTTACGTCCATTACTCTTCTATCGAAAGTAATTTTGGCTCGCGGATGACACGCACCAGACTATTGGTGGCGTCGTTAATGTCCTACTTCGTTTTCCAATATGGCAAATCGGTTCTGCAGTTCCAGCTGGAAGCTTTCGCAGCCAGCTTCGACCTGGGGCAGAGTTGGTCTAAGAGTAGACTTCATTAACCGCGATCGTTCGATTTTAGTATTAATTTTAACTCATTATTGAGGAAACCAGTTTGGCATGCTGAATTAAACGAACGAACTGAACGTTTGAAAGAGTTTGTACATACACCAAATTGAACTCAATAGCTGAGTGACGTAAATTTACCATACGTCATACGTAATTTAAAATATTTAAAAATTTGGAAAATCCAACCGTGTACAACTCATTTGCTCATTCAATAGTAAAAAAATCGGTCAAAATGGAATGCTAGAAAGCCGAAAGTGCGAAAAAGGCGAAAAAAGTTTTTGAATGAACGAAATCGGTCAAAATTTAAAAATTTGTATATTATCGTATTACTAAATTACACGCAAATTTTCAGATTTGATTATAAGGATTGTGTGCGGCCAATGAGATAACCTCAATTCTATACAAATGTAAATATAATTTGAACCTTTTTTTAACTTGTAATTCGCTATTTTATATTTATTTTGAATAAATTACTAAAATATAATTATTAAACTAATTATTAAAATTGATAAATTACATTTTATACTTTTCCTAAAGTATAAAATGTAATTTATCAATTTTAATTCTTACTTTACATTTTTGCATTAAAATCATACTAAAAATAACATAAAATATATACATGTGAAAGGGAGAGTTGATTAAGAAGGGCAACGCTTTTTGGTGTGATAAAAAAGTAGGAACAATTTCCTCCATTTTCGCTAGAAAAATGCATTTACGCGTTTTCGTTTCTTGTAAAAAATATCGCAAAGAACTTCGTTCCTCCCGGGGGTCCCCCGATCGCACATTTTTTATTATATTTTTAGGTTCTGTCTACGTTTTCTATGGGCTCATGCTCATCGTACAATGGTCCCACACTATGATATAGACCTTTTTGAAAAAGTTGGCCCGTTATTGTTTTTTTTTTATTATAATAGGTCTAACGCATGTACACACAAATTTTTGTTATTTAACTTACCTTTCACAATATTTTTCCTTAAGAATAATACAGTAGAAATACTCTGAATATTAATAATTAATAATAACAATAATTACAGCACTGCAAATTTATAATAAATTTAGTTGAGAATTACACGGAAATGATAAAATGATAATTGTAAAGGTCACTACTGCGATCAATGTACAAATAATAATAATGGCAGATTTTTTTCCGAAAACTGTGTAAGAAATGAGATACAGCTTATTGCAAGAGAGACAGGAGAACTTTCCCATCCTTACTCCGTGCTGCTTACATGGTGAGAAGTGACAGCAAAAGATCCCTGACGGGGATAACTGATCAAGTGTTAATTGATCAAATTATCGACCGAGGTTGAAAATGATTGAATTACTAATATCTCTATTAAAAAATAGGGGTTGGTGGTGGAAGGGTGAAAATTTAGGGTTGTATGTATTTTTTAATGCCACATAATAAAAAAATAAAAGAATATGTCCAAAAGATTAAATTTTTTTTTTGCGGTGAGCTACCCTTAATGCTTATGGGTATAAAAATTAGTTATAAACCTATTCTCAGACCTACAGAATATACGTATAAAATTTCATCAAAATCGGTCAAGCCGTTTCGGAGGAGTCTAAACACTAAAACTGTGACACGAGATTTTTATATATATAGATAATTAAACCAAAAAGTTTTGAATAGTGGTTTTCAATAGGGTTCTTCTGTTTAAGAATTCAAGTGTATTTTTTAGATAATGTGTTTACCAATTCCATACATACGGACGGACATCACCGGATTTGATTATAATTTTCGATTTTACAATCATTATTTAAAAAAAAAGAGACTTGAAATTGTATTTGTTTTAGTCATTAATAAATTATCTTTCAAATTTTTGAATGAATTTCAATCTTGTTGAATATATTTGAACGAGTGTAAAAAAATTTCTAGGTGAGTGAATCAGCTCGGATCGAGTAAGCGTTAGTAGCTATCTCATTGCTTCGCAAATGAGTTGTGCAAAAATATGAAATTCAATTATTACTCATACAACATATTTACCAAACTGTAATTAATTTAAGGATTTGCAATGACATTAATTATGTATGTTACCTTTATATTTTTCCGCATTATATCTTTGAAAGGTTACATTATTAAATGTTATTGTTGTTTGTATTATCGAGGCAAGTGCCCGTCGGTCATATAGAGCTTATTCTATGAAGGGTGTACACAGTAGTTACATGATTTAATACGTCCTTCACCATTCTACCTTTGTATTGACATGAAACTATCATCGAACAATATATATTTTTAATCAATTTTTACTGAACATTTTCGTCTCAACTAAAGTTCGACTAAATTAAATTACAGGATACCGTTAGTAGATGATGTCGAGGTTACTCGTTACTATAAATAGTTATTATAAATTACCTTTAACGTTTTTCCAAATGTCAATATGTAAATCCGTTGCTGCTTATTGACAGTGACGGTAAACTGAGTGTAGATTGCTCTATCGAGCCTGTAATTGAATCGAAGCCACATAGATTCTGAACTACTAGAAAATTAATTTAACACCGTAATAACTTACGTTGTGTGATAGGTCCTGGTTAAATGCCGAAGGTGCTATGTCTAAAGACCGCTTCGCCGCCTCACTGACTCCCATCTAAAGTTAAATACGGAATGTCGTTCCGTTGGAAGTGTGTTAAGTTTCATTTGTAGATTTGTCATGAATGATTAAGTTAATCTTTACATACAATTTATAAAATATAATCTGTTATAATATAATGTTATATGTTCAATATATAGAATATTTAAATTGCATAGGTAGGTGGGCGAGCATATGGGTCACCTGATGGTCAGTGGTGACCAATGCCCATAGACATTGGCATTGTAAGAGATGTTTACCATCACTTCCATCGCCAATGCGGCACCAATTTGGGAAATAAGATGTTGTGTCCCTAGTGCTTGTAATTACACTGGCTCACTCACCCTTTAAAACCAGAACATAACAATACCAAGTACTGCTGTCGAATATCTGACGAGTGAGTGGTGAGACGAGCTTGCACAAAGCCCTACCATCAGTAAACTATGTAAATGACTATGTATTTGCAATATTTTTACCTATGTTCAGAGATTTAGTGTATTTCCCATCTAGTTAAGCGTTAAACGCGTTAGTAGTGCGTACCACAATAACTCAAGGGGTTCAAACGTTGAGCTGTTGAGATTAAATTGTAATGTTAGGTCCTTACTTATGAAATTCTTTGATCTGAAATATCTCCTCTTTGGTTAAGAATTCATTTAGCTGGTACATTTGCATTTTGAAAACAGTCATTCATTTGTTTTTTCTCATTATTTTTTTCTTTGGCTTATTTACCGCACAATGGAAAACATGAAATATCGGTATATTCACAAGTACGAGTTCTACCGTGGCACCAGTGCTGCAGAAACTGCTCGAAGGATTAATGATGTGTACGGCGCTGGTGTCGCAAAAGAAAGCACAGTACGTTTTTGGTTTCTACGTTTTCGTTCTGGAAATTTCGACCTTCAGAACCAACCCCGTGGACGGCCGGAGACCAAAGTGGAAAATGAAGAATTAAAGGCTATTGTGGAAGCGGATCCATCACAAAGCACTTCAGAGATAGCTGCAGGCTTCGGGGTAAATGATAAAACTTTATTAATCCACTTGAAGCAAATCGGGAAAGTAAAAAAACTTGAACGTTGGGTACCTCATGAATGAATGAGTGAATCGAACTTGCAAACACGCGTCGACTGTTGTGTTACTTTGCTCAATCGACACAATAATGAAGGGATTTTAAATCGAATCATTACTTGTGATGAAAAGTGGATACTGTACGATAATCGGAAGCGCTCGTTGCAATGGTTGAACCCTGGAGACCTAGCCAAATCCTGCCCTAAACGAAAATTGACTCAGAAAAAGTTTCTTGTGAGTGTTTGGTGGACTAGCGCCGGTGTCGTTCACTACAGCTTTCTAAAATCTGGACAAACGATTACGGCAGATATCTATTGTCAGCAACTGCAAATCATGAAGGAAGAACTAGCTGCTAAACAACCGAGATTGGTCAATCACTCTAGGCCACTGCTGCTTCACGACAACGCAAGACCACACACTGCACAATAAACAACCACTAAGTTAGATGAGCTACAATTGGAATATCTGAGACATCCATCGTTCTCCCCGGGCCTTGCTCCAACAGATTACCATTTTTTCCGGAATTCGGACAACTTCTTACAAGGAAAAAAATTCAACTCCGATGCGGCAGTCCAAACCGCCTTCAAATAATTTATTGATTCTCGCCCCCATGGTTTTTTAGTCTTTACAAAAAAAACCTGATCGGATGAAAAATCGGATCTGAAAGGGAATGAACTACCTATGAGATGGCAAAAGTGCATAGATAACAACGGTGCATACTTTGATAAATTAAATATATTTTACAAAAAAAAAAATGACTTTAAATTCCTCCCGTACAAAACGCCAATTTCATATGTAAGGACCTAATATTTTACATTAAATAGTAGATTTTTCATTTAATATTAATATTATAAAGAGGAAAAAATTCCTTTTTAAACATGAATGTGAGTTATTCGAATTCTTAAATTTTTAAAAGATGTTTGTATATTTCTTACCTCATTACGATTAAACTACAAAAACGATCGTAATATATTATGAAATAGAGGTAGTCTGGACCCTGGATAGGGATATCGGCGTAGCCTGGATAAATTACGGTAAAGAGCTATTTCTCGTGACACTCGGCAGCGGAACATCAATTTTCATGATTAATTAAGCAATTTATTTAAACAACATTACAATGGAACAAAGAGTTTTAATAAAGAAATGAACATATTTTTGATATATGTGCAATTTAAAAAATAGCACGAAGACATAATGAAGTATGTTGTGTACGCGTCACGCAAACAACAGGAAGTAGAGATCAGCGACAGAAGGTCATAAGACGGCGTCAGAAAAACTCGTTTGCCTATACAACATAGGAATTAATTTTAACCCCAAGGTACGTCAATATATGCTTCACATCAAAAATTTTTCTTTTTTTGCGGATAGCTATATGTTATCTTGATACATAACCCTTCTACTCGCATCTATTCATAGGATGACAAAAACTCGGTTTTAAACCTAACCTAACCTAATATAATCAAAAAATCGAGTAGCGGGATTTGGTGCAGAGCGAACGCGTGTGTGGTGCTAAAAATCTTGGACTGAAGACAACTTTGATTGCACTAGAACTCAGCAACTATTGATTTTACAAGAAAATATTTAATATAAAAAAACCAACCAACTTTGATTACAACTTTTTTTTTCGTATTTCCAAAAATGGTAAAGATATTTTACGAAAACCAAAATTTGGTTTCTTTAATATATTTTATATTTATTCCTATATTTTGGAAAATATAATTATTGAAAAAAAGTTTCAAATAAAAAAAATGGGAAATTCAATCTTCTACGAAAAGGTATGTGCTGTTTTTAACATAAAACTCACCGTTTCTGAGATATTTGCCAAGAAACGTTTATCAAGAAGGCGGCTGTCGCTCGCGGTCTAGGATGACAAAAACTCGTTTTTATACTAATCCAATCAAAAACGCTTTCGCTTTTCCCGCTAGGATTTTATGCGGAGCGAAAGCGTTTTTGGTGCTAAAAATCTTGGACTAATACTGGAGTAACGGGTCCTTATCAATTATATTTAAATTATACAAATGATAACATTGAATAATAAATAATAATAACTTGGCATTAATCAATATTAAAACATTTGTTTAGTTTAACTTCGCAACATAGGCCGCGTTCTCAAGCTTACATAATGAATGCGGTCAAGGCCAAACGTCGTTGACTCTAAACTTAGAAGGCGAGATCTACTCGAGAGCACTCAGCAGTAACAAACTCACTCACCGGTAGATTTTACTGCAGACATGAGACAGGATAGACTTTGAAACAGGTATTCAGGAGGAATATTATATCCGGGCCCCTATAGGAAAGGATCCTTCACATATATGAGGTATATCATTTTGTGTAAGAAAATTATATACATGTTTTTTGAAAGAAATAAATAAATTATATATATGTACATTTGATTTAAATTAATAATAGAAAAACTGTTGAAATTTATATAATATATAAATATAAGGCCCAACTTATTTCTTGCCACAAGGCCACTAAACCTATAAAACCTGCGTGCAGATACAAAAGATTCAAATTTAGATTGAATTTATTTAAAACATTACTGTCCGGTCACTGTAAACAATGAACGAGTCATTTTGATTGCGGGTAGCTCCCGGTTCCTTCCCTATCCAATCAGGTCCAATCACCTTCTTCTACGATCCTTTACTGCTTAACTGTAAAGATACATTTTGGTAGGAGTTTATTTCTTTCTTTTTAAATTAATTTTTATATTTGTAATCTGTGTTTGTAACATATAACTATTAACGCGCGTTATGAACAATCAGAACAATTGAATGTCCTCGTGTGTTTTTTAATCGAGTATTTGATTCATTGAAAGCTTTGTATTTTTTTTTATCGAAAACCAATCAGTGATTTTGTTATAGCACGACGGAACGTGTATCCATATATTTGGTATGTCTATTTCATCGGTCGTAACTCGAAGGGGCCTACGTGATTTTACGATCCTGATAAAAATGAATCAATGTTTGTTAGAAACGCTTACATGATTCAAATTTAATTGTGAAATAAAATTTTCAAGACATATTTTAAGATAACCACTGCTAAAGTCGAATAAATTAATAATGTTAAAAATGTAAATACCTATGTTATTTAATTGTTACATATGAGTGCTGCCGGTTCATTATGGTGCATTTAATATATACATAATATTTTTCTTTAAATACATGAAATAACTATATATCGTTTTTATACTGCTTGAAAGTATATCATACATATATGTATGCTACATACATAATTATATATGTAATTATGTGCATAGTTGAGAAGTAATATTACTACTCCTTAAAGTATATTGTTTTTAGATATAAAGTGTATAAAAAGCTTTCTTACTAAGGATTGTATAAAAGACGAGCTTGTTTTTGCATGCATGCAAACTTATGTTGCCCTAGTATTAGAAATGAACATAAACACGCCTAGTTTGAAAAAAATGTATTCCAGAGAGATAGCGTTCTCTGTAGTTAGTTTGTAAGGTCATGTGTAGTTGGAAAATAAGTTTAATTACGGGGATATGAGAGAAATAAAATCTGCTACCTGTTTTCCTAGTACATAATTTGATTTAGGTCACATATCTTTTTCACAGCATTACCATACTATTTCAAATAAAATAAAAAAATATTTTGCTATTGCATAAATTGCCTTTATTGTAAAGTTATAAAAAAACCCGCTCTCTTTCACCTGTTCTTTTCAGGTCTGAGGTGTTTATTTTCGATCCGGTGGTAGATTTATGACAATCAATGAGAAAGTAACGCTTCTGTATTGAATAAATATTTTTTGATTTTGATTTTTTTTAAACAAAGTGAGTTTGTTTGTTAAGGTTTCAAGTCTTACGTACTCAACCGATCATCATTAAATTTTGTACATACGGTGTCACGATGTACACGAAACTATAGGGACCTAACATCGTCCCACCTCACATGCGGGCGAAGCCCCAGGCGGAAGCTGGTTGACGAATAAATCAATATTCTGAAATACGGGGGAAATTTAAAAATATATCTCCTTTTGAAAATATATTTCTATTACTTTTAATATTTTAATTTTCTTAAAGATATAATTTTTCACAATTAGATTCATACTTCAAAAGAGTAAGTAAATACGGAACCGGACTTAAATATGACATCTTTAAAGGTATGACATTGTTGGAAAGATTAATTTATAAGGTTTTTGTAATATTGAGGTCAAGTCATTATTATCAAAGCCGCAATACTGTGACTTGGCCTATCTCAGAAGCAAAGGATTATTATTATTTGAATTGTTTTGAAAGGCCTACTGAAAATTAATTAACGAAATTAGTCGGGATACTCTTGTTAGTAAATTATATTGAATTGAATTACTTGGTTATGACGCAACTCTGCCCGACCATTCGAGAGGTAGGTGGGGTGGAGTGTTGGTAACTGAACGAAAACATTGAGTTTGGATGTTAAGAATTGTATCAATGCCTTTATATTTGAAATCTTTAAGATATTCATTACGATTATTTTTTGTAATCTAAGGGTCTACATACACTGCGCAGTCGGTGTGCAGTTTCGATGCAGTAATGTTATGTCAACGACACTAAAACCGCTTCAAATTTGTAATTTTGCAGCTGGCGTGAATTTGTAAAGTAAACCAGGTTTTAATGAAAGTAGCAGACACTAAAAACGATTTTTTTTATAAATATCTAATCTCCGTGTTGTTCGTACCTTTGGTGTATTTTTATATTATTTGATCGAGTTTTTAGTGCCTGCATGTTTTTATTTCCTGGCAACATCACTAGTCGCTATGGCTCATTGGTTGGAACACGTGAATATTTGAAAATTGTAGGTTAAAACCCGGACAAGCACCCATAAATTTTCATGCGCTTATTTTGTTTTCATCTCGAGCGCGCTCAAAACATCCTGAGGAAACTTACTGCAGTACTTTGTATTATTGTGTTCCGATGTGAAGGTTGAGTAAGCCAGTGTAATTACAGACACAAGGGACATAACATCTTAGTTCCCAAGGTTGGTGGCGCATTGGCGATATGAGCGATGGTTAACATTGGTTACAATGTCATTGTCTATGGGCGTTGTTGACCACCTATCATCAGGTGGCCCACGTGCTCGTCCACCGACCTATACAATAAAAAAAAAGATAAGTAGATTTTGTTTTCTAAACGAGAGAAAGCTTTAGTCCAGCAGTGGAGAAGTGAAGTTACTAGCGAATTTACCTGGTAAACTAATAAAATAAACCTTGCTACATTCATTGTTGCATACATTCAGCAATATTTACGGTTATTGGACTAACTTTTATTAAATTTTTAGTGTATTCTGATCGGTTTTTGTTTTTTTATGCCTTGAACAAATTAGATCCGAACGGTTCTGCTTACATAACAAAACTAATATTAAGACAACGAAAACATATTACTTTTCCTACGTTGTTAATTTAACGACAATATTTTCCAACTACAAAATAAATTAATCCAATTAGTTTCTCTAAAGAGGTCTTAAGTTCCATTTAAATGAAGTCGTAACTTTGATAGACGTTATTGAATGTTTTAATCGTTTGGCAACCTGCGGACTGCTGATCAATGTATTTCGAGTATCTGATTATCTGTTTACCAGCTAAGGCACCCAATCACTCAATTGGGATTACGGTTTAATATATTGTATGTACAAAATTGTTAAATTTTAGTAAATTTTTTTTAAATATAAAATATTATTGGGAGCAGTAGTTTGTTGGTATATAATAACGGATTTTCTTCTAAATGTTATTTATGGGGTTATTTGGTAAACTATGCTATGTCTTCTTCTTCCGAATGACAAATAAATAATGAGATAAAGAGATATAAATGTTTCACTAAACATGTACTAAACAAACCTTTAATTTTAATTAGGACCGTTATTATCTAGATCAACTCGTAAAATGACATTAAAGTAAGGTCACGTAGTCATGATAATTTAACGATCCAGGTTGTTTATATTTTTAATCGACTTTAAAAAAGGATGACGTTATATGTTTGGTATAAGTAAATGTTTTTATGTATATCTACGCGACCAAGCTGAACCAGTAAGGATGATTTATTGTAAACTCTTTTACCTTAATAATAATTCAACAATATACCTGAGACGCAAACAATTACAAAAAATATTACAACGTTGTAAAAACTTACGATTATTATAGAATCTTAAAATATATATATATAAAAGGCATAATTTGATCATCATTGCATTGATACTACTTCTTTTAATTTTAAGTTTTCCTTATTCGAAAACTGACTATAATTTTATTAAATTCATAAAATTTTGTATCTTACCAATATGTTAAACATGTTTATTGATTTTCGAATAGATTTAATGGCTTTCGGTTTTACTTACAAACGTTTAGCGGGCGAATAGTTAAACGATGCTGTGTCTTCTTCTTTCAAATGTCAAATCAACGATGGAAGAATGAGAGAGATCCGTATTTAACTAAACCCTAGCTAAATAATATTTAAAAGTAAGGCCGCAAGCTTCTGCATTATATATATACTAGCGGTTAACCCGCGGCTTTGCCCGCGACGTAATCAAAAATAATAGAATATGTGAATTTACTCGGTGGTAGAGCTTTGTGCAAGCTCGTCTGGGTAGGTATCACCCACTCATCAGATATTCTACCGCAAAACAGCAGTACTTTGTATTGTTGTGTTCCGGTTTGAAGGGTGAGTGAGCCAGTGTAATTATAGGCACAAGGGACATAACATCTTAGTTCCCAAGGTTTGTGGCGCATTGGCAATGTAGGTGATGGTTAACATTTCTTACAATGCCATTGTCTATGGGCGTTGGTGACCACTTACCATCAGGTGGCCCATACGCTCGTCCGCCAACGTATACAATAAAAAAAAAATGTTAATTATGACGCTGATATTGACGCTGTGATAACAGTCCATCTGTCAATAGAAAATAATTACATATTTTAAATTTTTCAAGCAGATCAGACCAATTCTTTATACGAATGTTTCAAGCCATTTCTCTCGTTTGGGGTTGAATTTTTAAAAATGACAAAATACGTATTCATTTACAATGTTTTAAAGCTTTTGAGCAAAAATAAATTAAATTTCATACTGTAATTAAATTTCATGCTGTAATTAAATTTCATGCTGTAATTAAATTTCATGCTTCTTACATAAAAAATGACGGACCTGCTTACAAACTTTCAACCCTCTATTTTACCTTCTTGCGGGGTAGATTTTCAAAAACTCTGAAATACGTATTTATCTATTTCTAACCAGAGGCTTGTATATAAAAATTCATGCTTCTTATATCAAAAATGACGGACCCGCCATACAAACTTTCAACCCCTATTTCACCCTCTTGCGGGGTAGTTTTTACAATACCCTCAAATATGTATTTATTTGTTTTCAACCAGTGGCTTGTATATAAAATTTCATGCTTCTTACATCAAAAATGACGACCTCCCCATATAAACTTTCAACCCCTTTTTCATCCTCTTAGGTAGTGAATTTTGGAAAACTCTGATTTGCGTACTTATTTATTTCCAACCAGAAGCTTGTATACGAAATATCATGCTTCTAATTGACTTGAATTTGAAAATGACGGATTTTCATACAACGGTTCATCCTTTACTTCACCTCTTTAGGGGTGGAATTACCAAAAATCCTTTCTTAGTACGCGTTTTCATCATAAAATGCATCAACTGTCAAAATTTCAAGTCTCTAGCCCCAGTGGCTTAGGATCTGCGTTGACGAGTCAGTCAGGACAAGTCTTTTTTTATGTATATATGTATAAATAATTCTTTTTTTTAATTGTATTGTAAGGCAGACGAGCGTATGGGCCATCTGATGGTAAGTGGACACCAACGCCCATAGACAATGACATTGTAAGAAATGCTAATTATCGCTTACATCGGCAATGCGCCACCAACCTTGGGAACTAAGATGTTATGTCCCTTGTGCCTGCAATTACACTGGCTCACTCACCCTTCAAACCGGAACACAACAATACCAAGTACTGCTGTTTTGTGGTAGAATATCTGATGAGTGGGTGGTACCTACCCAGACGAGCTTGCTTAAAGCTCTACCACCGAGTAACTAAAGTATATATTTCAAACGTTTAATTGGTATGAATGCTTTTCAATGTAACAATTAAGGAAAGTCTCTTAAAAATGTAATCTACTTCCCTTGTTTTGATAACTTATCTTAATTTTTTATTTGATAGAAATTTTATTTTTTTATATTTCATTTTGTTTTGAATACACTTTCGTTTTAATCAAGCTTACCGCTGTATTTATTCCAGAAAATGATACAAGTAAAAATTGTATTTAAAAAATCTAATTACATAAAATACAGATAAGACTACTGTTGACAAAAAATATCATCTTAATGAGTGCTCTGTAATTATTATTTGCGATAATTTAACAATTTGAGTATACGATAATAATTTTTTTCAGTATTGTTATAAAGTAAAGTAAAATAACAGCATGTAAATGTTTCCCCACAGCTGGGCTCGGGCTCGTGTGTTTTGAGAAGCTTTTAAAGTTATTCTACTACACTGTCCAATACAGGTTGGTGTGGCAAATATTCCTCCAACATATAAAGGTTTTTTCATGATGTTTTCCTTCAGCGCTTACCCGGATTCGAACTCGCAAACTACACCTAACATTCTTGTTTTCTAATGAATGGACAAAGGCTTGAACACATTCTGGGTTTTATTTTTTATTATTATAACTTCAAATGACTTAACGTATTTGTATTTATTTAATGTTTAAAAATAATGCAATGATGAGAAAAAAGTTTGTAGCAAGTTGTCCTCGTGGTTTAACACGAAATTAATGACAATAATTAAGATTGGTAGGTTCTTCACAAAGTCGTTATTTCTCGTGGAAAACTTAATTAAAAAGAATCCCGCTAGACTTTTTTTGGAAACGAAAAGTTAAAAATAAAACGCTTTTAAGATGACGTTGAGTTTACGTAACGAAGGTTTATCTCAGATTTAAAGACTATCTGTATCATTAGATTATTTTGCAAGTTTTTGAACGAATTTAAGGAGAATAAATAATAGTATTTCAACATATCAAATGAAATCAAAATTAAAACATTGCTTATTCAAATAGAAACACTTTTGAATCTTGATGCATTGTAAAGCTACTATCGGCTCGGGATGTAGATTATATCGAGAAGAATCGGTAAGAAACTCTTTTTGTCAAATAAAACATATAGTCAATATATAATACGTATTTCCTCGTTATACCGTGATATCTTTAATTTTGATTAAAACAAACATTGCAATAATAAATCAATAAATCAGAAACATATTTCTAACAAGGCAATATTTCATATAAAACTTACCCTTGAAGATTTAGAATGTATACAGTTTTTCCCTTACTGTTTGTGTATGGTTTGTTCTGATTTGTTACAATTTAATTTTGTCTAGGCGCGGTGGTTGCTGCCAAATCCATTATTACCAGCGGGAAGCCTACAAAGAAAGCAATATAGGCTCCGTGATGCAACTCCGGATTTCGTTTCGTTGAGTCGCAACAAAATATCTCGCTCCTAGATTTGGATCGGAAATTTTCTATTTTCAGATATTTCTGCTTATGATTCTCCCTTGAGTTACATGCGATGATGGAATATTATATTTCTGTAGGAATATAACGGCGCCTCGTGAGTATTGAAACTTATATTTATAGCGTATACATTTTTAAATTAAAAGTTGCTTCCACATATCTCGTATAATATACTAATTGCATATCAGTTTTCTAATTCACATTAGCGGCTGTACTATTTAAAAGGTAATCGAGTATTATAGAAAATTTGGAAGACAATTTTTTTCAGTTGCTTAAAACATAAAATTTATATTTCATTACGTAACATAATAGTATTTATTTTTTCACGATGGTAAGTAATAGTCAAAATCATAAACAGCCCACAACTGGGCCCAGGCCGCTTCCTCTCTTAAGAAGAGGGTTTGGAATTTAATTTGACACAATTTTATCCAAGGTTATATTTAAAAATTACCACCAGCAGCAGTTTTAAATTTACTGGCTTTTACTTTTTAATCAGATACTTTGCCGGATCCGGCCCTGCGACCTTCTATTAAGATCCGCATGTTTTGTTCACTGGGCCACCTCGAACAATTTTTACAATATATTATATCAACTCTGTACCAAATACTCCCAGTGATTGTAACCGAGTGGTATTTTGTTAGTATGTAATAAATAATGTTTATGGTGGCTACGTATAGACATATTTTATTCATCTGAATTGGTCGTAATGACCACCTTCTCCCGCTGATTTATGTGTTTGACCGTATAAAACCAACACACTTATTCATACTCATGTTTATGTGTGCTGATATTGGATATGAATATTATATATTTAGTAAAATACATAATTCATTCGTCTAATATATGTATTACGCTTAGACGTTTCATAAATCATGTTATGTCGTCTATATTTTTATCGAATATACGTACGTGCATTAAAAACTTTGTGCGTCTTAAAAGTATTACTCAAACGTTAATCGTGGTAAAGCATTTTCATTTCAATATATATATTTAAGGAAAACAGTGATGGAACTTGCATTTGTAGCAAATTGTTAAATACTCCACGTATCTACTATCTCTATAACTTGTATTCAAATGTTGAATTAAGTATTTTAATTTAAAAATGTTCTAAAAAAAATGTGAAACGAAAAAAATAATTACTTCATTGTTCAATTTTTATTAAAAATTTCCTCCGTTATTATGACATGGTTATTGGTTCACGTTATAATAAAAGATTATATAATATATATAGACTTTCGTTAATTAAAACAACTAAAGCAGTAGTTTATACAACCGTTACTTATATAGGGTTTTCCATTAAGGGCGCTTGATCGTGCAGAACTTCCATCGTAGCGTGTGCTGTGTGGCACGTAGCGCCGTCCTGTTGAAACCACATGTTGTCCAGATCCATATTCTCGATTTCAGGCCAAAAGAAGTTGGTTATCATCGACCGGTATCGCTCACCATTGACGGTGACAGCCACACCATTATCGTTTTCGAAAAAATACGGACCAATCACGCCTCCGGCCCAAAATCCGCACCAAACAGTCACTTTCTGCGGGTGCATTGCCACTTGGTGAACCTCGTGTGGATTGGTCTCGTCCCAAATACGGCAATTTTGCTTGTTGACATAGCCATTCATCCAAAAATGCGCCTCGTCGCTGAAGATGATTTTTTTGCCAAAATCGGCGTCAACTTCCAACTGCTATAATGCCCAGTCAGCGAACACACGGCGCTGTCTATGGTCATTAACCTTGAGCTCTTGGGTCAGCTGGATCTTGTACGGATGCAGGCTCAAGTCACAACGCAAAATTCGCCAAGTTGTCGTCTGCGAAAGGCCGAGTTCCTGTGCGCGACGCGGAATTGACTGCCGCGGGTTTTCGAGGACACTGTCGCGCACAGCGGCGATATTCTCGGCAGATCTCGCGTTACGTTGACGCACGGGAACCGGCTGATTGTTAACTGACTCGGTTGACTCGAATTTGTCCACCAATCGACGGATAGTCGACTCGGCAGGACGATCATCGCGACCGTAAAACGGGCGAAGTGCGCGGAACGTTGCTCGAACTGAAGACCCATTTTCATAAAACAATTTTATGATTTGCACGTGCTGCTCGACACTGTAACCTGCCATGGTGGTTTGGGAGGATGGAATGAATATAACACACTGCATTTGACAGCTGTCACTCAAACAACATGGCCGCAATCAGCTGTCAAAGTTCAAGCGTCCCTATTGGAAAACCCTATATAAATTGTATAAAGAAAGACAATTATAGTAATTATTATTCATTCGATATTTATAATTCACAAGTCGTCATTATTATTTTTTGTATATACCGGAAATGACATCGCTCTTCCTTATATCCGTTATAATACATTCTATATTCAAATGTCAGTAACAGGTAACAACAACATAGAGGGGAAATCCCGTTCTCATATTCCAGAGCGTTTTCTGTAAAGATATTTAATTATAAAGACAACTATTATATAATAAATAAACATATGTTACGGGCCCGTTTGGTCGTTTTATTATAAAAGTTTTGTTTATCACTATTATAATACTTTTATTTTTCGTCGATATACTCGTCTTTAAAAGCTTAAGCAAACATAATTTTATAAAACTAAGAAATCATACTTAACGACTAACGGCCTCACTTATAATAAATACAACACCAAATCATATAAATTGATATCAATTACTCACATAATTACTCTTTAACTCTAAATAACTAATTTGAACACGTCATAAATCACAAGTCGCGCCAATAATGAATTAATTACTTTACTTTTATATGCACTAACAAGATGGCAGCGGTTTTAAATTAGCGCGCTTCTTTTTTTTTTACATGTATGGACCAATGAAGGAGGATTAGAAGATATCTCTTAACTATATATTATTTGTATGAACAAAATGTAATATTTCAGTAAATAAAGTATTCTAAATTAAAACATACTCTTTATTTTTATGAAAATTTTAGTATTCCACAGTAGTAAAAATATGTCCTCCGTGTGACTTAGAAGTGGATACGATAGAATTTTCTTACGAATATTTCTGAACGGTATCCGAATACGAAATGCTTCTTGTCCAATTTTCCTGTAAATTGCTACAGAATACCGTAAAGATTATAAATGCGAATGTTTGTTATTCTTTCACGCAAAAACTACTAAATAGATTTTAATGAAACTTAACAATAATACAGCTCATACATCATAATAAGACATAGGCTATAATTTATAAAGCTATTGAGTAAATTGGAAAAAAATATAACAGTAACTATCTCTATAATTCGTAGGAGAGCCCATACCAAACATCAGTAACAAAACAAATACTTCTGATATTTAAGGCAGATAAATTGTCCTTTACACTATGTTATTTGGACAAATATTTTAAAAATTACGACGATGGCAAAGTGAATACACTGCGGGAGAGGTGGGTGAAGAAGTCGGGCAACGGCTCATTACCCAGTGTGCGACCCGTACGTACGAAGACGCGTGAGGGCAGATATAGTTGATGGTTGTGTCAGTTTTGCGATTTTCAAGGCCTCTCCTTCTCCTCTTTGAGGAAAAGGTTTTGGAGTTTATTCCACCACGCTGCTCCAATGCGGGTTGGTTGAATACGCACCTGACAGAATTTCAGTGAAAATTGACACATGCAAGTTTTCTCACGATGTTTTACTTCACCGTCAAGCATGAGATAAATTATAATCACAAATTTAGCACATGAAATTCAGTGGTGCTTGCCCGAGTTTGAACCCACGATCATCGGTTAAGATTCACGCGTTCTTACCACTGGGCCATCTCGGCTTTTTTTTTACTTAGTAAGTCTACTTACAATATTCCATATTAAACCTAAATGAAATTATTATTGTAATTTAATAATTATTATATTTTAATTAATAATCACTCTTTATCGTACACAAGAATACAGTTACAACAGTACAATAGAAATAAGTTACTTTATAGGTAGGTATTTAATTTTTTTTTTTAGTTTATATCGATCACCGATAACGGCCATCTCGAACCTACAGGAGTTGCGGCTAGGTAGAGTATCCAGAAATCGATACAGCGGAGAAATACAAATGATTTTGTAAGTAGCTAGATCT
This sequence comes from Nymphalis polychloros, assembly GCA_905220585.2. Taxonomy (NCBI): domain Eukaryota; kingdom Metazoa; phylum Arthropoda; class Insecta; order Lepidoptera; family Nymphalidae; genus Nymphalis; species Nymphalis polychloros. The sequence continues at coordinate 10,816,424 of HG992243.1, read as the reverse complement.
TACTAGAGTTGCTCGCCTTTCTTAACTATAATTTTCCTGTGTTTTATTTACCTTTGTGTATTTTTCTGTGTACAATTTTTCATTTATAATTTCATCCGTTTCTTAATAAACAATTTTTCGCCCACGAAAATTGCCGAATTATATAAAGCGACTTAGTATAAATAGCAACTCGCAAATTGATGCATATAGGAATTTAGAGAATATTTTAGAAAATAGTAATAATGTAGAATCCAGTGATTTATTAAATTTAGATAGAAATAATAGTACTAAAATGAGTACAGACTCAGTAGACCGCGTTTACAAGGCCTTACGCCTTTTGCCTGAGTTCGTCGGAAACCCAAATGTACTTACGCGGTTTGTGTATTTATGTGATCAGTTAACTAACTGTGCAACTGCGCAAATTATTGGAGCGGAACCTGGATCTGAGCTCAGTAATCCAGCTTTATTAAATTGTATCCTAAATAAAGTTATCAGACATGCGGCTCGCACATAAGAAATACCTTGATTAATAATTTCTCGGACCAGAGGGATGAGACAGCTTTATTAGCAAAGAACCTTTAAGTTCGCGTATTTGGTGTTTACGACTGGACACCATAGAAAAGCATTAGAATTTTTCTACGAAGAAATTGAAACCTAGTATTTACAGCAGCGTAACGAACAGCCGCCAGAGCGCGGAGTACAGTCTTTACCTTCATTTGCTCCTCTTAATGCTGTTAAACCATTTAACTGTTGCTTAACCATTACATAATTTACCACCCTCGCAACCATTTAACTCTCTCTCGTCCATTGAACTTACTCATCTTAAGAGATAATATAGAAGATTTGTGTGAACACACAGAACAGTAGAGAACATAGAAAACACCCTCACTTTCATTCGTGCATCGAGCACTCCATATTCCATTTCTAATATAAACGAAGTTAAGGATATGTCAAGTAAGCTAAGGATTATTATATTCTAATAATAAAATTCTTGATATAGAATTTAGACATTTCTATGAAAAAGTTAAATTAGTTTATTTTTATACAGGGTTATTTGTAACACACCATCAATCTCGCAGGACTAGATAGCTAACATCATAAGCAACAACTTTTATTCGACGACTTCGGATATAACTCAATACATGAAAAAATAAATGATTTTACAAGTTTTTGTCGTACTGTCGTGACATTTGTAGGTCTATATTTCATTCATAAATGAAAGGATGATGCGACGCGTCGATCTTTGCGATGCGCGTAGATTTATAAACGTTCAAGCGAGAAATTAAATTAATACTTATTTTTTCATGAAAATAAAATATAACAAATTATCAAAAGTCATAGAACAAAAGTAGTTGCTTATGGTGTTAAATTCACAACGCTTTAATAATCACACCATGCCCAATGTCATAAGATTGGTTTAACTAAATACGAATTAAAAATGGTTTTAATTTTTTTCTTTTAAATGTGTCAGAATAGGAAATTCTATACGGGAATTGTTTTGACAACGAGTCGCAAGCGTTGTCAGTGTTAGATAACGCTTCGGCGGAATCTAGATGGGTCGGTGCGAGTCGGCGACAAGAGAGTTCAGTGCCAGCCACCGTACAGACAACACGCCTTACGACGTCACACGTCTTACGACTCGTTGCTATAATTGCGTATAAAATGTAATTGTGTAATAAAGTGATATTGTGTAACAAAGTGTTATTGATTCATAGTAAATCGTTTGAGTGATTCCTGATTTGTTATTTGTTATCCGTACCCCACGTTTCGCCCACACATAACGTCCGATGTTGAGGACTTACATCGATCACCTCATTTCCGACATATTTATTAAAACATTGGAATTTCGTTTCAATATTTTATAATACTTAGAACAATTTATCGTCCTTGATTTTATCTACAATTTGAATAAAATTCGGATAGATATTTCCTTCGAATATTTTATGAAGATATCCAAAAATAAAATCCTTTTACTTTATTAAGGAATCTTGGAATGTTATAACAAACGACTATTTTTACGCGGCCTGCACCTCATAGCACGGAGATCGCTTACGGAATAATAATTTACTTGAACTTGTAAGATTTCGCTATATTCTACAACCAACAATGAAACAAAAAATATTACTTCTGTTGAAGAAATAAAGAATATAACATTTTTGGTGCGATATGCATTAGTTGGTTAAGATATAACTTTTTTTTAAATGAATTATAGTAAGGTAGATCGATAAGTTATATATGAGTAATAGCGTTTTATTTATTTTTTATTTTTTTTATTGTATAGTTAGGCGGACGAGCGTATGGGCCACCTGATGGTAAGTGGTCACCAACGCCCATAGACAATGGCATTCAAATTCAAATTCACAATACTTTATTCAATATAGAAGTATTACACTTTCTTATTGATAGTCAAATTAGAAACTACCACCGGTTCGGAAAGAAATACCCAGCCCTGAGAAGAACCGGCGAAAGAAACTCAGGGGGTTTTTTTTTTGTCTTTTTTTTATTGGATCATGTAAGATTACAAAAAAAAAAAAAAAATTAAATAGCTAAGCGGCGATCGTGTCATTCCCAAGGTGTGCTATCATCCATAAAATCATTAATTATATTATTATACACCTTTACTACCTTTAGCACACAAGCGTTTCTTTACAATTTTTTTAAATTTAGCCACTGAGGCATTTTGAACGCTTTCTGGGATCCTGTTGTATAACCGTATACATTGCCCTACAAAAGAGTTACTGACTCTGTGCAGTCGAGTAACGGGAGTAATTAACATAAGATTATTGACACTAAACCAATGTACTATATCAGAGATAGCATTGTTTACAACAAAAACTAAGGAGGTATCATCAGCAAACAATACTATGTCATGTTTATTCCCTACAAGAAAGGGCAGGTAGTTTATGTAAATGAGGAATAGAAAAGGACCGAGGACTGATCCCTGAGGGACCCCCATACCAACTGAAGCCCCAGGAGATCCTTTCCCATTAACGTCGACCTTCTGAATTCTATTCTTAAGATAAGAAGTCAAAAGCTCGAGCGCACCTTCTCTGATTCAATAGTGATTTAATTGTAAGAAATGTTGACCATCGCTTACTTTGCTAATGCGCCACCAACCTTGGGAACTAAGATGTCATGTCCCTTGCCTGTAATTACACATGTATATGTTATATATTTCACAAGCTCATTTAGTCTTTAATCCGGAAGCAATACAAACTATTGTGTATATATGTTTGGCGGTAAAGTAGCTGGTAAGTGGGTGGTACATACTGAGATTACACAAAGCCCAACCGCTAGTGCATATGACGTGAGCAGAATAAATGATTTTTTTGGAGCTTTGGAAAATGTTTTTTTTTTTTATTGTAAACTGTCAAGAAGCTATATACATATAATACTTTTTGCCTGAAAACATGGTAATGTTTAGAAAAATGATAGTCAAACTCTCTACTATGGCTTTGGTTATGGTGTTTTCCCCCAATGTGTGCTTAGAGGCAGAGCCCTTTTTTTAGGCGCTGTTTTGCAGATTTTATGTCGAGTTAAAAAAAATTTATTTTTTTTTCGTAAATATGTCGTTTGTTTATAATTTTTTTTACCAATCCACGCATATATCATTCATATTAAATATCGACAAATTATTTTTCTGTATATATATTTTATAAGGAACATTGGCCGAACGAAGTTATGAGTAATGACATGTGAAAAATAGCCGTTCATGTACCTTTCTTCCGCCAGAACGCTCACCGTGATTGTGATCGCTTAAATCTCGAAACCACTTGTATGTTCGCACTTTCTGTGATATATTATTTTATCGAAATCGAATCCAATAAATCATTGTTTTCTTTATATATACAGGACAACGACTGTCTAACTATCAACGTAAAGTAAAGTAACAGCCTGTAAATGTCCCACTGCTGAGCTTAGGCCTTTTCTCCTTTTTTTCATTTTTGAGGAGAAGATTTGTATCTTATTCCACCACGCTGCTCCAATGTGGTTTGGGTTAGGTTAGGTTAGGTTAGGAATACACATGTGGCACGGTAGCATGCGCAAGCGATCCCGTTGCGCTCCCGTTAAGACGGGAAGGGTACCGCTGGGTTTTTAGTGGGTATTCCGATGACCGGGGCACACTCGGTGCCTTGGACATATGGCGAGCCCCACTTTCCCCCCCCCCCCCCTGTTCCCGTGGGGGAAAACGCGTCATGCGTTTTCCCAGCGTCCAAAAAAAAAAAAGGAATACACATGTGGCAGAGTTTGAGTGAAATTTTACACATGCAGGTTTCCTCACGATGTTTTCCTTCACCGTCAAGCACGAGATGAATTACAAACACAAATTAAGCACATGAAAATTCAGTGGTGCCTGCTCAGGTTTGAACCCACGATCATCGGTTAGGATTCACGCGCTCTAGCCACTGGGCCATCTCGGCTGGTTTCAATTTAAAAGCTAGAAATTTTAAGTGGAGTAAGTAGTGTGTTTATTTTGTTTTGTAATTAAGAACGAATTAACAAAGATTTGTGCGACGATTTAATTTGAAGACGGCGTTGCATCCCTTCAATCTTCAACTTCATACAACCGTCTATTGTTAAGCAAACCAAGACAAATAAATATGTCCATTTATGTTTGTCATTTCTTTTGAAACATATTATCTAAATTTTAAATTAATGAAGTTTAATGAGCATGCGTGTTATTATGTTATGTGTTTGTGTGTATATATGTTTGATTCATTAGTATTATAATGTATAGTCGTTGGTCTAAAATAAAAGACAAAGTGAATTGTAATGACGGTTACGACAAATACTCGTTTTGCATATAAATTAGTAATGGAGGTTATGTTTTGTTTGTGTGTTGCACATACGGCTTTTTAAATATATAAAATTTAAATAACACTTCTTATTATTGATTTCCGGTCTAGTGAGTGAGAGTGTTAGTTCAATTACAAATACAAGGTTCGTTCAGGCATATAGCTTGATCACGGTATATATCTATCTTCGAATTAGTCTCATTTGCTTTCCTTAGTATAAATATAATTTTAAAAAAACTAAATACTTTGCACTCCAAATTTATGCGTACTAAAATGTCCATAGTATTATACTGAGATTATTAAACTTTGTATTGCTCCATGTTCACCATTGACGCACATTCTTTATCATGATCGGTCTATTGAAATTATACCATTATAAAAACTCAGCTTAAAATGATTAACTACATTATATATTTATTATACCGTAGTGACGAACAAAAATACATCCTTATTTATTATTTCCATGTATTTTATTACTTTATTTATATAATATAATATTTTATAATGATAATTAATATTTCGCAACTTCCATAGCAAGCTTAAAATTATAAATGAAAAATGTATAAAGTAAATATGTATTTGTAATCGTGAAAAGTTGAGATAGTTATTTTTGTCCAGTATTCATATTATTATTTATTAAAATGGTATAAAAATCTCCGATTCTTCTTCGGATAATTTAATTTCTGATTTTATCCTTCAAATATTCTCCGAGAAAAACTCGCTTCATAGCACGCTAAGCGACATCGAATTTGTTATACAGCGTGTAACAAAATTCGTGTCCGACCCGTGAAGTGATTATTAGGTATCTTCTGTCGGTTCTATTTATGTAATAATTTTTAAAATACTAAGCAAAAAATTTAACCCGGATTTTTTTTTTTGTTTAATTAGAATGCGAAAATTACATGGCAACACAGGTGCGGGCAATAGCGCTCGATAGCTCTTACCTATCGGGTAGCTAAGACATGGGGTCATGACCTCAGTAGTCCACGTTTTTACCACCAACAGTGTCGTTAAACACAATTAATAAATATTTTTAAGTAATTTTTCTGTATATATAATTTTACGTTCTGTAAGAAAATCAACAGATACCAAGCCAAGCTTGTACATAATATTAAACAAAATAGACTGCATTTTATGTTTCTTATGTAAAAAGCTCATGTAGAGCTTTAAATATTCCTACCTTGTTAAAACTTACCAAGAGCAGTCCAAATAGCAAAGCCACAAAAAATGTTTTTGAATAATTAATACTGTCTTTTGTCTGAGAGTTACTCACAAGTAATTGTAGAGTAAAATAAGGCTATGAAAATAATCTAAATAATACCGAGATTCTGAATGCATCACATTTGATGATATTTTTTACTAAAAATGCAAATACCGTATTCAATCGTAATACACATTTTATTAAGTATTTTCGGAAACACTAGAGAATTTCTCGCCATTCATAATTAAACAAGTAAAATAATTCAGAATGTATTTATAGCAATGGATATAAATTTATATTTGATGTATTTTTCACTGACTATTTTGAGCACTAGATTATATATTGTCACGTTTCGTTGAAACGTCACGTTTTCTCGGTTATAAATTCAACATTATTTTAGTTATTGTGTTTAAATTTAGGCTGAGTGAATAAAACGTACCTATCAAAGTATTCCAGTGTGAACGGCGACGTGACGGCGACAGCCAGGTGTCCGGGTAACAAATGAATTGTCCATTATCTTATGAACTGGGCATCCAGTAATACTTTTTGTTATAATAAATTATTTTAAGCAGCTACTACACCTGATATTTTTAAATATAATGTGATTATATAATATAGATTTTATATTACTATTTGAGAGGTAAATATATGTTTTAGCTGTGAAAAATCACAGAAAGCACAACTTAAACTAACTTCATCAACAAATACTGTTAAAATAATACCTATTATTTTTGCATGATACCTAAATAAAAATATATCTAAACATTTTTTTGTACATCAGTTTGTATATTGGCTTAAGCCTACTGAAAAACATTGCAGTAGTTTCGGAGCGTCAGACGACACTAATTTATAATTTTAATTGATTAGTTAGAGTTTATACGTTATGAAGTAATTCCGGCTGCACACAGATAAATTACGGTTTTATTTAATAAAATCATAAGCCCACAGGCAAGGAAATGACTCCATAGCGCCTTTTGTCATTCAAGGCAAAGTGGATGGCACCAGACCGCGTGGAAGGACGGCCATGCGATGGACCGACCAAGTGAATACAACTGTTGCCGGTCCTTTGCATGAGGGCACCAGGCTCACCAGTCATAGAGACACATGGCGAACGCTCGTTAAGCAAACAACATCCCTGCCGATAACTTCGTAACACTACATGACGACCACGACCGCTCTGACAAGAGTGACACGAAGAAGAAGAAGCCCACAGGACACAGATATACTGTAATTAATAAGTAAATAAAGCTGGCTTAATTCAAATATCTCCCTAAATCACTAACTCTGTTCTAATCATGCTATGTAGTCCATGTATAAACGTTATGTAAAATTTCTAAGGGCTTTATGTGACCTGGATAAGTGGTACCAACCCATTCATCAATTATTTATTCTACATCCAACCGTCAATATTCTGTATCGATGTGGCTTAGATGACCCACTTGCTCGATATGTTGTATAAATAAGGTAAAAAAGCTATGTTGGTATTAACAGCTTTTTATTATTTTTAAGCAGACAGATCGAACGATGTTATTATAATATCTATAAAAAGCACTTTGCCCGCTCCTTCGTCCGCGAAAAATTAAGAACTGTTATTTAATGTAAAATAGTATTTGGTAATAGACTAAACGTAGGACTGTTACAGTTTGTTCAAACTGTGTGATTTTTCTCATTGGGAGAATTTTCATAACTTCTAAACAAAAAGTCCGATTCGGATCATTTAAAGTGAAATTTATATGTAAAATATAATCAACCTTAATTATAAAACCATTTAAATGGATAAGGATTAATAATATCATGATTCTAATATCACCACTATTTGATTCCACCCGTATTTGAACCTAATAATTTAACAAAAACTGTTATTGCGGCTTAACTATAATAGTTAGGCATATAACATCCAGGGCTTTTTTGCGAGCAACCATGAGTACTATTAATATATAGAAATTTATTTTATATATCGTCAATAGTTTACGCAGCGAACGCAAAATTATGATTTTTATAGGCAACATTTTGATACCTTGGGTTACATTGATCCATTTTAAGGTTAGGTAAGTAAGTAAGGTAAGGATCTCTATTTTTTTAAATATAATATAATCTATGTTACTAGCTAGCCTATAATGAACGAACAGCTTGATTTGAAAAAAAAATCCGCATTTGATCTGCTCAATTCTGGAGGAATGTTATATTGCACAGCTTGGAGCTTATTTTTGCTGTTCCAAAGCAGGTTGGTAGATATATATTTCATTGCCGAAAATGAGACGATATGTAACCACAAATGAAGCACACAAATTCAATGAAGCTTGCCCAGGTTTGAACCCGTAATCTTGGATAATTCATGGCGTAATGAAAGGATATCACAGCTCTTGGTATCTTGAATTTAATTTAATTTAAATTAAGTTTACTAATTCTATTACGAGAATTCTAGGTAGATATTAAATTAATCTTGTAATATTATCAATCAATAACGTAATTGAATAGAGCCTTTGATAATTTTAATATATTTGGGTCAGCTTTCGAGGTATTATTTTCTTATATCAGCATAAATAATCTTATACTGCTTATATACAAAATAGGTTTCGTTCCACCAATAATATGAATGGCAGATGAAACTTAATACTATATTTATAATACAATCGTAGCAATAGAGTTTCATCTGGATGGACTATTTCCTCAAATATTAAACGGGGAATAGCAATACATATTCTATCCTGTAAAATAAGTGTAGAGCTAATAGCGTTCTTTATAACCGACCCCAACATGTGCCATATTATTCCCATCACGTAAGTTCTCGCTTAAAGTCAGGATGCGAAAATAGTATGAGTGACATATCAGAATATGAAACGAAGAATTTGAATTAAATTCAGGCTCGCCTTTGTACCATATAACATTTTGCCTCGGCAGCCAGGTGACTACTAAATACTAATGGCTACTAAATATTCTAAAATTCAGTAAAAACATTGCATTATTATGTTCGGGTCTAAAGGGTTTGCTATACTAATTACAAGGGACTGAATATCTCATATAAAGGCGTCAGTACGCCTAAACGTTGGCTATTTTCATAAATAAATAAAACAACAAAATATATTCGATAAAATTAAATAGTAGTGAGCTGTTTTTGGGATTTAAATAGTAAAAAATAAAATGTTTTATTAATTAACTAAAAATTGTAAAAGTAAGTAAAAGAATAATTGATGAATGTAAATACCAGTAGTGTTACAGTAAAATGTTTTTTTGTCCCTAGAATTATATATCTTAGGGAAGTAATAACGACTTTATGTTACACTATATGTATAACGGTTACCTTAATTTTAATTACTTGCCTATATTTTTATTAAATATAAATTTATATACAAAATAACTACCTATCCTGTTTACCATTACTATTATTTTATAAACAGTGAGATCGAAACAAAAACAGTATCGAGCCAAGCGATCTCTACGTTGTTCATTATATATTTCGCAATGTTTTTATAATATGCGTTTTTTTTAATTTCCTGCAATAATATCACTAAAATTACCTCTGGAATTAGTAATAACATTCCAAATTCAAATGACCCTTTTTAAATGGCCCAGTGGTTAGAACACGTGAATCATAACCAATGATTACGAGTTCAAACTCAGGCTAGTAACTAAATATTCATGTGCTTAATTTAAATGACAATAGTTCATTGGGACGGGTTAAAACCTATGACTTTTACATAATAAACCATTGACGCTAAAACTACTTTCATTAATATCTTTATAATGAAATATGCTATTTTGGAAAAAATAAACAAACAGACAAAACTCTCTTTATAATAATAATAATAGTTTATCAGTACAAGTTTAACAATAACATCTTAACAAAGTTAATTAATAATGTACATTGATGATATTGTTCCCAATATGAGAGTTTGTGCCGATAGTATTTCTTAATTAATATTGTACAGAACCTACGAGTACGAGTAAGAGCCACACTTGACTGACTTTTCTAATAAACTACTAAACGAGGATGTGAGACCATTTTTAATTTAACAGAACTTTTTATAGGTTCTTAGCGCTAGTTAATGACTTTTAAATACTTAAGTTTTCCAAGGCGTCTTAGCAAAACATTCTAATTAGCAGCCGTAAACTTCGAATTAAAATAAGTTTGAAATGTGTATTTTATAGGGTTTCTCGCTTAAAATAGAAATAAATTAAAAATTTTAGTGCTACTTACTACTAGTACTTAGTGGTGGAATCAGTTCCAGAACCTTTATTAAGAGGAGAGCTTCAAATCCCAGCCCAGCATAATAAAAACATATCATGATATGAAATTATGTCTACATATTTCAAATAACTTGTACAACCGTAAATCCTGCTGGGACGTCATCAAATTATACTCGTAAGCTAACAAAATATTTAATTTAGACATGGAGACCTTTGCTCTCCGTTTACTTTCTTGAGTATTAATTATTATTTAGCTATGGCGTATTATCATCAATTCACTAAACACGAACGAAACTATTCCTATTTTCATATGTTGTTATATTATTATTGGTTTATTCTAATGAACGATCATTTTTCATCATTAAATATTTACAACGCCTGTTGGCTTCAGCGTTTTCGCTGCGGCCATATCGTATAGTTTTTAAATATAATAACAACCACGAACTCAAAATTTCCCGTGCCTCTTTTTATATAATTCTTATTTTCATTTAATTCCATAGCGTACTTAATTATAGTATTACAACAATATTTTTTATCATAATACTATTTACAAACTAAAGCATCAGCAGTAGTTCTCGGCTCTAGCGTTTAATGTTGTTTTCCTGGAATGAGACGTGGCCAATGTGCTAACTAATGTGGCGTCCCACAATAGCGCACGTCCTCGTTCCCAGGGTATTCGTTCTGAATATATTTAAGTGCAATTTAAATATCTTTTAACCAGTTTCAAATGTATATTATAATGTATTTTGTTAAATTTAGTCTTAACTTATGTTTTGGAAGTATTGACGAGATTGCGAGTATGTGAAGTAAAATATTATTCAGGTGTCTCTGGGTGTGTTTGTTTGTTTGATAAGAGTTTATAATTTATCTCGTAATCGGCGTTGAGGGGAGAAATTGTAAAGAAACCTGCATGTTTTCTTATAGTAAAGCAACCTGCATATTTCAACTATACTTAGTAATATTGCGTATTAGTATGAAGGGTGAGTGAGCCATTGTAACTATAAGCACTGGGGACATAACATTGACGTAAGATAGTTAGTATTTTCTACATTTGCCTGCCTGTGAGTGGTCCACTTGAAATGTAATTAAAGTGACTATACTTTTTTTTACCTATATATACACTTGTAATAGTTTACCGTAGCACTTTATTCCACATAGAAATATAAGTTAACATTAACAAAGACCTTAAAACAACGACACATCACACACATGTAACTTGCATGTTACTCGTAACATTTCTCCTCTAATTAACTCGCATATGAATTCAAAGTGGCTTCTCAAAGCCCTAGAGCGTGGAGCAAATTATTTGTTGCATTCGTAGTCCCTCATCCTACTTATGGAACATTACATTTCACAACAAATTATAATAAATGAAATAAGAAAATATAAATAACATGTATAATGACAAATTTCACATTTACGAGTAAGAGTTTTTGTTTTGTCTGAGTTTTTTTTTAAGCATTCAATTATCGCCTGTTTTCGCCTATAGAATAAGGTTTAAATTAAGAATTTATTAAATACATCGTTCTACCTCCTTAGTCTTAGTTGAAATTCTGTCACATGTGAATTCCACCAACCCACATTGGGGCAGCGTGGTGGAATAAGCTACAAACCTTCTCCTCACAAGAGGAGAAGACGCCTTAGCCCAGCAGTGGGACATTCACAGGCTGTTACTTTACTTTACCTCCTTAGTACTACTTCTATGAAGCATTCTATATATTATAAAGGAAACTAAAGGGTATTGCTTGGAGACCTTTCCATTTTAATTCACGTAATTTTCTTCTTTTTTTTTTTTTTTTTTTTTTTTTTTATAGGTTGGCGGACGAGCATGTGGGCCACCTGATGGTAAGTGGTCACCAATGCCCATAGACAATGGCATTGTAAGAAATGTTAACCATCACTTACATTGCCAATGCGCCACCAACCTTGGGAACTAAGATGTTATGTCCCTTGTGCCTGTAATTACACTGGCTCACTCACCCTTCAAACCGGAACACAACAATACAAAGTACTGCTGTTTTGCGGTAGAATATCTGATGAGTGGGTGGTACCTACCCAGACGAGCTTGCACAAAGCTCTACCACCGAGTAAAAATCTTCTGAGCCGATATTTGAAATACGACGTAAGTCTGTTTCATAAATAGTAGGATTATACCGCAATGCTGTACGTACCTACCGGTAATTGATAATTGTATTAGAACAAGATAGCATGATCATTATTGATTTAATAACGTTTATCCAATGTATCGTTAGTAAGTATATCAATAAATAAAAATTAGATGTTAGTAATACGTGCGATAGTTTTATGATGAGAAACCTATTAGGGCGCCTTGAGGCATGACTGATGACGCTCTCTTATGCCGTACCCTTAGGCCCATTGCCGCTCTCAGTCGCATATACTCTTACTATATATTAATTTATTAGTTTTCATTAATTATAAATTATTTCAATAACCATCAATCAATGTTTCACATGTATCAGCTCCGTGACTTGTTTGACCACTTTGTTTTAAAAATAATAACACAAATTTCCAAAATAAAATGTCAAATATTGGTGTGTGTAAATTTGTGGATGTTTCTGTTAAATAATAATAATATTGGTGTTAAACGTCTATGTTTAAACTGTATATAAATCTGACTAAGACTATAAATACCAATTATATTATTTTTAAACCGCCGGAGTTGCCGCGGAAAAAGCTGAAGCGAACAAACGTAACAAATATTTGTCGGATATGTCAATAATACGGGAATTGTTTTGACAACGAGTCGCAAGCGTTGTCAGTGTTAGATAACGCTTCGACGGAGTCTAGATGGGTCGGTGCGAGTCGGCGACATGGGAGTTCAGTGCCAGCCGCCGTACAGGCAACACGTCTCGAAACTGTCTTACGACTCGTTGCTATAATTGCGTATAAAGTGTTATTATGTAACAAAGTGTTATTGTGTCATAGTAAACCGTTTGAGTGTTTCCGGATTTGTTATTTGTTACCCGTACCCCACGTTTCGCCCACACATAATGTCTGATGTTGAGGACTTCGACTCACATCGATCACCTCATTTCCGACATATTCGTCTCCTATTCCATATTATATTTTTGTTCCGTTTGCAGCTACGCTCGGACCTTGGAGTATTAGTGCAAAATAATTCATTCAAAATATTACACCCCGTCTTATTGTCTCTACTGGTGACAGGAGGGCTGGTTCATTTTTTGCCCAGAGATTAGAATTGCGATTCAAAGGGGAAATGGTGCTAGCATTCTTGCCACCATTCCTCGCGGTCACGATTTGTACAGTAATTATTTTTAATTTTTATTTGTATTTATTTAAGGTTTTAATGTAAATAAATGTAATACTTTATTTATAAAAAAGTATAGGCTAAATTAGCGTGTTCGATTTGAGCCTATTCAACGAATTTTACCAAACTTTACGTAATGTTGCAAACAAATTCATAGAATCAAATTATTCCATTGCTTGGAGAAAATTAAGAAAAACGTGCTATTAAAAGTTATAATTGAAAAAGTTAACAAATTTTGTTTATCGTATTTATATGCTTAACTAGCCGTGCTCCGCGGTTTCACCCGCGTATAATTAATAAAAATATAATAAATAAAAATAAGCCTAGAGCCTTCCTCGATAAAAGGACTATCCAAAACAAAAATATTTTTTAAATTCGAACCAGTAGTTGCTTAGATTAGCCGGATCAAACAAACAAACTCTTCAGCTTTATATATTAGTATAGGTATGTTTTTTTCTTAAACATTTTTTTGTTTCCTCAATTTCGCTATTTGAAATCTTCTATTTAGTCTATGAGTACTTTAATAATTCTAGTAACGATCATTAATAAAAATATAAAGTAACAGCAAAAACGTGTTTTCGTCGCTTTATCTTGTACCCACATATTATACCTTCAACAGTTTACGAGCGACCTCACCTTACCGAAATTACTTTTTTACAGCTGGTCATCATCACGCGCGGTAATATTTGCTAAGATATTGGAAATGACGCTATAAAGTTACACTTAAGAAAATAAGGTGTTTTAAACAATATTCTATTCTTCAATTTACGGTGAATATTAATTTATTTTACGGTTATTTTTGATGACGAATTTTGTATGTCGAGATTTCGTAACGATATCAAAGCTTTTTATTTAATAAATATATAATTTTAATTTACTTTTTTAAAGGATATTTAGGTCATTATAATATGTACTACCCTGTAGAAATATATTTTCAAAATTATTTCTGTCACAAAAATACGTTAATAGAAATATATTAAATTTATAAATCATTACGACGACGACGAGACGAAATAAAAGATTGTAATGAGACCTTGAGAAACCGAACCAATTGCTATTCGGAATACGCGCTCTCTGTTATGTGTTGGGGCTGCGTAAAGGTATCAATTTGTAATATCAGTCAGGACTTTCAGAGTAATCAGCTTTAGATTTTTGTGGTAAAGTTTTTGCTGAAAAAATATTGTTACAAAAACAATATTTATATAGGCTTTTACAAGCACTTGAGTATAGTCAGCTTATAAGATCAATAAAATTTAAAGCTAATACCGATTAGGAATTATACGTAGATGTTATAGAGAAGAACCGAAAAGGAATTTCTTAGTTATTCTTTTGCATAAATCCAACGCCATTAAAAAAACTTAATAACTTTTTCATTGGTCCGATCCGGTAATTGAACCTATAACTTCTGTATAAAAAAAGTAAAGTATGAACCTGTGAATGTCCTACTGCTGGGCTAAGGCCTCCTCTCTCTTTGAGGACTTTTTGGAGCTTATTTCAGCACGTTCGTCCAAGGCGGGTTCAATGGCTCGTCTGAATTTGTCGTGTCTACAGCCTTATACGCCAGGAACGACAGCAAATAATTATATGAAACAGTAAATATATAAAATAAAGATTATTAATAAGAAATTACTAACAAGTTTATTCGTTTCTCATAAAATACAATACAAATAAAAAACAGGGGCTGTCGATATATACCCTACACAGAAATCTGCTGCTCTTTAATATCGTCACAACTAATAAGACAACATGCATTTTTTGCGTTAAGGAAATTAAAACTCATTCATATTCATTTCCAAAGGCTAAGGCGTGAAAATAGACGTTAATTGAGTTTATGTCGTTAATAAGTTATTTGTCCTGTTAATGGGCCAGTAGGTCAGTGTTCAGTGTAACGAGAAATAACGTTCCGCATTTTTTGCCGCCGTTGCCAACAATTCCTTCAATTACTATAAACTTAATCAAAAGAAATTAACATAAGAAACGTGTATAAATTATGAAGAAAATATTTATTTATATGCTTCGTTTTACATTTGACTACAAAATAAGCTCAAATTATTATTATACTTATATAAATGTTAATGTTAATATTTTATGTGTGGATAAAGAAATTCCATTTAGCAGAAGACCAATACATATTTATTTCAGAATTCTTGTGGAAAAATAATACCTACTCTGAATCCATTCGTTGTAAAACGGACTCTCCGTAACTCTGTGAAATTAATTGAATTGAAACTTTTAAAAATCTTAATTGTGTTCTGGCAACATTAACGAAACTTTTGAAATTATATCGCAAGATTATTTATATTTAACTCAATTATTCCTAACATTTTTTACTTTTTTCATTTGTATTGACAGCTATTATCATCTTAAGATGAGAATATTAATGACTAGACGTGGAGAATGTGACACAAATTTCCAGGTTATTTGTACTAGTATGTCGACCCGTCAGGGATTTAATTACCTAATGACGAAAAGGAAAATGATGGTCATGGCGCTGGCACCGGCGGGACGTGATTGGATCGATCTAGTGCTGAAAACCGTTTTCTTAGTCTAAACTTGAGTAACTGTGGTAAATTCTGAAGTTAATCATATCTGTGCTCTGTTTGTAATAAAAGCATTTAAACCCCGGTGCGTGATAATGTATACGTTTTTTTTTTGGCATCAATTCAATTTCAAGTCCAATCTCAGCTTGGGAATTTCATTGCCTTTAACGGGAACCCTTTTTGTTTTCATTGAGTGCAGCGTGATGTTGTCGATGGCAATTTACGTAGCCATTTTCGATCTATATGGCCTGATTATCCTTTTTTTTTTAAATCGAATTATTTTTGGATTGCTTTTTTTTGTTTGCTTACAAGAAAATATGAACTCAAATTAAGAATTGTTGAATTGAATACTAAATCACTCATAGTGAAGGTAGCTCTCGGCGTGTCGGATTTTCGATACTAATTTTATCCATATAATTTACCTGGTACGAGAAACCATGTAAATTTACCAATATATAAATTTAAAATCAAAACACAACAAACAAATACTTTTGGATTGCTATTTTACAAGATTGATTTCAATGTAAAGCTACTTCCGGTTAAATAGTATATACTATAGAATAAACTTAGTAGTATTTTTTTCATCAATCTAATTATACATCTAATAATTACTATATATAATGCTTAATTTTGCTTAAGAACTTATAATCTTTCACTCTCATAATCTGACAGGACAGCAAATCTGACACAACAGGAAAGACTTCAGGCGCAGGATCAACGTCTTTACGAGCTTTACGTGGTATGGGAGTATAAACACTAACTTGCAAACTCCTTGCTGCTGCTGAGAATAGCTTGTTTTTTATAGCATAGGTAAGCGGACGAGCATATGAGCCACCAGATCGTAAGTGATCACCAACGCCATAGATATTGGTCTTTTAAGAGAGGTTAACCATCGCTTACATCGCCAATGCGCCACCAACCTTGGGAACCAAGATGTTATGTCCCTTGTGCCTGTAACTTATGTACAATTATTATTTTAAGCAAAGTTACAATTATAGTTAATATAATATTTTTCAAAAAGATGGCGATGCAAGGAAGCGATGTAATTTCAAGCGCTATAAAACTACTATTACTTGCGTGTCTAGCGTAGATATTTTTTGCACTGTAAAATTATTCGGGTGTAGGCAACTTAAACAACTAGAAAGGGTATGTAATGTATTAATGACAGTTTGTTACAGGAACCCAACAAATGACAGCTGCACCTGCAGACAAATGGTCCAATAACAACAGGCCCAATAACATATTGTCGAGCAATTGTGCCGCACCGACGTTGAAAGCGAACACCTGCAGGTCGTAAATTCTTAGTATGTTTTAGAATCATCAATACTTCATGTTCGATTTTGTTAACTTTATTGTTATACCATTTTTATAAATCAAAATTTAGTTAGATTACTTCATGTAAATATATTTCTTGACATATAAAATGTAAAAGGTTCCATTGGGTTTAAATTGCTTTAGATGGGTAATTAATCAGAGATTTACTATGCATTTAATTTACGTCTATTGCATTTATTTTAAATTTCTCTTATCCTGCTTCATATAGTAAATAATAATTAATTGAATTTCTCATAGCCTGGTACAATATTTTATTCAAATTCAGTCATTGTCTGTCTGTCTATCCTTTATAGTCACGCTAAGACATAAATGTTATAAATAGTAACACACTATTACTTTTGTAGTGAATCTTGGAGTAAGCTTAAATATAGTAAATTTTCATCAACAAAATAGATAAAAAAAACATGCACGTCGAACACATGTCCCTTTATTTCAAGTTAGATAAAACAGTGTAATAAATTATATTTGTTTTTGTAATATAGAAGCGTTATGTATGCAAATTTTGATACATAATAATTAATCATGATTGTACCCTTATAAAGCTAATGAGTGACGCTGAGTGAAGATGGCAGCGGATTGAAATTGAGAGCTGAAGATTGGGCTCAGTGGCGTGCCACTGTAGAGACCTATGTCTAGCAGGGGACGAAAATGGTTTGATGATAATGATGATGAAAGCTAATGTGGAATATTATGTATGAGTAATATAAACTTATTGTAGGTTCTATATTTAAAATAACAATGTTAATGTTGAATTCACAGACAATTTGTTTTTTTTCAGATACATGTCTACGCTAAATGCGCTCAAATATTCTGCCAATATCACGAATAATAAGGATGACACGTAGAAGATTAATCATGTTTAAATTTGTTTATTACACATTTTATGTACATAAGAGTTAGACAAAAGAAATAGCGTCCCTAATATTTAATAATATAAGAAACTTAATGTTTACTGGACTATAATTTAATTATTAAAGAATATCTATTAATATAAAAAATATAACGTACCGTTATACAGTTCGCGATAAACTTTATCTGTCAATTTACTGTCCGCTATTTTGCGCAGTGAACATATTTTTTTTTAAATAATACATTTTTCATTTTGTACAAAAATGCTTCATGTCAACAATATCTGACAGTCAATGTTTACGTCGATATTGCGAAAACGAATGTTATATCTCGATAAATGATTAGTTGTTTTTGTAAAATCATGATGATTTTAACAACTGTAAGCAAAGAACATTGTTTAACTTATCATATCCTAACTAATATAACACGCCTAAACTACTAAGCCGATCTTAAAAACTTTTTCCACCAATGGAAAGCTATATACAATAAAGGCTACAATATTCCCAGTTATTGAGTTATATTTAATTAAAGATAAATCTAATCTGGTTTGAAGTCTTTATAAATAAATTTTCGAAAACGATATTGTAATTTTAACATTGAGTAATGAAACAGGGATGGTTGGTTGTTATGATTATTCATGCGGACATATTGTAATTGCTGTTTTTTAAAAAAGAAGAAATATTTTAATTGCACACTGGTCTTATTGAAAATTATTAAAAGTTCCCGTTGACCTGAGTTGTGGCTACGCAATGAAATTAGTCAATACATTTATAAAGCCTTGGTATTTGGAATTCTGGTAAGCTTAGTTATTTATATACCTAAGCTTTCGATAGACTATATCGAAAATTATATCATAGGCGCTTCTTCATCGCATCTTACGCTACTTCAGCTGAAAAAATATATACTACATAAGTTAGTATTTTACGTAATTATTTTTGAAAGGAAGGGTCCCGGGAAACTCTCTGTGAGAAAAAAATATAACGAGTCTCATTTTCCAAAACTGCGAATCAACAATTGATATACGGCCATTATGGACTTGAGCTTAATTTTTTTGATATTTCAATAGTAATGACTCAAAGGTAAATTTACAAATACGAACAACATTTCTTCTATCGACAAGGTATGCCTTCATTAGATCAGGTTGGTCATAGGTTTTTGCATTTGGTTCATCAAACTTATATACAGTGGTGGTCGTATAATTAGAAACACTACCAACGGTCCTTGACATTGTGTAAGATTCACCGCAATCGTTTTTATTTTGAAATTAAACAATAAATAGGACAACAATATGTTCAACGATTTATCATTTATTAGAAAAACAATATAAATCCCGTTACACAAGTGCAGTTTCAATATTACATTACGGACAAACATTTAAATCAGTTTTATGGTATGAACAATAATGGTCAACTAATTAGAAACAACAACAAAAAATATAAAAAACAATATTTTTTTAAGTATTAGTAATTAGTATTGTTATTTACGAAACAGCTACTATCCACAGCCTACCATAGTTATAATAAATATTTAGTGGCGTATCCCTTATTTTCAATAACAGCACTGCAACGACGTGGCATTGATTCAATCAATTTCATACATTTTTCTAGGGGGATTGAATTCCATGCTTCAACAAATGCTTCATATAGTTCGTTTTAACTGGTGCTACGATTGTTTGAGACTTTCTTTTTAACAATATACCAGAGATTTGCTATCGGGTTTAAATCCGGACTATTTGCTGGCCAGTCTAAAACGGATATACGCTGTTCGCTAAGGAAACATTTGACGCTATTGGCCGTGTGTTTAGGGTCATTGTCATCCTGAAAGATCCAGGTTATAGGCAAATGATCGTCCGAGTAGGGAATCATGTGTGCTCTAAGATATTTTTATATTGCCATTGATCCATTGTACCGCCACCGTGCTTGACTATACTCCTTGTGTATTTATAATTAAAAGCATTGTTTACATATTTATTTTTGTTTCATTTGAAAATAACACCTTTTTCCATTCTCCTACAATCTCCTATGTCCAATCAACATATTTTTTAGCGAATAATAATCGCTTCTCTCGGTGATGCTTAGTAAGAAGCGGTACCTTTCGAGAGATTCTTCCAAACAATTTAGCTTCCACTAATCTTTGGCGTATCAGTCTTGACGAGATGTTTCTCGGGTCATCAGGCAAAAAAACTTTATTTTTGATCTGGTTGGAGCCTTTACTTGGGTCTTTTTTAGCAACACGAACGATTAGCGTATCTTCTCTGGGAGAGGATTATCTTGGCCGAGCCTTTCTAAGAAAATTTTGAACAGTTCCATGTGTTTTATAATGATCAATTGCATTAAAAACTTTCTTAACAGAACAATTTAAATGCTCAGCTATTCTTCTTTAAGCCCACTTATGATCTATATGTAAATTAACAATGATTTGCCTAGTTGACGCGTCACTTTGAATAAAATAAAATTCAGATTAAATTTTGAATTGCCGCCAAAATAAAAGAAAAAGAAATGTTATTCTCCAATTTCATAAAAAGAACGAGCTATGGATGCTTTTTTGTTGTGTTCTAAAAATTGAAAATGTTTCTAATTGGGCGTCCAAGCGGCCAGTAACAGAAAATTAACTTCTACATGTGTAAGACTCATTTTGTAATTAAAAGTAAGATACGTTTTATATTATATGCATTTAATGAGTTTTTTATTTGAGTGGCTATATTATTGCAAGATTATTAATTATTGAATGTATATTTTTTACGAACATTTGTACGTTGAAGTTATACTTTCTTTATTAATAAGAAGTGTTTCTAATTATATGACCATTACTGTATATATATACTTGCAGGGCTGCGTGTTCCTAGTAATAATAATAATAATCTTTATTTGTCACAAACATGGGAAAGATAATAATTATGGTCATATTACAATAATAGGTCCCTGCATGTTTTGCCCATCACATGGCATACAAATATTATTGGTTGAATAATATATATTATAATATTTATTTACAATATATTTTACGAGCATTTGTACGTTGTAGTTATACTTTCTTTATTCATAAGAAGTGTTTCTTATTATATGACCACCATTGTATATATATCGGTTATTTTGTAACCGCGAAGAAGAATTGTGAATCTGTTTGTAAGTGGATTTAATCTTTTTTTATTTATAGAATAGTTAGGCGAACAAGTATATGAGCCACCTGATGGTAAGTGGTCACCAACGCCCATAGACATTGGCATTGTAAGAAATGTTAACCATCTCTAACGTCGCCAATGCGCCACTAACCTTGGGAACTAAGATGTTATGTTCCTTGTGCCTGTAATTACACTGGCTCACTCAACCTTCAAACCGGAACACAACAATACTAAGTACTGCTGTTTTGCGGTAGAATATCTGATGAGTCGGTGGTAGCTACCCAGACGACCTTGCACAAAGCCCTATCATCTGTAGATCTGTAGTAAAATTCTTGAAACTTACCGCAGAACTTGATCAGAAATGTCAGAAAGCGATGCTAAATTGACTACCTATAATGATTATAACATTTAATTTACACTCATCAAAATAACGTATCAACGTAATGGTTTCAACAGTCATAGGTAAGTTACGACGTTAGATGTTCGGCACAGATCTAAAATAGATACATAATGTAGTGATATTTAACCTCCTTTGTTTTTATTATTTACAATGAATGTCATATACAACTTTTTTATATTATAGGGTTACAGGTGCGTTGGCGGCCTTTATGGAATGAGTAGGCTTTTTTTGAAGGTTTCTATGTCTTAAGAACTATATACTATATAATTACGACGAGAATAAAACCATCTATTCCTGGTTTTGTCTCATTACATCTAAGAAAATCTATTGCGTATTAGATATTTTATTTATCTAATGTACATAACATACTATAATTAGCAAGTAATGATTGTTAGGAAAAATGTATGCTACTCACGAGTATATTACGAAGTAATTAAGGTGAATTAAGACATTGTATTTGACCATTATGACAAGGCGTTATGAGAAATGGAAATAAAGTTAGACTGAAATTTTTGAGAACGTTTTGAGCATTTTAAATATTACTATCAACTTACTATTAGTTTGTATTACGGATTGATTTATTTACGAGCTACGAGAAAAACATACTGTTCTTTTGTCTGCTTCAAATAATAGCAATCTTGCCTACTAGTTTAGCTTCATTATTTAAAAAAGAAGAAATCTATACTAATATTCACTTCTTCTAATTGACATTTTTTGGCTTCTAATTGGCACGTGGTTGTGGACATTGGCGCTGTAAGAAATATTAATCGTTTCTTATATCGCCAATGCGCCACAATCTTGGGTGTTACACTGGCGCACTCATCCTTCCAATCGGAACACAACAATAAGAAGGGTGATATAATGGTGGTGGTATATAATGCTTGGGTGGTACCTACCGAGATGGGCTTGGACAAAGACCAAGTAAATAAGTTAGTAGTCATTTAATATTTTTTATTTATATATTTTTAATTACTTTTTATTAACTTTAAGTTTATTGTGTTTAATGTTTCGTAATATTAATCTGTATATCAACATTTAAATATTTAGTCAAATTAAAGCTTTTTAATTTATAAGCTGTAATTTTAGAATAACGTGGAATACTATTCCCTGTTTTAAAAATTAAAACGTAAGCTGAAATATTCTTCGTTATTTCAACTCGACGTTCTCTTAACGATGTTTTTCTTAACTTTTCGTATCCAAAAGACCTTGTCTAGCGAAATTGTTTAATTAAGTTTTCCCAGAGAAATGACGACCGACGAATCTGACTATCTATTCAAGAATGTGTCTTACTTGGCTTTATTATTGCAGCGTAACGAACGTTTTTTTTCCCTTGTTAACACTCAATTGTTAGTGTAAGTACCTGAAGGCTTTGTCGAGAGGTAGGCTTCATCGAAAGTAGCAACCACTAAATATTAAGAGAATCACTTAATTTTTAAAGATATTTTCTTAGAGCTTAAAACTATATTTAAAACAGAAATATTTCGCGATCTTTTGCGATTTTGTAAGGATACAAGAGCTTAAAACACTAAACGACAAGTCTATACAAGTTACATAACATCTCAGGATAGTAAAGTTCAGGCACTGCAAACATTCGGCGCTGCATTTTATACGAATTCCAACAAGGAATAAATGCTTTTCAAGCACGGAAATCAATTTGTAGTGTTCTTGGTGATGAC
Organism: Nymphalis polychloros; assembly: GCA_905220585.2. Lineage (NCBI taxonomy): Eukaryota > Metazoa > Arthropoda > Insecta > Lepidoptera > Nymphalidae > Nymphalis > Nymphalis polychloros. The sequence goes on along the minus strand of HG992243.1, from coordinate 10,793,050 downwards.
GTTGTATCTTATGAAACATGTCATTATTGGTATAAACGTTTTAGAAGTGGTTATTTCGATCTTAGTGACCAGCCACGCCCTGGGCAGCCTCGCAAGTTTGAAGATGCGGAATTTTACTAGATGAGGACTCAACGCAAACGCAAAAAGAGCTTGCAGCTCAATTAGGAGTCACCCAAGCGTTTGCACCAAATGGGAAAAATTCATAAACTTGGAAGATGGGTCCCACATGTGTTGACCGAACACAACTTAGGTGAACGTATGAACACGTGTCTTTCACTGCTTGCACGGCAACAAAAAAAGGACTTCTTGTGGAAAATTGTGACGGCTGATGAGAAGTACATTTTTTACGAGAATCACAAACGTAAAAAGTCGTGGGTAGGTCCCGGGCAATCCTCTACATCGACGCCGAAACCGAACAGCCACTTCAAGAAAGTTCTTCTGTGTATCTGGTGGGACATGAAGGGTGTGCCTTATTATGAACTTCTGGAAGCTGATCAGACGGTGACCGCGGAACGCTACAGTCAACAGTTAAACAAATTGCGCGAACAGCTGGATCAGAAAAGGCCATTTACTGGGCAAGGAAGCCGGCAAGTCATACTGCTGCATAACAACGCTCGACCTCACGTTGCTCGCGCGACTCAAAAGACCCTTTTGGATTTGGGATGCCAAGTTCTCAAGTTGTTTAAGACAGCAAGATTTGCATTGACAGTGAATATAAAGATCACAGTATAACTTCTTACATTGCAAGTATTTATGAGCGGATATGAATAGTTTCAAGATGGATTAATTACAATTTTACTTACTTAGTTTTAATCCTGAAACAAAGATTGTTATGCTGAATGGTAATTAACATGCAAGCACTTTAAAACAACGTTGATACTTATTAAATATATGATACATCAAAGGTGTGGACAAATATAATATATATGTCGAAGCATCAAGAAGTTTGATTGAGAATCATTTTGATTAATTATTGTACTCAGCCGGCAACGTCAAGCTGGAAGCTTGAGCGAGGTCGCCACTGTGTCGGTATGACGTAAAGAACACGTGACGTCCGAAAAATGACATTTTGAAGTGGGCGCGGGGACCGCGTATGTTGACACAGTCGATTGGACGAACTCGCTGCGTTACCAACTGAATTGTCCTCCATCTTGTTATCGTATTGTAATATTTTAAAGTTATTGTGATTTAATATTGAAAATCGATTATTAACGTGAACGACTAGGCTTTTATTTCGAAGTTCGCCATGTATGATAACGAGTTGACGTCCGACCCCTCGTCATCAGAAGTGGGATCGGAACCTCATGTGTTCTGATCCGCTCTGCTACCTGTGGTAACGTATTATACGATGAAAAGGATCTGGTGAGTGCGTTCCAATTTGTTTAAAAGCGATAGACACTATGTCTTACTGTGTGTCGTAATTTATAAGTTTCTTAGTAAATTCACAAGTAAGCTTGCGAAAATTTCGTTATTTAACAACCCTGCTTTGGATTATTATTAATTAACAGTGATCTTGCGTAATAATAGCTAAGAAACATGCCGCCTAATAACAGCCATAACTCTGATAAAGTCTTAACAGAACAAATGTGTCACATTCTAGCTCGATTAACGTCGTCGGAGGAACGAAACCTCCACTCGGGACCCCGCACCGCTGCAACTGCGGGAAGTGATCGTGACTATGGAGGAGCATCGGGACTCTGCGGCCGTGTCTTCGCCGTGGTATGAGTGCTGCCACGAACCATCAATGACATAAATATTGGGTGCGAAGAGATACATCGCGTCAAAATTCAATGGTAATGGAGTCCGAAGCGTGACGTAGTAACTTGGCTCCTGAAGGAAGTTTAAAACACAAAGGTCAATCTTTCACATTCCATTATGATTCAGGTGCTGAGTGTTCTCTTATTAAAGAAAGTGTTTCTTGTAAGTTTTGTGGGAAACTTGAGCAGAACGTAGTCACAGTCTGTCAAGTTTTCTCAGCACTGTTCAAATATTTTGTATTTTCGAGATTGATAATAATTTAATCGAAATTTTATTGTATGTGTTGTCGTATGTCTATTTGCATAGTGATATTATCAAGGCAGAGCGCGAAATATTGTCGCAGAGATTTAGTGTTAATATGACCGCGAAATAATTTAAAATTTCTAAAGTTCATGACGTAAACAATTATTACTCACATGTAGAGTAGTATGCCGTTTGCAAGCCCAACTCTGTTAGTTAAGAAAAGGGGCGGTTCGGATAGTTTGTGTATTGACTATTGATTATCGTGAACTTAATACTAATACACTACCCGATCGATATCTATTACCACTTATATCAGACCAAATATCACGATTAAATGGTGCTCAGTTTTACACAAAGTTACTGTGGTTCAGGTTTTCATTAAATTTAGCTAATACTTACGTCATTGTTCATGTCGGTATTAAAGTCTATGTTGACCGCTTTAGAGTGAAACGATCATTCTTGGCAGGACGCTTTAGGCGAAGTACAGCTTGTAGTTAACTACCCGGTTAGTCTTACGACAAAAGCTAGTTCTTAAAAATTTTTAATAGTTAAAGTCGCGAGACTTTTATCGATTATATGTAGTGAGGTCGAAATCGATGTGTGGTCAGGAGTGACCGAGCTCAGTGATACTGTGTGACAAACATTGTTTCAGAGTAACACACGAGGATAGTGCTTCAGTGCTTCGGGTGCGATACATCATTCTGCGCACAACTGGTGCTGATGGCTGACCCATATCCAGTCAGCAGGCGCTCCAGCCTGCCGGATGTGGTGTTGCTTGCGTAGCGTAGTGCTAGTGGCCGAGCGTCACCTGTCAGTGTGGGCGCGTATTGCGCGTACGGCGCGTACGGCGCTTGAGGCGCGTATGGCGCGTACGGCGCGTCCGGCGCGTACGGCGCGTGAGGCGCGTACGGTGCGTACAGCGCGTAAGGCGCGTACGGCGCGTGAGGCGCGTACGGCGCGTATGGCGCTTGAGGCGCGTATGGCGCGTACGGCGCATGCAGCGTGTTCGTCGCATGGTGCTGCAGTAATCAGCACGTGTGGTTGATCATGCTGAAAGTGTTCGGCTCGTTGGGAGCGTCCAACTCGCTGAGAGTGCTCAGCATACCAGTACACAAGCGATACAAAACATGACAAAGAATTCTCAGTATGGTAAGACGCGGTTCGATAGTTGGATTTCGGGTGGTTGTCCATGGCTTGTTCGGACTCCAGCCCGGTTATCAATGTGTTGTCGGATGCCAAGAGGTTGTCCATGTCTTGTTCGGACGCCGGCCTGGTTATCCTGGTATTGTCGGATGCTGAGAGGTTGTCCATGGCTTGTTCGGACGCTGGCTCAGTTATCCTGGTGTTATCTGATGCTGTAAGGTTGTCCATGTCGTGTTCGGACGCCGGACCAGTTATCTGTGTGTGCCATCGGACGCCAGCTAAAGGTTGTCCAGAAGCTGTTTGTTAATTCAGAATGATAGTTAATGGATTTGATTGGTACTTTATCGCCGTGTTTTGTTTGCTAAGGAACTGTGAGTTCTTATTTGGGCCAGGGTGGCCGAGTGGAATTTTATTTACTGCAGAACCTTTTATGTTTTTAGGTACCTCACACGAGGACGTGTGAGATGTCACGATGGCCGTGTCGAAGCATCAAGAAGTTTGATTGAGAATTATTTTGATTAATTATTGTACTCAGCCGGCAACGTCAAGCTGGAAGCTTGAGCGAGGTCGCCACTGTGTCGGTATGACGTAAAGAACACGTGACGTCCGAAAAATGACATTTTGAAGTGGGCGCGGGGACCGCGTATGTTGACACAGTCGATTGGACGAACTCGCTGCGTTACCAACTGAATTGTCCTCCATCTTGTTATCGTATTGTAATATTTTAAAGTTATTGTGATTTAATATTGAAAATCGATTATTAACGTGAACGACTAGGCTTTTATTTCGAAGTTCGCCATGTATGATAACGAGTTGACGTCCGACCCCTCGTCATATATATATATATATAGTTAGGAGACTCCTTGGTCAACACAACAGCGTTGTTAAAAAAAAAAAGGCGCGCTAATTTAAAACCGCCGCCATCTTGTTAGTGCATATAAATGAAAACAAATTAATTAATTATTGGCGTGAGTTGTGATTTGTGATGTGTTCAAATGTGTTATTTGTGCTATTTATGAATAGACCAAATTGAGGTTTTTATGAAATCAGTTTTCACTTCTGGATGCTAAATATATAATATTATTTCTTTGTACGAAATTCAATATTAAACAGCAACACATCCAATTGCGTAAGCTGTTAAATTAAGAAACGATCTTTGAACAATATATCAAGTATGGAAAACCAGACATGTTGTACCAAAAATATAAATGTTCGTGTTAATATTAAATACATGAGAAGACTGATGCACGCAAATTACGTAACGAAATTATGATTCAGGGTCAGAAGGAGATAAACGGGCGGGTGGGGTGCGGTGGAAGAAAGGTTTCATAATTGAATTTCCAATGTCCGCGATAAATATCAGCCGTAGACGCAGAACATCGCGAGGGGTGTCGTGGAAAATCTTCGGTGGCTTTAATCCTCAATTACTGTAAGCTGAACACGCATTTATTAGGCCTTCTCTCGAAATTGCTTTAATTAAGGTTTTGTAGTCGTAGAAACCGTGTTCACTGAATCAGATGACGAAATAGCATATTGAGATCGTTTACAATTTTAATAAACTTCCTGTAGAATTTGAATCAAAACAATGTTTCATCGTCATATATTAAATAATAGAAATTCAAAGTCAAAATATAAAGGAACGAACAAAATACTTTCATAAAATAATGTATATAAGGTGTTATTTAAAGTAACAACATACTCGTGAAGTACATAAGTATTTTATATAATTTATGAATATTATATCAGATTGTTCAGAAATTTAATTTTTGAGAACTTCGTTTTGCACATACCGTGAATTTTTTAAATGAAGTTATTAAGATAATACTTAATAATCTTCCTAAGTAACCATTTTTACCTAATGTAAAAATAATCTTAAAGAAAAATGGTATTTCTTGAAGTGATCGTATTCAACCATACCAATGATCAGGTATATTAAATCCAAATTTTCATCCTTGTCCATGTGAATATTATTAAAAAAAAGATAACTGATGTAAGAAATTTATTCTACTAATAATTGGTTTACGGCACGACAGAATCCATTAACTCGTAATTGCTACTCGTGACTCGATAATTGAGATCGTTAATGGCAACAGATTAAATTATTTGTGCCCAAGCTTTATGCGCGGGGACGATTAGGATTTCTTGCGCGTTTCATTCGGTTATTTCTATTTTAATCATCGTTATAACTTGAATGTGCATTAAGATTATTAAAAAACCTTACTGGCCGTTGAAGTTAATCCTTTGTTCGAAGCTAACTTGTATTCATTACATCCACTCATTATTTCTTAAAGTTTTAATATATTAATTTGCTATTCATAGACTTACCATTCTCACATTGAAATACTTATAGTTTGTTATCTATTATCTATACTAATATATAAAGCTGTAGAGTTTGTTTGTTTGAACCGGCTAATCTCAGGAACTACTAGTTCGCATTTAAAAATTATTTTTGTGTTGTATAGTCCTTTTATCGAGGAAGGTTCTAGGCTAATTTTTATTAATTATACGCGGGTGAAACCTCGGGCACAGCTAATTGTAGTATATAAACGCTACACAGACCGGTAATTAGGAAAATTATTGAAAATGTGTATTTTAAGAAGTTTATTTTTTTATAATATAGTAAGAGAAGAGGCATATAGACCGGAAGGAACAGGCAGATGGTAAATGGACACCATCCCCATAGACATTTGCGTCGTAAGAAATATTCCTACGAAGCTAATGTGCCACTAACCTTGTGAAATAAGATATAATATATCCATTGTGCCTATGTTTTTACAAGCTCACTCACACTTCCAACCGGAACACAATACACAACACACAATAATACTGAGTACTGCTATTGGGCAGTAGAATATGGGTATCTACCCAGACGGGCTTGCTCAATGCCACCAACCACCAACTGCTACCAACAAGTGAAATGCCACAACGTAGTAATATGATTTTTTTGATATATGTTATTTTTTGCGCCTATCAGCACAGTACTTATACTTTTATTTGTTATTAACGATAAATATTAAATATGTCAATTTAAAAAAAAAAAACTGTTTCAGTTTATTTCAGTGAATACTTTTATTATTCTCTTTTATAAACGAAATAATAATTTTATTAAGCAAAGGATAGCAAAATTAACAAGTAATATTTGTTACAAAATAAACACGAACTAATTACATAATACTGTAGTGAAACATTTGTAATTTAGTACAAGTTAATATTGTAATTTCACCTATAATAAGTACGTTTAAATATGCGATTACAAAATTTCATATACAATTTAAAACGTTTGTATTACATTGATTAATTTTATATCATATTAGCGACACGATCTGACTTCACCCCTCGGTATTTATTTATTATTTCATTTAATATTTAAATAAAATTTGACAATTTATAAATCTCATATAAATTAGATAGATGGTCATAATGTCACTCAACCTTTGAAACTGAAATAGTTTTAAAGAACTTTACAAAATTGTTTCTTATAACTGTTTTCCATAGCTGCGGCTATGGAAAACAGATATAAGAAACAATTCATTATACGTTTAAAGTATGAGTGATTTGAGAAAAAAGACGTGGATTTGCGCGAAAAAAAATTTAGTAAGCGCCATAAAATTTTTACCGTTATAAAAATGAAATGTAAGAATTCAATATATTTTGTAAATACAATAGTCGATTATTGAGTATTTGTGTCATCACAAATATAAATAAAATAGAGGACATTTACGATGTTTTGAAGTGATAATTTCTTATGGGAGAGTAAACCGCTTCGTAACGTAACGCGATACGGTGCCACTATTACCGACGCGGACTGCTTTACCTGAGAGTTACCAACCTAACGCCATCTAGCGTATACAGATAGTACTTATAATAATTTAGTAACTGTCAAGTACTAATTTAAATTATGTTTAATATACTATAATTAATAATAAATAATATTTTTACTTCTGTCGAGCGTCCCGAGACGCACATGTTTTTTTTCCATACAGAAAAAAATATTCTTTTATGCTTTTCATCGAACACAGCCCTTGAAAATATACTACAGTTATAAATACAATATTTTATTTTTAAATTCGAACTGATTTTACCAAAATCAAATCAAACATTACTGTTCAGACATATTTTATAATTATACAAACAAAATCTAACGTGCTCGAGATATTTAAAAAAAAAACGAATATGTAAAACTTTTGACACTGATGCGGCACGCTAAATGTTTTTTTTGTTTGTCGCATAGATCATGAACTCATAGAGGTGATGATTTAGTGTGTTTTTTCGAGTACACGAGGTTTGCTGGCCCAAAAAGAGACCATAATTCTTCTTTGTATGTTCTTCAATATTTAAAATGTTTTACGAGGTGAATGTGTAACTAGTTATATAAACATTAATTATGAAAACAGGCTCTACAGACCAAACCGAATCTCAAAAGTATGGTACGTTCAAATAAAATCGAATCCACCACAAATGCCTTTGTATTTTCAATTTTCCCTCACAAATATCCGTGTGAATCCTGGAGACCGTAAAATCGCATCCATTAATTAATTTCGTTTCACGAATTGAGTTTATACAGACAAGATTGGTTTAAAATTATTTATTCAGCTATGTCATTTTATATTAAAATGTTTTTATAGTAATGCTTCAGTATGAAGTAGTTCTTTAAAATTATTTCATGGTTTTATTTAAAATACCTTTTTTCATATATAAGTTACTATATAGATGAATATTTTATCATACATTAAGACTAGACTAGATTACAAAAGAAGACTGAGTTTACCATTTTTAAGATATATTTTTTATAATATTCATTCACTAATGATGGAACATTTGAAAGCTTCATATATTTTGTGTAGAACGCTTAAACCATATACATGTAATATATAAACGTCTTTATTATTCTTTCTTATCTTATCTTTAATGTATTTAATATAAGTATATTGCTTCTCGGTAAATACATAGCTACAGATAAATCAGTTTCATGACATTTTTGCGTTTGTAATACATAAAGTGACTAAATTCGGAATAAACTAGTTCGCGCAAGTTACCACAAGCTTCAAACTCTCGCATAATTCGCATTAGAAAGTTTCATTAAATTTTGCTTATTATTAATTTCTTATTGATTTGCTCGTACTGAAATATATGGGAGTTCGTCTTAAAAATATTCGAATGATAAGAAAATTAAAATGAGAACATTTATCATAATTTTTATTCAGGTAAATATCGATTTAAAACATTATAAGCGCATTATGTAATGTTGTCATCTTCACTAGTATTATAAATGCGGAAGTTACTCTGTCTGTCTGTTACGAACCACTGAATCGATTTTGATAAAATTAAGTATAAATCAAGCTTCAACCCCAAGAAAGGATAAAGGTTACTTATTTATATTTAACACTTGCCCATCCATATTCAAAACGCAGGCAAGGCCGCAGTCAAAAAAATTATATAATAATGTAATAAAATCGATACTAGAAATGAAGATATTCTGTTCTGTGGTAATGCACATTACATATCAAACGTCTACGCTAAGAGCTATCTACGCTTAACATGTAACATGCTATTACCAGCGTACATTTCGCAAATTAACTTCACTACCGAGTCAGCGAGGCTCGGAAGCGATACTTAGATGTAGCACCTTAGACGTTCATCCAGGAGCTGTCAAAGCATTTAACAAAGTACGTAATTACAGGGCTTAATTGATTTTGTAGGGACTTGGATTCTGAGTGCTTTCGATTTAATTAAAATCTATTTGAAATAGAAGAAGATATACATTATATTATATATATATATATATATATATATATATATATATATATATATATATATATATATATATATAAAACGTAGTATTTATTCTCTCGTTTAAACAATTAATTTAAATCGATTATTACAACGCCAATGCTTACCGCAAAAAAATGACAATGTTTTATTTTTAACGATAATTCAGTATATGTGGTCTATGGAACATAATTTTTTAGATGATGATGTTTAATTGTCTTTATTCCTCCTGTGATTGAAATAGGCTAACTATTTAGAATATTATTGTATGCAAAATTCAAATCAGAAAATATTTACTTTGTTTTTATATTTTACACTCATTTATTTTCTCGTTGCCCTATTTTTAGATGCTCATTTTTTATTCTAATAATCTATCTATACTACTATATAAATCTATTGGTTTTGTCTGTACATAATTTTTTGTCACCTAATTTTGTGATAAATAATCGTTTTATGATGCAGTGATTCACATTATACTATTTTTTTCATTTTTGTCTGTCTGTCTGTCTGTCTGTCTGTATGTCTTCTTATAACTCAAGAACGGCTTGACCAATCTTGATGAAAATTAGTACACACAAAGAACATGTGATGGCGCAAATGTTAGGCCATATATAAGATCGGTTAACCCTAGGGTATCTTATGAAAAATAATTTCAAATCGTTAATTACGTATTTCTTTACCAGTAGCCATATTTTTGTGTGTGTGTGTGTGTGTATGTGCGTGTGTGTTTATTATAATAATAAAATAATTTATTATATTTTTATTAATTATACGCGGATGAAGCCGCGGGGCACAGCTAGTCCTACTATATAAATGAAATAAAACATGGCCTTTTTACTACAGGTATAATTTATGATGGAGACCCAAAAACACAGAACTTCAAAAATATATATCACTCCGCCCGCAAGCACGAGTTCAAATGAAAGTTGAACTGGGTCATAGAGATTTTTTTTTTTTTCTCGAAAAATAAAAGATGCCCAAAAAGTTTATAGAATCTTTCATCACATATTATATGAAGTCCCAGGCTCGGTTTACAACTGTACATAACTTATATAGTCGAAAAATTTAGTAAACGTTTTTCTTTATTTTTATTATAGCTTTTATTTTTTTTTCGTTAGCGATATTGTAGGATTCTGTATTCTCAGTCTAGTCCTGCTCACGATAGGGATTCCGGGTTTAAGTTTTATTCTAACCTTAAGGATAAACATTGAAATGTTCATATAACTATAGTTAGCTACAGCAAAACTTTCAGCTTTATTTACAGCAACGCTGAAGTTTGAACACCAAACAAAATTGAACAAAACGTTTCAATATTACGTGCTTTCATTACTCAATACAACAGATCACAATCATAGAGAGAGAGTTTGCGGTGTGTAATGAATGCACGGCAATAACTCCGCGAGCTCAGATACTATTATTCACAAACCCTCCTATGGGTAACATATTCACACGAATACATGAGACATCAGCGTTTCAATTGTTTACTCGCTCTGCAATAAGTTCTCTGTGATATTTCAACTTGAAAAGCATTTTATGAACCTCTATTTGCTTGTGACGTCGCTTGTAATTAAAACTCGGGTTTCAGCGTCCCCGTGTTCAAACGTAAATGTAAAATTACTCGTACAACTGACGGAAGTATATTATATTATTGAAACATAGGTCACGTGTCTGCCTTTGTCAGTTATCTGGTAAAAAGATTTACCGACTAAATGAGATGCTTAAAGAAAAAACATATGAATATATTTTTTTTGAAGTATTCAAATAAAATTTCGAGTCAGGTGGATTTTCTTTCTTCATAAATATTCTATTCAAGTAAACGAAGATACTTATTAGAGATATGTCAAGTAATAATTGTCTTAATAAAACGAAAACGTGAAACCGACTCCTAAGCATTTATGTCTGTTATTTAAGAAATTATAAACATTTTGTTACTCCCAAGTGTGGATAGCAATGATGTGAAAAAAATCGTACCTATTAATATACGTTTTAATGTATAAATATTTATTTTATTTATCTAAGAATAATATGAGCCAATGGATGAACAAAGCACATATAAATACCTTGGTTTTAAACAATCTAGACAAATACTACAAACTACGACAAAACAAAAATTGCTTACAAGATATATATATTGTATACATAGACTAAATCTCATGTTAAAGACACATCTTAATTCTAAAAACACAATAAAAGCCTTACTCACGTACTTTTTCGGAATAATACAATGGTCAAAAAGTGACATATAAAAAATTGCAGCGAACTATAAACACGCATTTCACTAAATATAGGAAACATTATCCAAAATCTTGTATTCAAAGGCTCACACTACCACGCAAAGAAAGAGGCAGGGAATAAATAGACATACACAATTTACACAATAGGCAGATACTTTCACTCAGAGCATACTTCCATGATAAATCCGAACATTCGACTCTATGTATGTATAAACACGCAACAGAAATAGACAAAAAGCTTAAACCATTAAACCTAGATGACGAAAACCCGAAAAAAAAAAGTAAATGAACATATCATAAGTACACAACAACAAATGATAGCATGGGCTAATAAAACACTGCATGGGAGGCACCGAGCCGATTTGAACCAACCTCACGTCGACAAAGAGAAGTCGAACGAATGACTCAAAAGAGGTGAACTGTTTCCTGAGACCGACGGTTTTATGCTCGCCATTCAAGACCAAATAATAGCGACTCGTAACTATAGGAAGTTTATAATTAAAGATCACAACCAACCTACTGACTTATGCAGACACTGTAACGCAGCCTCTGAAATTATTCAGCACATAACGGGAGCTTACAAATCTCTCGCACAGACCGATTATAAGCAACGACATGCTGCAATCATACACCAACATTTAGCATACAAATATAAACTTATAACAGAATTGAATCCATATTACAAATATAAGCTGGAAAGTGTATTAGACAACAGAAACCACAAAATCTACTGGGATAGAAAAATAATAACTGACAAAACTATTCATTATATATCCCGTTATCACCGTCACCAGATATCACCGTTCACGATAAAACCAATAAAATCGTTTATCTTATCGATATAGCCCTTCCTAATTCACATAACATACAAACCACAATATCTAAAAATTAAGTAAATATCAAGATCTTGCCATAGAAATTAAAAATCAATGGAAAGCACAAACAGTACACATAGTCCCAATAGTCCTATCATGCACAGGTATCGTGCCAAAATCCTTGACACAAAGTCTGAATACCTTACAAATGCCAACATATGTCCTCCACATACTACAGAAAGCCATAATCCTTAACACCTGTCGTATCACCCGAAAGTTTATGTCATCATCCACTTTATCGTCCACGTATTAAATATAAGCAACACTCCTTAACGCTTGGCTGCGGTCCGCGTTTCAGGTTTTAACCCCTTCGAAAGAAGAGAAACTTTAAAAGTTAAATGCAAATAATAATAATAATAATAGTCTTCCAGACCTATTTCGGCCACGGCAGCCAATCTCAAGAGAGATTAGCCAACTGCGCAGGACATATTATAGTGCACATGTGTGTGCGCAAACACAGGTGCACACTCTATTCTCTTACTCTCATAAACCAATGGGACGGCAATTTGACACGACCGGAAAAATTTCAGGCGCAGGACCAACGGCTTTATGTGCTTTCCGAGGCACGGGAGTGTACACACTTCCAACTTCCAGACTCCGGGCTGCTACTGAGAAATCTCGATAGAAAATCTCAATAACATTTTATTGGCCCGACTTGAGAATTGAACCTGGGACCACCGTGTCTGCGGCCTTACATGTAGCCACTAGACCAACGAGGCAGTCAAATCTAGGAATATAGACGTGATGCCGGTAACGAATAATCATAATATCTAAGTCATGGCCCTTACTTATGCCTGCAATTATACAAGCACGGTGAGTGTGCATCAAACCGAATGTGATATACACAGTGATATTCAATATTATAGTTTGATTGTAGAATAATTGATGCGTAGATAGCCTCCACAAGTCCTAATCAATGGTAAAGTGACCGTCATCCATTTTTATTTTAAATAACAGAGAGCAAGCGTAAGTTGTAGATCCAACTGAGATCTTTAAATAAGATCAAGCGTTTTTATTGAATTAAAAGAGTATGGGTGTAATAACTAATAATATTTTAATTAATATTTTTGTTTCAATCTATCCTTCGGTATTGTTACTGAGGCGAGTAATGTTATTATTTTTCTGGTTAATGATAATTAATAATTTAATTATTCTTGATTTCTATTGACCAAAACAATTGGGGCATCTGCAAAATTTTTCTTGGGAGACGAGGGCCGTAAATGAAATACGTCTTTAAGAAAGCTTTTAATGAGAACATGTTGTCTGATAATACAACAAGAGCAAGAACAAAAACGGTATGTATTTTACGTACTGTGCTGCGCGCCTAACTTATGATTTTCGTTTATAATATCAATAACGTTTTACGCCGACATATTATTATCAAGTGGCTGAAATAGAATCGTTTCTTCAAATATTAGTTATCTTGTTACGAAATATTTTCCGAGAATGTAAGTACGACATCTATAGTCGAGGATGACGTTATATAAATAGAACCCTCGAATAATACATCTGGTATCTAAACAATATTTTACAGATAGTCCAAGGACCAACCTTGTAAGGCGTCCTTACATAGCAATAATCATAAATAGTCATAGTTGATAACTACATAATGTATATAAATAAAAGTAAAAAGCATAGGAAACATAATGGAATTTATAATTGCATTATAATACTGTTAACTATACTGTATTTTATAGACAGACGGTATAACGTTTACCATACAATGTTAATGTAAACAGGACACAGATTTTGAAATGTAACATTATGGTAATATGTTACTGTTAAGGTTGTTTCGAGCGATTATACCACGATTAGTCGGATAAGCTGATTAAGTTGTATCTTCTGATTAAAAGTGTATGCGAGGAAAACGACGACTTTAAGCGCTCGAACACTCTTACTGTATATTTATGCGAACTTTTCTTGTAATTAAAAAATAACGAATAAATTCTTCGATATGGTTTGTATAAGAACCTTGGATTTTAAATCATATTTACACTTTTTTGGACAACTGATTTTTTGTCCACAAATATTCCAATTAAATTCACATCCGGGTAATTGTATAATTATACGTTTAAGTACATAGTATTATAACAAACCTTTGACATTGCAATTAATCGGATGCATAGCTTAATTGGTAAAGCATAAGCACCCTCGATGTGACATTCCGTGTATTTGCTAAATATCGGTTTCATTTAACTTTCCCATTATTTGATAAATCTGTCCCATTCTATTATGGAGGATATTTAGAGCACATTCCAATACGCTGCGCCACTGCAGGTTGGTGGATAAACATGGTTTTTTTTTTAATTAGAGACACATGCCAGTTTCCTCGTGTTTTTCTTTCCGAGCAATCAAATAGTTCAGATAATAATTGCACTAAAATAATATATGACAATTTATATTTAGATTACGTTTGAATTAAAATTTAAGTATAATAATAATAAAAGTCAATTTAAATAAACAATTCTGATAATATGAAATGTTAATAAATTATTTTAACGGGATCTCGGGAATTTTCCTACAGAACGTAATCACTGACTTTCCTGTGTCCGGCTTTGTGAATGGCGATACAAAGAGATGGGAGCACAATAGTATTTTATTACCCACCACAAATCTTCATTATGCGGAGTATACCCAAGGCTTTCCAGCGTTCCGCACACATGAAAATGAAGGAACCATTTGGATTTTATTTATAGCCGACAGTATAATTGTTATGTGCACTGATTTTGTAACATTAAAGAAACTTATATTATTTTTTGCCATCGTTTCCTTTACAATGTTTAATTTAAGTAGGCTTTTAAAAATATAATATCATCTTAATATGATTCAGAATGTAAATTTTTACATTTAAACATGAATATAGCTCCCAAATCTGTGTTTTAGTGAGCCTAAAACTTTTAAATTGATGTTATATAGGTAAAAATGTGTTCAAACATCTAAGGGTACAATAAAATCGTACTCGTTTACTTTAAAGTAATATATAACTGGTTCATATATGTTATACATTATATTATTAAAAAACTATATTGTTTATTATAAGACGTTTTACTACTCTTACATCCGACAAACGTTTGAATACTTCAAAAAAAAAAAATGGGTTGACTACGTTTTAGTCGTAAGCCTGAATTATATATGCATATTTTTTGGGTCTACCATTCCCCTAGCCGCGATAACAGCTTCACTGTGAGCGTTAGATAATTATTTATAAAATTAACAATAAATAATTCAAACGAAGAATCTTTCTAAATCGTGACTGGTGCTTAAAAACATTCGCGATTTTTGTCACCGTCATTGCTATATTTAGTTGTATAAAAGATCTTGAAATAGAGATAAGACTCTAAGTGAAAGGTGAATCTTGTTTCAAATGAGAGCAGATAGGAGCGCTTTAATTATCTCGTAATGGGCAGTCATGCTGAAGCGTGGCCCGGTGAAATTAAAAGAAATATATTTATATCTACAAAGTTTCGTGAGATGGTTTTTAATAGGAATTTTATATGAAACTCGGATTCCTATTAATTCATTTATGTATAACTTAAACCGAACACGTTTCAGAACGAATAGAATATTATTTGACAAGTAAAATGTTCTCCGTATATATACATAACTACATAAGTACGAAGTACGAGTAAGTACGAATATTGAATATAAGGGAGGGTATATTTAAGAATCTGTAATAAATTTCACCTTAACGTTTTATGAATGCAAAGAATAAGCTTTCTCACTTCATGCATTATTATGAGATATTCGATTGGCATTTATTGCGTTGTCGTTCCGGAATAATAAATAAGAGACACCGCGTTTTAAACCGTGGGCGTTGAAAAGCCGACTAAGGGTTTTCTTTTGCTTACCACATCCGTTAATTGAGTAAGAAGCGTCTTGACCAGTCGTATCACGCCGGATAATACTCCCGAATACATGTGATAAGGTCAAGCGAATCATTACGTTTTTCTGCGCGAAAAAAACCTCAACTTGGGATGCTTCGTTCCAATTCCAAGTACATATATTTCAATTATGATGTAATTTATTTATTGCGCCTTTATTTACCTTAAAGCCTTAAATAAATACAAATAAAAATTAAAAACAGTTACTGTACAAATCGTAACCGCGTGTAATGGTAGCAGCATTTCCCCTTTGAATCGCAATTCCGATTCTCTGGGAGAAAAATAAACCAGCCCTCCTATCACCTGTAGAGGCGAATAAAACGGGGTGTAATATTTTTGATTAAAGTTTTTGCACTATCACTCCAAGGTCCAAGCGTTTCAACTGCAAACGGAAAAAAATATAATTTAAAACAAGAGACGAATGTTTGTTACGTTTGTTAGCTTTAGCTTTTTTCGCGGCAGTACCGGCTTTTACCATATTTATGATTTGAATTTAAAGGTGTAAAAAAATTACATGTAATTGAATTCACGGAATTGTGACACACTAATAATAACAAGAACAACGCTTTTCATATGATATATCACACGAAACAATCAAAAACTTAATTCGTGGTATCAAATTGCGCAATTAAAATTTTAAAACTTTTGTTTAGTGAAAAAAAAAAAGGTAAAAGACGACGTTGATTACGGTTTGTGCAACTTTGTGCGGTTTTTTACTACGGGTTTAGTCAAAGTATACCAGCAACGGACCGTAAAATGATCAGTGAAGGTAAATGTCAGGATGTTTTCAGAGTTACAGTCTTTATTAAAAACACGTTATTTTTCACTGAAAATACGATCGTGTCACATATCATTAGCTTTTTAAATATCATTAATATTTAAGCCTTATATATACCGATTAATGACATGCGAATCGTCAACAGCTTAACCTTTGCGATCAATTATTTTAGTCAATTATAAAATGACAACCATTATTAACTGTTCCATATCTGAGCCTATAGTGAACAAAATTTCAGTCTTAATTTATTGAGAATATTATATGAATTCGTTTCTCTAAGTAGCTCTGTATTTTTGAAGTGAAAACTTCTTTAGCGGTGTTGTGCACTTTTTTATGATGGGTAAAAAATGTTAAACTCGCATCAGGTCACGTGACCCTAATAGAAAATTCGTACGACGGATATTGATGTGTTAAATTTTTTTTATGTAATATAAATTGTCATGTTTGTGTACGATAGCGCAATAAATGAATATTGTATTTTATCACATAAATGATAGTACTTTTATACTGATATAGTCATTCGAGCAAAATTTATCCCTAATCATTCCAAAATATCAAAAATGCACAACGTTAATATTTAAGTTTTCACTTCTGCCGGCACTCTCGGAGTTCAACCCGTTGTTTTTTTTTTAGTAAGGCCTTTGTGAGAGTAAAGGTTTATAAAATCATTAATACTTATCTTTATCACTAAAAGTTAACAAATAAAACTCAGTGTAAGACAAGACGGGGCAGGGCAAGATATAAATATTGATAAAAAAGTAATTGTAATAAGGTAATTTTTAAATATTCAATAAACATAATTTTACTAAAGGTTAACATTTACTGAAAACGTTACAAGAATAACGTGTAAATATATCACCGTTAAAATCACTTCGGATTTTATAGTATGTATTAAGTAAATTTACATCAATTTGTAGTATGTTAACTGTATCAGAGACGTAGTCCCCGTTATGCTGGTGACCGGATGATATTGCTAATTGGATTTCCTCGCGGCGGAAATTGTATAAAGTTAAGCTAATACGAGACAAGTCCTGACAACTAGAGTCGGTAACTACATTAATTGGTAAAACTATATACGAGTACAGCAGCCTGCTATTATACGCTCTCAGTACAATTATTGTAAATATTAAATTGATGTTGCTTTTTACACTTTACGGATGTGTTTATTACGAAATTTTAATTTTAATTTTTTTAATTTATTATTTTAAAATCAGACAACCAGTAGTCCATTATATGTTAGTAGGAATGATAAAATTAAATTAAATTTGTTAGTAACTTACTCTAAAATTTTACATATTAATATTCTATAACTAAGAGCGATTTAGTCCTCTGGAGAAGTTTTCCCATCAAAGGACTATCCGCCTTACCAGCTATCATGCGCAGAATGCTGTTGGTGCTGCCACGGACTCTGGAAAGGAGAGAGGCGGTTTTCTTTCGCCAGACAGCATCAAAGCCATCTGTACGTGCTTTAGCAAACATATCGGAGGCACTACAGAAAATGTATATGATCGAATTTAATCGAAATTGTAGATTAAAACATTTTTTGTTACTGAATTTAGTATGTCTAATTGATAAGCATGTTTGAGATCAACGAAACTAAGTTATAATAATTAATAGCTTTATGCAATCCGTAGCCAGTGTCACTGGGGATGACGTAACGATTCTAGCGTCCAAGTCAGTGCAGGTATTTAAAAGAAATGGAGGAAATAAACTCATATACATGCATTTAGGTACGCAAAAAGCAATGTTTTCCCTCTTAGGCAATCTTGGAAATAATCAAACAATACTTAACTGTCAATTAATTTAGGTATTTTATAGCGTTAAAATTACATTGAAATTACGAAATCTTCTAAATATTAATCAATACGTTTATTTATATAATTACAATAAAACTCTAAGCAATACATTTCATTCGTTGAAAATGATACGATATTAAATTTAATTTAGTATGAATAGTGAATACACTAGTAATTAAGTATTTAACCACACTTTGAGTCTTTGTAATCGACAATACTATAGGACCGTTGTAATTACCTGTCGAATTACAATATTTAGTTGGCGGAAACCTCAAACGTAATCTATTGATAGACCTCACAGTTCCTTTCATTATTATTATCTGTTTATATTTAATATTTTAGTATATGAACGAGCAGGGGCACATTTGATACATTTGCTCATGAGAGCACGGTCATAGACCTTGATTGATTTCGCAGCATCGGTTACTGCTTATGGAAATAAAAATCCGAAGTAAACAACAAAAAAATAAACCAAAATATTCAACCAAAACTAAGTGGCACCTCCTTGAGAAAGATGAGTATGCAAGAGAATTAAAAAAAAGAGTTGTGGACAAAATGTTACAAATGGAGGATATGGAAGCTATAACAGTTAACGAATGTTGGAATGAAATGGCAGTATGTATACGGAATGCAGCGAAGGATATTTTTGGGGAAACGAAAGGGAAACGAAAAATAGATAAAGATACTTGGTGGTGGAATGAAGAAGTACAACAAGTTTTAAAAGATAAGAAGGATGCTTTTAAGGAATGGAAAAATGACGATAATGTGGATGCGAAATCTCACGAGAATAAAAGGTTAAAGTACAAAGAATGTAAGAAGAAGGCTAAAAAGACGGTTGCGATAGCTATTGCTGATGTACATAATTCACTCTATCAAACACTGGACACCCCTCAAGGGCAAAAACAACTGTACCGATTAACTAAAGCAAGACAAAAGAATGAAAGGGATATTATGCATATAAAATGTATAAAGGATGAAAGAGAGAATGTATTGACGTTTGATTAGAAAATTAAAAACCATTGGAAAGATTATTTTGAGAAATTGATGAACGAAGAGAATGACTGGAGTAGAGTGCTAGTACACGGTCCAACTAATTATGGTGTAGTGCAAGAAATTAGTGTAGATGAAGTGAAAAAGGCTATACAAGATATGAAGAATGGGAAAGCCGTGGGACCTGACAGTATACCTGTAGAAGTATGGAAGGTTCTGAATGTGGATGGATGGAAATGGCTAACTTTATTCTTCAATAAGTTGCTGCAAGAGGAGGCGGTCCCGGATGAATGGTGTAACAGTTTACTGGTACTCATCTTTAACAACAAGGGCGATGACTGACTGTAGCAACTATCGAGGTATAAAGCTTTTGCCACATAGCATGAAAATTTGGGAGAAAGTGCTAGCGACACGAATAAGAGAAGAGAGTGAGGTGACCCAGAACCAGTTTAGCTTTATGCCTGGACGAGGAACAATCGACGTCATATTTGCATTACGACAGGTTTTGTGGTGGACTTTGAAAGAGAAGGGAGTGTCTGGGAAGTACCTGCAGCTTATCCGTGCCATGTATAGCTGTGCTAGTACACGCATTCGGTCCGAAGTCGGCATTTCTGACGCGTTCGATGTGGCTGTAGGCTGACATCAGGGATCGGCTTTAAGCCCTTATTTGTTCCTCCTCATTATGAATGCTTTGACATCGGACATACAGGAGGAGGCACCCTGGTGTATGCTGTTTGCCGACGACATTGTTCTCGTTGATGAAAATGCAACCGAGGTGGAGGGCAAGCTAGAAAAATGGCGGGAAAGATTGGAGGGAGTCGGTCTGAAAATTAGCAAGACCAAAACGGAACATCTGTTTTGTGACTTCAATGGTGCCTCAAATTTTTCCCCAATAGCTCTAAAGGGTGTTCATCTACCAGTAAGCTCGGATTTTCGTTACCTGGGTTCATTAATCCAGAACGATGGTAACGTTGACAGGGATGTGAGGAATCGGATAAATGCAGGGTGGATGAAATAGCGACAGGTCTCTGGGACCATTTGTGACCCACGAATGCCCTTGAAGATCAAAGGGAAAATTTATAAGACCGTTATAAGACCTGTCGTGATGTATGGTTCTGAATGTTGGGCAGCATAAGAAGGCGATGTAAAAAGAATGCATGTGGCAGAGATGCGAATGTTAAGAAGGATGTGCGGTGTAACTAGAATAGACAGGATAAGAAACGAGTATATCAGAGGAAGTCTGAAAGTAGCACCATTAGATGAAAAGTTGAAGACTAATAGATTAGCTTGGTATGGGCATGTGATGAGAAGGGATGAAAAACATTTTACTAGAAGGGTGATGAGTATGAATGTTGATGGATATAGGGGACGGGGGAGGCCGAAGAAAGTTTGGATGGATTGCTTAAGAAAGGATATGTGTATGAAAGGTGTAAGTACTGAGATGACGAGTGACAGAAACAAGTGGAAGAAAAATACATGTTGTGCCGACCCCACGTAGTGGGATAAGGGCAGGAAGAAGAAGAAGGAGAGACCTAAAGAAGATTACCACCCCCGTCTACCTGTGAAGCACATTTTTAGTTCACAGAAGCCTTAGGACCGACCTACTCGACCTGGTGGTAAATCTAACCAGCAAACGAGATAATTAATAGATAAAAAACAGAAATTAATTAAACAAACTTAAGATGAAAAAAAATGGTTGTCTGTAAAGTCGGTTTACGGACGATAATTTTACGTGATAACGTCATAAAAAAACATTGATGAATGCTCGGATATATCGGCCGATGGAGTGGAAGATCGATAGATGCGTCATAAGCCGAACGCTTAGGCCAATCGTGCCTCTCTATCGCTTGTTCCGCGCTCTCGCTTGCACGCTCAGCTCAGGCGGAACGTGAGAATGAGTCATGCTTTTTCGTGCAGCCGGCGTTCATCGATTTATAAGACGTTATCACGTCAAAAAGAATTTACACATAAATAAGAGATCATACACGTGTAAAATATCAAATACATTCTATAATGTTGCAAGTACGCAAACACTATATTATATAATTATGCTAAAAGTAGTTTGTAATACAATAAAGTACACTAACATGGCTTACGAGCAACTCAAATTGATAATTTGACATCAACATAATGGCAAAAATAAATAACCATGAAACAATTTGAAGCAATTAGTTCGTTCTGTTTTGCTTTCAACTGAGTTTTCCCTAAATCTGTATAACTTCGTTAATAAATTCGGAAAAACACCTTATTTGCATCAACATCAAATGTCGTTAACGGCGTTCAAGGGTCATTTCTTAAATAATAAACATGTTGTTTACGCCGTAGGCAATGGCTTGAAATTATTTTTACTGCTTTAAGTGCGTCAACTACATATGTAATATAAAATTGTGTGTGTGCGTCACTACGTTGGCTGTCAGAGATTACATATATTATCGATTTAGGTTAGTAACTAAACGAAGTTGAGCGATTATTTTATTGCTTTCATTATATTGAATTTTAATATTTATATTCATGTAATATTTCTACCTCTACCGGATTGATTTGTTAAGTGTAAAAAGCAATATTTATGTACATAAAACGTTTCAATTTAATATTTAATGTATATTGATAAGAATGAATACTACGTGTCAATTAAATTAAGCTAAAATTGCTGTTAATTTTTCCCATTCTATGTAGATAAGTCACTCACGGTCACATGTATTTGATGTTTAAAAACTTGAGAGAACATTATAATTTTGTAAAGTTTTTGTGTATCAGTTAAAAATTTTGCAGCGTTCGCTTCAAAAGCGCCTCGATCCACAATTTTCTCTCTGAGTACGTCAGCCTAGGGAGCCATATCTCAACAAAGATGGAACATTACATATAACGCCTATGTCCGTTCAAAACTAAAATAATATAAAACCTTCATATCAATTGGATTAGTAGTTTTTACTTGAATCCGAAAATAACAAACAAATAAAACTTTCCCCTTAATAATATTTGTATGATGACCAGGTCACACGCACTCACGTACACAAAAACACACACATTTCAGTAAATAAGTAATTATTTCGGGTATGGTTTTCATTTTGTCTTTTCCTTACTTTCGGCATGACTTTAGTTTGAGATTTGATTGAGATTCTGTTGCTTAGATTTTTTATTACTATTTCAATCAAATTAAAACGAACTGAGGGTATCGAGATTTTGGTTTTTTCTAACCCTATTGACATGGGAACAATAGATTGAAGGTTATCAATTAGTTATAAAAAAAATGTTTCATTACTCATTCCTAAATTTTCTTCTTTCTTTATCAAATTATAACATAATAATGATTTATTGTTTGCTTGAACGCGACGTCGTAATACTTAAATATATATTTTTTAATAATTTACATACACTGTTGTCTGCTCCTAAGATCTGACTTGGTGGTAGAGCTTTGTGCAAGCTCGTCTGGGTAGGTACCACCCATTCATCACATATTCTACCGCAACAGCAGTACTTGGTATTATTGTGTTCCTGTTTGAAGGGTGAGTGAGCCAGTGTAATTACAGGCACAAGGGACATAACATCTTAGTTGCCAAGGTTGGTGGCGCATTGGCCTATATGCTCATCCGCCTACCTATACAATAAAAAAAAGGTAACTGTATGCCTGTGTTATAAGTAACATCTGCCTGATATACCTATTTACATATATATTTTTTGAATATACGTCATATATACATAATAGCCAGACTTGTGGCGAGAATCGAACCCGCAACCCCGGAGCGGAATGCAGGTTAATGCTAATTGCGCCAACGGGCTAGTTAATAGTGTTATTAGTCCAGGCACTTGGTAGTTTCTAACTTACAAAAGGTCAAGGAGAGTTGATAACTTCACTAATTTAGTGGAGCTTAGTGACATAATTAATATTTCGAATTTGCGACCTTGAGCGATCAACCCTCGCACCGCCATCTTGATAAAATGGTACCAAAAACAATTTTTCAACAATATCACCAATCAAAATAGTTATAACGACATGACAGTTTCCTAGAACTTATGTCTGAAACATCGGAAAGCCAGACTAATAATACTCCGCGTAACTCGTGATTACACGGGTTACGAAGTCAAGCTCAGCTAAATTCTATAATTCGTAGAATATGATTATGTGTTATGATTGACGATTTATTTATCTGTACTCCCCCGTTTTTACTCATTTCTATACTAATTTGGTGTTGGGAGGAACGGGGTGTAAAGTTCCTCATCCACCATTGAAAAGGGAGGATCCTCCGACCAAACGGGTGTTGGTCTAGTGGGCTACCGCCCGACGGTTGTTGTCGGGTTCTTGTATATATGTTCAATCGCTCGGACAACTTTAATATCGCGATGTAGAATACGTCAGTTTTTTAGTTTTCGTATGTGACGAGATAGATGTCGCTACACTAACTAGCGGAAATATATCCTCAATGACATTCATAGGACGGCATAAATTGAGTTGTTTTATAGTGCTTGCAAGAATGTTTCAAGATATTTTATGCCTAGTTCATAGTTAGAAATTAAAAAAAAAAACATTTTTGTGCATCA
The DNA here is from genome assembly GCA_905220585.2 of Nymphalis polychloros. Taxonomy (NCBI): domain Eukaryota; kingdom Metazoa; phylum Arthropoda; class Insecta; order Lepidoptera; family Nymphalidae; genus Nymphalis; species Nymphalis polychloros. The sequence continues at coordinate 10,769,044 of HG992243.1, read as the reverse complement.
TCTCTCTCCATTATAATTCGGAATGCCATCCCATCGAACTAAAAAGGTATAGGAAGATAGAAATTAACTTGGATTTACACACATACTTGTGCACTAAACATTTCATCAGTCAACGGTCAGAATTTTGTTTAGAACATTATTTATTAAAATCTTATTATTTAACATATAAAATGAAAGCACTTACAAAATATTCAAATAATTTGTATCTAAATATAATTAAAATGTTATTAATATACTACTGATATTTACTACTAATTAAAATGTTTGCTAATAATTAAAATGTTTGAGTTCCAAAAGCACATTACAGAGTTAAATTTTGTTCATGTAAATGTTAATTACTGAATAAACGTGCTTAGGATTTACATAAGGATTTTGTTGCTGACTCTATTTTGTTAGTGTTTTGATTCGCATCAACAAAACGAAGTTGTCGGCCGCAATTTGCGGACTCATTGTTTACCGCCGACAAACATTCGCGAGGCTCGTTTCCTTCCTCTTACAAAGGAACTCCATTTGCGGCACCCAAATTATTTTTAATGTTTTTACATTGAACTAGTCCTACAAAAAAAAAAGTTTATATTTCAAGATGACATTGACGAAATATTGTTGATCATGTTTTCATTATTCTATTAATGCTTTCTTCATTGTTTCTGTGTATTAGTATACCATATAATATAAAATATTTCAATGAAAAATTTCAAATGAATTGAAAAAAAAACTCTTGCTCAGAAGTAAACGCAACGTAATATCTAATTAGAATTGAAAATTTGGCACGCAGATAGATTGGGTTGATTATAATACATCGATAGCTCTGCTTCCAGATTCGGAAGCACTGTCTCGTCCGAAATGAATTCATAACCCAACTATTTCAATTAGGTCAGACCTCCCAAGTCTACTACCTATTTGCTTTCGGGTGCAGCAATCACTGCTATTGTATGTGAACGTTCTATTTGGTTCCTATCGTCTGTAACGCTTCAGTAAGTACTGTGAGAAAGGCTGCATTGAAGTTGATTTTGAAAGCCGGATAAATTTGTTCACACATTGCGTATCGGCATGTCAAAAGCGAAATCTAACGACATTTGTACCATTTTGAACAATAGTATGGTAGCACTAGACTACTACTTGCATCGAAGAACGAAATGCACAGAAATTTTAATTGATTAAATTCTAGGAAATATCTGATATTTCAAAGTACAGCGAGCTGAAAACAATTACTAGAAGAGCAATTAAAGTCAACAAATATAACAATGTTCTAGTCAGTGAAAAGTGATTTCGATGAATATTTTAATTAAAATTGTAGCGACGATCAGTTACAATAATCACAAATGTATTTTCTCTAAATACGATTTCAATGAACCAATCGTCCGTTTATGTAAATGGTTGGGTAAATTCGCAGTATTCTGTATTTAACATTGCGAAATCGTTTATCTACGGCAAGCAGGCATAAGTATCCGTGGAGTCTTCGGTAAAGGGATAAGAACAACATGCAGAGCCTTCGTGATAACGTTTAACGACATTAAGTTAAACACAATTCTCTTTTCTACTTTAAAATAATGTAGAACTACGTTTTAAGAATATTTTGAATTGTAATAATTTGGATTCAGATATTGCATGTATAACTAATTTCTGCATTTTTATGTATTTTCATAAAATTATACACTCATTTGAGCCGTGGCATGAGAATCTTAACCGATGACTGCGAGTTCAACCTGTACAAGCACCAGTGCGGATATAACTCTTAGCTCTTCGATGGTTTAAATCCGGGAAATCACCACTGACTTTTCACGTGCCCAATTTGTGATTATAGTTCCCCTCTACAAGGCAATAAAAACGTCTTGGAATATACTTCAAACTTCTTCTTGCAAAAATATGTAATTAGAATTATTATAAAATAAAACCATTACAAATTATAATAATATATTGAGTAACAATCGGAGTATTTCATAATTTCCGATATTATATTACCACTTCTCATTGAAACGTTCACACTGAGGGTTATTGTCAAAGAGCGCGTTGAACGATGACAAAGAACGCGGTATGTGTGCCATAGGTCGAACAACAGTATAGAGAGATGGAATTGCAAGTATGGTATTGACATGCGTGCAATTAATATCACTACCTTTGATGCATTATTGTTTAGCCTTTCAAATATTATATGTCCAACGAAATACACACAAGTACACATAATAATTATGTACAGCAATGCTTTTTAAATAATTAAGTTTTTTTTTATCATAACGTAAGTCGATTCATTGCTTGATTTATGAGCAACGCACTCAAGTAAATATTATAATTATTTACGAAATATAAATATATTGTATTTTATTTTTAAATATTATATATTACTATGCTCGTATCTTTTTTCTTTAGAATCCCTTGCACTGGAAGGTGTGAAGTCATTCAGACGAACCAGCCTAGTTGGAGACGATCCACGTACATTGCCATTTGCTTAACAAACATTTGGAGTGCACTTTAAATTCCATCAACAAAATAATTGGATTCTACCATTTCAGTTATTTTCACTTTTCTTTGAGTTACTTTTTGGAATTGTTGAAATAGTCAAATGTAGGAATATATTTTTAATGTATATTTTTCGTTCCAATTTTAAATTATATTGTGTAGGTATGTAAGTGTCTACACCGTTTCTAGCTACATATTTATTTTAGTATAAGGTCTGTTGTGTGACCAGTTAGTCACATATGTGCTTATATTAATAATGAAGAAAATATGAGTAAATTACTATAAATGTCTCACAGTTGGGCCTAGGCCTCCTCTCTTTTTTAAGTTATATTATTTGGTGGAAGAATTTCATCCAACAAGAGGTATCCTCACAATGTTTTCCTTCACCTTCGAGCACGATATGAGTCCTAAGCACAAATTATGCTCATTAGACTTAGTATTGCTTGAACGGGTTTCATGAACCTGCAGGATTCGGGCATCTCAGCTATAATTATATTACTTAAGCATATTTCCAAATCATGTTAATGATATGAAACTTCTAATTTTACATCTTGGGGGTAAGACCGACTCGAATGCCGTGCCAGCAGACGACATAATGCTCTTTCTTTGTCGCCGCCCTCTGTTTCCTTGTGCCTTGTGTGTGCGTGGCGCGTTTATTATATATACTTCGTTCCTTCTCTGTGTGCGTATACTGCAATCGCAATAAAAATACCAATTAATTTATTTATTATTTTTCTTTAATTATAAATTATTTCAATTACCATTAATTCAATGTTTCATTTCTGCCGGGCGTCCATTCACGACCCCTTTTTTCATATTTTCTCTTTTTAACTCGTTCCAGTTAAACTATCAATATAAATATACTGAAATTGTAAAGTAACATCAACTAATTTTATACAAGGCTAAATGAGGTAATTCTAAACCATATCCAATAAATAAAAACTATACCTGTGTACTTGTGGGTAAAATTTTATACGCACGTTAAAACGATCGGTTAAGGTTTTGAAACGTGAAACGAAATCAAACAAACAAAAAGATGAAGTTATACGCTTTATGTATAATTGTATGTGCTGTCACACAAATGAGATATATTGGCCTAGTCTGACATAATTGTTGATGACCATAAGAAACATACACCTTATCAAAGACACAGTATTAAACTCAATATCTAGCTCAAAAACTTTCTTCTAGGCAAGTGCTACATCTTAGAGCGTTTATGCTTAACATCAGGCTAGACAAAGGTCAAACGCTGGCCTATTAATGATAAAAAAAAAGTATTTCTTAATTTCGCACTGGTATATTTTAAATTAGTACATTGAAACAATATTCAGATTTATTTATTTCATTGAAATATTGTATCCCTCGATAGATATTTATGTGTCCAGAATTTAGTCAATTTCGGCAGGCAGTAGGAGGCTTGACTCCAGAAGGATATCATGGCTTAAAACTTGCACCAATGGTTTGAAGAGCACGGTATCTCTATTTAGAGAGATGTTCTCGAAAGATGATATCGCTATTGTTTGCCAGCCTTCGTAAGGACGTTGACGCTTCGCAATGGACGTTAAGAAGAAAAAACATATTTTTGCTTGAATGCATATAAGCCAAAGAACTACTGGTAAAAGATGCTAATTTCTTTAAATATCAATCAATCTAATTTAAACAAAAGAGCTTGAAGGACTACGTCACTATATTGGCAGGTCTTTGCATTATAGCGTTCAGCTTAACTTTAGTATTTATTTATGACTTAGGTACGTTTCTGTGTCGAATATCTGAACGATTCAGTTTGCATCCTCATTTCTCTGTAATATAATTCTTTATAGATTTTTTATTGAGCATTTGAATACAGAGAACAGACTTTTTTTATTTTATAATCAGTCAAGATGACATTGGTATTGAAATAATATTGAGGCGGTCACTTTCTTAACAAATAAAATATGAGAACCAAATACGTCTTAAAAAGATGTAACTACTGTTTTGCTGTATTGTAACATACAAAAAAAATAAGAAATGGAAATACAAACTTTCAATTACAAATTTGTTTTTTTCAACATAAATATATAATTTGAGCCAGTTTATATTATGTTAAGTCAGATTATCATACGTCTCGTGAAACAAATCTAGACAAGAATTATATGGGAGAATTCTTCTAATCCTAGGATTGTAGACGTCAAAGGGCACTCGGTGCGCGTAAGAACTTTTGAATTTACAAGTAATAAGTAGATCATGTCGAATTCTCAGAAAATGTTGAAGAGAGGACGACGAGAGGACGAAAATAAGCTAAAATAATTTACTTTAATTTGTATTCACCGGCATTTAGGTGAATTCTCACAATTTAATATTTTTTTAAATATCTCTCATTCTCATAGCATTTAATATATAGCCGTATAAAAATATTGCACTTACTGAGTATTCAAGGCGTTTGATACACCTTTGTTGTGTACCCTCTGGCACTCAGTGAAGGAAACACCGTAATGGCGTATTCCTCGAACAATAGATGGTGCGGAGTACTCACAGGTGCGTTTTAGAGTTGTCTCAAGACATTAGACGAGAAATGTTGCCTAGTGGAAACAATACCTTTGAATGTTATTGTTACGAACACACACAGTAAATTTGGGGCAACAAACTGTACAGTACTGAATAAAATACGAGTTGTCTCTTAATTAATTCGGTTCTAACTACATTCTAAGTTACATTGTTTCTTGTTGTGGGATCAGGGGAGTTTGTAAACATTCACACAAATATATTTAAATTAATTTCATCTGGCTAACAATATCACAATAACTAGATGTTAAGGGACGCGAATGTCCTACAAATTACAAAGTTTCGTTATTGTTTTTTTACAAACTTAAGAAAATAATTTTACAGTAACAAAAAGTGGCATCTTGTTATATTATTTATTAGCTGTACCCGGTTTTACAAAGGTTTACATTAAATAATTATATTGGAAGACAAATATACTAAAAATACTTGTTTTTTTTTTATCAGGAACCACGAGCGCAGTACAATACAAAAATTCATCACGATGGATCAATGGCTTAAGCACGCAAACGTTGCAAACATATTGTTTTATTTATATATATGATTATATATTCAATTACTCAGCATATTTATCTAGCCCGGCAATATTTATTGACTATTATATAAAGATAATATATCGTCCATAAAAGCGATTATTTGCTTTAGATATTATATAAGGATAGTAGTGAGACAATTTACTAATAATATATATTATTGAATGTTTCAGAATATAAACAGAAAAATGGTAAATATTACAAAATCTCTTGGAGCAGTTTACTCTACTATATTGCATATTAAATTAGGCGAACTGTCGCTCGTGGTGGAGCGTTTTGCTCCAGAGTTGTGACAGCAAGTTTGTCGTCCTCTGTTTGCGCTGAAACCACGTTTCGGCTCCATTGAAAACTTAATTATGACTGGCCTGTCTCTTGCTCTTGTTAACTAATTCGGCGGAACAAGTGTTACAACATTTTCTTAATGTCGTTAAAAGCCCATTAAGCGATCGTGTTACTCGGACGCCTATTAGAGCTGACAGTTTTTATTTTTTAATCTTTCAATTTTAAACTAAATACACGCAAGCAAAAATCAATGTTCTTATATACCAGAATATTTTATCTATGGTTTATGATATTAATTTATCAATATAAAAATAGAAAAGTATGTCATATTAACTACGGATGTATACAATATACGGATGTTAGTAACGGAACTTTACGTCAGAACTTTGTACTTTTGTATCAAGTAACTACTAGTAACTAGTGTGAGTATTACTTTGTGTACAAACATTAGAATTATTTGGCAGTGCACAAAGTACGAGAGTTGGCAAACAAACAAGTTTTGTGCATACTTATTTCTGTTTTCATTGTATATAGTGGAGCTTCCTTGGATGTGTTTAGTGATTACGACAAAACTATGCCAGTAGATAGTTTACATGCTAATTAATTAATGATGTGATAATGCGTCAGTAAACTGGATATAAATTGTAAATTAACAGTCTGTAAATGTCTCACAGTGGGCTAAAGGCGTCTCATCATTTAAGGAGATTCCTTAGATATGGATACATGTGGCAGATTTACAGTTGTCACATTTTCTCACACTTGCTGTTTCAAAATAAATTATATCTACGCAATAGTTAGTATATAATGTAATCCCTAAATTCCTGTATTAATTTGATTAAACTACGACTGCTTATTATGTTTACCTTGCTACATTATATTTTGATTATATGGAATAGTTAAGAGACTCCTTGGTCCATACAACAGTATTATAAAAAAAAAACAAGCGCCCTAATTTTAAATTTTAGTGCACATAAAGGTAAAGTAATCAATTCATTATTGGCGCGACTTATGATTTGTAATGTGTTAAAATGTGTTATTTGGATTGAAAGAGTAATTGAGTGACTAATTTATATGATTTGGTGTTCTATTAATGAAAAGACCATTTCAAGGTTCTTATAAAATTAGTTTTCACTTCTGGATGCTAAATGTATAGTAATTTTTATAGAGTTAGAAAATAAATAGCTTAAAATCAAGACTGGAAAATACTTTATAATATTGGTTACTTAGAAACTGTTTTAAAGTGAGATAGGTTTAAATTAATGATCGCTTCGCTTGGCCCTCGGTTGCCCACTGCCCGCTGCTCGTTACATGATTTGGATGCTAAGGAAACTTTTACAGAAAACGCTTAAATGCAAATTACTTATACAATATTGCCTGTACTTAACACATTCTTGGTGATTATGTTATATTAGTTAACAGATCGGAATATAATATTTAAAACTTGAGTTATTATGTTATTTAATTATCAATATGACTTCGTTAACTGTAATTTATATCCTCCTATGATTAAAGAATGAACATTTTTTTTAAATATTAGGTCCTTACATATGAAATTAGCATTTTGTCGTACTGACCACTTTGATCTGAAATATCTCCTCTTTGATTAAGAATTACAAATTCAAATTTATAAATTAATTTAGCTGGTACATTTGAGTTTTGAAGACAGTCGATCATTTGTTTTTTCCTCATATTTTTTTACTTTGGTGTTGCTTATTACCGCACAATGGAAAACATGAAATATCGGTATATTTACGAGTACGAGTTCTACCGTGGCACCAGTGCTTCAGAAACAGCTCGAAGGATTAATGAAGTGTACGACGCTGGTGTCGCAAAAGAAATCACGATACGTTTTTGGTTTCAACGTTTTCGTTCTTTAAATTTCGACCTTCAGAACCAACCCTGTGAACGGCCGGAGACCAAAGTGAAAAATGAAAAATTAAAGGCTATTGTGGAAGCGGATCCATCACAAAGCACTTCAGAGATAGCTGCAGATTTCGGGGTAAGTGATAAAACTGTATTAATCCACTTGAAGCAAATCGGGAAAGTAAAAATCTTGAACGATGGGTACCTCATGAATTGGGTGAATCGAACTTGCAAACACGCGTCGACTGCTGTGTTACTTTGCTCAACCGATACAATAATGAAGGGATTTTAAATCGAATAATTACTTATGATTAAAAGTGGATACTGTACGATAATTGGAAGCACTCGTCGCAATGGCTGAACCCTGGAGACCCAGCCAAATCCTGCCCTAAACGAAAAGTGACTCAGAAAAAGTTACTTGTGAGTGTTTGGTGGACTAGCGCCGGTGTCGTTCACTACAGCTTTCTAAAATCTGGCCAAACGATTACGGCAGATATATATTGTCAGCAACTGCAAACCATGAAGGAAGAACTAGCTGCTAAACAACCGAGATTGGTCAATCGCTCGAGGCCACTGCTGCTTCACGACAACGCAAGACCACACACTGCACAACAAACAACCACTAAGTTAGATGAGTTACAATTGGAATGTCTGCGACATATACCGTACTCCCCGGACCTTGCTCCAACAGATTACCATTTTTTTCCGGAATTTGAACAACTTCTTATAAGGAAAAAAATTCAACTCCGATGCGGCAATCCAAACCGCCTTCAAAGAGTTTATTGATTATCGCCCCCATGTTTTTTTTTAGTAAAGGGATCAATGAACTACCTATGAGATGGCAAAAGTGCATAGATAACAACGATGCATACTTTGATTAATTAAATATTTTCCAATTTCATACGTAAGGACCTAATATATGTTGAATACCTTGTTAAAATACAAGTCGTAAGAACTAAAATATATTACTCAAGTAGTATTGAGGTTTTCTGTTTGGATAAATAATAAAAACGATTCAAGTTTCGAGTGTAAAGTGATTTCTATAACAGTATCGAAGAAAAAATTAATGATTTCTTAGTAAGGTAAGCACTACGTATAATTTTTTTATTGAGAGTTTGCGAGACAAAATATGACTGAATTGAGTACAAAACAAAATAAAACAATTATAATTATAAACTCTATTAAATTTCGTGTATTTTTCCTGTATTGTTAATTATATATAGTATTCAATGAGCAATTCTTATATATAGGTATATCATATTATCTAGTGTATCTCGGAAACGGTTCCAACTATTTGCCTCAAATTTTAAGAACTTAGATAAACATCTAAAATGTGACTACATTTGTCACATTTGTTTTTAACTTAATTAGAGCCGAACGAAGTTTAGTACCCACTATAATGTTATCGCGTGCAATAGTCCATTACACGTTAATAGCCCATTATTGTCCTATTTTTTAATTTGGTACATACAGCGATGATGCTTCTTATAAAGTTGCAAAATATTGTTATATATATGCAAAGAGAACAATTAAGAGATAATTTATCCCAAGTCGTTTAGTCGTCCTTTGGCTATAAATTTATCAACAATACAGATGTAGTATGTATTTCTTAATTATAACAATTTTTTTATATCTACATATTATATAAGAATTTTCGGAAAACTATTTGCGTCAACTTTACGTGAAATAATCTCTAATAGGAACAGCGTCCAGTCAGTTCGCACTCAACGACTTTTAAAAGGGCACACGGTCTATATCTGTAGATAGGATCAACTGGTAACCCGCAAGATTAAAGTCTTTGAATGATCCTTGAACAAATTGGCTGGCTAATGAGATAGGTAGTGGGGCGGATGGGCGGATTACGTCTCAATGAATAAAAGTTCCTCGGATGCCGTCTTTAATACTATCAATTAAACTCGTGTTAATTAACATAATATTCAATATTATAATAAAAGACAAAGCCGTTGTTGAACGCCCAGCAGATGTGGAACTTCAAAATGGTAGTGAAAGAAATTTAGAATAAAAAAAAGTAAAAAAAGATGGAATAAGATAAGCAAAAATATATAACTAACTTATCCAAACTATTTTTTTGATCTAAGTCCAACTACATCCAGCAACGTTCACGAATCACGGACAAATAGTTACCTCATGATACAGCACACGCTTAGCGACATGGCCGCCGCAACGAAACGCCGGGCGACGCGTAGGGTTGCAACGTCACAATTTGCGCCAGCCCTTACCCCCAAGGGACGTCAATAGATGTTTCAAATTAAAACCAATTTTGTTTTATATGTATTTACTTAATAAAAGAGAAAAAATGTCATAGTATTTAATTGTATTAAGTAGTTATTTAGGCCACCCTAAGCTCACCCCATTCATTCATTGTTCATTTAAACGCCAATAAATATTTTAAATTGCAGAGATTCAGTTTGATTGGACATAATGTGTCAGACCCAATGATTAGCCAGCCCACCTTCTATATGATTCCGGGCGAGCTACTGAGAACTTGTTACAAAAAATATATATCGATTTTTTACTTACGTTTGATTCGAACCAGAAATTGACCCCAGCGTCATCAGCTATATAAAGAAGCCACTTTTAACACTGCGTAGTGAAACATGCCTTTGAAAGTTATCCAGCTCGGAGAAGATTAGCCCATTAAAATCTCCGCACAGATTTTCTATGGTATCGAAAAACTGGCCACCAGACCATATGTGATAGCTTATTTATTATCTACCGTAAATATAGGGTTTTCCAATAGGGACGCTTGAACTTTGACAGCTGATTGCGGCCATGTTGTTTGAGTGACAGCTGTCAAATGCAGTGTGTTATATTCATTCCGTCCTCTCAAACCACCATGGCAGGTTACAGTGTCGAGCAGCACGTGCAAATCATAAAATTGTTTTATGAAAATGGGTCTTCAGTTCGAGCAACGTTCCGCGCACTTCGCCCGTTTTACGGTCGCGATGATCGTCCTGCCGAGTCGACTATCCGTCGATTGGTGGACAAATTCGAGTCAACCGGGTCAGTTAACAATCAGCCGGTTCCCGTGCGTCAACGTAACGCGACAGTGTCCTCGAAAACCCGCGGCAGTCAATTCCGCGTCGCGCACAGGAACTCGGCCTTTCGCAGACGACAACTTGGCGAATTTTGCGTTGTGACTTGAGCCTGCACCCGTACAAGATCCAGCTGACCCAAGAGCTCAAGGTTAATGACCATAGACAGCGCCGTGTGTTCGCTGACTGGGCATTAGAGCAGTTGGAAGTTGACGCCGATTTTGGCAAAAAAATCATCTTCAGCGACGAGGCGCATTTTTGGATGAATGCCTATGTCAACAAGCAAAATTGCCGTATTTGGGACGAAAACAATCCACACGAGGTTCACCAAGTGGCAATGCACCCGCAGAAAGTGACTGTTTGGTGCGGATTTTGGGCCGGAGGCGTGAATGGTCCGTATTTTTTCGAAAACGATAATGGTGTGGCCGTCACCGTCAATGGTGAGCGATACCGGTCGATGATAACCAACTTCTTTTGGCCTGAAATCGAGAATATGGATCTGGACAACATGTGGTTTCAACAGGACGGCGCTACGTGCCACACAGCACACGCTACGATGGAAGTTCTGCACGATCAAGCGCCCTTAATGGAAAACCCTATATTTTAACTTCATTAGTTGTTCAAAGTCTGGTAGATTTCGTTTGTAATCATACGAACTAGACAAAAAACTTCCGGAATTATACTAGTAGCAGCTGTGAAATAAAATTTAACGTCAAGTTTTGTTCGTATCGTAAAAAGAAATTTCGTTCTTAGAAACCACAAAGGATAGTAGAAGTTAAAAGCTAAAAGAACATTTCAAATGAAAGTTTAACGGTTCGATAAAACTTCCAGCACCGACATAGTTATCAGAAAACCTCTTAAGTACTTTGTATTTTAAGCATCATTTTGTAACATACAATATTTATAACATACAAAATATTTTATGTGTATAATTAATTTAATTTACAAATAATTATCCTCATTATTTCAATTAAATTAAACGAAAATTTTAATGTGGGTAATTTAAAATATGGAATGCATTTATCCAACGTATATTATTAAAATTGTCATAATTTTAAATGTATTGATATAATTGTAGTATTATTTTATTATTATATATTTTTACTGCAGGTACAATGGTTAAAATGATTTGTAGCAAATGCAAGACAAGGCAAGCGATTGCAATTTGTTATCGGTATTTGTTGTAGGTAATGTTACATCGTATGTATAGGGTTTTCCATTAAGGGCGCTTGATCTTTGAAATGCAAAAAAAAATACATGTCGGAAAGATATTTGCGAATTTTTTTTTTTTATTTGGAAGGACTATCGACCCCATTATGTATGGAATTAGACATCATTCAAATGACCGCCACGGCTTCGGTTGGTGGCGCGCACACGAAAGGTCCAATTTTCGATGACTCTGGCGCACAAATCGGGCTGTATTTGATCGATGGCGTGGCGTATGTTGACTTTGAGGGCATCGGTGGTTTGCGGCTTGTTGGCATAGACCTGCGACTTAAGAAAACCCCACAAGAAAAAGTCCAGCGGGGTCAAATCGCACGATCTCGGTGGCCAGTTCACGTCGCCTCCGCGCGAGATGACCATGTCCAGAAATTGCTCGTGCAGAACTTCCATCGTAGCGTGTGCTGTGTGGCACGTAGCGCCGTCCTGTTGAAACCACATGTTGTCCAGATCCATATTCTCGATTTCAGGCCAAAAGAAGTTGGTTATCATCGACCGGTATCGCTCACCATTGACGGTGACGGCCACACCATTATCGTTTTCGAAAAAATACGGACCAATCACGCCTCCGGCCCAAAATCCGCACCAAACAGTCACTTTCTGCGGGTGCATTGCCACTTGGTGAACCTCGTGTGGATTGGTCTCGTCCCAAATACGGCAATTTTGCTTGTTGACATAGCCATTCATCCAAAAATGCGCCTCGTCGCTGAAGATGATTTTTTTGCCAAAATCGGCGTCAACTTCCAACTGCTCTAATGCCCAGTCAGCGAACACACGGCGCTGTCTATGGTCATTAACCTTGAGCTCTTGGGTCAGCTGGATCTTGTACGGGTGCAGGCTCAAGTCACAACGCAAAATTCGCCAAGTTGTCGTCTGCGAAAGGCCGAGTTCCTGTGCGCGACGCGGAATTGACTGCCGCGGGTTTTCGAGGACACTGTCGCGCACCGCGGCGATATTCTCGGCAGATCTCGCGTTACGTTGACGCACGGGAACCGGCTGATTGTTAACTGACCCGGTTGACTCGAATTTGTCCACCAATCGACGGATAGTCGACTCGGCAGGACGATCATCGCGACCGTAAAACGGGCGAAGTGCGCGGAACGTTGCTCGAACTGAAGACCCATTTTCATAAAACAATTTTATGATTTGCACGTGCTGCTCGACACTGTAACCTGCCATGGTGGTTTGGGAGGACGGAATGAATATAACACACTGCATTTGACAGCTGTCACTCAAACAACATGGCCGCAATCAGCTGTCAAAGTTCAAGCGTCCCTATTGGAAAACCCCTTATATATCGTGTTTGCTGTTAAGTATACTTCAGAAAAAGGAGCTTTTATACTAAAAAGGTTAGTAAATTTATTTATACATCACCTCAGTCATCTTATTAATTGACTTCGTAATGTGTATTATGATCCGAACCTCGATATTAACACAAAAACTATTTTAAACAGAAGCACAAATGTGTATGCAAGTACAGGCGCTCTCTTTTTAGAGCATCGTCTGCAACGCTGCCAATTTAATTACATAATAATAACTCAGGGCTACCATTATTTATCCTTGAAAGAGCAATTCAGAAAATTCACAAAATACTCGTAGAACCCAGGACCTCGGATTCGATTATATAGACAATCGTGACATTGCTTTTAGTATATAGTAAGAGAATTACATTAATACTATAGCATAGAATATAAGCTAGAGCTTTGTCACAGAAGATAATGTTTCGCACATTCGATTTCGACCTATGGACGTAAATGAATGCTAATGCGAAGCGCTTCGGGTAAATTTAGTGCTGGAAAGTTCCATACAATGAAACGGTGAAATAAAAGTCAAATTTATTTTGATTTCTCTATTTCGGTGTAACAAACATCACTGAATTACTTCACCTTGATCTATTATAATCAATGCTTACTTCAATAAGTCTATAGTGTGTTCTATGTACATCTACATTAAAATTACACGATAACTTACAATTACTGGAACTAATTTTGTGTACTAAAGGCGAACACAAGTATTAATTAGGTAAACACCAGTACATTAGCAGATATAGTTATCAGAAAAAATACAAAATAACTACTAGTTTATGTTATTTTCTTTTTTTTTTTTTTTGCCAATTGTTTCTCGAGAATATTTTTAATAGAACGTAATCATAAATTTATTATATAAATAGTGTTATTCATGTGCAAATTAACTGCAAATCTAAATGAATAAATTTGAATTAACTGAACGAGCTAATATTATATACATTACTAGTGATAATTTGTAAAAATATTACTTTGTATTTACTAGACGCTTTAAGCAAAATATAATAATAATTATATAGAGTCCTTTAAAATTTACTGAGAAATTCTTACAAAATCGTGTGTTATAAAAACATGGTGTGTGTCTATAATTCCGAAATATTAATTAACATAATATTTCTTACTATAACAATTACTGCTGCGGTTGAAAATGAGCGTTACATTCACTAAATTAGTATGAGCATTATGGATTAGTTTTTATGTTAATTCTAATTGACATTTGGTAATATATCGTACAATTTACCTATAACTATAGCAATTGAATATTTCTCAAACGTGATTTTAATAGCAATTTAAAGGAAGTAAATATGAATTTAGATTGCGTTGAAACTAATTTTATATTGATTGATTAAATTCATTCATTCATTCATTTATTTATAAGATGAAACTAAATTATGAAATCTCACGTGTCTTGTTTAACATACATAGTGATGTCTAAAAAAATTGTTATTTGCTTATAAAGAACATACATTTTATTACTAACATAATTTAATTGTTTTTTTACATAGCATTCATTGTATATTTTAGTAGTTACTTGTTCCTTAGATTGCAACATCATGTAAAAACTATTTACACGTCCTTCTATCCTAATATACACGTTAATATAACTAAGTTATACGACACAAAAATATAATCACATTAAATTTTCGTAGGTTTCATTTAAGACATTTAAATAAAGAATAAATATATATTAAATGTTGATAATGCACGAAAACTTCACATTGTACCGTATCACTTTTATACACTCGCACTAAGGTATTCACAGTTCTCATGTACGTGTTATTTACGCACACATTCGAACGTACCTTGAGCACAGAGTAAGTACAATAAGGATCACGCTGTACGTGACGTTGGATGCGCTGGCGGCGGCAGCGGGCGCGGGTGTGGGGGGGCCGAGGCGGTTAGCCCGTACCACTTGCGATCGCCATCGGAGGGTGTACAACGGTTGTTGTCTTGATAATGCCACTAGCCTGTAAAACAAAAACATGTTAAATACTGATAATGCCTATATACACTCTGCCTGATTAGATAGCTCATAGTATATCATTCATTATAAATTAATTTTGATTTTACTTAAAAAATCGAAGACATTAACTTAACTAATTAAAATATTCTGGCAAACTCGTTATCAACGAGCCATCAATTAGAATCACAGGTAATATTCCAGTGGTATATTCCATTTTATTGAGATATAGTTTTTAATAAAATACCCAATTTTAGAAACAATAATTTAATTACTTCGGATTGTCGGGACTACAATTTCTTTCCATATATTTTAGCATTGAATATATTTGACGATGAGTAAATTATTTAAAATGAAGTATTTTTGATTTTATCCCGTGTAAACACTTTTATAATTTTCTTTACTTATATAAATGCTATATTAAATAAAATTTAAAAAAAAAACAATGTTTGAAAGTCAACGATTTGTTATCCTCCACATGTTTTTATTGCATGCCCTGTGTAACAAAGATTTTATTCGTAGGCAAAGTTAAAATATTGAAACGTTAATGAAAAGTTATGATGAGTGTATTAAAATAATGTCCTCCAGATTGATTTCGGCCACGGCGGCCAATCTCAAGAGAAATTAGCCAACTGCGCAGGAGATATTATAGTGCTCAAGTGTATGCGCAAACACAGGTGCACTCTCTTTTCCTTAGCTCTCATAATCCGATGGGACGGCAATCCGACACGACCGGAAAGAGTTCAGGCGCAGGACCAACGGCTTTGTGTGCTTTCCGAGGCACGGGAGTGTACACACTTCCATCTTCCAGTATCCGGGCTGCTACTGAGAATTTTCTGCCCGACCTGGGAATTGAACCCAGGACCACCGGGTCTACAGCCTAATATCTAGCCACTAGACCAACGAGGCAGTCAATGATGAGTGTATAGTGGACTTATAAACCGAATAAATCTAGAAGATGTGAAAGACCAATAAACTTGTGAACATAAATAAATCTTTTACGAGAAAAAACTATTTTCAAGCGGAAATATTCCTACATATACAATAAGTGGATCTAAACCGGAATCCGGGATATCATCCCTGAGTATTTTGAGAGCTTGATTTGTGTTTACATTTCATCTCGTGATATGCGGAAAAGGAAAATGTCGTGAAGAAATGTGTGTTTCAAAAGAAACTGTAATAGAATTGTGCGACACATTAAATATCGAATACTTCTCTTTAGTAAAATAGAAGGCCTTTTTCATGTTTATTTTGACATGTATTTTTTTAAATTTCGATAATCTTTGGAAAAATTATATAAATAAACTATAAAATGTTTGTACTATAAAATGTTTGACATAAACGTGTATTTTCGCACATCGTTATGAATGATTCGCGAAGGATTTGTCGTTTTAACAACTCACCACGCTGCTGGCGATGCCTATATAATATGTACAAAGATCTTTTGTTATGACAATATACTTACCTCTACAAAAGCATGCGCTTTTACGGGTGGTGTATTAGGGGCTAAGGGCCATTCATAAATAATTTACCAAATAAGTGATACAGACAGTGTTTGCTTTCCCCTCGAAAATGTGAGCTCGCTAAAAGCTCTTACAAAAATTCTGTCTTGAACTAATGAGATACTAGCAAAGACGGATAAGTGAAGGTTTATACATTAGTCAAAATAAGATTGTTATGTATTTTAATATTTTACATTCATTACTAATACTATAAACATCACTTATATAAAAAAAAACTTTTGAGTTGAGAAAGAAAACAAGAAAAAAGAGAAAATTTCATAACAAAAGAAGTTTCAACAAGAGTAGCTTTCTTACCTTATAACTACAGTATTAAGTCGCCACGGCAGGATATATGTGTGATTCTTGTGCCTCGCACAGAAAGTGTAGAGTAAGTCCCCAGCGGACGCGGCGAGTCCGTCGCCGTGCGCACGAGGACCCGACCATTCGTGGAGCGTGATATTCCACGAACTACACGACTTATCCTACGGGATGAATGCAATTTTAAAATTCATTTCAGAGGTTAAATTTATTCTTAAAACGTTCATGCAATAACCGCTTCACGAGCTCGGTACGAGAACAAAAGATTGATGTTTGGTTTCATTTCTGTATTATTGTTTGTTTACGTTTCATTTACGGTTTTAATTTTGTGGAGCTACGATTGTAAGTAATTTAAATGTCGACCCAATATCTATAGTCGGTTACTGGAAATACCTGCTCGGAGGATATGTCGATGTAGAGCTGACGTTCAACATTCGAGTCCAAGACCCAGGTACATTGTTGGTAGAAAAACTCATTTAAACTGCCTGTGACTGTCACGTTTTTCGACGTTATCTCACCTATTAAAAGAAAACTTTTATTAAAATCGACGTAACAAAATATTCAGCTGAATAACTCTTGAGGCTAAATGCTTATGAGCGTCTGCAAAAAGCCAAAAACAACGAGTTACCGCAATACCAGCGTGTAATTGGAACATTACGATCTCGTTCAAGGTTTTTTTCATTTCAACGTTACCCCAAGCGGCGTGAAACTAGGTCGGTGCCACGTAATTTTCTCGGACACGCCCCACGCCACCGAGAACAATATCCGAAGCGTTTTAACAAACGTTCGCGGCGCGCGACGAATGTAGAATTGAACTGTATGTTTTTCTTTTATGCGATCACGGCCGTTGACATTTATTTCAGATAAGTCTCCAGTTACATCCCAATTTTGCTGGGACAATACCATCGAAATAACGAGATTTCATTTGTATAATACGTGAGCGTTAATATAAACTTACCAGAGTGTGTTGTATACGTGCGTTGACCGCACATCGCGTCGTCGTTAAAGCTATACGCGGCGGCATAATCAAATCCCCGACTCGCGTACGTGTAGTGCGCCACTGAGTACTCCAACCGCAGACTCGTCCAGCTTCGAACTACGACCGGCAGCCAGGCTGCCTATTAGGACAAAAAAAAAATTGGAAATTCAAATGATTTCAATTTTAAATATGTCAATACTTCAAATATATTGAAGAACCAATAACGCGCTCCGATAACTTAATAAGTTTTTTGCATACTTACAATAAAGAGTAAGGGACAGACCCAAACCTTTTCCGTAGGGACAAGAGAATATTAGCTTTTGGAATGGGATAATTTTGTAGGTAAAGGTTTTTTTTGCTACAATTTAAATGAAAAAATATCGAATAATATTCTTTGTAGCCTCGAGAGGGAAGAAATTAAAAAAGGGTCTTCCTATTCAAGCAAATTTATTAAGATTAGTAAATTAGTTATTAAATTAGAAAAAAGTCTAAGTAGTATAGTATATCTCAAGAGTAATTTGCACAATAATATAGTTCACAAGTATGTGCGTAAACATGAATGTACTCTCTTTTCCCACGGCAATCCAAGACGAGAGACTTGGCCGCCAGCCGCTTTTGAGAATTTTCCGTCAGAAAAACACAGTAACTTCTAATTGGTCTTATCCAGAATTTAAACTGTGGAGTTCGGGGTGTGCGTCATCTAGTCACTTGACCAACGAGGCTAAATGTTCCTAATCATTTGTTACCTTTTATAAAAATATTATGATTCATATAAATTTGCAGAAATATAATATATTCATAATATATAATTTTTTTGTAGGTATTTAAAATAATAACCAAATGCGACAGCATGTAATCCGATATTTATAATGGCTAACTTTTATGTACCTTTGTATAAATCATCGTTATAATTTTGCGTACTTTAGTAAATTAGGTCGAGTAAAGGTCTTTATGCGTTAATTGCTATTCGAATTTCGAAACAAGTCTCGCAATTGGCGCCTAAGAAATCAAAGGAACTTTACACGAATGGATGAACCGCGCTTAAATACAACTGAAACACGAAACTGTTTACAGCTGACATAGAAGTCATTGAATTTGAAGACGCCACCCCAAGTTTATTTTGAAGTGTTAGTCGATGTGCGTATTATGCATAATTTGTAGAACATGGTAAATTATTTAGCGGTAAATTTGCTTTTATACTGAAGACCCTCACGGTCGGATGGTCGCTCCGCGCTTTATTGCTATTACATACTTAATGGTAACCCCTCTTACTTAATTATGCGGATCGCACCGCAGCCCGGACGCCAGTCAGGGAGGGACTGGTTCGTCTGTCGGCGTGTTAGCATAAGACCCCGGTAACGCGATTAAATTATTTGTTACAGTTACGACGAAATTTAAGGCGTAAGTCAGCAGTAACATCGCCAGGTGAATTTTTAAACAAAATACTGCAAATTATTTAATAGCATATCGAGGGATTGTAGAACGGTGCTACTAACGATTAAATAATAATTATATATTCGAAATGTTGTAATACTATTTAACTTCAGTAAATATTAACGTATTTTATCTACTGGGTCATCAAAAGTATAAATAAAATATATTATTAATTTAGTGATTACATAAAGGGGCCGATGGTTTGTTTAGCGATCGCTTCAATTTTATTTTATCGTCAATTTTCATGCAATTATCGTCAATTTTCTCGACGGCTGATTTTGTCGTAAGAATAGAATTTTCTTTACTTATAAAGTAACAGTAGACCGCTTTGTCTCTTTAATTAAGTTCTTCGTAATTTGTGCGACTAAAATATATGAGCTCTATTTTATTACAATAGATCTTGCGTACTTCATATTCAATAAATTTAATAAAACGGAGCCACGTCTCCGGAAGAATTAATATTTTGTGACGATATTAGAATAAGTAAAATATATGTCATATACATAATAATCAAAGCAAACATATATGATTGATATAATCACCTAGCGCAAAATACTAAACGTATAATATAAGTGAAATGAATAAGAAAATACCAAATGAAAATTCTCAACAAATATACGAAATATAAAAAAAGCCTATAGAAACGAAATTAGCAATACAAGTTTGATTTAAATAATATTCTCCAGACCGATTTCAGTGATTGCTTCCCTTCTGAATATACATTATCTTACTACGGAGGAGAGGAAACAGTGCAAAAGTGTATGTACCAACATAAGTGAACTCTTTAATCCACCACTCCTATAGTCCGATGGGTAACACACATGACCAGTAAGATGTCGGACGTAAGTCCAAAACGTTCAATAAGTTTGAAACTGGCTGACGATTTACTAGTCGCTATATAATTTGATAAAAAATATTTGCTTTGAACTGTCGATGTCGTACGCAAGTAATCACACTCGCATTCGAGATTTATATCCTCAATCCCCATATTGAGAAGGACTTGTCGTAACAGGCATGATTGGTGTAGTGCTCTTAATAATATACTTTATTAAGCATTTTATTTTCTAAAATAAGATGTAATTTATGATGACGCTATATAAAAAAAAAAATATCCCACTGTTGGGCTGCAGCTTCAGCTTTTTTATTTTAGAAAAGGCTTCCATGCTTCAATACAAGGCGGCAGTTACGTTAGTTTGTCATAAAATAAAACTATGATTATTATTATTATTAAGTAAAAAATTAAGCTAAAAGAACAATTAAAAAAAATTCAAAGTACGAAGGAGTTTCGCTTACTATTAATATTGACACCATTTATCCGGGACAATAGTCGGGCCAGGGGAAAAGAAAGCGTATCTATGTTTATACATGTATACTATAATAGTGGTTATAATAGTGGTGGTATACTACTTGGTGGTAGGGCTTTGTGCAAGCTCGTCTGGGTAGGTACCACCCACTCATCAGATATTGTACCGCAAAACAGCAGTTCTTGGTACTGTTGTGTTCCGGTTTGAAGGGTGAGTGAGCCAGTGTAATTATAGGCACAAGAGCCATAACATCTTAGTTCCCAAGATTGTTGGCGTATTGGCGATGTAAGCGATGGTAACAGCTCTTACAATGCCAATGTTTATGGGCGTTGGTGACCACTTAGCATCAGGTGGCCCATAAGCTCGTCCATCTTCCTAGGAAATAAAAATATATATATATATATATACACATAATACATCACCAATTTAAAAAAAAATGACAATTACCTGAAAGTCTCCACATAAACAGGATAAATGCGTGCCGTCTCCTGCCACCAGTGCGATATGGTCGTGGTAGTGTAGAGGCGTAGCTGCGCGGCACTCGCAGCCGGCGTCCCCGCAAGCCGTGCGACAGCCGCCGTTACCCGTCGCTACACTACCAGTTGGCTCCGCACTCCACATTCGCTCAAGCCTTTGTATCTTCGAACAATTATCATAAATCATACAAGTTCCTATGAAGGTTTTTTTTTTTTAGTAAATCGATTCTTGTGACAAACAACAACAAAAATTGTTATAAAAAGCCTACTGATGCATTATTTCAATTCAGAATATAATAATATACTCATATCCGAAATTACGAGTATAATATATAAATTATATAATAAACACAAATTGGCTATAAATTACGAAAATGGTTAATGTAGACAAATACAATCACAGTCAAAATAGATTTGCGTGTTATTAAGTAATTTATTATCGATTGCAATTAGTTTATCACAAATGTTTTCAATATATTGAATACATAATTTTTGTACCGCTATTTGCTACATTATTAACCGTGAATTATAAATCAAAATTTGATATTAAAAACGTGTTGTGTGGTTTTGAACGTGCGTATATTATATAAGCTGTTTAACATTTATTTGATATTTTATTACCTCAATAGTCACACTCTGATTCGAAGCTGGTATAAAACGATTAGTGCACATAAGTTGCTCTTCGATATTCCAAAATATATGATGATGTGATGGAGCTGACACCCCTCCATGTGTGGGTGAAGCTAATCCGTAGTGCGTGGACGCGCAGGTCGCATCTGGAGACACCGTGCCTTCATGTTGTTCTATTTATAAAAAAACCTATTCTGGTAATCATTCTTTTGATGGTGGACTCATAAGTTATTAGCACTGACTGAAAGTGGCTTTATTTATCAATGTCGTGTCGTGATGACTAAGTACGGTACATCCATACATTATGTTATTTAAAAACAGTGCTAATTATTTGAGGCATTTAACATTCACGTGAAAGACTAAGGAAAATCTAAAACTATTCTTACCATCGTGAAAAGCAAACGCGCCATCCACAAACTCCTCTTCATCGACGCTTTGTGATGTAGCTCTTCTTACAAATATTGTTAAGTTTGAACCCTTAGAGGTCACCGCCTGACGAACTAAAAATCTTCCAGAAGGATCTCTCGCTTCTCTTACAGATGGACCACATATTCTTAACATGGCCCTATCTCCTCTTTCATATCTATCTCCCCTTTCACCTCTTCCACTGATCTCATGAATTCCCTCTAAGATCTCAATATGAGATCTACAACTTGGTAACCTAAACATATTTATTTTATTTTATTTTGTTTATATTATTTTATATATAAGTACACAAAGTAATATATAATAAATTTTATTTTATTTATATTATTTTATATATAAGTACAAAATGTGTTATATAATAAATTTAATCTTATTTGTTTTTCTAAGTGTTTTTCAGTATAACATAATACGTAGCTTATTTGGGTATACGGCATATATCATAAATTTGATAAAATGGAGCTTTTGTTGTATCCATGTTTTAAAATTGGAATATGAAAAATTTCGTGAAAATAGTCATTGCTAGAATTAATTTTTATATTTGTTTCTAATTGATAAAAAAATATATCTTAAAGTACCTTAGATTATAATTGAACAGTGACACTTGAACGACATCAGTCGACGTCCCCAACAAATGTATAACGCATTGAGAACGCCAAGCCGACGCTCTTGTATCGAAATGTCCGGAACGAACACCCCCCGCTCCAAACCCTCGCACCGTCGCACCGCAACCGACATGCCCTCCATTGTTAGACGATATTTCATTGGACACTGGATCTACTTCTACTGCTGAGCTATCACCTGTTTAATTCAAATATTATTAATTAATGTTTTTATTTATATGACGATGACTTTCCAGACTGAGATCAAATATCAATCGAAAAACCCAATAACTGTTTTTATTTTAATAGTTTATAATTTGCATGTTTACCATTTGTAAGGTGTGTAAGAGCAGCGAGAGGTAGCGATGCAGCGGCGATAGTTGGTGGAGGTCCACTGGTGTCTATTTTCTCCAGAAATTCTAATTTCGCTAGAAAGCCGTTGTAATCGTATGGAGGTACCAAAGGTCCAGAGCTAGAGATAGAATTTTTTTATTATTATTTACGAAAATAAAAATATGTTAACATACATTACTCATAACTCGTATTTATATATTATAATTCGACTTGACTAATAACATAGATTTAACATTTCTCTTTGACGTGGCTGTGGATACTCCATACCTTTGAAAGGACGTGAATTCGCCGTTCCCATTATTGTTCAAATACCAATAGGAATTGTAAACCTACGTGAGATGGTATTATAATAGAATTATTTGAGAATGAAGTGTGCCCTGTGGCATGAATCTTAAACCAGAATATACATACAGATACGATGTAATAATTATTGTTACTATTCATGTATTTTGTATAATTTTCATAATTTGGAGTAGGTACCTTCGTACGTAGAAAAAAAAAACCAGCTGAGTTTCTCTTGCCGATTGTTCTCTGTTATTGCTTTCTGAATCGGTGGTAGGTTTTCGACAGCCAAAAATATAGTATAACGATTCTATTTTAAATAAAGATTTTGTCTATGACATAAATGTATGTATTATTTTTTACGCATATCAAACAAAAGAAGAACGACAATCCATATTATACTCTTTATTTACATAAGGACAGCTATGAAGTCTTCTTATATTGAATTATTAATGCTAAGAAATTACATAAGTAATTCAAATGATAATGAAATAATATATTACAATAAAGAACAAACATATGCACAAAACATAATAAGTTAATTTGTATTCATCGCCATAGAGCTATAAAGTAAACGTTTAGAAATAAATTTAAGGCATTCTTCAATTGAAAATTAAAAGTCTGAACAGGAACAGCACTCAGTTTAATAAGAGAAAACGAAAAAGTTCAGTCATGCAATAAATAGTAGCGGTTGCGGATGAAAGTGGCTTAGTTGGTACAAATTAGGTCATCGTATCAAAGTTCAAAAGAGTTTGTGGGAAATAACTATTGATACACAACAATTAAAAATAATTCTATAAGAGAAATTGAGTCATTATATTATATAGAGTCACCATTTCATTATGAACTAAAAAATCCAAATTATATTTTATAAACCACCGTCCCGGTTAGAATAAAACGTTTATATCGTAATCATATAATTCTTTTACTTTATGCGGGGCATGCCAATAGAGCTCCCAATCAGGCTTATTTTTTCCGATCTTCAACAGTCATCGTCATATTTCAGCCAATTTACACAAAACAATTTTAAATTTCGAATTTCGATTTTTTCCGTACTTTGGTTATAATCGTATCAAAATCTGTTTGGTAGTAATTTAGTTTATCACGTTCAAACAGACAGACAGACGCGGCGAGGGGAATTTGTTTTATAATATTTAGTGATTAAGATCGGCTCTTACAGGTATTTTCGAATCGTCAGTTGTTCAGATTAAATTTAATGTAGATCTACCATTAGTTCAGAATTTTGATTCTACGGCGAAGAACCCTTTTTCATCAAACATATTATAGATGTAACAATAACGTAATACAAAGAAATTTATCTATCCTGTACGGGGTTTAAGCGAATATTAACTGCATGCTTTATCATTCATATAATTTTGTACAGTTTAATATGCCTCATTTATAACCTTTTATTATATGAGCTTTAAATTTATTGATAGTTAAGTGAAAAATGGTCTGGAGGATTTTATTATAGAATCGAACATTTTGCCCCATGAAGGATATATTTAAATCGAAGTCGTTAACTTGTTGCTTAAAGTTTATATTTAATTCACGTATTTATACAATATTGCAAATACTAAACAAGAAATTCAAATTAGAATAATATTTCCATATATTTTAATGTTATATTTTCGTTATAAAATCTTAATAAATATCATATCATGTACTCCACTTTATTCATACAACCGAGAGAAATATTTTTTAACCTCAATTGCGACTAAAGCTCAGGAAATCATGATTTTTTTACGAGTTCACGGAAAACTAATCTAGAAGCATGCATTACTCAATTCTGTCGATTTTCGTACGACAGATTTAATTATATTATAATTTTGATTCACAAGTCAATAATTTCGATTTTGTTTTTAATTTTAAATAAGGAATAATAATGTTGTACACTGTAAGAAATATTTACCATCCCTTACATTGCCAATGAGCCATTAATCATGGGAACTAAGATGTTATGTCACTTGTAGTCAGAATGACTCACTCACCTTCACAGAGTGAACTTTTTATTTTAATCTATTTATATTATATTATATTATTCAAAAAACTAATGTGCAAGTCCGTAAATGATCCAATGCTGAACTGTAAATATCCCACAGCGCTAATTAAATGCGAATGGGTGAATGTATATTCGCCGGGACCAAATTTCACCTGACACAGTGCTGGATTGACATGCATTAAATATGTTATTTATTAACTCTTCAAAAATTAAAGTACTAAAAACTTAAAAAAAATAATTATTTGGGTGCAAATAAGAATATGCTCGAAAACACCTCTGTATAATTTACACGTGTATAGTAAATAATAATAAATTTATAAATCTAATTATACATATATTTTTTTTGTGTTGTTAACTATGTCATCATTTGCAATTTCATGATCGTGTATTCTATTTTCGCATGTAAATCATTTAAATTTTCAGCAATTATACTCACTTAAATTCCAACAAAAGATTAGGGCCGGGATGTTCCAGTACAGCACTCCTCTCGGAGCATAGCGAGGCGAGCAGCGGAGCAGAGGGCGAACTGCCAGCCCGCAGCGTTAAATAGTCCGTAGCACAATGGCTGCAAAGAGGTGATAATTACCAACTGACGAAAATTCACTGGCAGCATCGTTATCCTCAAGCGAATCAAATTGAAATATAAGGTATATATTGTCATACATATTAATATGATACGTAACATTTATGTATATGTATATAATACACATTATATAAAAATGTCAGTGTCTTCATATAAATCTTAAAATAAAATCAATACAATTTTATGATAATACATTATAAAAGGCGACAGAGCCATTTAATCAAACCTAGTCAAAGTTTTACTACTACAAGAGTTCGTAAATGTGCCATTCTTCCAACCAATACATACAGATTTCCTCACAATATTTTTCATTATCTGTCGAGCACGAGATGACTGACTGAGACGAATTAAACACATGAATACTAAGTTGTGCTTGCCTGGGTTTTAATACACAATCTTCATTAAACCGATACCCAGGAGGCCATGTTTCATCCAGTTAATCAAATATATTGTAAAAAAAATATATAACGCATCTATTTATATCCAATAAATATATTCTGAGAATTTTTAATACAAAAATATAATTCGATCTATTAAAAAAAATAACAATTTAAAACTAAAATTTTAGGGCCAAATCAAATTGATTTAATTATTTGTATTTATAAAATTTTATTTTGAATAACATGTAAGTTGTATTTATAGCGATGAAAATTATAGATTTTTTTATTAAACAATGACATTCAATAAAATACGTTTTATTTGTAACATTGTTTTATAGAAAAACAATTTAAGGATTTCATAAAATAATAAAGTAAAACAGAATTCCTATATAAAGTAAACAAAATTTATATGAAGAATGCAATTATATTTTATTTAAATGTTTTTAATGAATACAAACAACGAACGGTTCCTATAAATGCTTTTATTTATATTCCCAATACGATACGAAAAAGCACTGCTGCGATTAAGCAAAGAAACCTACTGTATAAAAATATTATTGAATACGTTTCAACGATTCGTATTTCCTAAGTACAAAATTAACTTGATAGTGAATCTGTTTTGAAATCATTTTTCATTTAATAATAGTATCAAGCCAGGCAGTATTTATTATATAAAAAAAAAATTACACAAGCTTTTTTTTATTTTATATGTAGGCGGACGAGCATTTGGACCACCTGATGGTATGTGGTCACCAACGCCCATTGACAAAGGCATTGTAATCCACGTCAATGAAATGTTAACCATCGCTTACATCGCCAATGCGCCACCAACCTTGGGAACTAAGCTGTTATGTCCCTTGTGCCTGTAATTACACTGGCTCACTCATCCTTCAAACTGGAACACAACAATACAAAGTACTGCTGTTTTGCGGTACAATATCAGATGGGTGTGGATGAGTGGGTGGTACCTAACCAGACGAGTTTGCACAAAGCTCTACCGCCAAGTAAAGATTTTACGAGGAATCATCACTTTCCTTAAAATTGGCATAGTATCTTTCTTATCGATATTATTTGACATTGACGAAATGTTTCATATGTAGTTCATTGATCCCTTTACTAAAAAAACCATGGCGATAATCAATAAACTCTTTGAAGGCGGTTTGGACTGCTGCATTGGAGTTGAATTTTTTTCCTTGTACGAAGTTGTCCAAATTCCGGAAAAAATGGTAATCTGTCGGAGCAAAGTCCAGGGAGTACGGTGTATGTCGCAGACATTTCAATTGTAGCTTATTTAACTTAGTGGTTGCTTGTTCTGCAGTGTGTGACCTTGCGTTGTCGTGAAGCAGCAATGGCCTAGAGCGATTGACCAATCTCGGTTGTTTAGCAGCTAGTTCTTCCTTCATGGCTTGCAGTTGCTGACAATAGATATCTGCCGTAATCGTTTGGCCAGATTTTAGAAAGCTGTAGTGAACGACACCGGCGCTAGTCCAGCAAACACTAACAATTAACTTTTTCTGAGTCAATTTTCCTTTAGGGCAGGATTTGGCTGGATCATCAGGGGTCAGCCATTGCGACGAGCGCTTCCGATTATCGTACAGTATCCACTTTTCATCACAAGTAATGATTCGATTTAAAATCTCTTAATTATTTTGTCGTTTGAGCAAAGTAACACAGAAGTCGACGCGTGTTTGCAAGTTCGATTCACTCAATTCATGAGGTACCCATCGTTCAAGTTTTTTTACTTTCCCGATTTGCTTCAAGTGGATTAATACAGTTTTATCACTTACCCCGAAGCCTGCAGCTATCTCTGAAGTGCTTTGTGATGGATCCGCTTCCACAATAGCCTTTAATTCTTCATTTTCACTTTGGTCTCCAGCCGTTCACGGGGTTGGTTCTGAAGATCGAAATTTCCAGAACGAAAACGTTGAAACCAAAAACGTACCGTGCTTTCTTTTGCGACACCAGCGCCGTACACATCATTAATCCTTCGAGCTGTTTCTGCAGCACTGGTGCCTCGGTAGAACTCGTACTCGTAAATATACCAATATTTCATGTTTTCCATTGTGCGGTAATAAGCGACGCCAATGAAATAAATAATGAGGAAAAAACAAATAAATGACTGTTTTCAACTCAAATGTACCAGCTAAATGAAATTATAAATTTGAATTTGTAATTCTTAACCAAAGAGGAGATATTTCAGATCAAAGTGGTCAGTACGACAAAACGCTAATTTCATATGTAAGAACCTAATATATAGAGCCTTATATAATGGATTAAAGATACAAACATCCTGTAACCGTCTTAAGAAAGTTTGGAGTTCATTGTTCCGTATCACATGTTTACTTCATGATAATTCAGTATTGCTTACCCGAACATGAACCCGCGACTCACATTGACACTTAGCGATCTTGGATGTCTCCAAAATATTTATTTAATCAATGTATCAAATGATTTAATACATATATATCAATATTTAATGAAATTGAAATTTTTTTTTTCAAAAACCGAACAAATTTTACTGACGCTGACGACGAGCTGCCCTATAATTAAATTAAGTACGCCTCAAGAACTTTTATATGAAACGAGTTATCGCCCACGGCCCAGGGCGGGGGTTTTTAAATATAAAAAAGTGGTTACCAACGCCCATAGACATTGGCATTGTAAGAGATGTTACCATCGCTTACATCGCCAATACGCCACCAACCTTGGGAACTAAGATGTTATGGCCCTTGTGCCTGTAATTACACTGGCTCACTCACCCTTCAAACTGGAACATAACAATAGCAAGTACTGCTGTTTTGCGGTAGAATATCTGATGAGTGGGTGGTACCTACCCAGAAAAGCTTGCACAAAGCCCTACCACCAAGTAATGTGATTTTTAATTTAACCAAGCACTGTGATTTTTAATTTGACTTGTTACCCACATCGTCATCCATGTCAAATTTGACCAGTAATTACACGTGAAACCTAAATATTTTCAAGACAGGTAAGGCAAGATTACTTCCTACAAACACTTCGACTTGCTTAAGAAATTTTCATTGAATTTTGTGCTAATTCATAACCTCGCAAAATAAAATAACAGACATTTACAAAATGTTCCATTGTGGCTTTACCATTCCAGAGATAACTGTAAAAATAAGAAACATGACATTCATGATATTTCGAAATCTCAATTGGAATGTCTGTTCTTTATTCAAACTATTATCCGATACGACATACGCTACAATATTATCCGAGATCAAATGTATACCAATTGTCCGGTTTAACCGGTATAGTTCGGATAACGGTATAGAATGGATTTGATGTGCTGGGCGGCCATCTAGTGGAGAGTTTTAACAAAGTGGATAGAATAAAAACCTTTTGCATGAAAA
Organism: Nymphalis polychloros; assembly: GCA_905220585.2. Taxonomy (NCBI): domain Eukaryota; kingdom Metazoa; phylum Arthropoda; class Insecta; order Lepidoptera; family Nymphalidae; genus Nymphalis; species Nymphalis polychloros. The sequence goes on along the minus strand of HG992243.1, from coordinate 10,739,190 downwards.
CACATACAGTGGTGGTCATATAATTAGAAACACTTCTTATGAATAAAGATAGTATAACTTCAACGTACAAATATTCGAAAAAAAAATACACATTCAATAATTAATAATCATGCAATAATATAGCCACACAAATAAAAAACTCATTAAATGCATAAAATATAAAACATATGTTATATAAAATAATTGTTAATTTACATATAGAAGGCTACATCCAGATTAAAAATGAAGTTTTTTCGCCTGATGACCCGAGAAACATCTCGTCAAGACTGATACGCCGAAGATTAGTGGAAGCGAAATATCTAGCAACACCGACAGAAGCGATTGTTATTCTCTAAAAAATATGTTAATTGGACGATACGAGAATGGAAAAAAGTGTTATTTTCAGATGAAACAAAAATAAATATGGTAAATTCTAATGGAAAGCGATATGTTAGACGTCCTGTAAACAATGCTTTTAATTATAAATACACTAGGAGTATAGTCAAGCACGGTGGCGGTAACATTAAAGTTTGGGGGTGTTTTTCCGGATGTGGACCCGTTCGGAAGATTGAAGGTACAATGAATCAATGCCAATACAAAAATATCTTAGAGCACACAATAATTCCCTACTCGGACGATTATTTGCCTATAACCTGGATCTTTCAGCATGACAATGACCCTATATACAAGGCTAATAGCGTCAAATGTTTCCTTAGCGAACAGCGTATATCCGTTTTAGACTGGCCAGCAAATAGTCCGGATTTAAGCCCGATAGAAAAAGACTTTCATATTGTTAATAAGAAAGTCTCAACAAACGTAACACCAGTCAAAACGAACTATATGAAGCATTTGTTGAAACATGAAATTCAATCCCCCTAGAAAAATGTATGAAATTGATTGAATCAATGCCACGTCGTTGCAGTGCGGTTATTGAAAATAAGGGATTCGCCACTAAATATTAATTAAAACTATTGGTAGGCTGTGGATAGTAGCTATTTCGTTAATAACAATACTAATTACTAATACTTAAAAAAATATTGATTTTTATACTTTTTTGTTGTTGTTTCTAATTAGTTCACCATATTGTTCATTCCTTAAAACTGATTTAAATGTTTGTCCGTAATGTAATATTGAAACTGCACTTGTTTAATGGGATTTATATTGTTTTTCTAATAAATGATAAATCGTTGAACATATTGTTGTCCTATTTATTGTTTAATTTCAAAATAAAAACGATTGCGGTGAAGTATCTTACATAATGTCAAGAACCGTTGGTAGTGTTTCTAATTATACGACCACCACTGTATATACCTTGACTTTCAAGGATATAATATCAAAATCTACAATTTCGAACAAATGTTGATGAATTTAAACTTCAGTTTATTTACATTTATTCAAAATGAATAAAGCTATTTTACGATTTTGCGATGTCGACGTAAATTTTACAGATGGCGAGTCGACGAGAGACGTATCTACATATAATACGAGTTTCTTTTATTTGCTCAGAAATTGTTTAGCGTTTTTTACGCACGGACGAGTTTTCTACGGGGCTCCGATAAGAATGATTTTGCCAGGCTTGATATAGCTTTACAATTTACATTCAATTACAATTACATACAATTTTAGCATTTTAAATAATATTCAATAAAACCACAAAGACTTTACCTTTTTTACCAAATATAAATAGGCAAAATTAAACAATTATCTTCTGTTTACAAAACATCAATCAATGAATATTTAAAACTCGTAAGTCTTTTTCTAATCAGTTGTAGTGAGTTTTTAAGTTGTCTGTCCTATGTGAGACTAAAAAAATTCAATTAATTTAAGGTAACTTTATTTCAATAGCAATAAATATTCGATATATCGACACTGCGTTTTACAGAACTTTATAAATCAAAAGTTCGAATGTTGGATTACGCGTCGGTCGGTAGTTAAAACTTAAATATATATGTATTTTATTAAAGTGTGTGTATATTTACAGTAACATTAACATTTACATTCATATCATTAACTAAAAAAGGAAAGTATTTCTAATCGATTTCGGCGATTTCCAACAGAGAATAAAATTAATATGTAATGGTGTGTGAAATATTATTATTCGTTAGTGTGTCCAAATACAAGTGAATTTTCTCCTTCATAATCCAATGGGATGGCAATCCGACACGACCGAAAATAATCAGGCGTAGAACTAACGGTTTCACGTGCTTTCAAGAAACCTAAACATCTATTCTACTATATTTAAATATATTGGTATACTTACTTCCTAGGCAGAAGAATTGAGGAGAAAATAATCTTGACGCGTGTGTGCACTGAGTTGGTAGCGAACAGATAGCGACATCGACGATGAGGTGGGTAAAGTCCTGGATACCCTGGACTCGCCAACACACATGAGCCAACACCACGACACGAGACGTCTTGGTATAACCAGTCGCAGTCTGTATATAGGAATATAACTTTAAAAAATCAAAATTCTTTAGACGTATGGCATTGATGACGTAATATTTATAATAAATATATACAATTTGACTAAATTATAACCTTAAAATTATATGTTGAGTTCATAAATAATACTTTATATGCCCGGTGAGAGGTATGTCATAAAATATTCCTTTTCTGATAATTCCATTCATATATTAAAAATAAAAATCAAATTTGTAATTTTAGAAATGGACACGAAATATAACTATTGAAATCTTTTCAAATAATGCGGGCTTTGATTTTAGACAAATTGCAACTTTTTGTCTTCAGAAACTCATGTGAGATTATTTTTAATCTGGAATGCATAATAAATAATAAATAATTTACTAAATTTAAACATTCAACTTATTTGTTTTTATTTACAAGTTTCAATTTATTGTGACCTTTAATTTAAATGTGAATTTTGTTTAATAATTAAAACTCTTAATATTTTATTTACGGTATATGATGAAAAGACTTCAGTGTGTAATATTACTAAATATAAATAATATTTATTTTAAATCCATTTACATACACGACTATAATTTAGTATTGTGTATTTTGAAGCTTCCAAAAGCTTCTGAAAATTTCTACCCCAATCGGTTGTTATAGCTGGGTGGGCTATTCTATAATTGAAATAATGTATATTATACTAATCGTCGTCTATTATAAAACCATATAAAAACTACTCCTACTAAAAATATTACCGAAAAATAATATCTTCAAAAATGACAAATAAACGTGTAAACCAAATAGTCGGGATAAATTGAAATGTGTTTTCGAATTGAACAGAAAGTACCAGACCGTAACAGGACGTGAACTAATGTATAAAGACTTTGAAAAGTGTATCCGAACACAGGCGAACGTGGGAAAAATGCATACACTCAACTCAGAGGAAACAATTTTCTCTGTTCGAAGTAGCGACGCTGTCACATAATCATATGCAATTTAAGTGTTCAACGCGAACGACGTCGGAGATAAAATATCATTGTAGTTTATAAAATTGCATCATTTTGAAGAATAATAATGTTTATAAACTACATTGCGTATTATCGTTCTCGTTCTAGAATATTCTATGGTAAGCTTCAACCGTCTGTATGTTCGGTTGAGTAGTTAAGACCCAAAAGCGTAACAAAGATATAAACAAACTCACTTTCGCATTTATAATATTAGGATTTTAATTTTTATTTACCTTTACAATCATTACCATTACACCTGTACTGTGCTAAAACAAAATCGACAATTGTAAGACATTTTTATTTTCTTTTTATATACCTCAGCTATATTTTATGACAAAATTCCGCGTCAAAATTAATGGGTAATTACTAATTTTATATTCAAATCTTTAAAAAATATATCATCGGCTCTTACAAAATATACTTGCCTATGCTATATACATAGATGTGTAATCTTCTTACGTACTAAGTTTTTTGAATGTACACGTGTACCTACTTACCTGTCTGTGGAATTCTAGAACCTCCCCTCGGATGAAATCCCACTCCTTGTGTGTTGCTCAGAGAAGTAAAACTGAAGAATGCGAGAAACTGTGATCGCACTGTTTTTTCTGTTATCCTAAAAAAAACATTTATTTTAAATCAAATATGCTGCAGACCGATTTCGTTCGCGGCGATCATTTCGCAGAGACTAAAACGGACAATTGCCCAAGACATATTATAGTTCACACGTGCGCGCCTAGTAATCCAATGGGACGGCAACTTTATTAAATTTACCGGGGAAAGTTAATGCCAACGCGCCACGAACCTTCGGAGTAAAGATGTTATGCCCCTTATGCGTGTAATTGGCTCAATCAAACCAGAACACAACAATATCAAGTATTTCTGTTTTGATTTACATTGTGTGTGATGAGTGAATGTAGACGATTCACAAAGACCTACCAATCAGAAAAATGCTACCAACTTTCAATATTTTTGACAAACTTCGAATCTCTAGCGGTCTAGCCTGATAAACTAGCAACTAGACCTACGACTCCATTTGTTTAGATCTTCATAGTATTTTTTTTATAGCATAGGTAGGCGGACGAGGAATTGGGAACTAAGCTGTTATGTCTCTTGTGCCTGTAATTACACTGGCTCACTCACCCTTCAAACCGGAACAAAACAATACCAAGTACTGCTGTTTTGCGGTAGAATATCTGATGTATGGATGGTACCTACCCAGACGAGCTTGCACAAAGCTCTACCACCAAGTGAAAAGCCACCAGATTATCTTGAAAGTTTGTACACGAATATACAGTGGTAGTCATATAATTAGAAACACTTCTTATGAATAAAGAAAATATAATTTCAACGTACAAATGTTCGTAAAAAATATACACATTCAATAATTAATAATCATGCAATAATATAGCCACTCAAATAAAAAACTCATTAAATGCATAAAATATAAAACATATCTTACTTTTAATTACAAAATGAGTCTTACACATGTAGGAGTTTATTTTCTGTTACTGGCCGCTTGGACGCCTAATTAGAAACATTTAAAAAAGCATCCAATGCTCGTTCTTTTTTTGAAATTGGAGAATATCATTTCTTTTTCTATTATTTTGGCGGCAATTCAAAATTTAATCTGAATTTTATTTTGTTCAAAATGGGCAAAAATAAAGTTGTGACGCGTCAACAAGGCAAATAATTGTTAATTTACATATAGATCATAAGTGGGCATACAGAAGAATAGCTGAGCATTTAAATTGTTCTGTTAAGAAAGCTTTTAATGCAATTGATCATTATAAAACACATGGAACTGTTGAAAATGTTCTTAGAAAGGCTCGGCCAAGAAAAACCTATCCCAGAGAAGATACGCTAATCGTTCGTGTTGCTAAAAAGACCCAAGTAAAGGTTCCAAGCAGATTAAAAATGAAGTTTTTTCGCCTGATGACCCGAGAAACATCTCGTCAAGAATGATACGCCGAAGATTAGTGAAAGCTAAATGGTTTGGAAGAATGTCTCGAAAGGTACCGCTTCTTGCCAAGCAACACCGAGAGAAGCGATTATTTTTCGCTAAAAAATATGTTAATTGAAAAAAGTGTTATTTTCAGATGAAACAAAAATAAATGCAGTAAATTCCGATGAAAAGCGCTATGTTAGACGCCCTGTAAACAATGCTTTTAATTATAAATACACAGGATCAATGGCAATACAAAAATATCTTAGAGCACACAATGATTCCCTACTCGGACGATCATTTGCCTATAACCTGGATCTTTTAGCATGACAATGACCCTAAATACACGGCCAATAGCGTCAAATGTTTCCTTAACGAAGAGTGTATATCCATTTTAGACTGGCCAGCAAATAGTCCGGATTTAAACCCTATAGAAAATCTCTGGTATATTGTTAAAAAGAAAGTCTCAAGCAAACGTAACACCAGTCAAAACGAACTATATGAAGCATTTGTTGAAGCATGGAATTCAATGCCCCTAGAAAAATGTATGAAATTGATTGAATCAATGCCACGTCGTTACAGTGTTGTTATTGAAAATAAGGGATACGCCTCTAAATACTAATTATAACTATTGGTAGGCTGTGGATAGTGGCTATTTCGTAAATACCAATACTAATACTTTAAAAAATATTGTTTTCTATATTTTTTGTTGTTGTTTCTAATTAGTTGACCATTATTGTTCATACCATGATGCCGAGATGGCCCAGTGGTAAGAACGCGTGAATCTTAGCCGATGATCTTGGGTTCAAACCTGGGCAAGCACCACTGAATTTCATGTGCTTAATTTGTGATTATAATTCATCTCGTGCTTGACGGTGAAGGAAAACATCGTGAGGAAACCTGCATGTGTCAAATTTCACTGAAATTCTGTCACATGTGTATTTCACCAATCCGCATTGGAGCAACGTGGTGGAATAAGCTCCAAAACCTTCTTCTCAAAAGAGGAGAAGAGGCCTTAGCCCAGCACTGGGACATTCACAGGCTGTTACTTTACTTTTTATTGTTCATACCTTAAAACTGATTTAAATGTTTGTCCGTAATGTAATATTGAAACTACACTTGTGTAATGAGATTTACATTAATTTTCTAATAAATGATAAATCTTTGAACATATTGTTATCCTATTTATTGTTTAATTTCAAAATAAAAACGATTGCGGTGAAGTTTCTTACATAATGTCAAGGACCGTTGGTAGTGTTTCTAATTATACGACCACCACTGTATATAAAGATACACGAATATTTGACTGCATATTAAAACTGCATATTAATAATTTTCATCAACTTTGTTTGTCATAGGTCAAATTGTAGGTGTATGGAATTGAATTTAGTACCTACTAACCCCTTACTCTGGTGTTAATTTTATGCAACAAATAGGTTATTGGTCAATCATTTAATGTAAATATTACACTTATTAACTGATGAACCCTGTTTTCTCTACTTTAGATACTATTTAGTTCTCACTCAAGACTTATTTATATATATTTTGTAAGTGGTAAAACTGATACCACTTGCCCAAGTATTGAACTTTATAGGATGTGACTAGACAATGTTTCAAATCAATTACTATCCCCAAAAGGTAGTAGATGTTTCGCTGTGCTGACGTCACAAATACAATTTCGCCTTTTTCGTGAAACGCCGATATCAGACCCAACAGTCTTAGTCTCTGCAATGGACATCTTATAACAATTCAAAACTTTTTGATAAATTATTAAGTCAAACGATCAGAAATTTCTTTTATCATGGAAATATAAACAAAAACGAACGCTGGGAAAGATCTTCCTGACGCTATATACTAAGAAATAAAAAAAAGTCGGTGTGAAACAATTACAATGTTCGAAAATGTTAATATAAAATAAAATGAAACAATAGTAATAAAATTGAAATTAATATAATATATATTTTAATAAGTTCTGAAATGTATTTTTTTTTTACAGCTGACACGCACGTCGCACGCATTGTCGTGACGGTTGAAGTACTTATCTCGACCTTTCATTCGCTAAGTAAGTACACCAGAAGACAAGTGCCGAACTATGTTTAAAAAAAAAAAAAACATTACAAAAACAAATAATTATACAATTAAATGAGTTTCTAATAAGGTTTTATAACATTAATGTCTGTGGGTGAATTATTTAATAAAAGATCCAACGCCGAGGAAATCGTAAAAATGCTTAAAAGGAATGGCAAATGAAATCGAATACTTCAAATGTTAAGGAATTTGTTCGCATTGAGTTTGGAAATAGAGTAGCCTTCATTTCCTATGATAATTATATATCAATAAATTAGTAATTTATGTAAGTTTTTGAATAATTATTTGGTGATAGGACCTCGTGTAAGTTCATCCGGGCAGGTACCACGTATTTATCACTTATGCAATCGAAGAACAGCATTACTTTGGAGTGTTGTGTTCCAGTTTGACGAGTTAGTTAACCATTGTAAATCAGAGGGACATAACTTCTTAGATTCTAAGGTTGGTGATTTAAGATTAGATATACATTTTTTGCAGCGCCTATGTCTATTGTTGATGATGATTACTTACCATTAGATGGCTTACGTACCTGTCGACCCCTCTATTTAAAAAGAAAAGCCAACTATTTCAATGGAACCGCTCCGTTACATTAAACCATACAAATACATATTTGTACATTAATAATAACTAAAACAAATTAACATTAATGTTAATTGTAATATCGTCGTCATTGCAAATTACTACTATCTCCCTTTATTAATAAAATTCCGGCGTATGTTCATAATTCTTCAGAGCCCAAACAGCTTGACCGGTTTACAATAAAAAAATTTAGTATCGAGTCCACTGGATGGTTTTCATTTATAGTTGGATCCCATCGATGGTGCTACTGCCGAGATTCGTATTTTTTTAAATTCCTCTCATAAAATACATATTGTATTCACATATTAAGGAGAATACTTACTGTCTATTAGAACACTAACGAAATATTTATAATAAACGGAGGTAAAACACAAGTAGAAAGTATCTCATCTATCAAATGTATTCTGGAATAACTTTAGCGCTACAATATATTCTATTGAAACTTCTTCACAACGAAAGAAATATTACCACTGTGAAATATATTTATATAGTAATTAATTAAAATAATCAGGTACCTAAAATCAAGTACTGATGCTCCATGATCAGCAAATAGTACAACCGGAGGTGTGTATCGTTCGTTAGCACCACAGAGCCTCGTCGGTGCCGCTCTACCTGAATCTGTCACTGCCCCAGCGTCGCCCAGCTGCAGCCATCCGCCTACGCAGCTAGATAAATACATGACTCGGTTAATATCATAACATCAAATAAGTATTCTTGACTGAGTTTTCGTAATGGCGGACATATCAGGATCGGACCCGTTCGGAAAGGGATCAGGTTCAGACTAACGCCTTCATGTGTATTCCAAAGCGCAGGAGTATCAACTAGCAACTCTACTTCTTCCTTATCAAGTTAAAGTTAAAAATCCAATAATAGTATAACATATAACATTTGTTTGATCCTTAATAATCAAGAAATACCTATAATTATATATACATACATATATATATATATATAAAGAATTGATTTGTAAAAGATCAGGTATATAATTTTCTTGCAGTTCGTCGTTACAGAATCCATATTCCGAAATCATTAATTCGGAAGCTTTACTATCCTCTCGCTTAATTAACACGATGGACTTTTAAAGTGAGCTTATAAGTGTTTCTAAGAGGCTACTTGAATAAAGCATATTTTAATTTTGTCTGGCTTTGGCCATGACCTCTCCGGCTTTTGTCAAACATCGCATTTTGAACCATACTTGATGCTGAGCTTTAAATCTTCAGGGCTTCACTTGAACTTTGTAAAAATATGTCAGAATAATTAATTATTATTGCTTAATTTACTAGTATATACTGATATACGACTAGTAGGTTGGGAAAATTCGTTTCAAAGTAACAAAACAATTGAATGACTTCTAAGAAAATATTATGCATGCTATTGTCAACGTCACAGCTCTTAGGTTAGAGCTTTATAACCTCTAACAAAGCAATTGCTTGAATAAGTCGCAGCTATATTAAAGTGGCATTGTGGCATCATGACGTTACTTTGTAATAAACATTTGTATGGTTTCCCTTTCAGTTTGTATGACGACAATTTTCTGAAATGTATTACATTTTTATGAATAATTGTTAAATGTACATTCGATATATTTTTAATAGACTGACTTATTGGTATAGTGGCCAAAGGGCAAGCGCAGATTAGGCTATGCTCCCGGATCCAGCCAGCTATTGGGGTCTTTTTATCCCGAAATTCTTTATAGCAGCCCGTAGTCAGTGTTTACACATCCTTGTCTTGGAAAGCATTTAAAGTCGTTGGTCATGCGTCAGTCTCATCAGATTATGATACTAAGAGAATAAAAAGCAATTAAAATATGCAAAAGAACGAGTGGTGGGGGTCTGTGCTATCCACCACACTCTTTCTTTTGCATATCAATAATATGCTCTCTCTCGGGAACATACATTGCTATGCAGATGACAGTACAGTGCACGGAGGATACCACGGACGCGCAGTAACTTGGCGGGCGGAAACTGAGGAGAGACGGAGGGATCTTGTTGTTGAACTCAATAGGACGTTAGGACTCATTGCCAAATGGGGCTCTGATAATCTTGTCGAGTTTAACGCCAAGAAAACGCAGGTATGCGCTCTCACGGCGAAAAAGTCACCATTTTTCCCTCCTCTCTCCCTCTGTGGCACTACGCTGGAGATACAAAGCAAAGTCGCCATACTGGGAATTGATGGGATTGTGTGATGATCACATCGAGGCTGTTATAAAAACAGCCTCACGGTAACTTGGGAGTCCTGAACAAGGTGCGGCGTTTGTTCACGCCACAACAACTGCTCCTGTTGTATAAAATACAGGTGCGGTCTTGCATCGAATATTGCTCGCACCTCTGGGATGGCTCCGCTAAGTACTTACTGGAGGCTTTGGATCGGTTGCAGCGACGTGTGGTTCGCATTATTGGCGACGTAAAGCTCACCAACACCCTCGAGCCTTTACAATTGCGTCGAGAGATAGCGGCAATGAGCGCTTTCTATCAACTGTATCATGCTCAGAGGAATTATTCTCCCTCATTCCTACTTCCCCATTCCTTCACAAGTCTACGCGTGCTGGCTCTCGATGTCACCGCCTAACTGTGACATCAATTCCATTGCGCACGAAGAAATTTGGCAACTCTTTTCTTTGTCGCACCTCCAAAACATGGAATTCTTTACCAGCACACGTGTTCCCATCCTCTCATGACCTGGGTTCCTTCAAACGAGGCGTGAAGAGCCATCTTGTGGGCCGGCAAGGCGGGGGCGGCTAGTGCAAATCATTCTTCCTGATTACTATCAGGTGGAGTAGAGTCAATTGCCCACCCGAGTAAAAGAAAAAAGAAAACAAGGCAGCAGATTTGTGTTGTATTTTTTGAAAGTGGTTGTTGTTTGTCTAACACTACACGCAATCCTTGCCGCTTAACCCAATTTAGAAATTACTGATATCCAACGTGTTTTGCGTACAAATAAATAAATAAAGAACTCGCAGATAGCAAGACGGATATTGAATTGACGGACTTTTAAAAGCAAACCTCAACGAAATGTATATATTTATAATATATTTAAATACTACTATTATTGCTCAATGCTAGACTAATTTTACTCTATTTTCAATATATGTGATAAGCTTGTTAATTACAAAGAGAGGACCTATATACAATTAAATGAAATTTATTTTTTATTCCTTTAAATGAAATCACCATGTATATCACCATATTGAAACAAACTGTCGAAAACTTTAATATAAAATGCTATATTTTTCACATACTTTCAAAATATATTCTGAAGGTGGAAAAACAAAGTCAATACTTTTAATTAAAGTGAGAAGGGAGAACCGGAATTGCAGCATATTTTTAAATGCAAAGCTATACTATTTTTCTATAGCAGCTTTTTGTCGACAAATCGCATTTTTCTCATATGTATTCACGAAGTAACGAATTACTGCTTTGGGTCAAGGCTTGCTATTTAAGCGATAAAAATATTATTATAGATTTTTTTTAACAATTAACGATTTAAAGCAGATTAAATTAATATATTCTCTTTTTACCTTGAACCATTAAATCTTCCAACCGACACTAGTCGATAGAGTTGTATCTCCACTCTCTGGCCGGCGTCAGGTTGCAGGATGTATGAGCACGCACTGGGACCCTCAATTGATGGAGATTTAATTTGGCCGAACGTTTTCCCTGACTTAGTCTTGAGCACCCGCGAATCAATCGTAATGTTGCACACTGTATAAAAAAACACACGAAATTAGGTAAAATCAGGTATTAATACGCATCGAGTATTGGGTATAATTATTGTCATTTCATACACGCTTCTTTTCTACATTATATATAAAAGCGAAATATCCGCCCGATTTACTTTTAATTTGTCACATTTACTTCTTTCACGATGTAGACGCTCACTAAGAACGGATTTTACGTAAATCCTATCCAAAATACATTTTACTTCTCAACTACCCATGCGAAACCGGGGCGGGATTACTTACTATTAGAACAATATTGTTCCAGCCCGCATTGCGCGCATCGACCAGGCGCAATATCGCCGCACGGACAAGCACCGTCACGCACGCAGCACGCACAATCTTCGCCCTCCCCTCCGGGACATGCGCAGCCTGATGACGACTGCGTCCATAGATCGACTTGACCTATTCACAATAGTTAAATAAATTGTTGAAGGTAAATAAATTGTTATTGAACGAAAAAACAAAAAACAAATAAAACGTGAAAAAACAGTCACGTGTTACGTGACTGTTTTATCGGTCATTGGATACATTTTGGTGTAATTCATTACGGTTATAGTTCATACCATGGCAAAACTTCACTAAACTTTCCCTCTCAGTAAATGAAATGTCAACGGTTACAGCAAAACTTTGGGAAAGCAGTTACTTTTATGTCCAATGTCTCCAATCACATGTCAAGTACAAACGCACTATAATTGGTTTTCTATAATATAAAAAAAAAACTTACTACTCCCGTCGAGGAAAATTGGCGTCCAAGCTATTTGTGCAGAGACAGCGGCGCACGCGGCTATTATCAGTACCGCTACGGCCTGCCGCATGGTGCGCGCGGACAGTCACCGCGCTCGCGCTGTCCTACCGCGTCGCTTTCTCATTTGCCCCTACACCCTTTTCTCCCTCCACTTACGGACCACCAACGAAAACAGTAACATACGACCATGCCCCGATTTGCATGATTGTACAATCACTGAAAAGTAGTTTTTATTTCACTGAGTTTCTAGTTTATCGGGGTTTTATTGCGAATCCCCTTGATCCTCTGTTTTCCCGGTAATTCCGTTTCGCATTCCGACCAGAGGATTTTCTGTAACAAAATTCTTATTGTTTTCTAAAATGTTTTTCCATTTTATTAAAATTAGGTGTATCTTGTTATAATTGTATGTAATTGACGATATTTGTTTCATAAGGTTAGAAAAACAATAATAATATAAATATAACATTTTTATACTGTTTTTTTAATTTGTTTATTGTAATAGTATTTATTGTTTTAATTGTTAGCATGTTTATACCTGATTTAATCATAGCTATAACAACTTAGACGACAACAAAGTTGCCCTTTCGTTTCCATCAAATAATAGGGCTACCCTTGCCCAGACCTTGGGTGATGTGGGTGGTGATCCAACTATGGGTTTTACCAATGGCTTACCTCAGCCAAAAATCATTGGAAAAAGGAATTAAACAAGATTAAATGCTATCCCTTTATAATGCACACTTCTACAATAATATATTAATTAGCATAGAATAATAACGCTTAGAAGGATAGTGTCATATAAAGTTTCGCTCAAAATTGAAGTATGTTTAGTATTAATGAGTGCGTAAGTGTCACATAATTACATTCACTGACACGCACACATACGACCGAATTATGTTGCAAGTTGCAAGAATACACATTTCCCCCATAAAACGAGGAAATTGATATTGTTTGAACTTGAATTATGAAATATATTTGTTTGCATTTAATTAATTTGGATTATTACGTAGGTTGTAACAATTTGTCAGACAATAATGTTGGACATTATCATTTTTTCATTAAAATTAATCAAAGAACGCTGAAAGGTTTTCTGACATTAAATTGTGATAAATAGTTGATTTGTATGGAATAGGGACGGGATATGTAAGAAGAAGCAATCAGATTCGAAAGAAAGCTAAAAACGATTACAATTAATGAATAAGTATTATAATTATATATATAGTATTGCACTATATATTATTTGTTTAATTTTAGCTTTTATTATTATAATGATCTCTTTTTTTAAATTTATTTAGTAATATTATTTAGTATTGCTTTTATTCTATGTATAAACATAAAGAAAAAAATATATAATTATTTAAACAGTATTAATGTTTTTAAATGTAATTTAAAAAAGTTAAAATAATAATTTTAAATAATTATTATATTTTTATTATTTAAAATATTAAGCAATCGTGGTAAATATATTTTCCATAGCTGACAACATTTTTATTGTAATGACCTCCTTTGTTTACAAATTATTTTTATGTTTTGATGAACGTATTTACCTAAAATTATAAGTTGCCAAATAGTACTTACGTGTGAAATGTATTTTTCTTTTCCCTATTTTTTTTTATGAGTAGCGTTGTGACACGCGTTTACTACAGAGTAAGTATTTTTTTAATAAATTGCGCGAGATGTTTACTATGGCATTTTATCGTGACGGCTGAGGTGACGTCAAATTTATTGAGCCTTTGGGTGAAATTGAATGACTTCAATTCGCTTGGGCCTACACTCCTAAGCGTAATTATTCTATGTTAATTAGTATTTTATACCATATTTGTATTTATCCATCTAACATCTCGAACGCCACACATCGCAGTGCGCGGGAAAATAGAATATATATTGGAATTGGTGCGAAGTGAAGACGGTGTGTGCGCTTAGCAAGTTCATATATAATATGTATTATTAAATTTTTAATATCGATCTTACACTTTGAGTTATAGCACGATTAAAGGGTAAAAAATATTTTGGCATATAATTGGCATGACGTCTAATCGATTTTTTTTTTGAACAAGACAATCTCGAGTCTGTGGTGGAGTCGATCCTATTTATAGAGAGTAGTTTATGAAATCGTAGATGCGGATCTTGATCCGGTAGGCGAAGCATGCACTTCACACTCTTGATAATTATTTATCAATTATCAACAATACGATTATAAGATATAAGTTAAACGTACAATTTTACGTTAATTTCATGACAATATTGATTTCTGACTCGAGTGGTATTGCCATAATCGAGGACCAAATATCAATCGAGGACAAAACTCAAAAATACGACACCATTTCCGTCCTTATACCCGGACACTATAAGGAACCCTTTTCCGTATTCGAACAAGCGCAAGCGGTGTAAAGGACATTGTCTATTATTGGCCTTACGTTAACAAGATGCTCAGGGGAAAATGAATTGCCGTAAATAAACAATGGAAATAATCTATTTATCCATTGTTTATTTACGGCAGCACAATTAAAAATGGCAATTTCAATGTTTCAAGAAATTATACTTACATATTTTTCTTGATTCTTCCATTCTCTTTATTTTTTGTGAATTAGCTTACGGATCTTTTAATATATATTGGAAAATAAACACGGATTTCCTATCTTTGGAAGTGTGCAGTCAGCAACTTACCAGTTTTTACTTAAGATGTTCTTTTAGACATCAATCAATGGTCCAAACTTTGTTCTCGAAGGAAGAGAAAGGCCCCTTTTTTTTATCGCTGGGAAAACTTCGCGTTTCCCCCCACGGGAACAGTAGGGGGGTATGTGGGGCTCGCCATATGTCCAGGGCACCGAGTGTCATCGGAATACCCACTAAAAACCCAGCGGTACCCTTCCCGTCTTAACGGGAGCGCCACGGGATCGCTTGCGCATGCTACCGTGACGCTCTGACAAGAGAAAGACCTCCTGCCTTAGCCCAGGAGTGAAGTATTAATACGTTGTTATTTCACTTTTCGATTATACAATACTTTAGAGTAAAATCAGTGAAGGTATGTCAAAAAAAAAAAAATGACATTTTAAATATAATTTGACAACCGTCTAGACTCCTTTACCTTCCGCTTACAACCTCGTTTCTGATCAAAAAGAGATTATCATCGTTACACGATTTATAAATTCTGTTTACTTTACTAACGAAACAAATTTAAAAATAACGCTTAGAGTTATTAGTCCATGTTCTAGAACAATGCAATGATTCGACAGCGTTTCATATTGACTATTATTTATAACACTAATAAGACAAAAGGGGACATGGTAGTGAGTTGTCACGTTAGCATATTATATTATTTTTTGTATTTTATATTGTATGGCATATACAGGGTGGCCAAAAAGTCGTGGATCAAACGCAAATAGGGGTTAGGTGGGGTCATCAGCTGCGAAAAGTTGTTCTACGGGAGGTCCTTAAGGTCAACCTCTGCAGAGTTATAATTTATTTTGTGTTTTTATGTGAAAAATGACCTTTTTTAACTAGTTCTTATGAAAATTCGAAAAAATCTACATCCTGTATCTTTTTTATAATTTTCACTAGATTGGTACTGATGAGTCCTTGCGTTAGACATGCTATTTATGGTTGTTTATTGGGTTAGTTGAAGATAATATTAAGTTTTACGATTAATTTTTTCTCAAATCATAACTTTTTATTTTACTTCGGACCCCACTGTGAAAAAAAAATACTCTACCGAAAAGTGACCCTGTATTATAAGTTTTGGCGCATTTAATAGGGATTCTGAAAAGGTATTACACATGGCCATGGGTGGCTCTAATATATTTTTAAGAGGAAAAAACCAAACAACTATTGTGAAATAATTGTTTTATCAAAGCAAAACATCTATACATATAATAAATCTGTAACTGGTCGATGTCTGTACATGGAAGATAAATGAGTAAAACTTTTATCGGGGGTCTTTATAAACACAATAGAACCCAAAACAATGATTAATAAATTTTTTGTCTGTTTGTCTGTTTGTCTGTTTGTCTGTTTGTCTGTGCGTTTGTGCACGCTAATCTTAAAAACGGCTTAACGGATTTGAGTGCGGTTTTCACTAATGTATTGTGGCTAACTTCACTTAACATTTAGTGTTTGTTTCATTTCAATCGGTTCATAAATAATAAAGTTATGTCAATTTAAAGATACACGTAGAACATTTATTAAAAAATGGTTATGGTCAAACTGAAAAGACATTAAATATTACATGTAATTTACACTTTTGCTTATGATTTATCCTATATTTTGTCCTATAATTTTTAATCTCTTTATTAATTTATTATAAGTTTAGTATCCCTACTAAAAATCAATAAATTATTATCTGTAGGAAAAGTACGCGCACCTGTAAGTTGTCAAAATCAAAAAGTTTTGTTAACAATTTCGTGTTTTCAGTAGCTTCGTGTGTTGTTTTTGCATAAAAACTAATATTGCATATATATTGTGTGTATCTTTATGATCTCATCTTATATCTTTCATAACAGTACGCTTTAAGACTGCGTGTGAGCAAGTCAGTTAACTCAGTGACAATAATTAATACGTAATTAGTATATAGGTGTATAAACAAAGCCTAAAAAACAACTATAACAATAATACATGGTTTTAGAAGTGCTTGCTTTAAACATAAACGGTATATCACTTCTCAAAACTTTAAATAGGTATAATTTTTTCGTAAATTCGTGTTTCTAAACAACGAAATAAATAACAATTTAACGCGGAAAAAATGGCAACCATATTTTGAACTATATTTATTAGCCTCTGGATATATATAAGGAGTATTAGCCACTGGTTATGTATAAGAAGTGTAAATAGAGAAAAATAGCAATTTTGTTCAACATTAAAATAACAGAAATTACTTTAGAAGACCTCATTAATAAATGTAACAAGTATTTCGAACCGAGGAAAAATTTAACTATGGCCTGACATGTATTTTTTATGAGAAAACAAAGCAAACACGAAAATATAACCAACTTTATTACGAGTCTAAAAAATTACAGTTTAAAATGCGATTTCGTTGAATTAATAGTCATTGGTCAGTGATAAATTTACAGCGAATATGTGTTAGAGTAGCTCGCCAAACATCAAAGATTATTACAACGGTCTGATCTGTCACTAAAGAAAGCTATAGAGATAGCTAAAATAGTAGTGATCGAACAACAAAATACGGAGCACATAAATAAAAGCACTGAGACGTCGTCATCACCGTCATCATCTAATGAATATCAAGTGATGAAGGGGGAGTAAAAGGGTTAAACAACACACAGTACAGAATAGAGAAGATGTGCATATTCCTATGAAGTCAGACGGGCAACTAATTAAGAAGAGAACAAAATTGTGAAACGTGGTTATATTTGCCTCATCCCAATATAAACCGAATAAAAGTATTTTGTAATCTCTCAGCTTAATTCAATTGGTCTTTGGCTACATCAAGCTTGCGACAGCATAATCATGAATAGGAAGAAGTAGTTAAGTGTACTCAGATATTGATATTATATATTTAAAAAAAATCCACTGCAAAAATAACATAAATAAGTTAAAAATAATAATGTATTAAATGTATTAATTTATATAAAATGAATGTACCAACCCATCTTAATATTCAATATTTAAGTTTGTTATAAATTTTGTAATGTAGTCATATTCTTGCTTGCCTTTTAATTGTATTTGGTTAAAAAATATATAAATAATATATATACATATATCATTTATTTATTGCATTTTATTGGCCTTACTCAATGTAATAATGCTTAAGCTATGTGATTTCATTTATATTTTATTTTTGTTAAATTTGTGTTTTCATTAAGTAATTAAGTATATTTGATTATAAAAAAATATATATCTTACTACACCTTTACTGATTATGATGGTTTAGCTGTTTGATTTTATATATGTTTTGATTATTTTAATGATTGTATAATTATTGTTGGTGGAAACTTAGCTAATGTATGTATATATTTATATATATATATATATATGCTTTAAGTGTCATCTCATTTTTAACACTTAACCTACCAGAGCGGTCAAATAACTGCTTTTGAAACTTTAATTAAAATTGTTATATAGCTGCTTTTGTTTGTATATTATATATTTTTTCTACATAAAATGGCCGCTTAAGCGGCTTATTCAGATGTGTGTCAAGTTCAATGGAAAACATTTGTTTTAATTCCCTTTTTTTGTTTAATTAAATTAGTAGCCTTGGTCTGATTTTATTTAGTCTCTGACAGAAGAAACTTTTCCTTTTACTTTATACTTTATATTGTACACATAAAATAACATAAATCTATAACAAAAACGAATTAATTAATAAATTATCCATACATATAAATAAAATTGAAGTTTCTGTCTGTTATTTCAAAATAACTGCCTGTTTTAAAGGTTATATGGCTATTTACGATTTACCAAAACCAAAGCAATCATTTTTTTAATTTTTTTACTGTCTGCATGTCTGTATCTTTTAATCGTCTAAAAATTGAAAAAACTGAATTATTATAAGAACTATTTCAAGATTCCGTTTAGCCTTTATTTCATCAAAATTAGTTGAGTCTATCAAAAGTTATAAAAATACGTATTTTTGTTGATATCTATTCACATAATATTATTACTCTTCCTAACTGATTCATTAACGCAGAGCCTAAACTGCGGGGGTTAGAAACTTGAAATTTTGGCAGTTGATACATTTTATAACACCCACTAAGATAGAATTTTTGGAAATTCTACCCCTAAAGAGTTGAACGATTGTTTAGAAACCAGTCATTTTTAAAGTTAGAAGCATGAAATTTAATGAACAAGCTTAAAAATAAATAAAAATGTATTTCAGCGTTTTTGAAAATCTAAATCTGAGAGGGTAAAAAAGGGGTTGAAAGTTTGTATGGGGATTCCGTCACTTTTGGTGTAAGAAGAATGATATTTAGTATTAAAGCTATGCATACGTATTTCGTCGTTTTTAGAAATTTAACTCCAAACGGGAGAAACGGGGTAAAAGCATTAGTATAAAAATTAAAAAAAATAGAAATATACTATTTGAGTTTTTTGATTGAATTAATAAACATGAATTTCAAAGTTTTTAGAAACTTTTATTTTTGTTTGGAAGAGTTGGGTGCAAATAATGAAATTCAAAATACGCAATATCTTATATCAATATCTCTTAGGGAGAAATATACGAACTTCACTATGTTGGTGATGTTTGGATAAAAAAAACATATTCCATTATTGCCATATGTACCACTTAATCCATTCAGTAGTTTATGCGTGAAAGAGTAACAAACGTCCATACATCCATACAAACTTTCGAGTTTATTATATTAGTAAGAAGTAGGATTATTATATGCCCTATACTGAACACACATACACTTTACTGGATGGGCGAATAAATCGATTGGTAAATGTTTATATCTTATTGATTAAAAAATGATAAAATCCTTATTTTACCCGTACGAAGTCGGGACGGGCAGCTAATTACTCGCTGATAACGTATCTTTCTGTAGGTAAAAAAGGTTTTTAAAAACAGTACAGCAGTTTTTTAGTTTATTCGCTACAAACAAACATACAAAAAATCTATTTTTACTTATTTATAATATTAGTATAGATAAAGACCACGCGCGAGCGAAGCTGCGGGCAACAGCTAGTTTTACAATAAATGTTCAAAATTTCTGCCTCTGACAATAATACATAATCTGCATCACATATTCTTTGAACTCAAAACTACCCCCTATTTGCGTTTGATCCACGACTTTTTGACCATATACAGGATAAGTAAAGTGATTTACTAGTGTATTTTTACAATAATTGAGATACTATTAAAATTAAATCGTATAAGACGGGCAAATATAATTATAAAAAATTACCAATTGAATGACGGATGATATAAAAAGAAGGAATTTAAATAAAAAATAAATTAAAATAAATGTAATTAATTTAATGTACCGTAACGACATCAGCCACCAATCACAATACAATCAACAACAATAGTAATAGGCGCAGGGGCTGCTCGGCGAAGAAGCAACATTTGGTCGAACACAGTCTCCACACTGGAGGCAAGAATGACAGCCATCCATAAATGATTCGTTTTTCTTTTTCTCGAAGTGGTAGCAACAATTACCCTGACAATGTACATAGAAATAGTTAACCTAGTCATTGATAAAGATCTTAATTTTTTATTATATTTTATATATTTATTAATTTAATTATCATTGGACTTGTCTGTGGTGTAGTCGATCCTATTTATAGAGAGTATTTTATGAAATCGTTGTAAGAAACTATGTATGCATAGAATAATAACGCATAGAAGAATAGTGTCATATATAGTTTCGCTCAAAATTGAAGTAACTTTAGAATCAATGTGTGCGGAAGTGTCACGTAATTACATTCATCGACACGCACACATACGACACATTTTTTTTTTTTTTAATAATATAGATTTGTTGACGTGCATGTGGGCCACCTGATGGTAAGTGGTCACCAACGCCCATAGACAGTGGTTTGTAAATTTCTTAAAAAAAAACAACATCACCACTGCGCCACCAACCTTGGGAACTAAGATGTTATGTCCCTTGTGCCTGTAATAACACTGACTCACTTACCCTTCAAACCGGAACACAACAACACAAAGTACTGCTGTTTTGCGGTAGAATATCTGATGAGTGGGTGGTACCTACCCAGACGAGCTTGCACAAAGCCACCACCGAGTAAATATACTGTTACTACATAAAGCGAGGAAATTGATACTGTTTGTTTGTAAAAGTATTATAATTATATATTGCAATATTATTTAATTTTAGCTTTTATTATTCATTAATTGACTAGTACAAATGACGTCCAACTTTTTTTATCGAATCGGCACACTCATAATACAGTTCTTAAGACACCCGGTTTTATTCAAAGTAAATAAACGACTTATTTGCATAAGATGCAAAGTTTTCCGACTCGAATCACGTAAATTAATTAACTTTGTAATTAAAAATCTGAAGACGAAATTTCTATCTCGCTGTTTTTCCAGTTACTGCGCTTTCCGTTAATTGTCGAAGTGAAAAGTTAAATCTCTTTTTCTGATTTGCATATGTTAGGTATACAAGTTATAGCTTATTTTTTTCCATCATTATTTGCAAGCAAACGAGAAGACGTGTAACGTGATATTAAGCGATTACTACCGCACTTGGACATTTGCAGAATCAGGGGAACTGTCGATGCATTACCAGCCCTTGAGGTTTGTGTATCCGCGCCCGTTGTATAGTCCCCTGTTGTTATTTTGGGAAAACAAAGTAGGTGAAAGTTTTTCCATATATTCCATGGTTTTATGTATGTAACATACAAGATCCAGATGTTAGAGATAATACATACTCTGTATTTGAATAAATAATCAAAAGCACATAACGTTAAACGAGAACATAAAACGCCTCTCATATTATAAGGGTATTACATTTGAAACGTCGTTAGCTCTAACATTATATCAGCCAGAAAATAAGGGAAAATCACGAAGGGTCGGGTTTGGCATCAGTCGAAAATAAATCCATTTGAACGTCGCGTTCAGCGAATAAACATAGCGGTCTGACAAGCGAAACGATCGATGACACTACGCAAGTCTAAGTGATGATGTCTCATCTTAGGCTTGCAAATACTACATCCAAAATCTATAATGAAAATTTGAATAAGCTTCGTTCAAAATGTACATGAGATTTTTCATTGAATTTATAATCGAATTCAATCATAAGCCTTAAGCTGGCTGAGTGAATGAAAGCCATTTGGTGCTATAAAATATATTTGCTTTATCAATGAAGAGAAATAAATTAAGAAAAAAACCAATGAGTTATTTAATTCTCAAGGATATTAAAATGAAATCGATATTAGTGTATTTTAAGTCTGAAGTGATTTTGTAATAAAATTGAAATTCTTTCCGATGATAGAGGCGGCGTTTATTCGGCTTTTTGCTCTAGCTTCGTCAAAGGATATTGCGTGGGAATCAATTCAGTTGCCGGGGTAATATACCTTTCTCTGAATATTAATCTTTCATAAAATGCCATCATTATAATACTTGAATAAGATCAATATTTATGCAAGAATTATTCTTGCATAAATCATGAGTATTATTCGCTTTGTGATAAAGGAGTCGAACACCTTATTCTAATATTTATGGAAACTAACTGTAAGATACCCGTTCATCTTGTGAGACGTAACGATGTATTTGTTGTTCACAGTCGGCACTATAACAGGACTCTACGAATGGCTTTCGTCGAGGTCGCGCACCGATAGCAACTTCACATGCACGGCGCATCAGAACTGTTGGTTGATTTACCTGTAACAATGAAAAAATTTAACTGTATTACCGGAATAGTGAAAATTATAAATAGTTTTTAATTTATTAATTTTGTTATCATTTTATAAAGAGCAGCAGCTGATTGTTTTAATATTATTTTAATGAGTATGCTGTGTACACATGTTAAGGAATATAATCTAGTTTCAAATTGCTTAAGTTAGTAATTTTAATGTATGTTCTGATTGTGTTGTTTGTATGTCTAGATAAATAAATATTTTATGTAGATTGACTTATAGTTTCAGTATTGATATTAGCAGTATAATGTCAAGTATATTCTTTTAAAGCAAAATTATACAAAAGTTATTTATTATTTATAAAAAAATACAAGTGTCATCGCTTTTCTGACATGTGGTGTATAAATTATAATTGATATACAATGGCTATGTATCATAAATCAAAAGGGAAGTTCGCTATGGCACATATTATTATACTATACTATAGTACAGACATTCCAGCAATGTGTTATACAGCCCGTTTTATTCAGCATTAGGTATTAAGCTTTTTTTTTTCGGTTCGATAGCCGGAAAGAACTGAAGACACGGGGGGCCTAATCCAAGTGCCCATCAGTTGGCTGATGATTATTATTATTATTATTATATTGACTGCCTCGTTGGTCTAGTGGCTAGATATAAGGCCGCAGACCCGGTGGTCCTGGGTTCAATTCCCAGGTCGGGCCAATAAATAGTTATTGGGTTTTTCTGTCAGAAAATTCTCAGTTCGGCCGCCCGGAGTCTGGAAGTTGGAAGTGTGTACACTCCCGTGCCTCGGAAAGCACGTTAAGCAGTTGGTCCTGCGCCTGAACTCTTTCCGGTCGTGTCGGATTGCCGACCCATCGGATAATATCTCCTGCGCAGTTGGCTAATCTCTCTTGAGATTGGCCGCCGTGGCCGAAATCGGTCTGGAGGACCTTATATCTTATTATTATTATTATTACTATCTTATATAGTGGTTATTATACCGTTTACAACAATAAAACAAATACATAGACTTATGAAGAAATCAATCTAATGATTTCGCGTAAATATTAATTTCTGCATGAAGTGCCAACATTTATTGGAACGGATGAATGATACGTGAACGATTATTCTATGCGTGAACGAATATAAAAAGAAAAACAAGCATTAATTATAACGCTTCTGGGCCGTCAACGTACAATAGGTAGGTAGATGTATGGCGATTGATAACAAAAAAAAACGTTAGCAGACGTTAGTGAGCAACCTCTAGACTAAATATATCCACGCATTTTAAATTTTCCTTCAAAACAAGTTTTACACATTAAATTCTAATTTTGAATAAATATATGTAATCCAAAAAACCGTAAACATTGAGAATCGTCAATCATGTATAAAATTAAATTTAAAAGGAGTAAATGAGTTTCCAATTTCACCTGAAATTTTCATTTTGTTTCAATATTAATCAATCATCTAGTATATCCTCTAAGGAGACAGCAATCGGCTTTTTCTTTAACAAGCAGGATTCCAATGTGCAACCATATCGTGGCACTTTCACCGGATCTTTCACTTTTATAGGCATTGGCTTAACTTCGCATTCAATAGACACATCACGAGGACATCGCGTCAGAAAGTTAGTAGTACCCAATAGCTTCGAATGCTCCTGATCCTGCATTCCGTTTCGCTTGAATGCAGAGACTGGTAATTTGTTGACCTGCAATATACAGTCAGCCTTAGTTTTTTTTTTTCATTGATCTATTATGAGTAATTTACAAGCGTCTATCGATTATACTAGATGATTCATTTAATATTGATTAGGTGGCACTTGACAGGATAGTGTGCTAATCTAATATAAAAGACAACCCTTTCATAAATTCATTAGTCACTGCCATGAGATGTCCTTTATAGACAAAATTGATTAATTAACGCACCAAAATGGGTCATCGCTTCTTAGATACAGTAGTAGAGAGTTTCTTCAGTGGTTTGACGGGTATAGCAAATGGATAGTAGCTCCATGTCGCTGATTCCCAAGATTTACGAATGTAGGATATTCCTCCGCTCTCTTTAAAATCCTGATCTTGGATTCCATTTCTTTTAAATGCACTTGAAGGCATCGGGTTTACCTGTTGGCGGTATTTTCTGTGGTTACGTCTCATCATATATTAAGCCCGTTTATCTTTTTTTCTTTTTAACGGGCAGCATTTCCTGTGTGATTTTCGGATACAATCTTCGAATGGGTTCAACGACAGTGTAAGCACAACACTCCTTCATATCGTCACCGGCGCACAAGTAACGAGTTGCGCCTCTGTAGCCGTAGATTTTATCCTGTAAGCCGTTTCTACGGTAGGCCGAGACCGGAAGTCTACCGTGACGAGTTGGAACATACCGTTCCTGAAACCAACAACTAAATAAATAACATCACTAAATTTGTTGTTGGTTTCAGAAAACACAGGTCAATTATAATCATTTATGTAACAGAAATACATTATTACATTGTAATGTGTCGTTTGAAAATAATATAGTAACTTACGATTCGGCCATCTTCGTACCGGTAACAAGGGATGACGTATTTTGTCTTTATTGATTTGGAGGAATTGTTACATGTACATTGCTCTTCAGATGAACAACACGTGTGTCGTCTTGGAGGTAGGGGTGAACGAGGTTGCTTTGAACATTCGCTCCAACAATTATCGTGACTGGCGTTTGACTTTTTGTAAGATTTTGTTGCCGGTTTTTCACAATAAATAATTTCTGGTTTCCGACACCGTGGTAAGGATGCACAGCACATAGGTCTTTCATAGCATTGTTCAGGAACACATGGAGATATGAGCATCGGCGTCACAGAATAATTTTCTAATTCATCATAAATACAAGCCATTTATAACGTTTTACAATTTTTGTTGTCTTAGTAATTAAATTATAATTTTTTTTATGTTAAAAATATCACTGAAATTTATAGCACATAATATTGTGAAATAAAATTGAACTAGGTAATGAAAATTTAAATTGATTCTTATTGTTTATATATTTTTTAATTTACCAGCCAGTATTGTTTTTATTTTTTTCTCAAAAGTTTTACCTTATAATATTTTAATATACATAACTGTCAAAAGAATCAAACTGTACATTATCGGGTGCTTATTTATATAAGAAATAAACTTGCAGTTGGCATAGGATCGTAAAGAGCTGTTACAAAATTCCAAAGTAAAGCTCTCGGAAGCATTCGCAAACATTTGCAGGCGGCGCCTCCTTGTCGCCGCCGATTCGAAAATGCAATTTTCTCAATGCAAATCGAACGCCTCAGACAGATTTAATGCTCTTTACTTGCCGTTTCTGCTCATAATTTCCGGAGAGAATTCACGATTTCAAGATAGCCGCGTTTGTGGCAGTCGGAGGATATTTGGCGAATTATCTTATTTAACCGTCTAGACTCTAGTCGGTTTAGATAGTCGAAATTAAATTTAAATCAAACGTTTCAAACAAAATCTATACTCGATGTTAATATGACTACATTTAATATTCTTATTTTAGTTTGAACTCAATTCTCATTTTTTTCATTTCACAAAATTTTTATAAATTTTTGTTTCTACTTTCGTTTGATTTCTTCTTTTTTTTAAACAGTTGGTGACAAACGTTTTTTAAATTACACATTATTTCTACGTATTTTCCTCGTCATACATAACCATAAGTCTTTTAAGTATGGCTTAAGATAAATTTAATATGTGTTGTTAATTTCTGTTTCCTTGTTAAGCTATAAATTGTTATAAATTGTACTCACTTTTATTATTTGGTAATTATATCTTCGTTTACCTTTTACTGCAATGACTGTAACGTTTGTGTTGGCAGCATATGTACAAGGCGTAGACTGAAAAGCAGCCTAGCTGAGACTACGACCTTTTCACCAAATCACCAAATATCATATTGTTAACTCTTCTTTTTATGGTTTTGTAACTTAATTTTGTCTTTGTTTCTTTTTGGTGAATAAAGTTACTTATTATTATTATTATTATTATATCTACATAAAAACATTACAAGTATTTTATTAACGTTAAAAATTGATTTTTATTTGTTTTATACAATAGTCACTCATATCGAGTACATGTATGAATTAAAATTAAGGACAAAAAACAAAGAAAATATAGTCAGCGCCAAAAGATTTGTTAAAAAAATTAAATAAAGTGCTTAACGAAAAATCCCTAATGGCAGCTCTAGGTTATTTGTAATAACATTTATTATTCAGTTTTTGTTTCAACAATCTAGCATTACGAGTATAAACCAAAAATGTAATTAGAAAACATTTTGTTATTTTTAGGGTTCCATAGTAAGGTCCACCAGACCGATTTCGGCCACGGCGGCCAATCTCAAGAGAGATTAGCCAACTGCGCAGGAGATATTATAGTGCACAAGTGTGTGCGCAAACACAGGTGCACTCTCTTTTCCTTAGCTCTCATAATCCGATGGGACGGCAATCCGACACGACCGGAAAGAGTTCAGGCGCAGGACCAACGGCTTAACGTGCTTTCCGAGGCACGGGAGTGTACACACTTCCACCTTCCAGACTCCGGGCTGCTACTGAGAATTTTCTGACAGAAATACCCAATAACTATTTATTAGCCCGACCTGGGAATTGAACCCAGGACCACCGGATCTGCAGCCTAATATCTAGGCACTAGACCAACGAGGCAGTCATAATCCATATCCAAAGGGAAAAACGGGACCCTATTACTAAGACTCCGCTGTCTGTCCGTCCGCCTGTCCGTCTGTCACCAGGATGTATCTCATGAAAAGTGATAGTTCAACCGTATCAACAAATAAAATAAATATTTAAGAGGGGCTCCCATACAACATTCATGATTTCATTGCCGTTTTTATAGATACTCTAATGATACGGAACCCTTCGTGCGCGAGTCCGACTCACACTTAGCTGGTTTTAATTTACTATTGAGAAGATTATAATCTTTTGTGTTTCTGATCAAACACAACCCTAGAAAATATAATGTAAGTTATATATACTATTTTTGTTGAGTATATAAAATGTTTTAATAGAAAAATTAAGGTCAAAATAGGGACAAAATTTCTCTCTCACAATTATTTTACTCATAATAATGATTTAAGCCGCTTAATCTATAGAATAATTTAATGTATTTGATACCTCTTCTACTCGATCTTTGTAATATACCTGGGTTTGTAAAATTCAACAATAAATTTGCCGCTAAACATATATTTACAGGGTTATTTGTAACTAATCAACAACCTCGCAGGACTAGATTGCTAACACCATAATCAACAGTCAGACGATGTTAGCTGCCACGCAGCGACTACGGGATTATGGACAGTTCCATCACAGGATTTGGGATACTGGTCGTCCCCCGAGATACACAGTAGGTGATCAAGAAGCGATCCTGGAGTTCTTTGAGGCGAATCCCGCAGTGAGCACAAATGACGCGCCGCGGCGGTTCAATGTGTCACAATACTTCGCGTGGAGTGTCATTCACAATGAAGGCAAATATCCATTCCACCTTCATCGTGTTCAGGAACTCACTTAGCGTAAATTTTCGGTATCGACAAACAAATGCGGCGAGGTGGGCGAAGACTGGGCGAGCTGCCCCCCGCGCTTCGCCTCTGGCCCGATGGACATGTACTCGCGCGCATTACTAAGACTCCGCTGTCTGTCCGTCCGCCTGTCCGTCTGTCACCAGGATGTATCTCATGAAAAGTGACAGTTCAACCGTATCAACAAATAAAATAAATATTTAAGAGGGGCTCCCATACAACATTCATGATTTCATTGCCCTTTTTATAGATACTCTAATGATACGGAACCCTTCGTGCGCGAGTCCGACTCACACTTAGCTGGTTTTAATTTACTATTGAGAAGATTATAATCTTTTGTGTTTCTGATCAAACACAACCCTAGAAAATATAATGTAAGTTATATATACTATTTTTGTTGAGTATATAAAATGTTTTAATAGAAAAATTAAGGTCAAAATAGGGACAAAATTTCTCTCTCACAATTATTTTACTCATAATAATGATTTAAGCCGCTTAATCTATAGAATAATTTAATGTATTTGATACCTCTTCTTCTCGATCTTTGTAATATACCTGGGTTTGTAAAATTCAACAATAAATTTGCCGCTAAACATATATTTACAGGGTTATTTGTAACTAATCAACAACCTCGCAGGACTAGATTGCTAACACCATAATCAACAGTCAGACGATGTTAGCTGCCACGCAGCGACTACGGGATTATGGACAGTTCCATCACAGGATTTGGGATACTGGTCGTCCCCCGAGACACACAGTAGGTGATCAAGAAGCGATCCTGGAGTTCTTTGAGGCGAATCCCGCAGTGAGCACAAATGACGCGCCGCGGCGGTTCAATGTGTCACAATACTTCGCGTGGAGTGTCATTCACAATGAAGGCAAATATCCATTCCACCTTCATCGTGTTCAGGAACTCACTTAGCGTAAATTTTCGGTATCGACAAACAAATGCGGCGAGGTGGGCGAAGACTGGGCGAGCTGCCCCCCGCGCTTCGCCTCTGGCCCGATGGACATGTACTCGCGCGCATACTATAGGTATGTACATTTTAGTATTATTATTATTAGCAGGGCAAGCGAGCGCGAGCGCCACGTCGTCCCTTCGTTTATGAATGAAACAGACATAGAAATGTCACGACAATACAACGAAAACTTGTAATATCATTTTTTTGTCATATATTGAGCTATGTCCGAACTCGTAGAACAAAAGTTATTGCTTAAGATGTTAGCTGTCTAGTCTTGCGAGGTTGTTGATTCGTTACAAGTAACCCTGTATGTACAGTGGTGGGCGTATAATTAGAAACACTACCAACGATCCTTGAAATTATGTAAGATACTTTACAGCAATGGTTTTTATTTTGAAATTAAACAATAAATAAGACAACAATATGTTCAACGATTTATCATTTATTAGAAAAACAATATAAATCCCATAACCCAAGTGCAGTTTCAATATTACATTACGGACGAACATTTAAATCAGTTTTAAGGTATGAACAATAATGGTCAACTAATTAGAAACAACAACAAAAAATATAAAAAACAATATTTTTTTAAGTATTAGTAATTAGTATTGGTATTTACGAAATAGCTACTATCCACGGCCTACCAATGTGGCGTATCCCTTATTTTCAATAACAGCACTGCAACGACGTGGCAATGATTCAATCAATTTCATACATTTTTCTAGGGGGATTGAATTCCATGCTTCAACAAATGCTTCATATAGTTCGCTTTGACTGGTGTTACGTTTGTTTGAGACTTTCTTTTTAACAATATACCAGAGATTTTCTATCGGGTTTAAATCCGGACTATTTGCTGGCCAGTCTAAAACGGATATACACTGTTCGCTAAGGAAACATTTGACGCTATTGGCCGTATGTTTAGGGTCATTGTCATGCTAAAAGATCCAGGTTATAGGCAAATGATCGTCCGAGTAGGGAATCATTGTGTGCTCTAAGATATTTTGTATTGCCATTGATCCATTGTACCGCCACCGTGCTTGACTATACTCCTTGTGTATTTATAATTAAAAGCATTGTTTACAGGGCATCTAACATAGCGCTTTCTATCGGAATTTACCATATTTATTTTTGTTTCATCTGAAAATAACACTTTTTTCCTTTCTCGTACCGTCCAATTAACATATTTTTAGCAAATAATAATCGCTTCTCTCGGTGTTGCTTGGTAAGAAGCGGTACCTTTCGAGAGATTCTTTCAAACAATTTAGCTTCCACTAATCTTCGGCGTATCAGTCTTGACGAGATGTTTCTCGGATCATCAATCGAAAAAACTTTATTTTTAAATCTGGCTGGAGCCTTTACTTGAGTATTTTTTAGCGACACGAACGATTAGCGTATCTTCTCTGGGAGAGGATTTTCTTGGCCGAGCCTTTCTAAGAACATTTTCAACACTTCCATGTGTTTAATAATGATCAATTGCATTAAAAACTTTCTTAACAGAACAATTTAAATGCTCAGCTATTCTTCTGTACGTCCACTTATGATCTATATGTAAATTAATAATTATTTGCCTAGTTGATGCGTCACTACTTTTATTTTTGCCCATTTTGAACAAAATAAAATTCAGATTAAATTTTGAATTGCCGCCAAAATAATAGAAAAACCAAGAAATAAATGTTATTCTCCAATTTCAAAAAAAGCTGTGGATACTTTTTTTAAATGTTTCTAATTAGGCGTCCAAGCGGCCAGTAACAGAAAATAAACTCCTACATGTGTAAGACTCATTTTGTAATTAAAAGTAAGATATGTTTTATATTTTATGCATTTAATGAGTTTTTTATTTGAGTGGCTATATTATTGCATGATTATGAATTATTGAATGCGTATATTTTTTACGAACATTTGTACGTTGAAGTTATACTTTCTTTATTAATAAGAAGTGTTTCTAATTATATGACCACTACTGTATCTATATACTTGCAGGGTTCTGCATGTTCCTAGTAATAATAATAATAATAATCTTTATTTGTCACAAACATGGGTGTAGATAATAATTATGGTTATATTACAATAATAGGTCCCTGCATGTTTTGCCCATCACATGGCCTACAAATATTATTGGTTGAGTAATATATATTATAATATATATTTACAATAAAGTACCTTATTTTCCTACAGATGTAGTAGTAACAAAAATAATTCTTGAAATTATTCTAATTCATAAATTATTATATTACATTGCTCACCTGCCCTCCACCACTGAATTTCTTGTGCCAGTGACTACGGATGACGCTAAACAGGTTTTAAAGATAATCGTTTGTTTTTTGAAGTGATAACTTCTTATGGGAGGGTAAACCGCTTTGTAACGTAGCGCGTTACGATGCCACTATTACCGACGCGTACTGCTTTACCTGAGAGTTACCAACCTAACGACATATAGCGTATACAGATAGTACTTATAATAATTTAGCAACTCTCAATTACTAATTTAAATTATATTTAATATATTATAATTAATATTATCACTTCTGTCGAGCGTCCCGAGACGCACACGGTTTTTTACCGTTGCTATAAGTATTGTGTATGTTTTGTCTAAGCATAAAATATTTTTAGCCTAAGCCCGGTACTACACGTTTGAGCAAACATTCGTTTCTTTGCCCTTTCTATCAACAAATATGGAGCAGTTATGGAGTTTGCGTGAGTATTGACAAACATTACCGGATACACTTAAATTTTATGGATTTGTAATGTGTGACACTGGATAGTCTTTTTATTCATTTTGTGCTAACTTTATTTAACTATTTATTGCATTTAAATATCAAACTTGTTTTTTTATAGTATCTTATCAGATGTCGTTTTCGTACCAATGGCGAATCTATTCTATTACTTGTTTTCATTATAATAGAATAAATTCCCATACTATCGATGGACAAAAATATTATGCATAGAATGTTCAACCATGAGTACTGACTGCTATTATCGTACATCATCGTTACAATGAAATGGCGCATACGATCGAATGACACAAAATGGTATCGAGTATAAAATGTGATGAGCTCGGGAAATGATACGATATTGTAACAAGACGTGCGATTTGTCAGTAGAAGTGAGATTTAGTACACTTTTAGAGATCGCGTATAAACGCGTTATTTTTGTCGCTTGCGCTATTTTGTTGTTTATATAAATACTGACATTTGCAGGGTATTTGTGTAATGAAGCATAATTTTAAGAAATTCCAGTTATTTTTTAACGTTTTTTATGTGGTGTATCATTATTTTATAGCATTTAATAATTAAATGATGTCGTAGACTCAGTCATTCAACGGATAATAAAGTTGAAATGCCTGTACTTAAATTGTAAATTATATAACGTAAACAAATTTTAATCAAATGTAAAACATTAGACATCGTCGCTGTAAAAAATATTAACATTACTTTAAATAGCCATCGGTACATTGACTACATTGATTGGGCCACCGACCACTTAGTTACACTGGCTCACTCACCGTTCAAACCACTGCCGAAAAGTAATAATCATTACTTTTCGGCGATAGAATATGTTTTGAGTGGGTGGGTGGTACATTTTTTTTTTGACACTGGGAACCACTTTACTCGTTTCCCCCCACGGGAACAGTGGGGGGGGGGGTATGTGGGGCTCGCCATATGTCCAGGGCACCGAGTGTGCCCCGGTCATCGGAATACCTACTAAAAACCCAGCGGTACCCTTCCCGTCTTAATGGGAGCGCCACGGGGTCGCTTGCGCATGCTACCGTGACGCTCCGACAAAGGGTGGGTGGTACCTACCAGACGGGGGCGTGCACAAAGCCTGTGCATCAAGTAAAACTCGGTGGTAGAGCTTTGTGCAAGCTCGTCTGGGTAGGTACCACCCACTCATCAGATATTCTACCGCAAAACAGCAGTACTTTGTATTGTTGTGTTCCGGTTTGAAGGGTGAGTGAGCCAGTGTAATTACAGGCACAAGGGACATAACATCTTAGTTTCCAAGGTTGGTGGCGCATTGGCAATGTAAGTGATGGTTAACATTTCTTACAACGCCATTGTCTATGGGCGTTGGTGACCACTTACCATCAGGTGGCCCATATGCTCGTCCGCCAATCTATACAATAAAAAAACTATTTATCCCAATGAAAGAGTAAGTGAAAATATATCATCGACATACATTAGAGTTAAGAACGACAGGACAATTTTTTTTTTTAAGCTTGTACTTTTTTTATTAAAGATATAACACTATTTTTACACGATTTAAGATAAGTACACTAAATAAAGAATACATAAAAAAATTGACATTATTCTATATAATTATAATATAATATGATAAAAAAGCGCGTAGTAAATATTTTTGATTTTCACATAAATATTATATGTATAATAAAGAAGTAACCAATGACTTTTTTAATGGTACCTTCCGGTAAAATAATTTATTTTGGATTGGCATTCAAAGAGGAACGGCAGGCTTAAAATTTCGCGTAGTGGCATATATTTTGTTTTAATTAGTAGTTAATATGATAGAAAAGCCCTTTTTAAATTCTTAGATTTTTAAAAGTTAGAACGTCAATGTTATAACTAGTTTTATTTTTAAGGTTGTATAGTATGTAGATTGTTACATATAGGTACATAAATATTGTTTTGGTGATAAATTATATGTTCTAGATTGCTTGTCGCTATCTTTACTATACTTACCATTAAGTTGATAGATTGAGCTGAGGATCGTACCTACTCTGTGGGGTACTTTAGGAGACACCTATGTCCAGCAGCGGACTGGAACAGTTTGATAATGATGGAGTTGTTAGGTTTTGAGTATAGGTAAATAAAACAAACCTTATTTTTGTAAGTCCACTTATTTTATCGTACATACTTATAATTAACTTACTCTGAATATTACTTCATCTAAGAAGGGGGCAGGTCGAGTAATACCCTCATGGCGAGCGTAACTAAGGTACCAAGTAATGCTCATTACATGTGAGCAGCATCCCACTATTGTTAAACCTACAATGCAGTACAGCAAACTCGTCATTTTAATTAAAGCACCTACGTCGTACACACACAGCACAGTATATAGCGTTCTTTCGCGAAACTACTATCAAGAAATAGAATACGGCGGCACAGATGCTCAACTCAACGTAAAAACGGCCAAATAATTCAGTAAATTCACAAAACAATAGCAAAGAACAGAACTGACAGACAGATTTTCCTTACCAGTCAATAAATAATTGCCAGATAAACAAAAAATTATATTGATCCCGAAAATCATTCTTATGATTAAATCGTTAATTATTATGATTTTACGCAAGAATTATGCATTATTAGGTATAATATATAATTGTTGAATTATATTTTATATTATTTTTATTTCTGAACAATTAATTATCATTTCGATATTTGTGGTATTTCACATACAGCAACTTCTAAAAACATGCTTTTATTTTATATAGTTTTTACTTTTATTTATTCAAAACTTTTTATTGATATTATTAATTATTCCAAGCTTTTAAAAATACTACACTAACATGAAAAAGAAGAAAGGCTTAGTTGCCTTAATAAGTGGTACAAATTTTATAACAATGCAACAAAAAAAGTATGCGGTACGAAATCTGCCATTCTCCTTTGATACAAAATTTATAATTTGATTTGATTTTATGATGCAGTTTATGGTAATAATTATTAATATATATTTTAAAAACAAATCATAAAAATTTATACAAATAAAATATATTATTTTAGCCCTCCTGTCACAAGTAGAGGCAAATAGACGGGGTGTCATATTTTGGATGTTTTTTTTTTACACTATTAGTAATAATAATTAGTATTAAACACATTCAAACTAATAGTGGTAAAAGTAAATACCTAAATCCAGTGATGTATTTCCCGTTGGACGTTTAGTCGACGAGCATGAACGCAAGAAGCGATTAATGAGGATTACTATGATTGATTACAGTTTCTATATATACTTTAAATATTATTATCCCTAAAAAACGTTAGTACCAATTCCGGGTAATTCGGTTGAATAGTAAAATAGTTTTCAGTGGAAGGCACCCTGCTGCGAGTTGAATTATTATTATTATTAAAAATAAAATAAGAAAGAAAAGAATGAATATATATAGTAGCCAATTAGTTATGGGTAAGGATAAGAGTAGATATAGCGTTCGATTTGAACAAAATAAAATCAGTTTTCCTAGAAAGATATTCTAGTGACTTTAATATGAAAACGGACGGGCAATTGGGCCGCTAAGCGGTACTAATATCAAACATCCATTACATAGACTATACGCCACCAACTTTGGTAAGGTAACCTTGGAGCTGCAATATATCAAGTGTGAAGGCTTAAATGCAAAGACTATACAGTACTGTTAGCGGTCTCTTCCCAAGGAAGACGTACGATCAAGTCGAACGCCGGAGGCGAAGTGAAGTGATTCTGCTGTTTGCCGTGCTTTTTTTTCGACCATGTTGATTTATGATGCCTTTATTTTGACGTCCCTACAGCGGTCACCCTGACGCTCAGTGAGACTAATACAGGTATTTTCCGACTTTACTGATGGTATTTTAAACAAGTCTTTTCCGAGTCACCCTTACGCTCTTTCAGAGTCTTACAAGAGTATTTTCTCAGTCACCTCGTACCCATATTAAACACGGACTTAAACAGGTCTTTTTTTAATCATTTCAATCAAATAGTGAGACTGATACAGGTCTTTTCCCAATCATCCCGTACCGTAGGCTACATAATATGGACTTATATAGGTCTTTTCCAAGTCACCCCGATGCTGGCTATTTTGCGACAAAGAGACTAACACGGGTCTTTTCAAGGTCACCCCATACCATTTAATACACATAAAGACATCTAAAGCAATCAGTATATTACACCAAGTACAATCTAAGTAAACAAACATATGTAATCGTAACTTCCTACATGATAATACAACAGAATTTCTGCAGTCTATTCTTCTTTTCCTTATAACTTTAAAAATAAACTTAAACGCTAACAGTACATTTTAAGCTGCGTAGTACAGAATTTAAACGCGCTGGCCCGTCGCATTATCTTCTAAGCTGACTGCCTCGTTGGTCTAGTGGCTACATGTAAGGCCGCAGACAAGGTGATCCTGGGTTCAATTCCCAGGTCGGGCTAATGAAATGTAATTGAGATTTTCTATCTAAATTTCTCAGTAGCAGCCCGGAGTCTGGAAGTTGGAAGTGTGTACACTCCTGTGCCTCGGAAAGTACCTAAAGCCGTTGGTCCTACGCCTGAACTCTTTCCGGTCGTGTCGGATTGCCGTCCCATCGGGTTATAAGAGTAAGTGAATAGAGAGTGCATCTGTGTTTGCGCACCGACTTGTGCACTATAATATGTCCTGCGCAGTTGGCTAATCTCTCATAAGATTGGCCACCATGGCCTCGGATCGAAATCGAATTTTGAAATCAAGCTGATTATAATACACTGAAAGTGTAGTAATATTCGAAACGTAAAAAAAACTAACAAAATATAGTACTTAATTTCAACAAAGAATATAAAGTTCAATAATTGGTCCAGTGGGTGCAATAGTACTCAACTTATGAGATGAAGAGGAGTGCAATTTGTAATTAAAATTAATTTAGTAAAACTTTTTTTTACACTTAATTTAAATACAGTAAATTTTTGCTCATTCTTTATTTTGTTCTAAATATTTAAATTGGCTTATATTTTGTTAGCATTTGCTAAATGATGAATGTTTTTTATGTATGGCATAACATTAATGAAAACTTATTACCTACTGAATTTCTTATTGCTTCTTCTCCGTACAATGCACATTCGGAATGGTGTCTATAATGAATTATAATTTGTCCAAAAAGTGATTGTGTAAAAAAATATTTTAAGGCTCGCTATAATAAAGTAAATTTTATTTTTGCATTGCCTTTTTTGAAGATTACATATGCAAAGCTCATTCTGTGAATTATGTTTTCACAGAATGAGCAGTACAATACAAATAAACTTAAAAGTTGCGATGTTGCGACCGATAATCTGATACGACCAGACAGAGTTCAGTCGCAGGACCAACAGCCTTACGCACTTTCTGAGGCATAGCAGTTAACACTGTCACATTCATGTCGAGGCATCCGAGAATTTGCCAAAAGAAAGTTCTAAAAACTCAGCCAATAAAAAGTTATTTAATTTGAAGAAAGGAGGCACAGACACTAGAGACACACAGAACTAACCAAAGAGGCAGACAGACAGCCGTTCAATCAACTATAAACATTTATTTTTTGTCAAATAGGTTTTATTTTTTCCGATTTTCCAACATTTCTGCAAATAGTTTTAAGGGTTATATATGTTACAGTCGAGTTATCTCAGCATGTTTTGTATGATAATTCGCAATACACGCGTGATGCATGATGCTATATATCAAGTAACAAACCCACGCGGAGAGAAATGTGAATTTTTTTCATGGAATTACGATAAGATAGAACTTATCTTAGTAATCATTTAATCTTTTCACGTAAAAATGTAATGTGGAATATTTTTATTAGCTGTTTGTTTTATTTTAATAAATATTTAATTCAAAATTCAAATAATATCTAGTAGATCGTTATGCATTTTATTATTTTTAGAAAGTAAAGTTGTTAAAGAACTTGAAAACTGGTGAAAATTTGTTTTGTTATTGATGAAGTGAATAATATTTAAGCTTAAACCGAAACCTATTTATTACTTTATTTTGATGATATTATACATATTTAGTGAAATAAATATTTAAGCCGTATCATTATTAATAACTTGATTTTATACAAAATTTATTCAGAGTTAAAAAAACAATATCATCGATGGATAAATAGAGTCGCTAGTGTTAATAAAATATTACAAGTTGTATTATACCTAAACTGAAAATTACTTTTGTTTGGAATTATTTAACTTGGCTTATACTTTATCTTTGATCTATAAATAGATAATAAAATCAACATAAACTATCAAAGAAAAAATTATTGCAAATCAGATACAAAAATGTAAAATAGGTTAAATTTTAGCTTTAAATCTTTTAGGTAACGTTTTCGAGCAGATTCAACGCGTGTACGCTTATTGGCGAAAAGATAACACAAATCTATATAATCTATACAAATCTATATAAGAAGCAATCTCGTTAATTTTGACATTGTTCGGTTTTGAAGCTAAAAGTACGCCGTTCAATAAAAACAATAAACAAATATTATAAGAGTATTCACTCTTATATAAAAATATGTATAAAATGGCAGTTTTATCCTCTTAAATATAAATAACAAAACAATAGACATTCACGTGCCACGTTGGCACGGAATTTGTTTCAAACTGTTTTCAAATTGTAGCAATGCTAAATGTTCAGACCAAAGCAAAAATGAATTAATTGTTCTTTTTAATGGTTTCTTTTCAGATGTTTGTAATCGCAAAAGGTGTATTAAATAATAATTAGCTGTATTATATATTTTGAAAAGTTATGGCTTTTTTATATTAAATTTACATTTTGTGTTCACATTATTTCCCGTGGCTTTGCACGCGCTAAAGTATAAGTAAAGTTAAGTATAAGTAAATGATTGTTTGGAAGTCTGTGATTTTAAAATAAGAACCATGAAATGTTATTCTGGTTAAAAAAATATTTTTAAGTGTTATTTTTTTAATTTTAAATTAATGATTATTCCTTTAATAATCATCATTGGACTTACCGTGAATCTTTGTAGTTTGACATTATATATGTATTTTATAGTGGCCTAAATGAGTTGAAGAAAATTTTATTTCATGCATGTCGTCCGATTTTTTTTTATAGCATAGGTAGGCTGACGATCATATAGGCCACCTGATGTTAAGTGGCCACCAACGCCCATAGGCATTGTAAGAGATGTTAACCATCGCTTACATCGCCAATGCGCCACCAACCTTGGGAACTAAGATGTTATGTCCCTTGTGCCTGTAATTACACTGGCTCACTCACCCTTCAAACCGGAACATAACAATACCTCCACGGCATAGCACCTCTGCATGCTCGACCACCTGAGGGGCGTCCTCTACCTCGGGAGCTCCTACTGTCACCGACCCCCTGTTCCGGCGCGGGCATCGACGACGATTTGGAGGACGGAGGATAGGACGGCGAAACCACCGGATTGGATAACCCACGGATATGACAACCACCTGACAAAGAAGATCACCCGACGGAGAGAACCACCAGGCCTAATTAGGCCTTGACCTATCAGGTCAGAATAAACTGACACGGCAGTTGACTGCCGGTGAGGAATTGCCCGGGTAGAGGGGGAAACCCCGGGGCCCGTACCCAGACTGGCTTCATGGGCCAGCCAGGAGGAACCCCGTTGTTGTTGCGCCACCAACTTTGAGAACTAAGATGTTATGTCCGTTGTGTCTGTAATTACACTGGCTCACTCACCCTTCAAACCGGAACATAACAATACCAAGTACTGCTGTTTTGTGGTAGAATATCTGATGAGTGTGTGGTACCTACCCAGACGAGCTTGCACAAAGCTCTACCACCAACTAAATCTACGATTTTGTTGCTTAAATAAACCCCCCCTCCCCCGATCATCTATCCACGCTGTTGGATATATGGATTTAGCTAATTCTAGAAATGAACAAGCGTACAAATATTTTATTTTTACTTCAGAAATGACGGACTTTCAATATTATATTCATATATTGAAAGTTTTCTTCAACGTACTTAACCCTTTTAGGTGGTTAATTGTGAAAAACGTACGTACGTATTTATTTATTATATTTCTAACCAGAAGCTTGTTGAATGAAATTTCATGTTTCTAACTTTGAAAATGATAGATTTCCATACAACCGTTCAACCCTTATTTTGCCCCTGCTACTAGGTGCTTACATCATTAAACGTATCAACTTGCAAAATTTCAAGTTTTTAACTTTTATAGTTTGGACTCGTTGATAAGTCTGGACAAATAATAATTATATATGTAAAGATAACAACAAAAAATTATGTATTTTTGCATAACTTATGACAGACTCAACCAATTTTGATGAAATAAAGACTAAACGGAACCTTGAAATACATCCCACAATTATTCAGTTATTTTAATTGGTAATTTTTAACCGTTTCTTGGTTTTTGTCCGTTAATGATTAAGATTTCTTACCCAATGTCTAAGGGCGTTGGTGATCACTTACCATCAAGGGGCGATATGCTACCTACCTATAAAACCTATCCTAAAAAAACGTGTGCGTCTCGGGACGCTCGACAGAAGTGATAATATTTATTATCAATTATAATATATTAAATATAATTTGAATTCGTACTTGAGAGTTGCTAAATTATTATAAGTACTATCTGTATACGCTAGATGGCGTTAGGTTGGTAACTCTCGGGTAAAGCAGTCCGCGTCGGTAATAGTGGCACTGTATCGCGTTACGTTACGAAGCGGTTTACCTTTCCATAAGAAGTTATCTCTTGAAAAAAAATGATTTAATTTAATTAGGTAGTCAGACTGACGTGGCGTGTATGAGAGGCGCGGGTGAGGGTTTAAAATTTTGCTGGCTTTAGACGCGCTATGTTCTTATTATTATAAAGGTATAGCAACGAATTATATATATATTAACGAATAAAATACTAAATGCGCCACGGATTTAAAGTATAACAGAGAGCAGCGGCGGAAAGGGGGCATACAAATCCGTCTTACCCCAAAAATGGACCAATAAAGGTTTTACATAAAAAAACCACCAATATATGTTACATTGAATTCATTATAAAAAAATACGTTTTTATAAGTAGCCCACCACCGAAGGATTCATTTAGACTAGTGACAAACTCTTGGTATGTCGCATAACGATCTTCCATTTGTATCATCATAGCAGCTCATTATATAATGTACCATATTATTTTGTCAAGAGATTTGTGGCAAGTTTTAAATTTTTATTTAGATTAAATATAAATGAAAAGTTAAAAATTAATATAAGCTGACAAGGGACAAAAGCAAAACTGCTTTGTGTGAATTCACGCATGTCTGAGGCTAGCCGCAAGCAATAACTGCCACGATAATAAACCCTCGTTTGTAGCTAAGTGACTACAGTAACGAAGTATGGCTACAGCATTATTAAGTTCGAAAGAGTAAATGTTCAAAGAAAGAAAGTTTTTATGGGCTAGCTGACCCTCAGATGTCAAAAACAAAAATTAAACGAACGATTTATGAGTTTCGTTTCGAGGTGTATTCGTTTATTTTTCAAACAACTTTTTTTACTAATTAACGAACTGAGAAAGCCCAGTGGCTTGACGGCGAGCATTTTAATCAAAGATTACGGGTTAAGACCCAGCAAGCACCACTAAGGTGCAATATACTGATACTGTACAAACGTGGAAGGTTTCCACTGCGTGAAACCTTCCACGTTTGTACAGTATCTTTGAAGCTTTTTTTTAGTTAAGTCTAATTTATCTGTGATCTATTATTTGTGTGAAATAAAAAAAATATATATGTATGTATAATATATAACTTTGCTCCTGCGCCCGTACCATTTTTTTGTAAATACCATTATCTATACATATATTTGCTTATCCAAGCGCCAGGCTACGTCTACGTTGAATTTCATTACGATTGTTTTTATCGAATGTGGTAACAAATAGAGTTATCTTCGCACACAAATTAATCTAATATTTAAATAATCATTACATAATAATATTCGAAATCTGTTATTGTTTTGAATTGAATAATAAGTGCGAAAAAATCTATGTGATTTTCTTTTGCTCATTAATGCATTCTGTACCTTGTATCGCATTTTTTGTAAATAAAAACTGTCTTAGATTACTTAAAAGTAGTTAATTTTAACGGTCAGTATTATTTTATTATTTTATTATCTTTTTATTTTTATTATTTTATTATTGAATTATATAGTTTTAATTGAATATTAAAGTAAAATGAAATCACATTAACAAGATATGTTGGATAAATTTTAACAAGTACCGGACCGTATAGGTTACGTGATGCTGCTTTGAATTTATAATACATTACTTATAAAATGTTGTTGTGTTTTAATATTTTATTAATATAATGTTTCATTTCTAGTACTGTAAATAGTTTTGATAATGAAAGTACGCAAACGAAAACAATTGAAGGGACCTATGAATATAACATTGATATAAAAAGAAAATAAATATCTTAATATTTCAGTTTCATCTTAATTTGTGAGTGAATAATTCTAATATAGGCAAAAGGAACAAGCCGTCCTATTTAATGGTCAATAATATAATTCCAGTGTTTATAACGGCGACCAGTTACCATCGGGAGACCCATGTCTTTATACTATTAAATACAACAATAATTGCATAACGGTGCGGTGAAATGGCATGGAAATATTTAAACGCCTTTACAGATTCTGTTCTATTATATTTTTTTCATGGATCACCTTGAGGGAGGCGAGTACTAGATATCGCCTTGTTGT
Source organism: Nymphalis polychloros (assembly GCA_905220585.2). Classification (NCBI taxonomy): domain Eukaryota; kingdom Metazoa; phylum Arthropoda; class Insecta; order Lepidoptera; family Nymphalidae; genus Nymphalis; species Nymphalis polychloros. The sequence continues at coordinate 10,696,534 of HG992243.1, read as the reverse complement.
CCTTTATTAAGGTAAGGTATCCTATGACATCGCACCTCGAGTCAAGACGGTGTCGGCAATCCAACTCAATCACTTGCTTGTACTTCAGTACCTACTACTTACTACTTTTCCGCTAATGAGCGGATAATTATATAAACTTTAAGATTTCACTCTAATTATTTTTAAAGATACGTTTTTTAATGGGTTATGCGATATCGATACAACTTTAATAATTAATTATGATCTTACACGACAAAGTAAATGCGGGTAGCGCAAGACCAGCTATTGTGGAAATCCTTGGGAGAGGGGTTTGTCCAGCAGTGGACGTTTCCTGGCTGAAATGATGATGATGATGACGACAAAGTAACAAAGTAAATATTAAATAACAATTTAAGTACACTATTACGGTTTTGTATTTAAATTTTATTCAATGGGATTAGTTAAACAATAATATTTCTTCTTTCGGATATCAAAACGATGTTAACAGAAATACAGTTACCTGAGTTTAAAATCATATGTATATTAATGACCAAAATCGAAATAAAACTAAGCCCCCGATAAACAACGCTTTTCGGAGAGGTCTTCAAAGCGTAATTTAAACTAGTAATCGTTATATATCTGTAATGAATACTAATTGAACCATTTCCTCTGACATAATATGTGAAATCATTTGTAGCGTATGTACGTAGTAATGAGATCGCGTGCAAGGTGAACGGAGAGTCAAACTCTGTACAACTTCGCGACATAAATCCTAACTTCATGAACTCTAATGAAAGCACTACCTCGTAATTGTGGTCGCCGGGGTGAAATTGTTCGTGTCTTAAATTTATCTTACGAGAATTTTGTTCATAAGAGTAACTACACCATAAAGTCTAAGTTCTTCCTTATGAAATTTTATATTTATTGTTAAAATTTTTAAATGAATATATATAAATAAACTAAAAAGTCAGTAACTGTCTCACTGCTGGTAAACGGCTGTTCCAATGTGACGCATTGGAACAGCCTTACAGTTAAATCACATGTATTATTTTCATTCGACATGTTCAGGTTTTGTCGTGATGTTTTCTTTCAAATTAAAGACATGAAAACTCAGTATTGCTTGTCCGAGTTTGAACCGTCCTTTAAAATTCTCGGTCCTAACCACTGAAACTATGGCCGAGAATTTACCTTATCGGCATAAGAAAAATTATTGTACTCGGTATAGGAAGTTATTTAAACACTATTAATTATGTGTTGCGAAGGACAGTCTTCACATTATTAAACATTATTTTGGTCCTAATTCAATATCCGACGATCGGTTGAGGGATAAATTATATATATATATATATATATATATATATATATATATATATATATATATATATATATATATATATATATATATATATATAATTAGGTAGTGCTTTCATTAGAGATATATGTGTGTATTAAATGCTCAATAGAATACGAATAGCAATCAGTAATTTGAGTCATTTGTATAATAAACTGTCTATACATACGTGTAAATAATTAACATAATATAGTGTAATACCTAATATAATGTTACTGCTCCTCCTACCTACCTACCCATCACTGTTTCGCGAATGTTTATTTTGAATAGGATATGCATAAAATCCATTCGCAGAGAGCGTCTACGTCGCAATTTTATTTTTTATTTTATTTTTATTTTATTAGTAGGCGGACGAGCATATGGGGCACTTGATGGTACGTGGTCCTCAACGCCCATAGACAATGGCATTGCAAGAAATGTTAAATCATCATCATCGCTTACATCGCCAATGCGCCACCAACCTTGGGAACTACGATGTTAAGTCCCTTGTGCCTGTAATTACACTGGCTCACTCGCCCTTCAAACCGGAACACAACAATACAAAGTACTGCTGTTTTGCGGTAGAATATCTGATGTGTGGGTGGTACCTACCCAGACGAGCTAGCACAAAGCTCTACCACCGACTTAAAACTTATCGAGTTTTACATAGTTACAAAAAAGTAACTATGTAAAACTAAGTACTAAATAATTTCAAGTTTCGGAGATTTCGTTGTGACTCAGACAGATTGAAATTTCCTTTATATATACAATTATACATAGTATAATCATGTAGACTGCCTCATTGGTCTAGAGGCTAGATATAAGGTCGCAGACCCGGTGGTCCTGGGTTCAATTCCCAAGTCAGGCCAATAAAAAGTTATTGGGTTTTTGTGTCAGAAAGTTCTCACTAGCAGCCCGGACTCTGGAAGTTGGAAGTGTGTACACTCCCGTGCCTCGGAAAGCACGTAAAGCCGTTGGTCCTACCCCTGAACCGGTCGTGTCGGATTGCCATCCCATCGGATTATGAGAGCTAGGGAAGAGAGAGTGCACCTGTGTTTGCGCACTATAATATCCCTTGCGCAATTGGCTAATCTCTGCGAGATTGGCCGCCGTGGCCGAAATCGGTCTGGAGGACATTATTATATGTAGATAGTGTTGGAAAGTTTTTACGGTGACGTTAATTCCATGAACTACCGGGTAAATAATAATATAATTATTTTTGCTCTAGAGTTTAGATCGTTCGTTTATTGACGAAGGTTATAGGATATTTAGCTTCACGCTATGACCCTAAAGAGCGGAGCTGTAACTATAAAAGTCGACCAATATGGCAAACTCATACGGTTTAACAGGTATGTATAATTCAAATTGAACTCGAGTGAAACCGCGCAGCATAACGTGATATCATGCGGGGGACGGTAACGCTATTATAAAATATATAAAAACTTAAAGCAATATGACGTAAATCTCTATATAAGAAAGCTTGCGCGTGTGAGATGTTGTACAAATAATTATAGGAAAGATAACGATTTTAGATAATTTAAATAAACGAAATATTTAATGAAGTGTTAGTATTACGTCATAAAACAACCGGTAGTCAGAGGTGGGGCAGAGTAGTGTTATTGACTACAGACTATATAAAGCGACGCAAGGCCATGAGACTTGCCGTCGAGACATGGAACAGAACGTTGCCTCCTGTCGGTGTTATTCGACTCTGAGTACCTGTTATTACCTATTTCAGATAAGTATCTCTGTTAATGAAATTAATATTCTTATATTGTTTATTTATAATATATAACACGCGAGTAATACTTCGAATGAGACAGATCTTTTAATTTTCCTTCTAAACTTTATTCGAATAACGGCTATCAGTATAGTAAATTAACAGACGAACAATTTAATTAGGCTATATTTAGTTAATTTAAACTTATCCATAAATAAACTATAGGAAGTTATAATAACAAGAATACACAATATCTTAAATCAATTGCGTAATAATATTACAAACGACAGAAAAATTGTGGAGCAAATTAATTGTGATATAATGTTACTTTGTATGAAACGAGATCTTGAATCAGCACTCTGAATACGGTGCTAATTGGACTGAAGTAAATTTGATATTTTATTCAAATTGTATAACAGCTTTGTTATACATTACTTGGTGGTAGAGCTTTGTGCAAGCTCGTCTGGGTAGGTACCACCCACTCATCAGATATTCTACCGCAAAACAGCAGTACTTTGTATTGTTGTGTTCCGGTTTGAAGGGTGAGTGAGCCAGTGTAATTACAGGCACAAGGGACATAACATCTTAGTTCCCAAGGTTGGTGGCGCATTGACAATGTAAGTGATGGTTAACATTTCTTACAATGTCATTGTCTATGGGCGTTGGTGACCACTTACCATCAGGTGGCCCATATGCTCGTCCGCCAACCTATACAATAAAAAAAAAAAAAAAAAAAAAAAAAAAATATTATAAATGCGACAAAGGTGTACCGACCATGATATTTACTGATTATTTATTTATGGTTTTTATTGTTATATCCTCGTTCAAAAATATCAATTTAAATATATAGATACTTATTGTTATAATACTAAAAAATTAAGTAACAGCTTGTAATTGTCCCACAATTGGTCTAAGACCTCATCTCCCTTTTGAGGGGAAGGTTGTGGGGCATCTTACTGCAATGCTGATTGGTGACATGGTGACACATGGCAGATTTTCGTCCGCCACATGCAGGTTTCCTCCCGATGTTTTCCTTGACCACCGAGCGCGAGATGATTTGAAAGCACAAATTTGCTTGCCTCGGGCACTAAGATGTTACGTTCATGGTTCCTGTAGTTTCACTGACTCACTTACCCTTCAAACCTAAACATAACAATACTGAGTATAGCTGTAGGTGGTTGCTTATTTCCTGTTGTTACATTAAATAAGCGATCTTTTCCTGATTATAAATACAACAACACGACTACTTTTAATGAAACAGCATGGCTATAGCTAATACCATTTTCGAAGACATACCAAAAACGGATAAACTAAATATGAGTGCACATAATCGCGGATACAGGACGTCAAAATAAACGTGGTCAACCAAAAATAAAGTTGATTATAGCCGTTTCGTTTATATTCAGAGGGTTTTTTTCTCTTTACCCAACAGAAATTCAATAATCTCGCGGTGTGGTGAATAAAGCACCTATCCGAATTTGAATTGGCAAGTTCACCACATACATATTCAGTTTGAGGAAGCGACGCACTGCGCAAAAGTTTTGGCACTCTCGCTTGCATACAAAAAATGAAAGTGGCTTGCGACGAACGAAATGGCGCATTCCTTTGGCTGATCTTAACTTGACCTACATATTATGCTAAATACTTAACTTCATGAATTTGTATTACTAGTTTTTATATCTACCTCTAACTAAAACGTTTTTGTGTCCCGCGAATCAGACATTTTCGTACAATACAATGAGCATAATTTACTACTAATATACTCTGATAGTCAAAAGCAGCAGTATAGTTACATCGAAAATAACTGTGATTACATTATTTTATTTAAGTGTTAAAATATTTGAATATATTTTAAGAAGTGAAAATTTCTGGATGAGTGAAAGATGGATTGCAAGTGTCGTTTAATTTGTACAAAACGATCCAACTACACAAATAATGGATCTTTTTGGTTCCATTCTTTATACTGTGTATCAAAGATTGAGCAAAGTGAAATTTCAATGTTATTGTTTTATTTTGATGAAACATTGAGAATAAGTAATAGAAATTATAAAGATATCCCAGCTTATCAAACGGAGTATGTACCTAGTCTGCAAGCTACGGACTGGATATACATACTCCATCAAAACAAATACCAAAGCTATGACTTGTTTATGTTAATCTGGTATAAGTTCATTAGATTAGTATAGAAGCGAAGAACGTGTTCCAAAAAAATTGTCATTGACTGTTTTCACTAACTTCGTGATTGGAATGAATAATTACGAGCATGTAGTTTCCATAACTGAAGGTACAGTATGTAACAGCTGGTAACTCTCCTACTACTAAATAAAGGCATATTTTCTTCTTATGAAGGTTTGAAGCTCATAGACACTTTACTCCATTACGTGTTGGTGTATACTGATAGCATAGAATTACATCTGACCCATGCAGATTTCCTGATGTTTTACGTCACCGTGGAGATAAAGTGAACAGATTTTTTTTTATAGCGTAGGTAGGCGGACGGGCATATGGGCCACAAGATGGTAAGTGGTCACCAACGCCCATAGCCATTGGCAGTGTAAGAAATGTTAACCATCGCTTACGTTGCCAATGCGCCACCAACCTTGGGAACTAAGATGTTATGTCCCTTGTGCCTGTAATTACACTGGCTCACTCACCCTTCAAACCGGAACACAACATTACCAAGTACTGCTGTTTTGCGGTAGAATACCTGATGAGTGGGTGGTACCTACCTAGACGAGCTTACATAAAGCTATACCACCAAGTAAAATGTTATGAACATAAATACTTAATGGCGCTTGCCTGGATGTGAATCCGCTATCTGTCGGTTAAAATTATGTTTTCTTTTCATTGGACCGTTTCGGCTCTTTTTACAAAACCGGTCTGCTCATTTTGTATAAATTTATGGCGAATCTGTAGATCAAAATTTATGGCGGTAAATAAAAAGATTTAAAATTAAATATGTAAAAAAAGCTTAGCTTAAAGCATTTTACTTGCAATTTGTTAACAGGCCTGGTAAGTGAGTTTCAGCATATAATTACTAAAACAAATTAGTGCCACACCTGTAACTACGTTTCACGAATTGTATTAAATCAAAATCTACTTTTGTGTCATAATTATACACAATGCAGATTTTACCGAGAAGAACTGAGAAGAAACTCAGTCGTTGATGATGATGATGATTATTCCAGGCCGTTATCGGCCACGGCGACTGCTGTATGTCAGGTTACGGATTGGTGTGTCCTCACATGACTGATGTATCCGATTTTTGCAGTGAACGTTCGAGAACAGTTGCCGCATGTGAGGACGTCGTTTACATAATTATATTTAATGTTTGAAGGCGGTCTATTTTTAAGCTGTTCTCTACGCGTATCTAGATCTCGCCTTCGCTGGTCTTCAAAAGAGTAGACCTTCTGGTGCACCATTTGTCTCCATTCCAATCGTTTTTCAGCAAGTTGTTCCCAGGTGGAGGGGTTCATTCCACACCCTTTCATATGCCTTTTTAACACATCCTTATACCGGAGAAACTGTCCTCCCTTCCGACGCTTACCCTTCTCCAGCTCCGAGTAAAAGATGCGTTTGGCCATCCTACCTTCGGGCATTCGGGATACGTGCCCGCTCCACCTGAGCTGCCGGCGCATTAGATATGCCTCCATCCCGCACACATTCGCACGCCTTAATACGTCTGTGTTTCTCACTCGGTCAGACCACTTGATGTTGAGTATATCACGAAGACATTTTAGATGAAACCTATCAAGGATGCGAATGTGGCGACGGTATAAGCACCATGTCTCTGCAGCGTACAAAATGTTGGAAAGGACAATTGCCATGTAAACCTGAATTTTTGTTTCTAATTTGATGTCGTGAGATCTGAATACTTTATCTCTCAGCTTTCCAAATGCTGCAGCAGCGGCTCCTATACGACTGATTAATTCCGTGTCCAGATCGCCTTTTGATGTCGTTACTTTGTTTATGAATTTGATCGTATGTACATCTTAACCTGAAGATTTTGGACAATGTTTTCTTTCCTATACCGCTCTTCTTGAAATATTTGGTGTTGTTAATAATTTCAGTCTGTTCAATGTCTTATGTTTATAGATAATGCCCTTAAGTAAATATGATTAATTAAGAAGAAGTTTGTTAACTTGTTACTCTTAATCGTCTAGAAGGATTAAAAGTAAGTTCACCACTAAGGCGGTAAGAATAAGTAATAAATATATTTATTTCGTAGGTAAGACGGTAACTGAGGTGGCCTCGAACCGTATTACGCCCTAATAAGGAGTGCGGGAGAGCAAGATCACTCTCTTTTCGTCTAAGAATAGCTCAGCCGAGCCACAAGTGGAGAATAGCTCGCCAGCGGATGCGTAAACCAACTCTCCGATTGATAGAGATAGTTGTTGAGGACAGCCACCGCTTAGCAAAAATTTTTAGACTCAAGCGGACTCAGTTAAAGTAGATTGACTTGATTTTCATGAACGACGGTTATCACAAATTCTTATTAAATTATATTTATAACAAGAACTATTCTAAGATGCTTTTATGACGGTCTTAGCGGTGATAGACATATCAACTTATAAATATTGTTAGATAATTTTAACAAAATCTTTTGGCATTGTAAAATTTTTAATGACTATTCTGTTAGACTTTAGTATACACTAGATAAAACACACGACTTCGTTTTGATAGCAATAACATTGACAGTATAACACCAAATCATATCATAATTCACCAAAATTTAATTAAGCAGATTAAACACTTTTTCACACTTATAAAAACATTTTTTAGAAATCATAAAAAATGGACCAAATATGACTTATTACATGACATTATCGAGTAATTATTCAAATTCAGTAAGAGTCGAAAAATTGGAATGAACTTCGCATTTAAAATATATTATTCATTTATATTAAGGCCTTAACAATGAATACATATTATTGTACAGTATGCTATTGTACAGTAACTATTTTTAATTTTTATTTATGGATTCATCATATTTATGATATAGGTACGGACAGATTGAGAAACTTCTCTTTTATTGAGGTTAAGAACTATCGAAATGTCGAAACTATGCGTAAGTATACTGACTATAAAGACTTAATTTATTTTTGAGAGAAACAAGAAGTCCACTCAAAATCATTCGTTCTCATTTAAAGTAATCATAAGCTCTTGTTAACATTTTTCGAGTAAATGCCCCCGAAATTGAAGATTTACTACAATGAAGTACAAATTTTAATCCAAAAACATTTTGCCGCAGCAATTATCCAAGTTTTCAAGGGCGAGTTAAAAACGTTGCTTCACAAGCACTAATGGACTAAGTTCCGTAGTAAATTTGTTCGAAGAAGCCGAAAACAGATTATTCACGGTGTATACTTTCTTAATTATACTATCTGTTCTTTATTATTTCTACCTCATTAAAAATTTAACATTAAAAATCAATGAAATCAAGTCTTTATTCGAATAGCCTCTTATAAGCACTTTTGAATTGTCATGTTCAAGATATAATGTAACGCTACCTCTTGTTCGGAATATTATACCGAGAGGAACGTTTAAAAACGAATTTAATTATTCTTATTCTTAAATTAAAAGCATGTTCAATTGTATAAAATTAAACATATAATCTACTGAGAAATGTACCAATCTTCTAAAATCGTCTTATCTTTTCACTGATCTTTTTTTGTTAATATATTTAAATAGAAATTATAAATTATAAAATAGTTTTATTGTGTCTATCTTAAAATAATTTATTCAAAAGTTGTTCGAAAAACGATAATAATAAATTAAATAAAGTAATAAATGAAATCATTAAATGTAATTTAGTTAAGAAAAAACAAATAATTAATGTCTAATCAAAGAAACTTACATGAAATCAACGAACTAGAGTCCCATATTATTGAGTAAACACTTAAATATCTGTCACACACTTAGAATTGCTCACTTCACAATTAATATGCATACATAAAATCAGTTTTTCCGGAGCATTATAATTTTTTAAATTTACACTATTAAGCCACGTAAAATTACTTAAGTTTTTATTTCATTATAAATTCGCGTAATCATCAACTTACGTAAGTTGGAACGTGGAGCGTTTTGCACTTTGTCGAGTGCACCCTGGCGGGCTATTGCCGCGACGCCGGCCGTCACTGTGTCGAAATCGCTCTTGGAGCCGCACAGCGCGCATGTCTCCATCACAGTAAGCCCTAACTCACACCGACAGCTCTGGAGTTCGCACGAACCGTGAAACTTATTTTTCCTTACATGCGACTATTGTTTCAACGAGTGAATTCACGATGTTTTGAGCAGCAGTCGTTTCGCAAATATTTTTCAACGTTTCGCGCGATCCGTAAATTATTGCGGGCATTGTTCCAATAATTCGTTCTGGTGTGCACTTAGCTTATGTACTTCACCTTTTAACTATTCATAAGGTACCGTCGTCCATCAATTATAGATTTCTTAAGGTATTTTTATGACGATGATATCCATAAAATAATCCAAAATAACTCTTTAATATTAATAGTTATATATTTAATTATTTAACCTTAAAATAGTATACATTTAAATTATAAACCATTAATTGAATATGTTTGAAAATAAACTGAATTAAATGTAAAAATAATATGCACATATTCACATATATATAAGTGTGTATATATAAGTATATGAGATTTCTGGAAATATAATATTCGTAACTAGCTTGTCTGAAGAAAGTAAAGGCAAGAACTCACACCAATTAAAATTCCTTAGACGAGTTTGACACTACACCCGAGATAGTAACATGGTTAGAACATGCGAATCTAAACCGATGGTTACGGGTTTAAATCTGGATATTCATGACGACATTTTCATGCACTTTATTATTGTTTATTCTTCGTCTCGTGCTCAATAGATGTATGAATGCAGTGTACTTGTCGAATGAATCTGCCACAAGCGTATCCACTAACCTATAGGATCAGTGTAGTGGATTATCTCAAAACTTCTCAAATAAAGAGCCGAGCAGAAAACCGTTACATGCTGTTACCTAAAAAAAAGAACAAAGTAAGAAATAGCTTACCGTCTGAATATATAAAGATGGAGGATTTTTTAAATTAAAATGCTTAAAACAATTAAAAAAATACGCTATTTTAATATTCTCCTCGGTTATCTTACGTATGTTCACAATGTAGTAGCATACGTGCCGAGACTAAACACTATCTGTTACTCGGCCGTTTCTACACGTAAATGACGTCACGGACGAATCAAATGATAATGTAAACACGGCTACAATATCTCTCCCATTCTTATAACTTCCATCCCTTTTTAAATCGACTAACATTTCAAAGGGAAATTTAAAAATCTTTCCATGCAAATTTGTTCCTTGATACAATCTTTGTCAAATCAGTTACGTGACGACTGGAACGAAATTGATTTTCTACGTGGACGCAAAATTTAAGATCAGACTTACATTATTAATGAAGATGAGATGAGATGGCTAAGTTATTAGAACATCTAAATTATAACTAAAGATTGGGATTCAAACCCAGGTAGACGGAACTAGGCGAACCGTTAAATATTCATGTGCTTAATTTGTGCTTATATTTCATCGCGTGCGTGGTGGAGAAAAACATCCTGAGGCAACCTGTATGAGCTGGATGAAGTTCAGCCACTTACGTAACAATAACCAGCAGTAGAGCGTGTCGGAATAAGCTTTAAAGCTTCTCCTTTAGAGGAATGAGAAATATACAGGCATTGTTAAACCGGCTATTAATGGCACAATAAATTGATTTATAAAAATAAACAAATTTATAATTACTCAACTCACATTCAAGAAATATTCATTATTATTATATTAAAACGAAAAAATTATATTTTAAATTTAAATTTACTAAATTGTTCATTAATTATGCTTTAAGTCATTATTATTCTCGCCGTAGTTGAAGCAGGTGCGCTATATGTTGGGGGCTGAAGTGGTGCTGAAAATAGAGGCAATCAATAAAGCCCATTCTATTCTCGTCAAATATACTTTTTTTTTTGTACCACTTCGTATCTGTATCGTATCTGCATTATAGTGGATGACAATGTGAAATTTTATATTGTAGGTAATTTATTTAGTACTAATAATTTTCCTACGTTAATATTCCTTTATGTGTGATAAATTTATGTAAATTATGAAAATTTTATCTTACATTGATAAAAAATAAAACATGTTATTCAATAAAGTTTATTTAAACAGTAAAAAATCCGTTACAGTCCAAAGGGAGAGCGAGATGGGGGGCGAGATATTCATTGAATACAGTTCACTTATCCGCTAAGCTATCACGAGTACAAAATGTAATATATCTATTTTGAAAATTATGGTTTTCTGTTATAGATTCGGCAGTGTTCGGATGAAAAGCGCCCACACCGACAATTTTCAATCTGACTTCTTTATAAATATAATTTATAGCATTTGTCTGTCCTTGTGCTAAACAAAACATATTAATATTCAAGGTCCACATCAATAATATTAGATTGTTAGATGGTGAGTGAGACCAAAAAAATCAAATAAACATAACTTAACTCTTTATTGATACGTAAGATATTGAGCGAAGCGTTTTTCCGATAAGTCAATTAAGAAGTATTTTTTTAACTTATTTTTACATTTTCTAAATCTTTTATATGAAAAATTGGCATTACTGGCCTTGCTGGTATTAGTGTGAACCATACGTCAATTGTCACCGCAAAAACCGCTAAGGCAGCGGCGGTTGGCCTAATTAATAGGGGTGAACTCTAGGGGCAGATTAATCTGGACATAAAACCTTTTCGTTGTCCCTGACATACGTTGTATAGATCAAGGTTTCGCATTTTCCTCCTAATTACATATATAAAAATAAATCCACGTACATATATATATAAAAATAATATTCTCCTTTTATTTACTATTTTTATGGTAAGTTTCTTAATTAATCATATTAATTAAGAAACTTACCATATTTAAAGGTTTTTTCCGTTTTCACTACTAATTAAACTTTAAAAAAATTATTAATTTCATACAAAATAAATAACATGTTAATTTTAAACCTCGCTTAATATTGACTTACTATTACTTGACAATCGAACTAGTATTTTCAGAATATTACGAGATTTTTTGATAAGAGCGTGAAATAATAAACTTTTGTACATATACTCATCATATAATAATAGATTGCTTATATATTATCATCGTTTAAAAAATATCACTAAAATTGTTATTTTACTAGAAATACTATTAGAAAAAATATAACTTTTTATTTAATACACCACACCCACAAGCTACAATAATTGATGTAGAAGTAATTATCTTTTGCGTTCAAAAAGTTAATTACCCCGTAAAATTGTTGTCAATATTGACAACAATTGACAAAACTTTATTGTACGTTAAATATATATATATAAATGCGATATATAATATCATTTTGATATTAAAGTTATCCGTCAATAATTTATCCGTATATTCGTACGTCTGATAGGATCTCGATCATCGAGACAGGTATTTATTTACTTCGAAAAACATTTCATGCCGTAGTTTTTTTTATTTATACTTGCACGTCATGGAAATACAACACAACAAGAGAAAATAAGTGTATAAGATGTATCTCTCAGACAATCAAATTAAAGAACTTTAAAGTTATTTCAGTATAAAGTTCAGTATTAATTCGTATATATTTTTATAATTGATTTTATTAAAATAAGCTTGTAAGTTAATTATCATATCATTACTTCAATTGAATAAAAAATATAAAATAATGAATAAATTAAATTAATTTATTTTATTAGACACATTTAGTTCCACCTGTCAAGGTGTCTGTAATGAAATCTTACAAGTTATATAACTCTCTCATTGAATTATGATTGCAAAAACTTAATGACAAATATTTTTTTGTATTAAACGAATAAGTACAAGATAGTACAAGTACAAAATAATTATTTTATATTAAACTTTTTAATGTTTTATCGATACATCTTAAGTTATGAATTTAAATCACCACATATAATTATTATCGAATATAATCAATTTAAAATGAGAGGATGGTCCAGTAGATCTAAAACTTGAATCTTATCCAAAGAACGCTTTACTGAACGCTTTACTTAACTTTTAGCTTTTTAGTTATATTTATAATCTGGTGCTCGGGGCTGAAGGAAACCATCGTGAAAACTGTACTCGATAAATCCAGCCGTATGTAGCTTCCAACACACACACACAAATAGGCCTTAAAACTTAAGTTAAGAGTAATACTACCCCAGCTTGAAGTAAAATTTAGCCCCCACCTTACCGCAGCCCGTTAGCAACTATTCCTCTTGCACCATGCAAGCAACTTTTTTTTTATTTCGAGTTGTTTGTATCTTTTTTCTTTTAAAAAAACATACAGGAATCGTATTTTCACATTATATAGGCATTAATATATAATATATGTCACCAACTTTACTTAACATATATTATTTCCCTCTGTGGCACTACGCTGGAGATACAAGGCAAAGTCGCCATACTGGGAATTGACGTTCGGTGCGACTTCAATCCAAAGGATCACATCGAGGCTGTTATAAAAACAGCCTCACGAAAACTCGGAGCCCTGAACAAGGTGCGGCGTTTTTTCACGCCACAACAACTGCTCCTGTTGTATAAAACACAGGTGCGGTCTTGCGTCGAATATTGCTCGCACCTTTGAGATGGCTCCGCTAAGTAAGGCCATGGATCGGTTGCAGCGACGTGTGGTTTGCATTATTGGCGACGTACAGGTCACCAACATCCTCGAGCCTTTACAATTGCGTCGAGAGATAGCGGCACTGAGCTCTTTCTATCGACTGTATCACGGCGAGTGCTCAAAGGAGCTATTCACCCTCATTCCTGCTTCCCCTTTCCTTCACAAATCTACGCGTGCTGGCTCTCGATATCACCGCCTAACTGTGACATCAATTCCATCGCGCACGAAGAAAGTTGGCAACTCTTTTCTTTGTCGCACCTCCAAAACATGGAATTCGATACTAGCACACGTGTTCCCCTTATGACCTGATTTCCTTCAAACGAGACGTGAAGAGGCATCTTGCGGGCCGGCAAGACGGGGGCGGCTAGTGCAAATCATTCTTCCTGACTGCACTAGCCGTCGTCGCGTTTGGACTCTACTACCACTTACCATCAGGTGGAGTAGAGTCAATTGCACTCCCGGGAATTATGAAAAAAAAGATATATATATAATTTATTTTTTTATGTCAATAGTTTCAGTTGTGTAATATAACCTAACCTAATAGCGAATATTTTTTTTCTATCATCAAAGGCTCTAGTTTATTTATTTGTAGATACAACCCACTCAGATAATTAACCGCCAAACATCAATTCTAATATTGTTGTGTTCCGATTTGAAGGGTAATTGAGCCAGTGTAACAACAGGCACGAGGAACGTAACATCTAAGTTCCCAAGGTTGGATGGACCATGGACGAATGGGTAATAATTTTTATAAGGCCAATTTCTATGGGTAATAATGATCATTTACCAGATGGCCCATTTGCTCGCCCGCTTACTTATTATAAGTATAGTATAAATATATATAAATATAAATATATGCTGTATCTATATATATATATATATATATACGACCATCACTGTATATATATACAGATAGATATGGTCATTAGATATGTTTTATATTTTATGCATTTAATGAGTTTCTTATTTGAGTGGCTATATTATTGCATGATTATTAATTATTGAATTTGTATATTTTTTACGAACATTTGTACGTTGAAGTTGTACTTTCTTTATTCATAACAAGTGTTTCTAATTACAGATTATTAGAACTAAAGAAGTAAATATGATAACTTACACATAAATGGTTCAATTATATCATTGATTAAAATGTTGTAGTGAGTTCTCTTTTAATTCATTACAGTTTGTTCTATGTACGATATTGAGAAATTTTATAAAAATAATTGTAATAATTAAGATTTTTTATACCAATAAAAAAGAATATACTTATACTAAATATTTAAGTACGTCAAAAAATTGCTATTGCTATATACACTTGTACGCATTCTTCAACTAAAAATATAAATGAAATTTTCTGTCGAAGCAAGGCGAATAAGCAATAAAGAAAAAAAAAATAATACGACTTCTTGCCCTTTGACTTAGTACCCTTGACGTGAACCTATTCAATAAAAAATAATTATTAAAATCAAGAATTTAAAAGGCAATGATATCACGTTATGTACTCAAAAAATCAGTAGAAACGATAACTTAACTGGTTTTGAAGTCGGCAAAAAAGTTGATATTGATGCTACGAGTATGTCATTATTATAACAGAAACAGTCCAGCGGTTAGAATATGTGAACCTCAAGCGAAGATTGCCAATTCAAGTGCGGACAAGCCCACTTAATTTCCATGTGCCTTATTAATTTTTACTAATCATCTTGTACTTATGCATTTTCTACGTAGAAACTTTTACAACTATACATTGCGACAACTCGATGGAACGGCAATTCTTTGGCGACTATAAGCTTCACTTGATTTATAATTAAAAAGAAACATTAGGTCCGATCTGAAATTCGTGAAAGACTTCATAATCTACCGTACCTATAGCTACCAAACCAATGATATAGTAAATTAAATAAGCGGTCTAAATGTAGGCTCATCAAAATTAGAAATGCCAGCTTAAAACAAGACATCTCATGTCACTACATAGAAATCCCTAAGGCTCGAGTTAGAAACTTACCCTTTACTTATTAGGTAAATTTCGTACTTAAATACAACGAAGTATTACAATGTAATTTGGTTAAATAAATATTGTAAGTTAAATTCTCAAAGGACCTCACAAACTTAATGGTTTATGTTTGGGTTAACCATTGGCGTAGTCATGATTTTATTCCGGGAAGGCCATCGAAAGTTCGAGAAAGAAAAAAATTGGTTAATTTATTTAATAATATATTAAAACTGGCTGTTTCTTGTGCATTCAATCTTGCAATAGTGCCATATATCAGGCCCAGAATATGTTCTTTTGAGCTATGTTTTAAATTCAGGTATTAATGCTTAATACATAAGGTACTACTCTCGGTGGTTAATCTATTATTTACCGCTACCGGTTCGATAACTTATACTACGTTTCCAAGCAACGTAATGTGAGATAAAATCACCGTTTAAACTTAATTTAACCTAACTGAACAATGTACACAGCTTCGGGTAAATTTGCTTCTATAACTTTTTTAACTAGCTTCTATTGCTTGTAAAACTACTGATCATGAGGTGCTAGATTTATTCTCTGAGTTCGGCCAAATGTATCTACAAAATTTTCAGTACCGACCAAATTGCCCAGTGTACATTCCCATGCCTCAGTATCCGTATTTATGTAATGCTTGCAGACATACTGTGCATTATTATATCTCCGAGATAGTAAAATAGTATTCTACATTATAAGTTCCAATAATAATACAAGTCATAATAATAATAATTTTAAGAAAATTTTGTCTCAAAACTTCGTGATTATCTACATCTGCGCTAGCCACTATACAAACCGGGCAGTTGGATTAACAACATTATGTATAAAGCTTAACTAGTAACAGAAATGAGATCTATAATTTACAAGGCAAATTGAATTTTTTTGAGATATTTTCGCTAAGTGACGTCACATTGTCTCTTTTGAGGTACTTAACTATAATCATACACTATTACGGGATTTACAGAACACGAGCAGCGAATGAAACATTTTTGTGAAAACATTATTATTAAAATATATACTGTTACTGGGGACATTAAGCGACTTATTACAATGAAACGGATTGATGAAGCGCTTTTATTGCTTTAATTTGCAGTTGCAGTTGAAATGCAATGAATATTTTATTTAAAATATTTTCAATACTAATTATATTGAAAAAAAAAGATTAAATTAATTGATATGGAACGGTTCAGACAATGGATGGTCATTGATTGTTATCCTACATTACAATACACATCATACAATACAATACTACATCGTTTTCTAGATATAATGATTTGAAGTGATGATGATGACGAAGTGAAATGCTCTGAAATTAAAAGGGTTTAAAAAATGCGGCGATTTGGACTGCCGAATGTCTATGTATAATGCTAAGTCACATATCACAGCTAAGTCGTTTGGGTGCGGTCACAGTGAAGGAAGTATTGTATTAATTTTTAACAAGAGTTATGACATTTTTTCTAAAGATAATTGCTATCATCGTTCAAGTGTGTTTTAGTAAAAAACGTTCCAATTTGCATAGCGAATTGCATAGCGTTAACCAAAGAATTTTATAGGCGCTGGTAAACTGCGGGACCGTAAAGTAAAACGTGCGATATTTTAAGTGTGAGTCATTAACATGAAACATTAACCAGTGCGGTCTCGCCGGTAGCACTGCATTTGCGCGCCAACATACGGATAAATATGTTTCCTGAATTATTTAATTCATTATCATATTTCGTTAATTCCGTATTAATTTCTCTTTATTTGTGTAGGAGGTTAGGGAAAATAAAAGGAGCGACTCCGTTTCAAATGAGATATATTCTCGATATGTAATAAATTTATAAGACTGTAGTAGAAGGAAAACGAAATATTTAAAATTGACAGATTCTATTATTACCAGCCAGTGGCTCATAAACATAATATAATTATGCAACAAGATTATATTTTTGCTTATATAGTTTATTTAATTATTAAGTAATAATCCAACAATTTGAAACTAAGACTCCGCGCATGATTATAGCGGAGATAGGCTTAGCGGTGAAAGTCAAATTTAAGTCAACGACTATTGTATGAGTAATGCGTTGTTTACATCGTCAAAGTTGCTTTTAATAGTCGACTTAAAAAAGTAATGAAACTTAAAAATAAAAAGCAACTCTTAATGAGTTGCTTTTTTATTTATTTATTTTCTTTTTTTTTTTATTTCCAAAATAAAAAAGACAATACATAATTTTATTATTATACTGTACTCAATATTTATGAATTGGATGTATATATCTGCTAGCTTAATCAAGAACTTGCTTGAATTAAAATTAATGATTTCTTATGTACTTATTTCTATTGACGCACTAAGTACACATTAATGGAAACTATAAATTATTGTCGCAACAAGCCAGTTTTATTTACTTTACACTTTTAATTTTAAAGAGTTTTCAGTAAAAAGTTTCAAGCCATTTCAAGTACCGCAGATAAATTTGACGGTGATCGTATCTCGGAAAGCAATTAAGATAAGCGAACATTGTGCTGTCACAACTCACAGTACGCTAAGCGGACACAGGCTCAATTTATGCGTTCCTGTTTTAGTCGACATACATCTATGCCAGACTCAGCCGTTGTATACGCCGAAAAGCCCTGGTTCAACCAACGCCTATTGCCTATAATCGGACAATTGAACAAACATACAACACATGCCTTGCTATATTTTATATTCGAAGTCGATAAAGCTTTCCGTGTGAGAGAAATTGTGTACGAATTTAGTGTTTTCTATATAGTGCAGTACAAGTGTTCAAGAAAATAATTAAATAATTATAAGTATGTATGCACACAATTAGCTTAACAATGTTGAGTTATCAAAGTAAGCATTAAAATAAATGAATGTAAAAGGGTTATTTGTGGTGAGTTACAAATTAAATTAATAAAAGTAATTCTGTGGCGTTACACGTGGAGTGCACGCTAATGCATGGTTCGCACGCAAGCTGTGAAATGCTAGAGAGCTACTCTAGCATCGAATGAAAAGAGAATAATAATTAAAAATATGGTTTATCTGTGTTAAGATGTGTGAAATTAATGTGTTCTAAGTTATATTTATGTTATTAGCATTATATGTGCGTGAAATTATAACAGATATGATCAGAAAATAGATGACACCGAAGTAATAGGGGACCGAATGATGACCGAAATAAGTATAATTCACTATTCACGAAACTTTAATTAATTTGATGAAATAATGTAATATTGACATTACGTATACGTTTTTACAAAGAAACTTAGAGTGATTCAGGAATTTCAAAAAATGAATTTACTCTTAACCCTATTTTTTATCCATTCAATATATAGATTATTGTAGTCAATGCCTGAACCTAAATGTTCTGGCAAACTTACATTATTACGTTAGACAATTCCCTGACCCGAAAGGACGTCATTCTTTCTTAGACTACAATTCAATCGAAAATCTGTTTACGCACAAATTATTTACTTATATTTCATAAATTTAAATATAGCTGGTATTAAGTAAATACTCCCTATTGAAATCCTCTGGGTAATCGAAGTTGTATGCATGTAACACAAAGAACACATCTATAATTTAAAAATTATATAAATCAAATAACCGGAACAGCAAACATGAAACAATTAAAATTAAAAATATACTAAATGCGTCAGTAGAATTTAGCATGATACACATTTATAAAACCGACAGTGAAATAATAATATACTGTAATTATAAAAAAGATAATTAATGAGATACTCTGGACGAATTTAACAATTTCATTTTTCAGCAAATATATTATTTCAATAATAAAATGATTGAATTGATTTATATAATGACATTTTTCGAATGAGTTATGATTACATGAAACTATTGTACAATTGATGAACATATTTACTGTAATTGTAATTAAATAAGAGCTATTTTACTAAGACTTTTCTATATATGAGCAATAAAAAACGACTGCAAAAATACAAGAAAATGCACAAAAAAAAAATGTGCCCTCGGGGGACCCCTGTCAGAAACGAAGTTCTGTGCGATATTTTTTTTTGACTAAAACCGTGTTTTGAATTGTAGATCTTAGTTGATTATATTACTGTATTTTTGTCACACCAAAAAGCACCTCAACCTCCTTTATATTGACCTCCCAAATTCGAACGCCCAACGTATCGCATTTCGGTAGGCACAGTATGAACGCTATTTTGTTATATGACGTGATCTTGGGCCAATGCCATTTCACTCTACTGTATGCCGCGTAAAAGAACTTCGTTCCAAAAATAACTCATTAAAGTATATAAAGTATTATGTACTAAAGAGTTGCTGAAGTCGATAACAAACTCAAAAGATGTACGTGTGATGTAGATGATATTTCACTTACTATAAAAGCTTTATGTATTATAAACGAAATGTAAATATAATTAAATACATAGACGCTATATTATTGAATAACAACAATGAAAGCTTGCGAGCCCGCCACTCGCAAGCAATCTGATCTTGCTAGTATTTACAATGTATATGAACAAACACTAATAAAGTTATTCATGGATTGAAAATGTACTATTTGTTTCATTTGTGTAGATGTATAAATAAAATAAATAGATATATGTAGTATTATTAGTTCAATTGAAGGAGCAAAGTTAATTAATTAAAGTAGCTTTTTTCAACATATACTAGCAAAGTAAAAATATTAAACAGCATTTATTTTAATAATTACCATCGAGAGTGCTGCTCTTATTGAGATATTTGGAATTAGTAGCGATGATGGCAACATGTTTGATGGGTTGACGTTGATTTCATGGAAATGGACGGGCGCCATTGTAGGACGATAAATGGGTTGACACATTGGCCCCGTCTCATATCAGGAAAACATTGCTAAGCCGCATCGGAAAATGAGGAAGCGAACAAACGGCACAAATATACGTATCTAATTCCAAATTATATCTTTGTGCCGTTTCGTTTATTTTTCGCTCAGAGAATCGGAATTGCGATTAAACTCGGAAACGCTGCTAGCATTATTGCCACCATTCCACGGGGTCATGATTTGTACAGTAGCTATTTTTTAATTTCGTTTTATGTATACTTATTTTAATTCTCCATCTGAATAATTCTTTTGTATAGTATCACCTGATGTACCTACTGTGCTGATACAACTTAATGCTTAAATATTATAAAGTAATCTAGTAATTACGAGCAATTGGTGACCACTCGCAAAAAAATCGTCGAAAATATAATCACATCCCTTTCTTGACGTCGGTTAATAATGAGGTGACGCTGTGTATCAGGCAGTTTTCTGACATTGTACCCAACACACTAAAGCTATTGCTTCACTAGACAGATGTTATTGCCACACAGACAGATAAGAACACTATATTCACCCAAAAAAATTAATATTTATCTTTTAATTTTAATCTTCTAATTCTTATTCGAATTCTGAAGTTATTATTGAATTTCATATAATTCTATTAAAGTTTAGGTAATTTACATATTTTTGACGTACTCTATTATATATTTAATTTTGCAAGAACAATAATAAAATATGAATAAGCTCCAAAGCTTCTCCTCAAAAAAGGCGAGGAGGCCTTAGCCCAGCAGTGGGACATTGACAGGCTATTACTATTATTGTCAGGCGACGTTTTGGTTTAGACTATCGGGCGACATATATGTAAATGCTCCTGTAAGTGGCTGACAATAATATAGGCTAAACTGAGACAAACATAACACGAACTAACTATAATAATAATTTGCAAAATTTTCCGCTCACGTTAAATTGGCGCGTTCACTATAAGTTATATTTATGGAAGCAGTTCGGACCACATGGCGCCCACGAATCGAGTGGATAATAGAGTTTTAATTGAGATGGAGCTTAACAGAATAGGAGGTCATTTGCAAGCTGTAAATTTTTATTCATAACCATTACCCCCAGCTCTCAGCAATGGACCGTAGGCAGTAATGGCAATAATAATAAATTTACATGAAACCAATGAAATTTATAAGAAAATGTATAATTTGTATATTTGTCAGAATGAATTATTTATGATATGATATCATAGCAAACATTGATAAACATAGGATTATCAAAGTCACACAACTCCTTTCTATTGAACAATAAGAATTCTACGATCAAAATGTTTTATCAAACGAACTAAAGTAAGTCTAAAATCCGTATCGTATATATGTTCTTATATTACTATTTTTAGTTTTAATAAAAATTGTGTGATCATATTATGTATGAGGTTATTGAACTTAAGTTAAAGGAACTCCCGATAATGATGGATGAGCCGACTTCCATTCTTATGGTAATATTAGTATGATAAATATCCTATCCTTATGAATAACATGATCTTTTAAGAACCAATGGTGTGAATATAGCTTATGACATGGCTTAAATACATTTTCTCACATTCATAATAAAACCGTGAATTTATCTTGTTTGTTTATTTTTCGGATATAAATTGTGTTCATGTATCGGTTTACGTGTTTTAAACGACAGTTACATCAATCCTTTCGTCCGTTAGACTTTATGACGCTTTCATTCTTTGACTGGATTCATTATTACTCCTAAATTCTAATGTTTAAACATTCTTCCGTTTCCATGTTCCAAATTTGAATATTTCAATTATTCTGTCCGAGACTTAGCAAGATAACTATAACAACTATAACTAAGATAATTCACTGCCACTTGATTGAGCAAGTGTGGCAACAGCTTTACAGACAAATCAGCGTTGCGTCACTTCCGCTTCGCTTAGTTACAAAGGGTGTGGTAATATCCTTAGGGATAGATTTCCGGATCTCCTGAAATCACACATGTTCTAATTTTAACTTTTTGGGTTAGATTATATATACAGTATGAACATACTACTTCCTCTATAAAATCTCGCATAGCAATTATTTTTTTGTATTATTTATCATATATTTAAAATTTTATTTTATAATTCATAATGTTGATCTAATTGTTGCTTCCAAAGATCACGCGCACGGCTTGTGCAATTCATCTTTGTTCATGTTAGTCCTTTTTAGTTTATTTCATTAAACTAGTGGTTGACCAGTGATCGATATTCAACCATAATTATTCAATTAATTCCCATATTATTGACGGGCCGGTTGGCGTGGTTGGTAGATACCTGCCTATCGCGCCGCAGGTCGTGGGTTCGATTCCCAACCAGGACAGACATTTGTGTGCATGAACATATCTGTTTGTCCTGAGTCTGGGTGTAATTATCTATATAAGTATGTATTTACAAAAGAAAAGTAGTATATGTAGTATATCAGTTGTCTGGTTTCCATAGTACAAGCTCTGCTTAGTTTGGGAACAGATGGCCTTGTGTGAATAATGTCCCAGGATATTATTATTATTATTATTATTATATGTCGAACATTTTTTTTTAATGATAATGCTTAAGCTCTTCAATTACAGCTACCAAAGAAAAAAAGAAAATCGAATGACATACTCTTTTGTTTTTGCATTATATATACATCTATGTATCTAGATATTATTGAAATGATTAAATGAAAAAAATGAAGTTGTTTTAATACACTTCTGGTAGAATTATAGTAAGTATTTCATTTTAATAGTAACAATATTCTAAATACTTTATCACTTAACGCGACACCGATACTAAATTTAGGAAAGTAACTCATAATAAAACCCCTAATAAGCTAGTTCCGTGAAATATTTCGCTACACAAAGATAGCAATACAATGGTAACCCAGTGCAATTATTCATTAACAAGCACTTTGCGGAAATCCGCGGAAATTTAAAAACTATTATGTTTAATAAATTAGTATTTGGTATTAGACTAAACGTAGGACAGTTACAGTTTGTTCATGACATCTGTGACATTTTTCTTACTGAGAGAATTTTATATCCGTCATAACTTCTAAACGAAAAGTCCGATTCGGATCATTTAAAATGGAATTTATATGTAAATAATCATCCTTAATTATCAAACCGTTTAAATGGATCAGGATAAATAATATCATGATACATATAACACCTCTATTCGATTCCGCCGTATTTGAACTTAATAATTTAAACAAAAACTGGCATTGTGGGTTAACTATAATAGGCATATACCATCATAGACTTTTTTATGAGCAATCATAAGTACTATTCATATATAGAACAATTTTTTATATACCGTCAATTGTTTTCGTAGCGCACGCCGAATGACTTTTATAGGCAAGAATTTGATAACTTGGGTTACATTGTTTCATTTTAGGTAGAGATCTCTAATATTTTTGAAAATATAATATAGCCTATGTTACTCGCGACGTCCACATAGCTTTCTAATGGTGAAAGAATTTTTAAATTCTGTCCAGTAGTTTTTAAGTTAAATCGCAACAAACAAACAAACAATCAAATTTTTTCTCTTTATAATATTAGTATAGATACAGATTATTATCAATAATAGTTCTCGTTGTTTACTTAAAAAGCAGTAAAGAAACATTTTAAGAAAATATAATTTTTATGAAATACGTACGAATGTGAGCCAATAGGTCAAATGGTAAGTGGTCACAACCAGCAAGGTATATTTTTTTAATAATAACGTATCGTACTGTTGCAACGGAACTCTTCAACCGAGTTTTAAAAAATAAAAAATGGAATGAAACACTCATTAGTATTTACTGAATATAGAAATACAATTAAAATAAGATATAGAATGATTTATTGATATTTAGGCAAACGACGCGAGCGTGATTGCGAGGTCGCCATTATAAACTCAACACAAATTAAATTTTAATCAATCCAATATCAGTATAACTACGTACATGTTTGTAAAATATACTCTCTTTTATAGCGTAAAGTGTCCACATAGTTAGATTTTCTGAAGGGACAATGTGGAACGGAATAACGATTGGAATTTCAACTATGACAATATTAGTTTGGTATGTTGGTTTAAATTTATTGAACTAAGTAAACGGATGATTGCTACTGTATAAAATGGCTATAATATATTATATTACTATTTTATTCACTGTAGCCCAGTAGATAGAATGTTTGAAAATTAATCGAAATTTTCCGGGTATTACGTTCTTGACATATTCGTAATTAAAAAAAATCAAAAACAAAATTCAAACGCTTTATCGTTTCTCTTTTATGTAACTTACAAGACAGTATGTAAATAAACCTAGGAAGTCAAATTTAATCTATTTCTAATTGTCGTAGCAATATGAAGATGAATATAATTCAGATGATTATATCTGCTACTATAGAACGGTTCTGATGATAAAGCCCGGAGGTATATATTATAAGTATCTATCTAATCACAGGCTTACATATAAGCGTTGTTCAGCGGCTGTTTAGTTAAACACTAATTTCACTCTTTCTGTCATTATTGATTTGACATTCGAAAGAAGAAGACACAACATTGCTTAACTAATCAAATATTCTCAAATTTGAGCACATTTCTATGAGTTGGGGGCTTCAGCCCATCTGGGTAAGTACCACCCACTCATCACATTTTCTTCCATAGGCCCCTTTTTTCAGTCTACCTACATATGTTATATGTTTTATTATTTCAAGTTCTGAAAGCTGAAAAATAAATACTTTTATCAAACCTAAGAGGAAGTTGTAACTTAATGTTATTAAATTATAAAGTCCGCACACTTTTTTTCAAAATTTCTTGTAAGTTTATTCTGACATTACTTATGCCGATCCTCAATGTATCTTCTAAGTTAATTTATGTATTGCCAAAGTATATAAACATAACATCTATGTCTTTGGGTGTCGGTACCCATCAGGCCCATATGTTCGTCCGCCTACCTATTCTATAAAAAAAGAAGTATATTTATTTTTACAAAGTCAAAATTTCTTTATGTTTTCTATTTATATTAGTAAACGCACAATAGTGAATATACTAGCCGAAATGGCACAGTGGCTAGAATACGTGAATTTTAATCTAAGATTGTTGTTTCAAACCCAGGCAAGCACGAATACATTTTCATAACTTAATTTGTAATAAATAGTTATAATTTATTTCCTGCTTGCCTGTGAAGGAAACCTGCATGTGTCATCAATCAAGCACATACATATATATCCACCAACCCGCAAAAATCAGTCCTAAAATAATATTTTAAGACCACTGAATTCTAAATTTAAAGTTATGGTGGCCGCCGTGACAGATGGCAGGTATTGAGTATAGATGCAGTGAACCTCATGAATATTCAGCCTTTATATTTTCTGTTTGCAATTTATCGTCCCCCATGTAAATTGAATCGGATATTGGATTATGTTAACAGTAGGTGGTAATTGAAATATTTTAGATACTTTATTCCATTTCAGTCTACGAGATTTACTGTATTATTGTGGCCTCTTAAGGATATATATTGAATAAAATTATTGAATACAGCTCGTATTTATATTTTTGGTTTTGAAATATTATTGCGTTCTCGTTTTCAATAAATTAGTAAGTAAGGAAGTAAGTAACAATGCCTGTCAAAAGTCTAACAGTACTACTGTTAGACTAAGGGATCATTTCCTCTAGAAAGTTATAAAGGTGCTCCAAATCGGTGTGGTGGTTACACACGTGACAATATATCATCTGATACATACAGATTTTCTCCTGACGATTTTTTTCTCTGCCGAGCATTACTTATTACTATATTGTGTCCTTGTTTGAAACCCTACCTTCGGTTAAGATTAACACTTCTAGCCACTGGACCACCTCATTTTAAATGATCTTTATTTATATTTTATCATAATATTTTTTATTTATTTATAAAAATATTGTTACAAAATATATATCAATTATAGGCTGGCTAACTTAACATTCAAAAGAAGTTAAAAATCTCTAATTGCGGAAAAACAAATAAAAACATCTTTAACTTAACTAGTGAATAGCATAAGGTAAAATGTAAATTTAAATCTACAGATCAAAAGTAAAAAAAACAGATAATAGATACTGTAAATACAAACAAAAATAAAATTTAATTTAATTTAATTTTTTTTTCTTTCTTATCTAAAAATAACATATTTTAATTATTCCTTCAAGTCAAATTATTCAGCGAGTAAATTGTTGCAACACGTAAACATTAGTTATAATTTATGGTTATAAGTTAACTCATCATCTTCGGAAGCCATTTAATACCAACACAAAGAGCTCATAGTTGGAATGGAGAATTTACAATTCATGGCGTGAAATTTTATAATAGAAAATTTGAACTTTAATTACCCACAACATTTACTCACTGTTCATTATTAATTATTATTATAAGAAATATAACATATATTATCTATCTTAAATCCATTTCGATTATTTAAATAAACAGTTTTAATTTCCCCTGAGCCAGAGCTGGGTGGGCTGAGCCAGCAATTTGCCGCGGCACGACTCATTATAGAACTTGACTCGAGACAATATTGCTGACTTACTTGGTTCCAGTACGAAGCAACCGCAACACGAATTCGCGAATGCTCAAGTCTTGCTTTCCAAACCTAGATATTGTAAAACAATATTGAATAAAATTCACGAGAATACTTAATGATATAAAAATTGGTATATATGTTTGGAATTTGACTGCAAAACCATTTAGGTTTTTTTTTATGGAATAGGAAGGCGGACTAGCGTATGGGCCACCTGATGGTAAGTGGTCACCAACGCCCTTAGACAATAGCATTGTAAGAGATGTCAACATCGCTTACATCGTCAATGCGCCACTAACTTTGGGAACTAAGATGTTATGTCCCTTGTGGGTGATACGTTTACCGGTTTTGCTAATTATAATGTATATAAGGCACAAAAAAAAAATATTTTCAGCTTTAAATATATTTTGTATTGGGCATATAAAAGCGGCCTCGATTCATATAAAAATAATTCAAAATCAAGGAATTCGGATTCATACATACGAAAGAAGATCAGTAACATTAATTATGTAAAAATAAAAACAATAGAAATCTGAATGAGTCACAAGTGTATCTTCATCCAAATCCGCGTAGCAACGTTAAGAAGATTAAGATATAATATAACTAAGGACGTCATCCGTACTAAGCTAGTTGAATCAACAAACGTAAGTGAGCTTGATTTTTTGTGATTATTTTTGTTTATTACTAGCTACCCGTCTGAGCTTCACTCACGTAGAACAAGGGTCTTCTTAAAACATTTATATCGTAATACATATCCTACTATCCAAGTCGGCATAATTTTTTGAGATATCTTCAACAATCATCATAATTTTTCAGAAATTTACTTGCACTTGGTCTATTGGTGAAAACCGTTTAAAAATCCAACAACCAATTATCCAATAAGTAACCAATATAATAATATAGGAGAAAGGGGGGTAGCCTCGGCCATTTTTTTATTTTCACGGGTACGCGGCAAATAAAGGGTGTATGGCTCATTGGGAAGGCATGAGCTATAATTAACAATATTTATTTTAACAAAAAACAAAACAGAAGAAAAAAATATGTTTTATTTTTTTAAACAATTTGGCCTTTGCAAAAACGCGGCTGGTAGGTCCAGCCATGTAAAATTCAACAATCGAATTATTTTTTGGCGATACACTCGTCGCATTTGTAAAACAAATCGCCTGGATTGATATTCACACATGCCTCATGAGCCCAATCCTCGCAATTTCGGCATTGAATCGAATCTTCCTCGACAAATAATGCACTCGGTGTCTTTTTTTTTGCACGTGATTTAGATGTAGCTTTTTCTTTTGACACGTTTTTTTTCTTCTCTCCGATCTTCCGTTTCTTCTTTGGAACTGTGGCTGCTTTTTCAGTTAGCTAACCAAAATGGGCTCATTGAAAAAGTCAAAATTCTCTTTACTAGCAATGTTTTCATTGCCAGTAAAGAGAAAGCGCGCGTACATTTCAAACATGGCCGAGGCTACCCGCTGGCCGGGGCTACCCCCCTTTCCCCTAATATAGTAATATCCTGGGACAATATTCACACATGGCCATCTGGCCCCAAACTAAGCAGAGCTTGTACTATGGAAACCAGACAACTGATATACTACATATACTACTTTTTTCTTGTAAATATATACTTATATAGATAATTACACCCAGACTCAGGACAAACATACATGTTCGTGCACACAAATGTCTGCCCTGGGTGGGAATCGAACCCACGACCTGCGGCGTGAAAGACAAGTATCTTACTAACCACGCCAACCGGCTCGTCAAACCAATAATAACAGTAACAGTAACAGCATGTGAATGTCTCACTGCTGGGCTAAAGGTTTGCAGCTTATTCCACTACGCTACAATGCGGTTTGGTGGAATACAAATGTGACAGAATTTCAGTAAAATTTGACACATGCAGGTTTCCTCAAGAGGTTTTCCTTCACCGTCAAGCACGAGAGAAATTATAATCACAAATTAAGCACATGACACTCGGCGGTAGAGCTTTGTGCAAGCACGTCTGGGTAGGTACCACCCACTCATCAGATATTCTACCGCAAAACAGCAGTACTTTGTATTGTTGTGTTCCGGTTTGAAGGGTGAGTGAGCCAGTGTAATTACAGGCACAAGGGACATAACATCTTAGTTCCCAAGGTTGGTGGCGCATTGGCAATGTAAGTGATGGTTAACATTTCTTACAATGCCATTGTCTATGGGCGTTGGTGACCACTTACCATCAGGTGGCCCATATGCTCGTCCGCCAACCTATACAATAAAAAAAAAAAAAAAAAAAAAAATTCAGTGGTGCTTGCCCGGGTTTGAACACACGATTATCGGTTAAAATTCGCGGTCTTACCACTAGGCAATCTCGGCTTATATACAGTGGTGGTCGTATAATTAGAAACACTACCAACGGTCCTTGACATTATGTAAGATACTTCACCGCAATCGTTTTTATTTTGAAATTAAACAATAAATAGGACAACAATATTTTAAACGATTTATCATTTATTAGAAAAACAATATAAATTCCATTACACAAGTGCATTTTCAATATTACATTACGGACGAACATTTAAATCAGTTTTAAGGTATGAAAAGGTCAACTAATTAGAAACAACAACAAAAAATATAAAAAACAATATTTTTTTAAGTATTAGTAATTAGTATTTACGAAATAGCTACTATCCACAGCCTCCCAATAGTTA
This sequence comes from Nymphalis polychloros, assembly GCA_905220585.2. Taxonomy (NCBI): domain Eukaryota; kingdom Metazoa; phylum Arthropoda; class Insecta; order Lepidoptera; family Nymphalidae; genus Nymphalis; species Nymphalis polychloros. Next base: position 10,666,822 of record HG992243.1, on the reverse strand, counting down.
TAATTAATATTTAGTGGCGTATCCCTTATTTTCAATAACAGCACTGCAACGACGTGGCATTGATTCAATCAATTTCATACATTTTCTAGGGGGATTGAATTCCATGCTTCAACAAATGCTTCATATAGTTCGTTTTGACTGGTGTTACGTTTGTTTGAGACTTTCTTTTCAACAATATACCATAGATTTTCTATCGGGTTTAAATCCGGACTATTTGCTGGCCAGTCTAAAACGGATACGCTGTTCGCTAAGGAAACATTTGACGCTATTGGCCGTGTGTTTAGGGTCATTATCATCATGCTGAAAGATCCAGGTTATAGGCAAATGATCGTCCGAGTAGGGAATCATTGTGTGCTCTAAGATATTTTTGTATTGCCATTGATCCATTGTACCGCCACCGTGCTTGCCTATACTCCTTGTGAATTTATAATTAAAAGCATTGTTTACAGGGTATCTAACATAGTGCTTTCCATCGGAATTTACCATATTTATTTTTATTTCATCTGAAAATAACACTTTTTTCCATTCTCGTACCGTATTAACACATTTTTTACCTTTCGAGAGATTTTTCCAAACAATTTAGCTTCCACTAATCTTCGGCGTATCGGTCTTGACGAGATCTTTCTCGGGTCATCAGACAAAAAAACTTTATTTTTAATCTGGTTGAGCCTTTACTTGGGTCTTTTTTAGCAACACGAACGATTAGCGTATCTTCTCTGGGAGAGTATTTTCTTGGCCGAGCCTTTCTAAGAACATTTTCAACAGTTCCATGTGTTTTATAATGATCAATTGCATTAAAAACTTTCTTAACAGAACAATTTAAATGCTCAGCTATTCTTCTATACGCCCACTTATGATCTATATGTAAATTAACAATTATTTGCTTAGTTGATGCGACACAACTTTTATTTTTGCCCATTTTATACAAAAAAAAATTCAGATTAAATTTTGAATTGCCGCCAAAATAATAGAAAAAGCCAAGAAATAAATTTTATTCTCCAATTTCAAAAAAAGAACGAGCTATGGCTTCCTTTTTAACATGTTTTTAATTAGGCGTCCAAGTGGCCAGTTACAGAAAATAAACTGCTACATGTGTAAGACTCATTTTGTAATTAAAAGTAAGATATGTTTTATATTTTATGCATTTAATGAGTTTTTTATTTGAGTGGCTATTTTATTGCATGATTATTAATTATTGAATGTGTATATTTTTTACGAACATTTGTACGTTGAAGTTATACTTTCTTTGTTCATAAGAAGTGTTTCTAATTATCTGACCACCACATTATATACAAAATAAAAACAAATTTATTTAATTGCGTGCCTTATTCTTATTTACAAATCACTCATTCAGTCATTATTGTTTGCCATCCTAAAACAAAGTAAAATAAAATAAGTTGATATATCGTTCACAAGAATCTTATATTTTCACAGTATACATGAATAAATGATTGTTATTAAATGTATCCAAAATTCTTGCCAATAAAACTTTTTGTTTTTCTTATGATTCGATGATTTTAAATAATATTTTCATAGGTCAATATTGTTTATGAATATATGCAAGCGAACTAACACACCTTTATTTATGAATATAACACATAAACTATTTTCGAATTAATAATAATACTATATTATAAACTTATTAGTAAAGAAAAAGTATTCAGAATAATAAATACTAATTAATATTCTATTAATATCTATCGGTTGATTTTTAATCACGATGATTTTTTGATAGCAAAAATCGTGTAAGTCTTATAATGTTAGTTTTTATTTTATACTACCTACTAATAATTTTCACTACTAACCATTCATTTAATGCGTCACCGTCCTTGGGAACTGAGATGACTCTTGTTGCCTGTAGTTACACTGGTTCACTCGCCCTTAAAACCGGAACACAACAATAATAAGTTTACTAATTGCTGTTTGGTGATTGAATAGGTCGTACCTACCCCGACAGGCACAAAGCCCTACCAAGTAAAAGTTATGCATTAACTTTCCTTTTTCAATCGACCTGGGACTACACTTGTAAATAGGTTTAATGTTAAATGTTATCTGTATAATGGGTGTCTTGAACATAAATCTTTTTTTTATCTTGCACCGAGCTACTACTTTTATTAAAAAGTTGGCAGATAATTTATACAAAGGTTGCAAGAGGCTATTTCTCATGGTTTCAGTTGGAGTAATCCTGAAAAATTAACTAAAGCGCAGCAGTGACGCTGCGTAATGCATTTGGCTCAGGTGGTCGACAATCTCGTTTTACTTACCGAGCTAGCGGGAATAAAAGTACGACATAAAATAATCGAATGGACGCTGTTATACCATCTATACTATATTATAATACTTAAAACATAATATAAAAAAATAATAACAGTACTTTTTTATGTATGAAAGGTTAGTTTCTTTCCTTATAAAATTACGCGTTTCATGAAATTGGTTTGAAGTTGAAGAAACAAACATTCATACAGACGCACATCGATATGTTTCCAAAAAAACAACTATCGAACTTAACAATCTAGCGTAAAATATTGTGCGCTGATCTATCGTTTTACAATTGAACTTTCAAGTAAAGTAACTTGAACATTAAAATTATATTCGACAGTAGCTAAACTTCGAAAGGCCAAATCCGATTTGAATTTAAAATTCTTCAAGTATTTATAATGAGATACTTCTCATTTTGCTCAAACAGCTCTTAGAGCAATCCATCACGGAGCTATCAAAAATAAAATGAAGCTAAAGGCAGTGGAATCGCCTCGATTCGATTCAGTCCCTATATTTACATATTTTAGAATTACATTAAATCCTAGATAGCTCAATATATATTCCTAGTAATGATGTTTTTATTCCGATATCTACTGTCACTAAATTATAAAGCTTAAAAGTTTTATACGATAAAATGCAACTATAGTTTTGTGTTACTTTTCTATTTCCAACTAAAATCATAACGATATTTTTCAATATACAAAAATAATATAATATTCAACGATGTCCAGTCATCTATCAAAAAGTTAGTTGTCATATCGCTCGTTTGTAACATTGATTACAAATGAAAAAATATTATTTATGATACCTGCCTTCATCTAGAATTTCTTCTTAATTTTTTGTCACGGAGTATCATGGAAAAATATTAATATTATCAACTAAGAGCTCAACTGTTTGATCGCTTAAAACGTCAAACTTCCGACTGAATATAATGATTTAGTTTAGTTTATTCTCGTATTCTAATTAAGATGATTGAAAAAATCACAAAAGCAAATCTAGTTTAAAAAATCTAAGCGAATAAACTTACCAAACAAGCTTACCAACAAAAAACAAGCTTACCAACAAAAAACAAACGGAAAGTTACTATTTGTAACAAAATAAGATTCTCCTTTGAAATCACCATGAAAATTTTCTTAAATTGTTCTTTTTAGTTTGAAATTAAAAACTGAAAATTAAAAAGTATACTTCTATAAAAAGAGATGATACAATTATTTGTAACCAATATGAAAACCCACCAATGATGTGAAAAGTACAATTTCATAAAATAAAAATTACTAAAAGTATTAAAGGTCCTTTTGAATTGGATTGTATGGCAAAAAATGTGTACAAATGAAGCCATTCACCAACGACACGAACTCGATGTATTTATAAATGAAGTGAACGACGATCAATAGAGCTTCGATAAATTTAGAGTCCGCCTGTCCTCTTGCTCTTATTGGTGCAATTTTACTCCTTTATTGAGCATTATTTATCTTTATCTGACATATCTATATTATTTATATGGTGCAATGTAATGCTTGCTGCTGTTTTGTTAGCGGAATGTTTATTTTATGTAACTGTATTTATTAGTTGTTAAAATTTCGAGAGCATTACAATATTGTGATAGTAAAAATGCGATGTACTTCCGTGCGATGGAACAATGATAAGTTAAAATTTACAGGACAGATAATTTATCGAAATATATACGATGTAATGCTTCAAATGTTCTGGATCATAAATTAAGTTTGAGTATAACACGGTCGAATTTTATTATGTTTATTTTAAACTAGCGGTTTAAAGGCGGCTTTGCCCACGTCATAATTAAAAATAATAAAATATGTTAATTATGATCTATTTTAGCTGTGAAAACAGTAAATTTTAAGCAGATTAGACCATTTTTTATAAAATTAATTTTCATGCTTCTTACATGAGAAATGACGTACCCGCGATACAAACTTTCAACCCGTATTTCACCTTCTTGGGGGGTGGGTAGATTTTCGAAAACCCCGAAATAAGTATTTATTTATTTCTAACCTGAGGCTTGTATATAAAATTTCATGCTTCATACATAAAAAATGACGGACTCGCCATATAAACTTTCAACCCCTATTTCACTCTCTTGGGGAGTAGATTTTCAAAAACCCTGAAATACGTATTTACTTATTTCCAGCCAGAGGCTTGTATATTAAATTTCATGCTTCTTACTTCAAAAATGACGGAGTCCCCATGCAAACTTTCAAACCCTATTTCACCCTCTTGGGGGGTAAATTTTCAAAAATCTTGAATAACATTTTTAATTATTTCTAACCAAAAGCTTGTATATAAAATTTCATGCTTCTTATATTAAAAATGACGAACTCCCTAAATAAACTGTCAACCCTTATTTCACCCTCTTAGATGGTGAATTTTGGAAAACTCTGATTTGTGTACTTAATTATTTCTAACCAGAAGCTTGTATATGAAATATCATGCTTCTAACTTTGAAAATGAAGGGTTTCCATACAACGGTTCATCCCTTATTTCACCCTTTTAGGGATGGAATTTCCAAAAATCCTTTCTTAGTGCGCGTTTTCGACGTAGACGAATATTGACCGTAAAAATCGGCAGTCGCTGACGCTCGCCTGATCTGGTCTACTCAATATTTTTGAAGATATTAACTAAGTCTGCGATGTCAGTCAACTGTGTAGAAGAGGTACCTGTGCGGATTGGTGTATGATTTGATAAATGACTAGCACGGTGAAAATTGAGCAAACTAAATCGGTTTTTACTTTATTTCTGTATCCATATTTGTAACAATAACGTGACTTTAGAATAAAATTATTATACATAAAATAATTAGAATAGAAATATTATGCACTGAAGTGTGTAAAGTTAGTTTTCTAAGCAGTCTTGATAATATTTGTTATACTCGTTTACTCGTAGGTTCTCGTGTCAATTGCCGGTGTCTTCAATCTTCTCCTTTGTTTTCTCGAACTGCACTTGCGTGAGTTTGACTTATAAAGTAATAACCTGCTCTATCCAATATATAAGGCTTGCGAAAGATTAGGTGATAAATATTTTATCAGCAAATATGTTTGAATTATTAATTAAATAATAATAATATTAAAGGCTAAGTTTCCGCGGCATCCCCCCAGTACATTTGAAACACTTCGGCAATAAACGTCTTTCAGAATCCATTCTAATATTATATATCTATAGAACTACATTGTATATCAATTAAAATTACATTGAGATAATATATATTGTGTATTTATGTTTTTATAATATTATATTTAAAATGCATATGGTCTTTTGTAGAAATATTATGTGTTTATAGTTCATGTAAAATTTTTATCACGGCCCTTTTTGTTCTTCTCATCAAAGGTTGTCTGGAAGAGATTATTGGAAAGATCGTCATTGCACACACATTGTTCTATACTATACCTGTTGTTAAATTTTTGAAATAGTACTTTCCACGGGCGTTGCAAGTATTAGGTATGTCCTTTTTTGTACCCATCAAAACTTTTATGCAAAATTTCACAATGATCGGTCGAGTTAAGACGTGAAAGCATAACAAACGAACGCACTTTCAACTTCAATTTCACATTTCCAATATTAGTTAGGATTTATAGTTTACTAGCAGTTACTCATTTCATTCAGATTCCATCCGCATCAAAATTTATTTCCCCATAAATCCCGTAATGTTGTCTATGTGTGTCCATGTCCGAACTACAGGCTGCCTTTATGTCACTTTCATTACGATTGGTTCCGTGGGTCAACTGTTATGATATTACAGACATACAAAGGTACTTTCACATTTGCAATATTCGTGTAGATGTTACAAGAATATATTATTACAGTTTTGTAATTTGATTTACAAACTGATGAAATTACATAATTAATGGAAAAAAAAAATTAATAATTTCAGTGACCAATAGTAATTATTAATGAAAAAAACAAAGATAAGCCAATAAATATCACATCTTATAATAAAAATGTAGAACATTAAATTTTTCGTAAACTTGCGAGTCCTATTTATTGAGAAAACAATATTACATACATTCAATTAATAAATCGAAACAAATTATTGTTCAATTCCAAAATTAAGCCTTTATTAATAAAATTAAATATTATTTTCTACTAACTAAGTAATATATAATACTTTTTCTTATAAAAATGAAACTGTAAACTGCTGTGGAAGCTGTAGAAGGTAATGACGCTGACGTAATTTCCTTCAGTGTGTCCTATCGAAGTATACGGCACAAATGTTCCGTAAAGAATATACAAATAATACAATACATTACCGTTAAATTTTATAACTCAGGGGTATTTTTATGAGGAACGTTATTCGATTAACAGACATCGAATCTTGAAATGAGGAGACTTTCTTTTGTAATGCCTAAAGAATATAGCTCCTAAACCAATATACATAAAACTTACACAAGAAGATGCAGCGAATTTCGGAAATATTATTACCTAAGTAGCTGAGCGAGTCTCACCTACAATGTTAGTCTATTAACATGGCAAGCGTGAATTTAATACTGAATATTCTAGGCAACATATGTATATTAACATATAAGTATATACAAAAAAAAAAGTTACTCAATTTACTAATTTAAGTTTTTATACCGGTTATAGTCTATTAACTGTTAATTCATGAATGTCAGTTTAGTTTTAAATTAAATAATTGTTCTTTAGCCGTTAGCCAATATGACTTACTCAGCATATCTTTATCTCAAATGTTTGTTAGACGCTTCTACTTTTTCTTTTCGTTTTTTTTTTCAAGCTGATTTTTTCACAGTAATTGATTTTAAATTCAACCATTTAATATTAACGATATTTTATATATATTATATATGTATATATAACTAAGATATGTAATTGTAACTTTTTGATGCAGTAAATATTATTTATGTAAAGAAATAACGACAAACGAATCTGCTATGAAATGAAATTTTTTATATAAACTAATTTAAAATGTAATCCGATGTAGATTAAAAGTATTGAGAGGAAAGTAAACGAAAAACCGTGTATAATAACCAAAGTTATAACCTATTCCTCCCAATACCTAAGAGCTTATCAGATTACTTACTAGTTTATACAAGAGACTTACCGCACCATAATATCCTGGGAAGTTCGCTCCCGTTAAGATGAGCACAGACTAGAGAATTTACTTGTTACGTTTCACGAGCCGGTCTTCGAGCACCACGCTTGTTACCTGATTTTGCAAACCAATTAGCGTACTGCTGTAACATTTCATCGAGCAAAACACGATTGCGGGCGATACGGAGTGAGGTGCGCCCGGATAAATAATATAACTCGTCAAGATAACGCACACACGCGACTTGTAAGTACGATTTTTAACGAAGAGCAAACGCAGGAGAAAGAAATGTCACTGGTAAACGCTGATGCCGTGAACGTTACGTCGAACTCAGCGCCCAGCATTAATAGGAAAGTTGCAATGGAAATCTAGTCTACACTCACCTTTAGACTACGTGAGACAGCTTTAAGTATGACGGCTGAAGTTGGAATTGGATGAGAGCACGATATTTGTTTGCTTTGATCATTATATAAATTATTTAATTATTATTTTTAGTTCAGCTTATGTAAGCTGAAATAAATTGAAATAATCTTTATCGGCAAAATTCATTATTACGTAAAATCTGATATCTAATGCCAGGCAAGTCCGTGTTGATGAAACGGATACGTGCCAGTGTGTTACCAAACATTGCATAATTTTAAAGCCTAATGAAGTGCACTTTTAAAAATTGAATTCTTACATATACATATATGTATTGAACATTTAATGGCTAATGTATTTTTAAAAGTGACAGATTTGAATTTTCTCTTGTTAATAATTTTAAGGTATTTTGTAGACTTGTTATAAAATAAATATGATTTATTAATTATTACTTTTATTTTCTGGAAACAAGCCGCTCAGCCACACTAATACAATAAAATATCTAATAAACCAATCAAGTTTCCACTAATATCCAATCAAAATAAGAAGCAGAGAGCAAATTGACAAGACAAAAATGATTATAGTTAGAAACTTAAACAATTATACAAGTTAGTTAATTTTTTTAAATACAAAAACTAAAAATAATAATACAAAGAACAGATTGTCATTCACTGATTCAATACTTCAGTAAAATTATTTTAGGGAATATGAAAATATATAATAAGTACTAAAACTCAGATGTGAAATGAGGCGGTTATCTTATAGCTGTACATTTTTTGTACCTAACACATCCTCATTGAAATATTACATAATATATATTACAGTGTATATAATCAGTGTACATTAAGTTGTAAGAAACCGCACGGAAATGATCTGTTAGTAGGTTTATTATCAACTAAAAATGTAACGATTGTACATGACAGGGATTCGAGAGGCCGCGGGTGGTTTAAAAAGTAAAGGCTTGAATAGTAAGAATTCCTGGCCAAGCTTACTTCGTGGGATAAAAAATGATTTTAATTCCAACAATAGTTAATCGATGAGAGCAACAAAGGATTATTTGAACAATGAAGATGATCTCACTCACAAGCAATAAACACTTAATTTTTTTTTTATGTGGTCAAATAAAAATGTGAAAAATATAATGATTAACTTTACCTTACCTAAGACTGACAAATCATTAAATATCATATTTAATTGTTACACACAGTTACAGTGACAGTTACAACATGCAACGCTCCGTCATCGTTAGCATTCCTACTATAAAGAAGTCAACATTGCATGTATAAATACGCAAGTAGATATTACAAAATATATATGCGGTATATCCAGAAAGTCAACAATAGGAAGCTATAGAGGGTCGTTGCGCGACGAAGGACCGACAATGAGTACTCGTCACTCTCACAAAAATTACAAGTGTGTTTGTAGTGTGAACATTCGTGTTTACATGTACAACGTCTCGAGTGCGGCTTCAGACGAATTTAAGCGGGACTCCTTATACACCGCAAACACTGCAATTATTATTGACGTATAACTAATCATCATGTGGGAAAAAATAGTGCAAGTATAAGTGTCACCTTTATTCATTATAATTACATATAATTTTGAGTGATTTATCTAATAGATAGACTGGCAAGTACAGCTGATGGTAGGGGGTCGCCGTCGCCAGGACCTCCAGATCTGCAGCGACTAGACCAACGATTATCATTTTGTTAGAAATACCAACGAGACCAATATATACCTACTTATGGACATACTTTGTATTAAAAATAGTACACTCGATAATTCGACACTCAAACCAAAGAAGATTCTTGAAGACTCTTCATATCTATCACAGCTTTACATTAAATTTAAACATGACAAATCACTATTCAAAAGTGCTTGTAAAAACCTATTTGCATGGAGTATGTTATGATAGCTTATCACTACTACTAACATATATTATCTAACAGATAATAATAACAATTGGACAGGACATTATCCACACAATAAATATATATTTATATTACATCTCGATCGTACTACAAGTAAGAATCGAGAGGAAAGAATATTTCAGAATACATCAACCGTTGATAGCATCATGCTTGGTCATGGCTCAATTATGCGGCAGCTTTACGATGCTGTAATTTCTCTGCTGCATTAGGCACTATTCCAAATTTTAACTAGTTCGTTGAAAACAAGAAAAGTCAAGGCTTTTGTAAAATTCTGAGATTCCGTATCTGTAGAGCTCCGAAGCAGGTCTGCTAATGTACCTTGCATGAATAAGCGCATGAATAATTAATAATATTTATATTATTGAATTGAAAACGTCCTTAGCGGCGTTGTGCACTTTTTTATGATGGGTAAAAAATGTTAAGCTCGCGTCAGGTCACGTGACCCTGATTGAAAATTCGTAAGACGGGTTCTGACGTGTTAAATTTTTGAAGTAAAAACTTCTTTAGCGGCGTTGTGCACTTTTTTGTGATGGGTAAAAAAATTTAAACTCGTGTCAGGTCACGTGACCCTGATTGAAAATTCGTAAGACGGATTTCGAAATGTTAAATTTTTAATGTAATATAAATTGTCATGTTTGTGTACGATAGCGCAATAAATGAATATTGTATTTTATCACATAAATTATAGTACTTTTATACTGATAATTAAAGCAATTCTCTTCTCTTGAGTGCAACCCGTTGTTTTTTATTTGTATTGCACCATCACTTATGGTCTTAGTATGTACAAATTTATATACTTAAGTATATATTGCTTTGTTGGTATAGTGGCTAGGATGTTCGGCTGACGATATAATCGATGGTTCTATGTTTGGTCTCTTGATCAGGTCCTGTTGGAATGCCGTAACATCGGATTATCAGATTAAAGCAATAGAGAGTCTATCTATGTTTTCGCATACTCTGTGTATTATAATTTATTCTCCACGAATAGCCGCTTTCCAATGAAGAAAGGCCACCATGCCTGTAATATAACTCTGTTATGTGCTCTATTATAACTTTTCTACACATTTGTATTCAATTCAATTTTTATAAAATTTGATTGCAACTGCTTACTCAAAACCCCTAAATGTAATTCAACGACGTAGAACGACATTAAACATAACATTTTTAAACTTAACTGAAACCAATCCAAATTTTACTATATTGAATTATTCAACTGCACATTTGCAAAGTACTAAGAACATTTGTTATAGGGGGTAAACTGTATATAAGCGTTGTTCGTAATGGCAACAAACAGTGCAGTATTTTTGCTGGGATGCGTGCATCCTGATTTTCCTGGCACAGCTCCAGCGTGCTCTTGCAGAAAAAAACTAGCGCGTCTTATTTAAAAATCCATTATTATACAATAATAATAGCTTTTAATACTCACTGCCGAGACGCCGAGACGGCCCAATGGTTAGAACGCATGAATATTAACCGGTGATTGCGGGTTCAAACCCAGGTGGTAAAATAAAACACCGTAAGGAAATCTGCATGTGGCTACTTTAGAGCGTGACCCGCATTTGAACAGCGCGGTGGAATAAGCTCCAAACATTCTCCTCAAAGCGAGAGGAGACCTCAGCCCAGCCGTGGGAGACTTATAGGCTACTGCTGTACTGTACTGTAATACTGACCATATTAATAAGACTACACTTTTGATTAATAAATAGTTTAAATTAAATCAGAGCGGTCATCATGAAAACAAACAATTTTGTATTCTTACTTCTTTGTATTGTACCTGGCGTAATTCCAAACTGAGCTTATAGCGAATACGCGAGTTTCGAAAGCCTTTATCTTCTCGTTCGGAAATATAAAGGATTACACGAATTATTACAATAACCAGGTTTATTCTAAATGATTATGGATTTCTCAAATTTTTATTAATATTCGTGTATTAAGACAAGATAAAAATTGTATAATTGGATTATAATATCGTGGTATATACCTGCCATTAGTACATATTACATTTAACTGTAGTGTTTGTTATGAAATATACTTTCATTTTAATTTTTAATATTATATTTTTTCTATTATTACATAAAATTACTACCATTTGTGATTGACAAATGAATATCTCTTTTATTCCTGGTAATATGTTTCTCTTTTATTGCAAATGGCGTCGTTTTTATTTATCTTATTTATTTACATAGGCTCTTTACCGTTTTAAATTCTGGTAGTGACAGACATTTTTTTTATAAATAATTTGTTTAATTTATTTCATATAAGATGGCCGTCTGACAAATGGGCCACCCGATGGTAAGTAGTCACGGTCGCCGTAAACATTGGCGTTATAAAAAATATTTACCATCCTACATTACATTACATCGTTAATACGCTTTACTTTGGAAACAAAGATGCTATGTCCCGTGCACCTGTAGTTACACCGGCTCACTCACCCTTCGAACCACAACACAACAATACTAAGTATTGCTGGTTGCCGGTAGACTATGTGATAGTACCTGTAGTGTACACCTGTGTTAAACGGTTCACTGGCTCGACAACACACAGTATGCGCAAGCGACACGTCCGCTCTCGCTCGAATGACGTTCGCCCCACCACACCGTGAGCACGAGACAGTGTAAATAATTATTTCTATAGTTATTACTTAAATACAAACACTACAGTACCTAAATAGAGGGGCTTGCACAATGCCCTACCATTATGTGTCTAGTAATATTAAATTAAAAATATTTTTTTCAAATATAAAATTGACGAGCCTGTTGGTGTGGTTGGTAAGATTCACGCCGCAGATCGTGGGTTCGATTCCCACCCAGGACAGACATTTGTGTGCATGAACATGTCTGTTTGTCCTGAGTCTGGGTGTAATTATATATATAAGTATGTATTTACAAAAAGAAAAGTAGTATATGTAAGTATATCAGTTGTCTGGTTTCCATAATACAAGCTCTGCTTAGTTTGGGCTTCGTGTGAGTAATGTCCCATTATATTATTATTATTATAAAAAAAAAAAAACAAACAAACGACAAATATTTATGATAATATAATTACAAGCAAATCAATATATGTATATATCGATATTGTAAAGCTGCCCGTCTGTTGTTTTTCCTGATAAAACATTACCTCTTTGTCGGAAAAATATGCGTTAATATTTGCGAGGAATTTCATTACTGCGCGCGCGATGTTGGTAGTGAGGTATTTTATTACTTTTATTATATTTACAGCGTTCGACATTCTATGCAGCGTGTAGTAAAGCTTACTTTAATTATTTTTTTACTGTCAAAAAGAAGGATTCTCGCCAATTATGAACTGCAATTGATAAAATTATTTTATTGAACAGATTAAAAGTTATGTGAGCGTGTCGCAATCAATTAAAAAGTCAACGGAATATTTCCAGCAGTAAGAGAAAAAATGGAGATTTTCAATAGGCTTTAAAATTTGGGGGTAATAAAAATCAAAGTTCAATGTGCACACATACGTACAAATACAGAAATCCGCGATATATTTTTTCAAATTTTTTTTTTCAAATTCAGGCCCTAATTACTTCGTCAGGATTGTTATTTCAAAGGACATTCCAGTCCTCTTGCCATCTTGTGTATTTTTTTAACAAATATTTCATCCTTCCTAGACTTTTTTATTACATGAAGCTATCCAAGTATGATCTATCACTACAACTGAAAAAACGTCACTTTTCTTTATTATTTTTGTATTTATATTCCACACCTCCAGGTGGATTTTGAGAAATGACACAATAAAAAAGAATCATCAATATCGGTACGTTTTTTATGTTTTTTTAAATTAAATAAAATTTATTACATCGAAGGACCAAGTCTGTTAAAATTATAATTTAATTAAGTACTAAAATGTGTTATATAAATTTAACACTCAGCAATTGATATAAAGGTGCAAACAAACAAGATTTTCATAAAATGATGCTTATTATGTATCTATAATATCGTTCTCAACTATTAATCACATTTCTTACCCTCTTATATATAAAATTTAGAATAATGTATATACATACATGTTAATTCAAAACAAATGCATCTGTTAATATGACTATTTGCGTGTTACCAAAACCAATCTTTTAGACTACCGCTGCTACCTAATAATTTAAATACATTTTAGGTAAAATGCAAATAGGCATTACGTATAAGTAATTTCGTCACAAACTGCATTCCACGCTGGTGAAATCGCTGGTTGTGCTATTTAATTTAATGATTCGTAGGTAATTTATTTTACTTTAAAATGAAATATTTCCCTTCAATCTACGAAGATTGTTGGGTTGATTCATTTTTCGATTTCCGCAAAGATTTAAAATTCGTTTCATGAAATGGTTTCCAGAGTATTTGGAGCGGAAATCGAAATCAAAATGAAAGACCATTTAAGAAAAATTATATGTCACTTTAGAATCCTCATTTCCAATGGAGGTGTGTACGGTTTTGGCATCTTACGTTAATATCAAAGGTGGCGTTTGCAACAAACAAAATATTTTATGGAAATGTTTCATAGAAACTCCCGTTCAAGTTTTGTTATAAATATTATTTATTTGTAAATAATATTCCTTTGTAGATTTACTATGCGATATAATGAAATCGAATTCATTTTCTGTTATTCTCGCTGTGATCCAGTACAAACTGGTTTAACGTGGAGACCGTCTACCTGCACGGTTAGGATTAAGCGGCTACTCCTACCATCCGATAACGGAACTGTTTTCTGCTTTTATTTTACTTTGTCAAGAAAATAAGAGTGCGTATAATAAAAAGAGTTCTTCTTAATTTTGACATTGATTATGTTAGTAACGGTTCTTTTTAAATCAGGACGTACGTTATTCAATCATAAATAATATAATTATGTATTTAAATAGTGCAAAGCATTAATAGAATTCATATTTTGAGCTGGTGGTAGTTATTTGTTTAATCTATACTAATATTATAAATACGAAAGTAACTCTGTATGTGTGTTACACTTTCCAGAATAATCCACTGAACCGATTTTGATAAAATTTGGTGTGAAGCACACTTAGCCCAAAGACTACTTCTTTTACGTAATACTTGCTCCTGTCCTAATACGTGGGTGAAGAGTGAATACCAGTTAAGCATTCAAATATTCTGTGGTGCTTGGATTAAAATTCACATTTCCACTGGGCCACTTAATTTCTTAACTACATGAATGAGTTTTGAAATTTCAAATATACTCTTATATACACTTGATAGCGAAACGGTGTATAGTTTTTTTTTTAAATTGAGTATTCACGGCTTGACTGCGCTAAGCTTTAAGCTAGTAGTGTATACGCTAATAGACGAGAGGTTAGAATCGATCGATTTTAATAGTAAATATACGCAATTTGAATAATTTACTAGCTGTAAGAAGCCTGCTATTAATAAATATATCGATGCGAGAGATAATTCAAACAAGCGCCTCTACCGGTTTATTTATCCATTTTAGATAATCCTTGCGTTGATGTGCTACGTCTACGATGTTAACAATACCGTACACTATGAAAAAAATCAATGTAATCCTTTTCTTTACTTATAATTGTAAGTTAACTGGTATTGACTTTTAAGTGCATCGATAGTACAGTGACTAGCTTATAAGTCGTTAATCGGCGTCTATATTATTTCCAGTCATATTGGATTTGCCGTTACATCGTTTTAAGGACTTCGAATAAAGGAACAAAAAGCTTGTTTGCTCAACCACTTGTGCACTATATGTTTTGTGCATTTAGCTGGACCGCTGTGGCTAAAAACGGTCAATACGACAACGCTAATTGATTTTATAGAAATAACAAAGCTTAGAATTCTGCAATGTTGACACACGCAAAGCTAGACACCTAAATAGACTACAATGGACTCCGATGGATGTTTGTCTGGGTGACTAAAGGACCGCAATGAATGTTCGTCACTTTTACAAATTACCAGTGCACGTGTGAATACGACGGTGTCGTGAACACTGCTTTGAGTGCGGCTTGAGACAAATCATTCGAGCTCAGCTTCTTTTTTCGCATCCTCTGTATTTTGAATTGTTTCTTAACAAAAGCATTGTAAATTTTATTAGATGGAAAAATATATCATCAAGTTAGTTTTTTCATCATAGTTGGGATCCTTATAACTTTGCCTTATTCGCAGTTTTTTTCAAGCTTCAATTATAGGTTTAATAGACTATATATACAATTTAAAACTATACTGCATCGGTATTGGTTAATCTGTACTACTATATAAATCTATTGGCTCTGTCTGTCATTTTTTTTTCACCTAATTTTGTGATAAATAATCCTTTTATGATGCAGTGATTCACATTATACTATTTTTTTCATTATTGTCTATCTGTCTGTCTGTTTGTCTGTCTGGCTGTCTGTCTGTCTGTATGTCTTCTTATAACTCAAGAACGGCTTGACCAATCTTAATGAAAATTGGTACACACAAAGAATATGTGATGGCGCAAATGATAGGATATAAGATCGGTAAACCCATCTTTTTTTTTTTTTTTGACGCTGGGTAAACGCCTGACGCCTTTCCCCCCACAGTGGGGGGGGTATGTGGGGCTCGCCATATGTCCAAGGCACCGAGTGTGCCCCGGTCATCGGAATACCCACTAAAAACCCAGCGGTACCCTTCCCGTCTTAACGGGAGCGCCACGGGATCGCTTGCGCATGCTACCGTGACGCTCCGACGGCCGGCCCGCCTATGCGGGCCTCCATTCACTAGGGAGGGATCCCAGGGTACTGGGAACCCCCCTAGTCCCGGCGGCGCCTATTGTGGCGGGGGGAGAAGGTGCGCAAAGCGCCGCTTTCTTCTCCCCAGTCTTTTGCGGCGGAGCGGGTCTGCAGCGGCATCTTCCTCCCGCTCCCGCTCCGCGGCCTCCTTCTGCGACATCACACTTTCGCAGAAGGAGACCA
This sequence comes from Nymphalis polychloros, assembly GCA_905220585.2. Lineage (NCBI taxonomy): Eukaryota > Metazoa > Arthropoda > Insecta > Lepidoptera > Nymphalidae > Nymphalis > Nymphalis polychloros. The sequence goes on along the minus strand of HG992243.1, from coordinate 10,650,321 downwards.
TCTCTGACCAGCACCCCTCGCTTCCGAGCATCGCGTTGATGATGCTCGGCAAGGAGAGGTCTCCGCCAACAACCGCCGCCAGGGAATGCCTCTGGGGCCCCCACGCGACACACTCCGTCAGGGTGTGATGCGCCGTGTCGAATGGCGCACCACACTCGAGGCAGGAGGGTGACACCTCCCGCCGCGCTATCTCGTGCAGGTACTTACCGAAGCATCCGTGTCCGGTAAGCACCTGCGTCAGCCTGAACGAGAGCGTGCCTCGTTTCCTTCGGACCCAGCGACTCAAGTGGGGACGTACCGCCTCCACTGTCGCCAGGCCCGCCGTGGGGGACCTGAGGTCCTCCTCCCATCGGGTGATCAGGGCTTGCTGGGCTACATCCGCCCGACTTCCGCCAACCCTGGACGGTCGCCGCGTTCCCTCGCCTCGGCCCGAAAGCTGTACACCTTCGCGAGCACTTCCGCCTGGAGCTCCCAGGGCGGATCGCCCGCGAGGAGGGTCGCCGCTGTCCACGACACCATACGATAACCCCTAATCGCCCTCACCGCTATGACCCTCTGCGGTTTTCGCAGGAGGGCCCGATTTGAAGCGGTGAGTGCGTCCACCCAAATCGGGGCACCGTACAGTGCCATCGACCTCACTACGCCAGCATAGAGGCGCCGGCATAGCGATTCCTCCCACGTTTGGTAGGAGGCGGCCTAAGGCGGCGGCGGCATTGACGAGCTTCGGGCCAAGTTGCACGAAATGCTGCCCGAAGCTCCAACGCCTGTCCAGGATCAGGCCCAGATACTTCATCTGGGCCCGCACCTTGATCACCGTCCCGTGGACGGTGATACTCGCCCCTCGTGGGGGGCCCCTCCGTGGACCGTGGAAGAGGAGGGCCTCCGTTTTAGATATGGAGACCCTCAAGCCCAGCAAGATCGGTAAACCCTACGGTATTTTATGAAAATTAATTTCAAATAGCTTATTATATTTTTATTAATTACACGCGGGTGAAGCCGCGTGGCACAGCTAGTTTTGATATAAAAGTCAACCGAATATGAAAAATATTATAGTTTCTAATAATATTGTAGTTTTTAATAATAAATTTGAGCTCACCGATTAATTGAATTGTTTTACATTTCATTACCGCACTCCACCGCCAATTATTACTTTTCTTCTTTTTTTTGTTTGCAATTTGATTATGATGCCTTATCGTTCAAGGCAGAATTGAAGGCATCAGACCTCGCGGTCGGGCGCCTATGCGATGGACTGACCAAATCAGATCTTCAATGAGCGAACCATTGCATAGGTGTACTAGGTATTGCATAGGTATAACAGCTGACAGGGAGAGATGGCGTAACATCCTGAAAATAACAACATCAGCCACTACTTCATGAAAAACATGACCGCTCTGCCGAGACGACATAGAAGAAGAACAATTTGATTATTTGAAATTTAAAAGAAACTTAAAATAAATATATGAATAATATTTATAAATGCATTATTGGCAATGTTTTTGACAGATTCCATTACTATAATAAATGAGCAATATCATATGACTTTTACTTCATGGTAAAGCCTTATACAAGCCCATCTGGGTAGGTACCATCCACTCATTAATTATTCTACCACTAAATTGCAATACTTAGTATTGTTGTATCTCGGTTTGAAGTGTGAATGAGCCAGTGTAACTACAGAGTCAAGGGACATAACATCTTAGTTCCCAAGGTTGGTTTAGCAAAAATAAAAAATAAGCCGATTATACTACAACGAGTACTTCCAGGGGTTTAAAACCATCTCGTCGACAATGACAACATTGATATAAGTGAAAAGGCACAATGTCTATCTTGGAACTATAAATGAAAATCTATTTCAGTCTAATTAACAGCTTTTATTCAAGAAATAGATGGCCCAGTAGTAAGAACGCGTGAATCTTAAACGATGATCGTGGATTCAAACCCAGGCAAGCACCACTGAATTTCATGTGCTTTATTTGTAATTATAATTCATTTTGTTTGAAGATGAGGGAAAACATCGTGAGGATCGGCCTCACGTAAACTCGGAGTTCTAAAGTGCGGCGTTTTTTCACGCTACAACAACTGCTCCTGTTGTACAAACAGGTGCAGGTGCAGTCTCGCACATTTGGGATGCCTTCGCTAAGTACTTACTGGAGGCCTTGGATCGGTTGCAGCGACGTGCGATTCGCATTATTGGTGACGTAAAAGTCATCAACAACCTCGAGCCTTTACAATTGCGTCGGAAGATAGCGGCGCTGAGCGCTTTCTATCGACTGTATCACGGCGAGTGCTCTGAGGAATTATTCTCTCTCATTCCTGTTTCCCCCTTCTTTTACAAGTCTACACGTGTTGGCTCTCGATGTCACCGCCTAACTGTGCCATCAATTCCATCGCGCATGAAGAAATATGGCTATATCGTTTTAATGTATTGAGTTATGTCCGAAGTCGTAGAACAAAAGTTGTTGCTTATGATGTTAGCTATCTAGTCCTGCGAGGTTGCTGGTGTGTTACAAATTACCCTGTATATTAGGTTTAGCTAATATATATAATTGTATTTTTTTACTTTCTTTTTATATCTCTGTATTACTCGTCTATCGACCTGGGTTTTTGACCCATGACCACGAGATTTCGGCCTTATAAGTTAGCCTCGAACTCACTTAACAAACTTCCCCTGTGAATCCCTTGTTGATCCCGAACTTACACGCTACAAAAAAGAAAAAAATATGCATGCTTTATTTTAGGTAATTGTATTTAGATTATTATGAATGTCGCATATCACTTTCTGATATCTCAGTTTCAAATTTGTGCTTATAGAATAGCAAACTAAAATTGTAACAACAATTATTTTTATGGACTATATTTTTATTTTATCTGTCTGGATGGACCATATGAACAGGCACTTTATGCCGTCACGTCCGGTTGTTATCACAAATATCGGATCATCAGTGATAAAATAAAATGTTTCGGCAACTAACCAATTCAGAATTCGCAAAAATACTAGACAAAATGCTGTGAGGCACTATTTACGGTTTGTATCAGTAATAAAATATTAATAGTAAAGTAAATAAAAATTGAAGCACATTTTTTCTACAATTGGAATGTAGAAAAAATGTGCTTCAATTTTTATTGTAATTTTTTTTTTAATAATAATAACATTAATAATAAATTCAAATTCAAATTCGAAATACTTTATTCAATATTAAAGTATTACACTTTCTTATTGATAGTCAATCTAGAAACTACCACCGGTTCAGAAAAGAAATACCCAGCCCTGAGAAGAACCGGCGAAAGAAACTCAGCGTGATGTTTTTTTTTATCTTTTTTTTATTATTATAGCCTTGCGGCGATCGTGTCATCCCCAAGGTGTGCTATCATCCATAAAATCATTTATTGTATAATAACCTTTAGCACACAAGCGTTCCTTTACAATTTTTTTAAATTTAGCCACTGGGGAATTTTGATCGCTTTCTGGGATCCTGTTGTAGAACCGTATAGATTGCCCCACAAAAGAGTTACTGACTCTATGCAGTCGAATAACGGGAGTAATTAATTTGTGCTTGTTCCTTGTACCAATGTTACGAGTATCACATTTTCTCACAAAATCATTAATGTTTTTCCGTACATATATAACATTACATATATATTAAGACAACAGTTAATATTTTAATTTCTTTAAATTTCTGTCTTAGGGATTCGTTAGCTCCCAGGTTATAGATTGCGCGAATAGCCCTCTTCGCCAGTACAGACCGCATTACCTCATAGCATAATGCCGTAAGACATTATACTGTGAAAATAACTAAAATATACAAAGCGGGCCGTATCACCATCAGTAGAAAATCTTATTTTCTTAACCGCTAAAGCCGCTGAGGTTAGTCTACTCGCCAATCCGTCAATATGGGGGGCCCACTGCAACTTGGCATCAACAGAAAGGCCAAGAAATACAGTAGACTCAACTAGATCGCAATATTTCTCGCTTATATAAAATAATTGCAAAGACAAAGGAACATTATTTTTTAAATATAATGATCTATAGTATTCATTAATATATAAATTAAACAAAATAATTTAACCTTTGAAATGATTTCTCTTAAATATTTGATCGCCTTAACAAAGTTGAAATAAAGTGTAATCGCGAACCATTGTAAAAACAGCCACTTTTACAGAAGGTCGTTTTTCACTTCGATAAAGAATAATTACCATAGAAACATTTGAAAAGAGTCTTCTATATAGAATTTTAATATTCAAACAAGGCATAAATTGATTAATTTGGAAAATCACGGCACATATTATGTATTACATACATCATTCATTATCAATTCAGAAATATTACTCATATATTGAAATTTATATTTTGCAAATTTTAGATCATCAAAATTCTCTTATTATCGAAAAGTGACGACAATTTTGTCACTACCAAAATAAATCGCAACATTCCGAGAACTCAAATATCATCATACTTGAATAATATTATATATCGATTGAATAAATTATAGTTACAGGAACCTTACCCGCGGTAGAGATTTGTGCACACCCGTTTATTCATGTACCACTGACTGTAGAATAACAGCAATATTTTGAATCGCTATATCCAGGTTGGAAGCGTGAGTAAGCCAGTTCAATTACTTGCACAAGTTGCTGGAATTGCAATATCAAACTATGCAATTATAAGCCTAGATAATGCAATAACTCAAAATATGTATTGAATATGGTATATTAAGTTACTAATTCAATCTTAGATATAAATTATATACAACTTTTTTAAATATTATTACAATATTAAAATTATTTAATAATAATAATCCTATTTATCAAAAGGTATGACTATAATAGATGACTTACATTAACAGACAATTAATTAATGAGATACAAATTATTTGTTCTATTACGTTTTGTTTTCAGATTAATAAGATATAAACAATATCAACAAAAGCAACAATAGGTAAACGAGTTTATTAATAATTACGAAGCCCTGCTTTTAATTCATAATTTCCTTTCGCTCAGATACAATACGTAACATATATAAAAGAGATAAGGGCGCAGAATACGCAAAAATAAATCATAACTACCTTGTTATAAGTTTCAAAGTGTTTTATATAATTTTCATTTTAAGATTTGCTTGTACACCGTACATGTAAATAATTTATCTATTTCCTTCTCATCTTTGAGCATACCGAGGAATCAGCTTATCCTATTGAGATTATTTTGTTATATAGATTAAAGTTGTTACAAAACATGAAAAAGGTTTTCCGTTGCTTACTAATACTTTCAAAAATTTTGACTGTTTTTGTAAAAACGTACGAGTATATATTTAAGCCGAGATGGCCCAGTGGTAAGAACGCTTGAATCTTAACCGATGATCGTGGGTTCAAACCCGGGCAAGCACCACTGAATTTAATGTGCTTAATTTGTGATTATAATTCATCTCGTGCTTGACGGTGAAGGAAAACATCGTGATTCCTCACGATGTGTATTCCACCAATCCGCATTGGAGCAGCGTGGTGGAATAAGCTTTAAAACCTTCTCAAAAGAGGAGAAGAGGCCTTAGCCCAGCAGCGGGACATTCACAGGCTGTTACTATATATATATATATATATTTAGAGTTACAATGCATATCCTAATATATTTTTAAAAATAATTAAAATTATAGTTTGAAATTGGAAGATTCCAGAAATATCATATTAATGTATTTGAATGATATTTGTTACGAATTGTCAACGAAGTTTAATATTTAAACAGACTCATATTTAACTTCTATTAAAGAGAATGTAGTCCACGGTTTTCATTTTCGGTAGTCTACGGTAGCGAGTATTCTGGCAAATCTCCACATAGAGTTCCTCAGAAGTCAGTTCAGTGTTTTTGTTTGAGAATTATTTTTCTTTGAGTTTTTCAATGTTTTATACAGTACAGGTACGTATTTGTCATTTTGATCTTAGATTTTTTTTGTCATAATTACGTTACGTTACCTCTACGCTTCTTTATTCACATAACATTTAAGAATAATAATCCATTAATTTTTTTACAAAGAAAACGAATTTAATTTTTTTTTTACTGTATAATTTCCATCCTAATATTAAATGTAGTCTATTTTAAAGCATCAAATGTTAAAATAAATGTTGATGATTCCCTTTTTACCAAATTCGGCCGCGGCTACAAATCTAAACAGAGACCAGCCAATTGTGCGTGATATATCATAGTGCAAAAGTGTGTGACGATAAGATCGGGGTTAGTTCAGACGCAACACTATCAGGCTTACATTATTTTCCGATGTACAGATGTAACCACAGACAACATTTCAATTTCGAGCTCCTGCGTACTTTTAACAGAAAACTTAATATACATTTCATTGGGCTGATCTCGAGCTTGAACTCAGTTCCACGGGGTCATACGAACTATCTACCAAACCATCAAGAAAATTAATTGTCTCAAAATACATATATAACTACTAATCGTACAACTTGAGGTTGCAAACAACACGATTGTAGTCGTTAAATAAATATTTACTGAAACTGGCGTTGTTTGACTTGCTTCCACAAATAGGGATTCAATAAGAGCGATCACGAAGAGCGTAAACCTAATCATGGAAAATCAAATGTATGTGAAGTCAAGAGTCGAGGCCATTTCCAGCCTTGAGTCATGTTTAAGTTGCAGACTCTGTCTTACTGTGTTTGTGCTGGTAAAAGCGTTTGTTGATTCATTACTGTACTTCAGATTTGTTAGGTAAAATTTACTTTGAACTCTTCTTTTGAAATATATGACTACGCCGTAATCTTGGGATATCAATGTAACTAATTTATGATAAAAATAACTCATTTTTTAAAACAACCACTTATACAACATATCGTGTCTAAGCTGTTAACCGTTGAAGAATCCTTTCGTCCCAATCCTGGGAGTAGAATCAGCTTACCATAAAAGAACATTGCCCAGTAACCAGTTCCGATATCTAATTACACGTTGGCTACATGTAAAATTTCAACTGTGTAGTATAACAATAAGTTGAATTCTAATTTAGGTACCAAAATTTGACCGACAACAAACAAACGTTACAAGCTATATAAATGCAAAAGAATTTATTTTAATGAGCAAAACTAGCTTTGGAACAAAAGAAGTATAATTAATCTATAAACAACAAAGGAGTACGTTCTATTTCCTTGATCTTGTCTAATATAATATTTTAAGATTATGAGACAAAGAAATGCAATTTAATAGAAGAGTTTATTTATTACTAAAAACTTAAACAATAAAACATATTTTCAAATTTCTCCGGGAATGACAATGTCCAGTTTAGATGACTTGAGGTATTCTTGCTGCTTGCCAAGATACTTTGTATGACGAATGCCAAATGATGGAGCTGGAATCGTTCTTTTTGGGTACATGAACTGAAATTTTAAAATACATCACTATAAATATTCTTGAACGAACCAACAAATTTTATGTACATTGTATTTTACAATAAAGGTATTTTTGTAAGGTTTGTAGTAAGAAAAATTTTTGCTTATCCCTTGAGGAAATCTATTGTATTTTCTATCCTTTATTGCCGTATTGTATGACTTATTTAAGTGCTAATAATTCATTTTATTCAATTATTACGTTCAACAAATATACATAGATATAACTGAACGCTAGTTTATTCAATATAACGATTATTATTGATACATAAATACAGAAAATGACAATTAAATCATAAATATATTTCAGACACTCTCAGCTGTGAAAATTGTGTACTTTTAATAAAAAGCTCTTAAATATGAAGAAGTAATTAATAGCTTTACCTTTTTCTCGCAATAAGTGTTCGGAGGTGGAACGTTAGCAGGCTTTGACGATCTATAAGGTGCGCCAAATGAATAAGCTGGTTTACTTTTCTGAACATATTCGAATTTAGGCTCATGGTCACCTGGACTTGGGTATATTTGAGTAGTCAATTTTTTAACAGTACTGCCAAAAGTATATGCTGGGAAACTGCTTAAAACAAAAATAATAAGAAATCGTGATACTTTATTTTGCAAGTCAACTATATTTCTATCATATTCCTATATAATAGCTGATATAAGCTTAAATTACGTGGAAATTGGGAGCGACTCCCAATTTTTTCTCATCGGACCACCATGATGTTAATAATATTATCAGCAATGTGTTTTTAAGATTTTAAATTGAAGATTGCTCCATTAAGGTTTAATAAAAGAAAATTAAATGTAAAGAATATTTTTTTAAGTCTTAATTATTTCTCACGTCCTTATTATGATATAATTATGACTACATTTACTTTTTTCCTGGCATCTGAGGCCAGTACATGTTGGGCGATGGAGTCCACTGGTCCCATGGTTGGTATGGCGGTTTCGCTGCAGGGCGCATGGTATATTCTGGAGGTCGTTTATACACTATCTCATTACGAGGTTCGTATGTCCCTGGTCCTGGGCCTTTCAATTTCTGATGATGAGGTTCGATTCGAGGGGATACAACACCGTGCTTGATTTTGTAATTACCTAAAAATAAAAATAAATAAAAACAAAATTATATGATATTTCAGGACGGCAATCTTAAAATTATATTAATAGTTTTACCTTTTCGTCCGGAACCACTTATGTCCAGTAGGGGAGCTGATTTTAAAATTGGCGGCCTACTCTGAGAGAAAGGTGTTCGATGTCCAAATGTAAATGCAGGAGCCCGTTTTATAAGTGAATATCCTTTACCACCTTTAAACATTTTTGAACGTCTAAATAAATTGTCAAATTGATATTGTATTATAAAATACATTAATCTAAAACACTGTTATTGATTTTGATGTTAACAAATATGACTCCCGATTAAGTGTCAGCGCAAACTCTAGCAGAGTTTAAAATAATACCACAAATTTTATTCCAGGAAAATGCTTACATTCTAATATTATTATTTAAACAAGGTTTGACTTTAAATTTTCAGACACAAGCAGACGACACTTATGTCTCTACAAATTTTAGTAAGCTTTTGATTTTTTGTCAGTTTAATAAGATTGTTATAAGAATTAAGTAGGTATTTCATATATCAGCACTCGATTATTCAAATAAAAAAGTCTGCTCATTAGTTCAATTACAAACATTATTCTTTGGCATCCTTGTAATGGCTATAAAACTAAGTACCCTTACAAAATATTTCTGGAGTTTCATAGTGATTCGGTGCTGGACATTTTAGAGCACAAGAAACTGGACGACGACTTTTAGTTGGCTTCGCTGGAGCTTGTTTTACCAATTTAGCTCTACACTCCCAACCCCACGGCATCACTCAATATGGATATTTATTATTTTATTATGTTTATTAATAAAATTGAGATAAAGTTAACTAGAAAACTTTCCGAGACAAAAAACAATATTTTTTGACAGATACTAAATCACTTTTAGTTTTATATTAGGCCAGTTATAATTTAAAACTAGTTATTGTTGACTTGATCGCTCAAGTTAACGGTGTTATAAATTTTAAAAAAACTAGTAAATGTCTACGTTTCACTACACTACACTTCTTTAGTATCTTATGTTTGTATTATTTAAGGCAGACAAAGAACCTGCAAGACCTCTCTGAAAAATTGATAAAAATAAAAATAAATAATAAGCTAAATAAATAAAAAGCTTAAAAGGGTAAACAAATAACCGATGTCAGCCACTGTCTTATACACTGGTCTTGCAACTTCAGTAGTGGGGGTACGTTGACGTAATGATGCTGTTCAGTTCAATTTACGGCCGCCAGCGGCCAGAGGCATGACGATAGGTTCGTGCTGGATACAGATATTCAAAAAATTTTTGTACATGGAAGATAAAATATATTATTTCTCCAAAATTATATCACGTTTGACGTTTATGTGGCCGATGCCCTCGCTTTACACACTTTTCCAGCGAAGGGTAATACGGCTGACCATTTTTTTTTCTTCTGCCTTTCACTCAATAACACTGTAATTCAAAATATTGTTTTCAAAATGTTGTATTCAAACATGTGTTTATTATATAATGAGCACATTAGATGTAATATACATATATAATAAGCACAACACGAGTTGTTTTATTGTGCGCTAAAGTAAAATTATTTCGATAGGCGATAGCAGCGACGTACAGCGGGCGAAAATGCGAAATAGAAGTAGTAACACACTCGCACCTATCTCTCACCACTGAAATTGGACTCGGTTGCAAGACATGGGTATACGACCGTGATGTCAGCTTATTTTGTCAGCTACACTGACTAGTTTTCGTAGCGAAGTAGTAGTGTGGGCAAAGAAAACAGTATGTTATAGGAATGTGTAATTAACCTTAACTAACAATATACGCCTTATAAAATCAAAAAAAAAGTTTACCGTAACAAAAAACTTGATCACGGTAAAACCCCGATGTTACAGTAGCGTGTTAAAAATACAAAGACATAAGGTCGAGTACCCATTGACCTATTTTCATTGCACTTTAGACTTTGACACTAGTCACAAGATAGTTGTAATGTTAATAGGAAATACAGGAAATTCAGTTACGTTTGTCGTTTATGTATGCTGAAGCTTTGAAGAAGAGAAAAATATATTTAATCTTCAATAGTTCAAAAGTCGCCTAGTGATGTGACGGTCGCAAGTTCTAACCCATTAGGCTAGTATGGTGGCCACTCTTAATAGCAAAAAACTTGCTAGAAGAGAAATTAGGTATATAGTATTCTGTTTATCATATTCTGTGCTTGACCGTACAATAAATATTTTTTTAAATTTACGTAGATATGTGACTGCATTTAATAATATAATCAATTATTGCACTTTTTATTAAGATTACTGTACAGTATAAGAATTTTTGAAGTGAAAACGTCTTTAGCGGCGTTGTGTACTTTTTTGTGATGGGGAAAAAATGTTAAACTCGCGTCAGGTCACGTGACCCTGATTGCAAATTCGTAAGACGGATTTTGAAGTGTTAAATTTTTAATGTAATATAAATTGTCATGTTTGTGTACGATAGCGCAATAAATGAATATTGTATTTTATCACATAAATGATAGTACTTTTATACTAATAATTAAAGCAATTCGAGCAAAATTTTTCCCTAATCATTCCAAAATATCAAAAATGCACAACGTTAATATTCAAGTTTTCACTTCTGCCGACACTCCCGGAGTGCAACCCGTTGTTTTTTAGATAAAGTCTCTTTGAAACCTTGATTGCATCAACACATATTTGAAATAAACTTGGAACTTGTTTGATTTTCTATTGTATACTTTAAATTATTCTTATTAACATTTTGTTGAAATGTATCCCTACTTTGTTTGGATAAATATATAACGAGTTTACAGTATTTAATAATATTTCATCTTCAATTTACCTTCGATACTTTATTATATTAAAATTTACTCCACGACAATGAAATTTTAAACTTTTGCTATCAAGTAAATGCAATTTTGATTTCCATTATTTCCCAAGGAATTTGTAATAGGAACAATTAAAATACAATATTGAAATATAAGTCTTTACACTTACAACACACAGACACACACACACTAAAAACATAAATTTATTGATTACCATTACATTGACAGTAATGTCGAAACATTTGTTTTTTTTTTAAATATCGTCTGTTTTTGTTTTCATAGCTCACTAAGTAACCGTACAGGATACGCACGGGAGCATAATAACGTCATATTTTAGCTAATTAAAACAAATTAAGGAATTATACGACTAAATGTTCTCCCTTAATTACTTCGTCCATTGATGAAAACCGTATGAAAATCCGTTTGGTTGTTTTCAGTTTATCGAGTACAGTCGCGGCGTGGACTCTCTGTTTTATAATAGTAATATGGTATTTATAAGGATTGAGAAATTAAATGTTAAACCAACCAAAGTTTCATCACAAAGTTCTTCTTGACTGCCTCTTTTATACTGTGTGTAGCTTATTCAGCGCTACACTAAAGATCCTGATCCTGATCTTGTTCCAGGTTTGAAACACGGTCAGACGAATAAATAGTGATGAAATTTTATTATCAAGATTGCGCCACTCTACTCAAAATTAATCAATTAGAAATCAATTAGACGGAAAATTATCATGAAATTATGTTATATTAAGTATTATTTATCTCATTCTGGTAATGAATAAATGCAACACGCCAATGTGCCACCTTGGGAACTAAGATGTTATCTCCCTTGTGCCTGTAATTATACTGGCTCACTCACCCTTCAAACCGGAACACAGCAATACCAAGTACTGCTGTTTTGCGGTAGAATATCTGATGAGTGGGTGGTACCTACCCAGATGAGTTTATACAAAACCAAGTAAAAAACAACAGATAATCTCCAAACTATTGTTGAATTTTGTACCTGAGCCAAAATTAATATATTATAATTGTAATTGAAAACAATGCATTTTATACTTATATAAAGTTAAGTGTCATTTTAAGCGTAATTTTTATTAACAATCAACCAATGACGAATAAAACTAAAAATAATTCTTCAATACTTTAATGATATTGGTAGTCTTGCTATGTATAAGGCACAGATTTAATCCTGACTTCCTGGTATTTTACAATACGTAATTCTAATGAAACATTCAATATTTAATTGAATGAAAAATATGACTGATACCCAAAAAATATTTTGTTAAAATTTATATATTTATTTACTTATATAGTATATAAATGTCTAAAAATAAACAAGCGTTTTGTAGTATCAATAAAATAGCGTAATAACTAGCTAATAACGATAACAATACCAAAATCAAACATAAAATTCTCGATAAAATTTCTACGGTCCAGGAAATTGAGCTGCACCGGATATCGTCGCACCGGAACGGCGTACGATGGAGGAATGGCTTCCGGTCGAGGTGGGCCACCTTTGTTATTCCACTATTTTCTATTTGTAAAACTAAGAGAATGCTTTGTTTAACCAGCTCGTATTGCTTGCCAAATATTAAATAACTAATGAACTAATGTTTGAGCTATACGCTTAACTTTTTTTATTAATATAATTTTCTTTTATTTTATATTAAAATAAATAACTTTGTTGTTAATGTGTTTCGTGTTTTAAATATGTGTATTAAATACTATTTTATCGATCTTACGTATTTTAAATGTTGTAATGAATATGTATCATGTTTGTTTTTGTAAATTTACACAAAGGTCAATTAAAACGATCACTACACTCAACCACGAGCCGTTATCGTCCTCTCTCCAATGACGAGATTAGCAATCAGCTAGATAGTAAAATAGGAATGTTAGTTATGGCATTCAAACCTGTCGTCTAAAATATGCCTTAGATATTAAATTAATATTTAATGAAAGAATTTATTTCTTTTATTATTATTATGATATTTAGTTTTTTATTTCTATTAAAATCTCTTAATATTTTTTTTTTTATAAATATCTAAAATTTATATAATATATGATAAAGATAAAGGAGAGGAGGCCTTAGTCTAACTGTGGGACATTTACAGGCTGCAACTGTTATATCCATCGATGGTTTTCAGTAAGGAATTATTTTCTCTTCCGTCATGAGCCGAGATGGCCCAGTGGTAAGAACACGTGAATCTCAACGGATGATCGTGGGTTCAAACCCGGGCAACCACCACTGAATTTCATGTGCTTAATTTGTGATTATAATTCATCTCGTGTTTGACGGTGAAGGAAAACATTGTGAGGAAACTTGCATGTGTCAAATTTCACGGAAATTCTGTCACATGTGTATTCCACCAACCCGCATAGGAGTAGCGTGGTGGAATAAGCTCCAAACCTTCTCCTCAAAAGAGGAGAAGAGGCCTTAGCCCAGCAGTGGGACATTCACAGGCTGTTACTATTACTGTATACCTTCAAAATCTTCTTCGTTAATAAAGTTAAAAAAATAGTGGCTAATGATTCGTTGAAGGGACATTGGTGCATATGAAATGAGGTAGGGTACTGTCACAGTGCACCATAATAAATGCCATACCGGCTTTCATCGGCGTAAGTATGGAGGCATTGAAAGGAAATATTTGGATTGTGGGGGTCAGAGATACGATGCTTGTTTCAAACCCTTTCAAAATCACTGATCGTGTCAATAGGAGTCCTAAGGTAGTAACTAGTTCGACCAATGTATTACGTTCGATAGTAAAAGGAAAAAAATTAGAGAGTTTTTTAACGAACTGCTTAAAAAATATATTGATTATTAATTAAATTTGCATACAGTTTGTATAGATTTCGTAAACGATAAAATATAAGATACATTTCAATAACTAGGTGGATATTAAAATTTCCTTGGAGTTTTTTCATCGTCGGGTTACAAAGCTGTAAGAAAAAAATTAAACCGCTAAAAAAATATAAATGCGTTTATAAATGTTTTCATGTTTGTTTTTTGCCTGAGTGCTGACTGCATATATGCTTGTTCAACCTATATAAATTCATAATTATATTTTCTTAATAAACATATAGGTACAATGCACATAATATGTATTATTTTACTAGTCCCCTTTTAAAAAATTGTATACCTCGCAAGCGAACGATGACACAATCTCTTTCTCAATTGAATTAGTCTGTAGCTTTCAGATCAATAATTTAAGATGTTTATAAAGTTAGTAGACAAGCGTCGCTCTTCATTTCTCGGAATGTTTTCGTTTTGTTAGTAAATTTAGGGAGAATTCGACTTTCGAAGTTTCTATCATATATGTAATGGCTGGGGAAATATAAGTGTTATATTTTTCGAACAAAATGAATAATATATGTTCGTGTAATATTTAATAATGTAATTTGATCATAACCAAAATATTAAAACGAATATCAGTTGTCTGGTTTCCATAAGGAGCTCTGCTTAGTTTGTTTGTTTGTTTATTTAGCTTGAATAGCATAAGATCAGCACATTCGAATTAATCCTACAATACATAATACGAAAAGGATTTGGTAACTATTTGTCATATTTTTTTTACATCGTCCTATTTATGTATAACTATACTAAACATTGCAAAAAGCAAAAGTTACAAATATATGAACGGAGAGTTGGAGGAAATAAAGATTGGGTATAGGTTCCTTTTGTAGGTAGATTTGTAGGATTTTTTTCTTAATTGATTCTATTTATTTAGTATTTCAATTTTACGTCGTTATATATTAAATGTAATTATCAACAGATTGGCATTTTCGGAACATATTATAATAACTATAATAATCTTTTAAGTGTTCAAAAGTATCACATGATTTCAAAAATATATCAAATTTCTTTAAATCTATGAGACCGAAGTATTATCCAATATATACCTGATATTTGAATAAAAAAAAGAAAAAAGGTTGCATAAATTAATAACAAAGAGATTTACCGGCACGCCCTTTCGAAAAACTTTTCAGTTTCAATTGACTTTCACAGCTCGACTGAAGTTTCAGAGGTTCGCCTCATTTAATACACGCCTGACCTATTTCAATGTATAGAAAAGGGGACAAGCACTTCAGTATTAATTTAATAATTAAATATTTCAGTAGTAGCTTTAAGTTTTCTAGTTTATCCCAGGTATACATTAATTTTATAAAACTTTTTTTTTTTATAGGAATGTAGCTGAGAACATTGTCTAACTGCTTAATATTTAATTTGTATATATCTATAGTTTTAATGGTGTATTAGTATGAACCTATTGTACGTGAGTGAAAGAGCGAGCTTTCTGTCACCTATATATAGGGTTTTCCAATAGGGACGTTTGAACTTTGACAGCTGATTGCGGCCATGTTGTTTGAGTTACAGCTGTCAAATGCAGTGTGTTATATTCATTCCGTCCTCCCAAACCACCATGGCAGGTTACAGTGTCAAGCAGCACGTGCAAATCATAAAATTGTTTTATGAAAATGGGTCTTCAGTTCGAGCAACGTTCCGCGCACTTCGCCCGTTTTACGGTCGCGATGATCGTCCTGCCGAGTCGACTATCCGTCGATTGGTGGACAAATTCGAGTCAACCGGGTCAGTTAACAATCAGCCGGTTCCCGTGCGTCAACGTAACGCGAGATCTGCCGAGAATATCGCCGCTGTGCGCGACAGTGTCCTCGAAAACCCGCGGCAGTCAATTCCGCGTCGCGCACAGGAACTCGGCCTTTCGCAGACGACAACTTGGCGAATTTTGCGTTGTGACTTGAGCCTGCACCCGTACAAGATCCAGCTGACCCAAGAGCTCAAGGTTAATGACCATAGACAGCGCCGTGTGTTCGCTGACTGGGCATTAGAGCAGTTGGAAGTTGACGCCGATTTTGGCAAAAAAATCATCTTCAGCGACGAGGCGCATTTTTGGATGAATGGCTATGTCAACAAGCAAAATTGCCGTATTTGGGACGAGACCAATCCACACGAGGTTCACCAAGTGGCAATGCACCCGCAGAAAGTGACTGTTTGGTGCGGATTTTGGGCCGGAGGCGTGATTGGTCCGTATTTTTTCGAAAACGATAATGGTGTGGCCGTCACCGTCAATGGTGAGCGATACCGGTCGATGATAACCAACTTCTTTTGGCCTGAAATCGAGAATATGGATCTGGACAACATGTGGTTTCAACAGGACGGCGCTACGTGCCACACAGCACACGCTACGATGAAAGTTCTGCACGATCAAGCGCCCTTAATGGAAAACCCTATATACTACTTTTGGGTGTCCTATGTTATTTTTTGTACCCGTGATACCCAGTACGCAAATTTTCATGATGCTCGATTCAGTAGTTAAGATATGAAATAAAAAATCAAACAAATTCAACATTTATTATATTACAACTTTTACATTTATTATATTAGTAATGATATAGGGCGAAATATAATACATAGTATGTGCTATGCACACACAAAAGGGTAGAGAGCATGGCATGAAAGAAATCGTCATATCGTTTGTCGTTACGGCGTACGATTCGATCTGACTATACGTCAGCCTGGCTCCAATTACATCAAATTGCGACATAAAAAACGCTCTTATTTAAAATATAATATAGACTCGTTTCTGTTACTAGTCCTTATGTATTATATATGTTTGTTAACTGTTAATACAACAATACACTTTAATTAAGCATCTTCAGTTTCAAAAACCCTTAGAAATAGCAATACCCTTGTTTTACTAACAATTGTTTTATAGCGCGGGGACAGTTCACGTAAAAGTTGTCTTTGGAATTAATTAATTAAGAGTCAAAGAAGAAACTGCGGGTGTGCTTTGTTAAAAAGTCAAACGATTCATTAAATTAAGTGGATCTGCTTGCTTACAGCAAAGCCATTGTAAGTTCGCATTAAGTTTGTTTTTTTACACGGAGATTGAATTTTTTATTGTATTCTTATGGTTTCTTTTCTTGTATTTGTTACAGGAGACAATATAAATAATAAGTTTTTTTAATACTCATAACGTATATATTTTTAGAACTTGCTTTCAAATATAATAATCGACGGTGATGTCTGAGACGGTAGAAACACACATCCACACACATTATCCCTATTATCCCTTATATATTATTCAAAAAATATATAGTGGAAAAAATTTGGTTCGAAGCGATGTAAAAGATGTTTTACTTTTACTTGATTACTTGAACTTGATATTTTAATTGTATTCGAAAGTCCAAACTATAGCAAAGTTTTTAGTAGGATTCCATGCTCATTACAAGAATGTATGCATGCAGTGTTTGAACTTTTTTTCTATAATTTGAGATAAATGGTGTTCATTATCATGAGAAAACTGAATAAACCGAAATGAGTATAGCTTTTAAAGAAAAATTTATCGTTAGTAATTATGTGTACAGACTAAATCGAAACCAGAACATTTTTAACCGTATATTTAAACATTTACATTAAACTATAATATTGTCAGATATATATTTATATACCTACTCTGTGCCCTATCACGCTCAAATAAGAGATTTGATATCATAGCCTGAGGTAATTATGGTTAAGCCTCGGAACATATTGACGATTTAATCGCTTTACTTCGTAGTGTCGCTCAATCACTTTATACGGATTTAAGGTTTTTAATAACGAAACTAATATTAATTGATTTTAATTAGTCATAGTCAAATTAAATACTGAAACGGCAAATTTATTCTCCAATTTCTGCACGAATAAATTATTTATATTGTGAACATATTTGTATAAATGTTTAACCATAAAATTTCATCGTTTGGCTCGAGTATAGTGGTGTAAGACTTTCAATACTTATAAAAATACAATGTTTAAAGTCGTTGATAATTCAGCAGTGTGTAAAAGACCTTACTGTATCATATTTCATCAGAAGCTTTCTACCGGTTGAGGCAACGTAGCGGAACCCTTAAGTACTGCGCAAGACTGCAATCAATAAAATACTAACAAGACTTAAATCCAAAAATAGAAATATCGTCGATTAATAGAAAACAAAAGATAATCTTTTAATCAATAACTAAAATGATCTATAAAAATGATGGTATATTTTTTTGCAGGCACGTTTATTCTTAAGGCAAACACACTAGAGAGCAACACTCTATTAAAGACGAGTGGGCCAGTGTCATTACAAACAAAAAGCCTAGTCCATTCCAACGGTAGGAAGTCTAGTTATACAAATTATTCCTTTGATATACATATTCCTCCTTATGTTCTGTTTATGTGTGTAACAACTTCACTAATGAAATGAGGGGACAACAAAATTAATATTTTTAACTAAATAAGTTAAAGAATGAGTGTGAGTCACGAAATTACGGCAACCCTAGTGATGTAGCGTGTTGCACGTATTAACAAAGGCAATATTATATATGTATATTAATATTTTATAAAAAATAATTGTACACATCGGTTCAAAACAAAGTAATCTTGCCATCTATTCTCTTATCGTTGGCTGAGTCACACTTGTTTACTCTGGACTGTAAAAGTGGTCGTTTCGACTGGCAAGGGAACGTTCTCGATCTAGTCCCGAACCAGTGCGGAGCTCCGTCGTTATCAAATATAAGTTAAGTATATCTTTTGTATATGCAAGATATGTGTAATTGTTATTATGATAGAATAATATATGTAGTAAATAGTTAAATAAATGTAACTGTGATTATAAAATATAAGATTAATTATTTGAAAGTTCTTTTCTTTTAATAAATTATATTGATATTCTAAACTTTCTTTTATCTATTGTCAAGACTAGTAAAATGATATATACGTATTTTTGAATAAGCCTCAATTTTAATTACTAGAAACTTTAAATTCTAACACACGCGTCGAGATGTAGAGGTCTATCTTAGACGCTGTGACCACTTATGTTATGTGAAGTCAACTTGTTAGCACACGAGAGATCTGGCGCCTAGCTTATAAACCACTTCAACATTCAAAGTTTAATTTTATGAAACCGCGCTCATTAGTGTGGGGTCATGTCACGCGAACTGGCAACTGACATGCTAGTCATCGTGCTACTAGTGACGTATCTAAGTGACGCGGATCACGAAATTTCATTCTGACTTGCATTATCTGATCTGTTTGAAATTAAGGACGACCTAGAATTTAATATGAAATGAATTTAATTTTAAAGATTGTTCGATTACAGTAATAGAAAATGTACCACATAGCTTAGTTTCCACATGAGACAAACTCAAAATGATCTTAAGCAAGACCAGTTACGTCTTTATCAGACGATGAAATTGTGTCGAATGTATATTTTGTTTGATATGTCCTTTTGTCGAGTCTAACGAATGTCATGTACCAGTCACTCTTTATGTTATTTTAAAAGCGCGTTATTGTCCCGCTACTTAAATACTAGATGGACGTAAGATACAAAGTAAGTGACAAAGCTGTCAACTTATATCGAAGTCGTTCGGAAATTTAATTCCTCTAGTATTATATACTATTATGTTTCGAAGGTTTATTACAAGGTTAATTGCGAAACCAAATTAAGTTAAAAATGCAATATTTAATTTAAGATACATCAAGAATTTTATCTACGGTTTCAACTCGATGAGCATCGATTTAGAATTCGTTGATTCCTTATAACAATGTAACTGTAGTAAAAGTTGGTGTAATTTTTTTTTAAAAAGAATTGCTTTCTGGTTCCATTCGGTATCTACTTTCCGTACTGATGGTATCTTAAAATAAATTTGACACTACAAAATAACAACGAAAAGTGTAAAAACTAAGCTTTTAAAAATATAGGTGTACAATAATAATAACAATTACTTTAATAAAACATTCTATAAAGCAATGTCATTCTTGACGTATCGTTAGCATTCCTGTGCCGTTCCAATTTTGAAATAAAGACGACTAGCTATCATTTTGACACACTCATAAATTTCTGTTATGTGTAGTGCTATCTATCAACTACATGTCCTACCCTCTAAACAGTCGACAGATTTCGTTAATATTTTGAAAAAATTCCGTGTCTGTTCTTGATACGAAAGATGATTTAATGAAAATCAACATATTTATAAAAAAAAACATTTTTAACAGAGTTCAATTCGTATATACATATAAATATATATATAACATATATTATGTATATACGAATTGAGAATCAATATAACAAACATATATTAATATTATTCAAAGTTAATAGTTTTGCAATTGTCTTGTATATGAAACAATTTTAATAATTATTTTTGCATTGAATTCAGCTTAGCACTAAAACGGTTCCATCTCAATGTCATTGGTATCGGATATTGTTGTTTTTTTAGAATCATATATTCAGTGTACATATTTATATTGAAGTATCCATTATGTTATTATTACATGTTTTAAAATAAAAAATTACAAAGTATTATGTACTCCTAAGTAAATTAGTTAATTTTTTAAACACTTTTTATACTTGTTGTACACTCTCGTATAGTGTTATGCTAAATTAACGCTTTTAATTTCCCCCGAGCTTTAGTCAGGAAGCCTGAATTTTGAACAAGATTATTTTAGTTTTGTCGTTTTATGCAATACTTTACTATTTTTTGTTAGTAATTTAATCAATTTCATAAAAGCAATATTGTAGTATAATTATAGTTATATTTATATATTTTAATTTTGATAATTTTGCTTGTTAGATGTATAATAATAATAGACGACTCGTGACCACCGTGAGGATCATGGCGGTTTCTTATTTCTTATTACATTTACATTAACAAAAGGATTATCCACTGTAAAAAGGATTATCCACTGTAAAATTCATTTAACAGTGGATAATCGTTTTGTTTTTCAACATTACTAACTGAAATATTCACTTATTGTACAAAAAATTTTACTACACGTACCAAAAAAAAAGGTAAGAAATAAATATATCAAAAAAGAACTAAATATAAATAGCATGCTTATTTTGTCTGCTAGCACATGCAAGATGGAAAAAATAAACACAGACAATAATTAATTTAGTGCGACTTAGTTTTATAACAAGTGACAAACATTCGTTTAATATCCAAATTTTATACAGATGAAACCACGGAGCACATCTAGTTTTGATATAAGGACTAGCTAAGCAGAGTGTGTTGACACTTGGAACTGGCGATGTGAACGAACGAGACAAACCGAGCTGTCAAGGGTACGCCAATGCTGTCACACGTGGCTTCATCCACAGTCGTATACACAGGTCTTGCAACTTCAATATGGGGTACGTTGACATAATGACGCTGTTAAGTTCAATTTACGGCCGCCAGAGGCATGATAATTCGCGTAATAATTATCCCGAACACTTTTTCAAATCCAAACAAAACAGTTAAATAACAAAACAAAAATAACAAAAAATCCGCAAAACTCAACAAAACGATAACTCGACAAACAATGATTAAATAACACAATACATGGGAGAGAAAAATATCAGCTTCGATAGCAGCGACGTAATACTTCAAGCGGATGGTATTGCGAATTAGCAGTTGTAACACACTCGCACCTATCTCTCACCACTGAAATTGGACTCAGTTGCAAGACCTGTGTATACGACCGTGGCTTCGTCAACGTTATTACTTGAGACAGCTTAGCGGAGAGCTTCACATCTATATTTTTCATGTTATCCAATATAGATTAATAAATATGTCTTTAATATTCAAACCGTCATGTATGTTATCTAATTCATATTTTATATTCGGGTTTTAACTACGATCATACTTAATTATAATTTTTTTCTGACTGATGTAAGTCAGCTCAGCTACGACCGATGTAACTATCGAATAATGACATAATTAAAAAAGGCATAAGTACAGATAAGAAGTAAATATAATACATTAAATGCATTTTTAACTCTAGCTTGTTACGTCAATTTTAATTTTGATTGTATTAGGTCCTAATTATGTAATAGATATTGTAAATTGAATTATGTAATTTTGTTTTGACTATTTTTTTTTTATCTTACCGTTAAAAAGATGCGTATATGAAAACGATGGCGTGGCCTCCCCAATCCGTGGAGAGGTTACGGGATTTCGAGGAAGGACATCTCAGCGGTTTCGGAATAAGAGTTACGATCCCTCCAGCTCAGCTCAGCCTATAAAATATAATATAAAATAGTTAATTTGAGCATATACTACTATATATACATAATATGTTAACATTTACAATTATATCAAATATTACAAGCAATTTCCGTAGTCAATAAAATAACAGAATCACACAAAAATAGTTAAAACATAACAAATAAAACATGAAATAATTTAAATAACTAATGTTGGTTGAAAAGGTCATAAATTCCATATGAAATATTTTTAACAAATTTAACTTTTCGTTGGATTAATTTTCATGTTCAAACGATAACTTTACCCAAAATGTTCGCTCACCTGCGC
This sequence comes from Nymphalis polychloros, assembly GCA_905220585.2. Lineage (NCBI taxonomy): Eukaryota > Metazoa > Arthropoda > Insecta > Lepidoptera > Nymphalidae > Nymphalis > Nymphalis polychloros. Next base: position 10,627,695 of record HG992243.1, on the reverse strand, counting down.
TAAATGCATTTAATCTTTTTGCGGAGCGTCACTTACACACTTTTAAAATATATATTTTAGCTAAGCGAAAACATGATATATGGACTTTTAGTTGATTCACCTTTTCCTTTTGCAACTTTGATATAAATACATTGAAAAGTTGCTTAAAAAAACACTTTGTTTCAATAAACAGTTTGGGTTTTAGAACTACCAGGAACAACAAAAGTGCACAAAAAAAAATTGCGACTTTCATAGACATATATAGCTTGAATAACGTTAAGCTACTAGTCTAAGTACTAATCTACTAGTAGTAAGAATTTTGAATTAAATTTCATTCCCACTAATCTGTATGGTCATTGGTCGTTAACAGCCGATGACGCAATAGCCGACCAATAAGAAGATAAAAGTCTAATTACTTAATCCGACTTTGACCGGCGGTTCAGAAAGTAGAGATTGATTTCTTAAAATATCTGACTCATTCTTATTGTTATTTTAGATCAAAAGTGCTTTATTACTACAATATTAATTACATTCGAATGGCTCGATGGCACTGATACCGCATTCCGCTCCGGAGTAGTGGGTTCGATTCCCACCTCAAGTATGGGTGTATTATGTATAAACGTATGTATTATGTATTTCTACATTTATTTAAAATTATATTATATATCAGCTATCCGCTGTTACCTATAAAACTGGCATTAAGTTCTTACCTTAGAAACAGAGGAACGTGTTTAAAGATTAATTATTTTTATTATTACTCTATATTGTTAATTAGGAATGAAACAATAAGCAAAATTATATTATCTGACTTTTATATAAATGCTGTTGGTTGAAAACCCCAAATATTTGTTCATGGCACTACAAAATATATGCATTTTAATTTAAATGGGGTTATAATATAACCATATATTAAATAGTTTAATTTCCGTGCGTGTACGAAAGTGCAGAAGCGATAAAATAAAAGTGTTTTAAAATTATGTCGCGGTTAAACAAATGGCTGAGTCGCTACAAATATATTACTTTTATAGTTACGCGCTATTTCATAAAAATAAATTACTTAAACGTCATCCCTTTTTAATGATTTATATTTTGTAATACAACAAATTTATTGGATGTGTTTTTATACGAAAGTTCATTACAAATGCAGCAAAAATATATTCAATTTTAATTACCCATAGACATTGTCGCTGCAAGAAATTGTCAGAATTTTATTATAGAATCGAATACCCTTGGTAGGATGTATTAAGTTTATTTATTACTATAATGTTTTATATGTACATTATATTTTATCGAGTTCAATGAACTCGTTTCCTGAACGCCTCTCATCGACTTTCTGTAACTCATGTACTAGCAAGTTTCGTTTTATAAGATAAATTAAGGTTTTAAATTCAATTATGATTATGTACTATGTAATAATAAATAATAAAATTATTTTTTCTTCATTGTATACCAAAACAGTTAAGGAAAAATATAGATGTAAATAAAGATATTAATAATGATATATGTACATTTTTGATAAATTAAGAAATAAATATTTTAACAGTTCTTTAACATACCTTAATATGTTTACTTTGAAATTTAAGTAATAAAACTTTCCTTAAATTTTATGTTGATTAGTAAAAGAATAAGACGTTGTATAAATAATGTGCTTAATAGTGCGTTCACACGATTAAATTATTTGTTGACAAGCTATCGAATAATGACAAGCATATGTTACTTAGCAAAGAATTAAAATCTGAACCGGAATCAACAAAATTCAAAGCAACCAAAGCTTGTTTGTTTTGATTAAGCAGTTTAATTTTTTAACCAAATTCAACAAGTGTGAACGACAATTAAGAAAAAGCTTCAATGCATTTTTTCCGCTATAAAAATAATAACAATGATACCGTTGAGGCGGAAAATTACTAAAAAGATGTAACATAATAATAAAGCAAATTATATAACAAGCTTTTTCTTCCTTTTCACAGCTTATTTAAAGTGATTTTTAATGTAGCTCCAAACACACATACACACGCACGCACGTACGCACACACAAAAACACAAAAGCACGTGCGCGCGCATACACACACTTAATGTTTTCTTCTTTCAGTTTTTGATAACTTATTTTGTCTACAATAACAAGCAATAAATGGTAATAATCTGACTTCGTATATATTAAAACCATTTCAACGAACTATTTACATTACCACATTTTAATACTAAATGTGCGATTTGAAATTCAGACGAACATGAAAATAAGAATTCCCGTACACAATTTTAACCTCCTGTAATCTTATTACTGAGTTCACAGTGTCGAGGCATTAAGATGCAGTATTACCAAGGCTTTTCTCGTGTCTGCGCCTCACCTGGCGACTGGCGTTCACTCTCAATATTAACACAGAATTTATGACTTGGAAGCTGTCTTCGCTGCAACTTATTTCACTTTTTATATTAATAATTTTCCATTGTTTAATATACTTTTGATTAAACTTTTCATTTGTTATATTTATTATAAATACATTTTATGATTAAAACTTCAAATAATTATAGTATTGCTAATGATTAATAATAATATCTCAAACATGTATCCTATAGAAATATATGTACATCTTAGGTACTATATAAAGCAGTCAATAATATATATTTTTAATAAGAAAATAATAATCTAAAATTAAATACAAATATCGACACAACTTTCTAAACTCATACAGATTTATTATATAAAGAACATACTTATGTAATATAAACACATAAAAGTGGAGAGATTCCCTCTAATTCGTACAAGAAATCTTCGCCAAAACGATTTCCCTCAAGTTCTCTGAAGATGGTACGAAAAACTATTCGCTCCACTTCTCACAAAATTTATGACCATAGTTAGGCTAACACAGCGCCTCTTACACCTAGTAACATCAATTTTAATGGTGCTTCTCTTTACCACAATACTTAGAACTTCATTTTTAAAGTAAAATGAACGATAATAAAAATGTGGCCGTCTGGGAACGCCGAGATATGAAAAATATAAATTTATGATTATTGAAATATTAACTTATAATTATAAAAAAAAACTTTTTTTGTTAATAAAATAAATATATGTCGGAGGAAGCTACGAGTCGAGTTGATTGATGTTTGCAATATTATTTGTTTACATTGTAATTACTTGTAGAATTCTTGATTTAATTGTATTTGATTTGTTACATTTTTGTAAAAGTTAAAATCCTTAATAACTTAATAAAAGTTATGAATATTGGATTTCACGTATATTGTATTATTGGTCACGTGACGACCAATCAGAGCAAGGCATGTGCCTGGAGCGGGGTCGAGGCGCCATCTTGACTTTGGAGAGGTATACAGTTTGTGTGATATATTCGGAGGAAAGTAACGGATCGAGTTGGATCGTTGAAGTGGATTCGTCTGTTAAAGTCGGATCGGTGCCCTGAACTCGCTGCTCGGTGTTGTTACTCGTTAAAGCGTTAATTAATTAATTAATTTGTTTTATTAATTAAAATACTGTGAAACCGTTATAGTTGTGTTTTGTGCTTGTACTTTACCCTGATGACGCCCACTAAGCTCGCAAACACTAATGACGATGTCAATGATTACGATGTTTCTCCGACATATATTATACTTATTTTTATAATAATAGGAACGTAGTTTAAAGTATAAGCGCCACGCAGTCATGGCATGCAAGGGCATAAGGACGCGGCGGAAATAACGGCATATTATGAGAGCGCGTCATACCGTTTGCCGTCTCTGCATATATATGTATACTGCATACATATACATATATATAAATTCTTACTCCAAATGTCGTCAATAGATGATTAACATAAATAATTATATAACTTCCAATGCCCTGCACTTGCGAGTCACTCACGACAAAGTTAACTGCTATTAATACATGGAAATAATTAATCCGTTAAAAAATATTATTACGCTTATAATTCAAAAACTATTGAAATAAAAGTAAGGACACGGTTCCACAGCTGGGCTATAGTTCATTCTACCTCGCTGCTTCAGCGCAGGGTGATAGATACATTTTGTTTCACAAAAATCAATTACTAATAATATATGATATTTCGATTATAATTTGAATATGGCATATAAGTTTTATATGCCGACAAAGTTCTAAGTAGAACATGCGGTTAGCTGTTCGGTAGGTTTTAATTAGGTTGGTGACAAACGATGGCCTAATGAAATATAAATTTGTTATTTATTATATTCGATTCATTGAAATAAATAGATCAATCACAAGCATATTTCATTTTGAAATGTCAAAAATATTCTATTTAAAATAAAAAATTAAAGATAATTTTTTTTGGAAAGCCCAATTCCTACTTTTAAGATTTGATAAATGAACATAAAAGTGAAAATATCTCGCATATTAATTAAATCACTTGAATATTATATGAAATTATATGGAGCTAAGTCAGTTATTAAGAAAATGAAGTTATGAAAATGTAAAAAAAAGGAATCCTCGGTTTTTTTTACGTTAATTTCATTTACAGTCAAAAAGCATTTTCAATTATTTAAATTTTATGAAAGTTTCGTTTGAAGTGTTTTTTTATTTTTGACATTATAATATCGTAAGGATCATCGTCTAGAGATAACTAACAATTTAGTTTCAAGATCGTTAAAGTCACTTATATCGTTACAAACTGGTCAAGTAAATAAAAATCATTTAAAAAGGCCACAGATAAAGAACGAAAACGTGCAGACATAATATTTATTCTCTATAAACGATCTTTAAAAATAAAATCTTATTCCTCTCACGTTCCCACCTTATCTCTTGACACAGATAACTCCACATTACATCGGCTGCACTACAGATAACTGTCGTGGAGGTCGAAAGACTTTTGTCGGCGTACGGATATAAAAATTGCTATGAACATTCCTCTTAGAAGCTTAGAAAAAACATTTAAAGGTTTTTATCTGTCTCGCCGTCTTTGACCGTCTCATTGGACCTTATGTAAGCAATAGTTTTATACTATGAATATTCTTAATGTAATGTAATAATATTTTTAGCTTAGCCAATTAATTAATTTAAATAAATGTTAAAGAAACATTGTTTATATATAACAAATACGAACTCCATGCTTTTTTATCTTCTATATTTATTAAACAATGTTTCTTTAACATTTATTTAAATTAATTAATTGGCTATTTCTATATTTAAAATAAAATGTATATTCAAGTACAAATATAAGGTGCTGCTGAGCAAAGTCACCATGGTTCTTTACTGCGGGCTATTATAAATTATATTTAATTACTATAATATATTTTAATATCTTTTTAAAAAAAATAATCGATTTGTCAAGGCCCGCCACAGCCACAAAGAGTACCATTTGAAATCAGCTCTAACTCAATATAAAAGTTGAATGCCTATCTCGGTTGTAGATATCGCAACAAGATAAGATTATGTTTATGTTTATATACATATGTTTTTTTTTAATTTCAGTATTTAGTCCTCATTTTTTTGTTATATGAAAGAAAGGAAACTTACTTTTTTTAGATTTTTTTCCGTACAAATATCTGCAATGCTTGTTTTTTCTTTATAAATGTTTTCTTATTCTTCTTCATAAAAATTATCTTGAAGATGCGTTCTACGTTGTATTGATCGATATGATCAACTAGTTATGAAGTTACAAAATAAATCAATAATACTTAGAGTGCTTTGTCGCCAGCACAAAGCTGCGCGCTACATCTCAATCGATTGTATATAACTATTTAAAAATTCAGTTGCCAGATTTGACCCACACATACTAACGGGTCAGTTAAATAAAAGCTTGTAAAATAGACAGAAACGTTTGGATAGAATGGTTTTACTATAAAGTATTAACGATTGCATTCTATTTTTATTTAACACTTTATGTAGCTGCCGCACTGGTGATTGTAGCGCTAACGGTCTCGGGTTCAACGTCAGCTCATGACAAATATTTGAATTGTGTTATACAAAGTCTTTCAATTCAAAATTTTTATAAAGATTTTATTTAAAATAATGCTGTGAATGAATTCCATACTATATTTATAAACCAGCATTCATTATTTTTCAAGAATCTTCAACTTGTCTTTGATAAAATGTTCCTCGCGGCAGAACAAGTATCGGTGAATTTATCACAACAGAGCCTGTCAAGGTGGTAACGAGCAACATCCCCGAGTTCCTGCGAAGGATATAACTCATGGCGTACCTGTCATCGCTCGTGTTGTCTCTCATCTAAACTGCGCACCTGTAATTATATGAGACTCGACGGCAATGTGCTTGACGTTTTTATTTAAGCTTGATAGATATTCTTAAGTGTAGAAATGTGTTAGGAGTTATACTAACGTCTGCAAAGACTTTGTTATTTGTCACATACGAAAAATGTATGTGGCCATAGTATATATATGTTTTTATATAGATATGATGTAATGTATCTTTTAAGTATGGAATTTAATTTTGGTATAAAATAAGTAGTCGAAAATGTCATTGGGCTATTTAAGAATATCCAGAAATGTATATATATATATATATATATTTTTTGTAAGGAATGAAAATTATTAATGGCTTATACTTTTTAGCAAAGAATATGAACGTTTTTTTAGGTTATAATCGAAATCGTATAATTATATTTTATCATCATATATTTGAAATTTGTTTTTCGTTTTGCATTTTCAATGAAAACAAATCTTAAAACATCATCAAATATGTATATCCATTAGTTAAAAATTTATTTCATAAATAAAGCAATAAACGTTACATTATTTATTTCCCGTTTTTTTAGAAAGCATTTCGTTTATTTTAGTCTCTATTCAGACAGCAGCTAAATAGATTCGGTTTGCGTTATTGATTCGCTCTATTCGTAGCTTGAAGCAGACTATTTAAAATGCAACATTTGCTTTAATACGAGATTGATTCTATTCAGGAAAGTGTATAAAGGTCTTTTATAAAATGAAAACTGCCAGCTTTATGTTCATGTTGATGTAAATTTTAGTACATAATATGGTAAATAAATACAACATTGCAATATGAGTATATGATTTTTTTAGTTATTATATCACAACTATTTTTAAACGCATGTCTAAATATGTTTATAAACTCATTATCAAATCAAAATATATTAATATATTCAAGAAAGTTTTTACAAGCATTATTGAATCTAATTGTAAGTTTATAAATTAATTTAAATTTCAAGCTACTACTTATTAAATAGATTCTACTGAGACGTACCGCCAATACACTTATTAGTTACTCTTTTCCGATTGTTAAATTACTTTTGTGTGTTTATTAAATACAAATTAATTATTATTTATATATAACAAATACGAACTATAACATTTTATTTTAAATATAAAATAAAATGTATAGTGTAAAAAATATTAAAACAAATATTTTATAGTGAATCATATTTGTATTGTACTTTGAAAAACTAGTCAGTTGAAAGCACAAAATATAAGCCGGATAAAACCTTTGGCTTTTAGCTTTGATAGAAATATTAATTTAAAAAAAGCAGGCATTTTGAGACTAGAAGTTTATTGTAGACTTTAAATGGAAATCAAAAAGATTAAACATAAATAGTAATATACTATAATAATATTATGAAGAGGCAAGTCTTGTTTATCTATACTAATATATAAAGCTGAAGAGTTTGTTTGTTTGATCCGGCTAATCTCAGGAACTACTGGTTCAAATTTAAAAAATATTTTGTGTTGTATAGTCCTTTTATCGAGGAAGGTTCTAGGCAAATTTTTATTCATTATATTTTTATTAATTATACGCGGATGAAACCACAGGCACAGCTAGTCTATTATAAAACTGATAATCTTTTTAATATGCAATTTTCATATTGTAATAGTTCATTATTTTAGATCAGGCATATGTTATACAGTAAATTTATTATTCTCTTAATTTTTGAGAAATGTATAAATTATCTAGAGAAAATTGACAATGTCAGCGCTTTCGAAGCAACTTCTATACTCTACTATAAATGTAAGATATTTTATTCATGACAAACGTATGATAATATATTAGTTTCACGTTTTACGTTTAATTTATCATTGGTAAAGTAAAGCTACGAAGACATCGAGTCTTCGTAGCTTTATTTTACCAATGTATGTGCAAATCTTCCAAAAAACATTATCCATCCATTGACTGTACCCGCAAACTAACAAAATATTTGCTTATTCACAAAACAATGAAAGCAAGAGCGTTCAGCATACTGAGCGTGCCAATTGTATACAACAATTTATTGCAGAGGTTCCCTCCTTTATTGTGTAACTATTGGAAAACACGACGGACAGAAAGACGTATTTTCTAATTACCTTATTTGAGAAGGACGAAATAAAGCAAATATGCACAGACAAATGATGTACCATAAAAAATCCTGTACAAAATACATACATACATACAGACATAAAATACAATGAACCAACAGTAGTCTGGCAAAATCTAATAAAACAAAACGTCATGAAATCTCCATACTTATCGTTTCAGTTACCTATATTTATTACGTGGTAGGGCTTTATGCAAGCCCGACTGATATTCTACCCTCAAACACGAATACTTCGTGTTCTGTTCGTGTTATCAGAATTTGTACTATAAATTTAGTTAATATTTTTTGTTTCAATTTATAACACAACACAATCTTTAGAAACAAGACTTATCTAGTTTTTTATTTGATTTTTTGAGAATGACTTTGAGTAGGCACTTTCTTCATTCAGAATAGAGGAGATGGAATAGAAACGTTCCTATTGGTTAGACGTGCGACTACAGCGCCACATGCGGTGAACTACCCTCTTCTAATCGATATCCGAACTGACCAGTCGATACTTTACGCCCCCCATAAAAAAAAACTGTAAACTTTATTCGATGTGAGTTCTATCATCATATATAGGGTTTTCCAATAGGGACGCTTAAACTTTGACAGCTGATTGCGACCATGTTGTTTGAGTGACAGCTGTCAAATGCAGTGTGTTATATTCATTCCTTCCTCCCAAACCACCATGGCAGGTTACAGTGTCGAGCAGCACGTGCAAATCATAAAATTGTTTTATGAAAATGGGTCTTCAGTTCGAGCAACGTTCCGCGCACCTCGCCCGTTTTACGGTCGCGATGATCGTCCTGCCGAGTCGACTATCCGTCGATTGGTGGACAAATTCGAGTCAACCGGGTCAGTTAACAATCAGCCGGTTCCCGTGCGTCAACGTAACGCGAGATCTGCCGAGAATATCGCCGCTGTGCGCGACAGTGTCCTCGAAAACCCGCGGCAGTCAATTCCGCGTCGCGCACAGGAACTCGGCCTTTCGCAGACGACAACTTTGCGAATTTTGCGTTGTGACTTGAGCCTGCACCCGTACAAGATTCAGCTGACCCAAGAGCTCAAGGTTAATGACCATAGACAGCGCCGTGTGTTCGCTGACTGGGCATTAGAGCAGTTGGAAGTTGACGCCGATTTTGGCAAAAAAATCATCTTCAGCGACGAGGCGCATTTTTGGATGAATGGCTATGTCAACAAGCAAAATTGCCGTATTTGGGACGAGACCAATCCACACGAGGTTCACCAAGTGGCAATGCACCCGCAGAAAGTGACTGTTTGGTGCGGATTTTGGGCCGGAGGCGTGATTGGTCCGTATTTTTTCGAAAACGATAATGGTGTGGCCGTCACCGTCAATGGTGAGCGATACCGGTCGATGATAACCAACTTCTTTTGGCCTGAAATCGAGAATATGGATCTGGACAACATGTGGTTTCAACAGGACGGCGCTACGTGCCACACAGCACACGCTACGATGGAAGTTCTGCGCGATCAAGCGCCCTTAATGGAAAACCCTATATATATATGTGTGTGAATGATACTCCCTGGTTCCTTCAGCAACAAGTAACCTATGGAAAACGTATAAATAGGAGGACCGAAGACACGTCCTGGGCTACAAGTCTACGTAAGGTTGTTGTTGGTGCTGTTGAAGGTAAGTGATTAGACTCAATTCCCTATTATGCGTTACACTTAGTGTTGTTGCGTTCCGGTTTGAAGGATGAGTGAGCCAGTGTAAGTACAGGCACAAGGAATATAACATCTTCGTTCGCAAGGTTGGTGACGCATTGGCGATGTAAAGAATAGTTAATATGTCTGACAATGCCATTGTCTATGGACGTTGGTCACCACTTACCATCAGGTGGCATACGCTCGTCCGCCAACCAATACAATTAAAAAAAAAAACATCGTCTATCTCTAATAATTCTTTGTAGATCCTTTCTTCCTTGTGTATAATCGTTTTGGTTATGGTATATAATAAAGAAATTTGAATAGATTTTTACTTTTAACTTAACTCTATATAAACTCAAAGCTATCATTTAATGTTACTCAAAGAAAAATGGAACGAAAAATGCCGTGTTATAATAATTAAATAGACATCTAATAATCTTATAAAAGAGACATCTATTAAACTTAAAAATCGATATCGCAATAAATCATTTAATTTCATATGCCTTACTGTTTATGACAATGAACAAAATACATAACATTTTTCTTTACATATCGAAGACCACATGTAGTTTGAAATATACATGTGAAGCGGACCACTATTGGATCCGATTTTGACCACGCATAATGGTTTAATGTGAAAAATCTTTAAATTTACACTTAAATAATAATATACCGTACAACTTCAAAAAGTAATCATATTAACATTGAATTCTTCGTAATTTTCAAATATACGGTATATAACCGTACTTAGGTTTGTTATTGATAGTCTCATCTCCCTATGGTCATAACACGACGTAGTAGCGGCAAATAATTAAAAAATAAGCAGCATTCAAAAATTTCAAGATATCATATATATTTTTTTTATACTTCCCGAGAGGGCTGGTAACTAGTACTCCACCTGATGGTAAGTGGTAGTAGAGTCCAAACGTGACGACGGATAGTACAGTCGGGAAGAATGATCTGCACTAGCCGCCCCCGCCCTGCCGGCCCGCAAGATGCCACTCTTCACACCTCGTTTGAAGGAAAATTTACGCTGCTGGAATATTTAATATCCACACTTTATCTTATTTTAAAATTACCTGATTCTATTAAATAATACCAACTTTATCAGTAATATTTACATTGAAATTAAAGTCGTTTCATCGCTGAAACAATTTCTGATATTCCTAGTCTAAAATGACCGTTATTCTTTGCTATCAACGATCGTTTTGCATTGCTTATTAATTTATATTTTAACAATATTGATCAATGGATTATTATAAATAGTGTGCATGAATTGTTAATTGTTCAACCGCAACTGCATATTAACCACATTTATTACGTGGTAGCATTTACAGTTTATGATCCTCCACAGTTAATTTGAAATGAAACTCATTAAATATAATTATGTTTATTTTATTAAATGCATTAAAGAGTTGCGGGTTAATGGCCTGCAATGTAGCTAAAATTTTATTCAAAACTAAATAATAAGCTGTGCCCTAAGAGCAGACTTGTAATATTTTAGTATATTCAACATTTTTAGTTTTATTGTCATGGGATATTACTATTTATTCGTTTTTGCCGCACCACGATCTAGATAGGGCTCCAAAAGTATATGTTGCAACGAAACAAAATAACTACCTAACCTATAAATACCAACCTGCTTCAAACAACCTACTCAACTACCTGTTGAAATATGTCAAAACTATTAAAAGTACTAAAAACTGTCTGGTCTTATCTCGATATCTTTCATAAGAATTAATACCATGTCTATAAAAACAACTTTGCAAACAATGCAACATTTACATTAGAACAAATTTGATTACCATACAAAAGGTTAAAGTGAGTCAACATTAAAAGACAGACTTATATCTACGCGTTAACCGACATACAGAGTGTAACAAAACCCTGTCCGACCCGTGAAATGGTTTTAGGATATAAAATGTATCCTGGAAAATAAATAATTTAATTAAATGACGAAAATTACATGGTAACACAGGCGCGGGCAATAGCGCTCGATAGCTCTTACCTATCGGGTAGCTAAGACACGACGATGACCTCAGTAGACCACGTGTTTACCACCAACAGTGTCGTTAAGCACAATTAGTATTTTTTTTAAGTAATTGTTTTGCTTAGAATTTTAAAAATTATAATATAAATAGAACCGATGCACGAACCTAATAACCACTTCATGGGTCGGACAGGATTTTTGTTACATACTGTATGCTAACATAAGTTGAAAATTTAATATGATTGATCATATACATAGATCTGAACTCAACTTACATTGGAAGTATTTAAATCTCTAAAACTGACTATTTTTTTACTTTGTTTTGTTTCTATAAATTTACAATCATCATCATTTTACAGACTATCATTTATAGGTAGCTAAAGTGTCAGCCAATTCAACTGAACAAGGGCCTAGACAAGTGGCTTTTACGTTAGTAGAATAGAATAGAAAATAATAATCAATGTATGAGATTGACATTCGCGTTCGATATGTACTTCCACTAATCTTCGGCGTATCAGTCTTGACGAGATGTTTCTCGGGTCATCAGGTGAAAATACTTTATTTTTAATCTGGTTGGAGCCTTTACTTGGGTCTCTTTTAGCAACACGAACGATTAGCGTATCTTCTCTGGGAGAGGATTTTCTTGGCCGAGCCTTTCTAAGAACATTTTCAACAGTTCGATGTGTTTTATAATGATCAATTTCATTAAAAACTTTCTTAACAGAACAATTTAAATGCTCAGCAATTCTTCTGTACGCCCACTTATGATCTATATATAAATTAACAATGATTTGCCTAGTTGACGCGTCACTACTTTTATTTTTGCCCATTTTGAACAAAATCAAATTCAGATTAAATTTTGAATTGCCGCCAAAATAATAGAAACGAAGAAAAGCCAAGAAATAAATGTTATTCTCCAATTTCAAAAAAAGAAATGTTTCTAATTAGGCGTCCAAGCGGCCAGTAACAGAAAATAAACTCCTACATGTGTAAGACTCATTTTGTAATTAAAAGTAAGGTATGTTTTATATTTTATGCATTTAATGAGTTTTTTATTTGAGTGGCTATATTATTGCATGATTATTAATTACTGAATGTGTATATTTTTTACGAACATTTATACGTTGAAGTTATACTTTCTTTATTCATAAGAAGTGTTTCTAATTATATGACCACCACTGTATAAAATCAGTAAATCCTACGGTATCTTATGAAAATTAATTTCAAATCGTTAACTACGTATTTCTTTACCAGTAGCCATATGTGTGTGTGTGTGTGTGTGTGTTTGCACGTGTGTGTTATTATAGTAATATATATAATTTCTAAAATAAGCGTGCACAAACGCACAGCCAACAGATGAAAATTCTAAAAATCATTGTTTTGGATTTTATTGCGTTGAGAAAAACCCCCAAACCTACAAAACCCTACACTATAATTATTAGTATTATAATTTTTATTACGTCACGTGTCTCTATAGTAGCGATCGAAGTTTGAAAGATACAATAAACCTATAGCTACTAGTTATATTGTATGTTTACTTATCTATCTTATCTTCATACACAGATATGAATTTATTACAAGTTTTGGTGTCTCCAAACATTAAACTTCCAATCCGATCGACACGTTCATAATAACATTCATGTTAGCACACCACGATAATCAAATGTATGTCGCTACACAAATAACATTTTTGGAGTGTGACGAACGCATTACAGTGAAAATAAGTAATTTGTTTTTTTAACGACTACCTCGTCAGTCAGAACAGTTGTTATTAACAACCATCATATGATATTTTACTTGGTGGAAGGGCTTTGTACAAGCCCGTTTGTGTAGGTACCTCATTGGATATTCTACCGCAAATCAGCAGTAATTAGTATTGTTGCGTTTAGATTTGAGTGTGATTGAGCCACTATAACTATAGGCACAAAAGATATAACTGCTTAGTTCCCAAGGTTGGATGCGCATTGGCGATATGAACTGATTATTATTATTTCTAACATCACCAATGTCTATGGGTAATGATGGCCACTTACCATAAATTGGCCCGTCCGCTCTTTATAACTTAAAAAAAATCTCATTCAATTTACGTGATTCCAGAAATTGCATGCTTTAAAAAGCAAATAATTTATATATTTTACAATTCAAACATTTAACGTCAAAGAAGATAGATGGAGGAATGAAAGCCGTGTGACGCGCGCTCTGCCGTCTGAGACGAACATTTTTCACTTCACATTCAAATTACTGACTGACTACATTTTGAATAATTTGTCTTACCTACTCATACAAATATCGATATTTTACAAGATCACACCATCTACAAATGTATATTGTACATTTGCATACTTATATTAAAAAAATTATAAATGAAAATGCAAAAATACATAAATATTAGCAATTTATTAAATATTTAGTATAAAAATAATGAAATAAAATTTGTTATGAACAGTAATGTACTGTTTTACTGTTCATAAAATAAAAAAATGTCGACACCTAGAATGTCCAATGTTATAAATAGTACAAACAGATACGTTGTTTTACCCTTTCCATCCAACATCTCTGAAAGTTCTAACAAAAATGATTATTTTAAATGTAAACGTCTAAAATATATTTTCTTATTAAATTCGTAAAATTTATGAAATGCAACTCTGATAAAAAGTGACCCAAAAGTTGTCTTAATATTTATTTGCAACGAAAATTACTAACATGTTTTAAATTATAGGTATTTACGCTGCTGACCGTATTAAAATGCAATCTAGATGATTTCTTGAAGTTTCATGAAAACTGCATCACAGTGCTACTTTGTATGCAAGAAGAACTTAAACTTTTTACTCACCCTAGCTGCTCTGCAGAAAGCACTATAACATTTTTTTATATACAAAATATCTTCTTCCGGCCGTTGAATATAGTTTCGCTTCCGGAGTATTATAAATTTTAACAAAACCGCATATTTTTTGTTTCACACTTTCTCCTGAAAAATAGAATAAAGTTAGAATTTTAATATTTTAAAAAAATAGAATTTTTTTCAAATATTCTTTTTACCATTAGAGTCAAATGTTTTTTCTTTATATTAAGTGTATTTCTCAATACAATCGAGACTTAGCACCTCCATAAACCAAAAGGTGAATCAACTCACAAGCAAAAGGATGGTTGGTAGCAGCCGTTTGTAAGTACACTTCGCCACACGCCAAATAAATGGTTAATCCACAGACATAATATTATTATCAAGTTAATTATGTCATATACCTAGATTATTTATGTCAAATTATTTTGATTATTCTGTATTGTAAATTTTACAAGCTAGTTGCCAAGCTTACAAACATGGAGCCATGTTTGTAAGCTTGGCTTAGATAAATATTTAAAATATTTATCTATATATTTTCACTGAATTTTATTCGACTTAGATAGAATTCACATAATATTAGGGCAACATGTTACCAATTATAAAAAAAACAATAGGCTATATAATAGAAAACTATAAAATGACATTCGAGACTATAGTACATAGCCCGGTATGGTACATAGGTCGCAACATTCGCCAACTACAAATTGAATTTAGAAGTTATTCGAAATTGTAAAGTCACGAATGAAGTGAGGTCGTTGCGAGTTATTGTTGTTGTTTTTTTTTATTTGTTGATTGCAGAAGTCGAGCCAAGACCGTCGATAACTTATTCCTACAGCATAAATGATTGTTTTCACCGATAACTTAACACAATAAACAAGTCGTATTTACAAATATATAACACATTTCAAAGTACGTTACATCATCTTTATATTTTTTCACATGCTAACTATTCTTATTTCAATTGAAAATGAAAAAAGAATTTCGTAAAAATTATATTTGTAGTAAGACAATATAATATAATGTTTCTGTATTTAAACTTTGATTTTTATGTAATTTTTTGTAGGAAACGGTTCTATACTGCTGAAATATAGGACCTTATCGTTAGTCCAGCAGTAGTGACTTTCTACGCTTATGTTTATTAATCATAGTATTAGTACAATTGAACCATATTTCAAATTAAATTTGGTTATTATTTCTTATTCAATATAATATGAAACAATAATATTAATATAATCTGTTAGTCATGTAAAACCAGTGTGAAGCAACTTACAGAATAAACCGTATTAGATTAGCATAATATTTGTTGGCCAAATATTCGCTTGGAAAATCACACACGATGAGGCTGCATACTCTTTATTTGTTCAAAAGTCCTCTCATCAATGTTTGTCTGGTAGAGATAGCTGGAAGACAGTCTTTGTACACTCATTGGGTTATAATAACCGAATATACTCTAATCTTTAGTTGATTTATGTAATTTATTTATCTCGTTTAATGAACTCGTGTACATTAAAGTTTTTCTACTAAAGGAATGAGATGACTTAAAAGTTAGTATTATATGTAGTAGTACGAGTAAATAAAACGAAAATTTTATTTGGATTAGGATTTACGTAAAATCTGCTTTTAGTGAACGTCTATGTCGGGAAAGGAATAACTGTGACAAATTTCAAGTCATTCGGGCGGATAGTTTAGGATATCTCGTTACAATTTCATTTAATAAACTGTATTGATGTGTTAATAGATAATTTTTTTTCTTTCCTTTTTAAATAAAACAAAAACGTATTTAATTTTAGAACTAGAGTGAATTTTTAATCGTGTAATAAAGGCTTCATATAATATATTTAAAAGCAAAGAAACGATACTGAAACGAATTTAACTTATTCTAGATATTTTTCTTAAATACATTTACTATTATAGTTTTGGCATTAATCCAACCTGTATGACGGCATACACGCTCCATCAAACTGAGTCGATTGAGTTCTGGTAGGTAGCTGTTCAATTTACATATTATCTCTTGGCAAAACTTTGAAAGATTAAACATAAAACGCTCAGACATTTTATACTTATATGTTATTTACATACATTACAACTTCATTCCTTTACATACAAACTATGCTAAGGCGCACTTAGAAATAATGATTACTATCAAAAATTCGATTTTAGGACCATGACCATTTAGTAAAATAAGATGAATGCAAATGATATAATTATGGTATACATTCATACAAATGTGGTAACGTGTGGCGTTGAACCGTATGTGCTTATATACATTTTCTTCTTTAACTTATATTTCCTAACATACTCATAGCTAAGTGCTACTATACTTATATTTAAAGAACTAGAGATTATTCTTAAGTTGCTGTGTTTTATACTGTATAGATTTTTCGAAAAATTCACTAAATTCCTAAGAGAATGCGCTAGAGAAATCGCTTCGTAGAAGTCGTAAAGATTTATGGACGTAGTTATCGTGACGCAGGTATTTCTTTACAACGATTGATATTTCTATTGACCATCGCTTCGGTACATCTTCTTAGCAGATTGTTTTTCATTTTTGTATTTGGTGAAATAAAATAAATATACCACAAGTATATACAATAATACGTAGACCACGTATCGTTTTCTTCGATACATTTATTTGAATATAATGATTTCAAATAATAAAGAATATATAACATAAATCTAAACTAGATTTGTGAAACGGCCACAAGACAAATTTAATAATAAAACAATTACAACAGTGTATTTTATTAATGAGTTTATTTTCAATATTTTACCAGTATTTTTTTTAGACTTTTGTCGTTCTTATATCAAAAGTAGTAAATTACACGAAATTGGACTTTGGTACTACTTTTTGAAAAATGAAGTCAAATAGTCAGGGGTCTTCAACTTTAATATGTGCCTAGATTACCACCAGTACATATTATCAGATTCTTCAGACTCAGCCTGATTGTTCACAGGTTCCGGTACTAAGACTGGCTCTGGAATGACAACGGGAGATGGTTCAGGCTCAGGAACTAAAACAGGCTCAGGCTGATTTTCTACAGGTTCCGGTACTAAGACTGGCTCGGGATTGGGCTCTGGAATGACAACTGGTGATGGTTCAGGTTCAGGAACTAAAACAGGCTCAGGCTGATTTTCTACGGGTTCAGGTACTAAGACTGGCTCGGGATTGGGCTCCGGAATGACAACTGGCGATGGTTGAGGCTCAGGAACTAAAACAGGCTCAGGCTGATTTTCTACGGGTTCTGGTACTAAGACTGGCTCAGGATTGGGCTCTGGAATGACCACTGGTGATGGTTCAGGCTCAGGAACTAAAACAGGCTCAGGCTGATTTTCTACGGGTTCCGGTACTAAGACTGGCTCAGGATTGGGTTCGGGAATGACAACTGGTGATGGTTCAGGCTCAGGAACTAAAACAGGCTCAGGTTGATTTTCTACGGGTTCCGGTACTAACACTGGCTCGGGATTGGGCTCTGGAATGACCACTGGCGATGGCTCAGGCTCGGGAACTAACACAGGCTCAGGCTGATTTTCTACGGGTTCAGGTACTAAGACTGGCTCGGGATTGGGCTCCGGAATGACAACTGGCGATGGTTCAGGCTCAGGGACTAAAACAGGCTCAGGCTGATTTTCTACGGGTTCCGGTACTAAGACTGGCTCGGGATTGGGCTCCGGAATGACAACTGGCGATGGTTCAGGCTCAGGGACTAAAACAGGCTCAGGCTGATTTTCTACGGGTTCTGGTACTAAGACTGGCTCGGGATTGGGCTCCGGAATGACAACTGGCGATGGTTCAGGCTCAGGGACTAAAACAGGCTCAGGCAGATTTTCTACGGGTTCTGGTACTAAGACTGGCTCGGGATTGGGCTCTGGAATGACAACTGGCGATGGTTCAGGCTCAGGAACTAAAACAGGCTCAGGTTGATTTTCTACGGGTTCCGGTACTAAGACTGGCTCGGGATTGGGCTCTGGAATGACCACTGGCGATGGTTCAGGCTCAGGAACTAACACAGGCTCAGGCTGATTTTCTACGGGTTCCGGTACTAAGACTGGCTCGGGATTGGGCTCCGGAATGACAACTGGCGATGGTTCAGGCTCAGGGACTAAAACAGGCTCAGGCTGATTTTCTACGGGTTCCGGTACTAAGACTGGCTCGGGATTGGGCTCCGGAATGACAACTGGCGATGGTTCAGGTTCAGGAACTAAAACAGGCTCAGGCAGATTTTCTACGGGTTCTGGTACTAAGACTGGCTCGGGATTGGGCTCTGGAATGACAACTGGCGATGGTTCAGGCTCAGGAACTAAAACAGGCTCAGGTTGATTTTCTACGGGTTCCGGTACTAAGACTGGCTCGGGATTGGGCTCTGGAATGACCACTGGCGATGGTTCAGGCTCAGGAACTAACACAGGCTCAGGCTGATTTTCTACGGGTTCCGGTACTAAGACTGGCTCGGGATTGGGCTCCGGAATGACAACTGGCGATGGTTCAGGCTCAGGAACTAAAACAGGCTCAGGCTGATTTTCTACGGGTTCCGGTACTAAGACTGGCTCGGGATTGGGCTCCGGAATGACAACTGGCGATGGTTCAGGTTCAGGAACTAAAACAGGCTCAGGCTGATTTTCTACGGGTTCCGGTACTAAGACTGGCTCGGGATTGGGCTCTGGAATGACAACTGGTGATAGTTCAGGCTCAGGCACTAATACTGGCTCGGGTAGAGTTTCAACGGGTTCCGGTGTTACTGGATCTGGCATTGGCTCTGGGAAAACGACGGGCCCTTCCGGTTCTGGCTCAGGTACTAAAACAGGCTCAGGTTGACTATCTGGTTTAGGTACCTCGATAGGGTCAACATTGCTTGAAACATCAACATTTACTACAATTTGTACTAACGGCAAAGGATGAGCAATCACCACAGCAACAAGCGCAATTAGCGCAAATATAGTCTTCATGATTGGTAAACTGAAACAAAAATTTGTATTTATAACCAATTTAGATACTAGTTTTTATATAGTTTATAAAGCATGACTTTAAAATTTGATACATACCGTTTTCCAACGTATACACATAGAAAACTGATTCAAAATAAATTTTCGTGTTTATATATTATACTGACTACAACTTTATCTATCTTATCGCTTATCTTCTCACAATCAGTTATAATAATAAATGAATATAATATATATTATAAAAGAAACGATTACCTGTCATACTTAGTCATAAAATTTACGATATTTACGATATTTTTGAAATTGTAAGATTATAAAAACTATCTAAATAATACCTTCTGCAATTATACTTACCGGAAATCAAATTCTTCGAATATTGACTTTGTCGTTTTTTATCAGAATCTATTTATTATATCGTGTGTTAATAATTTCTTAGAAATTAAGTTATTTTTAATATATATTTACTGTACGAATAAATGTAATCACGTTAAATATTGTTAAGCCAAAAACGACCAACTAATTAACTATTTCTAACGCATAATTTAATAGATTATACAGACATAGTTTTAACAGAGTTTAGCCCCTTACCATTACGACTTCAAAACCCACCGGTTATTATTTATCGTCAGATCAGCTATAGAAGTTAAAATTTTGTATTATATTGTCACGAATTCCAGTTTACATTATACACACAATATACTATAGGGTTTTCCAATAGGGACGCTTGAACTTTGACAGCTGAATGCGGCCATGTTGTTTGAGTGATAGCTGTCAAATGCAGTGTGTTATATTCATTCCGTCCTCCCAAACCACCATGGCAGGTTACAGTGTCGAGCAGCACGTGCAAATCATAAAATTGTTTTATGAAAATGGGTCTTCAGTTCGAGCAACGTTCCGCGCA
The DNA here is from genome assembly GCA_905220585.2 of Nymphalis polychloros. Taxonomy (NCBI): domain Eukaryota; kingdom Metazoa; phylum Arthropoda; class Insecta; order Lepidoptera; family Nymphalidae; genus Nymphalis; species Nymphalis polychloros. Next base: position 10,607,107 of record HG992243.1, on the reverse strand, counting down.
CTTCGCCCGTTTTACGGTCGCGATGATCGTCCTGCCGAGTCGACTATCCGTCGATTGGTGGACAAATTCGAGTCAACCGGGTCAGTTAACAATCAGCCGGTTCCCGTGCGTCAACATAACGCGAGATCTGCCGAGAATATCGCCGCTGTGCGCGACAGTGTCCTCGAAAACCCGCGACAGTCAATTCCGCGTCGCGCACAGGAATTCGGCCTTTCGCAGACGACAACTTGGCGAATTTTGCGTTGTGACTTGAGCCTGCACCCGTACAAGATCCAGCTGACCCAAGAGCTCAAGGTTAATGACCATAGACAGCGCCGTGTGTTCGCTGACTGGGCATTAGAGCAGTTGGAAGTTGACGCCGATTTTGGCAAAAAAATCTTCTTCAGCGACGAGGCGCATTTTTGGATGAATGGCTATGTCAACAAGCAAAATTGCCGTATTTGTGACGAGACCAATCCACACGAGGTTCACCAAGTGGCAATGCACCCGCAGAAAGTGACTGTTTGGTGCGGATTTTGGGCCGGAGGCGTGATTGGTCCGTATTTTTTCGAAAACGATAATGGTGTGGCCGTCACCGTCAATGGTGAGCGATACCGGTCGATGATAACCAACTTCTTTTGGCCTGAAATCGAGAATATGGATCTGGACAACATGTGGTTTCAACAGGACGGTGCTACGTGCCACACAGCACACGCTACGATGGAAGTTCTGCACGAGCAATTTCTGGACATGGTCATCTCGCGCGGAGGCGACGTGAACTGGCCACCGAGATCGTGCGATTTGACCCCGCTGGACTTTTTCTTGTGGGGTTTTCTTAAGTCGCAGGTCTATGCCAACAAGCCGCAAACCACCGATGCCCTCAAAGTCAACATACGCCACGCCATCGATCAAATACAGCCCGATTTGTGCGCCAGAGTCATCGAAAATTGGACCTTTCGTGTGCGCGCCACCAACCGAAGCCGTGGCGGTCATTTGAATGATGTCATATTCCATACATGATGGGGTCGATAGACCTTCCAAATAAAAAAAAATTCGCAAATATCTCTCCTACATGTATTTTTTTTTGCATTTCAAAGATCAAGCGCCCTTAATGGAAAACCCTATATAAATATATAAAATACTACTGCCTACTATGAATCATCAGTCAAGTAGTATTCTTAATAACAGCAGTGATTAATATTTTACATTAAGTATGAATGAATGATTATAATTTCGATATATATTGTAAATTTTAGTAATAAAATATTAATTTGCGATTATGCACGAATTTTATTTTGTTATCAATTCCCGTTAAATAATCTTAAACATTGCATTGTAACAATATAGTATATAAATAATTTTACCAATATATCAATCAATTAATCAATTCTTATCTTTACCCTTATACTAATATAAAGATAATATGTAAACTCTAGAAGTACTAACCGATTTTATTGTCTTTACAAGGCTAGTTTATCCAGAAGTGACAAAGATATTTTTTTCTGTAAAAATAAGATTTTAACCTAAAATATTGGCATGAATATAAGAATGGTATCTGAAATCGACGCGGGTTCATCTATTGTATACTATATATGGTATCTATATTAAAATATTATATTTATTTATTTATTTGTAAAAGAACACTTACAACATACATATAAAGCATTGAAAGAAAAAAATTAACTTATAAAACAATCATAGTGTATCTAATATGCATGTCAATTACCAGTGTCCATAGCACTTCCAGATCCATTCTAATCAATTCAAATTAAAAGTAACAAATTTTTTTTTAAAATGTCCGAATTAAGTAAGAAATGTCATTGTTACAATAAAAGAAAAAAAAAACAATCAATTGGCGAAATCATAATTGAAATTATAAAAAATATCAATTACAATTTGAAACTAATCATGCATTTTCAAAAATGTCAAAATTAAATAAGAATATAATGTCATTATTATAATAATAATAGAAAATAAACATTAAAATCAATCACTTGGCGAAATCATAAAAAATATTATTAAAATTTAAAACGAATCATGCATTTTATAATATGTAGTTAAATAATTTATTTCTAAAGATTGAGGGAGAGTCATATAAAATGTCACTGCCAGGAATTAATTTCACGATATTATTATATTTATTACACAACCGCACCAAAGGAGCATGTTACCAATATTAGACTTTCCACAAGGAGTATGAAATATTTTGTGGGTGTGAGTACTTCTGTGTGCCCTGGACGGAACTGATATCAATATTCTCTAAATTAATTCTGAATTGGTGAGCTTATAGTTAATTATATTGTGTAGGAAGTTAAGTTCTAACATTTCGCGCCTACTTCGAAGAGAAATCATATTAAATTTCGCCAAACGATTATTCATTCTTATAATTTCTTTGTATAACTATCTGTTCGAAAAATCCTTTTCATGAAAGGCAAGGTGTTTCGCAAAAGCTCGCTGAACACTCTCAATACGCTGAGAGTGTACGCTATACAGTGGATTCCATATCACACTGGCATACTCAAGACAGCTACGCACTAAAAAATTGTATAAGAGTAATTTAGTTTTCCTTGAAAATCCTTGTGTGTTCCGCTTGATAAAACCAAGATTTTGAGCAACTTTAACAACTACGTTATCAACATGAGTTTTGAAGGTTAATCGCCCGTCTATAGTGACTCCTAAGTCTTTAATTTGCGATAACTCTTGTAGTGTTTTATTTTCAATAGAGTAACTAGAAACAAGCGGCTTATTCTTTCGGGTAAATTTTATATGAAAACATTTGCCTACGTTAAGAGTCATATTGTTGACATGACACCATGCAATAATATTGTTGAGGTCGTATTGTATTAAATCTATGTCTAAATTGGATTTTACTATTTTGTATATTTTGAGATCGTCTGCAAATAATGAACACTTACAATAGCTTACATTCTCAGTAATATCGTTTATAAAAACGAGAAACAAAAGAGGACCCCAAATGTGAGGCCTGTAGAACCCCACTTTTAGCTAAATATGTCTCAGATTCAAACCCAGTTACGGCAACTGTAAGAAATCTTTGACACAAACGACAATGAAACCATCTAAGAAGGGTAGTTCCAAGGCCATACTGATGTAATTTATTAAGAAGTATTTGATGGTTTACTTTGTCAAATGCGCTGCTGAAATCAGTATATATATCATTTATCTGGTCCCCCCTATCCATCGCTAATGCCAAGTCTGAAGTAAAAAGTGTTAAATTAGTTTGAACTGATAACCCGTCTCTAAAACCATGTTACGAATGTGTGATGATGCTGTTAAAATGTTTGCTAAGTATCCCTATATTGTGTATCCCTACACAAGGCTCTCAAACAGTTTAGAAAGACAGGAGAGGATGGAGATTGGACGGTAGTTCTTAATGTCTGATCGGTCCCCTTTTTTATTCTAGCTTTTTTCCATTCCTCGGGAAAAATAACATTCTTCATAGAACTATTAAAAATTATCATCAATGGAAACGCTAGAGCAGATCCGCATCTTTTATTGAAAATAGTTGAATTTCCGTCTGGTCCTGCATTCTTTTGGGAATCTAATGATTTAAAAATTTTTTAAACTTCTGCTTCAGTATATGTAATTTTAGTAAGTGTTGTAATGTTAGAATGTGAGTTATGTGTGTGTGTATTGTCTTATATATCACAAGGAGTTATCGTATGTGTAGTTTCATTAGGATAGACAGAAGAAAAGTGGCTAGCGAAAAGGTTTGGTCTCCTCCTGAGTTATATTGATATATTCATGTATTTAAGTTATATTGATGTATTTAATATCAATCCAATACATTTCCTCCAAAATATACATTCATCTTAATTACAGATATGAATTTTACTTGGTGGTAGAGCTTTGTGCAAGCTCGTTTGGGTAGGCACCACCCACTCATCAGATATTCTACCGCAAAACAGCAGTACTTGGTATTGTTTACTTGGTATTCCGATAATAACAATAAGTGGTCAACATTTATTTATTTATTTTACATGTTTAATTTCACTGAAATTCTGCCACATGTGAATTCCACCAACCCGCATTGGAGCAGCGTGGTGGGATAAGCTCCAAAACCTTCTCAAAGAGGAGAGGATGTCTTAACCCAGCAGTGGGACATTCACAAGCTGTTACTTACTTACTCCTTACTTACGTTAATTAAATAAATATACATCAAATACATGGAATTTAGAAAATACTTACGTCTTAAAAATATATATAATATTAGCATGATTTAAAACTATAACATTAAAAGCTTGCTTTTAAAAAACTAGATGAACGGAGAATATTGTGCACATTGCCGTAAAGAATACGCAACGAAATGATTTATTACCACGAGTATATTTACAACTCTAAGTAAACCACTCGCCGAGATTTTATGTAAATATTAATTTATTTAATAAATATGAATAAATCGAATCGCATGATTTATATAAATAGCATCGAATTAAATAAAGTAGTGACTCATATAAATTGTAAAATAAATATGGAATTGAACCATTAATTGAAGCACAAAGATGTTAAGCAAAGAAGATAAATAAAGAAATAAGGGACACGTAACACAATTATTTGTATGATTGTTGCGTACGTGAGCGATGTCTCACCTTATCGTTATTGATATTAATCATGACTAACATTTCAACGTGAGACGAGACAATAATATCAAGAGAACTCAAATAATTCACTCGGTGGTAGAGCTTTGTGCAAGCTCGTCTGGGTAGGTACCACCCACTCATCAGATATTCTACCGCAAAACAGCAGTACTTTGTATTGTTGTGTTCCGGTTTGAAGGGTGAATGAGCCAGTGTAATTACAGGCACAAGGGACATAACATCTTAGTACCCAAGGTTGGTGGCGCATTGGCGATGAAGCGATGGTTAACATTTCTTGCAATGCCATTGTATATGGGCGTTGGTGACCACTTACCATCAGGTGGCCCATATGCTCGTCCGCCTACCTATAAAATAAAAAATATATTTCAGATTTCTTAAGAAATCTCGTAGACTTTATTCAACGTTAAAAACGTTTTCTTTGCTTTGAATCTCCATATTACAAACAAGTGATTATACAAATAATGATCATAGAACTTAACTATTATATTAAAAGCTGAAAGTGTACGAACGCCGAAAGCCGAGATGGCCCAGTAATAAGAACGCGTGAATCTTAACCGATGATCGTGGGTTCAAACCCGGGCAAGCTCCACTGAATTTCACGTGCTTAATTGTTGATTATAAACCATCTCGTGCTTGACGGTGAAGGAAAACATTGTGAGGAAACCTGCATGTGTCCAATTTCACTGAAATTCTGCCACATGTGTATTCCACCAGCCCGCATTGAAGCAGCGTGGTAGATTAAGCTCCAAACCTTCTCCTTAAAAGTAGAGAAGTGGCCTTAGCCCAGCAGTGGGACATTTATAGGCTGTTACTGAACGCCGAATGTCCAATGAGAAAAGTTAATTAATTATTTACTTGAGATACAAATTGTAAGTGAGGCAACAAATCTAAGTTTATATAGAATAGTTTCAATGATCAATTGAATCATAAAAAATAAAAAAACAGTACACCTAACAATAGTGATGATAAAAAATAATTGCAAATCGCATTATCAAATCACCTGATTGATAAGTGCACAGACAAAGAGAACAGCAGACTGAAAAATATATTACTAAAACACGCGAAAGAGTTTGTTTGTTTGTTTTATATGTAATATGAAGGTGGACTGGCAAATAAGTCACTGATGCTAAGTAAACATCACCTAGACTTTGGTGCCGTAAAACATTTTAATTATTCCTTATATTACCAATGCGACACCAACCTTGCGAACCAAGATGTTATATCCCTTGCACCTACAGTTGCACTAGCACACTCATTCAAACTGGAACACAACGATACTAACGGCCTTATTCATAAACGTTGCTTAGTTACTGTTTAGCTAAACACTGATTTGTCTCTTTCAGTCATTATTGATTTGACATACGAAAGAAGAAGACAAAATATTGTTTAACTAATCACCAGTTAAATAAAGTTTATGAATAAGGCGGTAAGTATTCGATGTTTAGCGGTAGTGGCATTCAAACGCTTAATATGTAGTACTTGACCTACAGAGCCTACCAGTTTTTTTTTTTTTTCGGTTTGAGAATGCTGTTGGCCCTATTGGCCTCTACAGCGTCACCGGGCGGGATGGGCCGAGATGAACTCAGGCCGGAGAATGGGAGCCGACATAAACGTGGCTCAAGGGGAACGGACGTCCTAAGGGTGCCTCCTGTGAGGCCGGACCTCGGCTTAGGACGCCGTTAAAATCGGGTAAAAAGAAAGACGTGTGCATTTATTTACGCCGTCAGACACCTAAGCGTCGACGGGCCGTAATGAATGAGAATGAGAGTCTTCGACCCCGCCGGCGGGGTCGGTGTGTGTTGACTGTGGCATTTAACAAGTTAATGTTGGCTGCTGTAAGTCCATCGACTGGATCGTATAGGACGTGCTTAGGACGCCTTCGATCGGGAAGCCTACCAGAGCGGTTGTGCTATTGTTAGGTCGTAACACTCGAGTTCGAATAAATATTTTGGCGTTAGACAGCCTTCTATGTTATCATATACTCGTAACATCGGTGACTCTTCACTTACTCAGATTTGTGAAAAAAAAATGTTACATTACTAAAACTATTTATAGTGGTTAAAAATAGGCCTGTACTATTGAATTATCTTAGATTTAAATAATTTTAGCTTCTTTTGAATTAAATATATGAAGATTTTTTTTATACATTTTATTGCAAAGAATATCGTAATGGTCTGAAAGCAAATTCTTTTGATATTATAATTGCTGGCACGCGTCAGAAAAGCTTTTTTTTTAATGTCTTTGTTCTTCGAAGACTTTTCATCTCAGCAATGAAATTGAAAGGAAACGATGTCTTTTATTCAACGTTTATTTATGTAGATAAGTCAACACTTCTTAGAACTTTAATGAATGTCTTCCTATAGTAGTGAATAATAAAATATAGAATAGAATTTATTTTAATGACCGTTATCAACCATATCTCAATAATATCTTAATCCATTGATGTGCTAAATCTATCTATATCTATACTACTATATAAATCTAATGGCTCTGTCTGTACATTTTTTTTTTCACTTAATTTTGTGATAAATAATCGTTTTATGATGCAGAAATTCACACTATATTTTTTCATTTTTGTCTGTCTGTCTGTATGTCTTCTTATAACTCAAGAATGACTTGACCAATCTTAATGAAAATTGGTACACACAAAGAACATGTGATGGCGCAAATGTGAGGCTATATACAGTGATGGTCGTATAATTAGAAACACTACCAACGGCCCTTGACATTATCTAAGATACTTCACCGCAATCGTTTTTATTTTGAAATTAAACAATAAATAGGACAACAATATGTTCAACGATATATTAGAAAAACAATATAAATCCCATTACACAAGTGCAGTTTCAATATGACATTACGGACAAACATTTAAATCAGTTTTAAGGTATGAACAATAATGGTCAACTAATTAGAAACAACAACTATTTTTTTAAGTAATAGTAATTAGTATTGGTATTTACGAAATAGCTACTATCCACAGCCTACCAATAGTTATAATTAATATTTAGGGACGTATCCCTCTCAGTGTTGCTTGGTAAGAAGCGGTACCTTTCGAGAGATTCTTCCAAACAATTTAGCTTCCACTAATCTTCGAAGTATCAGTCTTGACGAGATGTTTCTCGGGTCATCAGGCGAAAAAACTTTATTTTTAATCTGGTTGGAGCCTTTACTTGGGTCTTTTTTAGCAACACGAACGATTAGCGTATCTTCTCTGGGAGAAGCTTTTCTTGGCCGAGCCTTTCTAAGAACATTTTCAACAGTTCCATGTGTTTTATAATGATCAATTAAAAACTTTCTTACCAGAACAATTTAAATGCTCAGCTATTCTTCTGTACGCCCGTTATTATCTATATGTAAATTAACAATGATTTGCCTAGTTGACGCGTCACTACTTTTATTTTTGCCCATTTTGAACAAAATAAAATTCAGATTAAATTTTGAATTGCCGCCAAAATAATAGAAAAAGAAATGTTATTCTCAAATTTCAAAAAATAACGAGCTATGTATGCTTTTTAAAATGTTTCTAATTAGGCGTCCAAGCGGCTAGTAACAGAAAATAAACTTCTACATGTGTAAGACTCATTTTGTAATTAAAAGTAAGATATGTTTTATATTTTATGCATTTAATGAGTTTTTTATTTGAGTGGCTATATTATTGCATGATTATTAATTACTGAATGTGTATATTTTTTACGAACATTTGTACGTTGAAATTATACTTTCTTTATTCATAAGAAGTGTTTCTAATTATATGACGACCACTGTATAAAATCAGTAAATCCTACGGTATCTTATGAAAATTAATTTCAAATCGTTAATTACGTATTTCTTTACCAGTAGCCATATGTGTGTGTGTGTGTGTTTGCACGTGTATGTTATTATAGTAATAAAATAATTTATTATATTTTTATTAAAAATACGCGGGTGAAGCCCCGGGACTCAGCCAGTAAATATATAATATTATTCAATACTGTGCGTAAAACATATGATTTATTATCGATTCTTAAAAGTGTAGTGTTTAATATGACGCTAATAAATCAACTTAAGGAAAATACTAATTATATGACTTCAGTTATATATATTATTTACGGTATGATTTATTAAGTAATGCTGTCTTCTCTTATTGATTATCAGATCCCTGATAAAATAATATCCTGGGCAAAGAATGAAAAATCAGTGTTTAACTAAACGCCTTACATCGCTTATAAATAAGGATGATTTATTTTATTAAATAGTAACATTCCGTGATTGTTATCTTCGGCAATATCCATGCCAGTGCTGTCGGGATACTTGGCGTCGAAATTTCGAACGTCGTTCAGTTACGCGGTCAATTGGAATGTAAAGCCAAATTGGCCCCTAAAAAGCTTTGTGTGCTCAACAAAGAGAGACAGTACTTGACGGCGGCTCGTCGCCTAAAACTCTGCCGCCTAAAGATTTGTGAAGCGATGTCGGATCACCATACCAAAATGTCTGTAAATCCGCAACTGCGTGACTTTTAAGGCATGTCCTACCTCGCACAACCACTCTGTGGAACCAACTTTTGCTGGCAACTTTTCCGAACCGGTATGACAGAAAATAAAAGAGCCTACTCATTCCTTAAAAGCCGGCAACTCAAGCCCTCCGATATTGCAGGTGTCCATGGGCGGTGGTAATCATTTTCGATCAGGTGAAGCCCCTGCACTTAAACAAAAAAATACTTTTGCAAATCAATTTGTAATATTGTTTTATAAACATTGAATATATATAATAAAGAAAATATTGTGTTAGAATCTGGACTACACTATTGTAATAAAAACAAAAGTTAGAAAATCATAAATACCTGCTTGCGTTTAGTTCGCCTCTAGATGGTCAAGATACGCGAAGCGGTGTTTCAAACATGAGCTCGTATTATTATTATAATATTACCACCGCTATTCATCCGCATACTTTATAAATGTTGTTCAAATTGTTTCCAGCGAAACCTCAACCGCATAACTAAAGTTTATCATATTTCACAAAAGCTATATTTGTAAATTTGACTAAAAATGTATTATTATTTACATTGTAAAATATTTTTATATAGAAAAATAAAGTAACAGCCTTTAAATGACCCACGGGAAGGTCCTCTTCCTTTCGAGAAGAAGAGCTCTTTTTACCACGTTTCTCCAATTCAAGTTGGTGGATAAGCATGTGTCAAAGTAGCAGGTTGCTTCACGAAGTTTTCTATACCACTGAGCACAAGATAAAGACAAATACGCACAAGATTTTCAGTGGAGATTGCCTGGATTTGACCCCGCAATCATCAGTGAAAATTCAAGCGTTTTAACAATGTTACTTTTTATATAATGAGATTCATCTCGTAATCAGCGGTAAAAGAAAACATCGTAAGGAATCAGGCTTGTGTCGAAATAAATTCTGCTACCTGTGTTTTTCTACCCTAGAACTGCATGATAGAATAAGCCAAATTTCTCCTTTAGAAGCGAAGTAGCCTTTGGCAAGCAGTGGGATATCAATGGAATTCACTTTTACTTTCACATAATTATATTGCTAAACTTAAAATTTTAAGGCTCTAAATCCCTCATTAAAACTGTTTGATCGCATAAGGCAACAGTTTGGCAGCTACAACTTGAATTAACGCAAGCGGTTCAAAAGTTGGCGCATCAGTATGCATGCGCCTGGCGCAAGGCCAAGCTGCGATACTAAATTCAATATTTCTCGTGCATCTTCATTTCAGGGTACATAAAACAGACGTCGAATATGAAACGTAACTTAAAGAAAAGATTGGTATAATAGCGATTTAACCGTGCGCCACGTAGAGGTGACTGCCCTGCACCCCTGCTCTAAGTGCCTGTTTTATAATTATTCAAGATACATGATTATGTACTAATATTAATCTTTTTAATTAAATTATATGTTTCTAGGTTATTTCACAATCATAGTCATCGTTCCGTTTCTAAGGGTTGTAACCTGAAGTTAAATAATCTATAACGTCTGTATCTTCGGTTGTGATAGTAAACATAGGCGTACAAGTATCAGCCAAGATATATATGTATATATATATATATATCGAATATGATATAAATATATATATTTAAATATATATACATCTAGCATATTACGTACATAATCCGTTTTCAGACTAATACTAATATTTTTATTAAATTAAACAAGGTGAAGTATATGGTTTTTAAAAAATATATTAGATTGAAAACGATATAATTTGATAAGGAGCTTATATGAACCAATTTAATTAATCTGCTTAAGAAAAAAAATTCTTGTAGAGGAATTTATATTACATAGCACCTTAACACATAAATCTCAATTTCAATTAACGTGCCCCTACTTACTCACCTACGTAGATGTAAACTTTCAGAAGTTATTTAGACAATCACCCACAAGACATAATGATCTACGGAACATGAGAATAAATTATGTAAATAGGTAATCTTAATAATACTAACTGTTATATAAGCTCTGATAAAAATATTAGGCACTCGCTACTATCTAGTCTTAACTTCGCTAGCATTTTTTTAATGATTTGTTACTATCTTAAAGGTTTGAAACCGAAGAGTTTTGTTTGCACATTAAAATAAATAATATTATAAATGCGAAATTGAGTTTGTTTGTTTGTTACGTCTTCAAACCTAAGCCATTGAGCCGATTTTAAAAATTCTTTCACCTACAGCTACATCATCAGCGAGTACCGTACACACATTTTGTCCTCGTATTCCCACGGGAACGGGAACTACGCGGCTAAATCCGCGGGCAAAACGCTAGTATTAAATATAAAATACAATTAAGTTATTTAAAAATTAAGTATCATCATCGTAATACTCATCTTGTATACAATGGTGTTTCTTATGTTCCCAATGCTTGATACATATAAAACTAATTACTATCGTAAATATAATTAAATACAAAAACAAATAGGTACATCTCGCCAGTGTTATTTTATTTTGTTTAGTTTAATATCTAATATTATATATATTTTAAATCATATTGTTAATTAAATTTTATTCAAATTTTAGAGTAATCTAACCAAAAGATTTACCATAATTAAAGCTATATACATAATTAAGCTACAAATATAATTTAGTTGTTTGAAACAAACTCCAATTTCAGAATTTTACCCAGCTTCAATTATTTGTATAATTATGAATAATCTACAAGTGGAGGCCAAAGTAAGTTAATTGCTTTAATTATAATTATTCTTAATTGAAAGGTGACTTTACCTGAGTTTCATATTTATTCGTTTTTTAAATGGCAAAGCTTTCGAAACTGTTTGGTTATATAATTTTTCTAACTGTTACTAAAATATTTATTAGATTAGTCTTGTTGATGTAATTACCTACTAATGAGGCTGTAGACCACGAGGTCCTAGATTCAAACACCGAGTCGTCCCAATAAAAAGTTATTAGATTGCCGATCCCATCGGATTATGAGAGTAAAGGAATAGAGAGTTTACATTATTATTGTAAAATATATAAATCCAAATAATATAAAAATCCCGAAGAGTTTCTTTCGCCGGTTCTTCTTAGGTCCGAGGTGCTTATTTCCGAACCGGTGGTAGATTTTTAGTAAAATACAAGTGTTAGACTCGTGTTATACTTGTATTTTACTATATTTCTATATATTTGTTGAAGTAATTTAATTTGATCCATTATTAATTATTATCGAAATACCCGAATGAAAGAAATTGGTCAATTTATTTGTAAAATAATTGGTGACTCTCACTCTAAATCCAGCTCAGACTAGATCTTAAAATATATATTGTATTTTTAGTAATAATAAATCCTCTGTTTGCAATTTTATTCCGTCGCCAGTTATATTATAGTATTTCTATAAAATTGCGATACAAGTCAACTGTAAGGAGATACGCGGATATTATTTTATGTATCCGAAGAAGAGCACATCTTCAGCGCGACTATTGTATCGGAAAGATAGAATAGATGAGAATAGACACTATTTATTTACCACATCACTGAACATCATACGATGTAAATGATTGTAACTGAAAACATTTCTAAGTATTGTAGGTTTCGGGAAACATTCGATTTGGTTAAATACGACTAATCTGTTAGTTATTCTTATCGAACAAACTAGAAAATCACCGCAGAAAACGATCTTAAGACATCAGAAAGTGATATACGATATTAACTTAAATAAAAAATGTGCGGTCGGAGGTATATTGCTGTATTTTTGTCGAACCAAAAAGCGCCCCAACCTCCTTTACGTCACTCTCTAATCAAAGATTAATAAACGAATATGTAATGACGAGAAAATGGTCCGTTATATTTACATTCTAAAAAAGTAATGGTTTGTCATTATATATTTATTTTTTTCATTTTTAAAATAAAATAACAAATATTTGTGTAAATTCTTAAGTTAATTTATTCGAACCAAAACCAATATTTTGGTAAATTAAAAAAATCGCAATTCATTACATTTTATACAAATCCTTTGATCTTAAGGAATGAAAGTAATTCCAAGTAAAATAACAAATAAATCTAAATTTCAACTAACGTGAAAGCTCCTTCCTTCTTAGTCAGTATCTATTTAGAGCTAAATTTTGTTGATAAGTAGTTTAAACAAAATAGCTTCGAAAACTTAATTTCATTTAATCTAATATATTAAACTTACTCGGTGGTAGGGCTTTGTGCAAGCTCGTCTGGGTAGGAACCACCCACTCATCAGTTATTCTACCGCAAAACAGTACTTTGTATTGTCGTGTTCCGGTTTGAAGGGTGAGTGAGCCAGTGTAATTACAGGCACAAGAGACATAACATCTTATGTTAGTTCCCAAGATTAGTGGCGCATTGGCAATGTAAGCGATGGTTAATATTTCTTACAATACCAATGTCTACGGGCGTTGGTGACCTCTTACCATCAGGTGGCTCTATATATTTCAATATGTTATTTAATTTGATAAAGATTTAATACTTTGAAATAATTAAACTTCACGAAAGATATCGTTACTTTGTCTCCCCTTTGTAAAGATAAAAATGTTTATTGTAAATTAGCTTGAATAAGATATGTAGTTCACAAAAATTGAAACAGAATAATGTGTAAATACAACAATAAATGCAGCTCAGTACATATCAATGTCAGATAATATGTTTAAGTAAACATATAAAGTCAATTAATAAAATTTAAATAAAAATAACGCCCCCTTTCTCCAAGTGCAAAGATAAATATTATATATATTTTACTAAAATAATAAATAAACTGCCAAGTAAATTTAAGCCCTTATATAATTACGTAAATAGTGTCTTCAACATGCAGCAAATTATAGACTGTAATTATTGTAATGAAATTCCGAATTAGCAATACAATGACATAAATCCTTGACAGCGATCCGAACTACAAGCCGCGCGGGATTCAGCTCCGACTCCCGGCTCAAGTGTAGTTATGAGATTTACATAGCAACACGTGGAACAATGTTTTATTGCCCCGCTTCATTATATATATATTATATATATATATATAATGCATTGGTATTTTGCGCTGTACGTTTTAGTGTCTACTAGAATCAGTGGTCGAGGCCGCCTGCTACCTTGTGTAAGTAGGCAAATACTCTAAAGTACAAACTTCGTGTCAAAAATTTTAGTTAGTGATTTGTAAAACAAGACTGTGTCTTCTTCTTTCAAATGGCAAATCAATGATGTCAGATAGAGATAAATTATGGAACTAAGCCGAATCAACGTTTATAAATAAAGGCGGTAGTGTTTTAAAATCAACCAATTTGAATATAACCAAAAATACGATAAAGATAATATATTTAAATACGGCATTAATTTATTTACATTTTGATGCATTAATAGAACAATCATTATAAAATGACCATAGCTTTTCAAATGTCAGTGGCTCTTAACTTGTACATTATTTAATATCAATTCATCGGAGGTAACTCCGACCTCAGTTTCAGCAATTGTGAATGCATGATTGCAGTATTGATCGGATTATTTGTGGTCTGCTGAATATAGCATGCCACGGCTCGCTTGTGTCCGTCCTCCGTGAAGTTTAGCACGCTCACCTGACACTTCCACGGATTTACCGAAAAATAGCGGACATTTAAAGGATTTAAAAGTATTTCAAAGCGTTTCTTATATTTCGCGTGAGATTTAAGGTTTTAAAATTTAAAAATAAAACTTATATAATGTTCTGCAGTGAGCTGTTCCGTAGCTGATACATGCTATGTTTGGTAGTCGAAAAATTCGAAAAAATTACGTAATATTTAGAAATTAACACATTATGGAATTAAATTTTATTTCATGAAATATATACAATTCTAAAAGCTTTCATGTGTTCAAAAATAGTAGCCTAGAAGGTTTATGACATATTTACACAACATGACGCTTAAACTTACAATTTTAAATTTGGAACCTTTAGATTAGCGAGTATATATAGGGTTTTCCATTAAGGGCGCTTGATCTTTGAAATGCAAAAAAAAATACATGTAGGAGAGATATTTGCGAAATTTTTTTTTTATTTGGAAGGTCTATCGACCCCATTATGTATGAAATATGACATCATTCAAATGACCGCCACGGCTTCGGTTGGTGGCGCGCACACGAAAGGTCCAATTTTCGATGACTCTGGCGCACAAATCGGGCTGTATTTGATCGATGGCGTGGCGTATGTTGACTTTGAGGGCATCGGTGGTTTGCGGCTTGTTGGCATAGACCTGCGACTTAAGAAAACCCCACAAGAAAAAGTCCAGCGGGGTCAAATCGCACGATCTCGGTGGCCAGTTCACGTCGCCTCCGCGCGAGATGACCATGTCCAAAAATTGCTCGTGCAGAACTTCCATCGTAGCGTGTGCTGTGTGGCACGTAGCGCCGTCCTGTTGAAACCACATGTTGTCCAGATCCATATTCTCGATTTCAGGCCAAAAGAAGTTGGTTATCATCGACCGGTATCGCTCACCATTGACGGTGACGGCCACACCATTATCGTTTTCGAAAAAATACGGACCAATCACTCCTCCGGCCCAAAATCCGCACCAAACAGTCACTTTCTGCGGGTGCATTGCCACTTGGTGAACCTCGTGTGGATTGGTCTCGTCCCAAATACGGCTTGTTGACATAGCCATTCATCCAAAAATGCGCCTCGTCGCTGAAGATGATTTTTTTGCCAAAATCGGCGTCAACTTCCAACTGCTCTAATGCCCAGTCAGCGAACACACGGCGCTGTCTATGGTCATTAACCTTGAGCTCTTGGGTCAGCTGGATCTTGTACGGGTGCAGGCTCAAGTCACAACGCAAAATTCGCCAAGTTGTCGTCTGCGAAAGGCCGAGTTCCTGTGCGCGACGCGGAATTGACTGCCGCGGGTTTTCGAGGACACTGTCGCGCACAGCGGCGATATTCTCGGCAGATCTCGCGTTACGTTGACGCACGGGAACCGGCTGATTGTTAACTGACCCGGTTGACTCGAATTTGTCCACCAATCGACGGATAGTCGACTCGGCAGGACGATCATCGCGACCGTAAAACGGGCGAAGTGCGCGGAACGTTGCTCGAACTGAAGACCCATTTTCATAAAACAATTTTATGATTTGCACGTGCTGCTCGACACTGTAACCTGCCATGGTGGTTTGGGAGGACGGAATGAATATAACACACTGCATTTGACAGCTGTCACTCAAACAACATGGCCGCAATCAGCTGTCAAAGTTCAAGCGTCCCTATTGGAAAACCCCATAGTATGCTTGCGAATATTTATGTGAAAAATACAAAAATATTATAGTATAAAATATGACACAATCGCTCAATAAACTAGTTCCACTGATAAAATATATGCGCTACAATTTTATTTAAATGTGTAATAAAACTGTAAGTGGTTAACCGAAATCTGTTTTACTAGACTGGTATTGCAATTTGATAAAGCGTTCCAGATGTGGCAGAATAGCTCTCATGAATCTTGAGATCACGTAATTTTTTCGAATTTTTCGACTACCAAACATAGCATGTATCAGCTACGGAACAGCTCACTGCAGAACATTATATAAGTTTTATTTTTAAATTTTAAAACCTTAAATCTCACGCGAAATATAAGAAACGCTTTGAAATACTTTTAAATCCTTTAAATGTCCGCTATTTTTCGGTAAATCCGTGGAAGTGTCAGGTGAGCGTGCTAAACTTCACGGAGGACGGACACAAGCGAGCCGTGGCATGCTATATTCAGCAGACCACAAATAATCCGATCAATACTGCAATCATGCATTCACAATTGCTGAAACTGAGGTCGGAGTTACCTCCGATGAATTGATATTAAATAATGTACAAGTTAAGAGCCACTGACATTTGAAAAGCTATGGTCATTTTATAATGATTGTTCTATTAATGCATCAAAATGTAAATAAATTAATGCCGTATTTAAATATATTATCTTTATCTTTATATATAGTAGTTATAATATACAAACAAGAGTACGACAAACGCTTCTTCTTGTCTATTATCTACTGTCTTGTCTATTATAACTGATAACGTATCAAATAAACTCACTTTTGCATTTATAACATTAGTAAGGATAACATTGATTCATATGTACTGAAGGTATATCACCGTATACTAACTTCACGTCGTTTGATATCAATAAATGCCATTTTTATTTCTTATCATGATTATTTTTTTGTTTCCTTGTCAAAGCTAAAATTATTGTCGGAATTCAATCAAATTTTATAAAAATGTATTGTTTGCGTTTTTAATTTTTAACTAACAAGTTTAAAAAAATGGTTATCGTCATACAAAAGACGAATATTGTTACAAGTATTTAAATATGTATATATTGTATTCGTAGTACATAGTAGTGTTTATTTTCTTTTCATAACTGTTTAACTGTTTTCTTTTTGTAATTTTATAAATGAGTTCTGTTACTTGAATAAATATATAAATAATAATAATAATAATATATACCATATATATTTTTGGTATATTTTAAATCAGTGATCTAAATAAAATCCGGAAAATTGTGTTCTATCAATGGAAACTTATTGAATTTTTCTAAGATCCGAAAGTTTAAAATTTATAAATAACCGTTACATGTCACATTTATTTAAATATCGTACCATGATCAATTTGCTACCCTATCTTCTAAAACAGCCGCAACAATTGGTCCGCCTTTGTACGCTTCTATATTAACATAGCAACCCATTTTCATTATAATCTCTAATTTCATGCAAGTTAGACACTTAGCCGTCTAATGGATCTCAGCTTCCTGTGATCTGCGAAGACGTATTTTATTGTCTTCGACTTAACAAGATTTTAATTGGATATGATTATAAATTTGATGATATATTATAATTATTTTATTTATATTAAGCTACGTGAAATTAGGATCTTCGTTATTGTTGTCTCATAAATTACTCACATAATTCGTTTCTATTACGCTTCACACTCAACGCAGCGAACGAAAAATCTGTGACAAGAGTCCCGAAATGAACGGTGAACTGTGACCGTTAACATATAAGGTGGATCACATGAAGGTCAAAAGTAAATAAGCAAATAAATAATAATGAATTCTTTCTGGTCGTATCCTTTTGTGGCTTATATTTGGTACACAATAATATTATACGTCTCTTTTCTTTAAATAAAATATGGAGGTTGACGGCCAGTTGGTCCACCTGATGGTCCTTACATTGTTAATGCGCCACCAATCTTGGGAACTATGATGTAATGTCCCTTGCGCCTATAGTAAAATGGCTCACTTCTTTAAATAAAATATGGAGGTGGACGGCCAGTTGGTCCACCTGATGGTCCTTACATTGTTAATGCGCCACCAATCTTGGGAACTATGATGTAATGTCCCTTGCGACTATAGTAAAATGGCTCACTTCTTTAAATAAAATATGGAGGTGGACGGCCAGTTGGTCCACCTGATGGTCCTTACATTGTTAATGCGCCACCAATCTTGGGAACTATGATGTAATTTCCCTTGCGCCTATAGTAAAATGGCTCACTCACCCTACAAACTGGAACACAACAATAATATTGCCCATATGTATTGCTGTTCGGCGTTTGAATATGTGATGATGTGTAAGTAGGTGAGCTAGCACAGAGCCCGACCACCAAGTAATCTTAACTTTAACATCAACTTAACTTTACTTATGTGGCCTAAAATATATGTTCGCTGAAGAGTGCAACTACTTGAATTCGAATAAAAAATTGTGTTATCTCAAAAATACATTATTTAGCTTACTAGTGTGTTTGCATTTTCTTTCGCATTTGTGCTTTTTGTAACATATTTCTATCTCTCAAATATTTTTTTATATTTCCAAAACAAAACGATTTAAGAAAGATGATTTTAAAAAAGCCGGACTACTATAATGTCATAAGTTCTCAAACAACAGAATATCTCGTATTACGCTTTCATTAATGGATACATAGTATAAAATTAACACTAAGAACTACTTGAACGTTAGCACTGACTGTTCTGTTACTATTGTTACATAGCTAGCTTACTGTACGGAGTGCTAAGTGATCTCAAGATTCATGAGAGCTATTCTGCCACATCTGGAACGCTTTATCAAATTGCAATACCAGTCTAGTAAAACAGATTTCGGTTAACCACTTACAGTTTTATTACACATTTAAATAAAATTGTAGCGCATATATTTTATCAGTGGAACTAGTTTATTGAGCGATTGTGTCATATTTTATACTATAATATTTTTGTATTTTTCACATAAATATTCGCAAGCATACTATAGGGTTTTCCAATAGGGACGCTTGAACTTTGACAGCTGATTGCGGCCATGTTGTTTGAGTGACAGCTGTCAAATGCAGTGTGTTATATTCATTCCGTCCTCCCAAACCACCATGGCAGGTTACAGTGTCGAGCAGCACGTGCAAATCATAAAATTGTTTTATGAAAATGGGTCTTCAGTTCGAGCAACGTTCCGCGCACTTCGCCCGTTTTACGGTCGCGATGATCGTCCTGCCGAGTCGACTATCCGTCGATTGGTGGACAAATTCGAGTCAACCGGGTCAGTTAACAATCAGCCGGTTCCCGTGCGTCAACGTAACGCGAGATCTGCCGAGAATATCGCCGCTGTGCGCGACAGTGTCCTCGAAAACCCGCGGCAGTCAATTCCGCGTCGCGCACAGGAACTCGGCCTTTCGCAGACGACAACTTGGCGAATTTTGCGTTGTGACTTGAGCCTGCACCCGTACAAGATCCAGCTGACCCAAGAGCTCAAGGTTAATGACCATAGACAGCGCCGTGTGTTCGCTGACTGGGCATTAGAGCAGTTGGAAGTTGACGCCGATTTTGGCAAAAAAATCATCTTCAGCGACGAGGCGCATTTTTGGATGAATGGCTATGTCAACAAGCCGTATTTGGGACGAGACCAATCCACACGAGGTTCACCAAGTGGCAATGCACCCGCAGAAAGTGACTGTTTGGTGCGGATTTTGGGCCGGAGGAGTGATTGGTCCGTATTTTTTCGAAAACGATAATGGTGTGGCCGTCACCGTCAATGGTGAGCGATACCGGTCGATGATAACCAACTTCTTTTGGCCTGAAATCGAGAATATGGATCTGGACAACATGTGGTTTCAACAGGACGGCGCTACGTGCCACACAGCACACGCTACGATGGAAGTTCTGCACGAGCAATTTCTGGACATGGTCATCTCGCGCGGAGGCGACGTGAACTGGCCACCGAGATCGTGCGATTTGACCCCGCTGGACTTTTTCTTGTGGGGTTTTCTTAAGTCGCAGGTCTATGCCAACAAGCCGCAAACCACCGATGCCCTCAAAGTCAACATACGCCACGCCATCGATCAAATACAGCCCGATTTGTGCGCCAGAGTCATCGAAAATTGGACCTTTCGTGTGCGCGCCACCAACCGAAGCCGTGGCGGTCATTTGAATGATGTCATATTCCATACATAACGGGGTCGATAGACCTTCCAAATAAAAAAAAAATTTCGCAAATATCTCTCCTACATGTATTTTTTTTTGCATTTCAAAGTTCAAGCGTCCCTATTGGAAAACCCCATAGTATGCTTGCGAATATTTATGTGAAAAATACAAAAATATTATAGTATAAAATATGACACAATCGCTCAATAAACTAGTTCCACTGATAAAATATATGCGCTACAATTTTATTTAAATGTGTAATAAAACTGTAAGTGGTTAACCGAAATCTGTTTTACTAGACTGGTATTGCAATTTGATAAAGCGTTCCAGATGTGGCAGAATAGCTCTCATGAATCTTGAGATCACTTAGCACTCCGTACAGTAAGCTAGCTATGTAACAATAGTAACAGAACAGTCAGTGCTAACGTTCAAGTAGTTCTTAGTGTTAATTTTATACTATGTATCCATTAATGAAAGCGTAATACGAGATATTCTGTTGTTTGAGAACTTATGACATTATAATGGTCCGGCTTTTTTAAAATCATCTTTGTTAAATCGTTTTGTTTTGGAAATATAAAAAATATTTGAGAGACAGAATAATGTTACAAAAAGCACAAATGCGAAAGAAAATGCAGACACACTAGTCAGATAAATAATGTATTTTTGAGATAACACAATTTTTTATTCGAATTCAAGTAGTTGCACTCTTCAGCGAACATATATTTTAGGCCACATAAGTAAAGTTGATGTTAAAGTTAGGATTACTTGGTGGTCGGGCTCTGTGCTAGCTCACCTGCTTACACATCATCACATATTCAAACGCCGAACAGCAATACATATGGGCAATATTATTGTTGTGTTCCAGTTTGTAGGGTGAGTGAGCCATTTTACTATAGGCGCAAGGGAAATTACATCATAGTTCCCAAGTTTGGTGGCGCATTAACAATGTAAGGACCATCAGGTGGACCAACTGGCCGTCCACCTCCATATTTTATTTAAAGAAGTGAGCCATTTTACTATAGTCGCAAGGGACATTACATCATAGTTCCCAAAATTGGTGGCGCATTAACAATGTAAGGACCATCAGGTGGACCAACTGGCCGTCCACCTCCATATTTTATTTAAAGAAGTGAGCCATTTTACTATAGTCGCAAGGGACATTACATCATAGTTCCCAAAATTGGTGGCGCATTAACAATGTAAGGACCATCAGGTGGACCAACTGGCCGTCAACCTCCATATTTTATTTAAAGAAGTGAGCCATTTTACTATAGTCGCAAGGGACATTACATCATAGTTCCCAAAATTGGTGGCGCATTAACAATGTAAGGACCATCAGGTGGACCAACTGGCCATCCACCTCCATATTTTATTTAAAGAAGTGAGCCATTTTACTATAGTCGCAAGGGACATTACATCATAGTTCCCAAAATTGGTGGCGCATTAACAATGTAAGGACCATCAGGTGGACCAACTGGCCGTCCACCTCCATATTTTATTTAAAGAAGTGAGCCATTTTACTATAGTCGCAAGGGACATTACATCATAGTTCCCAAAATTGGTGGCGCATTAACAATGTAAGGACCATCAGGTGGACCAACTGGCCGTCAACCTCCATATTTTATTTAAAGAAGTGAGCCATTTTACTATAGTCGCAAGGGACATTACATCATAGTTCCCAAAATTGGTGGCGCATTAACAATGTAAGGACCATCAGGTGGACCAACTGGCCATCCACCTCCATATTTTATTTAAAGAAGTGAGCCATTTTACTATAGTCGCAAGGGACATTACATCATAGTTCCCAAAATTGGTGGCGCATTAACAATGTAAGGACCATCAGGTGGACCAACTGGCCGTCCAACTCCATATTTTATTTAAAGAAAAGAGACGTATAATATAATAGCTAGCAACGTCAGCGAACTATTATATTATAATATTCCAGTTATTGTGTACCAAATATAAGCCACAAAAGGATACGACCAGAAAGAATTCATTATTATTTATTTGCTTATTTACTTTCGACCTTCATATGATCTACCTTATATGTTAACGGTCACAGTTCACCGTTCATTTCGGGACTCTTGTCACAGATTTTTCGTTCGCTGCATTGAGTGTGAAGCGTAATAGAAACGAATTATGTGAGTAATTTATGAGACAACAATAACGAAGATCCTAATTTCACGAAGCTTAATATATATAAATAAAATAATTATAATATATCATCAAATTTATAATCATATCCAATTAAAATCTTGTTAAGTTGAAGACAATAAAATACGTCTTCGCAGATCACAGGAAGCTGAGATCCATTAGACGGCTAAGTGTCTAACTTGCATGAAATTAGAGATTATAATGAAAATGGGTTGCTATGTTAATATACCAATTGTTGCGGCTGTTTTAGAAGATAGGGTAGCAAAATGATCATGGTATGATATTTAAATAAATGTGACATGTAACGGTTATTTATAAATTTTAAACTTTCGGATCTTAGAAAAATTCAATAAGTTTCCATTGATAGAACACAATTTTCTGGATTTTATTTAGATCACTGATTTAAAATATACCAAAAATATATATGGTATATATTGTTATTATTTATATATTTATTCAAGTAACAGAACTCATTTATAAAATTACAAAAAGAAAACAGTTAAACAGTTATGAAAAGAAAATAAACACTACTATGTACTACTAATACAATATATACATATTTATATACTTGTAACAATATTCTTCTTTTGTATGACGATAATCATTTTTTTAAACTTGTTAGTTAAAAATTAAAAACGCAAACAATACATTTTTATAAAATTTAATTGAATTCCGACAATAATTTTAGCTTTGACAAGTAAACAAAAAAATAATCATGATAAGAAATAAAAATGGCACAAGGTTTTATTGATATCAAACGACGTGGAGTTAGTATACGGTGATATACCTTCAGTACATATGAATCAATGTTATCCTTACTAATATTATAAATGCAAAAGTGAGTTTATTTGATACGTTATCAGTTATAATAGACAAGACAGTAGATAATAGACAAGAAGAAGCGTTTGTCGTACTCTTTTTTGTATATTATAACTACTATTATCTTCAGCTAAGACATGACAAAATTTTGACTAATATCTTTCTTTCACTACTTCGAAGAAAAGTTAGGTTAGCTCGGATAGTTTATAAACCATAGCGAGTAATTGAACCTAATTGCATAGAGTATAAAACAATAAAGAAACAGCTCTTTTGACAAATTTGTTAATTTATGAGTTAATTCAGCTTATTTGTGGTCGTTAAATAGTAAATTACTCGTATAATATCTCATATCGAAATCAATTAAATGAAATGGTAACGTGTTTCATTACATTGTGTCCTGTTATTTTCAGACTTAGTGGTAGAGCTTTGTGCAAGCTCGTCTGGGTAGGTACCACCCACTCAACAGATATTCTACCGCAAAACAGCAGTACTTTGTATTGTTGTGTTCCGGTTTGAAGGGTGAGTGAGCCAGTGTAATTACAGGCACAAGGGACATAACATCTTGATTCCCAAGGTTGGTGGTGCATTGGCAATGTAAGTGATGGTTAACATTTCTTACAATGCCATTGTCTATGGGCGTTGGTGACCACTTACCATCAGGTGGCCCATATGTTCGTCCGCCAACATATACAATAAAAAAAAGACTATCTTAAGGCTTTAGAAAGACCATGAACTTTAGTCTAAGCAACCAGTGACGTGATATACCCGGATAATAAAGGAAGCTTTGAAACCAGTACCCCGAATGATTTCAGTCAGTTTACAATAGTACACTCATGTGACTTTCGTCTTTGTTGCGAACGACAATAAAAGGCTTGTAGCTTGAGGGTGGAATACAGTTTTCTGTTAACCTTTTGGACGGAAACATTGTAAGAATCCATGTTAGTTTTATTGAATTTGATTACTTTGTGTCGTCTACTTGCTTTTATTGCAATAATGAAATATTGAATGCATTATTTGCCTTCTAAATTAAATATTGGATCTGTTATAACTCTAGAATAGCAGTTTTTGAAGAAATAAACTGGTAACTAAAGTAACTGGTGGTAAGCTTTGTGTAAACTCGTCTGGATAGGTACTACCATCAGATATTCTACCGCAAAACAATAGTTCTTAGTATTGTTGTGTTTCGATTTGAAGGGTGAGTGAGTCAGTGTAATTACAGGCACAATATCTTAGTTCCCAAGATTTGTGGTGATTGGCGATGTAAGCGATGTTTAACATCCCTTACAATACCAATGTCTATGTGCGTTGGTGACACTTACCAACAGGTGGCCCACATGCTCGTTCACCTACATAGGTACTTTAAAAAAATTAAACAATTAAACAGAAGTGAGACAATTTAAAAGTCTAAAATTTATTTTGGACTGAATTCAAAATCCTAATAAATATAAATCGAAAACTCTGACAAGGATGATTTAACTATAACTATTATACATCCATCCACTCGGTCCTCGGACGTTGAGACATTTATCGCAACTGCCACAAACGCAACTACCTCGAATTTAAAACTTATTCGCCTTAATCCCATTCCACACGACTACACCCATATTTTGTTTACATTTGAACATTAATATTAAGCTATTGTGTAGCGGAACCGAGATGACTCTGTGGCTAGATTTTGACAACAGCTGATCTAAGCCCAGTCAAGTACCACTGAATTTTCATAAGTTCAAATTATATTTATAATACATCTCGTTCTCGGCTTTTAAGGGAAATATCGTGATGAAACCTGCATGTATCGGCAGAAAATCTGCAAAATGTGTATCCAACACGTGGGATTATCGTAGCGGAATAAGCTCGTAAACATTCTCCTCAGATGGAAAGAAATCATTAGCGCTGCAGTTAGGATGTTTACAGTCTTTCCTATTTTATATAGTTAGTAATTAACGACTTTATATATATATAAACGTTGTTTGCAGCTGTTTAGTTAAACATTGATTCATCTCTTTCTGACATTGTTGATATGACGTTCAAAAGAAGAAGAGAAGCATTGTTTAACTTAGTCACCCCCAAGCAAAGTTTATATAAGGCCATTAATAATTAAAAGTATACAAATAAAGGTACTAGACAAAGTTAAAATGCTGAAAAAATAGTCAGTTTGCCTTTATAAATCGATATAAACCATTCTCATTTGTAACTTTGCCACAATAAAGAAGTTCCGATTTCTCTTAGCTAGCACAAATAAAGTTTCAAATGCAATCCTTATATGGACGATATATCTGTGTCGCATTTAAAGTTTAACTTAAGGTTGCATTTGATTTTATTAAAACTATATAATATTTAACAATGTAGATCATTATTGAATTATAACTGACAGTACTTATCAATCTAATATGCTTAGGACTAATAACTAGTTGTTTCTCGTTTATAGTCTTAAAATATTACGCTATTATATTAGGTCCTTACATATGAAATTGGCGTTTTGTACGGGAGAAATATAAAGTCTTTTTTTTTTGTAAAATATATTTAATTATTCAATGTATGCCGTTGTTATCTATGCACTTTTGCCATCTCATAGGTAGTTCATTGATCCCTTTACTAAAAAAACCATGGGGGCGAACTCTTTGAAAGCGGTTTGGACTACCGCATCGGAGTTAAATTTTTTCCTTGTAAGAAGTTGTCCAAATTCCGGAAAAAATGGTGATCTGTTGGAGCAAGGTCCGGGGAGTACGGTGGATGTCGCAGACATACCAATTGTAGCTCATCTAACTTAGTGGTTGTTTGTTGTGCAGTGTGTGGTCTTGCGTTGTCGTGAAGCAGCAGTGGCCTAGAGCGATTGACCAATCTCGGTTGTTTAGCAGCTAGTTCTTCCTTCATGGTTTGCAGTTGCTGACAATATATATCTGCCGTAATCGTTTGGCCAGATTTTAGAAAGCTGTAGTGAACGACACCGGCGCTAGTCCACCAAACAATCACAAGTAACTTTTTCTGAGTCAATTTTCGTTTAGGGCAGGATTTGGCTGGGTCTCCAGGGTTCAGCCATTGCGACGAGCGCTTCCGATTATCGTACAGTATCGTATTAGAACTCGTATTCTTAAATGTACCGATATTTCATGTTTTCCATTGTGCGGTAATAAGCGACGCCAAAGAAAAAAATAATGAGGAAAAAACAAATGAATGACTGTTTCAAAACTCCAATGTACCAGCTAAATGAATTTATAAATTTGAATTTGGAATTCTTAACCAAAGAGGAGATATTTCAGATCAAAGTGGTAAGTACGACAAAACGCTAATTTCATATGGACTACTTATTTATTTATTTACATTTACTTCATTTTTATATAAGGATTTGTTATAAAAATAAACAAGTATATTATACAATCTATATATATATATATATATATATATATATATATAGATTGTATATATATATATCTATATATATATATATATAGATTGTATAATATATATTGTGTATATATATATATATATATATATAATCGATTCCCCATTCATCACGAGATCTCCTAAACTATGCACCAGATTGACTTGAAATTTGACACAGATACTCTTTCCCATACGTAGACTAGTAAGCACTAAGAGCGGATTTCGTTCAACTCTCATCAAAACGGATTTATCATATATTTTCTCATTCTCTTTACCCGTACGAAGTCGGGACGGGCAGCTAGTATAGTATATGTTGATGATTAGCATTAAAAACTTTGTGACACTTAACAGAGGCGACGACTTGTCGACTGAGTGCATTTTAGCGTAAAGCGCTTTTAAAATAATGCACTTATTTCAGACCAAATGTGTTTTTCATTCGCTCGGACAGCTCAGTATTTCTGTGTCCCGATCGGCGGAAATCTACAGACTCGTGTTATATGTGACTTCCGGGTAAGTTAACTTTTCAGTCTTTAAGCTACGTTCATTTAACTACTTAAAATATATTTTGTTTTATATACTACAGATATATAAATAACCTCAATATTGAAGCTGTAAAAAACAAAAAATTAGCTTTACTGACTGCAACTATTAATATCAAGGAGTCAATAGTCCTATAGAAGAATAACTCAACGTCCCGTGGCTCAGTTATGGTTAACTCGTGAGTTTTATATGCAAAAACTATTTTAACACTAAGTACTTTTTGCTTCTGCACTAATCAGAGGAGAAAAACATTTCTGTGCAATCTTCATGTAAAATTTTAAAATTAAATATTTATTTATTTCATTAACACTTTATTGTACATTGCAAAGTATATATTGCACAATATGCGGGCTTAATGTTAAAAGCATTCTCTACCAGCCAAAGTTAGGACAGAAGAGAATGTTTATAGGTGTGCAGAGATGAATAAATGAGTTTAAAAGAAAAGCGATTTAATAAAACACGGCGTATATAGTATGAGCCGTGATGGTCCAGCGGTTAGAAGACGAGGATCCAAGAATTCCGCGTTCAAGCCTGAGCAAGCACCACTGAATTTGTATTTGCTTATCGTTCATCTCGTGCTCAGCGGTAATGGAAAACGTCGTTAGAAAACCTACACGTGTCGGACTTAAATCTGCCAAGTGTTCCAAATCTTCTTAAAAAAGGAAACTTTAGCTTAGTAGTGGGGCATATACAGGCTGTTACTTACCTTTATATATTAGCTAAAGCGTACTGAAACAATGATATAAAGAGAAAAATACATACCCATTAGTGGAGTATTTTCAAAATATTATTATTTTTAATACACAATTTCTGGATTGTGTTTTGTAATATGATATAGAATAATGTTTAAATAATTTAGTTAAACATTATTCTCACCCAACGCATAGTGTTTCACGACTTTTTTAGTTTAGTTAGGACCTGTTTTATTTTCTAATTTATTTTTTAAGTTTAATTTAAAGCGTCCAAGGTCAAAGTCTACGAGCACTTTAGGTACAAAAGGTCGAGCAAACAGCCATAATTTGGCAAAAACATATTACAGCACTTCAAAGCGAGTGAGATATCTCGGGTTGTCTAAAACTTTCTAAGAGAAGGGGTCCGAAGCGCACCCTCGGAAGTCTTAAAGATTTATGAGCGTAGTTAACGTGGCGCAGGTATTACTTTACTTCAACGGAAACTGACCGATGTCTTGACACGGTCTTTTTCCCCATGTTTCCGTCCTCCCCTGCCAATGAAAGAAACTTTTTTCATGCAAATTTAAAAAAGTTTTTTTTATTAAGCCCTACCAAATTTTGCTTTATATAATATTGAATTTTCTTATTGAGAACGAAGCTGAATTTCAAAACTTCATTCGGAAAGACGTTAAATATAAATGTATATTTTGTGACTGGGATATCATTCATTTCATGGTATAGAAACCCTTTCTGTTGATCTGGGACTCATCCGGAATACAAGCTATGTCGATTTTATCAAATCCCTGTTATTGTGTGCGAAGAAATATTTAATTTATTAGTATACCGATAGTTTAATGAAATAATTTTAAACTGATAATGTGTGAATTATTCATATCGTTTTTTAACTATAAATTACACTTTGAATTTGTGAAAAAAAAAATGTGTCATCGAAACATCGAAATTAACAGTTATTTTAATAATTTAAAATTGAAAAGAATATAACATAAATATGGAGTAACAACAATACTCACAACATAAACCATATCATAATGGTTAATATATATATACTAATATGCGCAGAATAAGTACTTTTACCAGCCTATTTTCTTTTCCTACGTCCTATCTATACTTATTTTATTTTATTTTGTTAAGGAAACAAACAGTACAAATACACACTTAAATAAAATACAAATATAAAACATTGACCAATACAGTTTCCAAAAGTAAACAGTACATAATAATGCGAGCAAAAGAAAAAATAAGTGTGAATTACAAAATAATCTAAATCAAAAATTAACAAAATGAGTAACAATTTAATTACAATATCAACAGCGACTAGAATTCAATTAATAAAAATTAAATTATTACAAACAAATAAATAAAGAAATATAAAAATATGTACACAAAACCACAAACATATATACAAAGGCAAGATTTATAACAAAAAATATAATATGGCATATTTCATTTATTTTATTAATAACATTTTGAATTGAACCATTAAAATAATCAATAGAATCAAAGTCTTTATTGTACTTGCTACATGATCGATAAATAAAGGTATTATGTGCATACTTAGTACGTGTAACAGGTAAATTAAATAAAGAGTTGTTTCGCGAAAGTTGTTTCACTTATGCCAAAATTCATCAAAATAGATTCCGCGGCTTAGGCGTGAAGGCGTGAAGGCAGACAGAGTTACTTTGAGAGGAAGCGTAAAATATTTGGTGACATGAATTGCTTAATGTACTCGATTGAGTGGCAAAAGTGAGGTTTGCCACTCATGCACTCGCACTTGACTTGACTTGGAAAAGTAGGTCCTAATCAAATTGTCGAAATAATAAGTGCAGAAATATTAACATATACATAAATAATAACATATAGCCCTAGGCGTGTTTATAGACTTAAAGAAAGCATTTGACACTGTTAGCCATCATTTACTTCT
Organism: Nymphalis polychloros; assembly: GCA_905220585.2. NCBI lineage: Eukaryota > Metazoa > Arthropoda > Insecta > Lepidoptera > Nymphalidae > Nymphalis > Nymphalis polychloros. The sequence goes on along the minus strand of HG992243.1, from coordinate 10,577,155 downwards.
TCGTAAATTAGCATCAATTGGAATTACTGAAAAGGCATACAACATCTTTGAATCTTACCTAAGAGATCGGTATCAGGTGGTCAAAATAGGCGATCACACTAGTACGCCCAAGCCAATTAAATGTGGCGTCCCTCAGGGATCCATACTGGGACCACTACTTTTTCTGATTTATATAAATAATATACACAAAATAGGTATAAAAGGGCACATTTCTTTATATGCTGACGATACTTGTCTTTTTTACTTTGGTCATAATATTGAAACTATAATACAGGACGCACAGGATGATCTTAATATATTAGATAAATGGTTTTTACAAAATTTATTAACTGTAAATGCAGCAAAAACAAATTACATAATCTTTTCGGCCAAAAACAAAAAAAATCACGATCATGCACCACTTACTATAAATGGAATTATTCTGACCAGAATAAACAAGGAGAAGTATCTTGGACTCACACTAGACAGCAAACTTCAGTGGAAGCCGCACATAGAAAGCTTACGATCCAAAATAAACAGTCTCACTGGTGCTTTACGAAATATATCGAATTGCCTTCCTTTAAAAGTACGCTATACTATATACAACTCTCTGGTAAAACCTCATATTGACTATTTTATTGAGATATGGGGATCAGCTGCAAAAACCCACCTCGATAGTTTACAAAGAACACAAAATAAATTAATTAAAGCTCTTTTTAGATACAAACATCTAACACCAACCCATAAAATTTACGATGACACTAAATTATTTAATATTACACAAATTTATAAATACAATACAGCTATGTTGATAAGAAAAATTTTAAACAATAACATTCACACACAAATTAAATTAACAAAAAACATACAGATACAAACACGAAGCTCACGACGGGCACATAACATTCAAGTATATAAACCTAAAACTAATTACGGAAAAAAATGTATTTTGTACCAAGGAGCACGAATTTATAATTCATTGCCAAATTATATAAAAAACGCAAAAACAATATATATTTATAAAAAAATACTTAAAGATCACATTTTCAAAGGTTACATTACCTTTATTAAATAATCATATTTCAAAAATAATGTTTTTAAAAAATTTCTAACAACATGTAAACCGGCCTTTATGCTATTCTCAATAACAAGACAATTATTGAAATGTACCTACATATTCACAAATGTTTTTGTTAATCAAGTTTTTTGTAATACCGTCTATTTATTTGCGAACTCTGTATATTAATTGTAACTAATTTGTTAAGTTTATTTATTTCTCCTCGAAGTGATTGTAATCTTGAGAAATAAAGTGATTTTAAACCGCAGAAATACCGAACACAGAAACTGATTGATAGAGCTATAATACTGAGACCAAAAATATAATTCTCGGGCACTGTGTATATAATATTAGGAAAGATATAAATTACGCACAAGCGAAGCCGCAGGCAACAGCTAGTTAATTAATATAAACATCATGAAATTGGTTACTATGGCAACGGTTACTAAGGCAACTGTTACTGATGTTTGGTATGGGCTCCCCTACAAATTATAGAGATAGTTTCATTAAAATCTATTCAGTAGTTTTTGCGTGAAAGAGTAACAAACATCCATACAAACATTCGCATTTATAATATTAGTAGGATAGACGCAAATGGCTGCTTAACATCAAGTATATATCTTTTTTTTTTAAGAAAGCACGGAATTTTTATATTAATTCTACTAACAGTCGTAAGTAATAAAAAAGAGTGCAAAGCGTAACCGAATCCCATCCTACCGTAGCAATCGTAATAAACTAAGCAAAAGAGCTTCTTCGAAGAACTCATTACTATTTGCCCCGGTTTGTTCTCTACTTGTATGTGGCGGGCTTTACCATTCCCGCTTATTATGTAAAAGACTGCAATTTCAATTTACTTTTCAACATAAATATGCATGGGAACAAAAATTATGGCTTAGGAAATATATGGCTAAATTAATGAATATTTACATAAAATATAGGTTAATTGAAACACAATAAAGACAAGAATAAGGCAAGATCATTAAAAAAAATTATATAAAGATTTAAAAAAAAACTTTAAATAAGACTAAGAATACGTGGTATATTAATTTTTTAAGCCAACTTCAACAAAGGTTAGCCGCGTCTGAAAGTCTGAATATATGTTCGCATTAGACAAATTGATTCACACGAAAGTCTTAGGTATATAATTTATGTGTATTTAGTGGACATTTTTATATCTAGTTTATAAAAAAAATTACCGCCCGCTGAAAGTTTCCACGGTGTGCGCTGTGTAAATCATATTTAAATAATTAATCATTTTTACCAATAGTCTAGGCGGTTTTTAAAACCCTTTCGTTTTATTTTTATAATAATATAATATTTTTGCGCTTACTAAAAATTTTTCCTCCACAATTCCAAACCATATCTCCTGTCGCATGTCACCCATACTTCAAAGTTCAAACATACATATTTGATTATAAGGCAGATACGGCGTTGCACGCTGTTGAAAAAAAAATTACATCGAATTAGTATTTAATTTATTATAATATCAAATTATTATATAACATAAATAATAATTTTAAATTGTAATGTAATAAAGTAAACACAAAAGATTCAGTTCATATTTATTATAAAAAAAAAAACAGTACTGTCGGTTGTTGTACATAGAAAAGTATAAAAATGAGATCGCGTGGGTTTTCCTAGCATTAGATTCGTTCTTAAAATAAACTACTGAATCGAACGATATCTTATAATAAAACGATTATTTAACTTTTGATTCGATATTATTACTTACTCTTTATATAGGCAAACCGAAACATTTTCCGTACATATAATTTATACAAACAAATATTATCTATTTTTATATACATATAATCGATTCCCCACTCATCACGAGATCTCCTAAACTAAGCGCCAGATTGACTTGAAATTTGACACAGATACTCCTTCCCATACGCTCACTAAGAACGGATTTTGTTCAACTCTCATCAAAACGGATTTATCACATATTTTATCATTCTCTTTATATGTAGGAGAGCCCATACCGAACATTAGTAACAGTTGCCATAGTAACCGATTTCATGATGTTTATATAAACTAGCTGTTGCCCGTGACTTCGCTCGCGCGTAATCTATATCTATACTAATATTTTAAAGAGGTAAAATTTGTTTTTTTTTCGTATGTTTGTTTATGAATATGTGTGTGAATGAATAAGCTATATTTTACATATGTACTAGCTTCTGCCCGCCGGTTAGTACGCGCGTAATTAATCTATGTCTATACTAATAATATACACAGGTAAAATTTGAATTTTTTTGGTTGTTGGTTTGTAATTTTTTTTATAGTGTAGTAATGCAGACAAGCAGATGAGCCACCTGATGGTAAGTGATCACCAACACCCATAGACATTGGCATTGTAATAAAAGTTAACCAACACTTATATCGCCAATGCGCCACCAACCAAATTTTGTTTTAAATATTTCAATTTTGTAATCTGTTCATTTTAATTATTTCGTGTATTTTTCTTTCTTTTATTTTATTTTATACATCTCAAATGTTTTAAAAAATAGAGAAATGTCGCTTATTTGGCGGGCGTAAATAACTGCACCGCAGTTTTATTCTACAGTACAGCAGTTATTATCGTTCACATTTTGTTAATGATCTGATATGATGCTTTTAAAAGAAAATTAAAAAAAAAACATAATGAACTAAGATGTTATGTTCCTTAGGCCTGGCTCTGTTACACTGGCTCACTCACCCTTCAAACTGGAACACAACATATATAACAAGTACCTACTGCTCTTTTGCTGTAGAATATCTGATGAGCCGGTGGTTGCACCCAGGCGAGCTTGCATCAGATCTTGCATCGAGCAAATCCCTTCCATCAGTAAAATAATATGTAATGCATAAACTATATTTTATATACCAACTGTTGCCCGCGGCTTCACGCACGCGTATTCTATATCTTCACTAATATTACAAAGAGGTAAAATTAGATTTTTGTTATGTTTATTTGTAATGAATAAACTCAAAAACTGCTGTCACCAATCGATCTATTCGACAATACAGGACAGTGTATGTGTGTTCAGTACAGGGCATATAATATAATAATATATATATATAAACATAGTACCCTGCATATCTTTTTTATCTTTTTCATTTATTGGAACGAAGATTTTTACGCGTCTTAGTTAACTGGCAGAAATCGTCATGTACCAAAAAAAGCGCAATTCCCTCTCCAGGTAACCTTTCCTCTCTTTCTTTCTTACCGTTTTTGATACAGCTGTATGTGTGTGTTGTGTGTTTGAACTCTTTTTTTAACTTATAATACGCTGTTTTATATTTAATTTTGAAGAGATTACTATTTACCTCAAATTTTAAATGAATTTATTGATTTAAACAACCTACCAAAAATTTTTGCATTGAAAAAACAACACAAAATATACAAATTAAAGAGTGAGTTGAATAAAGGAGAAGAACGCTTATTGTTGTGACAAAAATAATAATAATCATGTCCTCCGGACCGATATCGGCTACGGCGGCCAATCTTAAGATAGATGTGCCAACTATATTATAGTGCGCAAGTGTGTGCGCAAACACAGGTGCACTCTATATTTCTTAACTCTCATAATGAGTAAGGGAGTCTGACAAAAATACAGAAATATAATCAATAAAAATTTACATATTCAGACACGTTTTGGTAGATAAATAATAGACTAAGCGTAGTACTGTTCGCTTCCAATATCCATGGTGCGCTAACATCGCTGCATTTTTCTTACTTTTTGCAGGACTTATAACAGTCCTAACTTCTAGACGAAAGGTCAAATTCGAACCATTTAAAGAGGAATTTACATGTGTATAATCAACCTGAAGCTATTTAATGGCATAAGGATTAATACCATGATAAGAATATCATCATCGATCGTTTCCGCCCGTGTTTTTTTTTTTAAATAATTTTAACAAAAAGCAGTTGTTGTGACTTAATTTTAATATTTAGATACATAAGTATCCCGATATTTTTTGTAGTTAAAGATGAGTAATATAAACATGTAGTACATTATTTTTAGTATCTTCAATAGTTTTTGTTTTTGTGTAGCTATTTTTTTTTTCAATTTATTGTTAATTATTATTCAGATAAATAACTTAATTATTTTGGCAACTTAATATAAATTAAAATTCAGAAAAAATGTCTATTACACTAATTTGAATACATACTTTAGAAGATATCACCGATTCCTTTCGATTTTCTTTAGTAGTTCTTTATTATATGCCCTGTACTGAACATACACTGTACTGTAAGGGCGAATAGATCGATTGGTGAATATTTAAACCTTATTGATTAAAAAATGCACGGAATAAAATCCTTATTTTACCCGTACGAAGTCGGGACGGGCAGCTAGTATCATTATAATTTTGATTTTCAAAAACCAGTTTTATCTAATAACTGTTTAATGTAAATATATAAATACACTTCAAAGGACCATAATTTAACATACAAAGCTCGAACACTTTGTTATATTATATTAGAGAGTGCGTGTACTCATTGTAATATGATAACAAACAGGTTGGTTACCCTATAAGGAAGTCATTGACTTCCTTATTGGATCAAGTAATAATGACTACCTTTGTAAGAACTAGTAAAGTCGCCAGTCTAGGTTAAGTATGAATACTTAGACTCTAGTTACCTTTAATAATGCTAAGTTGGTGGAAGTATATAAGTTTGATTAACTTCTGCAATGCCTTTTTAGATCATTAAAGTTGATGAAAGCTTAATAGTTCTAAGCTATAAGTAAAGTTAAAGCTGGTAAATGTCTTACCACTGGGCAGTGGTCTTGTTACTGGGAACATTTGACGATTATTCCGCCACGCAACTATATTGAGGGTAGGTGGAAAAAGATGTGGCAGATTTTAATACGGCAAAGGTCAGTTTCCTCTTGGTATTATTGTTTGCCGAGAACGAGATTATAAAACACTTGCACTGTTGCCTGCCAGCACTTCACCTACTCAGGGACTACTCGAAGATTTCAAATAAATGTTTTAAGGTATTTTATTTATATATTTTTTATTGTAAATGTGATAACTTGAGATAAAGTTATTTGATTTAATCTTTGGAATGTTTAACTAATAAGCTCGATAATAATTATGTCAGTAATGCATAATTTTACTGCAACGATTAGAATAAAATTATAGTAACTTTCAACATGAATTCGATTTACAGCGGCTTAGATTCATAACAACGCCGCTGCAGATCTCACAAACTACAAATTGAATTTCTAAGTTATTCGAAGTTGTGAAGGCACGAATGAGCTGAGGTCGTTGCGAGTTGTTGTTTTCCACTTGCTAGCTGGTGATTGGAGACTCGCTCGAGCGTAGTGGTTTATATACAGACAAGACGGAACACTTAACATACTATAGCAGGAAAATATTTTCAGGCAACCATCTTCAATAGTTGCAAGTAAAGGAGAATATATTTAGACGTCATTGTTATGCTAAGCAATCAGCAACATAACGATATCGGTTGATAAAACAAATAAATTATATTAAAAGAAACCCTATTTTAAAGCGCAAAAACTTTGGTTTGCATTGTCTCCAATACTAAAAGCGTTTTTGGAATTTCAGCTCAATCGTTTGGTTTCATGTTTTTGCTCATTATTAATCAAATATCAGTAATTTTTATTGTTTTACATTTTTATTAATGTTACGAGTATTGTTTATCTTAAGCATATTCTGTCGATAATGCTCTTAGTAATCAAATGGCAACACCTCATGCAAATTATATTTTTGAATCTGGATTTACATAGTTACCTCGTATAAGATCACACAGCGAGATCTGAATTATTCCTAATATAATGATGGATATAATTACGTGTTGCGTGAGACAGGAAATTGTAAGCACTGTAAACTTTCACGGCTGCTACTGTTGATTACGAAAAATATTTAATAATTTAATTTAATATTTTTGGACAAGTATGAACCCACGACCCCGGAATTTGCAGCTTTAAAGCTAGTCAACCACCACTGTAAAGGTGTATATAGACAAATAGATCACTGAACGAAAACTTATTGTACCTTACTTCATTGTACATATGCACTTTGTTTATGTAATTCTTAAAAATGTTATCTTGGCGTAAAATTCTAATTTTACACGACGTCTGGACTCGTGTCGAGTCAGATATGAAAAGTATTTTGCAGTTATACGACGACAAAGCTTAAGTAACAGATAATATTGAGAGGGGAATCTTGCTGTGTCTCTATTTTTAAATTTAAATATCATTTTCACAAGCACGGATTAACATATTTATATATGTATAACGCGATTTTAAACCGCGGGAATACTTTTTTTTCCTTCGCTGCCGAGCACGGGATGGTATGCACACCAATTAAACACATCACAAAATTATTTGGTGGTGCCCGGGTTCCTTGAAACCTTCGGTGAAGAATCACTTCTTTTAACCACTAGGCTCATCACTACTTCACCCCCAAAATTAGTAATATGATGCGCATGTCGATGATTGATGATAGGAGTAAGGTATACACAAATGTATTTGTAGATACATAATTACTTTTACCCAGACGCTATTTCCAGGACGTCAATAGCAACATAATGGTTAGGCGTAAATGCGTTATGTAGTTATTCATTACCAACGAAATCAATTAGCCATAAATAGCAGTTTCAGTGATAGAATCGCCTAATTAAAATAGGATATTCATTAATGCTCTGTAACCATCAAAATAATAATTAACTACTCGTTTAATGTTCGTATTAATAATACCAACAACGCCTTTAATATAATAATTTAATATTATGTTTGGTCAATGAATAGCCACAGTTTTCATTAAATTGGCACACTACGTTTTATGCTTATGAATTTCTGAACATCAATTACATTCTAATTTCCATGAATTTGCAGACTCGTGTGTTTTAGTTACTTAATTTTTTTCATAACCCCGCTCAGGTTCTTTCGCGTGAAAACTATTCATTACCGCGCCCTTTCCGTCCGTGGTATACGATAATTGTCACATTTTCATACGTTAAAATGAGTTTGGTGTATTTTTAAAAAGCATTCAGATACTTCACATTTTAATTATGTTGAATAGTATCATTTTTAACGAAGTTTTATAATTAAGTTCAACCTTTTTTAAGACTGGAACAGCCTTTTCGGTGCATTGTTTTTTTAATTTAAAAAATGGCGTCGTTTTTTTGTTACACGAAATTGGTTATAAGGAGTTTTTGTCTTTAAATACAATAATTAAAATTACCATAAACGAACTGCAACTTTTTTTGATTATAATTATAATTAGTTTATATTTATTTGTGACCCATAAAGAATAAAAAGGCAAGAGGCTTTATCATTACAATTCCTTCTCAATTGGCACAGATGCTACAAAATATTACATATATTTTTTAGACTTTCTATATAAAAATTTCAAAATTTATTTCATTTCAAAAAGCCACATACAACTTTTAATGGCAAAGAAATATTTTTCCAACATTTTAAATGTTATAGAATTCCAATTTTTTACATAATATTACGCAAACATTTTTCTAGTATGAACATTCAGCCTCATTACGATTCAATTAAATTTACTTAATAAAAATACACCTGAATACCAAGAATCTAAAAACAAAACTCGATAAATAACATAAAGATATAAAAATATGAAAATGAAATATCGTTTTTGTATTTTATCTTCAAATATTATTTATTACGTTAAGCCGTAATAAAGCGATAAAGAAATAAATAGGCAAAATCATTACTAATATTATAAACGCGAAAGTGAGTTTGTTAGTTTGTTCGTTTATTTGTTACGCTTTCACGTCTGAACTACTCAAACGTTTATCGTGAAAATTCTCATTCACGTTTCCAGAGATACAGAAAAGAACATATTGGTTTCTAACACTTCCCCCCCCCACTCTTACTACACGGGCGAAGCCACAGGTGGTAACTAGCAGCTTACGAATAAGTGAAAATAGAAAAAAAACTACTTCAATCGCTTTTTATGTCTGATAATCTGAAATTCATATTTCAAATTATTATAAAACATATTATTATGGAGAATAATTAATTGTGCTTGGTTTAATTTGCATTGTAAATTACATTGTAACAAATAATATCATAAATATTACCTTATATAGCAACTCTTATTTAGTCATTATTATAAGCCTGATATTACATTGTGGCTCATGTCCGCATCTTCGGTTGCGTTGAATGGAGACTATCGTTAAGACGTCAAAATAAAATATCAAGAAATTTTTAATGTGAAAAATGTACACAACGTGACAACAAACGGCATGACATCTTTTTTAATTATTGCGAATAGAAAAATTAACTTTTAAACGTTACATCATCATAGACACATAAAGATAAATATCTCTCTTATTGTATCCAAAGTTCCATCAGCATATTACATTTAATACTGGAAATCCCTACAAATTACAGGTTAGAGCGTCGACGAAACAATCACGACTGATGATCCTCGGCGTGTTATGCAAATCCCGGCTTTGCATCTAGCAATTGATTGTTGAGCGTCTGTCCAGGTAAGACGATTGCGGGAGTATTGACGTTTTATTTAAGATAGACTGTTTTTATCTAAGAAATATTACAATTCTGATACCTTTAATATAAAAAGAAAGGTTATTAACTGCTAAATATTAAATGAAGAGGAATGTAAAACAAAATTGCTTATATTTTATTTGATTCTGTGTAAGCAAATTCATTTGAAACTTTGAAAAATATTGTATGTATCTACATTATATTTTCAATGGTTACGGAATATTTAGCGTCTTTTTGTTTTATTTTTTCATACTCGTAATGTTATTATATAATGTAGTCGTTTTATTGTTATAACTGGACTTTTGTATGAAAATCTAACTAATTCAATGCTTTGTATCATCTGCATGTATTGTATTTACAAAGAACATTGCACCAAATAACGTGACTATTATGTTTCTATTATTGATTACAAGTTTTCACCCCCGGCTTCGTCCGCCTGTTAAGAAGGGGGGACTACGTTTGAGATATCCTTTTTTGTACCTCTGACAACGTTTGTGCAAAATATTATGATGACGATCGATTTAATAATTAAGGCTTGAAAGCTAAACAAACAAACACTTTAGCATTTATAATTAATGAGAATTACATATATTGTTAAATTAATAGACTTATCGATTTATATCGGATTTATTATAAGCGACAGGTAGCGTTTATAATCATACCAAATACCGTTTAACCGTGCGAATATTTCGGTCGCAAACATTATGGTAATTTTCCCGCATAACGATCTATTCTGCACCTGTTTGGTAAACATTGAACATGCTAGTTAAGCTACGGAGACGCTTTTCAAAGTTTACTTTAATTATACTGACGTCATTAACTATTGCGAGCGTGTAAACATTACGGTTAATATTTAGGTAGAACATGACACAATACAGTTTCAATTATAGAATATTCAATATATAGTTTAAATTAATTTTATAATTATATTGTCCCATTAATGCCCATCTAGGTTGATATCATACATGTGCCAGAGTTTTTATCAACATATACATATATTGTTGTGTTTGATCGTTTTTAAACTATGTAACCAGACTGTGTGCCCAGATATGTTTATATATAATCTTTTGAATGGCAATACAAAAGATAATGAAGTTTCAGCAATCACTTATAATATGCCAATTAATCTCACCACTAATCATGAGAGTATGACAAGAAAGATATAATCCGTAAAGAGAAAAGTAGATAAGCAGCAAATGAATTGTGAATGGGTGACAGTCATTGACAGAATATCTATCTTGAATAATTGATATAATTATATGCAGTCCAATAACAATACGTATGTAAGTAGTTGGCACTTGATCATCAGATATTCTAGCGCAAAACAGCAGTACTTGGTACTGTTGTGTTCCGGTTTGAAGGGTGAGTGAGCCAGTGTAATTACAGGCACAAGGGACATAACATCTTAGTTCCCAAGGTTAGTGGCGCATTGGCGATGTAATCGATGGTTAACATGTCTTACACTGCCAATGTCTATGGGCGTTGGTAACCACTTACCTTCAGGTGGCCCATATGCTCGCCCGCGAACCTATGCTATAAAATAAAAAAAATAAAAAATAAAATAAATAATACTTGATATTTACCCAGACAACGCTGCATGTGGATATATATATCCTTACTAATATTCTAAATGCAAATATGAGTTTTTTTGTACACTTTCTCGTCTTAACTACTCAACCAATCATTAAATCTTGCATACACGTTGCCCTGGGGTACGGAAAAGTTCAAAGGGTACGTAAAAACCCCTTCAGACGCGGTTCATGGTATATGGACGACTACACACGGGGAATACTATTCGTCATTGCCACAAACCGATAAATTACTTGAAACTGTTTTTGAAACTATTTTGTCTGAAGTATTCGGACCAGTACGTGTCTCTGAACTAGATTCATTATAGACTTAAAATCACATTAAAGAAATTATTTCTAAAGCGTTTTATTTAAAACTATTTATATTTCTTGAAGGATTCAGAAAATACAATATTGTTATTAGTTACTGTTATATACGCAGATATATCATCTTGCAAGCAATCGTACTCAGGGGATCTCGAAACAGAAATACGTCAAAATATAACCCATTACAAGAATTTCGAATTAAAAGATAAAAACAGTACTTGCGATATTTTCTATTATAAGCAAATTAATATCAATAATCAATTTCCTATCCGTCGATAAACTTTGTATATTTCATGACATTGCTTTGTCTGAAAATGGATTATAATATTATTTTGCACGACAAAAGTAAAATATTTGAATTGGCTGGACTTGGTGCTATAACCAATTTATGACTTGACAAGTTTATTGAAACCCATGTCAGTTTGTCGTCTTCAGACAAAACTATTTTCGTCATATTGGAACGAATATGACAAGTTAATAGTGATACTGTAATATGATGGCTACGAAGTCAAGTTTTCATTTATGATAGTGAGATGAGCAAATGAGACACCTTATTTAAAGTTAAACTATACTAATCATTATTGTGTACCGGCTTGAAGGGTGAGAGAGTTAACTACAGACAAAAGGGACGTAACATCTGAGCTCCAAAGGTGGCGCATTAATAATGTAAGGAATGGTTAATATTTCTTATAGTGCCAGTGGTGATCACTTATCATCAGATGGCCCATTTACACGGCCGCTTATCAATTTGAAAAAAAAATGAAAATTATTTTATATGTAAAACATCTTTCAAACAGGATTCAATTTGTTATGTCATGTCCACGTGCAGTAAAGATAGTAATTAATAAATTTGCGGCCTTCTCTTAATGATCATGTAAATCACGCGGAAAAGCTTAAGCACTAAAGTAAAATATGATTTGAATAGCCAGAAGCAAGCTAGCGGGCTAATTTATTCAAAAGCTACTACATATATACAAAGTAATTTACAAAGAATAACTTGGTAGATTGCTACCGAGAAATAGATAGCGGAAGTTTGAATTCCTCAGGTTCCAGCTGATTTATAGGAAAACTTGTGTATTGGAGTAATTAATCAATGTTGATGGAGTCGTTAGGGGTGTGCACGCACGGTAATTATAATATAATGAAAACGACAAAGCGTGCAACACTTTTACTTAAAAACAAAATTATTTTCTTTTAACTGTAGAAACTTTATAAATGTAAATAGTTTCAATAAGCACAACCTCTGAATGCTTAGAAATAATGTTGACGTAAATTAAGTCGGAAAACATTTTCTGCAACCTTTAAAGGGGACATTTATTTTAGAAAATATACGTTTTATTCTTGTTCAATAATGTAAGGATGTCAAGAGCCATGATTTCTAAAAGCAAAACCAATGTTTACCAGGTGACCGAGCACTGCTTTTATTCAATTTTATAACTTGACTAAACTGCTTTCATAGTTGAAATAAAATATGCATATTATAAATTTTAAAATGTAAAGTTTTTTTTTTAATTTATACGTCTAAAATAAAATAAATTTACATTTTAAAAAAATCATAACGTATTCTATAATAGAGTAATAAAAAAACTACGCTCCAGCGCACTATTAATTCCCTTAGGGACACGTAACTTGAAGCTAACTCCATACAAATTAATTTGTTTATTTTTTTTAAATTAAAATTCAACGAGTGACATAAAAAAAATATCAACATTGAATAAAAAGTGCAACGTTATTAACACAAAAACTTCTTTAACTTACTGGTGTACAGTTATTGTTTTTTTTTAAAATAAACGAACTTTAGGAATAGGCTGACTTTTATGGGTATTATAATTTAGTCACATCACTCAAATAAGACTATTCAAGAATTACAATAATTTCGTATTCAAAATAATATTGAATATAATAATTATAATAATAAAATTAAAGAATCCAGTATTGCAGGTGTAAATAAGCTCCAAACATACTCCCCAAAAGGAGGCGTTAGCCCAATAGTGAGATATTGACATGCTGTTACATTATATATATGTATAGGACGGCGCCGCCACCTTGTTTTTAAAACAACACATGCAACTGTCAACTAAAACCCTATAAAATGCAGCGCTCGACAAACCGGAGGGTCTTTTGTTCACCATCAGTTGCCCGGTGCACATTATATTTATAATATCTGGGAGGGCAAATGACTCTACTCCACCTGATGGTAAGTGGTAGTAGAGTCCAAACGCGACGACGGCTAGTGCAGTCAGGAAGAATGACTTGCACTAGCCGCCCCCACCTTGCCGGCCCGCAAGATGCCTCTTCACGCCTCGTTTGAAGGAACCCAGGTCATAAGAGGAGGAGAACACGTGTGCTGGTAAAGAATTCCATGTTTTGGAGGTGCGACAAAGAAAAGAGTTGCCAAATTTCTTCGTGCGCGATGGAATTGATGACACAATTAGGCGGTGACATCGAGAGCCAGCATGCGTAGACTTGTGAAAGAATGGGGAAGCAGGAATGAGGGAGAATAATTCGTCTGAGCACTCGTTTTGATACAATCGGTAGAAAGCGCTCAGTGCCGCTATCTCTCGACGCAATTGTAAAGGCTCGAGGGTATTGGTGACCTTTACGTCGCCAATAATGCGAACCGCACATCGCTGCAACCGATCCAAGGCCTCCAATAAGTACTTAGCGGAGCCATCCTAGAGGTGCAAGCAATATTCGACGCAAGATCGCTCCTGTGTTTTATACAACAGGAGCAGTTGTTGTGGCGTAAAAAACGCCGCACCTTGTTCAGGACTCCGAGTTTCCGTGAAGCTGTTTTTATAACAGCCTCGATGTGGTCCCTTGGATTAAGGTCGCACTGAACGTCAATTTCCAGTATGGCGACTTTGCTTTGCATCTCCAACGTAGTGCCACAGAGGGATGGAGGAGGGGAAAATGGTGACTTTTCGCTGTGAGAGCTCATACCTGTGTTTTCTTGGCGTTAAACTCAACAAGATTGTCAGAGCCCCATTTGGCAATGAGTCCTAACGTCCTATCGAGTTCAACAACAAGATCCCTCCGTCTTTCCACGGTTTCCGCCCGCCCAGCTACTGCGCATCCGTGGTATCCCCCGTGCACTGTACTATCATCTGCATAGCAATGTATGTTCCCAAGAGAGAGCATATCATTGATATGCAGAAGAAAGAGTGTGGGGGATAGCACAGACCCCTGGGAGACCCCAGCATTCACTACATGGAATTGTGAAGCGCAACCATCAACTAAAACGCGAAGGCTACGCTTGTGTAGGAAGCTGGCAATCCAGGTAAGAGATATCGAGGCTGATAGCCAACGATTCCCCACGCTTGTCGATAGCTTCACCCCAGAGGTGTGTTACGTACGCTAGAAGATCACCTGTGGACCGTTTCGGTCGAAACCCGTACTGATGATGATTAATTAGACAGTGATCTTCTAGGTAATGGATCAGTCGTTTGTTTAAGATCCGTTCCATTACCTTACAAAGTACTGAGGTGATAGCTATTGGCCGATAATTTGCCGGGTCAGACCGATCCCCTTTTTTGGGAACCGCTTGCACATTAGCTTTTCTCCAAGAATCCGGCACACATACTGTAGAGAGAGACAGCTGAAACAGGCACGTCAACACAGGAGACAGCTCGGCTGCACACTTCATCAGCACTATGGCTGGTATTCCATCGGGACCGCTAGCTTTCCGTACATCGAGTGATTGCAGCTCTGCACACACATCACGCTGCCTGATTTTGATGGCATCGTGTGGCCACATGAAGGTATTGAAGGTGGCAGCGCACTGCAATCATCGATCACAGAATTATTTGCAAAGAGTTTTGCCAGAAGACCAGCTTTCTCCTACGGACTGTGAGCTAGTGATCCGTCCGGATGCCTGAGCGGTGGCAGCGACGGTTGGCAAAAATTGTTTTGCACAGACTTGGTCAGACGCCAGAAGCTACGGAAGCCCCTAGGATGCGAAACAAGGTCATGACCAATCTGTACAACGCGCTGTGCATCCGCTCTCGTGTATGCCTTCCTACAGGACTTGGAGTTTTTGTTATAGGTTGCCTTCAGTGAGTCAATGTTAGATGCCCCGCTAACGCAGCCATTGATCCAAGCGCGATACGCCGCCTGCTTGGATGACACAGCATCGGCACATTCCCGAGTGAACCAACAGTTACGCGTGCCCTTACTGATGAGATCTGAGTTAGGAATGTAGTATTTCATCCCCAACAGGATCTCATCAGCAATAGCAGCGGCGCTAGCTGTCGGGTCATTCTGCCTGAAGCAAGTTCCTTCCAAGGGACTGACGCATAGTAATCGCGCAAACCGTCCCAATCTGCCGACTTATAGTGCCAAACGCGACGTTTGCATACCGCTGGTGGCGGCAGCGTGGCCTGTGGCACTTTGGTGGATATCAGGCAGTGATCCGAAGAACCAAGAGGAGCCTGAACCTCAACCTGATATTCCACCGGGTGAGTAGTCAGCAGAAGGTCCAGTAGGGAAAGCGTTTGCCCGTCAATGTCCCAGACATCCTGGTGGGCTGATCAACCAATTGGGTCAAGTCGTGCGTGAGAGCGAAAGCATGAGCAGTCTTTCCAGCATGGTCAGTTTTGGGAGAGTTCAACCATGATTCATGGTGAGCATTAAAATCCCCCAAAAACACCAGTTCTGCGCTAGGAAACTGCTCTTGCGCAGCATCTGCCACCCGACTAAGATGGTCAAATAGTCGGCTTGTCTCCAAGTCACCATTGTGGGATCTCGTACACGTAGACTCGACTCTGACGAATCAGGTCTACACGTACCACCAACATGGAGAGGGAAGGATCAATCGGCAGGACGGAATATTTGGATCTCCGTAAGAAACAACATTTCTGGCCGTGCTGTCTCGAGATGGTGATGGACAGCATTGAGGTTAGCGTGAAGTCCACAGATGTTAGAGAACTCAACCTCAAACAGCGAAGGTATGGTGGGGGTGTGCACCGCTGATCGACCGTTATTTTTTTTATGCGCTGTCATGTCATGGGATTAGAAGGGAGAGACGTGAAGCAAGCGTCGCAATGCCACGATAGGGATGGTCAAAGTGTGGAGCTGTGTTTCCCCAAGAAGCTGCCAGAAGAGAAAATAAACTGATCCGCCAGACGGAAGGGCCCCCGAACCCTCCCGGTAATGGCCGCCGGGACCCCACCGTCCGGTCACCAACCGGCACGACGGTCCACCCCGAGATTGGCAGCCTCGCGAGCTGGTTAGGAATACTTGGGCCCCTGTACTCTGCCACGGGCGGTCAGCGGAACAACCGTTCCTACGGGTCTCCCTGGCCGGCATCGTAATCATAATAAATGTTGTGATTATGTGAGTATGTAGTAATTAAAGTGAATAATAAATTATTATAGTGATCAAACTGTAATAATAAGAATTAATTGTGTGCGTCGGTGGTTAGATGTTTTTATATGAAGAAAATGTCGGCCCCTGTGCCTACATATATTTATATTGTTATAAAATATATAATATAACACAGTCGAATGAAAACAGAACTGTAAATTAAAAAACAACACACATAAAGCGTTACGTTAACGTATTCTATCTTGTTATTGTAAAGCCCAACGAATCACGGGGTCGTTACGGCGTCGAAACAATCACAACTGATGATCCCGTCTCTGTTATGTAAATCCTAGCTTCGTGTCTGGCAATTGATTGTTGGGAAGATGTTCACTTTACCAGCCTCACCTCATCTAATTGTTTTTGTCATAAATACCTATGTATGCTTATATTTATTTTCGCAGGCCGATTATTTGAAGGAATATTCTCATCACGTCATGCATAAGCCAGTAAACGAAAAAGTTTTAAAGAAAATGTGTTTCAAAATTAAATAATAAATTATCTCAATATTCATAAGCACAAGATAAATATTTATAAATGGAACAACAATTATTAATGCACTTCTGGTAGGACTAAATTAATATTCATATAAACAGAAAGAAGAAGGTTGTATTCTTTAACTAATCACCAATAAAACATTGTTAATATCAAATCAATAATAAATGAAAAAGCGAAATCAGGGTTTAACTACACAGTCGCTAATATAAGCACCATTTAAAAATATGGTCGCAGCTGTTAAACAATTGTTGCATCCACGATATTATAAATTGATCTGATGTATCAGCATTTATATAAAAATTATGTAATAGTTTCAATTTAAAATTACTTGACGTTAGCTCAAGCTAATCTGTTTCAATTTTATAATTAATCTATTATTTTGTGATAAACTACCATTACAAAATTTAATATAAATTCATTATATTTTATAAGTAAATTCAAAAATAAAATATATATATTTTTATATAAGATCTCCTGAGGTGCCAAACAGAGAAGAAACTGAATTTCTAAGTTTATCTAGTTGTTAAGGACCACGTGAAGAGAAGTCGTTGCGAATTGTTCACTACTTGATAGTTGGCAATTGGAAGAGGCAGTTCAAAGACCGTCGGTTATAAATGATATCGTTCGTGCTTTATGTTTTGTAATAATGACAAAATCATAAATTCGATTATCTGTAAGAAAATAAACTATTTCATGTTGTATAATAAGATTTTATTTATCTGAGCTATGATGAATGTTTTTAACTAATAGGAACGATGGCTATTTTTTATTTCGAAGAATGTAAATGTAATGGAAAAATAGATCTAAGGATTCGTTTACTTATTAACCATGTTATAGGTAAGATCATATTATCTGGCTTGTTCCACCTCTTCTACATTTAACGTGAAGAATTTCTTATGATTAGAGCAAATTCAAAGTCGCTCAGCATGCTATGGAGCGAGCTATGCTCGGAGTATCTTTGAGGGATAAGATCAGAAATGAGATTATTCGGAAAAGAACCGGAGTCACCGACATAGCTTGCAAAATTAGCAGGCTGAAGTGGCAGTAGGCTGGTCACGTATGTCGTAGGACCGATGGCCGTTGGAGCAGACCGTGAATCGGCAAACGCAGCGTACGGCGCCCTCCAGCCAGGTGGACCGATGACCTTATGAAGGTGGCGGGCACCGACTGGATGCGGAAGGCGGAGGACCGGGAGCTTTGGTGCACTTTGGGAGAGGCCTATGTTCAGCAGTGGACTACGATTGGCTGTTGATGATGATGATGATGAGAGCAACTAGAGCAAGATTCTTCACAATTTTTATTCATCAAGTCCAAATTAAATTGAATCGGACATAAAACACTCAGTAGTTTATTGAAACGTAATGTTCCTACACCACTGGAAGTAGTATAGCAAAAGTGTAACTTTACGTCCAAAATACATTAGACTATATAAACTCAAACCATTTTCAATTTGGATGTAAAGTTTCAATCTGTAAATGTCCCACAGCTGGGCTAAGACCACTTTCATTTTAATTTTTAGTTTTTTTTTATATTTTGTATATCAATATTTTTTTTATTCAATAATTCTAATTCAAATTTTTATTCAATAAAATTTTTTTATGACATAGTAAGGTTGACGGGCGTATGAGCCACCTGATGGTAAGTGGTTACCAAGGTTCATAGACATTGGCATTTTAAGAGATGTTAACCATCGCTTACATCGCGTTATGTCCCTTGTGCCTGTAATTACACTGGCTCACTCACCCTTCAAACCGGAACGCAACAATAGCAAGTACTGCTGTTTTGCGGTAGAATATCTGATGAGTGGGTGGTACCTATCCAGACGAGCTTGCACAAAGCCCTACCACCAAGTAATATGTATTTCATAATATTATAAATTTATGGCCTTCATAAGTGCTCGTTCTAAGTAAGCTTATAACCCTAAATTATACCACCAGTGATCGATACACCTCTGAGCTCCGTTTACTAAATTATTCAAGCTGAACTCAGTTGGCAACTCGGATGGAACATAAAAATATTTATTCGTAGAACGCGTCTACTAATTGTTAGCCTTGTTTTACAGCATAAGTGTTGCATGGCCTGTCTAGTTTTATTGCTATTTGATATAAATAAGAGAATCCGAACACGATATTTTTATCCACTTTTAATTTAAATAATAGTTTTATTGAGCTAGAACTTACACCAATTATATTATGTAAATATTCACATTTATACAATATAATTTACGATACATAATTATTATTTTCTGGAGATACAATATTAGTCTTAACGTGCATTGGTTGACACCGCCTCTAAAAATTTGAATTATGATTAATATGTATGAAGTATGAACTTTTCTTTGACATAATTAAATTAATAATATGTCTGATAAATGGTGTAAACGTTTCTATAATAAATGAGATTTCTTATTCATAAAGACAACACATAACATCACGGAAAAACACGCATCTGTTGATATCGAATAAGTAATACTCTCGAATAACTAATACTTCATATACAAAATACTCTATCACCAATAATACAGATCAATAATTCCGATGAAACTTTACGAATGATTAAAAGCAATCAGAATATTCAAATTTTAATTTCCAATTTAATTCGACCTCGTTTGAATTTGATAGACTTTCAATCAACAACGTCATTACAATTATTGGCATAGGCCTTTAGCTATAGTGCCTAACCACTGATAATTATATGTAACAATATTAAACGGTATATAAAAAAGAGAAAGACGTTTAAAATATATATGTAATTAAAATATGAAAATACACATACAAGTTCTACGTTTCTCTTTAAACTTCAACAACATATATTCATATGCAAACACTATTTTTTTTTGTTTTTAAATATCCTGATCTAGATTATATGATTCTCTTAGCTCATCATCTCATTCACAAATATAATTATCGCCTACGTCAATAAACATGAGTTTTCTAAGGAATTTATTATATAACGTAATAAAAATCAAGCGTAAATGAATAAAATAGCAAAATTACTTTACAAAAACAAATTCTTTGTAGTTGCCAAGCAACAACATACACGCAAGATAGTCAAGTTTACGAAGAGGCAAATAGATTTTTTAAAAAATAAAAAATATATTTAAAATAATTGAGGATTGAATTAAACACGTCTGAACAGATTTGGATGCTCAGTTTAATTAATTATTGAAATACATGTTTCCCACTGTCTTAACTAAAATCTTACATTCCAGGAATCCATTTACATTGTT
The DNA here is from genome assembly GCA_905220585.2 of Nymphalis polychloros. Lineage (NCBI taxonomy): Eukaryota > Metazoa > Arthropoda > Insecta > Lepidoptera > Nymphalidae > Nymphalis > Nymphalis polychloros. The sequence goes on along the minus strand of HG992243.1, from coordinate 10,556,644 downwards.
ATGTTTCCCAGTACAACGACCACCCAACGCTAGAATGCAACAATGCAATTTTTAGGTTTTTACTGTGAATATTCTTCGTGGTACTGGTTGCATAACTTCTCCCTCCCCAAGCGCGAAATTATCCGAATTAGGATTTACAGGATTCGGATTATTTCGCAAGAAAGTGAACAATTTTAATTTATACTTAAAAATAATATATCCTAAAACACATATGGGTAGAATTGTATACAGTAACACCGTGGCCAAACTTAGGCTATTAATTTTCACTACACTATTTTCACTTTCCACACTTTCACTTTCCAGATTCTGAACTTTTAACATGTAAGATAACTGTTTTAAGTCATCGAAGTTAATCTCCTTCATATCTAGCGTTTTATTCCAATTTACAGTTGAAGATTTCAGTATGGGAAGATCAGCAATCGGTATTAACGTCGTAACGATGTTCCCGTAGAATCGACGATAATAGAGTCGGATATTTTCTAGGAATACTATACAATTTTCGTCAATGTGTAATATAAGAGAGCCATGTAGAGATTTGTGGGTTACATTATCACCGCAGATTTCCTTTAGAATAATTGTATCCCTTATGTAAACTATCCAATCATTGTCCTTGATTCGTTGAACCTTAATATTTTCCACATCTACGGAAACAGCATTGCAGTTGGATATGTTAGTTCTAAATTTCATTAATTGCTCTACGCAAGTTTCCTCCGTGTATGGTATGACGTTATCTTCGGTGCATAGGAATTCCTTTTCTCCGATTTCCTCGCAGGACTGCGCGACCGATAGGTATTTCAGCCCTTTCACCATGAGGTATGGGAATTTGGGAATAATTGTGAGAGTTTTATTAATAGTATTATCAAATCTAGGTAATGAATAAAGCTTAAAATAGTTATATATATTACCGTCGGTTAATGGAATCTCTAAGATAAATGTAATCTGGTTTCCTTTCATATATGCTTTAACTACAATAACCCTTTCTAATTTAATTAAATTACTCACACTGGCTTCGTACATTAGATTTTCTGTATTACCAATAGTTCTTAAAATAGTTAACAATTCTGTAGAGTTTACTATGGATTGGTGTAGAACAGAAACTTTACTCAATGCTAATGTAGTTTCAATTTCACTTAAGGTTATATATATTGAACGAAAATTAACACTAAATATATTAAATACCATAAGAACATGAATAGAGTAAATAGAATGTACCTCTTTAGTTATTATTTTCTTAACTAAGTCTTCTATTGTTCGGAGTTTATCATCTAACATATTAACGTTTGACTGTAATGTTTCTGTGCTACTTATAAAAGAATCTAACATTTTCGAAATTACAGTTATTTTCTTATCGGTTAACAGTTCTTTATCATGCAAATGTGTAATAAGGGAATCATAGTGATTGGCATCATCATGGTCTAAATTACCAGTTATCAATTTAATTATCGATCCTAAGGGATTTAGTAAACCTCTTTTTACTCTCACAGCGGGCAATAGTTGTCCTAGCTTGTCTATCGTTATACTACGTAAATACTCTACTTGTTTCCTTAAGCCTAAAAATTCAATCGAAGACTGATTGCTCTTATCAATTAGATTACTAAACTCTACATATTTTTTCAAGTTGAAATCTAGTGTTAAATATATTCTGCTTAAATCTAATACCTTTATAACTGTCCATTTATCTTCTTGTTTATAAGCTTGTCCTATATTAATCGGAAGCAATCCCGGATTTGGTTCAATCTTTTGAACTTGAAGGCCCTGGTTTTGGACTACCAAGGTCAGTATGGTCAGACTGCACCTGTGGAGGACGTTTAACATTTTTAATAGGCACTTTAGTTTGCCTGTGTCCTACTGTAACAGGGACTATATTACGCTCTGTTTGTCCTCTAACAGTTGCTTTCTGATAGCGAGGCTTATCTTTACTTTTTCTAGTGTTAACGTCTTTTGTAAAAATAACCTGCCCTTCTTTGAAATTAACGTTACTCTCTCCGCCCTTATTATCCCTTACCTTTTCCTTTTGTTCTAACATTTTACTAGTCAAATATTGATATAGATATTTTGTTCGTTTCGCGTGATCCTTTAATATCTGCTGTGTGTATGCTTTATCAAAATCCGCACTAAATATTTGATTGGAATCCGTGTGGCCGAATACGACTTCAAAAGGTGTTAGACCTGTGGCTGTATGAATAGAATTGTTATATGCCATAATAGAGTACGTCATAACAGGTGCTGCATCTGTGCACTTTTGCTCATACCTAGCCAAACGATATATTTCTATAATTGTGGAATGAAATCGCTCTACTATACCCGTCGAATTCGGATTATTAGCAGTAGTGATGTGTAACTGAATTTTATACATAGCGGTCATTTCTTTTATCATTTCGTTATTGAATTCCGAACCAGGGTCACAGCTTATTTTCGTGGGTACTCCATACATAGAAAAATACTTTATTAAGGCTCTAATAACTTCGGGTGTCGATCTATTGCTAACTTCTATGGCTTGTGCGAGTTTACTAAATGCATCAACTATCGTTAAATAATACCTATTTTCTATATTGAATAAATCTATGAAAACTTCCTGAAAGGGGGCACTCTGTGTTTGCGTTAATTGAAGTGTAGGTTTAATGGGTTTCCTATCGTATTTCATTTTATTGCATGCTTCACATCCATTCAAAACTGCTGAAATCGTCTCCTGCATCTTATCCCAATAGAAATTTCTCTTTATCCTTAACATTGTTTCTTTTATTCCTCTATGGCAAGTTTTTCCGTCATGATATTTTAAGATTATAGCTTTTTGTTCGTTTTCATCTTCTATATAACTTACACGCTTCGTACATTCATAAAAATTTACCATTCCTTGTTTAAAAAGGCTAATAATGATATTTGAAAATTCGCGCCTATGTTCCTCTTTTTCAAAGTATATAAAGTATTTGGTTTTAGGTTTTATGTATTCTTTAAGGAATTGTTTAATCAAATCTGCATTACCTACAGGTAAGAACACTTCTAAAATTTTTTGTTTTTCTCGCGATAAATTTCTAACTTGGATTTGATTTTTAAACCATTCTAATACTATTATTTGGTTGGGTTTTGTATCAATAGCCTCTTGAAGTATTGGGATACCATGTGATTCTAAATCATCTGCCGAATGAACTGTTATTGTACTGCTAGTATCTGACCTAACGGGATATTCTTCTATGGAGTCTATCGATATTGTCTTTTCCGAATCCGAAATAGTAACAGTCTCAGACGAGTCACGGTTCCGTTTCTCAGTCGCTAGTCTATCTGTCTTTTTAGTCACATTATTAGGATCTTTACGATATTCTGTCTCAACGTCGCTAACATTAACAGCTAAAGATTGATTCTCTTCGTCAGAGTCTAGTGCGTTAACTTTTATGCGAGAGAGCGCGTCCGCATTGGTGTTTTGCTTTCCATTTTTATATATAACGTCAAAATCGTATTCCTGTAGTCTTAATCGCCAACGCGTCAACTTGCTATTTGGTTCTTTTAGGGAATAGAGCCAGGCCAACGGTCTGTGGTCAGTATAGATAACAAATTTACGACCATAAAGATAAGGCCGAAAATGTTTGACTGCCCAAATAATTGCCAATAGCTCGCGTTCGATAGTACTATATCTACTTTCAGTATCACTCAATGTCCTACTTGCATATGCTACCGGTTTATCGCTGCCAATCGGACCTTGTGATAAAACTGCACCTAGGGCGACAGTCGAGGCATCAGTCGTTAAAACGAAGGGTTTGTCAAAGTCTGGGTACTGTAATAGGGGAACAGTCGTGAGTAGCTCTTTGCATTTTTCAAATGCGTCAATGTATTTTTGGTCAATGACTATCTTATTGCGTTTCTTTAGACAGTTAGTCAAAGGTTGCGTTATTTTGGCAAAGTCCTTGATAAAGCGTCTGTAGTACCCTATCAATCCTAAGAAGCTTTTTATTTCAGTCGTGGTCTTGGGTAGAGGATAGTCAAGTATTGTCTGAATTTTGTCATTATTAGGTTTCAGTCCGTCTTTGGTAATGGTATGCCCTAAATAAAGCACTTCTTTACGCAGAAATTCGGATTTGTCAAGTTGTATTTTAAGATTCGTTTCTCTAAGTCGTTCAAATACTGTTCGTAATTTCTCTAGGTGTTCCTGTAAGCTACTCGAAAAGATTATTATGTCGTCTAAATAAACGAGGCAATGGATACCCTGCAGACCTCTTAAAATGTTATCCATTGCTCTCTGAAATGTGGCAGGTGCCGTTTTAAGGCCAAATGGCATTCTGAGAAACTCAAAATGGCCGAATTGTGTGCTAAACGCAGTTTTCTGCCTATCCTCTTCATTGACTTCAATTTGGTGGTATCCAGATGCCAAATCTAATGTAGTGAAGTAAACGCTTTTTCCTAATTTGTCGAAAAGGTCTGTGATATTAGGTAGAGGGTATTTGTCGTCTACTGTTATTTCATTTAAACGCCTATAATCAATCACCATCCTATATTTTGCTTGACCAGATGCATCAAGCTTTTTTGGTACAAGGTGTACAGGAGCACTCCAAGGGGAATGTGATTCCTGTATTACATTATCTTTTAATAGTTTGTGTACCTGATCTTTTATTTCCGCTGCTTGCGCAGGAGGTTGTCGATATGGTCTAACATAAATCGGATCCTCATTTTTAGTTCTAATTGCATGTTTTACCTGATTGGTGAATGTGAGAGGGAGGTGTTCACTGTAAAATATATCTTTAAATTCTCTACATAAATCAAATATTCTCTTTCGCTCCTCTTCATTCATATGTTCCAATCGTAATTTTAATAAGTTTTCTTCTAATATAGCATCAATTTCGATATCCCTTTTTTTCTTCGTACAGTTTACTTCGCAATCACTTCTTTCATACTTTATAATTTTAAATGGTTTTGTTACTGTCATTATTGCCTCTGTGTCTAAACTATTCTGTACTACTGTCGTTGTATAACCGTTCATACATCTAACTAGAGCGCTAGGCATTCTCACACCCTTACAAAATTCCTTATATTCTAATACGCCTTCGCCTGTGTGTAAGTCTGTAGGAAGTTTAACACGTTGTTCCGTACGCGGTGCTATTCGTATTTGATAATTACTCATATTATGTATAATAGGAATTAATGTTGTATTAGTTTGTAAAATGTTGCGTTTTAGGTCAATCAAAGCACCAATTTGTCTTAATAGATCGTCACCTACAACGCCGTCATATCGGGAATCTACGTCGTAGAGATAGAACTTGTGTTGATCGTTACAATTAAACGTCGGTGGTAGCGGTATCTCTATAACTTCTGAGTGTGAGCTAGATGCGTGTGTACTTATGACTTGAAATGGTTCGTGACGGATTGCATATGAAAAATATTCATAAGCTTTTCGTGGACTAATGAAAGATCTCATACTACCTGTGTCTATCATAAATTTTGAATCAATCTCTGGGATGTATATGTACGGTAACTTTAGGTTTGGATCACAATTAATTTCTATCACTTCATAATGCTTGTTGCTAGACGCATGTGAAAATTTTTGTGCCTCCTCAGAAATTACAGGAGTAGGTGTTTCGTCGTTTACTTCAACATCCTGACTATCGGGAAATGACACTTGAGGTTCGAATTGTTGCGTGTCCGATCCAACAAAATTATTATTACAGTAATCATTTTCACTATAATCGTTTTGATCGTAGTAACATAAATCATTTGGTTGGTTATCGTAAAACTCTAACTCGTTAACTTTAAAACCTTGTTGCGGTCTTAGAGATGGTATAGTACGCATTGACACATCTGTTGAAATATTAGCCTGATTATTAGGTTTATAGCCGAATTGAGAATAACCTGGATTTTGTGCACGCATACCAAGCTGTTGTGGACGCATTCCGAATTGTTGGGGACGTATGCCCCACTGGGGCTGATAGCCAAACGATGGTCTATAGCCTAACTGAGGTCGATAACCTGTCGGTTGTGGTGGCTGATAACCTGAGAATTGTTGAGGTTGGTTTGAAGGCGCTTGAGCCGGACTTTGAATTCGTGGTACACCAAATTTGAACTTGGGGGCTAACAATTGGTTTGTCGAATTAAAACTATTTAGTCTAGGGGAAAGCACGTTATTTCCAAATTTAAATGTCGACGGAATACCGGGGAATGGAGCTACGATATTCGATTTATTATTCATTCTGTTACGTGCGGTATATTGGTCGTGAAAATTAATCTCTTCCATAACAACACTTAAGGCTTCTTCGAGACTACGCGGTGATTTTAACCGAACTACTCTAACCATATTTTCCGGTAAATTGTACAGGAAAACATTTAGCGAAGTGTTATTATAAATGATAATTTTACTCTGCTTAAGATTAGAATCCGTAATTAAATTTACTTTCGATATTAAAGCTGAACGAACAGACTGTACTCTATTGCAAAATTCTAAATACGATTCACCTTGCCTAATTTTCATGGATTCAAGTTCGATAGCCATGCATTCCTCACTACTCGGATCCCCAAAGTGTAAAGTTAATAGTTCCTTGAATTCGTCCCATGTAGTTATATCCTCGCGTTCACTGATAAGGGCCGCCGCATTGTCTTTAAGTCGGCTCATTATCGAATGCATAACATACATATTTTGTGTCGGACCCCCTACATATTTATTAATAACGTATTCGCACTGTCTAATAAAAAGATTTAATTGACGTTTATCTCCGCCAAAAAGTGGGATTAATTTTTGAATTTCAGTTGGGATGAGAACTATTTGCTCCAGATGTTCGTTAGTAGACATTTTAATGATGAATATCGCGGTATTTAATAAAATAAAAATCACTATAATTACCTTTTACACTAATACAATGTTAAATTATATCTAAATTTATAATTAATTCGTAAAATTATATTTTAAATGAATTTTACTTAGTATTATTCACAAAAATTCATGTGAGAGATAAAATACAAATATGATACGTATAACTAAATTCCGATTTCACAGATTTTATATGAAAACCAGATAACAGTTAAAAAGAGAGAGTTCCAATCTCTAGATAACAAAACTCTACAATTTGAATAGGCATGAAATAGGTAAGGAAGGTGAAAAGGCTTACTCACCAACCAGCCAACGCCATCAGCATCGCTCCAACCACTTGACGAATTTATTTGTTCGATGGATCGCCGTCCGCGCCGGAAAATCGCGAAAATCGGTAAATTTAGATACTCGAATATTTACGCGAATGCGCTATAATTACGACGATCCTGTCCGCAGCGCCAGTCAAGTTTACGAAGAGGCAAATTGATTTTTTAAAAAATAAAAAATATATTTAAAATAATTGAGGATTGAATTAAACACGTCTGAACAGATTTGGATGCTCAGTTTAATTAATTATTGAAATACATGTTTCCCACTGTCTTAACTAAAATCTTACATTCCAGGAATCCATTTACATTGTTATGTTTCCCAGTACAACGACCACCCAACGCTAGAATGCAACAATGCAATTTTTAGGTTTTTACTGTGAATATTCTTCGTGGTACTGGTTGCATAACTAGATACAAAATACAAATATTTGCTTTACGTTAACCATCAGGCGTAACATTTTTTGAGATGTATAGCATTCATTATGCATTACTTACTTGACAAATGCACCTTGTAACGTGAACATCGAAATAAATTGTTGAAGACTTATTTGAAGAGTTTCATTGAAATTTCAAATGTACACGAAGATACAGTAGTTAAAAGCAATATAACGCTAAGATAAATTCAAACAAACTTTGAGTTGCAATTTTGATTGTGTTAAGCAAAGTTTAAAAATAAAACATCGTTTGAATGATGTAATTTGTTTATTTTCCTCGTTTGAAAACAAAAGGATAACAAATGACCTCAGCTCCCGAAATTCTCAGCAAAATAATTGAAGATCACAATAATAAATTCAATCAAATTGAAACATTTTAAAATTCTTGTTTATTTTAACGACAAGGATTAATTTTTGTTATTTTTATAGCATTTTTTCTAAGAAGTTCAATTGAATTATATCAATTTTAACAAGTTTTCATATTAACGTTTTGCAAAGTAAAGGTCAAGCTGTTTGACAGTTAGTTGTAGGAGGGTCGTAAACTTTCGGTACCATATGAATCTGATATGACTGTTTCATTTATTAAGTATCTAAAATTACAATCAACTTTAACAAAATCATTTATAAAATTAACCTTTTTCTGTTTTTATTTTTTCCTTTATCAAATTATTGTCACAATTAAGATTACGTTATTTATTTTTTGCATGTTATGAAATCATGATAGTCAAAAATTTACTTGTAAATACTGCTTCATACTCTCATAGAGTGTCACGTCAAGACTGAAGAGAATGTTCAAATTTGTCGTTAAAATGATATTATTATTCGATTCATATTGAAAGATCATACAAAATCGTGAAGAGAGAATTATGGATCGGCGATATTTATGGTAGTAACGTCGTGATATAAATTATTCAAAATGAACTAAGTTGGTAATTTGAATGGGGTGTGAAAAATGTCTCCCGCGGGACAAGCGCCTCGCAGGGCGTTCTGACGCCCATCTGTCTTCTTTGATGTGACACGTTACGTCTTTCTGAGTGACAAATTTCACTGTTAATGTTTTCAATACTTTGCCTTTTTGTCACTTTATTTATGTGTTATATACGGTATAAACAAACTTTATATTCTACTTTATATATTTATTGTATTTTATTTATAATATTATTGAGTTAATAAAAATGATTCTAGTGTAAAGTGATAGAATTTGAAATTGTTTGAATTATATCTCGTTTTATACTAACTAACTCAAGTTATCGATATAGCCCAAAGGATTAGTAAGCTGAAGTGGCAGTGGGCTGGACACATATGTCGCAGAACCGACAGCCGTTGGAGTAGACGTGTTCTGGAGTGGAAACCACGTCTTGGCAAGCGTAGCGTAGGACGCCCTCCGACTAGGTGGAGTGACGATATATACAAAGTGGCTGACAGCGGATAGAGATTGAGAGCTGAAGATCGAGCTCAGTGGCGTGCCATTGGAGAGTCCTATGTCCAGCAGTGGACGACAAAGGGATGATGATGATATCTCGTTTAAAAACTATTTGTATCATATAATTGTAAATAAATGTGCACAGTAATTAATATTTGTTTCCGTACATTTCTGCAAAATAAGAGTTGCCTAGAATATTTAACATTATATTGACTTAAGGCGTCATGAAAAGGCTTCATTTGGGTTACATTATTCCTTTTTCTCAGCAACAAATACTGGAAAAACTATAAAAATGGTGTTATACAACATCATATAAGCATTTCCGTCCAATAAGCAACACGCAATCGATCGATCGATCGAAATATCAATTCTAGTATACCTAATGAGATTTATTATTGCAGATAATAATTTATTCAAATACATAAAAACTTAAACACACAGCAAAAATAATTATTTCGTTCTTACCCATAAATCTTATAATATATTAGTAGTTTGCTTGCCATACAATTGTGTACAGTAGATTAATCCATTAAATATAAAATATATATGTAGGACATATGTATGTATGTACACATATTTTATTAGTTTTTCATAAAAGTAAACGTTTTTTTGTTTTTTCCAGTCACGCTAAAACTACTAATACAATTGATATGAAAGCCGAGTCGACGAGCCGGTTGGCGTGGTTGGTAGACACGCTGTTCGCGCCGCAGGTCGTGGGTTCGATTCCCACCCAGGACAAACATTTGTGTGCATGAACATGTATGTTTGTCCTGAGTCATAAGCTAGAGAAAATGCTCAAATATTTTATAAGTTTGAAATACAGCCGGTAATATTAACGCCGAAAAGAGAATCGTCGGTTCAAGAAATTTTGAAGCGAATGTTTTTTTTATTGTAAAGGTAGGCGGACGAGCCTATGAGCCACCTGATGGTAAGTGGTCACCAACGCCAATAGACAATGGCATTGTAAGAAATTTTAACCATCGCTTACATTGCCAATGCGCCACCAACCTTAGGAACTAAGATGTTATGTCCCTTGTGCCTGTAATTACACTGGCTCACTCACCATTCAAACCGGAACAGAACAATACAAAGTACTTTTTTGCAGTAGAATATCTGATGAAAGGCTGGTACCTACCCAGACGAGCTTTCACAAAGCTAATAATGCTACCAAGACTATTTTATATTTATATATATTTTTAAATATGTAAGAAGTTTTTTAAATACATATATGGGTACCCTGGTACATAATTTATTTTAAAAAGTGAGAAATAAACAACGCTGAATTTAACGAAATGTTATATTTTAGTATGTACCAAACACGATACATATAAAAATATCTCTATTTGACATTCAACGTTTGAAAAGAATAAACATTTGCCAGACTTTATTGATGTTACAATTATTCAGACCATTATAATGACAGTAGTGTCAGAGATATTTCAAGATATTCGAATAAACGCTTGAAAAAAGACGTAGGGCATGCGCCATTAGTGCATCACGGACGGAGAAATCCCTTGCTTCAATACTTACATATATTTGCCTATATGTCATTATTTAAACATTATGCATCACCCGTGCAAATCAGGACGTGTAGCCATTAAGAAAAATAAATAGCTTATATATGAGAGCGTAGACTGTACACACATCACTTCGCTGAATTTAAATCACTCAGTGTCGCCACCAGCTCACGTATTGTGTATAGATTTGAATAGATTCGGTGACAACGTTACGACAAGTCCGCCCTATTTTACGTTTACAATTTATAACATCCATGCGAATTGAATCGGATATTGGCTGTTATGTTAACAGTAGGTAGCTATGGCCTGTTTGATGTATTTTAGGCGTTTTATTTCCGCTGCCCGGTTATTTATGTTCCACGCCTACATTTAAAAAAACATTGCTGGGTGAATTATATTATAAAAAAACTGCAATTTTAATTCGTAATACAGTATTATGTTCAACTAGGACTTTGTTCTGGTTGAACAATTATATAAGTTAGTAAATATACATATGTGTAATTTATTTAAAAACGAATTCATCACAGGAAGTTTTGACGAAAGTCAAGCGCAACCACGAACGTGAATCCTCTCATAATTTAATCTGAAACTCTTTGATCTCTTACAGTTCTATCTGCACGTGTTTTTTTTTTAATCGATTATAAAATGAGTTTATTTATTACAATTAACAAATAAAAAAAATCCCTGCAAGAAACACAGTAGATAGCTTTTATACCGATTAAATAAAATAGGTATTAATGCTAATGTTCTGAGTACAAATGCCAAGTTAAGAGTGATCAATAATAATGTAAAAAGTATTTGTGATTATTTACGGACGGCACTTCATTGCGTTTTATATATTTTTTGAACTTTTTTATTGCCACACACAACGGAATCAAAAAAATAATGACGATTTAAATTTCACGGCTTGTCATGTGTGGAAAAGTAGCCAGCTCGGAAATGACGTAAATCAGAACAGATAAATTGTATTCATAAATGAAATTAAAAGTGTAATGATAGAAAAAAAAAAATAATCTGAACTAAATAATGTAATCAAATTATTTTGGTTTTAAATGCGAAACAAATGTACATACATATATAATTCCTAAACCTTACTTTATTTTAGAAATTTTAAGTTTTCATTAAGCAATAGTTATTTAATATAACTACTAAACTAATATAATAATGTTTAATAAATCACTTTAGATTCGAAACTTCAGTGGAATCCTCATTTATTGTCTGTAACAGGAACTCAGCTCCGCAGCATGCGTGGTTAGACAACTAACTTAGTTAGCTCGACAACTAACTGATATTGATAAAGCTCGATTATTATATATTAGTTGTTTTCACATTATGTAATGCAATATATCAATTTATATTAATTTTAACACTAAATATAACACGAAGCTGCTGAAGCTTAAAATTAACATCAGGACTCATCATTGTAAATTGACGAGAAATAAATAAACTTACAGTTCCAAGCATTCTTTCTTTTTTCACGCAGTGAAAACCTCCAGAAAGGTATCCAGTTTCCTTGGGGGAGAGGACAGGTTATGTGGGATTCTTACCCACCAAAACCACTGTGATGGCCGTCCTCGGCACGGATCGGAGAAACTGCGGGATCATGTCAATATAACGCATCCGCAGTCCGTCCCGTGCTGTGCTCCGCTCGGTTCGCATGCCGACTGCCGTCCTCCTAAGGGCCGTTTACAATAGGACACGTGAGACCCCCAACTCACGCATCCGCGGCCCCAGGGTTACGACCTATATTTTATGCTCCGGGTGTTGGGGCTGTACCTCCAACGTATGCTGAGCTGTGTCCCGATCCGCGCCACAGTGGTAGCACATAGCCGTCGTTTCACGTCCGATCTTATACAGGTATTCTCTGAACCAACCGTGACCGGTCATTACCTGCGTAAATCGGAAGGTTATTCGTCGCTTTCGTCTCATCAAGGCTCGCAGGATCGCTCCAACGACACGTTTGCGCGCGTACCGTTACGTACGCGTTTTTCGCAGAGACGGTCGCGCCACGTCGCAAGAGCCCTCCTATGTTCCCGCCGCTTCAACGCCGCGAGCGCACTCGGAGGGGACGCGTTTTCACTGTTCTGACGAAGGATGCGGGTCTGTTGATAGACCCTCGCGTCCATCGTCATCTGCGAGAATGTCATCTGCGAGAATGTCCAAGGGCGAAAAGTGCGATAGGACGGTTGCCGCCTCGTAAAATATCGTGCGATATCCCCATACTATGCGGATAACGGATGCGAACTTCGGATCTTAATCCTGCAGCGGCGAACGCCCGACAGCCTATGAGACCAAACGGGCGCCCCATAGAGGGCCATCGATCGCACGACACCGGCATAGAGTTGGCGAACTTCCTCCCTCGGTCCCCCGAGATTAGGTAGCAGTCTATGCATGGCACCTGCTACCTTCTCGATCCGGGGGGCTAGGAACCTCTACTACGTCCTACTCTAACTCTACTAATATTATATCTGGACGTTATGATCTACAGCCAAACATGCTAAACATGACACATACAAATATGCTTACATACTATTGCTTAAAATAGGTAGTCCACATCATCTTATTTTTCTTTTTACTTTTGTAACGTAAGTTTTTTTTATCGTCATCATCAGCCACTCGCAATCCACTACTAAATTGCTGCACCTCGGGAGCAGATTTCGGAAGAAGAAGTTTCCGGTTCTTCAATAGCCGCCTTCCACATCCAGTCTCTTCTTCAGGTAATGTTATCTTCTTCAGGTCAGGTCAGTTATTATATTGCCCAAAAAGGAAAGGAAAGAAAAATAAATTCTTGTTGATTTTTCTTGTGGCTTGTTAGAAATAATATTATTATTCCTACATGTATAATTTACGACCAAACTTCGGTCGAAGCTGTGACACGAAACGCGTTAATATTTATAACCCCATAACCGCAGTCAATATTTTAATGATTAATACACGTGCTCTTATTTTATTTACTTTTTTATTTTATATATAATTTTGACTTTGCCTAGACATGTGAAAACATGTGAAAACATGGGTTTGATTCCATAACAATTCGTTAAAGAACTTAAGATTAATTTAATTTAATTTAATTTGCGACATCGAGAGTTTAAGTTATATTTTTCGTAATATTCTAAAACTAGTCATTGCTACAAGTATTTAAAGAAAAAGTTTTGTTTTCGATGACACTATTGTTGTGTGATAGATGATTCATATTCACAATTATTCCAATTAAAATTGAGCTATGTTTCAATACATATGTATATTATATAATATTTACTACTACTATGATATGGCTATGGTGGTCTTCAGTAGTAGCCCAAAGCCCGGAAGTTGGAAGTGTTTGTACACTCCCGTGCCTTGGAAAACACGTAAAGCCGTTGTTCCTGTGCCTGAACTCTTTCCTGTCGTGTCGGATTGCCGTCCCATTGGATTATGAGAGCTAGGGAAGGGAGAGTACACCTCTGTTTGTGCACACACTTATGCACTAACATCTCCTGTGCCAGTCGGCTAATCTCTCTTGAGATTGGCCGCCGTGGCCGAAATCGGTCTGGAGGACATTATTATTACTATACAAACATATACAACAAACTGTAAAATCAATTGAGCAGCAACAAAAATCTTTCAATAAATATTAAATATACAAAATAACTAAACCGTATGTTTAAGCAAACTGGAGTCGATAATAAGATATTACGAATTCCAAGAAATAAATTGAAAACAAGTTTATAGATGAAAGTAATGTAAGACCAGGCAAGTGTGACGCGACGCGGCTCCTGATGAGCTTAATTACAGCGCCAACCGAAACGGAAGAACCTGCCTATTAGCATAATCATTTCGTGGTTCACCGTATTTGAGATTATTAAGATCTGCATTACATATACGAAAGTTAAGGTAACAATTTTTGTCCCTACGTTTATTTAATATATATCTTAGACGTCTATTAATTGTGTTGTTGGTCAAATAAAAAGTTAACGTAGACTTGTAACAACGAGATGTAACAAACACAAACGTTACAATTGACTGCTTATATATAAAAGGTATACTCTGGAATCATCATTTAAATATTCTTAACGGACCATTACATCCTTTTCCTTAATAGAATATATTAAAGTAAATTATATCAGCAACATTACCTCGTAGCTTTTAAGGTTTATTTTTTCGTATGTAAATAAAATTATTTCAAGGATAGTTGATTTGCTTTAACCGAATATATAAGTACATTCAAAATAACAATCATTAACGTTGAATACGAAATTATTTAAGTAGTAGTTACTAACTCATATATTATATAATGATAATATAATAATGTTATCGAATAAAAGAAAAGATGTTATTTTCGTCCAATTGGTAAAGTAAAATAAGTAATTTTATATGTGACCACAATTTTTCAGTACCCTTTTCTTTGTTTATCAAGCAATTTATTTATTGTTTGCAATTAGTATTAAATGCAAATTAATATACGTTTTGCTCATATTTTCATTTAAAACAATTGCGGTCGAATTTCAACCATTGAACGAACTCTAGTATAATAAATTAACATAATTAATTTTGTTATTTATTGTCTAACTTCATATACACCTATAATAATATAAATTGTACGATTTTCAAGTAAAATCACTATTTGAATATTAGGATATTCTGTTGTTTGCTATTAAAATTTCGTAGTGCAAATCGAAATGAATAAAATATTAACCTGTTTTCAAACGAGGGTTTCATTTAATGTAGTTTTGGATATGAATTATTAATGTGTAAATACAGCGCAACGACGTGACCTGAATTAGATAAATAAGTCATTGTATACAAGTACTTTATTCATAAAGTGCTACATTAAAAAATATATAAAAATATCTGGAAGTGTGGTAAATATATATTTTTTAAAAGAAACCATTATGTATTTGGAATTATCATGTGTAGAAATGACTAATTTTCCAGCCTACACAGCTATAGACATGCGTTTCCCCAACGGATGTTTCAACAAACATTATGCTAATTCGCCGCATTTACTGTACACCTGTCTGAATAAACATGCCTCCTAATTTCCAAAGACGACCCTTACTTTTTAATGGAAATTCAAGCAGTAAAAAAAATTGCCTTTAGTTCACAGACACGGCGAAACTTTTAAGCTAAATTAAGTGTCAAGGACTTACTTCAGTTTTTGTAAAATGTACAATTACTAAGAAATACCTTAACTCTCAGAGTACATAAAGTTCATAATTTTAATGTTATCTTAAAAAAAGTACATTGCCAGTACAAATGCCACCGTTTGAAATATATAAAGTAAAGTACCGGAGTATTTATTTTAAATACAAAAACAATTGATTTTCTTTAATAATTTAATAAAGCTAAGAAAATTACTAAATAAATATACACACTGGTTGGTAGCACTGGTTTGTTATATTTGTGTTTAGAAATGATAGATATTATTGACAAAACAACTAACACGGTGATCGAAATATTGAAATATATTTTCCACAAGTAGTTAAGAAACTACTAATTATTATATGAGATAGGTTCGCTTTAAACCAGCCCGTTATAAAGCTGACGAAACGAGCTCCGATACTCAAATATCTGCGCCATCGGAGATACGATTGCGTGAAATCGAGTATTAAAAGTATTTGTTCACAAATTAGAAAACCCTCGCCTGACCGTTCTTAACACTTAATGTAGTAGGGTAACATAACATGTACATACATAACTTTTTTTTTCAAGCCTTTAATAAGACTTGAAAAATTAAAAAGTTATTTCTGCTGCCTGCCAAACCAAGGCAAAAGAACTGTTTAGGTACCATACCTATAACATAAGCAAACTACAAAAATAACAATAATGTTAAATATTATTACATATATTACAATATAATATAATATAATATTACATTAATTTATTTGAAGGCAATCGTTGGAAGTTTGTTTTTATTTTATTTTTTTATTAACGTCTTTATTAAGTGTCCAATACAGCGTATCTTCATGAACTTTAAGAAACATAAATTTAATATACAAAATTAAGAAAATTAAGCCATGATTTTAATCAATTATATTTTATTTATTTTAATGTAATATAACCTTTATTAATATGTAGGTAAATAAAAAATTTAAATCTAAAATGAATTTTCCTTATTTTCGACACTTCTTAATTTGCCGACCCCAAATTCACCTCAGTTTCATTAAAGAGAAACTTTTTTACATTTGTTGACTCCGTTCGTTTGATTAAAAGTTAAGCGGAGAAAAACAACTTGACAGAAAAAAAAAACGTGTCGAGGCGCTGGTCAGTTTCCTTCGAAGAAATACCTGGGCCAAGATAATTGTGCCCATAAATCTTGACGACTTCCGAGGAGATTTCTTCGCAGGTTTCCTTCTCTTAGAACTTTTGGTAAACGGGCTTTGGATATATCTACAATCTCGAGTGAAATGTCTATTAAATAGAGAGTTTTTATATGTTATCGTGTATATATTATAGTTTATTTTAATATGAATAGTAAATAACATTTCATTATCTATTTATTTTTTGGGAAACATACGGTATATATAGTAACACAAACATTTGATACCAAAATAAGTCTCACATAAGCTAACAAAGTTTCCACTGTTACATTAAAACATGGCGTGAACCTAATAAGAACAAGTAATTAACAGATAATTAAAGTATATAAATTAAAGAATATTATTATAATATTATAATAAACAGTATATTATATAGATAATAAAAAAGTGTAGAGTGAGGATTCGTTTATTTCCATGAATGATAAATAATAATTTAATTGTATTTAATTACCTATGTCTTTAACTGTCGGGAAAGAGCAACTATTGAGTTCCTTGCCAGTTCAGTTTTATAAAATAAAATTTAATTTAATTTATTTTTTTAAAACGACGATTTAAAAGTGCTCATAAGGAACTGCTTGTATTATTTTATTTTATTTCCTGTGATTTGAATAAACTTTTTTTAATTGAAGAAAACAGATATTAATTTTATCAAAGAAACCTAATTTCCTAAATTTAAAATATAACTCTCAAATCTAAATTTAATATTTTCAAACTATATTTTCCCAAAGTACTTTAGATATCAGTAAGTCAGATGACATATAAAAATGGAACCATTGGATCGAATGAAACTAACATTTGAACTGAAGTATGATAAGTGCTTTTCAACCAATAGCAGTCAGTCGACATATGGTCTTCTCTTATTCCTGATAAATTTAAAATTTTCAATAAAGGGGTCAAGTTCTTTATTCAAATATAAATAAAACATTTCATTGTCGTTTGAATTTTGAACTGTATATTGATTGCAAGGCATGTTCAAGCTTGACGTGCATTCAAATTTCGACATTTTAAAAAAATAATTTACCATCCAGAAAATCAGAATTGCAATTCAGCAGAAAAATAGCGCTAGTATTCTTGCCGTGACTTCACATGGTCACGATTTTAGAAGTATTTTTTATTCAATTTCGACATGCATCTTTGGAGATATCGGAATACAATTGTATCTTCAGATTTGGGTCATACACGCTCATTTGAGAAATTCGTCTATAGTACTATATAATATTTTTATTTGTACTGAAAAGGAAAAAAAGCTTGAGATTACATATACCATTGCGGTTATTCCACCTAATTTAATTTAAAGAGTTCGTGCTCACTGACTATCAAATGCAATTCACAGGTAGTGTGGTATCGCGTGTCTAGGTATTATATTTTAGTGTAGGTGCGACGACGTTGAATGTGTCACACTCAGTCGACTTGCTATGAACTTGTAAAATATGTTTCCACATTAAATGAAAAGGCATATTCGGCTACCACGTTATTTTGAATACACGCTCCTATTAACTTAAATAAAATAAATAAAAAGCTTTTTTTATGTCACAATACTAAAATAAAAATATATAATATATTTAAATGACAACAGAGTAACAAAAGAATGAATACAGCGATAATTATTATAGGTTAGAACTTATCATATATATGAATATTATAATACAATGATAAGTCTCAATTGCTGAACGGTGTACGCCTTGGGCTATCGTCATTTCCTAAATCTCATATAAAAGTTTAAATAATGGCCCGCATATATCCCGCTGCTGGACAAACATATCTGTTTCTTCGGAGAAGGTTTTGACGATATTTCTCCACGCTGCTCTGTGGATTGGCAGTTATACTCGTGGAAGAATTTCATGTGACTTTTTCAAGATGTTTTCCTTCAGAACAAAATATGAACACAAAATAAGCACATGATAAAGTCATTGGTTGCCAAAATAAAAAACCAACTTCATCAGTAAGATCCACGTATTTTATATATATTATAAAGTATACATAATGCTAGCCTATAATCATTTTGAAACAAAGGACTATCATGAATTGTAAACACGGAAATCGTAAATTGTCTCACAAGGGGGTTGACCGATCAACATTAAGGTAGTCATATTTTTTTTTCACGCATAATGTTTTTTACTCTATCCAATATAATATATCTAACCGCTAGATGGCGATGCAGCGATAAGTGGTGTGCGATGTTGTTATTTCATGTAATATTCTATCATGCATACTAAAAATGACTAATTATTTATATACATATCTGTATAATCTTTAAGATAATAAATAAATAAAGAAGTATCATGTCAAGCGATCTTGCCGCCGTTACTGAGTTACTTGTAATACATCTTAAAGCTCGCATCACGTGTTTTTTTTATTTTGCTTTTAAACGTAAATTTTAAAACATTCACAATTTATATTTCTTAATACATTATGACAAATAATTCGACTCAAGTTATCATTCACTGATTTTTTAACACAAGAATTGTTAGATTTATCTATAAGAGATATATTAAGGTTATGAATAGAAAAAACTATATTTTCTGCAGATTAAGATATCCAAATCGTACACAAAGATTTTGTTTCATCTTTAAACTCTGACTACGTTGATATAAAAAGCTACATTTAAAGAATATCCAAGATATATAAAAATATGCATTCTATAAAACTATGTCCGAACCAAAACTACATACCAATATAATAAAGTTCCATAACATAGCACTCTTATATACAACATTATAAAAGTAAACATTTGAGAAACAATGTCAAAGTAGTGTTTTACACAATAATAATCTATACCAACATTATAAATTGGAAGGTGTGTTTGTTTATTTATCTTTGTGAATTTAAGCAACGGATCGCGTGATTTCTTGGTATAGAGATGGGGTGGAAAGTGAATTTTTATTTGAAATATGCCGTATAAAAAATAACAATATTTTGAATAACTTGTCTGACAAAACACATTTCATCCAAACCTCAAAAATCTGTTTCATATAATAAATAATAAATAAAGGAAAATAAATATCATTTACTATACGATTTTTTTGTTAAAAAAATATTGAAAACATCACTTATATTATATTAGGAACAAAACGGGTTCGTTAAATTATATATACATTTATTTACTCAATTGTAAATAGGAGAGCTGTCTAGTAATAACATAGTGGAGTTATTCGTCTCCAGACTCCGTTTCAAGTAAGACCCGACGTTAATTCATCAAGAGTGCATTTAATATGAGGTGCTTTAGGGGCAGGTAATTCAATTACACGCTGTATATTACATATTCAACGCCTTTATGATAATTACGTGCCTGCGCTTAATTCTCAGACATTTCGAAATCATAAAGTACTATAATATTTGTATTTATTTATACCGTAGCAGATTCTAATCATGGGAAGGTAGAACTGACTTTTCATGTGCTTAATTTGTGTCTATACTTTATCTCGCATTCAGCTGTTAAGGAAATATCGTTAATGCAACCTTTGTCGATTGAAATTCTGTCACGTGTTTATAAAGTAACCCGCAGTGAAGAGGCGTGCTGCAATAAGCTCCAAAACTTACCAGGGGAGAGGAGGCTATTCCCAGCGGTGGGCATACGAAGATTACTTTAATTATACATATACGTACATTTATATAATATCGTGGAGACAATTCAATCACGCTCCTTCATAGCGAGTTACCTAATAATTTTATTAGTTATTGTAAAAAAAATAGTCTACATTCGTCCAGACTGAAACTGAATTTAAAGATAGAAACACGTAGTCATCCGATATATGTAATTAAAAGCTGACTCGTTAGTTACATTCGTCCAGTCTAGCGCTCACGTGCTCGTCTAAAAGCCGTCCTCCCCCCTCACCCCCGGGTCAGGTGGATGGAACTCAATTAGCAACAATTATTCAACAACGAGGCGACGTCGACCCAAAACTTTCCTCGTCTATTTTGTAATTAATTTTGTTCCCGTCGAGTGGCGACTTCAGGTCACTAGCGAAGTGGTTTGACTTTTCACAGCTTAGAACTGACCCTAGTATTTTGTCAATACTGTTTAAATTTACAAAATATATTTAGAATTGTTTTATTAGTGTCACTTTTTTATTTTTTATATTTCAATTTGAACTTCAGTTTGAGTGCAACGTTTACACGTGTAGCGTTACAAAGGTAACGTTTCATTAATTTAAATGGGATTAAAGATTTATGTTGAAAATAAATCATAAAACGTTTTTAAATTGAGCGATACTCAAAGAATAATATCAAATGTAGCAATAAATGAAACTTTGTATGGTTTCGCGCGCTCCTCTAACAGCGGTCATAACGACCATATAAGGCCGATTGCTTTCTCAAACTTTCCCTATTTGTGCCCGCGCGGAGAAATTGGAACTTCTTTATTGTGACAAAGTTACAAATGAGAATGGATATTTCCATTTCTATCGAGTTAGCAAGTTCAAACCGATAAATATTTTCTATTATACTTTTTCAACATTGTTCATATTCAATATTTATAAAAGTTGGAATGATATATTGCATCGTAAATATAGTCGAGGACGACGTTTAAAATTCGAAACTGCGACATAAAAATAAACGATATTACATAATCCTAATCGTTGCTTGAGGTACTTCGTAGTACAAACAGGGTACTCATTTAAATAACGTATTAAGGTTTCCCTGACACTTATTCGCATATTGTTTAAAACAACGCGTCAATTGGTCCGTCCGTGTAAACTCCTATATTAACATAGTAAGGAACCCATTTCCATTATCATCCCCAATTTCGTGCTCGGGAGGCACTTAAGCACTTAATGGATCTCGGGTCCCCGTTATTTACTGAAACTCTGAATTGAATAAAATCGTAAATCTTAACACCATTCCGGAGAAGGTACTATTATTAAAAATCATTCCTAATTACTCATTCATTAAGGACTCAACGTAAAGGAAACATAATTAACCATCTTAATCAGTTGTTGGATACATAAATGGAAGCGGACATTAGAAGACATATAAATTACTCAAAAATATATTAAATTTTATTATGTACAAATTATGTATAAATTATTAACACAGACAATATATATATATATATATATATATATATATATATTGTTCAAAGGAAACACGACGCTAAAATATATAGAAAAAAAATAAAAACAAATGCATTTATTTCCACATACATAATTATAAATATGTATATGACAAATCTGAACAGACATATTGGTCATACAAGAAGAAGAAACTTAATCGCATGGATTAAGCTTAATGCTCAAACTAAAATACCGGATAAGATAAGCTGCAACTATTTTTGGTAACTTAAAATAAGTGTAAGTCTTATAATAGGTATTGAAATGAATAAATGTTGCGTTCTTCATACACACAAATGTCTGTCCTGGGTGGGAATCGAACCCACACGTCAATGGCAATATAACTTATTGTATATAGTATAGAGTATACGGAAATTTTATTCGCATCGTCACTTTAATACAATTTGAAATATAATTCATAGACCAATACCGCATCTTCGTTTAATATATGAACCAGACTAAAATAGCACCTGAATCAATACGAACGTGAAACAAGAAGTCTTGAAATTTTGGTTAAAACATGCATGACTGTGTTTTAACATAAATGAATGTATACTGATATAATACCGTCTTAAATTAACCCTAAATGCGACTACAATTCTAAGTCAGAATATTCTGACACAATTGTTGCCTAACTAGATTGCTTCCCTTTCTAGCTTGTGATCTCAAGATTCATGAGCACAGCTTACCTATGTCTGGCTCGCTATATCACAATGCGATTGTAGGACCGACGAAATAGTCTTTATTTGTCAAATAAACGACTTACCTACCATAAGAGATAATGCAAGTCAATTAAGAAACGTCCTTATGAATACATTACTAAGTTAGAGAAATAACTACTTTAAATAGTAGGATAACAGTCGATTTCATTATTTTCTGCATAAAGAATGACGTAATGTAAATTGTAGTTGGTATTATATCACTAACATGTAATTCATGTTGTTTCTGTACTTACATGTACATTTTAGACGCTTATACACAGATTAAAAATATACTTTTTTATTAGCATCGTAATATAATCTAGTAATGTCTAGAATAATGTCCCAGGATATTATTATTATTGACATAACTTAAAAACGCAACATTTATTCATTTCAATACCTATTATATATAAGACTTACACTTATTTTAACTTACCAAAAATAGTTGCAGCTTATCTTATCCGGTATTTTAGTTTGAGCATTAAGCTTAATCCATGCGATTTAGTTTCTTCTTCTTGTATGACCAATATGTCTGTTCAGATTTGTCATATACATATTTATAATTATATATGTGGAAATGAAAGCATTTGTATTTATTTATTTTTTTCTATATATTTTAACGTAATTCATGTTGTTTCTGTACTTACATGTACATTTTAGACGCTTATACACAGATTAAAAAAGTATATTAGGGAAAATTTCTGTTTGGGTATTGAGTACGTTCTACCTACTTGAAAGTGACTACGATGAATTTTATTTCCAACAGCGTATTATGTAATTTATTTATATTTTAGAAATCAAATTTCCATTAATTATTGTACAATAACAACAGTAATTGCAATAAAATAAGCAATAACTATGCCTTTAAGATTGAGTGATGATAGTTACGAGTATGTCAAAAAACTATTAAAATCGATGAACTTGAAGGTGTTACATGAAATATATATGATAAAGTTAAAAAAAAAGGAATAACTTAAAACAAAAGGTCATAAAGAAAAAGCTATTTGATATTTAATAGCATAAAATCCATACGCAATGTTTTTTTAGTGTATATTGCAAGCAATTTTAACTATACAATATAAAAGTCAGCGAGCTCGTAACAAAAATTCAAAAGCGAGTAATTTTCTAAAAATATAACAGAGGGAAGTGCAAAATGTTCGCGATATTTTCGGTATTGGAGCCTAGGTGTGAGGAAGATAAACTGGCCACGCTTTATGCTGCAGGCCACAAATAATCCGATCGATACCGCAACCCCCAGTTGACTGCGCTAATTTAAATGGTGGCAATATGACCTAGCCTATTTGTTTAAATGTATTTCTAATGCATAACGTATTGATTATATTAAAATACCAGACTAATAAAAATATATACCAAAATAGCACCAATATTGTTCCATTTTAGAAAAGAAATATTTATGTGCTTTTGCAATTAACTATTTAGTAGTTTTATAAAAAAAAAAAAACAACATATCTGTATTTTACTGACTACAAAAAATATAGTTAAAGAATGAATTATCTTATTATCTCTACATATATATATTTATGATTTAAAATAAATAAAAACGAGAACATAACATTGACTACAGTAGTACCAAAACGAAATAAATTATTTTCATAACGATTTACTATTTCCAACATTGATAGTCGCACAATCCAAAGCAGTTTCCACGTAAAACTACCACATGTACATCTATATTTCAGAAATCCATTGGGAAATATAAAGTCTAATACGGTGCGGCAATAAAACATTGTTCCACGTGTTGCTATGTAAATCTCATAACTACACTTGAGCCGGGAGTCGGAGCTGAATCCCGCGCGGCTTGTAGTTCGGATCGCTGTCAGGATTTATGTCATTGTATTGCTAATTCGGAATTTCATTACAATAATTATTATTGTCTATTTTAATAAGTAACTAATTCTATAATTATAAACGATAGGCATACCAACAATATTAATATTTTCAGTAAAGGATATACATATTTCGAATTTTCAACAAAGTCGCTTTTCAGATTTCAAATTTCTTTTTTATTGTATAGGTAGGCGGACGAGCATATGGGCCACCTAATGGTAAGTGGTCACCAACGCCCATAGACAATGGCATTGTAAGAAATGTTAACCATCGCTTAATCGCCAATGTGCCACCAACCTTGGGAACTAAGATGATATGTCCCTTGTGCCTGTAATTACACTGGCTCACTCACCCTTCAAACTGGAACACAACAATACAGAGTACTGCTGTTTTCCGGTAGAATATCTGATGAGTGGGTGGTACTTACCCAGACGAGCTTGCACAAAGCTCTACCAGGTAAAACTATATATGTATTTATGTTAAACCAAAACAAAGTTTAAAAATATATAAAAGTGATTTAGCTTTCTTACAGTTGAATGAAAAAGACCGAAAAGTAATTAACTTTCTAACAGAGACCGCAGAGTCTTTTGAAGTATTTATAATTCGTTAAGTCATTCTCACAGAATAAAACGCTAAACGAAACGACTTGGTTTTCATATTAATTTATTACAATTAAAGCAATAGATGGCTACAAAATTTTAATCAGCTTAGGGAAAGTTTATGTACGGACTCGACATATAAAATAGCATTTCCGTATCAACTTCGTGTTTTTATGTGTGTACGTATGTGTCTGTGTGTGTATGTGTATTTGAATGAATGTGTACCTCAATAATATTTTAGTTGCTTTCTTTCAAGAGGCGAAGATTATGACACATGGGTGGAATTTGTTCTTCATCACAGTTTTACAGAACGAACGTAATAACGTATTTTTTCATTATGATTTAGTACATTTACATTGTGTACATTATAGTTATAGGTTTATCAATAAAAATCACATCTAACCTTTATTGTTTAATTTAATTTAATTTAATTTCATTTCATTTCATTTCATTTCATTTCATTTCATTTCATTTCATTTCATTTCATTTCATTTCATTTCATTTCATTTCATTTCATTTCATTTCATTTCATTTCATTTCATTTCATTTCATTTCATTTCATTTAATTTAATTTAATTTAATTTAATTTAATTTAATTTAATTTAATTTAATTTAATTTAATTTAATTTAATTTAATTTAATTTAATTTAATTTAATTTAATTTAATTTAATTTAATTTAATTTAATTTAATTTAATTTAATTTAATTTAATTTAATTTAATTTAATTTAATTTAATTTAATTTAATTTAATTTAATTTAATTTAATTTAATTTAATTTAATTTAATTTAATTTAATTTAATTTAATTTAATTTAATTTAATTTAATTTAATTTAATTTAATTTAATTTAATTTAATTTAATTTAATTTAATTTAATTTAATTTAATTTAGTTTAGTTTAGTTTAGTTTAGTTTAGTTTAGTTTAGTTTAGTTTAGTTTAGTTTAGTTTAGTTTAGTTTAGTTTAGTTTAGTTTAGTTTAGTTTAGTTTAATTTCATTTCATTTCATTTCATTTCATTTCATTTCATTTGATTTGATTTGATTTCATTTCATTTCATTTCATTTACTTTGATTTGATTTGATTTGATTTGATTTGATTTGATTTGATTTGATTTGATTTGATTTGATTTGATTTGATTTGATTTGATTTGATTTGATTTGATTTGATTTGATTTGATTTGATTTGATTTGATTTGATTTGATTTGATTTGATTTGATTTGATTTGATTTGATTTGATTTGATTTGATTTGATTTGATTTGATTTGATTTGATTTGATTTGATTTGATTTGATTTGATTTGATTTGATTTGATTTGATTTGATTTGATTTAATGTAATGTAATTTAATGTAATTTAATGTAATTTAATGTAATTTAATGTAATGTAATGTAATGTAATGTAATGTAATGTAATGTAATGTAATGTAATGTAATGTAATGTAATGTAATGTAATGTAATGTAATGTAATGTAATGTAATGTAATGTAATGTAATGTAATGTAATTTGATTTAGTTTGATTTAGTTTGATTTGATTTGATTTGATTTGATTTGATTTGATTTGATTTGATTTGATTTGATTTGATTTGATTTGATTTGATTTGATTTGATTTGATTTGATTTGATTTGATTTGATTTGATTTGATTTAATTTAATTTAATTTAATTTATATTTATTTAATTTTATTTATTTTCATTTCATTTCATTTCATTTCTGACTTTAATTTTCTGAATTTAATTTCTGACTAATTTTCTGAATATAATTCAATGACTGCAATATTTAGGTAATAGTACATAATTTAAATTAAAAAATATATTTAATAATAATAAAGTTAGTTCAAGTACAAACAGACTATTTTGAATTATCATGTATTAGATGAAAGTGCATTATAACTTATCACCATACAATCTATAGTAATATTATAAACGCGACGTATAACTCTCTGTGTTTGCGTGTTACGCTTACACGACGGATTTTAATTATAATTAATCTGAAGCAAGATTGTCGTAGCTAATATACTATAGGGTTTTCCATTAAGGGCGCTTGATCGTGCAGAACTTCCATCGTAGCGTGTGCTGTGTGGCACGTAGCGCCGTCCTGTTGAAACCACATGTTGTCCAGATCCATATTCTCGATTTCAGGCCAAAAGAAGTTGGTTATCATCGACCGGTATCGCTCACCATTGACGGTGACGGCCACACCATTATCGTTTTCGAAAAAATACGGACCAATCACGCCTCCGGCCCAAAATCCGCACCAAACAGTCACTTTCTGCGGGTGCATTGCCACTTGGTGAACCTCGTGTGGATTGGTCTCGTCCCAAATACGGCAATTTTGCTTGTTGACATAGCCATTCATCCAAAAATGCGCCTCGTCGCTGAAGATGATTTTTTTGCCAAAATCGGCGTCAACTTCCAACTGCTCTAATGCCCAGTCAGCGAACACACGGCGCTGTCTATGGTCATTAACCTTGAGCTCTTGGGTCAGCTGGATCTTGTACGGGTGCAGGCTCAAGTCACAACACAAAATTCGCCAAGTTGTCGTCTGCGAAAGGCCGAGTTCCTGTGCGCGACGCGGAATTGACTGCCGCGGGTTTTCGAGGACACTGTCGCGCACAGCGGCGATATTCTCTGCAGATCTCGCGTTACGTTGACGCACGGGAACCGGCTGATTGTTAACTGACCCGGTTGACTCGAATTTGTCCACCAATCGACGGATAGTCGACTCGGCAGGACGATCATCGCGACCGTAAAACGGGCGAAGTGCGCGGAACGTTGCTCGAACTGAAGACCCATTTTCATAAAACAATTTTATGATTTGCACGTGCTGCTCGACACTGTAACCTGCCATGGTGGTTTGGGAGGACGGAATGAATATAACACACTGCATTTGACAGCTGTCACTCAAACGGCCGCAATCAGCTGTCAAAGTTCAAGCGTCCCTATTGGAAAACCCCATATATATGTATGTACGTCGACCTACGTACACAGTAGTTATGGAAACCTCGATATCTGGACAAGTCACTGAATTATTCACCACTACTAGAAATTACGCATTAGAATATCGACCATTATTGATTACTACATACTGATTGAGACACCGTGTTGTTTGTACATCACTTAAAATAAATATACTTTGTACTTTCTATAATAAATTGACAACCATTGTAACGCCTCACCAAAGCTTTCAGAGATACTGGAGAATTCAAAATCGGTTTTGACAAAGTAGAAAGTGGCGAGTAGACAGGGATACTCGTCGATTTTATTTGAAAACTTTCTGTTGATCTTTATAGCTGCTATTCAGTAGTTTCAAAAACATGGATTGTATTACGTCGTACACCGAGTTTAATGAAAGATCCATTCTTTTGTATACACTTTGTATTATCTCTTATAAAAGGAACGAAATGTTTATCGGAAACAAACTTCCTTGGCTACTATAAAACCTTTTAAAACTTCTTATTTAGATTGAGCAAAAAAAATGTTTTTTACATCATATCATTTAATTGAAAAAAATCCTGTTTTGTTATATGCTTACGAAGTACAATATATAGGGTTTTCCATTAAGGGCGCTTGATCGTGCAGAACTTCCATCGTAGCGTGTGCTGTGTGGCACGTAGCGCCGTCCTGTTGAAACCACATGTTGTCCAGATCCATATTCTCGATTTCAGGCCAAAAGAAGTTGGTTATCATCGACCGGTATCGCTCACCATTGACGGAGACGGCCACACCATTATCGTTTTCGAAAAAATACGGACCAATCACGCCTCCGGCCCAAAATCCGCACCAAACAGTCACTTTCTGCGGGTGCATTGCCACTTGGTGAACCTCGTGTGGATTGGTCTCGTCCCAAATACGGCAATTTTGCTTGTTGACATAGCCATTCATCCAAAAATGCGCCTCGTCGCTGAAGATGATTTTTTTGCCAAAATCGGCGTCAACTTCCAACTGCTCTAATGCCCAGTCAGCGAACACACGGCGCTGTCTATGCTCATTAACCTTGAGCTCTTGGGTCAGCTGGATCTTGTACGGGTGCAGGCTCAAGTCACAACGCAAAATTCGCCAAGTTGTCGTCTGCGAAAGGCCGAGTTCCTGTGCGCAACGCGGAATTGACTGCCGCGGGTTTTCGAGGACACTGTCGCGCACAGCGGCGATATTCTCGGCAGATCTCACGTTACGTTGACGCACGGGAACCGGCTGATTGTTAACTGACCCGGTTGACTCGAATTTGTCCACCAATCGACGGATAGTCGACTCGGCAGGACGATCATCGCGACCGTAAAACGGGCGAAGTACGCGGAACGTTGCTCGAACTGAAGACCCATTTTCATAAAACAATTTTATGATTTGCACGTGCTGCTCGACACTGTAACCTGCCATGGTGGTTTGGGAGGACGGAATGAATATAACACACTGCATTTGACAGCTGTCACTCAAACAACATGGCCGCAATCAGCTGTCAAAGTTCAAGCGTCCCTATTGGAAAACCCTATATTTATTATACTCTCAAAAACTTTTTATGCTAGAGTTGGTGTTTAGTCGTAAATGTTTTATTGTTGATGAAAGGTCTCCTCTCGAACAAAAATAAATCATTTCTGCTTATAACACCACGCAGTTACACTACTGATTTGTGGATATTGTACATGTGGCTTCGTTTAATCTGTGCAGGTTTCCCAATTTTTTTTCGATGTTTGCTACCGAGCTTTTTATATATTACAAAGACGTAATAACTCAAGTGGTTCTTACCCGGAAACCACGATATTCGGTGTCATTCTCGTGTTCTGTCCACGTGTCTGCTGCCTCTCGAAAATATCCTTATATGTAGATAAGGAATAATTCAGTACCTCGTATTTCCATTGTAACAATAAAAAGTTTAATTGTAGTAGTTTAATGGCAATTATAGTGAAAACAAATATGGATGCTACGAAAGGAAACGTAATCATATCATGGCAAATGGGCCCATAGACATTGGCGATGTAAGAAATGCATCCTACCTTGGGAACTAAGATGTTATGTTCCTCGTGCCTATAGTTACACTGGCTCACTCATCCTTCAAACCAGAATGCAGCAATACTAAATGTTGCTGTTTTGCGGTAGAGTATCTGATGAGCGGGTGGTACATACCCAGACGGGCTTGCAAAAAGAACTACAACCTAGTAATCATTTTCTACATAATAATTATAATAAGAACATGTATTGACGCAATTATTTGTAATACGACTCATTTTGTAACATGATCGTAACAAAATCTTTTATCTCATGAAAAACAAGTTTTATATTGATAATACAAGATAGGGTTGCTCTGTCATTATTGAAGTGTAATAAATCTTCGCCATTGTTGTCTTCACTAATAGATCGGGCTCATAGGTATCATAGATATCTTTCACTTAGTGGCCGCCTTTTATGATTCGTAATAAAATACATTTTATACATATACTAAAAATCAATGTTCTTACTATGTTTTTTGTGAAAATTAGCCAATCCTTTCCTTGTAATATAAATGTAAACTTTTGATTCCATAAAGAAAATATAATCTTCTTGAGGAAAGAATTCGTTTCTATAATAAAATAGTAGGATTAAAAATATATATATATAAGCTCGCTGACTTTCTTCCGCCGTTTCTTCTCAGGTCTGCGATGTTTCTTTCCGAAAGCTTCGAATGAGTTATTACATTTATAATTAAATATCAAACGTGCTATGATAAGAATCATTAACATGTTAAGTATATTATTGCGTATAACATATAAGCACTCCTGTTGTAATTAATTTTGCATGAGTTTTCCCAAAGAATTGTTAAAATTACAACTCAAAAGTTTTTTTATAAACCTAAAAAAACATCACATAACAACATTGAAAAATAACACTAAAGTGAGATAACTTTTAAAGCTTTCTCGATTCCATCATAACTTTAACCAGACTGATTAAAAAAACAATAAAATGTACAACACAACTAAGTTAATATTCAAAGCGAGTTCTCGTGGTTCTATTCGATTTTGTCGACCGCAAAGTTTGTTGTATATCTCGTTACGGAGGAGCGAAAGGAATAACTTCACGACTCGTTTATGAGGAACACACTTCTCACATCCCGAAGGCTTCCCTGTTTTTATGTCTACTTGAAAGTTAACTAATGCGATATTAACTAATGCGATAAACTTCATCATTTCATGTATTACATAGAAGTAAATAAGTATGTGTTTAGAAGTAACAGTTCAGTGACACGCCTTAGCAATCTATATCGAGAGGCTAATCATGTACATGTATCAAACAAAATCTAGAACTTCTATTGCCTATAGGCTTATACAAATGAACTCATTAGTGAATCAAAGTTTTTGATTAAGAAAGTTCGCGATCCTCCGTACCACATAGCGAACAACAGCAAGAGTATACAGACAGTCTTCGATTTAAAAACAATATCAGTTCCTCATCCTTCTCACACTCGAGGACATTGGTTTTGGATAGATCCGTGATCGATTACCATCCGCGAAGAGCTTCTGCCAGAACATGCCCAGGATGTACAGACAAAACTACTGTTAAAGTTAAAATAATCATTACAAGATGAAAGATCTGTCAAAACCGCGATTATAATTAATAACGTGTGCAACATAGACGAACTCACTTGCTTCTCGGCTTTCGTACCGTTAACAAATCTGACTACCTGTTTCTTGGACTTGTGATGTAATTATTATTAAATAATTTTATTTAAAAAAAAAGTGTGTTATTTCGTTTTTCTGATTAATTGTTAATATTCCGTTTTAATGAAAGTTATAATATTCAAACCTAACTGCTTACAACAATTTATTTTATAATGGATCTCTTTTATAATTTACCAATATCTATTTTAGGTAAACCGATGTCGAACTTCAAAAGCACAACAAACTATCGAAGTTAGCAAACTGCTTTATGTTCGAGCTGGGCACTATAACGCACGGTTGCATGCATAATTGAAACCCAATCTAGTCCTCATTGAAGGTTATCGAAGGGCATATTAATTCATAATTTCAAGACAGACTTATGTGACGTTATACTTAATATCATGGAGTATAATATAAACTGTTATTTTTTTATTGAATTACTTTTTCGTCTAAGCTAATGTTATAAGTGGGAAAATAATTCTGTATGACTACAGCGCCGATTTTGAAGAAAACGCGAGCGAAACCGCTGCCAAAAACTAGTTATATAGATATAACAGAAAAAATATATATATTCTTTTTTAAATTACGTTTTTAAAGCACTTTTCAATTGTCAACAGAATAAGATTGAGCATAGAGCTACCACTGATTCATTACGAGGATAACGAGTAAAACCGATAGAAACTCAGTATCTCATCTCTTATTCTCAAATTAAATGCATGGTCGACTATATGCAAAGTACAAAGCACATGGTTATTGCCTGTATGGAAATCAATGAATAGAAAACAATTTTACATGATATATATATATATATATATATATATATATATATATATATATATATATATATATATATATTCATATACATTTTTTAACAAAGGAAACACACAAGACAACAATACAAGTAGCTAACATCAAAACATTAAAAACGAATTGTTATTTTATAACTATAAGAGACATTTTGAAACGTCACTTTATAATCCCTCGCTCTGAGATTAAATGTAAAGTGCATGATAAGAAGATTCATTAATGAGGTGTAATAAATCATTGTCATTGTTTGCAGAGCTAGCGGATTTGTTTCACAGTGATACCATTCTCTCTTCTGCCTACTTACTCTGATTTATATTGAAGCATCATCAGTGAAAAGGTTCCAGAAACGATCCCCTAAATTTATGAAACAATAAGCCGTTTGATATATTGTCATTGTGTGTAGTGATTGTCATTGTAAGTAACATATTATATACACTACACATGGTTATATTTATGTACAAACAATTTATTGCCTGCAGGTTTACTCACGATGTTTTCCTTCACCGTCGAACACGAGATCAATAATAAAAACAAAATAAGCACACAAATACTTAGTGGACCCGCAACTCGCGTCTTTTAGGTCCAGTGGGTCATCCGGCTCAGCATTAAAGAAACCGCAACGCGTTGTGGACTGATCTTTTGCTTAGTGAGCGTTTTGATTCTTTCATCCTAATACATGTAGAAAAGATATAAAATTGTGTACGGGACGCACAAATCGATAACTTTATCTACAAGTAAACGTAAATTGAATGAAAACCGTATCATATGTTCGTTACGCAATCAAATTAATCTAATTCAGATATAATTTCAACTGATACTTACATTTACATTTCTAAAGTGCTAGGAATATTATAATTGGATAGTGGTAGCGACCCGACTGCCTATCAAGTATCACGAACAACTAGCGACACATAATCCCTTTAAATGATGCCGTCTGACGTACTTACTCGGATCAGCTTAAAGTCGTATACCTGACACAATCGTATTTAACTTTTTTATTTCTTGTAATACCTGATGTACACACTTAAATCTATTTTAACAGCTTATTAATATAAATAATAGACGTTTTTATTTATTACCATTGTAGGATATTCAATGAATATTAAATTAAACATACATTCTAAAAATCTTGTTGAGATTGTTATCGATAACTTAATCAAAATTCACAATCCCGATGCACCTGACTATACACTCAAAGCACACAATCTTTTGTGCCTGGATATAGTAAAGCTGGTTTGTTGTTTTAAAAGAATACTAGTATGGCCAGGGAATTGATTATATTGTATTCTCCCTTTGAATTATACGTCAAGCTTGTGTTAGTAGTGGGGTCGACAATAGCCTAAGACTACAGTAGTAGACTAAAACTACATTGCAGCCCGCGTACAGTTGAGCTTTATGCCCTGAGTAAACTTGTAAATGGCATGTCGTAAAATATACCAATGCATTTTAAGGTCTCGGAAAATATTTATATATCCCTATCAATATGAACGTAGTAACCAGCACAATGTTTGAATTTTAACCGAATATTTCGTGTTCGAACCCGGGAAAACACTACTAAATTTTCATATTCTTAATTTGTGTATATAAGTCATTTTGTGCTCCGTAAGGAAATTGACATCAAAAATCCGCATTTGAGTAGCATGGTGTAATAAACTTCAAACCCTCTTTAAAGAGACTTAGGCTAGGAGAAATACTTTGCCCAGTAGAGAGCGACTTAGCGACTATTATAAAATACAAAAACGCATAGCCAACGATGTTCTTAAAGATTTTCTTAAAAATACAATGTATTCTGAAAAGTGGTTACTGCTCCGAAGTGCAACGCTACGGGCAAGGTTTGAACGTTATATTCTTCGCCCGTTCCTTTATCGCCATTTTGGGACTACAAAGGTTGAATGCTGACTATCGATTTCCTTTGCGTAGTCACGCCTTTTGTGACAGGAGACATTTAAATTTACTCAACATTGAAACATCCAGCATAAATTATAAATTATGAAGAGTTATTTCTTATACGTAATTTCAATTCAATATCCAATAAAAATTTAAACATCTTTGAATGTTTTATATGTAATTGAAATAGTATTTAACTATAATTTAATCTATATAGGATTAACTTTAATTGCTAATATAATTATTAAATAAGCTTGAGTAGTAGTATCATTCAAGTAATAAGTAAAATGAAAAAGCCGTATATAAATGCCTGTAGAAAAAAGAGAGTGAACTCGCTGCTTTAACACTTTGATTAATATATTATCAAAGGCGTTATTAGTCAATGACTAACCAAATTGACATAAATATAAAATAACAGCCATTACAGAGAGCCATGATACCGAGTAGGTAGATAGAACACATTGACTTTAACCTAAGGTTCCAGGTTCAAATCCACGGGTGGAACGCCAGTGAGTTTTCAAGTTCAAAAAAGGCGTTTTTAATTCGTCTCGTTCACCGGTGCACGAAAACATCTTGAAAAACCTTTTATATATTGTATGAAACTCTTCCACGTATATATCCAAGCCCGCATTTGAGCAAATTATAAGCTTCAAACTTATCTTGAAGAAGGATGTAGGTCTCCACCCAGCTATGGAACATTACGGAGAACATTATGCTACTTTATTTATTTTTCAATGTGCAGTTTGATTTATAATTTATGACAGCAAGGCACTGAAGTACAACGTACAAAACATTTAATTTTAGTTTGGCCTCGAGCCAGGCGTCTGCATATTGATGCGCAACTTTCGAGCTCAGCGCTCACCGGCTCAGCGCGATAGTAACTGTTTGACACGAGCCAAGGCTTGCTTAAACTATGACCGTGTCATAGAAATGAAATTATTTATGCGATGCATAACAGAAATAAATAGACATATACTTTCGAGAACAAAGAGTTCACTGAAATAAAATATGTAAGCATTTCGTTAGGAAATGACAAACCACGCGTAAAGTTATAAATTGTCTAGATTATCTACAACTCTGTGATTAATTTTTTTTATATAACCTAAATCGGAACTGAAAGATACACTAGATGTTTTATTTAACCACTTTTATAATATTCTTTAATTATTAGGTACTTTTTTAATACAATCATTACTTCTAACTGTGTGAAAATATAAGTTAATCAGTTACAAAAACTATATGAGACTAACTCAACGAAACTTCACACTACGACCCTTAACCATACCCAAATCATTAATCAAAGTTATCCGTACAAATATTGTGTATATTTTCCCGAAATATTAATATCCATTCGGCTTGGTAAACCTCGAAGTTTGTTATATACCTCGTTACAAAGAAACGAAAAACTTTTACTTCTCGAATCGTTTGTGGTCTGCGGTATTACGCCCCCGAGGCCAACATCTTTAAACATATACAGCCTCCTACTAACTCCTTACTCCATACGAACTAATGTTAGCATCCATAAACGTTTTACAGAGTCTGCAAGATTCGAAATACTATAATATATTTTTGGACTTCTTTATTTACAATTTATAAAATAATGTCGAATGCTTGAAATTAATTATTATATTGAACATTCATCTTAACAATATAATTATAATGATATTTTCTTTAATTATTTAAATTTCTTTATATACCTACACGTCATTAGATTAAGCTCCGATTTTGTTTTACCTTCCATATAAAACATTTTTACGAAAAATTTTAAATGACCTACGCTCCAAATCATTTTCATGTTGTAAAGTTTTATAACTTTGTTTTATTTGAGTTAAAATTATTAATATTTTCTGTATTCAGAAATTTTCATTAAAAATGAAGCATTTATGGCCGAATAAAGAAATCCACTATTAACTAATATGTACCTTTAAAACCTGCCTAGCTTTAATTGCTATATTCATGAAAATAATTACCGCTATGGCATCGAGCACGCAACGTAGTCGTATATCTCTTTTGTAAGCGAGATTAAAGAGGCGCTGGCGGGAGTCGATGTCATCCATCTCTGTTAAATGCTGTTTCGACGCCAGCGCCGCGCCGCCGCTCTATCCGCTAGCAGGCGTAAACGTACTACCCAACACTGCAGTGATACATGACTTCAGTGATAATATTATTTCTCTCCTTCCTTTGAAATTTCACATTCACATTCCTTGTAAATATTATGCTCTTATTATTATTATGTAAAATGTATATATTATAGCCCGACTTTGTTTAGATTTTTTTTTTGTTTACGTTTTCCACTGAATTTATTTTTATGTTTGCTAATTACTCGCGCTATCGTCTGAGAATAGAACTATAATGTTGTCTTCGAACAACACATATGATACTCTATTCTCAACTGGCATAACATATACTAAGCCTATAAGACGTAACATTAGAATAAACATCTCTTGGTCTTCTCACACAAAAAATAATAAAATAACGTCCATAGATAATATATTTTTACGCAGTGTTTCAATATGAAGGCCATAAATTTCTTCTACCGCAAGTTCCGACGTCTAACTACTTTCTTAATTCTCTATGGAAACCAGCCAACTGCACAAGATATATTACAGTGCAAAATTATGTGCACAAAACTCAGCCTATGAAGAATGAGAGATCATGCGCGTAACCAATTGCTTAAAGTGCTTTCCAAGGCACGGAAGAATAGCACTTTCGATCGACCAATATTTCTATTGGTATAAAACGGACCTCATAATCTCATGACCTTATGATTACTTACCTACTATTTACTTACTACGTAAATGAGGTAGTTCCAAACGTACACGTTCCAAAAAACGCCCTTGGGTATGTACCAAGGACGTTTTTTGGAAAAACACAAAATCCAACACAAACAACCACATAAGTTTTGTTAGTTTACTTTTGGTCTATATTTGTTGTTTTATATTTAAATTTTGTCGATCGAGGTCGCAACGGGTGTTGCTAGTATTTTATATTTGTTAAGCTAGTTTGACATGAAATGAATAATTTACACTTTTCTACAATTCTATTAATATAATTAACTAAAAAACGTTATAACAGTTTCTAATCCACATATAAATTTGTAAGAATAATTTGCTTTGAGTTTTTCATTACTAACTTGATTTGATCATCATTTTGATCAACTTATATTCAATTCTTAATAGCTAACAATAAACAAGTGAAAACTTTATTCCCAATATTAAACATGAAATAATTTTTTTGTCCAATAAAAGCAAACTCGTACAACTATTAAACAGTCAATTGGGATCAACTTTTGCGATTAATTTTGACGAAGTACATTTACGAAGCGAAACGCTTACAATGTTTTTTTTAATTACTATGTTGCAGTTTTGACCAGAGAAAAGTGGAAACAGTTTATGAAAACTTCACTTGCAAACCAAGTTGTAGTCACTAACATTTCCAAACAAATTATAGTTCGTCTATAATAACCAAGTTTCGGCAAATATTTTTCGCCACATTTCAACATTCACAAGAATAGTTTTATAAGTACTAAACATGAAGCGAATCATATTTTAAACATTATTTAATTTACTTATATACAATTATGATTACTCATTTCATACGATGTAAAGTTGTACAGAATTAATTAACTATTTTTTTATAAATATCCATAATTGAAAATCTAGGTCAAAAACTATGCTGGCGAAGCAAAAAATAACGTATGCGTCATGGGATTTTTTAAATCACAACTACTAAAAACCAATAAATACGCTGGAAAAAAATAAATAAAAACAAAGTTTATATTATAAAATTAATATTTTTTTCCAATTATTTTAATACCGTTTAGAAACAATATCCAACTATGTACGTACGTAAAGAGTGGTGACAGAGATGACGACATAAGAGAGCATCATGTCCTTAGCCTACAAAACACTCTAATTGTAAGTGGTGAATATTATAACAATATGACAGATATATAATTATAAAGTTATTAACACAAAATAAGCCTAAACGCCTGTTTTATATGGTAGTTAAAGTTACTAATGCGACCATTTGCTCCACTTAATGATTACAGCAATATAAATATTTAGGATCGGTAGAATGTCTGACAAAATGGTGGGACCTGTCGACCCAGTAAGGCTTTTTTTTATAAGACTCTTCTACTAGTACTTAAATATATAACACTAGTACTTTTTCAGCACTTACACACGTGCTTGTGTAGCATATACATTGGAAAGTGTGTGTCTCGATGACGTCACAATGGTGACAAGCGGCGGCTAATTGACTAAATTCCAACGCTCATGCCATAACTGAACTCTGGTCGATAAATAGCTAATTACCTAAATGTACCTACTCAGTGTTCAAGCTGCATAGTGAATAGCGAAGCATGTAAAATGTCCTGAATTTAACAAATACAAGTTTTGTTTTATTTGAGAAAATATACGGTTTAGTCCTTATATTTTACGAAATTTTAGAGTCGAAATATAAAAATGTATATTGAAGTGAAATAGGAACGATGTCTGTTGTTGTCGGTAACGATATATATAATTTTTTAATTATTATTTTTTTTATGTATGGGGACAAACGAGCATGCTCACCTGATGGAAAGTGGACATCTGTAACATCCGAGGACTTGCAGGTAACTTTTTATTTTTAGAAAAGATTATACGAATTTCACCTTTACTTTTAGATCTAAATTTAACTGTACATGTAATTTATTTACACGAATTTTGTAAAGAAATAAGTTTGGTCATTTTTTCTCTGGATTCACAAAAAAAAACTATTCAATATATGTATGTATATTTTGTAGTTTTAGGACACAAATTATTATTTAGCATGTTTTTATATTGTATATCTAATCACGAAATCGAGGCGATCTGATTTTTATGTTTAAATTATTGTTTCCGAAAGATAATAATAGCCAAGAAATTCATAAACAACATTCTGTTTTAATTTCGAATTCGATTTACCCGTATAAATTCAAAAGATTAACAATTTTGCTTTATATCCTCTCATAACTGATTGAATAATAATTACTAATAACTATTTATTTATGTACAATACATATGTTTTTAAATATATGGGATATTCCTTGAATTATTCCTATATGCAGACGGAGTAGAGCGAGCTATTAATTATTTCGTAACCATGACCATTACAAGTTGTGAATATCATATTGAAGGACAGCTTTTGTTGCGTATAATTTCGCGTATTAGGGGTGTAATGTGCGTTGCGGTTACGATCCTTAGAATAATAAATTTGTGTTTGGTCTTATTTGTTGCTGTTGTAGTATTTGTCATCAATCGTGCTCATTGTTTTATGGGCGGTGAATGTGAAACGCTCTTTTGTCTGGTCTGTATTGATCCATTGTGTGAAGATAAAACATCCCTAATGCGTGCGAATGATTGATCGCTCTCAATAATGGCCTATTTATAGAAAAATACCTATTAGATATAGATATGTTTATGATATTAAGTAATATATTTATTGTATCATTAAGAGTGGAAAAGTCGTTTGATCATGTATGCAGTGTAATATGGATCAGAAATTTTCTTTATCTTGGTACTTTGGTCTTTATATGGCGAATTTTTAGATGTCCGTTAACAAATGTAAGATATTCATCGTAACTTATATAAGAAAACACCATAGCTATTTTTTTATAGTATAGGTAGGCGGACGAGCATATGGTCCACCTGATGGTAAGTGGTCACCAACGCCCATAGACATTGGCATTGTAAGAGATGTTAACCATCGCTTACATCGCCAATGCGCCGTCCACCTTGGGAACTAAGATGTTATGTCCCCTGTGCCTGTAATTACACTGGCTCACTCACCCTTCAAACCGGAACACAACAATACCAAGTACTGCTGTTTTGCGGTAAAATAACTGATGAGTGGGAGGTACCTACCCAGACGAACTTGCACAAAGCTCTACCACCAAGTAAAGCTAGTAAGGAAAGTATTGATTTCTATTACTTTTTCAGTATTCCAAATAACATGAAGCGTTACACTTACTAATTTACTAATTATTATGTTATTGTGAAGGTATTATGTCAAATTAGAAGTATTAATATTTTTGTACCATGCATGCATTAGTCCTAATTTTGTATATATTAGTTTAACCTTATTTTAATCATAAGCAAATATCCTTCGAATCTATCGTTTATACATATTATAATTGTCGAATGAATTTGATTATTAAAAAATTACTTATATAATCATTTTTCTTTATAAATTTTGTTCTGCATAAAAACAACGTCTGTTAAATTATAGGCACAATACGCTAAAAGTTGAATAGGTGCTTTCTTACGGAGCATATGAATATTCATTGGGATTAAATTGTTGGATGATGCGCTTGTAAGCATATTATGTAATATGATGACATAAGTGTATAATATATCAATACTTTTACCCTTATTTTAACGTAACAAAAATAAATTATTATTAAATTCAGAATACAAACCGCTTTGTTGTGACTTGCATAGATGTTAAATATGGTGGTCGGTGTTTTAGACCATTTGTTGACAAACTTTAAGCAGGTCCATATCCCGCAGAGCAAGTATATATCGTGTTGAATTTAAGTGTGTACTGCAGTCACAGATCACTGGCAACATCGATATCGATACTATAACAAGAATAAGCTGTTCCTCATACTGTCAATGTAGTATCTAAATTTGTATGTCTCTCGTGCCTGTAACTAACCTGGCTCACTCGCCTTTCTAACATCAGCACGACGGAAATTGGGATTTGACATAACGCAGTTGACTAATCTTCTATAAGAAATGCCACCGTGTCTAAAATCGGTTTGTATAGATTATTTTTCTAGGGTAAATAGGCAGATCGGCCCCATTAGTGAATGGTGCACTTAACACAGGTATAAAAATGTATAAATCAAATATTATTTATTTATTTATACACAACTTTTGTTTACAGTTCTAAAAGCCCTGAATTCCAAACTAGCTTTCGCTATGTTTTGGAAGTCAGTTCCATCCCAGATTTTAGTTCCCATAATTGTAACTTATTTATACTAAGCAAAAAAAAAAGAAAAAGACACGATTTTTTTATAATTACTTTTTATTTTTTATTATTATCCTTCAATTTTGATTCACAGAAAGAGCTATAAACTAGATAGTGCGCAGTGAAGTTATTTATGTGTGCTATATTTTATACGCTGATTAATGCTGTCAGATTTGATTGAAGTAACTCTTCGGCTATGATTCGTTCAAAGCAATAAAAACAATAGTTCAGCCAAGAGTCGCAAATTACACTTTGAACAAAATAAGGGGCAACGCTGCCAGTAAACAAGGATTCCCATTGGGTTTATCTGAAAAGTTTTGATCTCTTTCAGTTGTAGGGAAAAACAAGGGCTTCATTGTATTGCATTGCGAAATTATTGTGATTGTTTTTTTTATATGATTTGTAGTGACCGGTGAGAAATTACATTACATTTATAAATTACATTTTTTTTTAAATGTTTTATTTAATATTTTTTTAATATAATGTTGTGAAATTTCTTGGCACTAGTCTTCGAATCTAAATAATGAATGAGGTATCGTTAGAAGCGTCTTGATCGTCTTCTATTTATAGAATATGTAACTTGAAATTAAATTTGGTGTAGCGCGTTCTAAAGATATAAAGTCATGTATTACTTGTTATACAACAAATAATTATTAATTGATAGATAAACGTATATTATATGTTCTTATTTAGTAATTTTCCAAGAAAAGATGATATTGAAATAAATAGCAAAATCTTCTTTATATCAATAACAATAATTGAACGAGATTCAAAGATATTTTGAGTCAATAAATAAAGAATAACTATCACACATAACACTGCAAATAATGAAATAAAATTGTGTTTATTACTTATTTTAGTATCGTTTTTGTTTTGACTAATTTGTAATTATATATTAGTAGCTATGTCACTCACTTTTATTTATTTAATACTTTATTATACACACAAAAACGTATTAAGAAAAAATGACAAAGGAGAGCGATGTACATAAAAGACATGATCATTCCTTAAAGATATTTCTTCCAGCTCTTCCTTGCAGCAAAAATGTAGACATAAAATAAGAGGTTACCAAGTACAAACATTCAGGCTCTTAAATACAATGAAAAAATGCAAATGATGCGATGAAAAAGTAACTTAAGTAAATACATTAAAAAATAGAAAATATAAATAAATAGATACGTATACATTATATTATGAATTCAGATTAAAACAATAAATATTCCTATAACTTTTTCTTGAATATTTGCTTGTTCGGAAAGAGTAGTATTGGAAATTAAAAGAGAATGAGATATGCTATTAAACAAGAACAATTAAGAAGATCGCGAAGATGAAATAATTGAACGCGATACGCAGAAGACACTACGTAGCCGGTTTAAGTATTTACTACATATTTATACATCTATATTGATTCGAGTATTCTTATAAAGTCTTAACATGGTCAAAACTACAAAGCCCCATAGCGAAACTATTACAAAAGTTTGGTTACCTCGCAAATTGATTGAGGAGTTTTCCTGTAACCTCAGTATCAGGAGTTAGTACAATACAGGAGAATATTTTTATCAAAAGAAAACAATACTGTCTGAGCGTAGTTGTTTATTTTAGGAAACTGTATTTTATTAAAATAATAAACTTTCTCATTTATTTTATTGATATTATTAGACCGTAACAAGTCACAACTTAAATAAAAACACAAATTCTTGTATAGCTAATTGTTATATCATGCCACAAATGAAAAATTATACGAAGTAAAACATTTAGATAATACAAAGATAAAACATTTACACATATAACGATTGTAAATAATAATTACCTGAGATTTTAGAGGATTAACTACGAAACCGACAATTCAATCGTCATTAATAGCGGTCATATGAGATTAACAACATAACAGTATATTACACGATACTCGTAATATAATTGTAGATCAGTCATAAAGATGAAATTGGGATAAATTACAGATATCAGTGTTAATGAAATTTAAAAATAACAGTGGGAAAGTAAATTGCCTTGAGTTTAAAGTACGCGTATTTGACTGAAGGCCAATGTATACAGCTTGTGCGCTATAATAAAAAGAAATATTTTTCTTTCTACTTTATCAAATATATACAATCTACGTTTTCATCTTTGTACTCCTGTGGGCTTCTTTTTCTCAAATAAGAAGGAGGTAATCAATTCAACTGTTTTTTGTGTGTAAGTTATCCCACCGTTAGTGAACCGATTTTGATCGGTTTGCGCTTTAAAATTAGAAAAAGAAGGGTACCGTCAAGTGTGGCAACATTACCATATTTTTTTACTTTTTTGCAATTTACTTCAACATGGAGCTTGTTGTTTAAGTTTTTATTGATGATTTTTTACAAATAGGTGTTTCTCTTTTAATTGAACCATTGAATTCTACTAAATCTCTCATAGAAACGCTATAATAACCAAAAGTATGAGCGGGGTAAAATTTACACGATTTTGGCATCTTTACCTAACCTACAGTTTGCATAGATTACGTGTCCCAGAGAGCACGCGATACAAATTTACCGATCGTCCTGGTGCTATAAAAGCAATGTATTTATTTTTGAAGCTGTAATGTTTGTTTTATTAAGCACTGCCAATACATAGGTAAAGTTGACCCAAGAATTTCAAAACTTTCATAGAAACATGTGAATGTCGGCAGGGTTGTCAAAAAAATAATTAACACTTTTTTTTTTTGAGAGCTTCTTGAATATTTCTAAAGGTAATCAAGCAAATTAGTTACCTACATACATATGTAGTGCTTTAACATCAAAATATTTCATCAACAAAAAAAATCTATATACAGTGTAAACTCTATAGTATAGTGAAATTGAAGAGACCGGGTGTTT
This sequence comes from Nymphalis polychloros, assembly GCA_905220585.2. NCBI lineage: Eukaryota > Metazoa > Arthropoda > Insecta > Lepidoptera > Nymphalidae > Nymphalis > Nymphalis polychloros. The sequence goes on along the minus strand of HG992243.1, from coordinate 10,512,499 downwards.
TAATGCATTATAAAGAGTTTTCGTTAAACGGATAATAAAAAATAAACAATATATTTTTACGAATAAGTACGTTTAATTTTGAGGTAATTAAGTGAAAAAAATTATTTCGTCAGCATTGACGTCGCAACATGTGATAAAGTTTTTCTTTTACTCGCCATGTTTCCATTCCATTTTTTGGAGGTGCGACAAAGAAAAGAGTTGCCAAATTTCTTCGTGCGCGATGGAATTGATGTCATAGTTAGGCGGTGACATCGAGAGCCAGCACGCGTAGACTTGTGAAGGAATGGGGAAGCAGAAATGAGGCAGCATACCTCCTCTGAGCACTCGTTTTAATACAATCGGTAGAAAGCGCTCAGTGCCGCTATCTCTCGACGCAATTGTAAAGCCTCGAGAGTGGTGGTGACCTTTACGTCGCCAATAATGCGAACCGCACGTCGCTGCAACCGATCCAATGCCTCCAGTAAGTACTTAGCGGAGCCATCCCAGAGTTGCGAGCAATATTCGACGCAAGACCGCACTTGTGTTTTATACAACAGGATCAATTGTTGTGACGTGAAAAAACGCCGCACCGTGTTCAAGACTCCGAGTTTCCGTGAGGCTGTTTTTATAACAGCCTCGATGTGATCCCTTGAATTGAGGTCGCACCGAACGTCAATTCCCAGTATGGCGACTTTGCTTTGTATCTCCAGCGTAGTACCACAGAGGGAGGGAGGAGTGAAAAATGGTGACATTTTCGCTGTGAGAGCGCATACCTGTGTTTTCTTGGCGTTAAACTCAACAAGATTATCAGAGCCCCATTTGGCAATGAGTCCTAACGTCCTATCGAGTTCAACAACAAGATCCCTCCGTCTCTGCTCAGTTTCCGCCCGCCCAGCTACTGCGCGTCCGTGGTATCCTCCGTGCACTGTACTGTCATCTGCATAGCAAGGTATGTTCCCGAGAGAGAGCATATCATTGATATGCAAAAGAAAGAGTGTGGGAGTAGCACAGACCCCTGAGGGACCCCAGCATTCACTACATGGAGTTTTGAAGTGCAACCATCAACTAAAACGCGAAGGCTACGCTTGTGTAGGAAGCTGGCAATCCAGGTGCAAAGCTGAGCTGTCGGTTCATTCTCACTGAAGCAATGTTCCTTCCAAGGGACTGACGCATAGTAATCGATCAAACCGTCCCAATCTGCTGACTTATATTGCCAAACGCGACGTTACCATACCGCTGGTGGCGGCAGCTTGGCCTGTGACACTTTGGTGGATATATGGCAGTGATCCGAAACACCAAGAGGAGCCTGTACCTCAACCTGATATTCCACCGGGTGAGTAGTCAGCAGAAGGTCCAGTAGGGAAGGCGCTTGCCCGTCAATATCTGGGATCCTGGTAGGCTGATCAACCAGTTCGGTCAAATCATGCGTGAGAGCGAAATCATGAGCAGTCTTTCCAGCATGGAACTCTTCCAAAACTGACCATTCCACCATGTTTCATGGTGAGCATTAAAATCCAATAAAAATACGAGTTCCGCGTTAGGAAACTGCTCTTGCTCAGCATCTGCCACCCGACTAACATGGCCAAATAGTCGGCTTGTCTGCAAGTCACCATTGTGGGATCTATAGAGGCACACGTAGACTCGACTCTGATGAATCAGCTCTACACGTACCACCAACATGGAGAGGGAAGGGTCCTCCAAGCAGCGCAGACGGTGACAACAAACATCCGTCCTGACGAACAAACATACTCCGGCTTTCGCTTTGAAGGATTCTTCAAGCATGTAGCCGGGAGCTGGTATCGACAAGACGGAGTATTTGAGTCTCCGTAAGAAACATCATTGCTGGCTGTGCTGTCTCGAGATAGTGGTGGACAGCGTTGAGGTTAGCGTGGAGTCCACGGATGTAAGCGAACTCAACCTCAAGCAGCGAAGGTATGATGGGGGTGTGCACCGCTGATCGACCGTTATTTCTTTTTTGCGCTGTCAGTTGGAAAATGAAGGAACAGACGTGAAGCGAGCGACGCATTGCCACGATAGGGATGGTCAAAGTGTGGAGCTGTGTTTCCCCAAGAAGCTGCCAGAAGAGAAAATAAACTGATCTGTTGGACGGAAGGGCCCCCGAACCCTCCCGGTAGTGGCCGCCGGGACCCCACCGTCCGGTCACCAACCGGCACGACAATCCACACCGAGATTATGCGTGGCCTGGTGGGGCAGCCTCGCGAGCTGGTTAGGAACGCTTGGGCCCCTGTACTCTGCCACGGGCCGCCAGCAGAACAACCGTTTCTACGGGTCTTCCCAACGCTACGCTATAAAGAGTGTTTCAATACAAGAGTAACAATGTAAGCCAAACAAACCTTAGCGATTTCTACATTTTAAGAAGTTTTTCGTTAAATAGAAATTCACTATATAGAGTTTACACTGTATATTATATTTAAAGTTACTGTTCTGGATGACTGAAATCCAGAATACTACTCGTGTAAAATTTGACAGCCCCCGTCACAGGTAAAGTTGCCATTCGTGCTAGTGAGGTAACTTTACCTAAGCTCAAGCAACATTACCTTTTCTAATAACTCAAGAAATGTGAGTTTAATAGGATTGAATCACTTCGATACACCTCATTAACAATATATCAAATACAATTTAATATAAGTCACTTATCTACATTTTGATTTTCTGTAAGAAATACCGATTTCTAAGCGATGACGCTGCGAACGCGATTGACCCATATGTTATGAAAAAGTACGATATTTTAACAATTAACAAAGCTGCCAGCTTGAAACACTTTTTGGGATACCACAATTTATTATAAAATCTACCAATATGATTAAAATTGTGCCTACTTCCTCATATAAAATAATATTCAATGGAAACTAGTATAGGGTATGCTTAGGTAAAGATGCTCACGGAAGGTCAAGATGCCACGTTTGACGTATTTATATTTAGATAAAAAAAATCAAACATTATATCCAATTATTCAACGTAATAAAAAATATTGTATTTAATTATTTTTTTAGTGAAACTCCAAACTAGCATCACGTACCTATTACAAATATACAAACACCAGCATTAACAGCTAAATTTGCTTATAACAAAATATATCATATGTGGATGTAAAAGAAAACATTTCCATAATTTTTTTTCATATTTAACATTTTAAAATCAAATACTTGTATGGTAAGTGATAACAGTCCGTGAATTTTCATCGTGACCAATTTTCCTTACTAATTAATGAATCATATTCAACTTCAATATTTATTTACACAGCGAACTAATTCAATATTTGCAGTAACAATTTAAGAGACTACACAAATATGTGAATTTTAAAAAATATTTTTCTAGTTCGTTATAGTACAAGGTATCGATAACCTCAGTCACAGACGTACATCTCTTTTGTAAGCGAGATTAAAGAGGCGCTGGCGTGGACCGTTCTCATTCATCTCCGTTAAATGCTGTTTCGACGCCAGCGCCGCGCCGTGCCGTGCCGTCTCTATCCACTATTACAGCGCCCGAGCAATATCATGATGCATGGATGCGTCGAAAATACTATTTCTACTCTAACATTAAATTTTAAAATATATTGTTGACTACTTTTTAACTTTTACAATTCTATTCAATACAACAATGTCACGTAGCTTTAAGGCTAAGGCTTGTTGTTGTTTACAAAGGTTACTTTTGTATAACATCTAGTTCCTTTATAATTTTTTCTACGTGTTTTTTATTCGTTATAGTTTGACTATGTTAGGTATCTGGTTTATAAATTGTCGCTTTTTTGTTAGAATATTGGTATTCGTTTTTTGTCCTTGGCTCTCTCTCACCTTCTTATCTTTTTATTGCTAAATTTGTTTATGTATTCTAAAATAAGTATTTTTCGTATATATTTTTCTTTGTTAAAATTCTCCATTATTTATTTTTTTAACATTTGTACGTAAGCACTGAAAATTAACTAAAAAAATAGTAAAAATTCATCCGAAAAAAATACTCAATTGCAGGAATGGTAATCCTCAGACCGCGATCGATTGTAGTCAGCCGGTGTGGTTTACGATAGTAACTCGGATGTATTCCACTAAATTCACTATTCTACTCGCGCAGTAAAGGTTTATGGCAAAGTGACGAGCTGCACCATTGGCGATTCTGAGGGTCAGACGGTCAGGGGTAAACGAAAGAACGAAGGCCTCCCTCGTCATTCGTCCCTCGTCAAACAATTTCATGTGTTTTCTCTAAACTAGAATGAGACACGTAGCATCAGCATGTATTCGCGAGATGTAGTATAAATCATAAGTCATCGCAAAGGATGAAAAATTTATGGCGGCGTGAAATAAAAACATTGATGAGACGTCGACATATAGTAAAAATAAATACCATTTCCCGGATATTATTTTTTATCTGTTTTATTTTTATGAATTACGTTAGTACTCTGACTTTAAAATTAAAAATACCGTATACAACCACTTAATAAATTTGAATAAAATACTGAACATTGCAATCAGTATATAATTTTTATTGCAGGATATTTTAACTTAAATGAGCTTAATATAGTAACTTGGCATTAGGGTTCTGTAGAGCTACTATGCTAAAACACAGCCGACATTCAATGAACTTCAGCAGAGAGCCAATTATGAAATCTCTGGAAGTAATTGACATTGATTATAATAATTATAACATTTAAAGAATACATGTAGCAATATATCAAAGAACTTTAAATACTTCGTATACGCGGACTATTACAAAATGGCATACGCATTTTACTAGAATTTATATTTTAACGGATAGATTTCGTAGAAATTTCAAGTCAGATTTCTAAAGTGATATTTAAAAGTATTCATAATAAACACTAATTACATGAATAAATTACATGAGTTCTGTTGAATTGGTCATATTGTGATGGTCCGGACGAGTGCAGAATTTTATGTCATAAATGAAATTAATGTTTTTGTCCTCGATTGAAAAGATATAAAATAAAATATTTTTCCTCTAACAAAATGTTTACATATATGTTCACTCGTGTAAAGCCGAGACGGAAAGCTAATATGTCATAAATGCTAATATGGAATTGTTAAGCGACATATCACACGAGCAAGTAAGTTAGTGAGTAAAGTAAGGCAATTCGTTTTTTAATGCCATTAGACGAATAGGAAGATGGTTTATTTATACAATAAAAATATATTTACTCATATCGTTACTGATATGATCAGAAATGATTATACTAAAATACCTAAAAAAGCTATGAAATTAATACAATAAGTTGAGAGGTAGCGTTACATTAAGGATCTTAATTAAGAGAGCTTCTAAATATAAAATTTCAATATTCATCATTACTTAGTAAGATGCAATAAAATTTACTCTAATCACCACAAATGTACCTCCTATTTACGTACTAATCTATCTTCAACTTTTTGTATCGTTATTTTTATAACAAGTTATATGGTAAAATATTTATGCTAAATAAAGATAATATGATATTAAAAAACTTGTTTAAATTTTATCATTTTATTTATCTTAAAAACTAAAGTGTGTATCAGTCGCGAGATAGTCACTCATCTCTAGCACACTTCGAAAATTATTATTTATAAACTAGAAATTATGACATAATCAGCACCAGGGGTCCGATACGTAGTATGTCGTTGGGTAGTAGCGCCTGGAACAAAAGCACATGTTTTAAGTTATTGTATTGTAGCATTTTACTTAAAACGGGTAGGCAGATTGACAAATGGCAGGCCCATTTATAGTCCATAGTAAATTGTCACGACTATACATTAGTAATCTAAGAAATTATAACCATCCCTTAACGCGCTAGCAACCCTGGGCACTAAAATGTACACGGGCTCGCTCCCTTCAAACCGGAATACAATAAGTTTTGGTAGAAAAAATCTACAAATCTTTTGAACCGAAGCAACTATTGATTAATAGTGAGGCAGTATCGGTATATTAGTTTATTGTAGTAAATATATTAACGTCAACATAAGGTACTAAATTAGGAGCATTCAAGATATTCTTATTCCTGTTTCGTAAAATATTTTCCAGGCCGACGAATACATTCTCATAAAAATACATTTTGTAGGTATTTCTACTCACAAAATTGCGTCGTTCGACTGCTTTTATTCTTAGATGTAAAATTACGACCCATAAAATATATCGGTGCTGGTTTTGAGAATTATCATAATTTTTTTATTTTACTCTCATTAGCCATGATGATTGATTGGTATCTTAATATTAATCTTTTATTACTTATTATGACTGCTTCGTTGGTCTAGTGGCTATATGTAAAGCCGCAGGCAGACACGGTGGTCCTGGGTTCAAATCCCAGGTCGGGCCAATATATGAATAATATTATTGAGATTTTCTGTCGAAAAATTCTCAGTAGCAGCCCGGATTCTGGAAGTTGGAAGTGTGTACACTCCCGTGCCTCGGAAAGCACGGAAAGCCGTTGGTCCTGCGCCTGAACTCTTTCCAGTCGTGTCGGATTGCCGTCCGATCGGGTTATGATTTATGAATGTAAATAGTAACCTTTTGTTATTATTTCGACCTATATTTATATTAACTTAATACAACTTATTAAGTTAATATAAATAATTCTTATTATACCACTTTAATCATATTCAGAGGCTTAATTTAATATCACTGGTATTATAAAATATCTAATACTAATGCATCTCGTATATATATAAAATCTGAAATAATTACAACTAATTTATAGATCTAAGTGACCGAGCCTCGCATAATTATTTAAACTTAAAAAGTATCGACAACATTTGCCCCAAATTGTTAGAACCGTTTCCAAGATATACTAAATAAATTTATATACAAGATTTGCTCATTTAATATTTTTAGGAATATATTTAATTATTTTCATCTCTATCATTTTCGATTTTTACATCTGTCCGGCCCTTGTCGGTCACTTTATAAGATATAGTATTATAATATAGTATAGTAATATAATATTTTTACCTGTATCCATGTCCGTAACCTCCGTAGCCTCCATAAGGATAGCCGCCGTATCCGCCACCGTATCCGTATCCACCGCCGTATCCGTATCCGCCGCCATGTCCGTAACCTCCACCATAGCCGCCGCCGAAACTCCTGCCGTGAAGAGCACTACCGACTAAGGCACCTCCGATTAACCCAGCCTTGGCACCGATCAGACCAGCTCCTAGACCAACTGCACCGAGACCAGCTACACCAGCGACTCCAGCACCGAGAGCTCCAGCGCCGAGAGCTCCAGCTCCTAAAGTAAAATAATCATTTTAAACACAATACCATTAATATAATGCAAAGCTGTTCCCAAACGAACTCTGAACGCTAAACTCTACATACAAATAACTTTAATTTAAAACAACACCAACGTTTATACTAAAATATGAGTAGCATTAAAAATATATATACAATATTTATTATTCTTAGCAATACTACAACACAATTTAAAAGTTTATGTGAGTTTCACAATACGAAATTATTTTGAATGGAATATTCGACAATATTTTTATATATTTTTGAGTAAAATTTATTTATACCGGGTAACTTTTCAAAATAAAATCCGTGCACAAATGGACGGCCTTATTCATAAACGTTGCTTAGCTACTGTTTAGCTAAACACTGATTTGTCTCTTTCTGTCATTATTAATTTGACATACGAAAGAAGAAGACAAAATATTGTTTAACTAATCACCAGTTAAATAAAGTTTATGAATAAGGCGGGGAATAGTTTATGTATAAGCTTCTAAGCCTTATTCATAGAAATTATTAATAGGAAAAACATACATCACGATGAGTCGGCTTAAATCCGATTATTGCTAAAGTTTTTGTTGCACATGCGCATTTAAAACTTTGGTAGGTTTTCCTCCTTATTAAAAAAAATAAATGTCATTAAATTGCCTTAAAATTGTTTTTCTTAAATATAAAAAATAATCTGTACTCATTAAGAACGTATTTAACTCGCAATTACATCATTATATAAATAGTAAAAATGTTATTATTCTATATAAAAGAAAATATAATCTCACATTTGCCTGAAAAAAAACAGCATTCTTATCATATTAACTTTATCAATGGACTCGACAACACCATCATTCATCAATACCGGAGCTACAAAATTAGGTCCCAAGGGAGTCACGCGCCATACTTGGCAACAATTTCACGCTGTAACGCCCTGCATATCAATAGCTCGTTATACAAGCAACTTCTATTTTCCTATGAACTACAAAGTAAAGTCAAATCCTATTACCATATTAAAATGTAATGGAATTTTATTAATTCAAAATCGAAGCTTTGATTTTTTTTTAAGCGTACGATTATTAAACTTAATTGCATCTTCTTAGCAATGTCAAAAGATAATCTTGATATTAACTATAGGAATATATTATGCATATTTTGAATACGAAAATATTAGATTCATTGTATTTACATTTTTTATACATAATTTATCATTATGTAGTTACATTAAGCACTTTTATTATGGTTTAAAAGTACTTAAGTTTATGGCAAAATTTTCTTTGGTAATAAAAATCAGTTCTTAGTAATTCCTTAATATTTTAAACCTCAATCATAATATTATTATCTTTGAACTTATTCTACAATGTCTACTCTCTTTTTATCGAAGATGATCTTCTTTCAATACTTATGTAATAACGGTTTTACAATATTCGATTTAATTTTATTTCAATTCGTTGATCAACAAAAAATGTAAAAAAATACTTTAAAAAAAAGACAATTTGAGAATCATCAAGTTTTCAAAGATGGCAAAAAATCATTGAATCATTTTTATTAAAATCAATATTTCAAATCATAAATATTTGTTAAATTAAAAATTTCAAATCTTAATTTATCATTTGATCGGTTAAAATCGATTCATGTGATCACGACTTCGAAATTCGAAACAACGTATCAATCTTTGTTTCAATTACATACGATCGAATATATTACGATCTAAGTTAAGTTAAAATAAAAGTGTAATTACCTAAGAGGAATCTTTTTGGCCTGTTGTTCTGCGCTACAACACCTTCTTCAATTTCACGGGCCTCGACTGGCTGAAGTATATTCATCAGCGGGCCATTCTCCACGGCCAAGGTAACCGCCGCCGCCGCAAGCACAACAATGAGAGCCAGACACAGTTTCATGTTTATCTGGAAATTATAATATTGTTAAAATTTTCATAGTTGACAACTACAAAATTTTGTGTATTTTTCTTGGGTGTGCGTGACAATTGCATTCATTTATTATAATTATATAGATAAACATATTACGCAAAAAAAAAATTGTCATTAATTCAATAATAAGTACTTCAAATATTAGATATGTCTGTTACAATCATATATTTCAAACCAAACTACAAATACAGAGGTAATAAGAAACTGTCGGTAAGCGAGACTCGCTAATTAACGCTATTTTTATCCCTTTGCCACGATTATTTGATATTTTTTAAATATAATAACTGATAATATATGATACTTTAATTGGTTCTTTAAAAACCGTATCTGCCCATAAACTAAAATATAAATAAATTTATTTTATATTTTCAATTTTATTTAAAATAAAATAATTTTAAATTATAAAATTGTTGAATTATTTATCAAGCAAATATTTATTTTCATTTTGAACGCAATTTATAAGACAACCTTAAGAGCAGCTACCTTCGTGACTGGGTAAAACTTCAATAAAGTAGGCCTACCTTTCCAATTAATAAGTGACACTATCACAAGCTACACATATACTGTGCTGAGAGATCCTGCTCGCTACTTTTATAGGTCGGCCTGACGGAACATACGCCATATATCACATAAGTCAATGATCCTTGCTCGTTACAGCCGCACCCTATTTTCTTATTGTAATTTTTTCTCATTAATATCACATAAAAACGACTAGTTTTACGCACCCTGTAATGTGAAATTTTACTATAAAATTAAATAAAGAACAATTAATAAACCGTAATTTATTTTAAATATTTAGTAAATCGCTTATTATATTCTTTTACCAACACATTATCTATTACAATAATTCCACGGTCATGTTGTTTGAAAAAAGCTCTGTTTCTTTTAAAACGCGGGAAATTTCAAAAAACATCTTAATAATAATACACATTGAATTAAATAACAAAATAGAATTATCGCGAATATCGCTCGAGCATTATTACGCATTCTAAATAGATTCACACTTGCAACATGCCGACAAAATGATAGGCAAGTTGCCATAAATCCAGACCGCCAAGTTAAGCTTTAAGTTCTATGTAAAATACTAGCGATATATTACAATTGTAATGCATTTATATTCTAAAATATTATTGAAAAACAAAGTTCGGATCTAGCAACTTCAGAGAATTTAGAAAAGCTTAAAAATAGAAATAATATAGAATTGTGATATCATTAAAGACCAGAAGTCTTCTTATATTTTAAAGAAGACAATTTGATACACTATAAATCTACTAAATACCTAATCTAAAATAGCAGATTAGATTCCGCTACAAATTTTTTTTTTTAATTTTTTTATTTGGGAGTTGACCTTTTGGACTTTCCCTCCTTTTCTCGTAAAGAATGCTTAGATTTTGATCACTGTTATTTTCGCAAATATTTCATACAATTATTGCAGGTGATACTGGTATATCCATAAAGAATTTTGAAGGTCAAATAGCACTTACGTCATACACTAATTTGTAAAAATGGAATTAAATAAATATATCCAGATGAATTTGTGGAAAATGTAAGAAAGATGGTAAAGTCTACACTCCGCATAAATTATGTTGATTCGGACCAATTAACAAAAAAAAAATAACATCATAAAAACACTATTATTATGTCTACCGTCAATTTGTAAATCATAAATCGAACAATATTCCTAAGTATATCAATAGTGTACTCTGACTTTTTTTCTTGCATTATAAAAAAACTAGGTTTAAATATTTTATAATTTAATTATTAGTTTTGTACAGTTCAGTGAACCGGTTTTCTATATTTTTCGGAAGAGCTGTTTGCTTTTAATTAATTTAAATTATCAGGTTTCGTGTCCACTCTAAGGCTGATTTATAATTAATTGTAATGTAACGGTACTTTTTGGTGTTATTTTTTAAACTGTGTGACATGTAGTTTTAAGCAGACTTATATGCATACGTTATTTGAATAGATCAGCAAAAGCCGTAAACACGTAATCATTACTTAATATTATGCAATTTCTAAAGACTTAATTTACATACATATCTATTATTATATTAAGTTGATGAAGTCTCGAATTATCGTCAGACTAAAGATATTAATTTGACAAGAACACAGCCTGAATTTGTAAACCTTGACGTTATAATTACTTTAAACGTTAAAGCTTACGCGTCACCTCGCCAAGAGCCACGTAATGAGACAAAAATTCCAATTGAGAAGTTGTAAATTCATTGTTTACTTTAACAAATCGTAAGTGAATTTGGTAAAAGGAAACAAACGAATTCTAGTTATAGTCTGGCGCAGTTTTTAGCCAAGTCATGTCCGACTCAACCAAAAATATACCTAATTGAATAATTTTAACAGCTATACATGACAAATCGCAAATATTTTTAAGAACCTTAAAAAGGAATGTTAAGTATATAGCAATAAGTAACAGCCTGTGAATGTCCCACTGCTGGGCTAAGGCCTCCTCTCCTGTTTTGAGGAGAAGGTTTGGAGCTTATTCCAAACATATAGCAATAATTAAGTTAAACTCTTATTATTATTTTTTTTTTTACTTTGTCCAATCACTAACACTACTGTCCTTAATATCAGTTTCTTTATATCATATTCTTAATAACAAAAATGACTACAGTGCCAGAAATGTAGAAAATAATTAAAATTATTTATGTATATTTTATGAAATGGCCTAATCATGTATACATTTCATGTATCTCGAAAACAGCTCTTTTAATTTGGCTCAAATTTTGTATTTAGTTTTGCTTTTTATGCTTATCTATGAATATACATAAGAAACCAATTTTCTCTAAAAAAATTTTTATGAATTATTAATAATATAGTACGGTACTAATTATTCATATATTAGTCACTGTCGCATGTCGCTTTCTGACATTACACGATCGTGTCCTCCAGTAAGCGTCGAGTTTGTTCTAACAGAATAGCACTAATGATATTCAACATATGAAAATAGCTTGAAGGATATCGTGTAATTATAAAGTGTTGAGTTTAGGAGGGACCCCAAACTCGTACGCTTAAATTCAATTAAACAAAACTTGACCGAGGCACTGCATGTACTCGTACACTGCACACCAGACTCCCGTACACTGCGGTAAAACTCCCTTATGACATTCAATAAAACTTTTGTACAGAAAAATCGTAGTTCATCCAACAACAATTTAATTCTCCGTCGAAACACAACTCCATTAAATAGTTTTTACAATTGTATGCTTGAATTTTCCGTACAAACTGATGTTATACAGAATAAATATAACATTTTTAGCACTTCATATTTATCTCGTAAGAAGCCTTAAATCAACAAAGCAAATCATCAAATTACTCATTTGTAAGATTTTATTATTTTGCTCCAGCCTTTCAACGAAATTCTAAGAAATAATTTGTCTCTATTCCACGTGAATGATAAAATAAAAGAAAACAAACTTGAAATCTCTTAAATTATTTATTAATTTAAATCAAAACTTGCTATACTTTTATAGAAGTATCCATGTTAATTTTAATTGCCTAATTGCTCTAGTGGCTAGCTATTAGCTGCTGATCCCGAGGTCCTGGATTCAATCCTGGTTGAGGCCAAAGGTACATAATAAAATGTATTATATAAAACCACGCCTTCCATTCATGTGATTTATTAGCAAATTATATGAAATAATAATCAAAATCACACAAGTACTTAAGTTTATTACTTAAAGGTCCAACTTTTTCGGAGGTCTCGTTATAAAAATATATAAGTCCTTTATAGTCGAGAAACAAAGGCAAAGAGTTTATATTTGTTCCATTTATTAATAGTTAGAGTGTTCGCAAAATCGAGTAAAATTTTTCATCATATTTCGAACATTTGTTTTTCTACTCTTATTTTCAATTTTATCTATTGACATTACCTAAAAAAAGGAATATATTTTAACAAAGAGAGGACAAAAGGATACTGTTTATTTATATATGTGTGTTGAAATAAGTTGTATTTACACAAACACATACAACATATTATCGAATATAAACATATTGAAAGAATAATATATTAACCCATGTGTTGATGTTTCCTTAATATAAAATTGATATTGTTTCATTTTTCATTTATCAGGTTTCCAATATTTTTACAAATAAGAGATAAAATTTCTAAATTCTGAAAATAAACGATCTTTATACGGACGTGTATAACAATTATTTTAATTATGTAAATAGTTAAGTTTTGTTTGTTGTTTTATTTTTCACGCAAATGTCACATATTATGATATGATATTTATATCTATACTAATATTATAATTGCGAAAGTAAAGTATGTCTGTCTGTTACACGTTTCGTTAGTTTGTTATCACGACTAAACCAAGGTACCAATTTCGATGCAATTTGGCTTGAAACAATCTTGAACCCCAAGGAAGGGCAAAGGCTATTTATATCTTAATCCCGTCATTCTCCTAAAACGTGGACGAAGACGCGAGCGAAAACTAGTGTTATATAGTTTGTAGAGAAACTGTCTATGTGCGTGTAAGACTATAAAATATATATGAAAACTTTAAATCCATCTTGGGATCAGAGATTTTGTATAAATATTTATAAATAAAAACCGACTTCGTACATATTTCAATATGTACAATTGAACTTAAAAAATTAAAAACTCGTGTGAAGCGTATCCGAACAATAGTCGTATCTATTTTCAATTTATTTAAATCGACGATTTTTACGCAGCTTCATTATATCGGAGGTTGGTTGTAATAATCTGAAATAATACATTTCGTATTATTTCTTGGATATCTGTTTTATATATATACTAGCTGCCCGTCCCGACTTCGTACGGGTAAAATAAGGATTTTATCCTGTGAATTTTTTAATCAATATGAGATATAAACATTCACCAATCGATCTATGCACCCATACAGTACAGTGTATGTGTGTTCAGTACAGGGCATATAATAATCCTACTTCCTACTAATATAATAAACGCGAAAGTTTGTATATGGACGTTTGTTACTCTATCACGCAAAAACTATAGAATGGATTTTAATGAAACTTTACAATAATATACCTCATACATCAGAATAACATATAGGCTATAATTTATAAAGCGATTGAGTAAATTGGCCAAAATATAACAGTAAGTGTCACGTAAGTCGGAAAAGTTCTCCTATTTGCAAGCCATTCTGGCAATCGCTGCAAAAACCGTAAGAGTTAGACGAATATAATGTATAGTGGAAATATATCTCTTATATAGTTCTACAAAAAAGTCCGCGACAGCATATATCTATCTTTTATATGTAAGCCATTAACGCTAATATAGTGAATCGAAATTACTATTAAATTTTATATTTAAAATTGCACACTTTGTATTAACAAATTGATTCTTAACAATAAAATAATAAAATAAAAAACCAAAAAAAGACATCACTTCTGATATTTAAAGTAGATAAACTTTGTCTTTTCCACTATCTCATTTGGACAAATATTTTAAAAGTTACGCCGATGACAAAGATACTGCGCGGTATATGCAGCAGTACACTGCGGGAGTGGTGGGAGACAGAATTCGGTCATCGGCTCATCGCCGGGTATGCGACCCGTATGCAGGCAGACGTCATTGATGGTTGTCCGTTTTGCGATTTGTTAAAGACACACTATACCTGTATGTAATGTAATAGGTATGTTTTTATAGTGCCACGCTGCATACCTTCGGGTTACAGTGGAATGGGTCGGCATGCCCAGCCGGAAGTACCACTCTCTCACTTAAAATCGGCCTAAAGTGGTAGCTACTCTACCCCGTTTCGTTCGGTATGTGAGTCCCGGAGGCGGAAATAAAAAAATAGTCCGATCCGCTTGAAATTTAGTATTTGTTTTTCTTGATTGAATTGATATACATATATTTCAAAGTTTTTAGGAATTCTACCCAAATGGGTGGCAATTTGTTTATTTTTGTTTTGAAGAGTTAGAGCGTTCGTACATATTCACTAAAAAACTTCATACACATACTTTTGAGTCCAAATAACAAAATGCTAAACACACAATGTCGTAGGGAGGTGCAAGTAATACTTTTTTTTAAAACAGACATCACTATGTGTTGAAGTTTGTATAACAAAACATTTTCCATTATTATCATGTGTATTCAGTTCCCACAGATTTATTTTAGGATATGCTCGAAGAGAGGTAGATTTCATTCAAAGAATACTACCCATTAGAATATATCATTCGAATTTCAATGTACAAACATAGTTCCCTCTAAAAGTTTGCTTCCCCATGACAATCAAAAGTTCTAAGGCCTGTCGTTGAACATGGGCGAGCGATAGTGAGAACTGTTATCACATGGACAGTTTTTATGCTACATGCTCCAGATTGAGCTCTGCGAGTAGCTTAGTAATTTATGCCCCAGAAAGGAAATACCACAAACGTCTTTTTTTATATAGGGAGACCCGTCTGTCTCCCTTGGCAATGGGCCACCTTAAGTTAAGTGATCACCACTGTCCATAAACAATGGCGATATAAGAAATATTAACCATTCCTTATTATTATCGCTAATGCGCCACCAACCGTAGGAACGAAGATGTTATGTCCTATGTGCCTGTAGTTATAGTGGCTCGCTCATCCTTCAACCACACTAAGTATTGCTGTTTAGCGGTAGAATATCTGAAGAGAGGGCGGTACCTACCCAGACGGGCTGCCACAAAGCTCTATCACCAAGTGCAATATGTGCAAGGATGTAAACATTTTAAATCTATTTCACGGTTTCAAATATAAATTGTTCTTAGCTGACCTCTAATCGGCGAAAGGAATATTCCTACCAAATTTCAAGTCTCTACGCCTTATGGTTCCAGAGATATCGTGATGAGTCAATATATCGGTGGAAATCTCTTATATATATATATATATATATATATATATATATATATATATATATATATATATATATATAGGGTTTTCCATTAAGGGCGCTTGATCGTGCAGAACTTCCATCGTAGCGTGTGCTGTGTGGCACGTAGCGCCGTCCTGTTGAAACCACATGTTGTCCACATCCATATTCTCGATTTCAGGCCAAAAGAAGTTATCATCGACCGGTATCGCTCACCATTGACGGTGACGGCCACACCATTATCGTTTTCGAAAAAATACGGACCAATCACGCCTCCGGCCCAAAATCCGCACCAAACAGTCACTTTCTGCGGGTGCATTGCCACTTGGTGAACCTCGTGTGGATTGGTCTCGTCCCAAATACGGCAATTTTGCTTGTTGACATAGCCATTCATCCAAAAATGCGCCTCGTCGCTGAAGATGATTTTTTTGCCAAAATCGGCGTCAACTTCCAACTGCTCTAATGCCCAGTCAGCGAACACACGGCGCTGTCTATGGTCATTAACCTTGAGCTCTTGGGTCAGCTGGATCTTGTACGGGTGCAGGCTCAAGTCACAACGCAAAATTCGCCAAGTTGTCGTCTGCGAAAGGCCGAGTTCCTGTGTGAGTGGACACTGTCGCGCACAGCGGCGATATTCTCGGCAGATCTCGCGTTACGTTGACGCACGGGAACCGGCTGATTGTTAACTGACCCGGTTGACTCGAATTTGTCCACCAATCGACGGATAGTCGACTCGGCAGAACGATCATCGCGACCGTAAAACGGGCGAAGTGCGCGGAACGTTGCTCGAACTGAAGACCCATTTTCATAAAACAATTTTATGATTTGCACGTGCTGCTCGACACTGTAACCTGCCATGGTGGTTTGGGGGGACGGAATGAATATAACACACTGCATTTGACAGCTGTCAAATGCAGTGTGTTATATTCATTCAGTGTCGAGCGAAAAATTTCGCAAATATCTCTCCTACATGTATTTTTTTTTGCATTTCAAAGATCAAGCGCCCTTAATGGAAAACCCTATATATATAAAAGGAATAAAATATGCCCGTGTTGTTTAATTTGAATTCACAAAGTCTTTCCGCGATATACGTATACATATATATTTGTAGCTTAGGCGGACATGCATATGGGCTACCTGATCTTAAGTGGTCACAAACGCCCATAGACATTGACATTGTAAGAGATGTTAACCATCGCTTACATCGCCAATGCGCCACCAACCTTGGGAACTAAGATGTTATGTCCCTTGTGCCTGTAATTACACTGGCTCACTCACCCTTCAAACCGGAACACAACAATACTAAGTACTGCTGTTTTGCGGTAGAATATCTGATGAGTGGGTGGTACCTACCCAGATGAGCTTGCACAAAGTTCTATCACCAAGTGCAATATGTGTAAGGATGTCAACATTTTAAATCTATTTCACGGTTTCAAATATAAATAATTTTTCAAAATCGTAAAATGTATACATACAGACCAATTAAGGACCTCAACCCACCATTTTCTTTGAAGCTGGAGTTTATCGTATTTATTTCAATAATACATTATAATTTATTACTTTGGTATTCGAAAATAAAGTTCCATTACATATTTATAGATATTATTATATTTTATATAATATTTAAAACTTTTCTCGCGTTATGTTATTGCACTTGTTTAGTTACGTTAATGTGTTTGCTCGCGTCTCGAGCAGACGTGGCGCAGATGCAAGCGATAGACAACAATTTCAGCACAAGCCATCTCAGATGCGCGAAATAGATATTTTTCATAAGCTTCAGGAAATACTCTGTTTACTTTATGTGTGCAAGATTTTAAAATGTTCCATATTTATAAAAAGAATATTTAACATTAAATTTGATACAAGAATAAATACTGGTTGCTATTTTATTATGGCAATAAATAAAAGAAAACTTTATTTTTTATTGGCAGCAAGCATTGAAAATAAAGGAACAAGAAATATTTTTTTTTTTTATTTGTCGTCATCATACGATGTCATGCTTAACCTATAATAAAAAAAGAATGAATACATAACACCACAAAGTAATGAAAAACAACTGAAACATCTATTCTGACGTCATTTATTAGTGTGATATATTTTCTCTAAAACTCTAAGCTTTTATGTATTTTGTTTTCGAACTGTTGTTATGTGTTTCAAGTATATATATTTAATATCCTGGAGTAAGATGTTTGTATAACGGCTTAGAAGCGAATTACGTTACAAATAGCTTTTTTTGTTCCACTCTAATTTCTTCATGTTTTCTGTTTTAATGTTTTAAAGTTTTCTAAAAACTCTTTATCAATTTAATATAATTCGTTCGACACGGATGTCAACATATCTTGTTATGGTTTCTCGTTATGGTATGTTGACTGAAATGTTGTTTTTTTATAACTTGAAACAAAAGAATTCGGAAACATCTCTATAAGATGATCTGTAGTTAACCTTTTACAAAGAGGTCAGAAAAAAATCATTCATCGATACTCGTATTAAAGCTCGCTCACCGATGACTAAGTTATAAATAATCATGGAGACGAATGGAGATCAAGTAAATAAACAGCGTAGCTAATTGGCATGAACTTTTTACTTTATATTTACGTATGTGATTACACGGATGATATTTTAAGCTTAATATTAACGTAATGACGCAGTACATCACTATAAACAATATAGTAATCCTTACTAATATAACTGCGAAACTGTGTTTGTTTGTTCGTTACGTTTTTATGTCTTAACTGCTCAACCGATTATTATGAAATTTTGCATACACGTTTTCAGAGGTACGAAGGGTACCTACCTAACACCTCCCTTTCCACGCATACGCATGCGAAATCGCGGGCGAAAACTAGTCGAGCTATAAAAAATTATGTTTATGTTCCTGTTTGAGATTAATAAACTTCGAAACATGTATGTGTATTTTTATAGAAGGTTGTTATACTCTTCAGTTTGTCGTAATTAGTCGCTATAGTTTAACCAAACGCCATGAAAATTGATATATACAGGACAAAGTATGTGTGTTTTGTTAGTCTTATATAATAATTTATTTACACACAAAAAAAACTAGAAATCATATATACATATCAGATTTTACTCGGTGGTAGAGCTTTGTGCAAGCTCGTCTGGGTAGGTACCACCCACTCATCAGATATTCTACCGCAAAACAGCAGTACTTTGTATTGTTGTGTTCCGGTTTGAAGGGTGAGTGAGCCAGTGTAATTACAGGCACAAGGGACATAACATCTTAGTTCCCAAGGTTCGTGGCGCATTGGTAATGTAAGTGATGGTTAACATTTCGTTGGCGTTGGTGACCAATTACCATCAGGTGGCTCAAATGCTCGTCCGCCAAATAATACTATAAAAAAAAAATTGTTAAAAAGATTCATAGGTTTTGCAACGGATGTCGGCAATTCATTTACAAAAGCAATAAATTATCGTATACAAATATAATATCATATGCATAAATTTTAGAGGGTTTACTATTTACTATGAGATGTGTATCTTCAGCCATCTTTTATGTGAGCCTTATTTTATATATTAATTCACACTTATAAGTCAAGTAAAGTCATTCAGTAAGGTCAACGACCTCTCGCAGTAACAAGGTCCATGTATATACTTGCTTTTCTCATCACGGTCAACTCTCGCACTTGAGCCATTTTACTAGATATGGCTAAACTTGTTTTGGGCGTTTAAACGACCTTTGAAATCCTGTGCAATAACACTTACCAGCTAGGAAGACGTTAATTGTTTATATAGACAGTGTAATGACTTAACAATGGCTGCCCCAGGAACTTTTGACAATTATTTAAGTAAAGTAACGTACTGATACTTTTTTTTTTCTACTGCCCATTAAAAGAGATGCACTGCGTTATGACTGTGCATATAAACGGTGCAATAAAATAAAATGAAGTATCTTTTCTAAAAATAAATGGATTATAATATTTCCATTGTGACATAGCCTCGAACATGAATTTGCAAAAATGTTCACTTTTTAACCGACTACAAAAATATTTTGTTAAGGTCATAGGTTCGACGCGTATTTTAATTTCACAGATTTCAAATTGGACATATGACATTTTAATTAGACTGTATTAAATTTGTTTTCTTGGATTTTGTTATATTTCAATAACGTGACAATCAAAATCGGCTTAGTATTTTTTAAGTCATTACACTCATTTAATGACTTCCAACCACTTTGAAATACATTCAAACGTAAAAATATTTTATTAAAAGCTTTCAAATATCTACTACACGTCGTTGCCAAGCACAAATATCTGTTAAGTAATATGCTTTTCTTGGTCTTGGAAACACGCAAAATCGATGATCCTGCGCCTGATCTCTCATATGTTGTCGGATTGCCGTCCCAGCTGATTATGAAGGAATGGAGAGTGCACTCTAATATCTCCTAGTTTAGCTCGTCACCGTTAATTTACCTTATACGTGTTTATAATAAAACACTTATTATTACTCTCATTATAAAAGTGAAAAATTTATATATTTTTAACTAATAAAACGATCAACAGAGAACTAACCTTTCTTTGCAAATTTTTAAGCTTTCATAAGCAATATTTAGATGTTGCTCATATGGATATAATCTCACATACGACTATAAAATGTAAGTCAATTAAAAATTATTAGGCTCTATTTTTATTTAAAGACACTAAGACGAACTTAAAACTTATATTAAATGAAAAAAAAAACCGACTGTACTTTTTAATCTTCTTTTAAACTACGGTTTCTATTATTTTTCTATACACGCAGCTGAAATAATAAAAATCAAAACTTTTGATGAAAAGTTCCAAGATATGATTTTTCGACAATATAATAATATAAGGGCAGAATATACGGCTGAGTAAATTGACTTTGTTCCCTTGGTTTACGACAGAGTAAATATCAAGCTCATAGTTCGTAAAACACTTGAGGGTTTCCCTTAGTTTTACACCCCTAAGATCGCACTCAAAGCTTTACGTAAGCGTCAAAGGGCTCGACTGTTTTACACCGAAGTTTATTCCACATACAAAAAATAAAAATAAATATTCATTTTATTTGTGAAGTAACATCAAACAAACAATTACAATTAAATATAACACGTCATAATATACGGATCATAAACCATTTAAGTTTACAAGTCGTTTAATTATATAAAACATTAAGTTAACGTTACCTATGCAGAATGAAATGCATTAATTAAAAAGCCGATATGGCCCAGTGGTTAAAACGCGTGAATCTTAACCGATGATCGTGGGTTCAAACCCGGGCGAGCACCACTGAATTGTCATGTGCTTAATTTGTATTTGTAATCGATGTCGTGCTTGTTGGTGAAGGGAAACATCGTGAAGAATCTGGAATAGTGTCTGCGATTTATCTAAACAAATAAAAAAATTGCATCTGTGGTTTCAAAATAACTACTTCTTTTTAAGTTAATATGCGAGCTATTTGCGAGTTACCAACCATTAGAATAATTTAAATATATGATATGTATAATTCAATAAAAAAGTATATGTCTAATTTAAAATAGCAAATTTGAAAATTTCTTACAAACAAATTTTTATTATATACGTTATATTATATACGTTTTATTGTTTTAACAGCCTTCATAACTTCGATACCGCCCGGACAGTTTTTTGAGGTGAATCCGGAAAAACAAACAAAAACTCGTTTCTATTATTATTATACACAGGTGAGCTCTTGAAAATAATGACACAGGACACAAATACCTACATAACAAAGGAAAGTACGGATGCAGTCTAAGATGGAACGCGCTTGCCTAGGCGATGTCTAATAATCATTAAAAACAACTCAAACAAGTATAATTCATAAACATTACATATAATACTATATAATAACAAAAATAGGTAGAGGTGAATTGTAAAAAAGAAATTACTCAGCTTCATGAGTATAATTTTTTAGAACTAAGATATTATTTTCTATTATAATTGAAAGAGTAATTAAACCATGTGTTCTTATGTTCAATATGGGTATTATTATTATGTATTACATATGTAATGTTATGATGAAATTTATAAAATATATTTTCATATCTAACTCGATCGAAACATTTATAAAAATAAAAATAACAGTTTACGAATACCAGATTTAAAACGAGTTTTGGAATTCTGTCAGGAATTAGTCGATGTTATTATGTATAAATGTGTCGCAAATTAATTACCAACTTTTCAAATTAATACTTTGTCTTATACCTTCTTTGTGTTTATTAAAAAATATAGGAACGGCCTGTATATGTCAAGCAGCTAGGCTATAGTCCCCTCTTTTTGAGGTGGAGAGTCAGATCTTATTCCATCACGGTACTCATATTATGCGATTTGGTGGATAACCATGTGGCAGGTGTTCATTCAACGCATACAAGTTTCCTCACGATATTTTCCTTCGCCGCTGAGAACAAGATTAATTATAAGCACATCTTAAATAAATGGCGCAAGCCCGGGTTAAGACTCACTGGTCATTGTGCAAATATGAAGTAAATCAATAAAACAGTATTTATTTATAAATCATTTATTACAAACAAAACAGTATCTTCTTATTAACAGAATTTCGATTTGCTATAAATATTATAACAAATGCGATCTCTATTACTGGTGCTAAAACACCATGTTTCTTACAGAATTGAATGTTATGTAAACAAAGGCAGGATAATAATTCTAAACCTATTTCTTTTACTATTATAACAATGTACTGATATGAAGATAGTGAATACTTTGATAACACTATTTAATAAAATTTATATACGAATTCGAAAACACATTTATTAATTTAAATTATTATTAATTTTAAAGTTCGGGCTGGCGAAAATAACCTCAAACTATATTTAAGTATTTAAGCGGATATAGACCCGTTTATATATTGAACACATATAGTTTTAATATGTACAACATGAATCAATAACAATAGTCAGTTACATAAAGGAAATAAAAAATGTTCAAGATATCTTTATATTTTACTGCCTTTGTTTGTCATCGAGGTTGATCAATTTATTATTAACGTGTATGGCAATTGGGAGTTAATCATTACGATATTTTACGATCTAGACACACTTAAATCTCACATATCAAACCGACTTCTAAAACAATATTAAAAATACCCATTGGCATTAGCTTTAACGCTTAAAATTACTTAACATTATTATTACCGTGTTTCTTTGATTTCTTACGGCATGTGTGATGCTTTAACAGAAATCTTGAATACCTTAACCGGACCAGCTGTAAAAGACATGAAAATAAATTAATATATAACTTAAAATAATATATATTGAATTAACAAACATTTAAAAACATATATGGTGACATTACATTTCTATTAGCATGAGATCCGCATTCCTTCAAACCCATAAAATATGGGTTTTACCAAATACCTTGAGTCAATGTTATCTAAAAAATATTCATAGCTAGCACTATTACGTAAGACCAGTTATTAAAGAGCCCTTGCTTCATAGACATACATCTCAAAATATGACGCAAAATTAACAAACTATCATATTTACTTGTCATTGAAGATTATGCGTAATATTCATACATACAAGCATACACAAGACTTTATGTCCACTTAAAGAAACCAAAAATGCAATATATTCTTCAGACTTCTATCATAATATGTTAAAAGGCATTTTACTTACTAATAAATATTTAAATGATATTTCAATTTTTTTATAATTCAAATACTTTATTTAGATATTCTCATACAAACGAACAATGCGAGTATTAATGATACAAACATCTTATCGTTAATCTTTCATTTGCATGGTGTCATGGACAATCATCAATGAAGTTGCATAATATCTCATTAATTATATTCTATACATTTTTACTTTATAACGGCTTATCGATCCGTTAGTCGGTTTGACCTCTGGCCACATAAATGGGACTATGTTATGGGACGCTGGTGACAATTGAAATGCCGTTTCAACACGTGACAGATTTGAAATGTTCAATAATAATAATCCTGAATATGAAGCAATATATTTTTTGTAAATATCTTGTTAAAATTGTAGAAAAAAATGTGATAAACAACGGCTCGAATTTAAATAGCTATCGCATTCACGATCGCCTTAGATCGAATGGAATATACCGTGGGATTGTTCCGATGTTTTTTTTTTTCTATTTAACACAGATAACGATGAAGAATCATGAATAATCATTTTAATAGTTTTACATTTCAAATTAAGTTATTCATAGAGTCATCATTGCTTAATATCATGTTCTAATACTATGTTAAAAATATTCTAAAAATATGGTTTTCAAAGTTATTTCAAGGAATGTTGTTTTAGCAATCTTACCTATGAACTTCGACGTATTTAGGCCCGTGACTGTAATATGAAAAAAGCGATACAATTAGTAGCATATAATAAATAAATAGAAAATATAGTTGATATAATAATAATAATAATATGTTAAATAATGCTAATTTAAACTCTATATAATTAATGGTAAGTATTATTAATAAGTTAATGCGAGTATATAGCAAGCAAGCGTCCATAGAGCATTTTCATCAGACAGGCAGACAGTTAATTAATTTTCAGATAAACTTTGTATAAAGTTATTTTACTGTCTAACAATAGTAAATCTGCTATGTACTGTTTTAATATATATGTATAATTTTAGTATGTTAGTAAAGCCCAGTACCGGAGGTCAGTTCGAATTGTCACACGAGGTTTCACTGACTGTTTTTTGAGCGCGAGCGCGCCGACAACTCCTGCGCCGACGGCTCCGACCTTCACTGCTTTCAAACCTAAAGCCCCTGTAACACAAAATAATTTATTATTATATCGATTTTAAAGTGGCCAGCTAATAAAAACAAACATTAGTATGTGAGACAATTACAATTTATTTATATACAAGATCACATAAAGTTTGAAGTTAGTATTCGTGTCTAACGTGTGTAAATTTAATTATTAATACATTTTATTTATATATAAATAATAATAAGACTTCTTTTTTATCGGTTCTTATCGTTTAGATTTATATTTAGTTTAGATACTACCGATCTATAATATTCCGAACCAATAGTTTTACATTTAATGTAATCTCGATAAAATGATAATTTGAATATTCTAAAAACTTCGCCGTTTCAAAATAGGTAAACAAATTAATAAAATGGCAAATTTTAATTGGTACTATGTAAAAAAATCCTATCTGATATTGTCCATAAAAAATAAAAATATGATGTTCATAAAGTATATAGTATATAATAATTTAATGTCTTAGTGCATTTTTTTCATAACTATTTTAATTTCATGAGATTAGTTATTATTAAACTTGTACCAATATCACATTAATATAACATAATCAACATACAAAACATCGAAATATCTTCTTATATGAATATAAGTTGAATTACGTTTAATTTAAACAATTATTATTACTTCCATTTAGCACAAGGTTGTCATTTGAATATCGTTATGCGGCTTACCACGTGAAAATGATCAGAAATATTAATGTCATATATATATATATATTTTTTTAACAACTACAAAATATTCATATTAAATTTTAAATACAATAAATGTAATTTGAATAGTGAAAGTGTTTTAATATGTCGCGACATTGATTCAAGTAATTTTAAGATTAAAATAAAACACTAGGTAATGACCTACATATGAACTAATTTCGTTTAATAAAAGTTTTGTAACTTGAATTTTTTAACCAAACATTCTTGTTATTATTTGAATATCGAATGTTGATTTTTTTTTTATAACATAGAGAGCCGGGCATACATATGGGCTACCTAATGGTAAGTCACCAACGCCCATAGACATTGGCTATGTAAGAGGTGTTAACCATCGCTCAAATCGCCAACGCGCCACCAACCTTGGGAACTAAGATGTTATGTCCCTTGTGCCTGTAATTACACTGGCTCACTCACCCTTCAAACCGGAACACAACAATACCAAGTAATACTGTTTTGCGGTAGAATATCTGATGAGTGGGTGGTACTTACCCAGGCGAGCTTGCACAAAGCCCTTCCACCAAGTAGGTATACATTGTAGTGGAGCTATGTGCAACGCCTTCTGGTTAGATCCTACCAGGTCACGGTAACTCTAACCTAAAATCAAGGGCGACTAAGCCAGTGTAATTATAAGTACAAGGGACATCATATCTTTACAATCATTAAGGCAATATATCGCCAAACTTGGAATCGTTTAATATTTTAACAGTGCTAATTGCTAGTGTTAATATACGTGGGAAGTGGGAACCACTCATGCTACTAAAAAAGTACTTACCAAGGATAAGCTTCTTCTTAAGAAGTAGCAGACCCCTCTTCGTTCTCGCACTCCTCTCGTGCACTGGCGTCTCGCCTAGCGACTCGTGGACGTTTTGCACATTCATCTCTTCGGGGTTATGTTCGTAGTGCACGCTCGCTGCGACGGCTGCTACGAGACAAGCCAGAACAATGATGGTTGAGGGCTGCATATTTGATTTTCCTGAAACAAAAATATTTTTTTCTTTATTGTGTCCATGATTTTCTTATTTTTTTTATTTATTATATTTTCCTATATACATACTTTAATAAAATAAATAACTCAAAGTACATTGGTACTAATAGTAAAGAAGTTACATTCTCTACTATTACTCTAACTCCACAGCCATTATTTCTAGTTATATCAGAAATAATTTCGTAGAAAAATATTAAAGAAATCGTAAGAATTTGATATTCGTAACAGGATTCGGCGCCTAATGTGACCTAATGTTGGAGAGATTCACATCTAGAATATGTATTGAATACGAAATATTCATACGTGAATGCAAAGGCGCCAAGCATGATTTAATATGAAGAACACTCGATCGAAATTTGTACAGACGAATAAATACTATATGAACATAGAAAAATATATGTAAATGTAAAAATATTCGTCAGTAAGAAAATAAATACAAGTTACGACATAGTTTTTAGTTTCAAAAAGAATTAACTTTCATTTCGAGAGCAACTTAGTATGAACCTTCTCTGCATAGCATTAAGATGTATTTATTTAAAGTAAAAGACACCCTTCCCAATCTCACAATATAATCAACATAAACACGTTAACACTGTTCATATAAAAATCCTATTACTTCGCTCTATTTCAACGTTAAAATTTCCGTCATTCATTACAAGCGCACACAAAAGAACTTGCTTTTAGCGCAACACTTACCTACTCTTAAAAAGAAAAACTATTTTCACGGACTTACGACGCGACAGCGAATACATCCTACCTTTCTATTATAGTTGTAAAACTATCTAAAGCAAATTTACTTAAGTAATAATTTTAATAAGAAATTGCAATTGACGACAACATTAATTGTAAATTTGTTTCTAATAGCCGTTATCAATCAAATGTAACCTATCATCGCATAGGTTATAATAAACCAACGAAAACTTGAAAACGAATCAATCATATATCCTTTTTCCTTACGTGTATGCAAAAAATCATAAGGATCAAAGAAAAAAATCATGTAGATCAAAGCAAAAATTTCATGAAGGTTGGTAAGTCTTGAAACAAACAACCAAACTCACTTTCGTATTTATAATATTAATTACATTTTCATATAATTATTTTTTGTAACTGAAATAAAAGGTAATATTTTTTGTAGATAATTTCATTCCTGGCATTTTTTTATGAGAATGTTTTAATATTTATGTTATTTTGTAACCATATGACATACAAGGCTTTAAGAATAATATGTGAAAATTAATGGGCACATCTTCGAACAAGGTTAGTCTTGCTTGAGTAACGTCTTAGATTTACTTGGCACTTATTTTGAACAATGATACTCCGCCTGAGCGAATTACCCGACCTTGCTGATTTTAAAAATACGCTAACACATTTTATTTCATATTCAAATATTCTGCAAAAGCCCTTTTATACGATAGTTAAATGCATGTAAAAGGATTTATTATTTTACTGTATTTCAATAAAAATCAGTAAAACTAAATGGAAGCAATTTTAACGGATATTATTTTACGTAGTTAATTTCCAATAACTTAAAAGTGAAAATCAATTATGTTTTTAATTAAACTTCATAAAAATTATAGATGAAAAAACTAAAAAAACACTCGTCGATTCGTCAAAGTAAAATAAATGAGGTAGTTAATAGTAGCTATTAAAGTGACCATTATTGTTAACGTCCCTATCTCCTCATCACTAAAGATCGATAATATCAAATAATTGTACACCGAATTATTAATATTTGAAAAATTTAAAATCTATACGACAATTAAATACAAACATGTATATTTAAATCGTTCTTGGTACGATTAAACGATTGCTAGTATGTAGGTATTTTGGTAGATACATATTTACAGACTGGCTTTGTTAATACATACAAGCCAAGCTATTGATTTTCCGTTAAACATCGCTTTGACGTTTCGGTTGTGATACGTTGTAAACACCCACTTCGAGATCTATTGAAATACCATCTGACTGCACAAGTATCTTCAATGCTGCATAGATTTACATTTCATCTCTGTCGTACGATATACCTGTAGTAATTTCAATTAGAAGTTTAACTGAACTAAATAATATTTAAAATATGCGAATATAAATTTGTATATAAAAAAAAACTAAAACAAATTAATAATAATATTTGCAAATGCTCCAAATAACTTCTTGCTACAACCTACGTGACTGTTTATAAAAACAAGCTTATTTTAACAGAACGGTACGCAATATAATTCGGTCACAATTCGTAAATTACTTGTCTGATATGAATACTAAGTTCAATAAAGAATCTACCTTGGAGGCTTTGTTTGAACACAACACGGCACTGCAGCGATCACTAACTCACAGATGACAATGAAGACGTACCGAATTCTTTTATAGATTGCAAATGTAATGCCTAGTGGAAGGGTAGCTGGTGGGCACGCTAGTTCATGCCGGACACGAAACGATAGAGTTCATGGAACAACGGTTAATTCCAAGATCTAGGAATCATATCTTATGAAATAATCCATAATTAAATCTTATGAGAAACCTAAAATTACTTGTAATTTTGTTTTTATATATCTCCTCGTTCAATAAATATAAGCCGACGTCCTTAATTCCGTAACAAGGAAATACTTGAAAATAATTTTATAATTGTAGGGAGGCTCTATAAAACCTTGTGACCCTCGAGTTTCGATACCATATCTTAATGTAGAAAGCAAAAAAGGTACATCGATAAATTGCGTCGATTGATTCCGGTTTAAAAAGTAATGTTCGTTTTTAGTGAGTACCTACTACTTTAAAGTCACAATGAAATCAAAAAAATTAAGCCTTAATACATTTAATTTCACATAAAACACCGCAACGCGGTTTGATATTATTCATTAGTCAAAATAATCGTCTAAATATGGGATTCCAGACACACATACCAAATACACAATTGTTTATGAGTAGCAATTACCATTTAAATAATATTAATATGTTTGTGCATTTTTCGCATAACTAAACACAAATAAAAATGTTTTCTATATTTAACACATTACACGAGTCACCCCTTTTTATAATTTGAGTGAAAAATCTGATTATAACTTCGTTAACTTAATTTTGTAACGAGTGACAGGTCACGAAAATGGCCGCGTCACGATTACGTTTCATAATATTAAGTAGTGACTAATATGTATGCCAAATTGTTTCGTATCAACTTGTTTTTCATATTTAAAAATTTTCATTTTTATGTGTCAACATAACGTCCTAAAAATCAATCGACTAGATACCATATTGACGTCATAATGACAATATCTAATGACGTAATAATTTATTAAAGCATTTTTAAATAATAAATTACTTTTTATTTACTATTATAGTGTTTTCATTAGATTCACTAAATAGACAAATGTTAAAATTTAACCGATAACCTTACAATGGTAGTTAGTATAGGACATATAAAATTAAAAAGGTCAAACACATGTCAGGCGACTCATAAGGTAGCGTATTTTACGAAACAAACATATTTCTGCAATATGTATTTTGGGTGTGTACAACTTAGTAACTTGGTACATCAATAAAATATAATTGAGAGTTCTTATTTTATTCGAGTGCCTGATATTTCATCACATTATGTTTATTATACAGATACTCGAAAACAGCAGTACTTTGTATTGTTGTGTTCCGGTTTGAAGGGTGAGTGAGCCAGTGTAATTACAGGCACAAGGGACATAGCATCTTAGTTCACAAGGTTGGTGGCGCATTGGCGATGTAAGTGATGGTTAACATTTCTTACAATGCCATTGTTTATGGGCGTTGGTGACCACTTACCATTAGGTGACAAATATGCTCTCTCGCCTACCTATAAAAAAAACACACACAAAATGAGCGCTTGCCTGGCTCAATCAACCTTCAAACCGGAACACAACAATACAAAGTACTGCTGCTTTGCGGTAGAACATCTGATGAGTGGGTGGTACCTGCCCAGACCTTGCACAAAGCTCTACCACCGAGTAAAGTTTATAGTTCATCTCGTACCCGGCGGTGAAAGATAACGTCGTGACGAAACCTGCATCTGTATGAAAATCTGCCACATGTGTATCCACCAACCTGCATTGGAGAAGTAGGTATTGTGGAAAGGGATCCAAAACCTTTTACTTTATTCCAACCTATATTGTGAAAACTGCTTATATAAAAACAACGTAACTACGAAATAAACATTAAACAGATTCTTGGTAAAGTCTATATCTTCATCTTGAAATTTTATTTTGAAAATAACGTAGAAAATAATTATCATGTCTCAATTAATTTATATTATATTATGTGAGTATACGGTTTTATATAAATACAATGTATGTACCGGTATTTATACAACTACGAATTGATAGTGCGTCTCTTCGTCAGTATTTGCCGACCTCCTAGATTATTTGAGAAATGCTTAAGCAAATGGAACCAAGTCAAAGGAATTTCGAAATCACAAATACATATACGTGATCGTATTCGAACCATGTATTTCTCAGAAATTAACAATTGGAATCTACTTAGAAAGCTAATAATGTTATAATAATTATAATTATGTAGGTATAGTCCTTTATTTGTTTTTAAATGTTGTTACTTTATAATGAAATACATTGAAATAAAAAATATACATAATATATAACACAAAAAACTACACGTATACTGCATACGTGTGAAAAGTATCTAATAATTGTATAACTAGTAGTTGGTATGTCATAATAAATAATTTTAATTAGGCAAGGGACAACAAGTATTTAAATAACAGCACAGAACACTGTGTAATATACCTCTATATCATTATGAACACTTAAAATTTGTATGAAATCCTTGTATGTTTCTCAATAGCATTTTATATTTGAAGCCAATGTGTTTTTTTTTTGTTTGACAAACAACTCCTGATATCTTTTGAAAGAATATATTGCTGTGATAATGTACTCATAACGATTTGACGAGCCGATTGGCATGATTGGTAGATATGTGACTTTATCGTGCCTTTCGCCCCGCAGGTCGTGGGCTCGATTCCCACCCAGGACAGACATTTGTGTGCATGAACATGTCTGTTTGTCCTGAGTCTGGGTGTAATTATCTATATAAGTATGTATTTACAAAAGAAAAGTAGTATATGTAAGTATATCAGTTGTCTGGTTTCCATACTACAAGCTCTGATTAGTTTGGGATCAGATAGCCGTGTGAATAATGTCCCAGGATATTATATTATTATAAATTATTAAATAAAAAAATTCAGTAGAAATTGTCTTTCTTAAATTTAATTAATTAATTAAAATTCTTATTTCCATTAAATTTATTTTTATTTATTGAGACATATGTAGTTGTTTTTAATAAGATTACTGGCTTGTAAGAATTGAACATATCTAAATTGTTATAAGCTACCAACGTTATCGTAACGTACATGCATATAAAATAAGCAAGCAGAAAAACCATATATTGCGCAACAATTACTTATAGTTTCTCGATCAACACGTTTAAGTAACGGTTAGGTGGCTGCGGACGGCTGGTCGCGGTTTCGTGTAGCACTTGCTCATGTAATTTCTAATTACGTCAATTTGCGTGGCCAAAATGACATAAGGCTGTTACAGTTTGCGCCTAACAAAAGGCACACGCACACTACGTAAAGACTACAAACAAGACGACACCCACGTTTTTGTATTACAAATGCCGTCTGCCGAAATGTCGCCAACCAAAACGTACGAAATAAATTCTAAGGCTTCTGGGGTACATAATAATATGTTTCATACATTTTACATGACAAGAATAATGAAATAGTTATTTTAATTAAATTATTCCATTTTACGTATTTTTTAGTGGTAGTAGGTACTTTGTGCAATCCCCTCTGGATAGGTACCACCCACTCATCAGATATTCTAATAACAGTACCTACCTAGTATTTTTGTGTTCCGCTTATTCTGTAAGTAAGTACAAGGGACATAACATCTTAGTTCCCAAGGCTGGTCGTGCATTGGCGATGAAAGGAATGGTTAGGTAATATTTCTTATAAAATAAGAAGTAATCCTGATTGTAAGTTATCACAACCACCAACACATTTAGGTCCTATAAAATTAAGATGGTACGTCCCTTATGTCTCTAATTAAACTGGCTCAATTATCTACCCTTTAAACCGGAATACACAAATACAAATTATTATCATTGTTTGTCATTATTACAATTATAAATGATGAGTGGATGTCTTCTCCAAACCTTGAGAGAGGTCGACGTCTAGTAGTTGTCTAGGACTTGCACAAAGACCTATAACCAAACATTGCTGTCATATATGTAGATACCGACAAAACAATCCATAAGATCATCATTTGAGATGGTATGGAGTGAAATAACATAAGGATTTTGAAGAAAGTGAATTGGAAGCGACGCGGCTACTTTACATAAATCAGCAGGGCCGGATTTAGGGGAGAGCTTCCGGGGCTGCATCCCCGTGGTCTCCACAAGAGGGGCCTCAACAATAGAGATAGAAAAACAAAAAAAAAATGAAGAGTAAGTTTTAATAATATATTACTTGAATTCTACTGTAGAATCCAAGTAATATTCTGTATGTAATATTTCTATATAATTATGTTTGTTACGAGAATTTGATTTGTTCTAGAATAAATAATTATTGAAATACCTTACTGAAAAAAAATTCAATTTATTTGATTAATAATTAGGGGATCCCATCCTTAATTGCCTCAAGGCACCCATACCTCTGCACCTAGTAGAAAATCAGAAGTATTAATTCAAGTTACAGCATATAATAGTGTTGAATGCGCATAAGATTATTAAATTGCTCTTCTCTGAAGTCAAGGTAACAGGTGTTAGAATGATCAAGGTTTGGTATTTAGAACCGTAGGACGCATTCTTGGTACGGGCCGGTTCCGGTTAAAAGTAATAAGCAAATTAATCTGATTTAATAAAAACACTTATTTTTTTACTCTATTTAATTTTAATTACTGCAATCCAAGAAACATAACCAATATTTTTACGAATGCTAAAAATTAACACATTGCGTACACGCATACTGTCAGGTAGGTAATTAGAATTACATCAAAGCGTGTAAAACTATATGTTGTATACAATAAATAAAAAAATCAGTTTAACTTGTATTTTAAAGGTGAGAAGTTAGTTTGAGCTACAGATTGTATTATAGCATCAATTTTATTATACGGCCTCTTGGTCTGTAGATATAATTCCTACTTTATAATAAAAAAATATTCTGAGTATATTCTTTGAATAATAAAAAAATATTACTCATTATAACTATTTAATAATTCTTTTTATTGTTCAAAGAATATTCGCTTAAAAAATAAAACGTTGCAGCAATACTCATTTCCATTCTAATATTTTATATGCGAACGTGAGTTTGTTTGTTTATTACGTTTGAGGTTGACAGTATCTTTTTTTTTTAGCTCCACCTAGGGAATATAAGAAAAACTAGTTCATCAGCTCGCGAAAATAAGAAGCAGTAATAGATGTCGCAAGTAACATGTTAGTCTGTACACAACTAACACCATCTTGTTGATAATGAAGTGTAACTTTATTTACATATACTTGCCACAAGATGTCACTGTAGGAAACTTTAGAACAGCTGTTCACCGATTGTTTTGCTTTAATTCGTTGTTAACTTCACGTTAGTTCTGTACCAGAGACTATAGAAATTAGAAAAGTTAGTCAGTGAGATTTTGCTGTGTGTTGTGAAGTGTTGATTCTTTAAAAATTTTAAAATTTGTTGACATATTTCATTATAAACGATCAAGCTATCTTCTATTTTAGGTCTGTTGTGTGCATCGGATACTAAATTCAGATTTAAATTTAAAATATTCTCAGTGCCATTAAAAATTTTAGTGCCGTGCTACCTTTCACAAAGAGATTTGGGTTTCTATACCCGTGCGCATTTTGCAGATAACCAGCTATAGCAGCGATTGTAAGTAGATATTACAATTTTTCCATTACTAAATATTCCTAAGATATCTTGCAAGTTGCATGTACTTCGAATAAACTTTTGTTGTTAGGTAAGCATTAAGCAAGCGCTATCGTTGAAAGCTCCAAACCTTCAGTATAAACAAATCCATTATTTCATTTTGACGTCTTACATCATTTAAAAATGTAAATATATATATATATATATGTCATTGCATATATTGTAACGAGAATGAAAGAAATATGTTCCCATATTGGCACATTTAATCGAATTACAATCATAGGTAAAAAAAATAAGATAAACGTCTAGCTATGGACATTCCTTAGTATTAATAACCTTGTAGCGACAATTTTATATGTTAATTTACTAATTTTAGAAAGTATTTATATTGAAAGACATAAAAATAATAAAACAAAGGTCAGTTGCTTAGATGCCATTCGTATTTTATATTGATAAAAAAAAAATAGTCGTAATAAACCATTTGGAGATTTAACTAAATCTAACATTCATAATATGTATTCTTAATTATTCACAAGTTCAACTATTATTTCTTTTGTTTCATTGTTCAATATTCTTAAGAATTTATAATGGCTTAAAAAACCTTGTTTCAGCATTGCTTTTTTTATTAAAATAACGAAATAGCTCTGATGTTCTGCTCTGAGTTTACCTCCCAACAATGAAATATGTAGAAGTCCTTATTTGAAATGCTTATAATGCTAATGAAAGACAGAATACTGAAACATACAATTGTAAAAACTTATTATAATTTGTAACAGATATTCGTATTTTCTTTTCTACTAAAATGCATCAGGTTTGTCACTTAAAATTACCTTGGCAATTAGCAGGCCATTATTTTATAATATCCACAGTTTATTTTAGACGTAATTATAAATATATTAATAACATCTGCATAAAATCAGTGAATTGATTTAGCCAATCAAATTCAAAATTATTTTCTTTATAATAAAAGTGAAGGTACATATTGAATAAATACATTTTTACTACAACTTGGAGTAGAACATTATTTGACTAGCCATACATTAATGTTTTCAAAGAAAAACCCTCTCACCAGTAATATATGATGATAGTTGTAGAATGTTCTTTTGTATATCAAATTACTGATGACAAAAAGAGAGTAACCATTCAAACACTACATAACATTTTTTATAAGTAAGTATAATATAATATTATGGTACTTATAACAACACACTTGATGAAAAAAGCAAATACTTATTTAAAGACAAAGTAAAAACAGCTGCTGACTGATAATTTGCATCGTAGGAAAGATTTGCTAGCATATTTTAATTCTTAGATTTAATTTAAAAGTTCCCAAACAATATATTAAAATCATGAATGAATTTTTCTTCTTTAAAATGATATTTGATTTGAATGAGTTTACATACATACTTTTGAAACAAAATATATGTATTTATAAAGTATAAATCTGTGTGCACACAAACTTGTGTGCTATCTCCTTATCTTCGTCGAGATCTTTGTTCAAAAATAGGTTTGTTGTATTGTTAATATTTGAATAACATATGCATAAATAGTTATGATAATAAATGCTGAATAGATACTCACACTTAACTTATTCTAAATATAAATAAGTTTTAATACTGGTGAAATTTTTAAAGTGCCAATGTCCATAGATGAATGACTATTTAAAATGACTGCCTCGTTGGTCTAGTGGCTAGATATAAGGCCGCAGACCCGGTGGTCCTGGGTTCAATTCCCAGGTCGGGCCAATAAATAGTTATTGGGTTTTTCTGCCAGAAAATTCTCAGTAGCAGCCCGGAGTCTGGAAGTTGGAAGTGTGTACACTCCCGTGCCTCGGAAAGCACGTTAAGCCGTTGGTCCTGCGCCTGAACTCTTTCCGGTCGTGTCGGATTGCCGTCCCATCGGATTATGAGAGCTAAAGAAAAGAGAGTGCACCTGTGTTTGCGCACACACTTGTGCACTATAATATCTCCTGCGCAGTTGGCTAATCTCTCTTGAGGTTGGCCGCCGTGGCCGAAATCGGTCTGGAGGACCTTATTTAAAAACCTTCTTTCAATTTTGCTTCGCGTATAATACGCGATGCTATTTTCTCTTTTTTTTTTAATCTCCAAATTTGTATTAAACTGACTGACTAAAACGCGATTTTCCAATCTTTAATTAGTTTACTTTTGTCACAAACGCTAGTTGAGCGCAAATTATTCTGCCAATGTCGGGTATAAATTTTTTTTTTTTAGTCTTGGATAATCCTTCATTTCGTAAATCATCAAAAAAAGTGGCAATTGAAAATACGCCCCTTAATTTAATTATGACATGCTAGCCTTGAACATTTATGAATTGTATTTTAACGTATCCGGAAACATTTCGACAAATCAATTTGTATAAGTCAAGGTACTGCACTTTTGTCTAATTTAAAACATTCATAATTAAAATGATAATCATAATATAGATAATATAAATGTTTTTACAGCATTTAATATAATTCTCATTATTTTACTGCACGTAGTTATTGCAATGTAAAAGTAAGTACAGCAAGGATTTTTACATACCGTAACTACAAATTTATGACTTAAAGTATATAATCTTAGTCTAAGCCTGCCACTTCCATAACTGGGGCAAAAAACTTAAGATATTTTGCTAGGAATTGCGACAAAGTATAGGATATGTTTTTATAGACTTTAGTATAAAATACCTACCGCACGCAGCACACCGTCGAAATAACCTCAAAACAAAACAAATTATACTTTAATAATTAAAAAACAAGCTTTTATTTATTTTATGGACTATAACGAATATATTTTTCATGCTAGAATCTACTGTCATTTGTCACCAGAATCAAAATTTCTGGTCAATCGATTAGTTAGTTTGAAATGAAGTTCCAAGATTTGACCCACGCTTAAAACTGCATCAGTTAAATAATAGTGTGTCAAATAAATGCTTCAGATTGTGTAATAGATGATGCTAAAATTGTCCAAGACACGTCTTCAACGCGAAAACAGAACGATTGGCAACCCTATCTTAAAATAAATCGAATTGAAATTTTGAATTCGTTTTCATTACGTAAATTTAACTTTTTTGTTAACACTTATATTTTATTACAGCTTTATCTAATTTGATTATGTAACTTGCACTGATTCAACAACTGTTTTTAACCTCTTTCTGTCACCGCAAAAAGATTATAAATAAAAACCAGATATTTTATTCATTTTAATTATTGAAAGCGTGCCTTGGCAGTACTTTTAAAAAATACACTTCAAAAGTTCGCGATATTGTACTATTTGTATGTTATACGGTATATTAGTGGTGGTTATATTGTGTACCCACTCAACAACTGCACTGAGTTGTATCTGCCACTGTCACAAGCTACCGGTCATATTTTAATGTACATTATGTAAATTATATAAATTGATAGATGAATTATTGTTGGAAATGACGAAAGAGAATGGATATAAACCAATAATTGAGGAGGTACCTACGTTATTAACATTTGCATCGGTTAAGTGGAAGAGTAGAGTGGGTCAGTTTACGTTTCCGCATCGTTCGCCGCACGACAATGCTGATCCGTGGCTAGCCAACTATAGTGTTCCGATAAATGAATAGCGATTGAATTCCCGCTGAGTTCCTTTCGCCGGTTCTTCTCAGGGCTTGGTGTTTCTTTTCCGAACAGGTGGTAGTTTCTAGTTTGACAATCAATAAGTAATTGTAATGCTTCAATGTTGAATCAAGTATTTTCATTTTGATTTTGATTCAATATTGCAGATACTAAGATTTAGAGCAAATAAGGAACCTTCCTAGAGAAATGGGCAATTAATTGGCTTAAATAAATAAAACACATAAATATTTTTATGTGTTGTATTACAAGCGTTTTCGAATCTTCAGCCTACAAGTTTAATGTATAAGCCACCATTGCCACATAATGTAGAATCTTCAGGAACCGGCAAGAAACAAAGAGGCTACTCTTTTTTTTTCTTAAATTACATTATTGCGACAAAGGAAAATGAGAGCCTTGATCAAATGTAGCTTTATAATTGAATATATTTTTGTATTATTAATACTTAAATGTATTTTGTAACTACATATATAAATTAATGCATTGACGTTATCGATGACCCCTCACAATGAATGGGTTTTATTAGTATTTTATCTAATCTAATCTAAAACATCTAAAGCTTACATGATAAAACGTAGGTAGGTACACCCAAACAATAAATAAAATATATTACCTACAGTGAATGAAGCCCATTTCGATTGTAATTATTCCACTTGATATAGAAAATAGGTTAACTAGAAGACAACTTCGCTGCCTTATTTTTCTATTATCTTATAATTATTTTATTAAAGGACATTAGAACATCGACTTCTTAAATGGGTTTTTCTTTATTTAAAATCTTATTATAATGATGACGTAGACGAGATTCTATTATAAAAGTCTCATTATATAACTAACTGATATTGTGTATTGAATAAAAAAATCTAAGTAATTTGAATGATGCATAGAAAAAATAAGTATGACATGAAGAAGTATAGTGCATAGTGTTTATGTTATTAGTACTATCGCGTCATCCATACTAATGTATTAAGCCTAAGAGTTTGTTTATTTGGCCACGCTTGACACCACGCTCGTCTCAGCCGAATCGAAAACAATTTAAACAAATTTTTTTAAAGGTTACATAGCCCGTCGCTTGAGAAAGGTATAAAGCATGCTACGACCAACGTTGGCGTAGCAATAAAGGACAATAAAGTTTAACACGGTTGAATTTTTGAAACCGCGCGGAATTCCTAGTAGTAAGTATAAAACTGATGTATCAGGTATTTTAATAACGTTGAGACATGATTTACGATGCGTCTTTGTTATTATACACGCATTAAATAATCTTGACCCAGTTGGTCGGACCTAATTCTTATTAATTCAATTATTCACTTAACACTTATCATCACTTTGTTTATTGTCTACTGTAGAACACAAAACCGACGACCTCTCGCTTTGTAATTGTATGAGTGTTAACATGCTCTTATTAATTAGGTATGTAACTATGGATGTAAGGGAATCAGGCAATTGTTTGTTTGATGAACTATGATCTAACACGTTGTAGTTGTAGTTTAAGTATCAAAAAGTAAGTGTAAATACTTTTACATTCAATTAAGTAATTTGAATTTGTATTAAAAACTGATGAAAATATGTTTTTTTTTTAACCAAAACACCAACTATAGTAAATATCGTACAACTTGTTCAAATACTAAAAAAAAATACAATATTATTTTAAAAGTAAACAAATGCAGTGCCTATAACACAAACAAATGTATTGTTTACTTACTATCCAAGTGTGACAAATTATACTCCGCCTATGTAATATTTTTCTAAGGCAAATAATTACATATGACCTCATATACATAAGTACCTTTATACACATACGATAAGAAATACATCATTCATTGCTACTTTGGTCTTAACAAATATTTTTAGGTTAGTCTTTTCATAATTTTGTATCCATATAATATGCCCAGATTTTTTTTACATTCAAAAAACCACACACGTTGTTCATTAAATAAATTAATTTAGGTCCGTAGAAAATAATTTGTAGTTTTAAATTTGTATTTTAATTCTGTTTGTCTTTTAAGTGTTACGAAAACGACTCCATTGCGTCAGAACTTCTTTTATTGATAGTTTTAGTTAGCTTGTCACTATATGCAAATTAGTATGTTAATGTTTTGTATATTATTCGGATTTAGCATACATTATCGTCGTCAGAGTACCAATTGTGGATGTGGTTTAACTTGTGTATGTTAAAATGCTATTGTCAAATCAATGTCAAAGATTTGTGTAACGTTTCAATAATGTCCAACCTGTTTGTCTATTAATGATAATTTAGTAATCAATGTTGCATTTATGTAGGTAAAATATGTAAATTAAAAATTATCGCTTAATTAAACTTGAAGTTATAAAAAATCGTTTCTTTTTTCGTGAACATCGCCTTTTTTTAGTAAACAAAAATACAAAATTTGAACCAAATCCTTAGAGTCGTTTCCGAAGCACACGAAATATTATATATCTAATAAGTAACAGCCTGGGAATGTCCCACTGCTGGGCTAAGGCCTCTTCTCCTCTTTTGAGAAGAAGGTTTTGGAGCTTATTCCACCACGCTGCTCCAATGCGGATTGGTGGAATACACGTGACAGAATTTCAGTGAAATTTGTCACATGCAGGTTTCCTCACGATGTTTTCCTTCACCGTCAAGCACGAGATGAATTATAATCACAAATTAAGCACATGAAAT
Organism: Nymphalis polychloros; assembly: GCA_905220585.2. Classification (NCBI taxonomy): domain Eukaryota; kingdom Metazoa; phylum Arthropoda; class Insecta; order Lepidoptera; family Nymphalidae; genus Nymphalis; species Nymphalis polychloros. Next base: position 10,471,938 of record HG992243.1, on the reverse strand, counting down.
TCAGTGGTGCTTGCCCGGGTTTGAACCCACGATCATCGGTTTAGATTCACGCGTTCTTACCATTGGGCCATCTCGGCTTTTTTTTTATCACTATATATATATATTATATATCTAATAGGATTACTAATTTAAAATTATAAAAAAAATTGTTATTTGAAAGTTTAATATCTCTAGACAACAATATAAACGCACTTAATCAATCTCGTTTTTGTTAAAAAATATAAAATAACAATATTTATATCAGAATAAAATACTTAAATCAGGTTAGACATATAATATTTAACGAGGAAGAGTTATTATTAATTTGATAAAAACGGAGCTATAGCCTCGTCATACTTAATGCGGCATATCGTTTAGGCTCAGATAATGTCGATGACACGATGTTGCATCTCAGTTATCAAACTTGTCATTGAAGTGACTGACGATTGTTAAGAAAAAAATAGAATAATTTCCGCAATGAATTAATTATAACTGAACTTTTTATTGCAAAAATGAGACAATGATTTAAACTTAGCATTGAACATCCCCTTATTACGTGCAACTAGATATGTATTTTGTGTGTAACAATTAACACGCAAGGTATCGATAATATCGAAGAACCAATGAAAACGTTGAATCTAGATCCTGTTTAAAAATGGAACGATTGATTTGGTATCTTTAAGTGAAAAATACTCTGGTATGTCTCGGCCATGAGTCCTGACGCAAGCGCTTGCGCAAGAGTGTTGCGGCGGCGGCTCGACCGACCGTGCCGTGCGCCGGCGAAATCTACCTTCCGTACTATTCTAAAGTCTCAACACAACAATGCGTGCATTTCATTACCATATCATAATTTCATTCAAACATTATACGTAAGACTGATCTTGTTTATTATGTAATTATAGTATTATAACTTAAAACTAGTATGGAAGTATATTTTATAAAATGTTAACTAATTGGTACGTAGAATAATTTTATATACATACTATGTATTAATTAATATAACGTAACTTTTTGGCTTCTGTCGTAACCAGTGAAAGCTTTGTCAGCTTTGACAGTATTCTAAATATTTTTTTAATATTTTCTAGCTACTGTTTTCCAGGCTGTGATCGTAAATGCTAGGCACGTTACGATGTTCGTATTTTTTTTTCAATGTTTGTCTAAACAAACAAGAGTCAAATTTCTTATTTCAAATTTCAAAGACAATTTTAGTTAATTTGAATGTTATTAAAATACTACTTGCTTATTTTCTTTCGTTTATATTAAACAGAGATAAAATATTTTATTGAACGCGAGCAATAACTACAAACCTAATTGACATATAACTTGCAACAATGGTTTCAAATATGAAAAGGTATTTTCAAGATTACAAAAAAATATTATATCATAACATTAATATTTATAAAGTAAGTACAAGTATATTTCTTAATATATTTACAGACTAGACGGGATGACAGTGAATAAAATGAAATTATAAAGCATAATAGAAAACTAATAATATATAATAAAATGATTTAAAACATCAGTACTTGCTATTGTTGTGTTCCGGAAAGGTAAGTGAGCCAATCTAATTACAGGCACAAGGGACATAATTTAGTTCCCAAGGTTGGTCGCGCATTGGCGATGTAAGCGATGGATAACATTTCTTACAATGCCAATCTGTGGTATGGGCATTGGTGACCACTTACCATCAGGTGGCCCATATGCTCGTCCGCCTTGTTATGCCATAAAAAAATAGATATAGTATACGTTACATATTACATGTCCGAAAAGACAATATTCAAATAAACTTTAAAGCACCTTCGTATACACACTGACTCACCCCTCAAACAGGAACACAACAATACTGAATATAGCTGGTACTAGCATATGTGATAAGTGTATGGTACCTTCCTATCCAGACGGGCTTGCTCAAAGTCCTACCACCAAGTAAATTAATTAGAATTAGAACAAGATAAAACAAACAACCGAATACATTTTTAAAGACAACTAAAAATAAACGCTGTTTAAAAAAAAATACACGAATAGGAATAAAAATCACTCACTCTTACTTTATAAAAAGTCATTTATGCTTTTAATGATTGAGCCCACGCTTTAATGAATTTAATCGTTTGTCTGTTTTCTACCAATATGATACGATAACAACGTCGGAAATATCAGCAATAAATCAGTCGCTTTATAAATCATTTCATTTGTTATGAGGCACAGTATAAGTGGAAAACTCAAAATTTAAAACAAATAACATGTGCACATGTAACTCCAATATTAGTTATTTTTACGGACATTTTTATCTTAATTTTTTTTTTAAATATATTGACCTATTTTTATTTTTCATTCAAAGGCAGACGGCCAGATGTATCAAATGATGGTAATCGGTCGTATTTTCTCATGGCACTACCTGCAATGTAAACTTCTCACACGTTATGTTACTGGGAAGTAATTACACTAAGTGTTCGTAATCACACTGGGTCATACACCACTCAAACTGTAACATAGTACTGCTGCTTAGCGGTAGATGGACTGGTGAGTACGGGCTATCCATCCAGACAGACTTACATAAGTTTAACATCAATAATACAAACGATGATTAACAATTTTGAATTATTTCTGTATTTACCGCTAAACTCATGTCCTCCAGGACTTAGATAGCGATATCCCCAAATGTCCCCGCGGAGAAAGCCGCATACCCAAGTGCTCGTTAAAATAAGACATAAAACAGCGTTTCATTACACGCAGATATGTTTTGATATTTTTCATATTCTGATTAGATCACGAAACACAATGCTCATACAAAACTTGGTCTCGTATCATATACGTTAAGAATTCATTGATTCAGTTCAGTCCTATAAAATATTATCTACTAATATTATAAGCTCAAGAGTATTTTTGTCAGTTTGTATTAATGTTGATATTATATCGATCGGAGAGTTAAATCATATAATTTACTTCTCGTAAATGTAAGCGAAGCCGCACATAAAAATAGTGTATCCATATACCGAGAGAACCGTTATATGTATTTTATATGTATAAGTATAATGTATATGATTACACACAACACTAATACGGATGCCGCTGCTTATACTAATCTCTGTAAATGAGCGACATTTACTTGATTTAATGTTTCAATTGCAGTTAAAAATAAATACAGCCGGTTATGTACATGTTCAACAAAATCCCTTCTTATGTATCTCCATCTAATATCGTCATAACTATAGCTCTATATGTATATACTTCTAAATAATATGTATATATTTATACACGTGAAGTGTAGAAGTTTTTGGAAACGTACATTTTCGTTTTTCTTAATCTTTCAACCGATAATTATGTACCTTTTTTGACTTACCTATAAAAGATACATTTGCTCTCCACAATTTTCAGTGGATATGTATCTGGTCCTATTAATATGCCATTATTTTTTGGAAACTAGCTGTATGTTTTGTATACCCTTTATTAAAACCTTTATCAAACTTGCACTATATTTTGATAAAAATGTATTACTTGGTAACTATTGTAATCTCTCTTTTCATATATGGTAGAATACTATCGCGTTATTTTATAAAGAACTGTTATTAATTAAGTCCAACAAGTTAGAACTACTAAAAAGTATTATTTTATTTTCAATAGGAAACATTTGTGTCAATAAAACCTCTGGCATTATTTAACCAAGACAGAAATGTTAGTCTTTGTACGTTGGTGGAGTATCAGTCACCATTCAGCATTTATATTCCAAGTAACAATGCATTGGACAAGGACAGACCCGCCAGTGTGCCACTGTCAGGCTGTTCTGTCACCTCTTTGTTCGAAAATATTCAATATTTCACACGACATACTTCTTTAATAAAATTTATAATAATTATTTTTAAAATATATTGAACTGTTGTAAATTATAACCATATATTGAAAAAAATATAGTATAACTAAAAAAGAAACAAATATGGTAAATTTATAAGTTTTTGGCTATATTAAACGAAAATGGGCCCAGATAGCCCATGGGTAAGAATACCTGAATTTTAAACCGGAGATTTCGGGTTCAAACAATGCATTTTCATGTGTTTTATTTAAGTTATGTTAATTGCAAAAAAAATTCAACCCGTGCTCGAATGTGAAGAAAACATCGTAAGGTAACTTGTATGTGTTTGATTAAAATCCGCCGCATGTATATCCATCAACCCGCATTGGAGCAGCGTGACGGAAATAGCTCGAAATCTTATCCCCACGTGCAAAGGTTTTAGCCCAGCTGTGCGACTATCACGTAAAAATATTATGTATAGGTACTGTTACGTCCGTTATTGTACTTGAGAATACTATTGAATTTTTGATTATAATAATCATCATAAGAAAATACGCATAAAACATCCCTTCAAAATGCTTACAAACAATTAAATATCCTTCAGTTTTTGTTTTAAATTTAATAATATACTTAAGTACCCACGTCATTATATAAAACCCGCAAGCATTTAAATACCTTACATTTCCGAGAACTTTTTAAAGGAACTTCTTAAAAGAGGCAGGTACAGATTGCTAAGTAATAAAGTAAGAAGAAATTAATGTTATTAAAAAAAAAAAAATGTAAAACTTGAATTATGTTACCCGTTATAAGTTTCTTTTAGTGATCGTTTTTTTACTTTAACCATCAATAAGTAAGTGTAATGCATATTTAATAAAATTGAATGTGATCGATTGTTATGCGTGAATGGTTACATTACATAAAATATAATCGCAACACGAAATAAATAAAACAAGCAAGAAATTTTTGAACACCATAATTAGAATGAGGCCACATGCGACCTTGCAAGGCTGTTGGCGGTTTATAAGGGTGTGCTCCCCACCCGAAGGCGCACCCCAACCGATGTAATAGCTTCCACCTCAATCTCACCTTTATGTATATAAACTTTCTTGCTATCGCTTACTTAAAAATAATTAGATATAAAATAGGTAGAGATCGTTATACTTCAATTTTTACTTCTAATTTGAATCCACATTTCAACCCAGCGGCGGTCTTATGTTTATTAAATTACAAGTGTATATTTTAGTGTTGATTTATTAAAATATATTTTATTTAATTTATCACCATACGCAATCTTAATCCTCGATAAATTAGTCCTAAAAAGCTGTATATCAATTTCCGTAATAAAAAACCGGTCACAATTATACTAATATGGAAATGTCTACTGCATTGACATTTAGCAAACGTAGGTTTTATATGTATATTGGCAAGTCATTATTCACAAAATGTTTTTCATCAACCAATTGAAACAAAGAACTCAAGTACTTCAAAGTAAAAGGTCCTTTGAAATTAAGCATAATAATAATTCTAGTCGTGATCTGAGGTCACACTGCACTTTCTATAATGAACAATAGTGTGTCGATCGTTTGCAATATGAAATTAAACACCTGCATATAAGGTGCATATTACAATATTGCCAACAAACCATTTAAGAAAGAGTAAGAGCAAACAAAGAAATATTTAAAACGTCAATAGGAATACGCAGTTATCACTTAAAAATAACAATACGTCGACTACTACGTAACTGCTGACTGATTTAAGAAGTTTTATAAGTCATTTGTGTAATATATTATGTTATTTATTGATATCTATGATGTAACATGCCGTATATAGATAAGTATTTCGTGACTAATAGAGGTCAATTGGAGACAGCTATCAGTTCAGTGCACAAGCCGATGACCTCATATCGTATTGCGCAGATGGTGGCCCGAATTTGCATCGGAATAGGCCACGACTCGTCCCAATTGTCCTTTATGTATACTATATAACAATGTAATAGATCAATATCAAATACTTTAATACTCTGAATCAGAAACAACATTGTAACAAGCTTCGTTAGACATGGTGCTAGAAACGCCAGACGGCGAGAAATTATGAATTTATGTGTGTGTTTGCATGTGGACAAGAGAATAATACGGCACACTAGTGTAATTGAACCCCGTAAATCGCTATACCCCACGCGGACAATGTCAGTGACCAAAAGGACAAAGGCGGGACATACGAGAATCGCATCAGTTTAAATATGTCTAATATTTTAAAAAAAGGATCGCGAAGCACAATATGTGACTGAAGACACATTATGACCGGTTCGTGTTGAGTGTTGACTCATTCTGTAAAAGCGAAAGAATTCCGCTCATACAATTTATTATAATATAATCTAATAAAATATGTTCTATATAAAATAATGCGAAGCCTCTCAGTAAAACACGTGCCGTCCTTATATAGTAGAAAGAAAATACGATCTTGAATAGTTCAACTCCCTAATCCATTTGTTTTCAAATAACCTCACGAATAACGGACCAATGGAGACAAATCGGTCGACCTATCATAATTGAAATCTTAACGTTTATCCACTTTATATGAGATTAGTAGACGTCCTCGCTATCGACTTAATTAACGTTTCCAAGCTAACATAGCTAACATAGTGGAAAGTTTCGTACATTTGACAATATATAACAGATAATAAATGCAATTGCCAATATAAATTTCCACTGATATAATTAGAGCAATTATATCATTTCCTTAAAATATGAAACTGATGTAACAGATTGGAAGCCAATGTTTTTATATTGATCTTTGGTTTGTTATATTATGTATTTGGTTTAAGATTCTCACTTTGCATATAATATAGATTTAAATTTCTAAAATTTAATCAGTGTTGAAATATCAAATTGACGTAATGATATCTAATTAAATAAATATATATTATACAAATCGTGAAGTAGTCGAAATTAATATTTTATATCCTCAATTAATATTATAAATGCGAAAGAAGAAATTGACTGCCTCGTTGGTCTAGTGGCTAGATATAACATCGCAGACCTGGTGGTCCTGGGTTTAATTCCCAGGTCGGGCCAATATAAAGTTATTGGGTTTTTCTGTCAGAAAATTCTCAGTATCAGGCCGGAGTCTGGAAGTTGGAAGTGTGTACTCTCCCGTGCCTCGGAAAGCAAGTAAAGCCGTTGGTCCTGCGCCTGAACTCTTTCCGGTCGTGTCGGATTGCCGTTCCATCAGATTATGAGAGCTAGGAAAGAGAGAGTGCACCTGTGTCTGCGCACACACTTGTGCACTATAATATCTCAATAGAGATTAGCCAACTGCGAATGAGTGGCCGTGATCGGTCTGGAGGACATTATTATAAATGCGAAAGTGAGTTTGTTTGTTAAATTTGTCACGTCTTAATACTCAAACAATCTTTATTAAGTTTTACATACACATTATTAAGGGAACAAAGAACATAGAGTACCTAACACTTATCTCTCCTACTCACACGCCTGTGAACCCGCGGGCGGATACTAGTAAATATGTACTTTAAAATTGTCCTGACTGTCTATATCAAAGCATAGTCAAAACTAATGTGTATAGAAAGCTGAAATTTGGAACATTTCAACTTTAAAATAAAAATAGGGATCCACTTAGGTTTAATATACATTTAAATTTATTTCTTAATTCGAATTAAATGTATTAAATGTAATATTTAAATGCGTTACGATAGTTGTAGGTAAATGTTGCAATTGCAAGATGAATCAGTGCGGGTTGGTACGCGACGATGACCCGCGGACGGTCGCTCACCTCGACAGCTTGTCTAGGTTCTCGCCTAACATAGATTGCGTTGCACTTTGCAACATATATATATATATATATATATATATATATATATATATATATATATATGTTTCGCACTCATATATAATGTATACTATTCACACGTTCTATATAATGTATCAATATCATGCACTAGTTGTGATTCCACGAATTGAATAAACTCGATTTGAACAGTAAATGCGAAACGGACGCAGAACTAATGAAGCTATTTTAATTGATCGTGGTTCCCAAAATTAGTTGACAGAAAAAAATATTTCTACTTTTTTATATATTATACTTTTATATATATAAACTAAATCGTAATTACATAACTTAACTTTGAAAAATGGTGACTGATGAAATCACGGGGAATTCCTATGGGGAGAAAGTTATGGCGTAGTAACAATGACTCACTACTCTAACAAATATATATCTCACTAAAAATATTTGAAGCATGAATCGTCATTCGAGATACATATGATAATAGTATAATGAAATGTTATATTCTAATATAGTACATAAATATCAGACAATATAACGCACTTATAACATAAATTCTTGGTATTAGTTCGTATTCGTTTTGTTCAGGTCTCGCTTTTCCAGTTAATTAAAATTGTATACGTATGTTTGTTGGTACTTGTGCGAAGGATTCTGGTAGAGTACCATCAACGTTTAATGCGGCAAGTCGGATAATTGTTTACAAGAAAATGTAAAAATGCATTGAACCGCGCAAGGAACATAACTAGTGTATATTAATATTATTAATGCGAAAGTAACTCTGTCAGTCTGTGCTTTCAAGGCTAAGCCCACTGAACCGATTTTGATGAAATTTGGTATGAAGCAAACTTGAATCCCATGGAATGACCTATGGCCCTTTTTTTACATAACACCTGCCGGTACAACAATGCGTACGCGATGCCGCGGGCGATTTAAACGATTTATATTAACTTTTAAAATGGTAAATATTTATAAATTTTACATAACCTTGTTCACTGTTACTTTTACTGTAACAAATTATTAATTAACAAGCTTTTATATGCATTTTTGTATATGCCGTTGACACTTGAGGAGTTCCTTCGTCTCGAGCCAATCCTGCGTATATAATCAGATCATACTTACCAAAATAATGAAATTTCCAACTCCGTACAATAACTGAAAGTGGTTCTTATTCAGCTTGCAAATTTTGACTTGATACAAACCAAACGTTGCAAGTTCAATTAAAGCCTGTGAAAATGTTATTTACGAAAACATTTTATAAAGGTATAACATTTTAATTAAGCTAAGTAAGTCTAGCGTTTTATAAAAAAACTGACATGCCCAGTTCCAGTTAAAAATAAAACTATGCAAAACAATGCGTGCATGCAACAAGTATTGAAGGTGAATGTCGAACCCATGAGACAACCATTGCATACAAATTATAAATGACTCAAAGTTTCTAAGCATAATTAAATACCTATTACTAAGATTATTTACTTTTTCCTACTTCTTATTTATTGATATTATGAATCTAATTTTGACGCGATAAGATTAAATGTCAAAGTTGAGCTTGTGTTTATTTTTTGTTTTTTTTTATTTTTAAATTATATAACCAATCATATCATATGTTACATACAAAAGAGAATATCTATTACTTAATTTTTATAAACGAAGATACCCAGACAGCTCATACTTCAGTAAAATTCCGAATGCAACGTGCTTTAAAAAAACAATCATTAAATAACCAAGTAATTCATGCAATTTAAAACGAATGGATCGATATCAAGTATTCTTATCACGCGAACCTAGTTTCGAATTAGTCTCATACATTTTTTAACATAAATACAATTGTATTTTAATTAGTACATTAAATATTTTAATTTTTACGATGCATTAGTATACCCAACCCAAAGTTATCTTGAATGGCCACGCAATACTCAGTTCTTATCTCCCCAAAATTGTTTTTCGTCATTGTTTACCCAACTTCAGTAATATTTATTCACGTTGATAACTGATGAGGCGCTGTAGGGTTGTCCGATTGAAGCAATATGATGAAATGTAATATATCTCGTTATACTGCATATAGTTAAACGAATGTATACAATGTTGGAACAATTTGCTTCAATGTCGGTACTTCCGGTTGATTATGAACGATAAAATATTAAATATCACATTATTGTTTGACAAAGGTGCTGCCTATGTATTTACTGCAACCTCTAATCGCAAAATAACATCACTATAAATTAATACGATAACATCAAATAAATATATACTTATACATTTTTAGGTGTTTTAATGAAAAGAAAATAATATAATTAGGAAGGTATTGTTCCCTAGATGTACACAAATTTAGTGCAAAAATATAAGTGAATTTCGAATAAACCCACCCACCAGCCAAAAGGCTTAATGACGAGTGTACTTTACACGGTGACGTGAGAAATTAAATTTATTGTGCGTGTATAGATAATATATAATAAGCAGAAAATTAAATATATATAGTAAATACTCTTTTACGGAAATGCTGTATGACGAATTCAAATGAAAATAATGGTAAGGTTTATATAATGACGATTTCAGGTAAGACAACATTAAAAATGTCGTAACTCGTAAATTTTTACAAGCAATTATTTAACTTCATCTGCTAGTAAGTCCAAATCTGACTTACATGACGGTGGGATAAATGAATTTCAAAACAGTTCGAAGCGATTTAGTTTAAACTGTGGTCTACTTTTTTGGTACTGGTGAAAATGCAATCTAATAGTAATTTACATTAGCACATTTTTGCACAAAAAGTGTATGGATATACGTATTTTTTTATATGTTTGTTTTTAACTTTATTTGTTTGTTTCAGATCTTGATACGTCAGGAAGGATACACACGTGTTGAAGGTACTTTTTATTATTACCATAGATAAAAGTTATTTTGTTGCAACACACTTATTTAAATAACCGATATACTGTTTGTTTGTTGTTTTCACATCTAAACGAAATTACAAATTCGTCGAATTATTACAATAACTTCGTAAATACTAGAAAACATATAATTTACATTGTTATATTATTTGGATCATGTTTGTTTTTACACGTTGTATTCCAACTAAACTGCGGTCTACCCTGATGAATGAAATCATACTTGCCTAGGTCGTCATTAACGCATGTGTTATGAGGAAAACAACGCTTAAATGTTTATATTTTTAGCAATATCAAATAGCTATTAAATTTACATAAAGGTGTGTTTTATCGCTTCCCATTGTCCTTGGTCTGGTGAACTTCGTCGTTAGTCTATTAAAGTAAGCCTAAATGTTGCACTGTTGCTCCTTCGAGGAGTAATAGTGCGGTTTGGTGGATACAAAGATTTTTAACCGACACTAAACCGATTTTGATTAAATCTTTTAAGATGCCATAATGCCCAAGTAAAGACAGGTTACTTTTTTTACCTAATAAACTTGCCTTCACGCCCTAGAAGATGAAAACGCGGCCGAAAATTAATTTCTTATAATTCTATGACGATTTCATATACCTATGTAGTTACATATTATGAATTAATCTCTTAATTATATTTCTCAGTTAAAACTTTTATATGAGCTCTTAAGACACACGTTCATCTCATTACATCTAGGCTAAAGATTGTATAAAAGCGTATCCGTGTTCCATATAGCTTACTGTATAATTGTTTATATTAACACTTGGAACGTCACGTGAAAATGTACTCTTTGTCTCTAATAGTATATCGACCTTATTTGTCAATACCCAAGTCACATTTCACGAGCGAACTGTTCATATCAACAATGGAACATTAAGAACGCGTAGACGTAAGACGCGACACGAAATAGATCTTTGTTTTATATAACAAGCAAAGAAATTAGATAAGGAAGTATACTTTGTTTTATAGAGGAATATGATTGATGTCACGCATATAATATTATATTTTCTTTAATTTTTATTTGAATGCGATTTTATAATATCAGAAAATGTATATATTTTTATTATTTAGTCTTTATCATGAACTGCCTTACTTATAAAATGTTGCTCAGCTGCTCTTTAGTTTAACACTGATTTCACTCTTTCTCTCATTAATGTTTTGATATGCCGCTAGTTACCCTCAAGGATAAAATAAATACTTCACTTTCCGAGTGCAAAAAAGGTAATCTAACGTTTTCACTTATAATATATATGTATATAAATGAAAAGTAACTTAATACTCTTATGTATATAGTAAATAATATATAAATACGTTAACAAAATTGTTTTCAAAGTGAGTTCCTTTTTCTAAACCAAAAACCATTCTTCACTAAAGATTAATGGTCTTATTTCAATCAATATAATCCAAGCACAACTTTCATTAAAATCCCTACGCCACTGACGCAATGCGTCTTTGAAAATAACGGACTAATTCTGGAAATTCCTTACATAATAATTGTATCATAAAAGAGCTTAAAATTAATTTCACGTTAGAATTTTTTCATACTTTGCGAATGAGTGAATAATATTATCATACATATGAAATGAAATTCCAATACACAATATGTGTATTCAGGCTGAAACATAAAATAGAGATATTGTCTAATAAAATATACAAGCAATGTTACTCAGATTTATATATTTCTTAATACATTCATGCAAATCTGTATCGTACCAATCAATCACCTTTTTTTCATTCCATTCTACATGTGACTTGACACTCAAAATAATCTTTGCTCCCTTGATGCAACTAGAAAGCCTTTTTAACTAAGAACAAATAAATAAACCAGAATCATGATAACTCGTCTCACCATGTAAAAGACCTTATTTCAGCGTGGGAAACGATATTAAAAAAATGCGTGCATATTTTAATATAAAGAGAGTAGTTTTTTGTTTTTTGCATTCACGCCAAACTATTAATTCGATTGAATAACTTTCATATGATGATAGTTTATAGCTTAGGACGGATACATATGTATTTTATAGTATGTTTATTTGTTACATATTTTTCGAGATATAACTTAAAAGAATATATAGATAGTCTTAGAAGAAATATACAGGTTAGATGTTATCTTAGCGAAAGCTAAAAAACTATGGATGCTCGAAAACTTTGTATGTAAAATGGTTGATCTTTAAATATATTAATAAAGAGTTAGTCACAGTAACCATGTCTATTTTTTTAATGTTAAATTTATTTCGGGTAAAGTAACAGCCTGTGAATGTCCCACTGCTGGGCTAAGGCCTCTTATCCTCTTTTGAGAAGAAGGTTTTGGAGCTTATTCCACCACGCTGCTCCAATGCGGATTGGTGGAATACACATGTGACAGAATTTCAGTGAAATTTGACACATGCAGGTTTCCTCACGATGTTTTCCTTCACCGTCAAGCACGAGATGAATTATAATCACAAATTAAGCACATGAAATTCAGTGGTGCTTGCCCGGTTTGAACCCACGATCATCGGTTAAGATTCACGCGTTCTTACCACTGGGCCATCTCGGCTTATTTCGGGTAAACATTTGTATTCGCGGCTTTTGTCAAAAATGGCTCCAAATTTTTATGATGATGTTTTTTATCAATAATGAATGATATTTCATGCAATAAAAATAAAATTCTAGGGCAGGCTAGGTTATGTTAGGTTACGTTTAAAGTATATCACAGAGTAGGTATTTAGATGAATATTCTCATCCCCCCAAATCAAATCTTAGACTAGTGAACATGGGCCGATTCGGTTCTGGCAATGCGATGTGCTTTAAAAGTAACCTAACATAACCTAACCTACATGACTTTGTCCTAGAATTATATGTGTTATCATTCGGATACCCCGAACTTAGTGCTCTTGTTATATATGTAATATTAGGAACATCCTAGACCGCTCAGACCACCTACCTCGGTCCTACCACTCATTGTTCTTTTACATCTTTTTTGTCTATTTACCTTGTTTTGTGTCAAACACGGTATACATTATGTTCAAAAATAAATAAATATGAATTTAAAGCGTGGTAATATCGTTAATGGCTAATGCTTCGGTTATCCACGCATAAAATAAAGGCGTGGGGCGTGCGGTGAACTATTAATATTAGTACAGGACGAGCGTAAAACGAGCTTGGCTTGTTATTGATTATTTTATAATATTAGTTTGTATCACATTATATAAAAATATATATAATTGGATTATATAAATATTTTGGAGCTTAATTTTGACTGCGTGTGCGAAATCGGGACAACTAGCTAGTGTTTCCTAAGCTCGTTCAGTATTTTTCCAGATAAGTCAGAACGTACAGATTGAAACCAGTTTGTGTAGATATTAAGTATGGAAAAGAAGACATTAAAACAGTACCGTATAGGAATAATTTGGACGCCTCGATCGCCGGATGAGTCATTTTCCTCTCGAAACCGGTCTCGCTTTCGATGAGTTTCGTCGATCCGTCTGCGTTGCAACAGGACATGCATACGTAGACTTGAACACATCGAGCCAGTTCTATCGACATTTTACACAAATTATTTTGCGAAGACAGCGGATAGGCGTTAATATACTGATTTATGAATATTAATATAAATTACAAAACTTAAAAACTATAATGTAAATACAAAGGTACGTGTTATACACAATATCAAAATCTTAAACACATTTTGCATATTTCTACCTATTCACATTTAACAAGAAGCAGCTGCGGTCTCTCAACCGGCGAACGGTCTGAACTTCTAAAGGACCTATTTACAGTATGTATTAATCATACCCTAATTTTATGTAAGGAGCTACATAAAATGCTTATTGAATTTAAATCTAAGAAGCGAGAGTGACTGAATAGTTAGAGCAAGTGGTGTTACTATAAATAGTATCATTGTTATACTTCAAAACAAGCGTCCTGTACCGAGAGTCGACGATCACATTACCGATAGTCTTTCTCATTCAAATAATAAGGTAATTATAGCATACACTTCATTTAAAAAAAAAATGTGAGTAAAAGAATCGTGAATTCGACGAAATCTAACTTATGTGTTTACATGATTCAAAAATAATGCTGTGTATTTTATACTGAAACTTTGATTTTGATTATTAAAAAAAAACGAACATTAATAATCTAATATGGATTTACATAAATTCTTTTAATACGGATATATCCAATCACAAAGTAATAACCTTCGTATAACTCGAAGCCTCAGAGGTTTGACCTATTGTATCGACCGTGACACGTAATATAGCCACAATAATAACCTTGAACACACACCCGCTTTCACATAAAACGACCTAATATTGACTACTTAGTAGATAAAAGGTAGGTCGACGAAAGAATTGCTGACGCGCATATATCTAGATTAGAATTTCCAATGCCGTACTCGCCTCGAAAGTAATTTTGAAGACTGAAATTGTGTGATTTTTATTTTTATTTATAATCCCTACAAAATATCAAATTTGTGATATGTAAAAGAATCATTTTAATACGTCACTCATAAAAATCTTCATTTTTGTCGTCAACTATGCAAGCTGCTCTTCTCTATTTTCGTCTATTTGAAATTTTTGGCATTCGCTCTACTCCGCAAAGTTATTACGTAACAGTGCAGGTAAAATTTTGTCAAATTGTTATTTGGCCAAATTCAGCGTAATTAGTCTATTTTTTAAACTATTACAGATGGTAATGTGGCTTTGTTTAGGTCAGCCTGGGTGGATATCACGAATAATTCTAACGCTAAACAATGTTTGTGCTCTGAATATTGCTGCATTCCAGTTTGAATGGTGAGAGCCAGTGTTATTACAGGTACAAGAAATAACATCTTAGATCTCGAGGTTACCATCCATTGACGTTCTAAGGATGACTTGCAGTATCAACATCTATGACGGAGTTGCCCTATGATAACCATCCGATCCATTTACACGGCTGCCTTCTTAATTAAATAAAAATATATTTGTTAGACTGCATAATATGTTGTATAGATTATTTATCTAGACCGTATAAGATCATTTCTATTTACATGTAGCATTTCGCTGTCGTTTCTAATCGTTGTATGAGTCACCGTCATCTGACACTACTTGGTATTCCATTAACAGCAGCTGTACGAATAGCTTATGTTGATCGCACTATTAGATCCCGTTATAGTGTCGTCTAACTTTTCCTGATCACATGACACACTAAACAGTACGTCGATGGGTTAAAAAGTGTGACAAACGACACCAATTACATATTGCCATTCTCGCATCGCGAACTTCAAAAGTCTAAGATATAAAAAATAAATTGTGCGGTCGGGGGACCCCCATCAGGAACGAAGTTCTGTGCAATATTTTCTCAAACCGTGTTTTAAAATGTAGATTATATATGATTATATTACTGTATTTTGTCACACCAAAATGCCCCTCAACCTAAATTCGAACGACCAACGCATCGCATCTTGTACCATTTGGTAGGGACAGTATGAACGCAATTTCGTTATATGACGTGACCCGTTGCCATTTCACTTTTCTGTAAGCCGCGTAAAAGAACTTCATTTCAATTATTCATTTTTTATGTAAATTATTTAAATCCTATAGATAAATATTGTTCTGTGCAATGCACAATTGTGTACTGTCGACTGTAAACAGAGATGCATTTCAGTACTGCATTCGTCTATTGAACTCGAACGAGAGAAAAAAGTCTCGTCGGGATTGTAAAACTGCTAACTTCCTAACTTCAGGCTACTTTTGACGATAACCTAACAAAACAGGATCTTTGGATCAGTAGCCTTTTGAGTCGGCCACTAGACTACGAAAGTACTTTTTCTATTCTATTCAAATAAAAGTATTGTTTTATTCAAATAAAAATATATATGTCCTAACGTAACATTAATGAGTAAGCATTTTTAGCGTAGCGCTATCGTCATAATAAATACGATCACCATTACTGTATTCACGCGAACCGGTATGTTTACTTCACGGTTTGAAAAATATAAGTGCCTCTCACGTTAACCGTGAGATATAATCATATTGTTTTTATGATTCCGTTATTCGCGTGAGATCAACCGACGCTCTAATTAAGTGTTTAAAAAAAATATCACTCTCATTTTTAGTTTTTTTTAAAAATATTTCAATATATTTCAGATTTCAGACATCTTGACCTATTGGAGTCGTTCATGAGACAGGGGAAAGGTGACTCGTCTTTATAAAAAACTCAAGTCCTTGACATATATTAGTGAACTGAAAATTAATCAATATTTTAAAAGATTTGATGCGCCTCTGTTTATTTCATATATCTAATCTTATATAAAATCGCATAGAAATGACTCATGACCAATTACTTTAAACTTTTAATCCAACAAACTTAACAGAGTGCGTTGTTCTTAATGCATTTTTTTTTTAATTGTATATGTCATTAAAAATATATTCAATTATCAATATAATCTTCTCATATTTAAATTGCGACTTTGTTTACATGCTTTTGACATAAGATCAAACGGCTCTTCAGGTTCCAATGATATTGATATTGAAACCGTAGAATATGACTTTTTTTTATAGCATAGGCGGACGACATTATGGGCCACCTGATGGTAAGTGATCACCAACGCCCATAGACAATGGCATTGTAAGAAATGTTAACCATCACTTACATTGCCAATGCGCCACCAATCTTGGGAACTAAGATGTTATGTCTCTTGTGCCTGTAATTACACTGGCTCACTCACCCTTCAAACCGGAACACAACAATACAAAGTACTGCTGTTTTGCGGAAGAATATCTGATGAGTGGGTGGTACCTACCCAGACGAGCAAGCACAAAGATCTACCATCAAAAAAAAATTTATATTATTATGTAAACAGCGATTACGGTACAATAATTAAAATTCTGAGTTATCTTAACGGTAAATAATACATAAAACATTATTTTTCTTATTAATTTAAAAATATTTTTTCCTGTAATTGATTTTTACTTAAACGCCATATAAAAATATCAGATATATAAACATAAAATAATTGATACATAATATAACAAAAGACAAATGTGGTATAGAACAAATATATTTAGATCTTCACTGGAGGGCTGCTTATGGCGACTTGAATGTGTCTTGTCATTTATAGCCTTTGAACCCCCGGTGTGACCACTGATATACAACGCAAACGGCCGGTATGAAAATATTTATTTCTAAAATAATTCTGTCAAAAACAAAAATAAACTACATGTGTGTTTAAAAAGAAATATCAGTGCATTTTTTACGTATTCGTTAAAAATAAACTAAGGGAAGCTATAAATTAGAGACGGCAGGATTTCACAGTCATTTAATGTAATATTTATACGTATAGTTCGGTAATATATGATACGTATCGTAAAAATGCAGTCGAAATATTTTTGTTTTCATAGCTTTTCGGTTTTCTTCAGAGTACCTTCATGGTTGGATAAATATATACGTAAGTCGCCAATGATTGTGGAGCTTCTTATATGTTTAGAGAAATACGAAAAGCAACATTAATAATTTTTAAATTGGTAATTAATTTTCAAATAACGATTAATAAAACCCTCATCTAAATAATTGAAATATTATATTAAAAATATAGTAATGGTTCGAACTAAACGGATGGACATGGCGGATTTAAAAGTATTGCGACTTGCGAGTGTGACGACAACCATTGAAGTCTATTAATAAATCTGAAAACATATGCCCAATTTGCTTTTCATCGTGCGATCAAATTCGATTCAGTCAGTCGATAATCAAATTCACTCTGACGAGTTCTACAATAGTACTTTCTAACTTCACAGTGCTTGCTTTATGAAAAGACAAATCGGATATTATACTTATTATTATAGTAATTTTTGTTTGTTTTGTTCTGTTTTCACACATCTCTGTCATAAACGCGTGAACAAATACGCGAGGCGTGCTGTGCGATGAATTAGCAAAGAACGGGCAAGCAGAAATTGGCGAGTACTTATATCTCATCGATATCACGGAATAAAATCCTCACTTTTGTTCTTGTTAATCTGTCATGCGGAAATATTATTTCTGATTTATTTGATATGATTATTTTTATCTTTGAGATGACTGATAAAAGTTCATAACACGAATTCTATTTACTCAGGTGGATAAGTATCACGGTGACTGGTATGGGCGTGCGGTGAGGCTCGCAGGGCTCCACGAAAATGACAGAGGGCGAAAAACAGCAGAGCGCGGGCGGAGCGAACGCCGCACCACAACACAGAAAAGGGCACAGGTAATATATACTTTAAACTGGATTAATATTGTCTCATTTATGTATTAGATTCGGGTTGGAACCGCTGTTTTTATTCTATCCGTGGTGACGAAGAATAATATATATTTTTCTTACATTATAATGTTACTGTTTTAACTACTCAAAAGAAAATATATTTTTCTTCGTCACCACGGATAGAATAAAAACAGCGGTTATTTTACATATATGTATATATAATTTTACATATATGTATATATTTTACATATATGTAAAATTAATTTAATTTGATAACCTTACATTATTTAATTTGTTTATACTAACCATCACAGATTACAATGTAATGTTTATGTTAAAAAGTCATTAATAGACAGAGCGCATTACTTTATGCGAGATTTTAATATTAGACCGATACATTAAATTATAATTTGTTAGAATATCAAATGAGTTTTTACTGTTTCTTGTTCAAGTTTCAAGATCCACATTCCGAACCCGGGGTGATTTTTAAAGACTAAAGTAAATAATATTACCATAAATAACGTTACCTTTATAGTTTTTTTATCTACATATGTACATTTCTTTATACAAAGTGCAATGACCGCGTTTTTAATATTGTACGTCTAAAAATACCTACGTTAAATATTAACCACGTTTGACACATAATACTATGTATTCCTGTTGTTTATATCTTTAGTAACATAAACAAAACACTATCGTAATCGTTTTGTCTATTTTTTTTTATTAATTATATCGCCATTGTTAATAGATAAACATGTACGCATTATCTTTGTTTAGCGTTTGGTAAATAAAACAAAGTCTTTTCACTCTGACATCACCGGTTTGACATTCGTAAGAAGAACACAGCATTGTTCAACTAATCAACTTCTTAAACAACACAATATATAGGTAAGGCCGATGGTGTTAAATAAGAATGAACAATAATTAATAATATAAACATTAAACGGCCGACACTAATCGTTTAACATCCTCATTTAAATTCTAGTTTCACAGATTTCCTAATAGTATTAAAGTTGAAGTTTCTTTTCGTTGCGTCATTGTTTGCATCGCGATACGATTCATACGTACAGACAACAGCGAATATATCATCTAAACATAACAGTTTAATTATTCCTACGTCTTTTCAAAAGATCTATGATAATATTTAGACTGGTTTCATTTCGATCGAGTTCATTGCATTGTAACATTAATGTTTCCATGTTAGTGATAATGTCTTATTAAATTATATATCGAAATTTACACATACCGATTGTTATTTGTAAGTAATTTACTATGAGCAAGCATGACTGGGTAGGGAACACTCAATCATCGCATATTCGACGGCCAATCTGCAATACTAAGTTCTTTTCCGGTTTGAAGGGTAAGTTAGGCGGTATAACTATATATGGGAAACAACACCTTAAACCCCAAGGTTTGTTACCTTGCCAATGACTATGAATGCTGACTACTTAGCATCGGGTGGTGAATTTGAAAGTCTGCCTTCCTATTAATACCAATAAAAAAAATAGCATTATTGCATAATTTTGAAATAGTAGTAGAAATCAAGTATATATACGTACTCTAGGTAATCGTGTTATATTTAATATGTAGCGACAGAATTAAAATATAAACTACTACAGCTGTATAAAATACCACATAGAACATATCGATAATTGTCCTTCATTACAGTGAACGTAATATGACGTCATCTTAAATATCAGAGTTGATATTTAAAAAGTAAAGGCACCGACAGTTATTTTTAAAGTAAATGTCGACGTGTAATTAAATAAAGTGTTCAATAAATCTTGTTTAAATTTAAATATTTGTGTTTGTATTTAAGTAGATATAATTAGATAGCAGATAGAAATACCAAATAACGATAGGATATGATAAAATGCGGACGAACAATTTGATATTTTAATTATTTTATTAATTATTCGCGCAAATGTTTGACGAACATTTTTATGTATGTGTATTTATGTATTTAAGTCACATAGATTTTGGTTTGAAGGTAGTTTTTATTTGACTTAAACTTTATAGAACGCTTTAAATTTATTATCAATGAAACAAACATATTACAGTAATTATAACTACAAAAGTATATCATATATTAAACTGTTTAGTTACGTTTTTATATTTGGACACACGCACAGGCGGTTCAACAGCCATTTAATGAGTGCCTCGAGATCTAATAAAAAATTAACAATTATAAATTTCATATAAATTGTCCCTTATACGAAACCTGAAGGCATTACGTCTATACGCAGCTTATCGCTCTGTTAGCGATAAGATCGCCTTTTGTACATATTATGAATTTTTTGTGTTTATAACTATATTTTTCTGTAACTCTTTTGGTTTACAATTAAGGATAATCTATTATATTTTACTTAAACTAGTGGTCGCCGATTGGTCAATATTCGACGGCAATTCCTTGATAATATAACTAGATAGATTATCAATTACAGTTTTATCCAAGTCTCGTTTAAAAATATATATTTTATTTTATATAATATATTTGTAGCACATGTTATATATACATTTTAGTTTTATTCACTTCTACACCGTGAAACTTCCGCACAATCCTCCGCGCACGAAATGTACTTTAAAAGGTTTACAAAGTTTATCTTCGTGTATTAAATGTATATTTATATGTATATTCCTAAAATAACTTCAATAATTATTTGCGTACCAAATCTTTTTATTTAAAACTAGCACAAACGTAAATTTATAAGCAAATATGTAATTATAAAGTTTTATACACCATAGAAATATAAAAAATACATAAATCTATCTAAGACGGACGAGTTGATTGTAAGTTTAAGATTAAGGGCTGCAGCGCCTATTTAAGAAATATATGCAAAAATGTTTCTTAGTGTGTCTGTACGGCAGAAATTCTTATTTGTTGTAAATATGTACTTTTAGCTGTGCATTGATAGTCAATTAGTGAGTCAGTCAGGACATTTCCTGAGATGGTATAGATAAAACAATTAGATAATGGAGCATATAATAAATTTATTGAAACATAATACAGTTACCGCCTTATTCATCAACTTTATTTAACTGGTGATTAGTTAAACAACATTTTGTCTTCTTCTTTCGTATGTCAAATCAATAATGTCAGAAAGAGACAAATCAGTGTTTAGCTAACCAGTAACTAAGCAACGTTTATAAATAAGGTCGTTAGTCTGTAATAGACATGGATGATATAATATTTATTAAATAAAAAATAAAAAGTCAGATATTACTCTAATCGATTAGTAATTGGTTGGTCGGACTTTGTTCGGTTAAAGTGAAACGTCTTCTGATATATTTTCTTTTATTATTTTTATTATTTTCGGATGTTAACAGCTGTTTTATTTGTCTCAATTGTATTGTAATAAGGTGTTTACAGAAATTTAATTCCAGCAAGTTGTGTTTGCTTTTAAATGATTTTGCATTACTCTGTGCAAGTTTATATTACATGTTCTTTTAGTGTCTTACTTATGTAAAGATCGCTAGCAAACCAAATGATAAATAAATAAAAATATAAGTATTACTCAACTGTTGCGATCAATCATAATAATCCTACGTCAAACGTCCATACCGCAGCCAGCCAGCGTTAATACAACTTGCCTCACCCACTGCGCCGTTTTTTAATTCTTTAAAAAATAAAATGTTATAAATCTAAATCTATAAATTTTGATACGATTTTATTATTGATAATATGTCTAACAATAAATTCAGTTAAAGAAACCCTTCATTTTTCCATTTGTCTCTAACCAAAACAAACCAAGCATTTATTATACTGTTTAATCTTAAAGTAAATTCGGAGATCTACAATTCCCCATATAAAGTTTTAATTAACCCATCTGCTATAGTTAAGCGAACTTGCACCACGAAAGCGCTCGTCGACTACGTTGTTAGAATTTTCGTTTATGAAATTTACAGTATTGTATATTCTGCAATCTAAAGTCAAGAGAATATGATGAATCATACTAACAAATAATCTTTTCGTTTCGTTTTTACTATAGTATATTAGTATGATAACCGATCGATCACAAAATGTTATTTAGTGACAAATGCGAACCAATATAACCCTTATCACACCTAACCGCACCGTGTATTAATAATATTCACAAAGGATATTAGAGTAAATTGATAAACTTGTAAATTTTTGATTAATAAACATTGCTCACATCCGCTGATCTTGTTACAGATAACACTGACACGCTATTATCAGATATTGCTCAGTTTGCGACATCTGGCCCACATTCGCATGTATCGCTCTAACGTGATATCAAACAAAGCTTTGGGTTTAGTCATCTTCATACCATCTAACAGAGGAACACATGTAACACCGAAAAGGGAATATAATATACAGTTTTATTAATATGAGTCACGAAAATGTGAAATTGCCTTAGTTCGGTGGTGTCGTTTAACGTCATTGCGGCCGTTTAAAAGTTTCACCGTGTTTAACATATTGAGGTTGCGGTTTTCTTTTGTTTTTTTTTTTTGTTATTCCCGCCCACAATATGTCGGATGTAACAGCTGAGCGTCGCTTACTGGTTGAAAGGTAGACCTGTGTTTATTTATCAACGTACACTGGCCGTGTAACGTCATGTTATTGATCTATTTTATCATGGTTAGAATGACATGCGTTAAATTATTTCTTGTTTCACTGAAGACACATTTGTTTTTGTTCTGTTAAAACAGTTTTTTGTTTTTACTGAATCATCTTTTAAATGTTTAGTTTTATTACTGTGAAATAAAATTAACGGTAATTATAGCTGTGAAATACGGTACTCTATTTATTAAAATGAGTATAAATTCAAAGCAATAATACTTATTATTAAAACTGGAAATTTGTATCAATATGATTTTAGAATTCAAAATATATGTCCACAATAGTATTTTATTTCTTTATCCTTAATTATCAGTGTGTAAAATTTCACTGAAATTCTGTCATGTGTATTCCACCAATCCGCATTGGAGCAGCCTGGTGGAATAAGCTCCAAACCGTCTCCTTAAAAGAAGACAAGAGGCCTTAGCCCAGCTGTAGCACATTCACAGACTGTTACTTTATAATTAATTGTTGTCTCAGGAGACAAGAGTCGATGTACGCGATGACGGGATTGTACGCGGAGTCCGGATGCGCGGAGGCCGGCGACGCAGCGGGGCCGAGCGCGCCGCCGCCGCACCCGGCTCACCCGCCACGAGAATCCACCAAGTGTCACAGCAGAAATCCCTCGGCTGGTATATGCGACAGGTAATATAAAACATATTTTTAATTAACATTTATTGTTAAATAGCAAAAAAAAATTGCTGATTATACCATTTATTTTCAGAGATCGGGAACGGGAGAAAGAAAAGGAGAAACCGCATCAATTGTTTCCAGAAATATTAGACATTCCTCATGACATAAGAGACTGCGGAATCCTATCGTGGAGACCGCTTTTTATTCAGAAGTTTTCTAGTATTAAAGTAAGGCTATAACCATATATAACTTTTTACTTTCGCTGAAGCACACCGCTCGTACTAAACACTTGCTATTTTTTTAGGTGTTCGTGTTTTTCCTCTCGTTTCTAGTGACGCTGCAGCAAGCACTAAGTTCGGGTTATATTAATTCTGTGATCACAACAATCGAAAAACGCTTTGAAATACCATCCAGCCTCTCGGGGCTCATAGCGAGCAGCTACGAGATCGGCAACGTTATCACTGTCATCTTCGTCTCCTATCTCGGGAGTAGGAGACATATTCCGGTCTGGATAGCAGTCGGTAAGTATTATTACGATTTTTTATATCAATCTTCATGATATACTGAGAGGATGTTTATGTAATTTAACGTTTTAGGTGCCGTTATAATGGGTATCGGTTCTTTGGTGTTTGTTGTCCCGCATTTTATTGCGGAAGCGAACAGCGAAATGATGGCTAACAATAAATCCGATGATAACATTTGTCGGTTGCCTCGAGCTCTGGAGCAAGACATGGGCGGCCTTGGGCGGCTCTCGCAGGGCCTCCCGCCCAGCAACCTGAGGCCGGACAATTGTATCAAGGTACGTGCATCTTCTCTTATATTTTAAGTATAATTATAACGTCTTCATTAACACTTACGCATTCACTGCAAAATATTTAACGTTAATTGACATGTTAAATAACAGAAAGTTTTTAATGTACACTATGAATGTTAATTGTTTCAGTATGTATTATAATTTGGTATTGTAGAAAAAAATATCCTAAACTACATGTTTGAAAACATATATCACGGAACAAATACGCTTAAATTTATAATGGACAAATCGATATTAACGACATTCATTTAGAAACAAAACAAAATTTAATGGGATTACATTATACCATATATTTATTCAGTTACTTCCTTTATACGAATAGTGAGACGGATTACGTGATTCATCGCTTACGTGAATTGTTATTTGCGAATTAATAACGCAGTCTATTTTAATATTACTTATCGAGACATAGACTGCGAAGTTAGCTTTACAAATATATTCATATTGAAAATCGTTAAGGATTAAGTATTTTGTTCATAGTTTATAGATTATAAATATTTACGCATTTATGAAATCAATTGTCTCGTTCAAATGAAACAGAAATTCATAGTTATATATTTATTTTGAATGATTACGGAGTATATAAAACAGTATTCAATTTAAATCGTTATTCTATAAATGATATTTATATTTGTATATATTTTTATTGTTTAAACAATCAACATGTGTAAAGTGTATATTAAATTTCATTTAACCATACTACGTGATGAACATTATACAGCTAAAAAGCAAAGGCAACTTTAAAGTCGGAATTCTAATATAGAGAGCAAAATATTCTCCCCTCTTAATGAAAAGGTTTGTAACTCTCACTATTCTAGCGCGGGTATGCGTTATGGCACAATATTATATACCACATGCAAGTTTCATAACTCAGTATATTATACTTCATCGCCTATCACGAGATTAATTGGAATGTGTTTACTAATTATTGGCTTGCTAAAAAGGCTTGCTTGGCTTTGAAGCTACGCTCTTTTGATAAGATCCACGTGTTTTATCCAGTAAATCATATAGCTATATGCAATAGTTTGAAAAGTCTGTCAGTGTAAAATAAAGCCAACCGATCGTATCTCGTGGATGTCGTAGTTATAAGAAGCAAGTGAAAAGTCACTGATGCTTGCCTTGAGTTTGAACCTTCCTTCGGTTAAGGTTCACGTGCGCTAACTACCGGATCATCTCAGCTCTTATGTGTGATACAATAATTAGCAATAATTGTCAACAGAGTTCACCGAGTACGTTTATGCCCGTGATGGTGTTCGTGGTCGCGCAACTACTGCTGGGTTGCGGCGGATCTCCTCTCCTGACTCTCGGCACTACATACGTCGACGATCACGTTCGACCCGAATCGTCCAGCATGTATATCGGTGAGTTATTTAAATTAACTGTATTTTTTATCAAAAGAGAAAGCGACTTTACATATATTTTCGGTCAAAACTAAAATATTTAAATTTAATTTTCCAGTGTTTTTTGCTAATATAAATGTTAGGTATAAAGCCAAAAATGTATAGGTAACTATTATTTGTAATGATAAACGTGCGTTTCTTATGAAGGCTCATATACAGTGGTGGTTATATAATTACAAACACTTCTTATGAATAAAGAAAGTATCAACGTACAAATGTTCGTAAAAAATATAAACATTCAATAATTAATAATCATGCAATAATATTTACTTAAATAAAAAACTCATTAAATACATAAAATATAAAACATATCTTACTTTTAATTACAAAATGTAGGAGTTTACTTTCTGTTACTGGCCGCTTGGACGCCTAATTAGAAATATTTAAAAAAATAATCCATAGCTCGTTCTTTTTTTGAAATTGGAGAATAACATTTCTTTTTCTATTATTTTGGCGGCAATTCAAAATTTAATCTGAATTTTATTTTGTTCAAAATGGGCAAAAATAAAAGTTGTGACGCGTCAACTAGGCAAATAATTGTTAATTTACATATAGATCATAAGTTGACGTACAGAAGAATAGCTGAGCATTTAAATTGTTCTGTTAAGAAAGTTTTTAATGCAATTGATCATTATAAAACACATGGAACTGTTGAAAATGTTCTTAGAAAGGCTCGGCCAAGAAAATACTCTCCCAGAGAAGATACGCTAATCGTTCGTGTCGCTAAAAAAGACCCAAGTAAAGGCTCCAACCAGATGAAAAATGAAGTTTTTTCGCCTGATGACCCGAGAAACATCTCGTCAAGACTGATACGGCGAAGATTAGTGGAAGCTAAATTGTTTGGAAGAATCTCTCGAAAGGTACCGCTTCTTCCCAAGCAACACCGAGAGAAGCGAGAATGGAAAATGTGTTATTTTCTGATGAAACAAAAATAAATATGGTAAATTCCGATGGAAAGCGCAATGTTAGACGTCCTGTAAACAATGCTTTTAATTATAAATACACAAGGAGTATAGTCAAGCACGGTGGCGGTATCATTAAAGTTTGGGGGTTTTTTTCCGGATGTGGAGTTGGACCCGTTCGGAATATTGAAGGTGCAATGGATCAATGGCAATACAAAAATATCTTAGAGCACACACTCGGACGATCATTTGCCTGTAACCTGGATCTTTCAGCATGACAATGACCCTAAACACACGGCCAGTAGAATCAAATGTTTCCTTAGCGAACAGCGTATATCCGTTTCAGACTGGCCAGAAGTTCGGATTTAAACCCGATAGAAAATCTCTGGTATATTGTTAAAAAGAAAGTCTCAAACAAACGTAACACCAGTCAAAACGAACTATATGAAGCATTTGTTGAAGCATGGAATTACATCACCCTAGAAAAATGTATGAAATTGATTGCATCAATGCCACCTCGTTGCAGTGCTGTTATTGAATATAAGGGATACACCACTAAATATGAATTATAACTATTGGTAGGCTGTGGATAGTAGCTATTTCGTAAATAACAATACTAATTACTAATACTTAAACAATATTGTTTTTTATACTTTTTGTTGTTGTTTCTAATTAGTTGACCAGTTATTGTTCATACCTTTAAACTGATTTAAATGTTTGTCCGTAATGTAATATTGAAACTGCACTTGTGTAATGGGATTTTTATTGTTTTTCTAATAAATGTTAAATCGTTGAGAATATTGTTGTCCGATTTATTGTTTAATTTCAACGATTAATTTCAAAATAAAAACGATTGCGGTGAAGTATCTTACATAATGTCAAGGACCGTTGGTAGTGTTTCTAATTATACGACCACCACTGTATATCACAACAGTACCTATATAAAGTCTGTCCCAGACTGTCTATTGAAGTTTTCTATCTCAATATGAAAGTTCTGGATGAAATAGCTGGATCGCTTGTGTAAACGTGACACGTCCTCCATCGACCTTTCTGCTATTACACGTCTTTATTGTGACGACCGAATGGCGCGTTGCTCGTAACCGCACTCATAAACCAAATTGTGCAGACACGGCACAGTTCAACGAACTCTTCAAGTCAAGTCATGTCTATTGAATATGCACTACAGCCTTTTACCCGCACATATTCGTATCTACTTATGTTCTATTTTTATGGTTATCTTATCTTATTATAAGAAAACCGAAATAAACTTTGTCACGAGATACATAAAAGTTGTGTCTTTTTACAAAAAAATGTATATCTTTAAAAAAGGTATGTTATTAATATAACGTAAACAATTCATTTATTTACTTATGTATCACTCATAACTAATAAAAATAAAACAATATATTTACAAAATTAAATGCCTGTACACTGTACAGACAGCGTAAGTTAAGTTAGTAACACACAGTGTTAGAGGGTTAGTTAGGCACTATTTAATTAAGAAATATAAAAATAAATAAATAGTAATTTAGAAAATAATATAGACTATATTTTTTAATTAAGTAAAAAAAATATTCAATATATATTTTAAGCCGGTACAATTAAGGCGTCAAAATGTCTAGAGATGGGTATCAGTAACCGTGTCGTTATAGTTTCGAATTCCGGCGATTGGAATTAAATGTAATAACTTCGTACTACGTATAAGTTATTATATTTAAAAAAACTTGAACGTTAAATTGATTATTGTCTTATGTTGCTTAAATTGTGTTTTTATAGAAACGTTGAAGCTAATCCGCTATGCATGCGAAAGTCAACTTATTCAGTCTATAAACCGATTCAATATGAAAGTTGTTTTGCCAATAGCGAATGGTTGATCATTATCGCATGTTCGAAGAAGGTAAATTTGAAACAGTTGGCAATAGATCGCTTTTACCTCGATAACTAACTCCTACGTGATGCTACGCCCTTGACCCGTCCATAGCCGACTTGCCACCCATACCAAACAATTTAATCAAAATAAAACCTCCGTGTTTGATAAACACCATTTTCGCAGTGTTCAATGCCGTCACCATTAGGACTCATTATTATTTTTGATATAGTTTAATTAATTTAAAGCATTAAAACACTTTTTTATCGAGTTGTTTGAAGAAATATGATTCCATTACCAAAATCTTATTTCGTAAAATGAAATTGAATTACTAAATGAGCATTTTTACTCGTCTGAAAAACTTAGGATTATGAGATTACTAAATGTCCTTAATATATATAAGAAATTGCTTTACCAGTGAAATATCGAAAAGAGGTTAATCTTTGTAAAGCTCCTTTTCTCCGACCTAATATACCTTCCACAGATACCGCAAGGTAGGCATGAGGTCTCTTGAATCATTTTTTATATTTTACTTACTATTTGGATAATCAAATACGCTTATAACTTTTTACCATAATGACCACTGAAGTTCTTATACATAAAAGTTGTGGTTTTTTTTTCATTAACAATTCTAAATACGTGGCGTGTTCTCTATATACAAACCTACATGTAGGCAAAGACAAAACAGTTTAGTAACTTCTTCACCTATGTCTGCGAACCGATTCTCTTTTGTTTTTTGTTCGGTAACAATACACGAAGTTTAGTGTTACCAATAAAAAAAATGGAAATAAGATTAGAAAAAAAATGTTTGATATATTTTAAATAATGATTGCGTTCGAAAATCAATCACTAGACGATTAAAACTGATAAGGTGTGTACGATACAAAATTAAATACGTATTATTAGTATCGCAAGTAATAAGTAACCGCGAAATCCGTACCATTTGTACCATTTGCGGACCGCAAATCTAGAGTGACCTACTTTCGGTCCGCAATATCGGTAGACGAGTTACTATTACCGCATGCAGCCTTTTACTTGTCATCGTCGTCTTTGAATAGATACTTTAGATTGACTTTAATATATTTGCGACGATAAAACTACTTTTGAAGATTGGAAAAATTAATAGCTTAAATGATAACATTAAATTAACTACATAGTCTTAACAAATTACGTAATATATTCGCGTATCATTGGTAGCTTGGTTTCACTTATAAAAACCGATTTAAAATTAGATAATTGTGATGATTAATTAACAGTATTATTAAGATAATGTTATTTATAGTTCATTAAATGTAACTATATTCTTACAGGATGTATGTACAGCATGGCCGCTTTCGGTCCAGTACTTGGATTTCTACTCGGTGCATATTTACTTTCGTTCCATATGGATTCATTCTCTGGTGCTATTATATCTATAGGTGAGTTAAGCAATGTAACGAATATTTACTTTGGTAGGGCTTTGTGCAATCGTATTGTAAGAAATGTTAACCATCGCTTACATCGCCAATACGCCACCGACCCTGGGAACTAAGATGTTACGTCCTGTGCCTGTAATTACACTGGCTCACTCACCCTTCAAACTGGAACACAACAATAGCAAGTACTGCTGTTTTGCGGTAGAATATCTGATGAGTGGGTGATACCTTCCCAGACGAGCTTGCACAAAGCTCTAGCACCAAGTAAATATATCATATTATTATAACGAATGATTATTTATACTTTATTCAAAGAAACTTTTTACGCCTATCGCATCGGAGGCGAGCATCTAATAACATTATTGTTTCCAGATCCAGGCGATCATCGCTGGGTCGGAATGTGGTGGGGTGGTTTCTTGCTATGCGGCCTACTCTTAATCCTCGTCGCAATACCATTTTTCTCATTCCCGAAAGTTTTGGTACGAGAAAAAGAAAAAATTAGATTAGTTGAAAAAGCAGCCGCTGCTAGCGGTTCTTCGACAGCGAAAACGCCGCCCAAACCTCAAACTGATATTAAGGATACTGGATACGGAAAAGATATTAAAGGTTTGCTAGTAATATAATTTCTAAACTCTCCTATTCAAATAATAATTTTAATATAATAATTTATTGTTGCGATGGCTATTGTTTTGCTTCGACTCCAAACCTAAACATACTTTCAAACAATTCGTCATTTCACAAGATTAATTAAAACTTAAATCTACCAGATCGCAATATAAACTCTCCCGAGGACGCCAATCTTTATCACCTTAATACGAATCATAAAATAATACATAATATTGACAAATGACATAGAATGTATCGTTTATAATAATCAACTTAATAATTTTAAACGTATTTTTAATAATGACGATGTATCGAACAATGAGTAAAAATAAACAAAAAGTTTGTTTAACATATTTCATGAGATTACATCGATCACTACAGTTCTTGATTGATACAGTTCTTGATGATCTTTATTTTAAATGAAATGCTGTGGAATAGCGTATTTAATACAATTACTTATATCCACTTTAATTTTACTTCTAAATTTCCAACAGCAACTTCGCCGTCACACAAAACGCCATTTGTTCCCGAATTCATAGTGAATACGATAGATTAATCGATATCTAGACCAAATTTATCGCCACAATCCAATGGCAACGTTGTTTATTTGTCTTTTAAACCTCTGGCCTGTGATTGGCATAGATTGTTTTGCATATTTTTCAAGATTTTTTTGCCTTTGTATAATAATGATTTTTAATTTCAGATATCCCCGTATCAATGTGGCGGCTCCTCAAGAACCCAGTTTACGTAGTCACATGTTTGGGTGCATGCATGGAGCTCATGATAGTCTCCGGTTTCGTCGTGTTCCTGCCAAAATACCTCGAAACACAATTCAGTCTCGGCAAAAGTCAAGCTAGTGTTTTTACAGGTCGGTTTTTGTGTTTTTTTTTTTTAGAACCATGTTAATCCTAACTTTCCAATATCTGTTATCGCTAAGGCAGCGTTCGTAAGAGTGGTAGTGCCATGCTGCATACCTTCAGGTTGTAGCTGCCGCGTTTCGTTCGGTATGTGAGAGACCCGGAGGCCCAATACACCCTCCCCCCCCCCCCACAAAATGAGTGCGCAGAATTTAAGAAGACTACCCCAGGAGAGTACCATCTGCGACCGCGATGGACAATCCCTCTCTGGACATCCATGCTCAGGCCATACACCACCTGAGCAGGGATGCCCAGGCTGCCCTTCGAATTCTGGGGGGGGGGGCAATTTTGCGCTCTTAAATGGTCGAGGCAAACGGAGCAAGCATCTTAAGGCAACCCCTTCCACCCTCGCAGTGGACTTCTGCAACATAAGGGGACTGAATTCCAACTTAAACGCCGCCCACTTCCATCTTGAGACGCACACACTGCTTTTAATATTGACTAGACTTGTTATTAAGTTTTGTATCTGTAAGCACAAGAGTAACGAGTAAGAGTGTGTTTACGTCAGAGAGGATATCTGCTCTCGTCGCCTCGCCTATCTTGAAGGGAGGGACCTATCCATTCTCTGGCTGCGCGTAGACTGCGATGATCATCCGTGAATCTATGCGTGCCTATATAGGTCCCACAGCGGTAATGCCGAAACTGACCGGCACGTTGAGCATATCCAACGGGCTACAGATTCCGTGCTGCAGCAGATCCCATCCGCAGAGATCGTGATTCTTGGCAATTTTAACGCCCACCACGCCGAATGGCTTGGATCACGTACTACCGATCATGCGGGGAGATCTGTGGTCGATTTTGCCTTGGCATATGATCTGACACAACTGGTTACCTCGCCAACGCGAATCCCAGATGTGGAAGATCATACACCTTCCCTGCTAGACCTTCTGCTGGCCTCTCATCCGGATGGGTACCGTGTTTCCGTAGAGCCTCCTCTTGGCTCGTCGGACCACTGTCTTGTCCGGAGTACAGTGCCGATACACGCACCTCACGGCCTCGGTTCGTGGGATGTCACCGTGTGTGGCACTACAGGTTAGCGGACTGGGATGGGATGCGATCCTTCTTTGCATCCTACCCATGGGGGCGGATTTGTTTCTCGCTGAATGATCCAGATGTCGTTGCCAACTCGGTCGCTGATGTTTTGTTTCAAGGTATGGAACTCTCCATTCCGTACTCTGAAATACCCATCGGCGGCAGATCCCGGCCCTGGTTTGGTCGCTTCTGCAAAACGGCATCACGCCAAAAGGTAGAATGCTATCAATCCTGGGCTGAAGCATCGGCATCTTGTGATGTAAGTACCAGCGCACTGAAAAAGGAATACAACTCTGCCTCCAGGTCTTTCAAAAGTGTTATTGCCAAGGCGAAATCGGAGCACATTGGCAGGATTGGTGAGAGACTGGTGCGACTTCCTTCGGGAACACGCGCATTTTGGTCTCTCGCTAAGGCTGTCTTAGGGAATTTCTATCAGCCCTCCCTTCCATCTCTGCACAAAAGCGATGACTCGTTGGCCCATACTGCGAAGGAGAAAGCCGACCTTTTGGGATCTCTCTTCGCGTCCAACTCGACTCTTGATGATCAGGGAAAGACACCACCGACAAGCTTGCGGTGTGATGCCACGATGCCGGAAATTACATTCCGGCAGAGTGCAGTTCGTAAAGCACTTCTTTCCTTGGACATACATAAGTGAGACTCACGTTCGTTTGTCTACTTTTACATTAAAAAAATAAATAAAGAGACGCTATTACTCGAACGTTTTTTTCCTCGACTTACGTTGGCAAAATGGTACGCAAAATTGGTCTCCACGAAAAATACTTTTATTTCAACTTGATACTGTAATGACTACTAACAAATCTACATACATAAAATAACATAGCCTCACCTTCTAGTATATAGTTCACCCTGAAGGTTATTTTTAAATATTGGTAAAATCGGTATCGGACGAGTAGCTTCAGAGATTATCCCATACATCCAAACTTGTAGACTTTATCTCTTTATAATATTAATATATATTAATAAAGAACAATTTTTCATCGTATCGTTTGTAACCAGGGTCGATCGCCATCCCCGGAGCGTGTATCGGCATCTTCATGGGCGGATGCCTGCTCAAACGGCTGGAGCTCCGGCCGAAGGGCGCCGTGCAGTTTGTCCTCATCTCGAACACCATCTGCTTGTCCTGTTACGCGCTCTTGTTCTTCCTCGGCTGTGACAATATCAAAATGGCCGGAACGACCATACCCTACACTAATAACAGGTAGGCTTTGCTAAGGTTTCGACTGTAATGAGTTGGGAATAAATGATGAAATAATATTTCTACGTATATAAAATTATAGTAACTCGAAATAATTTAATTTCTTGAAATTGCAAATTGAAAACGTAATTAAGTTTTCATTGAACGCAACTCAATTGTTTTTATAAAAGAAAGTTAATTTACATTGAAAAGTAGATTATAAATATAGTCAGTGTATCGAATGAGTCGAGTGTGATTTATCTGGCGCAGCAACCTGGAGCCGTTCAAAGTGAACCTGACGGCGGCCTGCAACTTCAACTGCCTGTGCACGGAGACGGACATGGAGCCCGTGTGCGGCAACAACGGCCTCACTTACTTCTCGCCGTGCCACGCGGGCTGCGCCGCTTTCTCCTCGCGCTCCAACTTCACCAACTGCGCCTGTTCGTACCAATCGTACCGCTAAACATATTTATATACATTGTGCTTACAGATACAAAACTTAATAACAAGTCTAGTCAATATTAAAAGCAGTGTGTGTGTGGAAGTGTGATCACTCCCGTGCTTCGGAAAGCACGTAAAGTCGTCGGTCCTGCGCCTGAACTCTTTCCGTCGTGTCGTCTTTCTGTCGTGTCGGATTGCCGTCCCATCGGATTATGAGAGCTAGGGAATAGAGAGTGCACCCGTGTTTGCGCACACACTTGTGCACTATAATATCTGCCTAAATCCTATATGGCCTAAATCGGTCTGGTATTGTTATTATTAAAAGTAGGAAAGAAAATATGGAACTAAATTTATTATTATACTTAAATTAACTAAATTTATTATTTAAATAAAACAGACACCATGTCAATAAAACAAATATCATATTTATCTTGATTTGATATTAACGATCAATTATAATTAAACTAAACAAAACAGCAGAAATAACGTTTGACCAAGCTAAGTTTGTTAATAAAAATAATTTCATCCTTGTGCAATCAATAGTGATAATGAACTTTTAATCGATTTAATTGAAATAATAATTTTCCTCTTGATATAGCTGAAATATTAAGCGCCATAACGATTAAAAATAGGTTGAAATATATTACGATAAGCACATCATATCACTTTTATTATCTCTACTATATTACCTTATGAAAAAAACATGCTTTTGACAAAATTTAGAATTGTGCCAAAAATATCTTATATTTATCGTCGACTTGCCTTGCCATAAACACCAATGACCTTGAACTTTTAAGCTCATTCCATACGAGTAAATATTTGTGCTGTTACGTCATATTTGAAACGTGTTGTACTTATTGGCATTTTTGTAACAAATGTTTAATACAGATATTCATGTAATTTTTTTGACGTATTAAAAACTTTATATTGAGGCTTACAATTCCGATAAATATTATCCTGTTTTCGATTGGAATGTTAAATGGCTTAATGATATATCTAAAGATATTAATTAATTTCTTGGGTTTAATATGTCTTTAAATAGCAATCAAGCATCATTAAGCATGTATATATTTATATGTTCATACCGATATCAAATTAAATCATACAAGTTTTTAAGTGATAAAACAAAAACTGTCATGTACAAGATACTCTGTCTAGATACGATTTTCAATGTGCAAAATACAAATGCACCCTTCCCGCAGGCGTGCACGAGAACAGTCGTGAGGCGCTGGGCGTGGGCGGCGTGGTGGGCGGCGTGGGCGGCGCGTCGGCCTCCGCGCTCACGGCGGGCGCGGCGCGCGAGTACAGCGAGGTGACGGTGGTCCCGGTGGCCACGGCCGGAGCCTGCAACCCGCCCTGCACCACCATCTTCCCCTTCCTCGTGCTGCTCTTCTTCATGACCTTCGTCGTCGCCGTTACGCAGATGCCGTTGCTCATGATTGTGCTCAGGTTTGTCGGCCGAAACCGTAAATGTAACGTACTTTTTTTTCGAAGCATTTTGCCCTTCTGGCGACTGCTGAGTCGGTCAAACATTTTATATTAAATATTTAATGGTTTTTCAACGAATTATTTACTAGTTATTTTTTTTTAGATCCGTGAGTGAAGAAGAACGTTCGTTTGCATTGGGAATGCAATTTGTCATATTCAGACTGTTTGGGTACATTCCCGCACCTATAGTGTTCGGAAATCTGATCGACTCGACGTGCATACTGTGGAAACAGTCCTGTAGCGGTGAGAAAGGCGGCCGCTGCTTGCTTTACGACATCGAGCAGTTCAGATACAGGTGATCGATTACGTTACCATTACTCCTCCTTTATTTAATCTTTACTTTTTTAAAGGATAGTTAAGTAAAGCCGTTTTCCTCATAAAAATATTGTCATAAATTTTTTATATAAATAATTTCTTACAGATACGTCGGACTCTGCGGTGGCATAAAAATCGTAGCCCTAGGCATTTTCATGGCGGATTGGTGGCTAGTGCGTCGTCGGAGACATCTCGAGACAGCCGCTCCTCTCGACCACAAGGACATCGCCGGCTCTATTATCAGTCTCGATAAACGTGAGTTCATTGTTACAATCGATGAGGTTCAGTGGGACAACGTTAGATATATAACATCTAATCTAATATTATTCAATTGCAGTATTCGAAGAGTTGCCCTCGGCCGATAACGCTAGCGGCTTCCGGTCGGCCATTACGTCGGGGCCCAGCTCTGCCACCACGACGCCGATGGAGCCGCCCGGGCCACCGCCCGACGCGCACGACGCGCACCGCACCAAGCTTCAGCGGACAGACTCGCAGTACTCGCAGGACTCACAGACCAGAGGCGCCGGCGGCAAGAACTCGCGCGTGCTGGTCGCGTCGCGGCACCTGCGCAACGACTCCAAGACCATCCAGCTGGAACCGCGCGCGCGCCAGCATGCACAGGACGAAGAGCGCGCGCGCGCCACCCGCAGCGACTCGCGCCACTCGCGGGACGCCTTCCCGCGCTCCGCCTCGCGGGACTTCCCCTCGCGCTCGCACTCGCGCTCCACCTCGCGGGACTTCAAGCCGCACTCGCGGTCCGACTCGCGCGACCTCAGCCTCGAGCAAATCAAGCAGCTCGCCATCAAGAGCATGGAGAGCCTCGACCTGACGGTCCTCCCGCTCACCAAGTGCGTCGACGAGGAGAGCAAGCGACTGATAGACAGTGGCGGAGTGTTGCGTCATCGAAGGACCAGCTCGAAGGATCTGAAACCGCCCGAGACGAAACACAAGCGGACCTCCTCCCATCATATTACTATGGAGCCGAACGAATTGAGTCTTCAGATTCAAAAAGGTCGCAGCGTCGATCAGCTCTCGGCGACGCCTTTAGATCCGCGAGTATGAGATAGGAATAATATTAAACTAATATGTATATAGCGAAATAAATAAAATGTCCGAATCTCATCACCAGGATTGATGACGTAAAAGAATCCTGATGACGTCAAACTTGAAGTGTAATAAAGTGAACATACTTTTAGTGAAATTGAATGAGTAAGAACTTCACAGTGTGATGAGGTGATTAATAGAACAAATAATTTCTATAATCTTCGCTTCTAAGACTTAAGGTTGGCTGAATCAATAGCTGCTAGCAGACTATACGAATTATTTCTTCTATTACGCTTAAATAACCGCAAGTGATTTCAAACCATATCTTAAAAGTAGTTTAAAAACGCTTATCATCTTTGAGCTAACAGCTCATAATGTAGTGATTTATTTTTAAATTGAGAAACATAAGTTTTATTTTGTGTTCATAGTTACAAGTTTATAAAGAAATGAATTAACTATATGAAAATACTCACATCACTATTGCTGTCACTGTTCAATCGCATACCTTTGCTTTCAATTTGGTCTAAAGTATTCTTAGATAGTATTCCTATAGCACCCGCATAGATAAGGCCATAAAAATATGGTTGAAAAAATTTATAATGACTCACTTCATTGTAACTGTACTTAAATTAACCAGTTATGAAAGGCAATATTTTTGTCATTGTGATACAAAATAATTACTAAACACTCATACTAATATAAAACAGTATTTCCAATTGTAAATTAAAAGTTTTAACAGACATTGTTTTCAAGCACCAAAATGTATGTTTCCGGTATAACTCAATCTTTTCTTTGAAATATCATATATATAACAGTAAATTTTTAATTAATTCTACAAGTTAAATTGCAATATGTGAACTAAATAGTAATATTTTTATAAAGAATAAATAACTTTTTATTAGTAATGTAACATCTTATTGCTAACAATTATAACTTCTATTTAAAAAAAAAAAGGTAGTGATAATATATTAGTTTGTAGTCAGCATATGAAGGGAAATTCCTTGTTTTTTTCTCTTTATTGAAGCAAACCCAATTTTATTTTAAAACAAAAGAATAAATTACATCTAAACTTGAAAAAGAAAATAGTACAAAATCTTTGAGGAAATTATAATAAACTTTAACAGAAAAGAAAAAAAAGAGATGAGTTCTATGATAATGTACTGAAAAAGTCGAAATAATTTACGAAAATAAAGCCATTATTTTTATCAAAAATAGATCTTAGTACAAAGACTCAATTGAATAATATTATACTACTTGTTTTATTTCATTTTTTAATCAACGGTTTAATATGGGTAAATTACAATTAAATAGATCACAATTATGGGTTTTAACTTTCAATTTAGATTCTAGTATTTTCTGCTATGATATTGCAGAATTATATTTGTAATATAATTTATTTTGATCTCAAAAGTTCTTTAAGTTAAAAAAACATAAATTACAATGTCCGAATAAGTTTAGTTTCAGCATGAGATCTATGTTTCACACAATCAGGAGGGTTTCATAAAAGCTAAAAAAAAATAATATATATAAAAAAAAATTACTATGTTGTTAGTGTATTTGAAGTAGTTGTTTTAATTTTAGCTAATTGAAATTATTTTATAATTATACTGTAAAAACTAAATTTATTTTCAATTATTCCACAAAAATATTAAAGTTGCCATATTTTAATGTGTATGTTATGAATATTTTTAAAATATATGCACAAATAGCACGGATTAATGCTATATTCTCTCTTTCTCTCTCTCAATTGCATAGTACATTTATTTTCAAAACCCTCCTATCATACAATGATTGTATGTCATATATTTTATATTCTGTATAATTTAAATATTCTTTATGCTCATTGAAATGTCAATTCATAGGCTGCTGTATCTAAAATAACTCAATTATTAATGTAGTAATATTATTTTAGTATAAAATATTTTTAAAACTGAATATTTATCTTGTATATTGAAGAAAAGACAAAGCATCAGTGTAAATTTTTGTCATATATTTGTTAAGAGAGAAATAGTTTGATATGAAGAGTGTTATATCTACGACAAAAATGCCTTATTACATTAGATTTTAAGACTTGATACTGACCTAGCTGTACTTGGTAAAGTTGTTATGTCGATTGCAAATTGATAGGTTTGATGATAGCAACTCCTAAACTAATTTGTTGCATTTAGTTAATAATAAAATTGCATACACATTTTCCAAGTGTATTTTATTTTCATCTGTTTTTTTTCTACATTTCTTCACACATTACATTGCTAAGGACATCAAATATACCTGTTTGAAAAAAAAATCTGTTAGTCATGTCGAACACAGACGTGGAATATTTTAATCCATAATAATATATAAATTCAAAATTAACTATCTTGTCGTTTCTTTTTCACAGGTAAAACACTATATATTTTGATGAATCACTTGACCAAATTTATGAAAATTTAATAAAAATTCCATTGTTATATTCATACATAGTTAGTAAAAACAATTAAATAAAGAGGGAGAATGTTAAATTAAGTGAGTGGAGTGATAATTCTGACATGGCAATGGCTGCTATTTAAAAGTGCCTACAATTAATTTAATTAAATGTTATATTATACAGTGGCATAACAAAATAATTACTTTTTATTAATACAATTTATTGATTGGTAGCCATTTTACATCGATTTTTGTGAAGTGAAATATTACTTTCTAATACAGCAAGAGAATCTAAATTTTTTACAGATATGCATATTTTTCCTATGTGATACGATAGTAATATGAGATATTTTTAACTACTCAATAAAGATGATGATATTCTATTATGCTCAAATATTTAAACTAATGTTATAGAAATATGATTAAAACAACATAAGTTATCAACATACTTTATTTACAGTTACTACTTATTCTAAAATATAACATCAGAAATGCAATATTACTCAAATCTCATACTTTGTAAACAAAACTTTAATCTAACTCACCACATTCTGCAATAACTACTTTCTTTGATGGTTTACCAGTTTTTGTGCCAAGGTTTTCCATTTTTTTCACAATATCCATCCCTTCAACAACAGAACCAAAGACAACATGTTTCCTATCTAACCATGGTGTTGCAGCAGTAGTTATAAAGAACTGGGAACCATTGGTATTAGGGCCTGCATTAGCCATAGATAAAATTCCTGGACCAGTATGCTTCAATTTGAAGTTTTCGTCTTGGAAAGTTCTGCCATAAATTGACTTTCCGCCAGTACCATTATGATTTGTGAAATCTCCACCTTGACACATAAATCCTGGAATAATTCTGTGAAATGATGAACCTTTGTAACCGAACCCTTTTTCCCCTGTGCACAATGCTCTAAAGTTGTTTGCTGTCTTCGGAACTTCATCAGTATTCAGTTGCATAACAATGCGACCTAATGCCTCCCCATCTGCAGTAACATCAAAGAAAACTTTTTTTTCAGGTTGAGTAGAAGCTAATCGCAACGCCGCAGCTGAGTATACCGTTCCATTAATTAAAGTGCGACGCAATATCGCTGATATAGCCATGGCTGTGAAGTTGTAAACACTCCTTGGCTGAAAATTATGAAATGCCTCATTTACTCGGTAACATAAACATTTGTACAAATTATTTTTTTATAGGTTAAGTTATATCAATATAGAAGATTCTTTTTAATAAATTGGTAGATATGCGCACTGGCATTATACGGTTTATATGATAAAAATAGAACAAAATTGTAATATATAAAAAATTTAAATATAAATATTCTACAATTTTTACTAACCTCGTAAATTCTACTTCCGAGTTCCGATCTAGCTTAAGGCCAGACGTTAGTGCTGCACTGAATTTATAAAAAAATTACAATTACCGATTTTTTCTGTAAATAACCACTTCTCAGTAGTTTTTCACAC
Organism: Nymphalis polychloros; assembly: GCA_905220585.2. NCBI lineage: Eukaryota > Metazoa > Arthropoda > Insecta > Lepidoptera > Nymphalidae > Nymphalis > Nymphalis polychloros. The sequence goes on along the minus strand of HG992243.1, from coordinate 10,430,743 downwards.
TGAATGTAGCTTAAAACAATATATTTACAAGAATACAATCCACAGAGCTGGAGTTACGTAGCTAAATCGTAACACAGAAGAAGCAAAAATTAGAATTAACTAATTGACTCCAATCTTGGTTATGGAATATGGAGCGAGTGTCTCATGTACCACGAGATTATAAACTGTAAGAAAAGCTTAAAAGCTACATTGAGGCTGTCATATCTTTTATTACATATAATAAAAATGTAACTGATCGCTGTGTGCATATGGAAGATATATGAGTAAAACTATTATTGGAGTCTTTATCAACGCAATAGAACCCAAAACAATTATGGTTAAAATTGTTGTCTGCGTGTCTGTGCGTTTATGCGCGCTAATCTTAGAAACGGCTTAACTGATTTGGACGCGGTTATCGCTCATATATTATGGTAAACTCGGTTTATAAATAAAAAAGTTTTGTCACTTTAAAGAATCATGTCGAACATTTATTCGATAAATATGTTATAAGTTAAGTTTGACATATTTCAACAGGTAGTTGAGTAGGTGGTTTGAAAATGAGCGTCAGCATGTCAGCAAAATGCATCCAGCATTTTCTAATGGAAACGTGCACTAAGAAAAGATTTTTGAAATGCCACCTCTAAAGGGGTGAAATAAGGGATGAACCATTGTATGAAAACCCGTTATTTTCCAAAATTAGAAGCATGATATTTCATACACAAGCTTCTGGTTAGAAATAAATAAGAACGCAAATCAGAGTTCTCCAAAATTTACCACCTAAGAGGGTGAAACAGGGGTTGAAAGCTTGCATGGGGAGTTCGTCATTTTTGATGTAAGAAGCATGAAATTTTATATACTAGCTTCTGGTTAGAAATAAATAAATATGTATTTCAGGGTTTTTGAAAACCTAACACCCAAGAGAGTGAAAAAAGTTTGAATATTTGAATGGCGAGTCCGTCATTTTGATTTAAGAAGCATGAAATTTTATATACAAGCCTCTGGTTAGAAATAAATAAATACGTGTTTTAGGGTTTTCGAAAATCTACCCCCAAAAGGGTGAAACAGGGGTTCAATGTTTGTATAGCGACTCCGTCCTTTTAATTTAAGAAGCATGAAATTTAATTTTAAGGCTTCTGAGTAAAAATAAATGCATACTTATTTTGTCATTTTTGGAAATTCAACCCCAAGCGGGCGGATTTTTTTATTTTTGTTGTGAAGGGTTAGAATGTATGTTTGGACATATTCGCTAAAATCCCTTATATATATATATATATATATATATATATATACTTTTGAGTGCAAATAATAAAATGTAAAATACACAATGTCTCAAAATATATATCTCCTAGATACACCGAGAGTCGAGTACAAAGAGGTGCTAAGATTATTAATTATAAATAATGTTTTCAGTGAGTTAAATAAAATTGAAGTGTCTACCTATGTTTCAAAGTAACTGCGTCTTTTGAAGTTAATATGGCTATTTGGGAGATACCAAAACCAAAACAATATTTTTTTTATTTTGTCTTTCTATTTGTCACAGTTAAAATATAACATAATTAATATATTTTGGCCTTTTTATTATTTTTGATTATGTCGCAGGCAAAGCTGCGGGTGAATCGCTAGTTTATAATACAACACTATTCTAATTAATTTATTATAACCATTAATATTAATTTAACTTGCAAAGTTCTGATTACAACTTCGCGGACATTGAAAAGCGAGTCTTCGCGAGTCCATAGTGAATATCATAGATTATTCACGATCTCGACCAATGATATCATGTCAATTGATATCGCATTAATTCAGTGAAAAAGTTGATTATTTGGGTTTATTCCTGTTGTGGTTGGAATAGGCTATAGTCGGTTAGCTGATAATAAATCTTATTTTTTAAATACATAGATTTACCTATCTGTTTTAAAAGGACACAATTTCCCTTGAAGGAATCCTTTGCAGTTACAATAAATAAAGCACAGGGAAAGATATTCAAATATGTCGGTATAGATTTAAGGGAATGCTGTTTTTCTCTTGGCCAATTGCATGTTGTCCTATCTAGATCCGGGTGCGGCGAACACCAATAAATACTAATATCCCACGAAAATAAAACTAAAAATATTGTATCTAATATATATTCTATTCTTTAAGTTATACGCGGTTGAAACCACGGGCACAGCTACTTATTTTTATTTTTATAAGAACCGGTACGATGTTATCATAGATTCATTATCTCAATACAGCACTATTCTTAAGGCTATGTCCATTGTCATTTGTCATCTGTCTGTCATTGTGTCCAATTATGTCACATGCTTGAATTATAGTTATTCAATATTCATTATTATACACCTTAAACAATCTGACAGCTATATTGTAGTGTAAAATTGAATCTATAAACGATTTGTATCGCCAATGCCTAGTGTAAATTTTGAATTAATCTTTAAGAAAAGTTATTTTTAATAATAAAATCTTATAACGTACTAACTTTGACAGCTATATTGGATATTAAATATGAGTTAACTGATAGTTTTATTTACGAACTACATAATTTCACATGTGCCACAAGAGACGATACAAATAAAATAAACATGAATTATTTGAGATCACTCGTGTCGCGTGTTCGGCGACCTATACTAAAAACAACTATTAATCGCCCTATTATTCAAAAAAATCTCATTGAAATTTCACGACATTATGTATCACTAACAGAAGTTGAAGATGAAATGGGTACAACATATTCTTTAGTTTTAAAAATGTGTCATTTTAAGCAAAAAAATTAGCAATTAATTTATAATAAATAATTAAATTATGATATAATATTTACTTTTCAGAATTATTTGTCAATCAGCTTTGTAAAGGTGACAAAGAACTAGAAAAAAAATTTAGAGTATTAATGCTAGAAGTTGAAGTAATGCGTCAAGATGGTCGATATGCTCCAGATAAAATCCAATTGGATCAGTGGCAACATTTATTAGAATTACCTAGTAGAAATCAACGAGCCAACTATCTTACATTTCTGTGGAAGACTGAAAAGAGAAAGGAAAACCAAAAAGTTTGTTGTTTATATATTTATTTGTTATTTAAAATCAAGTATTATGCTTAAATACTGTGATGTTACAGTTGCTTATATAAAAGAATATAGTGACTGGACTCTGAATAAATAATATTTTGAAATATTGCAATGTCCATTTTGTTTAGGCTAAAAAAGAAGCTAGAAGAATTGAATTTGAAAACTCACCTCCACAAGAAATTAGGGAATACCCAGATGACCTCTCATATGGCATTAAATATCAATCATTGTTCCTTCGCATCCGTGATCAGTCAATCAACAATTTTGACAATTATAGGTTAGTTTTAGTAGACAATTAATTTAGTACATCACAAAGGCTCTAATTTATGTTATATATTAATCATTAGTTTTCATTTGTTTTCAGGGCAATCCAAGCAATGACTTATGGACAATCAGTTGTTATTGACTGCTCTTATGAGAATCACATGGTACGGAGAGAAATAACAAATGCTGCAAAACAAATGACTTTTGTCTTTGGTGATAATAGAATACATAAAGATCCATTTAATTTACACATTTGTAATGTCAATATGGAAGGAGAATTTATGAAACAGTTAAAGAAAAATATACCGTCCATATATGAGCCATGGTTTCCATTAAACATTCACACCACAAGCTACTTAGATGTATTTCCTAAAGAGAAACTTGTCTATCTTACGCCCCATTGTCGTGAAGAGTTAACAACATTTGATCCAGACAGTGTATACATTATTGGCTGTATGGTTGATAAGGTTAGAGTACTTTTAGCAAAATGTCTTTTCACTATAAACAACTGTAAAGCATTTATAAACATTATTTCCTATTTCAGATTAATAATGAACCTCTCTCATTAGCAAAAGCTAAAAAAGATGGCCTTAAAATGGCTAAATTGCCTCTTGACAGATACTTAGAATGGGCCCCAGGATCAAAGAAAAATTTAAATATAAATCACATGGTGCCTATTCTTTTGGATTTGAGACTGACTGGTGATTGGGAATTTGCATTGAGACATATTCCAAGAAGAAAACTTATGGAAACTAAAATAATGGCCATGCAGAAGATGTTACACACTACTTCACTTCCCAAACAGGAAATATTTAAAAAATTCCAAGGAGTACCAATGCAGAAAAATTATTTATCCCGTAATGAAAAAAAGTTTAAATCAAAGCGAACATTATATGATGATGATAATATTTAAATAAAATTTTTAACAATGCATTTTTACTTTTTATTTCATATTTTCATTTCTTCTTAAGTCTTAAAAATGTATATTACTTTACGATAAAGGATTTTTATAATTCATTTTCTTAAGTATTAACAAATCTAATTTTGTACAATATACAAAACATAATTAAAACATAAAAAACACTATGTATATGAGATGCATAAGTGTTTAACAATTTTGGAAGTCTCATATCATGCTTTATTATTATTGTCATGAACTCTTCATTATTGCAACACATAGAATTCACACTATAATAATATGCTTTGCATATTTTAAAAGATTTTAATTCTACCATTACTGTTAGATTTACTAAAGAAACAAATGTCTAAATTGTGAATCGCAATGAAATATTGTTTCCTACATATTTATTCTAAAAACTTAATCCTATACTGCACTGCATAAAGTGAATTATAATTAAATATAAAGTATAAATGTATATATTAAATAGAAAAATTAAGGCATAGGTAATGTACGCATGTCGACGTCCGCGGTTGTATTTTCAGATCGTTGCTTTATTGTGGCAAGAATCTCTTGAAGGTTTGATGGTAAAGCAATTTCATTCAGTGGGACAACTGGTGTTGGTGGTGTCAATGGTCTGGAAGGCGAGTACGCTTCGTTCTGTAATTAAATAAATAGCAAAAATATATTATACATAATAAATTCATATGAACATTCTTTCTAAATGAATACAAAAGATTTTAAAAATTTAAGTATATAAAACTAAGTCAGTGGCTAATTTAATGTTTGTTAATTTACCTCTTCTGACACTGAAGAGTCAGCTTGGGTCATCTTAAGGATTTGTTGTTTTTGTTCTTCAATTTGTCGGTTGAGTTCTTCCATTTTACTTCTTAATGTGCTCGAGTTAGGCGGAAGTGACGGCGCTGATGTACTGTTACTACCTGACGATGAACCCGGACTGTAGGCTTCTTCGTCATCTGCACACGCTGTAATTGTATCTTAGTATTACTATAATACCATTACATTGGACTAATTGGTTCAAAATCAACTCATAAAATAAGTTTGTCCCTTTGATTTTGCAACTATAGTATGAATTATTTTTGATGTTGTGTCGATGGTGTTTTTATGAACCTATGTATACTTAAAGTTGTTTCAAGTCTTATTACTATTATTTCAATTGCAATAGTTATTTAAGAGACGAATAGACAGAGCGCCATCTATTATACACTTTTAGTTGACGCAGTCGAGAATACTATTAATTATTAGGTACTCAAGTTTAGTAAGCATCTCACCGAGCGAGGCTGCTATTTTGTCCTTGACGGAAGTGGAGAGAGCAGTAGAGGTGAAGGCCGGCATCGGCAGCGCGCGACGACGCGGCGACAGTGGTGGCGTGTACGACTTCTTGCGTGACACGCGCGCCACCTGATGTGCAAATGATTATTTATTTTTGTGATGTATGCATTATGAGATTTGTCGAATAAACCGTTAACTTGTATAAAATTGACACTTATGTGCTTCTCTTAAAGATATATATTAAAACTGATATTTTCAAAGTTCTAGGTATACAGTATATAAGTCTACATATAAAACGCGATACACATTTTTTTTTAAATACTTTCCGATCTATTAATTACATATAAGGATATATTTTGTTGTATTGTATAACTATAGATATACAATACAATATTGTATAATATCTATTTTGTTAAGGTTGGATATTATCAAGGTGTAGAAATCTTTAAGAATAATGGTGGTATTGAGGTTGAAATGGTATAAATTTCATTATATTTCTTTATTATTTGAAAGAAGTATATTTACATAAACCAAAAATAAATAATGTGTAATAGTTAAATTTTAAGTATCTAATTGTTATATAGAGGTATGATTTAAAAAACGGTGGGTTTATTATCAGATGCTGAAATATTAATATCGTTATATATATACAATATTTTTTCCGACTAGTCACATAATTAATGTTGTGCTTTATTTATAATCTATTCATAATATAACATATATTTTTACAACTTATAATGTTCCTAAATGTTTACACATTTGTATCCCATTGTTCACTTATCTAAATACATATACAAAGGAATAAAGGTTTTACATAATTTTTCGTAAATTATTTATTTACATTATAGTTATGAATATTGCCTTTATTACAAACAGCATTTACAATCGCGTTAACTGACCTTCGCTGATATTATATCTTTGGGAATATGAGGTGCATGGCGTTTCTTTCTTTGTCTTATTATGATGGCTATAAGAAGATGCGTCTTCACTTCACCAAGTCCTGGTCCATCTAATGGTAATAGAACCGGAGGCAAGGACGTATTTGCCGGAATTGGAACTATGTAAAAATCTTTCACAGTTGCTGTATTAGATACTTTCACTACACCCAATCTGTGAATATTTAATAATTAAAATTTAATTTATAAAGTATTTAAAAGAAACACAATTTCAATTTAAAAACAAACCGAACCTATTGCGACTGCTAAGATAGCTGTACAATGCTATATACTGCATCTTCTCTTCGTCATTTGCAGCTTGTAGCTTTAAAATGACAATATCTTTATTACTAGCTCGTTTCATCTTACTGATGTAATCCCAAACTGTATCTGGATTTATTCTGCCCACTATATCTAATTCAGGTGCTAGATCTTCCTCCAAATCTACAGCATTGCCAGAAACCTTAAAGAAGAGCATAATATTTTTATCGAACATTAGATCATGACTGACAGTTATCTAAGGCTGGTTATGTTTCACATACCTCATGAGCTGCTACATAAAAGCGAGCTACATCCACCATATTGATACAACCATTCCAAACTGTAGCTGCTGAATGTTCAACTGTACTAGTGGGTTCTTGATCACTTTCTGCTTCTAGTATAAATGAAAAAAAATGTAACATGCTACAATATTTCACATGAATTTAATTTATTTTTTTAAGAACTTACCGGATTTGTCTTGTTTTTCAGTATATTTAGGCGGAGGCAAAGTCACATTAGCATCCATGGAGAATGTCTTTGAAGGATCATACTCTACATTTCCATATTCGGATATATCATTTTTATAAGTATCGTCATAGACATCTTCCCTTGATTTCCTCAAATCCTCTTCTGAAAATGCCGATGTTATCATGGGTTCATGAGGATCATACTCGGGGTGTACTTCTTTCATCATAGCAGACTTGGGTCTTTCAAAAGAATCAGAATCAGTTGAGCTTAAATAAAAAAAAATCAATTAAATAAATAAATAAACAGTCAAATGTTTAATTTATACAATTAAATTAATTGTTCACATACTCATTTTTGCTCTTATTGGAAATATTCTCTTGCGACCTGGACCGATTTTTGAACTTATCGTCTGTACTCCGGCGCGTTGGACGCGACCGAGCTTCTTTCGAATCTCTTCGTTTCGCACCGTCTCTGGAATGAGATCGTCGCGAGGAACGTCGCAACGACCGTGACCTTTCACGGCCTCGTGAATTAGATCTGGAATGTTCTATTGATTGCCTTTTTGATTTTAATTTCGATCGCGATCTGTGCCTTGAACGGTCTCGAGTATCAGGTTTGTCCTTAATATAATCTGTTTTTGATCGCTCTCTCGACTTTGATCTTGATCTTGACTTCTTAATGGATCGCCGGGAAGATCTGTGTTCTCTTTCTTTAATATCTGACTTTCGTTTTGAAGATCGTGAACTCCTTTTTTCTGTATCTCGTTTGGATTCTTTGTCTTTTTTTCTTGAACTGTTTCCCTTTTCCTTATCTTTCTTTTTATTACCACTATGTTTTTTGTGCGAATCTTGTTTCTTTGTTCTGTAAATAAACAGTTACACATCAACTTTATTTAAAAAGACATACATGGAAAATGGAAATTCTGTAAACATAAACCAGATCATAAAGTTTACAAAACACATAGTGCATAGATCCAATATTTTAACTTACGCTTCTTGTGGTTCAGCATTTGGTACACTATCAGTGACAGAATCGTTTAGTACTGTTACTATATCCTCCACAGCCACATTAGGATCCAGTTCTGTTGAAACAGATTCCTTTGTTTCCATTACCTTAAAATTTTATAAAAAATAAAATGTGGTTAAAATATAAACAAAAATAATGGTAGCTTAGTCACATATAATTATGCCAAAATTATATACCTCTTCCCCTTTATGTGTTTTTAAAACATATGTTTTACTTGCAGCTAGAAGATCAATTTCCGATTTTTTAATTAATTCTAATTGGTGCTTGGCTTCCTTATCTCTCCATTGTGCTAATTCCTGACTTGCTAATTCTTCTGGTGAAAGCCTTACCTAAAAAATGAATTGAAAAAAAAATAAAAAGAAAATAAAGTAAACTTTATGTTATGATAAAAACAAAAACAATCATACCAGCTGTTTTGGTGTAATAACGCGTTCACATATCTTTTCCCAAAGAGAACGGTTTTTACGATCCTTTATGTTAAACATAAGTGATCTGTATTTAGCTTTATATTTCATTCCTACATCACGATTGAAAAGTTCATGTAATTCTAACTCCGTATCATTTGCAAACTGTTGTATTTCTTCTTCTGTAAACTTAGGCCCATCACTTTCTGCCATACGATTGGATATTTGTTCTTGTAAAGCTTTTCGTACATTGTCCCTGATAGGATCTTCCGTGCTCATTCTTGATCTTTTGTCTGGAGTATCTTTCCGTCGCGATGTTGATGGCGAAACTGCCTGAGGCTACGATGATACAATTTGTCGTTAGTACGCTAAATTCAGGTTTAATCAAAGTGTAAACATTTCAAGGATGATAACATTACATAAGTTTAACTTTTAACATAATTACGCAAATTGATGAATAACATACACAAATATGGATTTGTTTTAGGTTAGCCTTTCAGTTCGTTCACCTGCTATTCAAATTACCTATGTTACCATTATATGCATGTAAATACTTAAACATTTATTTTTAAAATTATAGGAAGAAAAAAGTTAATGATAAAAATAAAACTAATTTACCAATAAATCAATAATAATTTATGTACAATGTTTCAATTATTGAAATAACTAATGCAAACAAACAAAAAAATTTAATTAAAGTTTAGAACCCAACCAATGATGGATGAATACTGTATCATTTTTACTTGTACAACAATTTTTATAGAGCTATGTTTCCTATAGATGCTATTACATCATTATATTTGTGATTTATAGATGAGTAAGTGTACAAGGAAGTTTACTGTAGATTAAAAATAGAGATAAGACTTTATGATCTTCCCGTTGATATTATGAATACCAATTGGTCAATATAGCTGTTGTAGTGTAGTGTTATATTTTAACAGATTTTGTTAATATTTTGCATATATGTAGTATTATTAATTGAATATATAAAACATTTACCTTTTCAATTAAAGACTGAGATCTACTTGTAGTTGCACGAACAGGCTTCTTTGGTTCACTCAAAACTTTAGTCGATTTTGGTGTTTCAAATATTTGTTGCTGTTGGGACTTCGGTGTAACTGGTGTTTTTGGTGGTGTTACTTTAACCTCCTCTTTGGGTGAAGCAAGGACCTTCAATATTTTTTCCTTAGGCTCAGACTGTGGAGTATTAGGCTGTGTTGGTTGTTCCACTGTTTTTTTAGGAATTCTAGCAAAATTTAGAGTAGTTTGGATTTTATTAGGTTCATTTATGGATTTCTTTCGTGGCATATTAGGTTTAATAGCACTCAATGTCCCTGGCCTTACAACTTCGAAAGTTGGATTCTTCTGAAGCCATGACTTTAAATTTTCTGCAGTAGGAGCATTTGGGCCTGCCAGAAGTCGTCCAGATTTTCTTTCATAAACGATTACCTATAAAAGTAAGTTTGCATCACATCTAATGTCACATAACCGACATAAGTGTAATTATAAGCTATAGTGCATTAAATTGTTTAAAAAATGAAAGCGTCTACTATGCTTACCCTGGATTCGGGGTTGGGTTTTTCAGGTGCTTTGCCACTAGAACTTTCAATTTTAGATGTGGATAATTGACTCCCTAATGAGTCTTGGGCGTGTTTAAGTATACATGCGTCACTGCAATAAATACTACTGGCTCGTGCAGGTTTCTTGCAAACTATGCAAGTCGTTTTTGAGGCTAATTCTTTGGTTATAGCAGGCTGTGGGGTACTTACTCCAGTATTTTCCTTTGGTTTTGTAGATACCTGTTGAGCGAAAATGGTTCTTAGAAAAGAAATATTGCCATGACTGGAAATATTGCCAGGAATGGTTAATATTTATGGCAGAGTTATCGTCTATCGGCGGTGGTGATCGCATACCATCAGGTGGCCCATTTGCTCGTCTATCTATATATCATAACTTTTGTTACCGCCAAAAATCCATACATTGTAGCAGTGCGTCCCGGATTGAAGGTTTAATGAGCCAGTGTAATTACAGAGAAGAGGCAATTATAATATGGCCATAATGGTAGCACATAAATGCTTAACTTCTATACATATGTATACAATGTACATAAAAAGAATAACATAACAAAAAGACAGAGATATTTTTGTGGGTATATCCTAATTAAAGGTTTTGATAAAATACCAAATTCTATGGGTGCAAGACTCATGACTACAATAGATACTTTTATTTTCATATTTATTAAATTAATGTCTTTTTATCACTTATTTTTTTTAAATATTTCTTTTAATATACTTAACATATTAATAATATTTTATGTTATATTGAAAAAAAACAAAGAAAGAATAAATAGTGTAATTATTTCCTAGTAATATATTCTAATTATAATATAATACAATTATAGATTTTCTTCCATTTTAAATTAGGTAAAACCCACAATTGGTTAAATAACATTATCTACAAAATAAAAAATATTAAATGAAGTTATTATATAATTGTTTATTACCTTGGCTGCATTTTTAGTAGAATTTTTACTATTTTTAACACAATTTGGACATCTCCACTCAATCCCTTGTTCTTCCATTTGTTGACCCATAGCTTTGGTGATGTTTACACACTTTCCATGGAACCAGTCTTCACATCCATCACAACAAATCATGAATCTGTTGTTATGTGGTTGTTTACAGATGCACCATAATCTGGAATTAAATATTACACTAAAATAATTTAAATTGATAATCTATATGAATAAATAAAATTGAAGAAAAGTGTCCATCTGTGAAGTAAATGTCTCTATATGCTTGATACCAAAATAACCATATATCTTTATTTTAGACTACTGCTGCCACCTAATAAGTTAAATAATTTATATTAATAATTCAAATAAGCATTATGTACATTAAAATGGTTTAGAAGGATTTTCATAACAAACTGTATTCCATGCTGGCTAATGGATGGGTTTTGCTTGCTAGGCAATAATATTATACTTAAGGAAATTGTAAAAAAATATTAGTAACAGATATGTTCTTAACATTACAATACCTGTTGGGATCATCTTCTGAATTCCAACTTTCTTGAGATTCCACAGAGATCTTTTCAATTGTTGTCACTTGTGGTGGTGGTTCTATTTGTTTTTTGTTAATCAGTTTTTTATTTGTATATTGTTTTGAAACATGTTGCACTGTAGGTTCTGGAGTAAGTATAACATTTGGTTGGATTTGTGCGGGAACTCCGATTACTGAACTATCCAATATATTGGTTGATTCAACTTGGTTCTTTCGTTTAGATGAGCGAGTTGCTGGTGCTTCAATGGGTGGCAATGTGATCACACGACCATCACGCCTTACTATCTCTATTGGATCTTTACGAGGGACAGCAGTTTTTACTGTCGGCTTTAACAGTGGAGGTGATACATACAGATTACTAGTTGTTTGAGCTTGTTGAAATGGCAATGTTACTGGAGTTTTAACAGGAACAGTATCAACTTTACCCAATACTTGTTTGTCTATAACTTCTTGTAAATTTTCTGAACTCTCAACCAACTGAGCAACATGCATTAACAAGTCCTCGGTCAATCCATCTTCTTCTGGTTGAAGGCCACCTAATAAATCTAGAGTTGGAGAGAGTGGTCCAGCCAAACCAGGACTGTTTATAACGTTAGCTACAATACTTGGTTGTACTTTCATTGACTGTGATGTTGTATCTTGCAATATTTGAGCTAAACTTGCATCATCTAGTTGAGGCATAGGATCATAGCCTTTGGTGCTTTTTTCTGCTATGTTTGTTATTACCTTTGTTGGCTTTACATAAGTTTTTTGTGGTACTAAGGATTTTAAATCTTCTGTGTTATCAGGCTTTGAAATAGTCACAGGCTGAGTTATAAGTTTCACTTCACTCGATTCAATTAGTTTTATAGGTTCACTGGGTTTTTTATTTATCACCATAGGTTCTTTATCAGGTTTAGCGGGCAATTTGTTCTCAGTTGACACTCTTCGAATAACATCAGGTGTAGAAAATAATGAAGTCATATCTGATAGTAAGGCTGTCATGTGGGCAGGCGTTTTCTTTTCTTTTTTAACAACTTTAGTTAATATTTGTTTAGGCACCGATTTACTTTGCTCAGCAGCAGCAGTACCTACTTGCACTTTTGTAGCAGGAATTAAGCTGTCTAAATCTATCTCCTTCTTTTCCAGCAAAGGATTCTTATTTAATAGTTTTTCTTTAATATTTCTTTTTATTACATTTTTATTAATTTTTAGTTTTGTTGCTACTTTAGGATCTGCTTTAGCAGCCCTGCCCATGTGAACACTTTTTAATATTCTAGGTTTTGCTTTCAGCCTCCTTAACTTTTGTGGACCTGATTTATCTTTTGTATCTTTATAATCAGAATCTGAATCTCTGTCTTGTATACTATCTCCAGAAGAGCTAGCTGATGATGACTCTGTATTTTCCTCACCTTTTGCTTCTGGTTCGGAACATTTTGCTACTTCGTTCAATAGTTTTGATTTTGTCAAAACTGGTAACGGTTTTGTTAAAAGATCATTACCTTTAAGAATAATTGAAGGTTCTGTTGAATTTATGACAATCTTCTTCCCTTTAGGTATTATTTGCTGTTCCAAAATTGTAATCTTTTTAGGTGTTGAAACTGGTTTGGGTGGGGGAGTATGAGTAATCTCTATAACGGGATCATCATAAGGTGCAAATGCTTCACTTTTTTGGGGTAAAACTTGACTTGGAGATGTCAATGGTGTGTAGCAATGATCATTCTGAAAACCAACCAAACTGTTCTCTCTTGTTTCTATTCTTAAAGATTGTAACATTTCTGCTCCACTATCTGAAATATTTATGTAATTATTAACAACTTATTATTATTATTATAGTTAAGGTTTTTTTTTAGTTCTGAATAATATTATAATGACTTACCATACTTTATAATACTGTCTGGCTCATTATAATAGCTATCTACAGATAGTGTAACATGAGGAACTTTATCATCCTCATTTTCTGAGTCAGTAGCATCATCAGGACGACCTTCGTGGCCAACGCGTACTACACTTATACCAGCAGCTTGAGACCCATCACTTCCTAGAAGTGTTAAGCAAAATGTTATCTGATATACGTATAAATAATTATGACTTTATTTATTAATGTTTTTGTATGCATTTTCATTGTTATTGTAAATGTTAAAACTTATTGTAGGAACATATCAATAACATTTCAAGAACCAAATTATAGTATCATATATATATTTACGACATATCAGCCGGTCTTGACGAAACGCATTTATATGCAATTCTAATGTTAGTATTCTAATAATTAAGAATCATAGTAACGAATAGCTTACCCATAAGAGTACCCAGTAAATTCTGGTCTACTGACAAGGAACCATCCTTGTTTACAATAACAACCACAGAACTATCAGTTTTGGTAGATGGTCCGTTTAGGTCCGTATAGTTAGTTATCACTGTGTTGGACATTTTTCATCACAATTTATGCAACTACCTTCATGCAAGCCCTCTATTTTTAGCCTACTTTGAACACACATGCTATCGCGTCTATCTATAAACACATTCGACACTTGACGCCATTTTGAAGACAATCTAACAAGAAAGGGCGCGCATTGCATTTATTATATAGGAAATCTACTATAAACGGCAATGTTTTTAAGCTGCATCTTATTACTTATATGAAATGAAATTAAAATAACGAATTGCAAACTAAAAAACGTACTATTTTAATATTTATATGTTTAAAAGCAAAATAATGCGCACACCGAAAACGCGTCACAGATAACCATAATTATAAATTTAAATTGACAAAGTGTCACTTTGTAATAGATTAAAAACAAGTAAATAAAAACAAAACTTAAAATATAATAACTGCAGATAAACAATAACTAACTTTTCGCACAAATTATCTGTTAGGTACTTATTTTTATCTAAATTGTTTTTACATGTTAGAATTATAGACCTATTTCCCTATTAAGCTCACTTTCGAAAGTTGTAGAAAAAATTTCCAATAAGAGATTAATTAGATATCTGGAAAGCAATAATTTCCTATCAGAGAGCCAATTTGGTTTTCGCAACTCTCGTTCCACTGATGAAGCTGTTCTTCATTTATTATCTAGAATAACCGAATACCTAGATAATAAAGATAAATGTCTAGGGATTTTCCTGGATCCACAGAAGGTGTTTGATACAATATCCATTCCAATCCTACTAACTCGTCTTGAGAATATCGGAATACGCGGTAATGTACTTCAGTGGTTTCAGGAATATCTAACCGATCGCAGGCAGTGTGTGAGAGTCGATAAATATATAAGTAACTTTAATAAAATCACCTACGGTGTTCCCCAAGGAAGTACACTAGGCCCAACGCTATTTTTAATCTATATCAACGATCTATGCAATACCAAATTAAAGGGTGCTGATATACAGATGTTTGCCGACGATACAGTCATTCTATTTCACGTGCCTACGTGGGTTGATGTGCACCACCTGGCAGAAAATGGACTTTCCACTATTACTTCTTGGCTGGAGGACAACCTATTAACACTAAATACCAGTAAGACGAAGTATAGTTGTTTCAGTACAACTAAGGCATCAGTACCGAAAGACTCTAAGTTGTACACTCATACATATCCATGTAATAGAATCGACAACGTATCACGCTCGCATTGTACATGTACAAGTTTATCTAGAGTGTCAGATATCAAATACTTGGGAATAATTATAGATGAAACACTTAGTTGGATAAAACACATAGCATCAGTTTCCAAAAGATTACGAAAATTAATATACATTTTTAAAAACCTAAGGCATATTGCGGATTTACCCCTCTTAATAAGAACGTATAAAGCTCTAGCAGAATGTATAATTACCTATTGTATTTGTTCATGGGGTGCTGCTGCCAAAACCCATATGTTAATGGCTGAGCGTGCCCAGCGAGCACTGCTTAAAGTAATTATGAAATTACCATTCAGATATTCAACAAAAAAAGTTTACGAGAAGGCGGGTGTTTTATCTGTAAGAAAACTTTTTGTACACCTATGTATACAAAAATACCATAAAACAGTTGTCCCACTCTTACCCAGAACTAATTTCAGTAGAAGAGATCGGTTTCCATACAATAAAGTTAAAAGTAAATTTGCACAGCAAAAATATTACAGTCTTGCACCTAGATTTTATAAAAAAATAAATCATTTATCAAGAATAATGGACATTAATAATTTCCAATTAAAAGACAAAAGTAAAACATGGTTAAAAAAAACTTGATTATGAAGACGTTGAGAAGCTATTAACTACCTGAAAAGAAAATAATATGTACATCTAGAATATAGCAAGCATGCGCGCGCACACCCACACACACACACACACACACACACAAACGTGCGAGCGCGCGCGCGCGCGCACGCACATACACGTAACCACATGGTTTGGATTTACTTACAATAATTAGTAATAAGGCAATTTGTATTGTAATAATAGGTATGTAATAATTTAATGGGAAGGAAATGACTTCTGACACACGGGTAACACCAGTTCAGGAGTCAGGGCTATCTTTTTTGTAGAATATGTATGTAATGGATAACAATAAAGTATTATTATGTTCAAAATCATTGGAGACTTAGTAAAATTATATAAATAGCCTGGTAAAATTATGACTGATATATTACTAAATTATTATTATTATTTTACTGCCTTATTAATATAGAGCTAGACATAAGATCACTGATCCCGAGGTCCTGGGTTGAACCTAGCCCAAGACCGGGCTAGTAGAATTATTGCGTTTGTTTGTCAAAAAAATCTCAGTAGTAGCTTGGAGTCTGAAAGTTGGAAGTGTGTTCACACTCCTGTCTCGGAAAGCATGTTAAGTCGCTTTCGCGGTCCACAACGGATGGCACTTTGGCAGGAGCGGCATATCATATCATGTCACAGGCAGTAAAAAAAAATATCAACGATTTTTTATTCGTTTATTCATATCCATGTCAACAAATTTACTTTTCATTTATTAGGTATAATAAGTGTTATTCAATACGAGTACCTTACGCTTTTTACAATTTTTTAAAATATTATTATTTAGCGTGATAAATAAAGTGCAAATGCAATCCCGTCAATTGATCGATGCCTTAACAGAGATCCTCTACAAAATCGACCTTTTTCTTAACATCCAACAATTTGGAAGAACTTGTTATATCTTTAACAGATGCATATTTAATTTTAAGCATATTTTACATTCATTAACACTGAATTTCAGTAACGTAATACTTTAAGTTAGTGAATATAAATAGTACGAGTAAATTTAGACGAGATTGGAATGTCTGCGAAAATATTTTTAAAATCGTCTATTGACATTAATCATTGTTATCATTAATTTACGGCTAAAAGCAATTTATAATTATTTTTCTATTGTTAAAATATGATGCTTGTCTCTTTGAATATCTATAGTGCATTTTCTATTCTATATTTATTATCTATATTATAGTAATAGAATAGTCAATTATGGCTGTAGTTGTGGGGTTGTGACTTGTAAGCTGTCATTAGTTTGAACACGAGTGTATTGGTTATTAAATTTTTGGAAAGTATATCAATGATTACTGTAACCATGAGTTATTCGAAGTTTGATTTGACTTTTAAAATTGGACAATATTTGGATAGGCATCTTGTGTTTCCTTTGTTAGAATTTTTAGCAGCTAAAGAGGTAACATTAAAACTTCTAAGTTTTCTTGGTTTTTTGGACAATGTACATAACTGTAATAAAATATTTAATAGAATAATTGAATATAATTGAAAATCAAATATTAATCGTTGTATACAAACAATATTGATACTTTAAAATAATTGCACCTTACACGTTTAACTTTTCAGACATATGATCAGTCCGAACTTTTACAAGCTAAATTGGAGATATTAAGTAAGACAAACATGATTGATTATGTTATTGATATAAGAAGCATGCTCTACCCAGACGAAGACACACCTGAGGTAAGTCATTAAGTTATATGCCATTATTGTATTCAGTTAAAACATTAAAAAACCTAAAGAATATTATGTGCTATATTATGCTATATTATAGTACATAATATATATATATATATATATATTATATTTATATATATATTTAATTGTACTTAGTGTCTGCTAAGACTGCTTACACAATTAATACTAGAAAACTACTTTATCTTATCTGGCCTTTGTACTTAAAGATTTTCTTATAAAAATACTAAGATAATGTATTGTTTTTCAGGAAATTAAAAGCAGGAGAGCAGTAGTATTGTCACAACTACAAGAACTCCAGGATGCCGTTGAACCAGTCCTTAAATTGATGCAACGTGATGATGTTATGAAAACAGTTGAAACCATGAGAGATCCGAAAACTCTTATAAACTATCTAACAACCAATAAAGAATTTGAGGTAAATCATCAAATAAATAAATATTAAATAGTATAATATTTAGAAATTACCGAGTGTTAAGGTGATGGATACTATTTACAATATAATTGCTGTTCATTATAGTTCCTAAATTGTTAAATATTTTCATTTTACAGTTCAAAATTGAGATGATTGATAGTATGTATCGTTTGGCAAAATACCGCTACGAGTGCGGTAATTATGTTGAATCTGCATCATATCTTTACTTCTGTCAGCTAGTGATGGCCCCAACAGATAAGGTTTGTATAGAATACATATTTTTACATAGTAACAAAATATAAGGTTTTGTAAAATAGTTGATGATGGTGAGGCATCATTTATCATTATACAGTTATTATAACTTAAAATAATTAATAGAATTATGTAGAAGCCGATAGCCCTATTCCAATCGGAGTAGGATTAAAGGTAATCACACTAGATTTACAAATTGCATTCGATTTTGTATTCGATTCTGCTGTATTATGCACTATAAATAGTTCTTGATTAATTTACCCTTATTTAAAATACAACACTTTCCCAATTAACTAGTTATAACCACGATAATGTAACGTTCGAAGTTCCATTTAACTTCGCAGACATTGACAATGCCATCGTTTCGTGAGTCCATAGTGAATATCATAGATTTGATTGTTGATTGTTTAAACATTGTGGGTTCTACTATCAAACTAACTCCTAGGACAAATCTTTTATATCCACAAAGAGTGTGCTTGAGTTTATTTTTTGGATTGGTCACAAGTCACAAACTAGAAGTTTTAAAAATAAAATTGTTTCAAATAATCGTAAAAATAAACACCTTAGTAATTTTAGGAGTATTGCATAGACATTTGTTTTTAAAATGGCTCTTAAAGATTGAATGAAAGTAGTGTTTGAATTTGACAATCATTTTTAATTTTCTCTTATTAAGCAACTTCAAAAGAGGATGTTCTAATTTTGTCTGTAATATATTTATTTTGTATTGAATGTTTGCATATAATTATTTATCAATTTTGATGCCTTTTTTTTGCATTGGGATCAGTATAGCTCTATGGTGGCCTCTTCTCTATTTCATTAGTATTGAACATTAAGATTCTCACTGTTTGTATCTGTATATAATGTTTTGAGTCAGTTTTCAAATATTTTTGGTAGTTTCTTTTATTATATAATTTATTAAATCTATTCATTATCTTAATTGTGCTATATAAGTCATAAAAAGCAGGAAATTTATAATAAAAGTAATAAAATGTTCACATTATCCTTTATTGTCATTATAAGCTAAATATAACGGCCCATGTATTACCTTTTCTTATCTCAAGTCTCTGATGCGACTGCAACCTCCTGGGAGGAAATAAGATGCGACTAAATTATTTTTATATAAAAATGCATTAACAATACAAACAAATAGTACATGAACGTAATATAAATAAATATATTTATAAATACTTTAATGAACTGTGTTTGTAATAATTCATTCTTACAATTCTTTACTCTAATAACTGTAATTTATATTAAATAGAAACTTACAGTATTATATAGAATTCCATTATTGAAATGAGGATGGTACTGGTTTCTATGATCTTGAATTTGCGATATGTAATTAAACCATTGTCCACAAATCTCACATTGAAATACAAGTGAAGGAATAAATACACAGTTATTCTCACCATTATCAGATGATTTTGGTATAAAATGACCTACTTTGTACCTATAAAAGAATATATTATTTATAGTAAACAAAACAAAATGAAATGCAAATAGCAAATCATATATTGCCGTCTGTATGACAGGACTTATATTTTCATCTTACCTATGATTGTATAGCTGATCATAATTTCTAAATTTTCGATCGCAAGCATTACAAAGAAGTAGTTTTGGCAAAGAAAATTGATAATACATT
Source organism: Nymphalis polychloros (assembly GCA_905220585.2). Classification (NCBI taxonomy): domain Eukaryota; kingdom Metazoa; phylum Arthropoda; class Insecta; order Lepidoptera; family Nymphalidae; genus Nymphalis; species Nymphalis polychloros. The sequence goes on along the minus strand of HG992243.1, from coordinate 10,410,852 downwards.
TTCAACCATAAGCATATCAGCCAATGTTGTTCTGCCGTTTTGTAGCATGAAAATGCAATATTGCATGCATTGCATTCGTAATTTTTTGTAACAGTATGCACCTTAAGATGTCTCAGTAATCTAGGTATACTTGTAAAAACCTTTTCACAAAACTCGCACTGTAATAGTGAAGATGTTTTTATCTCTCGAACACAGTCCGTGTTATCTGATTTACAGCACTGATTCGCGTGCTTTAGAGCCAAGTCCTGTCGCGGCCACACCTGAAAACACTCGGTACAAGTATAAACAAACTGCCAACGGTGATGCTTATCTAAGCTTCCATGTCGGACAGAGTAATGTCTCCAAAGACCAGTTTCGTATACGAAACATTTTCCACACTCCTCGCAGGGATATGAGCGCAATGGTTTCGGATTAAATATACCCAAAATCTCTTTCTTTTTCGTGTAATTTAAGGTTCTATTTAGCATGTGAATATTTTCCATTATCCGAGCATTGTTTTCTTTGACTTTTTCTAGACTGTATTCGAGCGGACTCATTAAGCTATTAATATCTTTGTTATTGTAACAATATGTTTCTGCTGAAACTTTCTGCACGTTTTCTTCCGTTTCAGCCGCCCTATAATATTTTGTTGATATTATGTTCTTTGTTTCATGTTTTAAGTCATTATTTGTGTTTGCCGATAAGTGTTGAATTTGAAGCTGCACTTGTAAATTATTTAAATATTTTCCGGTTTCCTCAACTTTCTCTGCGCATGAATCGAGATCTATATTACTTGAATTCTCTTCTGAAACAACTTTAACCGTTAGACGTGGCTTATCTTTTTCTTTCTTTTTAAAATTATCTCGGCCTTCACGCCATGTATCAATCTTAATTTGGTCATTTTCTTCAATAATTATTTGCAATGTTTGAAACTTATCCTCTGTTTCAAATCTATGAACGGTTAATTTAGCTGACATCTTAATAAGTGACAGAAAATACAAAACGTCAGGTTTTTTTCTTTCCATCACGATGAGGTTTTAATGTTAATTTCATAGAGTTAATAGATATTTCTATAACAAGTATGCAACAAATATATTTATTCGTATTTTTTCAATAAATGTAGCAAAATCTATTTTCCGATAGAAAGCATCGTCGCTATCCTCAATAGCGGATATAAACGACATATATGTAGTCTGACTTTACATAATGTGCTTTTCGTATATATGTTTGGAGCGTACGAGCTCGATTTTATTTACCTATGTTGCATATATTTTTTTAATCAACATTAAACAACATATTATAATCACAGTAAAAGTACATTTGGTATGTGAAATAGTAATCTTATTTAGTGTTTTTTTTAAAACTATATACAGCGTGTAACAAAATTCGTGTCTGACCCGTAAAGTGGTTATTAGGTATCGTGTGTCGGTTCTATTTATGTAATAATTTTTAAAATACTAAGTATAAAAATTATCCATTAATTTTCTTTTTTTATAATTGAATGATAAAAACGATACCTAATAACCACTTCACGGGTCGGACACGAATTTAGTTACACGCTGTATATATGTTGTTAGATAATATCTATAATTGTATATAAACTACCTTGCCGCCTGTTGGGCGCGCTTTGAACTTTTATTATTTGTTTAATAGTTAAGTATTTTTAGTAAGTTGAACTAAATATTTGCTAAAGCATTGTGATTTTATGTTTATATTATTTCTTTTTTTATAGAACTACCTATCCGTTCTCTGGGGTAAATTAGCAAGTGAAATTCTTGTTCAAAATTGGGACGCAGCCCTCGATGATTTAACAAAGTTGCGTGAATTCATCGACAACGGTGCCGGGGGCGCTACGGCGAACAACATGCAGGCACTTCAGCAGCGCACATGGCTTATCCATTGGTCTTTGTTCGTGTTCTTCAACCATGTCAAAGGCCGCGACCTAATTATTGAGATGTTTTTCTACAAACCATTGTATTTAAACGCGATCCAGACAATGTGTCCCCATATCCTCCGCTACTTGGCTACCGCTGTTATTATCAACCGTTCACGTAGAAATGCGCTCAAAGATCTTGTCAAAGTAATTCAACAAGAAGCCTATACATACAGGTATTGACCAAATTATTTAAAAATTACTTTCCTATTATGTAATTTAGATGTATACTCAAACTATTTCATTTACAGAGACCCAATAACTGAATTCATTGAACACCTATACGTTAACTTCGACTTTGAAGCGGCGAGAAGGAAGCTGAACCAGTGCCAAGCGGTTCTGTTGACAGACTTCTTCTTAATCGCCTGCTTGGACGAGTTTGTTGAAAATGCGCGTCTGATGATATTCGAAACGTTCTGTCGTATTCACCAAGTGATAAGTATTGGGTAAGAAAATATTTGTATAAGATTTATAACAAAATACATAAATAGGAGTACCATACCTATTTAGTTATGCTTGGCTTTCTACGCTATTCTAATTTAATGGATTATTTTGTTTATAGAGTAATCTACAATTTTTTAATGAACACTTTCAGAATGTTGGCAGAAAATCTTAACATGCAACCCGACGAAGCTGAATGTTGGATCGTCAACCTAATACGTAATGCTCGTTTGGATGCTAAAATAGATTCTAAACTGGGTCACGTCGTAATGGGAGCTCAACCTCTGTCGCCGTACCAGCAACTCGTTGAAAGAATAGACTCTTTAGCGGTACGATCGGAAGCTCTGACGTCATTGGTGGAGCGGAAACAAAAAACTCGTAATCAAGATGTGAGTCGATTATATATTCTAAAATCTAAGTATGCATTATTTGGCCTATGTTATCGAATTTGGTTTATAAATCGGCAATAGTGCAATGGTATACTGTCGTAGAAGGGTTCATTGAAATGAATATTATTTGGTCTTTTTTTTTACTTTTTAAAAAGGTTTTTTATTATCCGTGTTTTTTTTTTTTGCTATTAATTAATTAATAACCTGTTTTTCAGATACGTTGGGGCGCACAAGAATTCTAACCAACCAAGTCAAATTGTTTGTGACAGAGTATCTTCATCTTTTGTAAATCAAACATTTTAATAAATATATTATGAAAATAATGAATACTTTTCTTTGCCGTTCCTTTTAAATTGAATTGTTTTATTTTAAATTCCTGGTATTGTTATGCTCCGCTACATTGGTTTGCTTACACTGGCTCACTCACCCTTCAAACCGGAACACAACAATCCCAAGTATGGCTGTTTTGCGGTAGAATATCTGATGCGTGGATGGTACCCACACATGAAATTTTAGTTTAAAAAAGTTGGTCTTTTAACCAATTTGTTTTTCCTGATTTCAGATAAAAACATCTCAGAATCAGAGAAAGTTACTGTTAACTAATTTAAAAGCATGTTTGTTCGATGTTGGATTCGTTCAGAGCATTCTATCAGATCCTTTATCAGAATCTGCTAGGATGCTCCTGGTATTCTATTTAAGTTTTAAATAATAAGTAATGTTTAAATAAAAACCGACCAAGTGCGAGTCGGACTCGCGCACGAAGGGTTCGGCTAAACGGCAAAAAAAATCATGTCTGTTGTATGGCCCCCCTTTTTTTTTTTTTTATAGCATAGGTAGGCGGACGAGCATATGGGCCACCTGATGGTAAATGGTCACCAACGCCCATAGACATTGGCATTGTAAGAAATGTTAACCATCGCTTACATTGCCAATGCGCCACCAACCCTGGGAGCTAAGATGTTATGTCCCTTGTGCCTGTAATTACACTGGCTCACTCACCCTTCAAACCGGAACACAACAATACAAAGTACTGCTGTTTTGCGGTAGAATATCTGATGAGTGGGTGGTACCTACCCAGACGAGCTTGCACAAAGCTCTACCACCAAGTAGACCCCCCTTAAACATTTATTTTATTGTTTTTAGTATTTGTTGTTAAAGCGCCAACTGAAATACATTATGTGTGAAAATTTCAACTGTCTCATTATCACGGTTCATGAGATACAGCCTGGTGACAGACGAACAGACGGACGGACAGCGGAGTCTTAGTAATAGGGGTTTTACCCTTTGGGTACGGAACCCTAAAAAAGGAAGAAGGGACAATGGGATTGACGTGCCTCTGTAGGACAAAAGTCCCTAAATTAAATAAGATAAAAAAATAGATAATTGCATTGTTCGCTCCTTGTTGGAATATGGCTTAGTCTGAAACCGAGAAAATAAAAATAAAATGTTACAGTAGTAAAATTTTAACATATGTACTCTAAGTACCCTAGCATTAATTAGTCTGCTTAAAATAACTTATTTATTAGATAATTGAATACAAAGGATATGAGATTAAGTAAGCTGGTACATTATCTTAATAGTCCCTTTTAATAGACTGCCTGGCCAGGTCGGGCCAATAAATAGTTATTGGGTTTTCTGTCAGGAAATTCTCATTAGCAGTCCGGAGTCTGGAAGTTGAAAGTGTCTACACTCCCGTGCCTCCGAAATGACGTTAAGCCGTTGGTCCTGCGCCTGAACTCTTTCCAGTCGTGTCGGATTGCCGTCCCATCGGGTTATGAGAGCTAGGGCAGAGAGTGCACCTGTGTTTGCATACACACTTGTGCACTATAATCTCTCCTGTGCAGTTGGCTAATCTCTCTCGTGATGGGCCGCTGTGAACGAAATCAGTCTGGAGGATTATTAATAGTCCCTTTTCTTAAGCAACTTGATGCAAAATAAAATAGTGACAGTTGAACATAAACAAACTTGATATGTTTAAGTTCAACTTGATTTGTTTATGTTCCACTATTTTATTGCATGTAATAATTTCTATGCATTTCCCTGATAAAAAAATTATAAGAAAAAAATAATAACTGTAAACTACCCTTTCAATGTCAGATTCAATGTTTCCGTTCAATGTTTTTTCTCATAGATTGCCATCAAAATGAACCAATACATTGGGTTTAATAAAAGTAAAAATTCCCATTGGACAGGCCTAGGTTCGCCAAGGCCCAGTGGACGACAAAGGGATGATCATGAGAAGTAAAAAACATATATATTCACATTTAATATTACTTTTTAATAATTTTGATAAAACTACATTACTCTACAGGCTTTATAGTTACAAATCTAGATAAAACAAAAGCAACCATAATGGTGCAAGAAACAAATATTGCAACGAAAATATAAAAAGTGTCTTCGGAGAAAACATCAGTAAATGCTGGTATTTGGTTGTAAATCTCTTCCACCACATGAAGATTTCCTTTGGTTGATTTTGTCATTTTTGATCACTTCTTTTTACCTTTTTTTTTCTCTAATTTTGATTGTATAGAATTTGATATCTGATCTTCTGGCGCTAATGATGATATATGTTTATTTAATAACTGTAGTAATTCCAAACAAGTCAAATTTGCAGATTTAAAAGTTACTTTGTTAAGTTTAGCAGTTTCTGAAAAGAATGAGTATAAAAGATATATGACAAATGTAGTGTAAAAGATTATTTTTAAAACCAAATGTCAATTGTTTTCTTACCAGCTACAGAAGGTACTAGAGCTATATCAATTGTAGGCTCACTTCGGTCACAGACAATCTCCGTTTTAAGAGAACAATTGGGATTTGTTAAAATGATTTTTGGTGAGCTTAAATAATGTAAAAAGTTCCTGAAAAAACACAATGATTGGTGTTTAGGACATCAGATATCTAATGATACAGACCACGCTAAAAATATCAGTATTGAAATCATCGATTATTCGTAATGTGAGCCAGTAAATGCCGTTTTTGTGTATTATTGATTTTCTACCTGAATTAATAAAACAGCTTAGTTACCTTGTGTGTGTAACATTTTCACCGAATGGATCAAATTTAACAGTTATTCGTTTCGCTGCTTTGAGATTAACTCCCCGTAATTGCTTTCCAATTGCTGATACTACACCTCCAGAACGTCGTATTGTACCACTATACGGGATAGACATATTACTTTCCTTCTGGAAAATGGGAAAAATTGAGAAAAAATATCGGGCCAAATACCATAAGCAATGCCTACTTTTTAATCTACTCTATTTTGATAATTAATATACAGCCAATGCTTTATTTTGTTGTCAAGAAGTATGTAATTATCTTTTTAGTTATAGTTTACTTCTAAAGTATTAATATGTTGATTTTAAATGTTTATTGTAATTATTACATTTCTTATTTTTTTTATCAAATGTTGATAATATTCTAAAATGCTCAAACTTTATGTCATAATTCAATTTTTTTAATAAACGTTAATCCATACTCTATGATTGCTAACGTCAAAATAGCTAACCAAACGTCAATTTGCAGCATAGAGTGCAGTTTACAGCCCCATTAATTTATCACATTGTTACAATTTTTAACACGAGGAATTTGTATATTCTTATTTTCAAGTTTTTGTTGTTTTAATAATTATTCAAGATGTACCCCGTTGGCCAACGTAAGCATCCATTTTTGAAATAGTGTTAACGACGACTTGGAAAGGCAGCATCATCCTTTGTTTGACTGCCCTAAATAATGTTCCAATTGACAAAATGGTTCTAATTTGTTACGAATATTTTAGATATCATAAAATTGTATTTTTTTTAATGTGATATATTGTTAATGTTGTACTAATGCCATAGCTCCAGCGGGGGAGACGAGTGCTGGTGCGATGGGTGTGTCAGGAGCTGTGAGTGCAGCAGCGGGCACTACAAGTGCAGCACCAGGGGCACCAAGTACTGCACTAGCCACAGGCACGTCTCCACCTGGTGTGACAAGTGGAACTGGCGGCTTGTCGCTCGTGTCACCTGCAGCCCCTCCGCCGCCCGACCTACCTGTGCTGACTTGTCCCCGACGACCTAACTTGGGTCATGAAGGAAGACCAATCATGCTTCGTGCTAATCATTTTCAAATATCCATGCCACGAGGATTTGTACATCATTATGATGTAAATATACAACCTGACAAGTGTCCTAGGAAGGTAAATATATTAATAAAACCTTACAATCTTTGACATTTCTTATTGTTATTTAGCTTATTATTATTAATTATTCTCTTTTTAGGTAAATAGAGAAATTGTTGAATCTATGGTAACCAATTACAATAAAATATTTGGTGCTTTAAAGCCTGTGTTTGATGGGAGAAACAATTTATATACAAGGGATCCCTTGCCTATTGGCAATGATAGAGTGGAATTAGAAGTTACTTTGCCCGGTGAAGGCAAAGATAGAGTATTTCGAGTTACAATCAAATGGGTTGCTCAAGTAAGTAAAATTAAATAAATATGTTCTATATATTTCAAGTATATATTACATACAAAATTTCATTCATTCAGTAATATTTAAAGAATACTTTTGCTAAACTACACATTACTTATAAATTTCAAAGAAATTATTTTTAATACATGTGTTGTATTAAAAATAATTTCTTTGCTTCTTTGCTTATGCTTCTATTCATATACATAAATAATATATATAAACTGTAAATAAAAAGCTTTATTGAAATAGTTTATCATAGTGCAAATTTGAAAAAGGCATGTTACTATGAAATTGGAGTGTATTGTTGAAGTCGAAAGTTTTTTGTTTATATAAACTATAATAAGACTTATTGCACAAATATGTTTATTATAACATTATCTTTTATGTGATCTGTACAATAAAAGAGTTTATCCAATAGAACCCAGCACAAACATAAATAAAAAATGTTTGTAAATTGATTTGTTTATTGCTGCAAAATATAGTGTTATATCAATTACAAAGAAAAATATGTTTCTTTTTTTTAAAATACTAGCAAATCATATACTATATTAGAAATATTTCAATTTGTAGTTAAGTGACCTGAGGAACTAAAATTGCTAAGCTAAGCGTTTATTTAATATAATACTGTAGTCATATATTATACATGTATAATAATTTTGCGAATTATATATAAGAAGATAAAACAAAAATTACAATGTACATAAACACGTTTTGTATTTGGTCAGGTGTCATTGTTTGCGTTAGAAGAAGCATTGGAGGGGCGTACAAGACAGATTCCATATGATGCAATTCTTGCGTTGGATGTTGTCATGAGACATCTGCCTTCAATGATGTACACTCCAGTCGGCAGATCTTTCTTCTCATCCCCAGAAGGATATTACCATCCCCTTGGTGGTGGTAGAGAAGTATGGTTTGGTTTTCACCAGTCTGTGAGACCGAGCCAGTGGAAAATGATGCTTAATATTGATGGTACTTGGTGATAACATTTTTATGGCTATTTTGTAGATATGTGTTGATGTAGAAAGAGATTGCTATATATATTTTTTTAAATAAATATCAATCATGCCTGTGATAAAAAATTATAAAAAGAATGGCTAATAAGTAATTATTATTAGTAGTAAACCATTATTATTTTGTTTTCCTTAATCTGAACCACATGAGGTAAAATTTATATAATAGTTTTTAAAATAATCAACATACACACACACTTTACCAAACACTAGTCTGTAGTTTTTTGAAGGACAGTAATGTTTAGACAATACATTATTACAAGATAGTGAAATATATACATTGTAACATTTTACCCTCAACACTTACTTTGATAAAAATAATAACAGTTTATTTTTGTTGTTACACTAACGGCCTTATTCATAAACGTTGCTTAGTAACTGTTTAGCTAAACACTGATTTGTCTCTTTCTGTCATTATTGATTTGACATACGAAAGAAGAAGACAAAATATTGTTTAACTAATCATCAGTTAAATAAAGTTTATGAATAAGGCGGTAAATGTTTTTTCGTTGACGTCACACTTAAAGTTAACATTTTTTCACAGTATCTGCAACTGCATTTTACAAAGCCCAGCCTGTTATAGAATTTATGTGTGAAGTGTTAGATATAAGAGACATTAATGAACAAAGAAAACCTCTGACCGACTCACAAAGAGTGAAATTTACCAAAGAAATTAAAGGACTGAAGATTGAAATTACTCATTGTGGTACCATGAAGAGGAAATACAGAGTATGTAATGTTACTCGCAGACCTGCACAGATGCAGTCGTAAGTTTTATAGAATTTAATTTATATACTAGTTTTACAATAGAGTGAAATTTGTTTTATATAAACGTATTATAATTACTTGACAAGCTTTTTTAATTTTCACATATTTTTAAATGAAATATTTGTATCAATTGTTTTACTTTTACGTGAAGGCAGTTTCCTTTATCATACAGCAGATGTGATCAAATTGTCATTCATGTACTTGTAATAGTTAATAATAATAATGTGAATACTTCTTGTTTATTTAATAGTAAATATTATTAAATATATATTATATATACAAATTTAATTCCAGATTTCCTTTACAATTAGAAAACGGACAAACAGTAGAATGTACTGTTGCTAAGTATTTCATGGATAAGTATAAGATGAAACTCAGATACCCTCATTTACCTTGCCTCCAAGTAGGTCAAGAGCACAAACATACGTACTTGCCATTAGAGGTCTGTAATATTGTGCCTGGACAGAGATGCATCAAGAAATTAACGGACATGCAGACTTCTACTATGATCAAAGCAACGGCTCGTTCGGCCCCAGACAGGTTTATTTACTATTTATTCCGCCTATCGTAACTTATTGTCAAAATCATACTACTTATAGACATTGGTATTTTAAGAAATATTAACCATCCATTACATCCCACCGACCGTGGGAACTAAGATGTTACGTCACAATGGATAGCCTGTAGTTGTTCTTTTCCTGGACCTATCACTTATATGTATGGTAAATAGTTTAAAATATTAGACAGTTAATGAGAAAGTGAATGATTTTCAGGGAGCGCGAGATCAACAACCTGGTGCGGCGCGCTAACTTCAACACAGACCTGTACGTGAAGGAGTTCGGGCTCACCATCTCCAACAACATGATGGAGGTGCGCGGCCGGGTGCTGCCTCCGCCCAAGCTGCAGTACGGCGGCCGGGTGTCCTCGCTCGGCGGCCAGGTGTGTACACTCCTCATTAACTTTACTTCATACTTTTATTTAATTTTTTTAAACATGATACACAAAAACCGCACGATTTGAACATACCGTAAGATGCTCCGCTCACTTATACGCTCACTTTATCCGCATCTTTGCGTATCAATCGCGCTCGCAGTATACGTGTGTTTTGTTTTGTTTGACGCTCACATGATGATTCCTTAGATTTCCATGCGATTTGATATTTTATGCACAAATAGTACTCGCTTAATATATATTAATTTATAACGCAACATTATTCCACTTAACTTCGTATAACTTTAATTTTTTTGTTAGCGATTTCGCTTACTTTCAAGGTCAAAGTTTTTGACTTATCTTTTATTTCCTGCCATTGTAATTGACTGTGTATATCTAAAATCATAATCGGTTTTAACATTGTAATCTCTTTCGGTTTTAAAGTTCACACAGGTTTTTATAAGTCCTTTAAAGTGTGATTCGATTCAATACATCGTGATTATGTGTTTTTGTTTAAGTATAAATTGTTTTTTTGTCAATTTTGTCAAATGTCAATAAAATACTCGGTGGTAGAGCTTTGTACAAGCTCGTCTGGGTAGGTACCACCCACTCATCAGATATTCTACCGCAAAACAGCAGTACTTGGTATTGTTGTGTTTCGGTTTGAAAGGTGAGTGAGCCTGTGTAATTACAGGCACAAGGGACATAACATCTTAGTTCCCAAGGTTGGTTGGCGCATTGGCGATGTAAGCGATGGTTAACATTTCTTATAATGCCATTGTCTATGGGCGTTGGTGACCACTTACCATCTGGTGGCCCATATGCAAATCCGCCAACAAATAGAATGAAAAAAAAAAATAGAAGAAAAAACAATTCAGTACCACCATCAGTACTTATTCCTTCATATACCATTACTGAGCCACTGTACTATCAGTTTCAGCAGGGGTAATGTGTAGAAACCGCTCGTCTCTTCTCCCCCATATATTCGACTGTCTTGTACACTCAAGGCGATTCGGCATTCATGGTGAGCTAACCTTTGCCCGTACCTCGCGAAGATACTCGGGGCTGCTGGCCTGCAAATTTTTAATTTTCTCCATGTGTCTATTTACATTAAACTCTCGCAATTTGTATTCGTTGGCGAATCTCAAGGACAGTAAAATAGCGATTTACAAAATTAATTTTGATTTTTGAACGGTCATTCGGAACATTATGTTTGGCCTAAGTTCCGCGCCAATGAGTGTATATTCCAGTGGTATGAGGATGAAACAAACCTTAAATTTATATATTCTATGCGTCAGCAGAGCAGAGCATCATACACTACAGACAATTATTTATTCATATCATAACATTATTCCACCTAACTATTTACATTCACTTTCAGTTCCAATGAACAACTTCGCCATTTAAGACGCCATTTTTTTTCGAATCTATAATGATTACCACAGATTATTTTAAATGTTTAGCAATGATGACACGTCTGTCATTTCGAGATCAAAGCTGTTGTATTAATCCTGCCATTGGAATCGGCTCTACACAAACGTATGCATTGAATGAATTAATGAATAAGTGATATAGAAAGTAGTAGAATTACTTGTTTATGGTAACATTATTATGGTCGCTTCCCACAGCAAGCTTTGCCCAACCAGGGCGTGTGGGACATGCGCGGCAAGCAGTTCTTCATGGGCGTCGAGATACGCGTGTGGGCCATCGCCTGCTTCGCGCCGCAGAGGACCGTCCGGGAGGACGCGCTCAAGTACGTTACCACTAACTAATACTTTAATAGACCAAACAGAAGAGACGTTCTGTATGATTATTTTATGTTATATGACAGACAGGCAGCCCCTAAGAGTCAACCCTGGCGTGCGATGTTTCAAAACGCACATGATTGACATAATAATAAAGTAATATATTTTTGCAGGAATTTCACACAGCAATTACAGAAGATATCCAATGATGCAGGCATGCCTATCATCGGTCAACCATGCTTCTGCAAGTATGCGACTGGTCCCGATCAAGTGGAGCCTATGTTTAAGTATCTCAAATCGACCTTCGTGCAGCTGCAGCTAGTTGTCGTCGTGTTACCCGGAAAGACACCCGTTTACGGTAACATTTTGATATTATTGTATATGTTCTACTGCATTTAGCTCGGCAGCGAGAGGGCTCCACGTACGCTTTAATTATTCCCATAGATTCTAATTAAATGCCAAATCAAATGCTATCTCTAAAGTATTGACAAGATGTATTAGATAAAAATATTATTTTTAATTGTTAGATATGCTACACAATTTTTATGTGTATAGTATACATATACTTACGAATGGTGTTGCCATTTTCCAGCCGAAGTGAAGCGGGTGGGCGACACGGTGCTCGGGATGGCGACGCAGTGCGTGCAGGCCAAGAACGTCAACAAGACGTCGCCGCAGACGCTTAGCAATCTCTGTCTCAAAATCAACGTCAAGCTCGGCGGGATCAACTCCATCCTCGTGCCCTCGTTGCGTCCCAAGGTCAGTCGTCCGTTCACTCGAATAGCCTTAGCTCGACTGAACGAGGAGCAGTATGTAACGTACCCGTCACCGCCCACGTCGACAGGTATTCAACGAGCCGGTGATCTTCCTGGGGGTGGACGTGACGCACCCACCGGCCGGCGACAATAAGAAGCCGTCCATCGCAGCCGTGGTGGGCTCCATGGACGCACACCCGTCGCGCTATGCCGCCACCGTGCGCGTGCAGCAGCACAGGTACCACACGCCGACAGAAGCACGGTCGTATTGACTCCTATACTTATACTATACTTGCACTAGCTTATCACTCTAACGACGCAATATACGTCTCTTGCCGCTTTAGACTCATTTGTATTTAATGGAATACGTTGCCGACCCGCACCGTGGGCACTGACTAAAGATCCGTATCTTTGTAGACAGGAGATCGTCCACGAGATGAGCAGCATGGTGCAGGAGCTGCTGATCATGTTCTACAAGAGCACGGGCGGGTTTAAGCCGCACCGCATCATCTTGTACCGGGACGGTATCTCCGAGGGACAGTTCATACACGTGTTGCAGCACGAGCTGACCGCCGTGCGGGAGGCTTGCATCAAGGTCGACATTACCTCCTCCTATTTTAATATTACTGTAATTTATTTAATTACTTAAACTACTGTCTTTGTACAAGTGCTAGACAATTAGGATTTATGTTAAATTTTAAGGTATCATAGATTAAAAAAAACCTTGTATTTAATTGGACATTTTACACCAAATTGAGATTTAAAAGATTATAAATCTTAACGTCTTTCTCGCTTATTCAAATCTGTGAGAGATATGTGGCCGTAAAGAAATGTAATTTTATCAGGTTTATAATATTTTTATTGTAAATTATACAATCTCAGACACCAAATTAACAAATGCTACTCTTAATTACAGTTAGAGGCAGAGTACAAGCCGGGTATCACCTTCATAGTGGTGCAGAAGCGTCACCACACGCGGCTGTTCTGCGCAGACAAGAAGGAGCAGTCCGGCAAATCGGGAAACATCCCCGCCGGCACCACCGTCGACCTCGGCATCACGCACCCCACCGAGTTCGACTTCTACCTGTGCAGTCACCAGGGCATCCAGGTACGCGCCAGGCCCGCACTCGCCCTCCCCCTCCCCGGCGCCCCGCAGACCCGCACTCAGCCCCGCTCTGTCCGCAGGGCACGTCGCGGCCGTCGCACTACCACGTGCTGTGGGACGACAACCACTTCGGCTCGGACGAGCTGCAGTGCCTCACGTACCAGCTGTGCCACACGTACGTGCGCTGCACGCGCTCCGTGTCCATCCCGGCGCCGGCGTACTACGCGCACCTGGTGGCGTTCCGCGCGCGCTACCACCTGGTGGAGAAGGAGCACGACTCGGGCGAGGGCAGCCACCAGTCGGCGTGCAGCGAGGACCGCACGCCGGGCGCCATGGCGCGCGCCATCACCGTGCACGCCGTCACCAAGAAGGTCATGTACTTCGCCTGAGCTCCGGTGTCGCGGTCGATACTTTACGTTGCTAGTTTGGCTATTGCTTTAAGTGAGCTGAAACGAAACGTTCCCGCGTCCTCGTCTACGTGACCGATATGATTTTGTAAAAAGCTGCTATCTGTAAGTGTATCGACTAGTTTAAGCTTAAAAGACATCCGGAACCGTATGAGTCTTTAGTCTTTAACCTTTGTCGGATTCTCTCGATTGTATTTCTCTCGATCTCATAAAGCATTCGATGGTTGTAGCTTTCGAAAATGACCGTATTAATATTGTGTGACTTTGAACAGCTTTTTTGGAATGGTTGCTACATTGAGGCAAATAGGGTTATGACAATATAAAAGATCATCGCATCCACCTACGATTAGATCCATCTAATCCAATGAATTTAGTTTTTCATTTTAAAGAATGTTAGCGACATCGTTGAAAGATTATAAATAATATTTTATAAGTATAAATATCAGATAGTTGTTTTGGTTGCATTTTAAACTGTAAATGAGTTTCCTGTTATAGCGCTATAACGCTAAATTGAACCACATATTGATCGAATTAAATCATTCATTCAACCGAGAAAGTCAACACAACACTTGAACTGTCATATCTTCATGTAATATGATCAAAGTATAAAAGTGCTTCTTACACTAAACAAGGTAGACTAAATGACATAAGTGAACAGAACACCAAATAAAATAAAATCATTAGAACAAAACATGATCGCTCGATGATATATTGATAACCGGTGAAGAACGTATCATGTTGTTTATACAAGGGAGACAGCTGTCCTATTTAAGCTAGTTTTAAGTAAAACAGAATACGGCTCATAATCTTTGGATGTTATTTATACTGAACAATCATGGATAAATAAATCTTAATAACGAAATCGATGGGGTATAAAACTTCAATGTGTCTGTAGTTAATTCAGTGTTACTAGATATCTAAATATTAAATTATAAAATATAATTCATTTGAACTATCGAATTGAGCAGCGGGTGCTCATTATTGTTTGCTATTTTGTAACATTCTAACTCCTCACTTTCACATTAATTTAAAATTTAGTTAGACTTAGTATTATTTTCGTTTTACTTTCATGTTTGAATATTTGACGTCATAATCGTATGGTGTTTTAATATTTATATGTTATATATTTTTATTTATCACAAATTCGGTTGACAACTATATACATCTCATAGTATGTATTTTTATTACAGCTTGTTTTATAATATTGGGTGGAATAATACTGAAATGTAACTTAGATACAAATTAATAACTATTATCTTGGATAGTTTGTATGTAGAGAAACGGAATTATATATTTCTAGGCAGAAGTTTTATTGTCATATCTTATAGAATTTGGAGTCAAAAATACAACTTGGAATTTAATACGCCCTGTAAGGTAATTATAACTAGTTATAGAATTCTTACTTATACAATATATTTTAAAATATTAATCTGTCAGCCAAAATATAGTAAGAACTTAAATCACTATTTAAATTTTGCCTTAATGAAATTGTGTCGATGTGTTTAGGATTAGTGTTAATGGCATCAATAACCGTATTATACAATTAAACAACCAAGCTCCTTATACAAGACGAATAACAAACAAATTTTTCGTGTGAAATAGTTATAACTATGTATTAATTAAATAGTAAGAATCGTCGTCTAAAATTTATACTAGTATATTTCAACGTCGCTTCGACTATTTTTTTATGTAATATCTAAAAAATATTAGTCATTTTTATGTTTTATGTATTTATCATTTAAAAAATCAAAATTTCTTCACTACGAATAATACTTTTTCATATTATATATCGTTCAAATAAAATATTTGTATTGTGTAATTTTCGAGAGACATGTTGTAAGTTTATGGCTGCATGTCTCACCAAATTTTTAATACATATATTCTTAAATATTATAAAAATTAGATATCAGGTGTAGTGTAGCATAATCCGCATCTCACAAAGCCAACAAATAAAACAAAGAGCACGGATAATGTAAGTGTGCCGCCGTAAATACTAGATAGATATAGTCATATAATTTATTTTTTAATATGATTAAAAGATTTTTGAACAAGGGCTTACGATGATGTCATTAGATATAAGTTATTTTAATATCTTTTTAATCAGACGATCTGGTAAACGAAGCCAATCCATATTAATATTAAGAGACTATGTTTTTTTTTTTTTTTTCAATGTGTTTATTTATTCTAAACGGATGTAATGAACCGATTAGAATTCTTTCAATATATTTACACCGTCGAATCGATGAACTATGGCGTTAGAATTTAAGTTCGCTTAAAATCGCATTGAATTAAGGGGCAATATTTTTATAAAGTTATATAATTATCTTAACATCATTTATAAAACATTTATCCGTATTTACCTCACATGATAGCAAAATGACATAGTCAAGTTAGGTTTATAACATTTTACGAATTATGAGATGTCATTTACTTTTTTTTTTGTTTAAATTGACGCACGTTTTTAGTAACTTAAACTTTTTAACATGCAACGTATGATATTCTAAAATAGTGTAACGTGTGTCTTTAAATTGTATCCAATCATTATTATTTACACATATTCACATATAAACGTAGTTTATAAGAAACCTACTTGACTATGTCTAATTAGTTATAAATGGTTTTATACAAGGATGGTCATTGTACATTTTTTTTTTAATATTAAGTATGTCCAATGTTATTTTAACTTAGACACGTTATTTTCATACAGAATATTTTAATCAGTCTAAATTCATATTATGTTATATATATATTTTTTTAATGTAAGAAATTTTCGTCTAAAACATTAAATCATTTTTGTTAGAAAGAGATACAAATTGTGTTTCTTATAAATTCTTGCAAATAAAGAAATCTTACTTAGCGAACGTCGATGGCGCGTTTTATGAGCACGTAACGTGTCTAAATGTAAAACGTCATTGCGTATAACATACTGAATATTGTACGGATATTTCTCTAATATGATTGAAAATAATTTTTGCGTTGTAAAATAAATATGATTTATTTTGTATGACAAGATCAAATGTGTGTTTATAATGAAAGTCATCAATTGTATAGCGGGTTGATTTAAAGATTGTCATGAACGATCCGTTGAATATGATTTGAAATAATGCTGTTAATCTTGTGTTAAATCTATTTGCGGTCTCGTATTCTTAATATTGAGGCGATAATTTTATAATACCGAGGATTATATTTAAGAATTAGTGATTCAAAACTTAATTTTAATAAGTACTATAATTATTAGAATCTTAGTTCAGAGTTCAATAATAATATATTCATTTGTACACTCCGATACCAAAAGTACGTTTCTGTTTCTAATATACCGCCTTTAGTTTTAAATAATTAATAATAACTTCTTGCAATTTAAATCCATTTTTATATGAAATATCATTTAATGGACGAATGTAACTTTTAATCTTTTTGGAAATTATGTTTAGATTATAACAAATGACATCAATAGTATTTTTGTGAACTGTCACTTTCCTTGAAAAATTGAAAAATGAGACCATCGTACCGCCATACATTTAGTAGTTATTTGTAGTAGATAGCTTATAATTTTTCTATATTGCACACAATTTTTTCATTGTGTAGAATCCACCAATTAAGGTTTTGATATAGAATGTAAAATAGTTTCCAAATTTCTTCGTGCAGGGTATGCGGACATTTGAATAATGTAATTGTTGCGCTCAATTTGCGTATTAAATATACTGTTATTTATTATTTTTAATAAGTAATGACGAACGAAATGTATTACTTTTAAAAATGTTATAGTCGGCGATGAATTGTGTTCGCGCACATGAAATAATTTGCCATACAATGGGATAACATTTTGTTATACACGCGCAATAAAAATGCTGTTCTAAAGTATTTTTATACACATCCCTTAATCGGTAAATAAATTTGCGCGCACATGATTTTTCATAACCATAGACAAGTTTGCTGGTATTAGTAACGTAAGCTATGGTCTTTGTAAACATTGTAGTAGTGTGAAATTAAAACTCTCTCAATTCTCTTACGGCCAACGGCACGGCAAATTAAACAAATTGTATCTTCAGATTTTTATTTTGTTTTATGTAAATGTTCAAAATATTTTTTCATAATTTTATACAAAACTTTTGCATAGCTGCTTCTAAGCTAAATTAGGTGTGGTAAATGAAATCTTTATTATTTAGTGCATTAACTAACATGACCGCTGTTTTGTATATTGTAAACAAATCCGCCTTCTTTATTCTGAATGAAGTGTACTCGTCCGTTATTACGTTTCCCTAGTAACTATTACAAACATATCCCTAATAAATCGATATTTGACCAAACATTTTTTATTCTTTGAATTATTTAAAACAATTATCTAAAGCAGTAGATGTTTAATTATGCGTATCAAATGTAGAGGTAATGGTTGCGATAATATTTCTGTCGATCTGCTTTATTTTTTTCTTTAATACATAAAACAAGCTAAACGCTAAACCTTTAACGTCAAAGAGTAAAATCTTGGCAAGCAATATTTTGACCAATAAGTTATTTTTAAAAGCATTACAGTTATGTAATAACTTGCAGTTTATAGCGGCATGAATTATCTAAATATCTACGATGTTTGTTTCGAATTATGTCAGTTTGTTGCATTTTTTAATGGGTTTTTATGTCATGTTAGTCGGAACAGCCTAAAAAAAAGTTACGTGAGTTCTTTTTTTAAAATTTGATTCTACATTTCGGGGGCTGTAGTTAGTTCAAGTTGTTTGTAATAATTCATATTTTTTGAGTGTTTCAATCTGGTTTAGGTAATAGCGACAGACAGCTTTTTAATATAATGCATGAAATTTAAATGGCAATAGTGCATTTAGAGCATCTATCAGAATAATAAATATCTAATATTAAAATTGTTATTTTTATATTATTGATTTAAATATTAATATTAAGGTAAACGTAGCAGTAATTTTAATTGATGGAGGTCAAAAATGTGCATTGGTTAAATACATTCTGTTTATTAAAAAATATATTTTTGTCTTGATTTGAATTTCCTTTAATTACGAAAACGTTTAATGTTATTTGAAATTTCAATTTCTTATTTATTATATTTTTAAGTATAAATATTTAAAATGTTCGTTTAATTGATTAAGTCGAGTTAAACAAATACAAATAAATCATAATAATAATAATTATCATGAACATCACAGTGTGAGAACATTAAAAAAAAAATCATATTGTATAATTTTGTATACACGTTTACTTACATAAATGTCGTCAAACTTATCCGTCAATAAAAACCCAAAATATGATTATCTAAAGTATTTGGCATCTTGTGGAAATCTCTTTGTTGACAGAAATTCCATGACATTGAACACAGTGGGATGACTAGAGTAGCGTAGTGTATTACAATAGACTAAAAATATAGAAAAGAACTCCACATCAATATAATCTTAAAATAACATAGATAAAGAAAAAATTAAAACGATTTTATATAATCTTGACCCTGTTATATAAACATTTATTATCAATATCCCTGAAATACCGTATCTGGTACAAGGGCTGCGGTTCCGCCTAGTTCGTGAACCCGATGCGGCACACGAGCCCTGTGTTACTCTTAGTGCCCTCGGGCCACGGACTTGTCAAAATATTTAGTGTTTTCTTCGTAGATTTGTGGCCATCTAATAAATGTAAAGAGTCAAAAACATGTCAAAATTGTTGCTATAACAACACAAAATAAAACAACAATAAGTATTAAATAAACCAAATTTTACTGGTGAACTGGAACTTTTGAAAACAAACAATACAGTACGCTTTTTGCAAATTTTACATAGCATTTTGGATTTGGCCTGTGCTTATGGAGCAAGTCGACCATCTTCATATTTTCTATTGATTCCTCAGTCTCTGGACCGACTTCTAAATATCCCAAAACTTAACAAATATCCAGGAAAGAAGTTAAAACATTTACGTGAAATAGTCGTGAAGATTGTCACTGAATATCGTGAATTTACCTTTTATTGATACAATAATTATTTTGACTGACGGTAGGGCCATATTTTTCTGCCACAGTATGCATTATGTTACCTAATTCATTGTCTATGATCAATAAACTAAACGAATTATTCAGACAATAAAGAGTTTTAATAGAATTGAATATATATTTCTAGTTCTTTTCTATATTCAAATTCAAATGTGTAAGCTAGCACGTATTTAAATAATTCATGAATTTACTATTAAAAAGTATCGTCCCGAGCTCTCGTTTTACCGCAATTCACTGGAGTTTAGGGGAGGTCTGATCGCTCACTGGTAAGGGATGCCTGATGTTAGAAAAACATCGATTTCAGCCAACATCGATATTTTTTTGCAGACATCGTCATCAATAAATAAAAAAAACAACGTTAATATCACGTGACATTAAAAAAAAAAAAGAAACAAAGTGGTCATTAAAAATGTAAGACTTTAGGGCATAGAAACACATTATAAGTTCCAATACTTTTGTCAATCGACTGTAAAAATAATAATTTTGAAAGTGCAGATCCTTTCAACCTGTTGCGCTGTTGATATAGAGTTGAACCAGCCTTCGAAAATAATCTCTCAGATGGCGTTGATGTCGCAATAGTACTTAAATATCTCACCGCAAGTTTTTTCAACGAACAAGGCAATGTATTTTTTTCGTATTCTGGTACCGTTCAGAATTTGATAAATACTGTGTGTGTGGAAGCGTTCATAGATTTCGGTCGATGATGTGTCCGCGACCAAATTTCGATTATGTATCCCTGACATCGATGTTATATATAATGCAACATCGATGTTAAAACATCGATGTTTTATCTTCTAACATTGATGTTCATCGAAAATCGATGATCATCGGGCATCCCTACTCACTGGAGCTCTTTCACACCTCTGCAGTGGCGTAGCTATCATAGGACGGTGCGGTGCACCAGGGCCCTTGATGTGAAGGAGCCCCTAGAGGCAAAATATGAAATTAATTATATTTTCATACTACCAATAGCAAATTCTCGAAAAGAGCTTAACTCGTACTCCGTCTTAAATGAGCCAAGCCGACCGAACAGCTACCATAACAATCGCACACGGAATATAAGCGCTCTCTTGAAGAAAGTAAATTTTAAATTTATAACATTGTCTCCTTCCGTTCTCTGGGAATGGGATAAAGAAAAACACCAATATTTAATACATAAATTTATTCACCAATTTTTTTTAAGGTATTTTATGTAAATAATGGAATTATTTTAAGTAAAGGAAAGCTAAGCATCTTATAAAAATATCTTCTTTTGAACTGGACTTAACAGGCTTCGGCAAGTACATCATACAAAGTCTACTTACGTTACAACTTTGCGTATTCAACATGTATATATTTATATAAAAGTTTTCACCGCGAAGCGATTTAAACATCCCCCCTTACCATAATACCCCTCAATAAACTCATCTCAACTAATATCTTATGGAATGCCATGTTAAGAACCATTAATTGAAAGTGATATAGTTACAGACATTAAGCATTTGTATTGTCTCATTTTACGTTTTATATTTTCACACAAGTCGTGTCATTCACACTCGAAAGCGAATAGATGAAATCTTATCAAATAACACATTAATACTTTCCGATTATATTTGTATTAAAACAATGCAAAACGTTATATTTTTAATTATTGTTTTTACCAGTATCGACAAATAATTGGATCGACAATAAATAAAACACGTTAAGTACTAAATAGACACTTATATAAGACCCTAAAACACAATAATCTATAACATGAGAGGCAATTACTGCGGGGTTTATGAAGTTCTATAACTGTTTTAAGTTTTAATACAATTATTTTTAGAAGATTTTTATTATTTAAATTCGATTATTTAGCGTGAATTATAATAGACCGTTAACAACATACCGCCTTATTCATAAAATTTATTTAACTGGTGATTAGTTAAACAATATTTTGTCTTCTTCTTTCGTATGTCAAATCGATAATGACAGAAAGAGACTAATCAGTGTTTAGCTAAACAGTAACTAAGCAACGTTTATAAATAAGGCCGTTAGTACATAGCATGGATCGTTTATCACCAGTAAACGGAATTGGTGGTGCTGATTTAGTTAAAATTTGCGAAGATATGCCATAGAAACTAAACTATAAATAATTAAACTTTAAATTACCTAATTAATAACATTTTATTTAGGGAAATGTAAGAAAATATATTACTTTATCTTTACGAAATAATTCACTAATTACATATTTTTTTGTATTTTTTTTTTAAATTGTCGCTACCAATTCCGTTCACTACTTCTTATCATAAATAGCAAAATGAAGCCATGTGATGTAAGTTGAATATTTATAAAATAAGTTTGATATTCAAAGTGTATTTTATTAATATAAATATGAAGTGTCTAACATTGCGTTCATCAATTCAAAGGAAATTATCACAATTTTCTACAATGTGTAATAAATGACATATTCCATACACAAATACCGACACATTATATGCCTTTGCACAAATAGTCACTATTAAAACGATGCGATGTATCTATTTTCAAAATATTTACTGTGATAAAAAAATATTTTATTTATGTTAAAATACTTCGTAGCACGGGAAATAGGTAATCGTTTCACTTCGATAAGAAATACATAAACAGCTCGTATCCAGCGTTTCTATAAACATTTCATATAACTATATTTTTTGTTACTAATTCATCAAAACGCTTCGGGAGGAGCTTTTATTACACATTGAAGGTTTCCACGAAATTTTATAATAGCAAGTATTTTTTCCGAACACAACGAATACTACACGATCACCGTCGATACAGGAAAACTAACCTCGAAAACGCCATAACACTCCAATTTGTACAATTTATAAACGGAGTAATCTCACATTTCAATACAATTCAAACATTGTTTAAATACGATTCAATATACATTTTTTAACTCGAATAAATGTAGACATACAACCGCGGAAGGGGTACGAAGTATAGCGGTCCGTGTGTTAGCGTCGTGATCCGGGGAGGCGCGGGCGGGCCGGGGCGCCCTAGGGCAGCGGCTTGTGCTCGGGGATGGACGGCGACGTGGCGCCGCTCGCGCCGCCCGCCCGCGACGCGTCGCGCAGCGCCTCGTCGAAGCTCTGGGTCGAGTTGGAGCGGGACGCCACTTTGCCCTGCAACGTTTGTGACACTCGAATATACCTCACCACGATGGCTTTCGGGCAGAGTAAAATGGAACCGCTCCATCTAAATCAACTGCGGTGATAGTCCACATCCATCCACTCCACGTGTTATTAGCAGTTATCGCCTTGATAACCAGAATGACGGCGATAAAACAAGCCACCAGAAGAACAGGCCCCCAGGAATTTTGGCGTCTGGTAGGCCGCTAAAAATCTGTTAAATCCTTTTTCTGGCCGTGTTTCGAAACACACAATGAACCGACCATGAACAGGATGGACAAAAGAAATGATGACGATAGTACAGCCGCAATGCCTCGACATCGGCGATGGACGAACTATCGAGCGTTGAGTTTCGATATGGCATATTTTATATAAATATATATTTTTTATATCTTCTTCTTGAATATTTCTTGACAGGAAAACTAATGACTTTTAATTGGGGGCGACCGGGGATGATTAAAACTGCGTCCTTAGTTATATAAGTTAGTCACTTGACCATCGAGTCAGATACGAGTTAACATAGTATAATTAGTATATAATTATCATTAAGACGTGTTAGACAATTTACTCGTCAAATAATAATTTTGAAATGTCTTAATACCAAAGTGAACGGTGCCATTAGAAAGCCAACTACACAATAACAAACCCACTTACGTAAGTCACTGTAAAATGATTTGGTGCTTTATTGCGTATGTATGTACTAATTTGCAGATTTGAGCTCGTTAAAAATATATACATTTTGAAATATATTCTTTCGAACTTCGAACACAATGATTTATATAATTATGAGATTTTTGGTTTATATAAAACTTCACACATGCAATTAATTTTTATTACATTAATATCGTAATTGGATGCACCGATTCGAAAAATCCCTGAGTCCTTCTTCACTACGTTTTTTCTTCTTAGGCATTTATCGAATTGGTGCATCCAATTATTAATTTAAAGAGTTGTTTAAGCATTTTCCTAAGACAGCACTCGCTTTCAAGAGATTGTAATCTGATCTATCAGTTGTAAAGATAAAAACCGGTTAAAAAGAACGCGTAAAAAGAACACTTTTTGCTCACATTAAACCAAGCACTCGCATGGCATGCAATTTATGTATTTTTTGTAATTTGATACGTATTTTATGTTCTATCTCTACATCGATTATTATAGTTTTACATGAAATCGAGCAAAGTTATTATTTTTTAAACTATGTATATTATAAAAGGTCACTGTTAAACGTGTAACTAAATTACAAATGTATTTATTCGACAGTAGGCATAAAAAAAACAACGGGACCTTCGTGTTATTTTAGTAATATTTTTTTCATATTATTGTACGTAATCCGCCAATTTCACACTATTCCACAAACATATTACAATTATGGTTGTTATTCAGGTCTTTTAGCAAATGACAGAGGGCGGGGGGACATGAGGGAGGGGGGGGGGGAACGAGGTGGGGAGGCGGAGGATTGTCAGGTTTAATTTAATGAAACTATTTAAATTGTTGCAATTATACACATATTCCAATTGTTTTTGGATTTTGGTTAGTAAATACTTCGAAAAAACAGTGGCTACACATTTCAAAAACCATTGTTACAATGATTATATACTATGGTTACACACACATAAAAATATAGAGATATTTTACTAAAGTACATAAATAAACTTATACTTTTTAGTAGTTTATTTGGTATTTTTACCAAATAAATCAGTATTAATCAAGGGACTACCGTCACAGCGGCGTGAATACATAGCTGTGACCTCACTAAATAAAATTGCATGCATTTTTTTGAACATTCAACTTAAAAGCACTTTAAGCGGCTTAAAATCCACTGAACGGTCACGCTAAGGCCAGCGACAAACGCATATGGATCAAGTATTAATGTTTCGTTTCGCTTAGTGTATTCAGTACCGGTGCAAGGTATTCAGAGCGAGCAAAAATTTAAGTGTACTTGCGAACATGGACTTCATACGATGATATTGTATAAATATATTATTTGCATTGCATTCTACGCACATGAAAACAGATAAAATAAATGTAGTAAAAATTACTTGGTGGTAGAGCTTTGTGCAAGCTCGTCTGGGTCTCATCCACTCATCAGATATTCTACCGCAAAACAGCAAAACTTGGTATTAGTTCCCAAGGCTGGTGGCGCATTGACGATGTAAGCGATGGATAACATTTTCTTACACTGCGAATGTCTAAGGGCGTTGGTGACCACTTACCATTAGGTGGCCCATATGCACATATATAAAAGAAAGTTTTAAAAACAATGAGTAATGGCACCGAGATTCTTTACTATAAATATCACTATAAACTCACCAATTACGCTACGGAAATCAAGGTAATTAATTAATTAGTAGAAAAACAAATGAATTAGTGCCTTGATTGTACTAGTTTCGTTCGAGGCGCATGCGGGTACGTAGCAATCATTCATCATCATCAAGTTGAATACTTCATAGTCTTGGTAAGGCTTTGTACAAAATCTAATGGATGCTATTTGTATGAACCATTAACTTCACTCAAGCAGTTGCTCAAACAACAAACAGTATATATTTAATTCCTTTGTGTGTGTGTATTTGACGACGCGGTTGGCGTGGTTGGTAAGATATTTTCCTTTCGCGCTGCAGTTCGTGGGTTCGATTCCCACCTAGGACAGACATTTTGTGCATGAACATGTCTATTTGGCCTGATTCTGGGTGTAATTATCTATATAAGTATGTATTTACAAAAGAAAAGTACTATATGTAGTACATCAGTTGTCTGGTTTCCATAGTACGAGCTCTCTGCTTAAATTGGGATCTATGTGAGCTATGTGTGAATAATGTCCCAGCATATTATTAAATAATTGAAGACTTTCAGTTCCGATACATTTTCGAGTCCCGGGAAAAAAAATCGAGACTCGGCCCGGTCTTCGAGACCGGGATTCTCGGGAAAAACGACTTTCGAGACTATTTCAAAAATAGGTACCATACTCATAGGTTATTCATTTAGGGAGTTAATACACTTCAAATAAGTATTTTATTAATCAACTGTTACAATATAATAAAATATAAGTAAAATTTTATAACAAAATATAAGTAATTTTCCAATTTTGTAATAGGCACATAGAAAGCATTCAAAGTGTTTTCAGATAGAGGATCTGATTTGAAAAAGCTCTCTCTGCTTCGACTTGTCACGTAACCGAATAAAAAAAAGACTGGTAATTTTTAGTAGATTAGTTAGTATTTTTTGCAGATTATATGACTTAAGTCTCGGAAACCGAATATAGCAGTCTCGAGTCTCGAAAATACGACAAAATCTGCAGACCGAGACTGCCGGGATGAAAGCCTTAGCTTTATCATTAACTGTATAAGGTGTTGTTTATATTTTTGTGTAAGCGACAGTTTCTACGAGTGCAGACTGTAATGTAATTTTTTTTATTTTTTTTTATTGCATAGGTTGGCGGACGAGCTTATGGGCCACCTGATGGTAAGTGGTCACCAATGCCCATAGACATTGGCATTGTAAGAGATGTTAACTATCGCTTACATCGCCAATGCGCCGCCAACCTTGGGAACTAAGATGTTAAGTCCCTTGTGCCTGTAATAACACTGGCTCACTCACCCTTCAAACCGGAACACAACAATACAAAGTACTGCTGTTTTGCGGTAGAATATCTGATGAGTGGGTGGTACCTACCCAGACGAGCTTGCACAAAGCTCTACCACCGAGTAATGAAGTGAGCCAATTATTAGCCTTCCTAAACTAAATAATAAAAAAATAACCCTTGCATTTCTGGAATATATGGACTTAAATGACCAATTATTATCTTCGAGTGGTGTCTAAAATAAATACCTAATACTTGCAGGGCTAATGTAAGATATATATAAAGACATACACGGACATAGACAAAGTCGCAGCGATTGTCAATTTACTTAAAAGAAAAAGCCAAAATGCATATAATATATGAATTTGCATTCGATGTCTCGTAATTAACAATTGTCGAATGTACTTTGTATTGCCTAACAGTTGTCTGACCGTCAAGCCCAGACCCGTCAGTACCCGTAACCGTACCCGTACCCGTACCCGTAGTCATTCTGTCAAAAATGAAAAGAAAAAAAAAACGAGACCGTTCTACGATTTCATAATGACAATCATAGTATTAGTCATAGCAATGACGTGTATCGTATACTCTGTACAGAGATGTGTGTGTGAAGATAATCCGTCGCTTACCTTGACGTTCTCGTAAGCGGTACCGACGCGCTCCTCGATGGAGCGGAACGACTCCGAGTTGCGCATCTGGCCCAGTTTGTGCGACACGCCGGCCGTTATACCGCCGAAGATAGACGTTGTCTTTTCGGCAGTTGTTTTTATCACAGATTCAGTTTTTTGGTATCTGTGACATTAACAAAAAATAACATTTTAAATCGAATTAATATTTTATATAAAACAGAAAAAAAAGTTATTTCACTTAAATAAGAATAAGCGTTCTAGACGTATTCAAATTCGTAACAATCGTAATATTATTTAAATACGCAAATATCGATTATACAATAAACACGCGAGCCATATTACTAAAACATAACTCTTTATTTCATTCTTTATTCATTTTAGTTATATTTCAGGTAAACATAGAATGTTGTACGCTTAAACATTGAAAATGAGTTGAGAATTTGAACCCCGTCACCGACACATATCACAGGCGTGGCCAGGTAAACGAATGTATAGACACGGGTAATCAGATGCGGATAAATAAAATCAAAAACGAAAATACATATAAAATAAAACAAAATACTAAACCATTTTTTCAACCGTTGATATTTTTCACAAATTAAAATCCTGGCTTTGCCTATAATACATTAAGTAGTAGTAAGTTCCATATCGTTAGTTTTCATGAAATGAGTCATCCACTCCAGATTAAATGAGCATACGTGACATCAATTGTTATCAAATAAAAACGAAACAACTCAAACCGGCGTGTGTAGTCTCCAATTACGCAGCAATGCGAAACTACTACTGTCCTACATTCGACTTACTCAGTTATCTGTATAATTCAAAATATTACTTAATGTTATATAGATACACGTTTTATTGATATTGATGGATAACCAAACAACAACTGAAACACAAATGACACTTTTACTAAAAAATATTTTGTAATAACGTCAAACAAGTTTAAGTAGATTGGTGCGATTTCTTTCGGGTTAGAACAACTATTACAAGCACTACTACTAGAAACTACTATTCAATACTACAACTAACACCCATTAATTACATGCTATTGTAGTTTAATTTTATACAAGTGTTTTTTTATATCGAACAAAACCTTCAATGTACTTACATTGGTGCTTCAGTCACAGCCTGTTTAAGCGCAGCCACGCGAGTTTCTATCGTTTGATAACTGTTATGCAACAAATTGAAAATCAAATTCAAGAAACTATAACACGCCACCTCTTCTAATGTACAATGCCGTAAAGCGCAAGCAATATTAATACAGCGAGCGTACCATCGCAGCTCCTATTCACTAAGAAGTACA
Source organism: Nymphalis polychloros (assembly GCA_905220585.2). Lineage (NCBI taxonomy): Eukaryota > Metazoa > Arthropoda > Insecta > Lepidoptera > Nymphalidae > Nymphalis > Nymphalis polychloros. The sequence goes on along the minus strand of HG992243.1, from coordinate 10,382,310 downwards.
ATGTTCTAACCCTCGAGAAAAACTTTTGATAACAAATGTAGGTGCGAAATGATATATATCCTATAATTAATATAAAACAATTTACTCACACTTGGCTCTCTTTAACATTTTTTAAACCTTGATTGACGTCTTCGGTTATTTCCTTCCAGACTGTGATGCCAAGTTTCCTTTTCAAGTCGGAGCTTTGACGCATCTACAGACGAACATGATATTTTCAATATATAAACATACTAGATAAAAATAGGCTCTTACAAGCTCTCACAAGCTCGAATCGTTATTTTACGAGATTAATTTTAATGTAAAGCTATTAGTTCATTAGTCAATTTTTTGATCAATCAAAATATATTAACGTAATCATTTTATTATTATGTATCCTGTCTGAGAATCAACGAACAGCAAAGTATTTTATCATTCTATAATCCTGTACAGTATACTTTTTAAGCTTTATAATAATTGTAATTGTTATCAAATTCACCAAGTGATAATGAAGTTAATACCGTCCCCGAGCAATGTAAGCCTCATAAGGCATAAGTGTGTTTAATCAACACACACTACAGAACTAAACAAAAAATGACAACTTAAATTTTACGTAAAATATTTCATGGCAAATCTAATTCGAAAAACAGCACTGATTTTCAGCTGGTCCATTTAACTCGGAAATTACGCTAAGTCAACAAGATGTACTATGCAAAGAGCAACAGATTAAAAACTAATAACTATTTGATTTATTTATATTTTCGGTAGAAATCGTTACGCTTATTTCAAACAAACGTTCACAGTTTAGATGTATAGTTAGTTATACCCGTATTGAAGGACATGTGAACCTCGGAAATGTAAACTATGTGGTCAAAGGTCGATGCTTTAATAGGATTTATGCCAAACAGTTTTTATTTCCTTATTAAACACGTTGTGTGGAATCACGAGAGATTTCAAGGTTATTACCTTTATAGTCAGTTTTTAGAAGTCCAAATTTTATCAGATATCAATGTTTTACTAGTAGCTTTTGGATTTATTCTGTATTTGACAATATATCTGTGTGTGACTAAATATATGTGTTTTCATTCAACGTACAATGCACATAGAACTATTGATTACTTTTGAATTACATTCAAATTAGTCAAAGCCTAAATATTTTAAAATTGCTAGTAAAAGTGACACGGTCATATATATTATTAATAAAACACATTAATGTTTATGCATAAAACACAAAGATAATTAATAAACTTTCTGCGACGTATTCGAGTTAAAAGATCATAAGCACTAGGACATCATTATACTAATATGTACCAATAGTCTTGTTTTTACACTGAGAGAGTTACACCTTTAATAAAAAAACACGTGTCTAAGATAAAACCTCGTTTGTAGTTTAATTTTATATATAATTTACAAAAATATCGTATCGTATATATAATTCGCCGTAAGAAACGACAGTTCAGATTATAACTTAATCGTTATATATCGTTCAATGACCTCTCGGATATAGATAGCACAAAATAGATCAAGGGTTAAAAATATTTTAAGAGTTAATCATGAGTCAAACGAGACATGCACTTTAGTTATAAAATTGAATTTACCGATCAATACAACTGATGTTTATAGATTTAGCATATTTATAATACGTGATCGACAATATTATTGTATTGTATTCTTATTCGTTTACTCATGAACATATATAATGAAACGGTAACGAATGCCTATTGTCTGTGCGATAAACATTCAAATATCAATCATTTTTGTATATTTTCTTATACAATAGCATATATATTATATAGCTAACTTAAACAAAGTACGTCGTTTTGAACTCGTCAGAAGACAGTTCTATGTATTTTTAAGAAGACGTTAATGCCTTTCTGTTTGCGTTTATGTTATAAATCTTAAATGGGAGATATCGACTCCGAGCCAATTTCACCCCAGGACGCTTAAAGCCAAAACTGTCATAATATACGTCTCTATGGGCGTTTAATAGGAATTTGATAGTGTAGATTAACTAAATCTCATAGACGCTATTATAGGTATTTAGTTCTAGCAATTAGAATGAAGATGTAAAGAGATCTAATTTTCGTTACATCTAATTTCATTTTAGTCACATTTCGTCGAGATAAAACTGTTGTTGTTGTTAAATATTGTAAAAGTGTATCTTACGTGTTGTTTCATAATACGTTTTATAAAACAATTACGTCAATACCACAACAAAACCAAGTGTAGGTAAGTACTATGTTTAAAAAGCGTACATCACTATTTGATGTTTTTAAATAATAAAATTATTATTATATATATAATTTTATTTATAAAATATAACTTACTTTGCTCTGCAAAACTGTGCGAAGCGTAGCGATTTCATCCTCAACACGCGCTAGCTCCCGGCTCCACTCGGCGCGGAGCTGCTCCGCTTGCTCGGGAGTCAATCCCGCTAGCTCGTCGGGGGTGTTCGCGTCACCAACGCCTGCACCCGTCATCGCTTCCTCTGCTATGAAGAAATTCACCTCCATTACAATATACTTAATCAATTAACAATATTTATAAAATATATATATATAAATTAATTAATATAAAAATTATTTAGTCGTAAGTCATCATTCGCTTCACCTAATTCCATTTATTGTGGGGTCGGCGTACAGGTGTTACTTTACTTCTAAAGAAATACGATTGTAGTTTGAATACAATTATTTTTAAAGGCAAAAAATTATTAAAAATATATTCTAAAATTAAGTTTTGGTTATATAATGAGGTATTTTTATCGTTACAGCGGAATCCTTATAAAAACACTTTGTTTACTACTCATCAAGAGTATTTTTATATTCTACGAGTAGTGTTCGTTTTAACACCTCTTGAATTTTTTTTAAAAGCATTCATCCGATACATCCCGGAAAAAAATGGTCGGTGCTTGAGCGCATGGAATACAAACCTGAACGAGCATCACACGAAAAATATGTATATATATTTTGATAGAACTTTAGGTATATTAAAAGTGAATTTTCTAGTTCATTACCAACAGCTTCCTCCCACAACAAACGTCACTAACTCATAATCATAGTATTCATCCATCGTCTTATATTCCTGCTAACTCGTCTGTACCTGATACCTTCTAACTATTATTATCAGTCTATCGCCTAACATAATTTGTATTGATCTGTTTCGTTTTGAAGGGCGAGTGACGTTGTTGTTGAAAGGATATAAATTATTAGGACTATGAGGAAGTGTATTTATATAATTTGGCACATTTTCTCTTCTGCATTCTTATTATGAATTAACGAAAAAACGTTTAATGGTAAAGATACCTCGACATTATATCATGTATTAAATTTATTTTTTCATTAAAGCTAATTAATATTGTTAAAAATCGAATATATCAATTATTTCATATATGATAATATATTAGCACTAGTCTCCGCACGCCGCTTCGCATGCGTGTAAGGGGTGGAGCTAAGTGTTAGGTATCCTGTGTCATTTTCTGTAACTCGGTTTTCTGAACGGTTAACACGTAGAAGCATAACAAACAAACAAACTCACTTTCGCATTTGTAATATTAATTAGGATGTTATGTATGAAATACAAATGAATAATTTATAATCGTTACAGTTTTATTCATTACAGTATAACATACTGTCTAGTTATTCTTAGCTTTATCTTCAAAGTATATTTCTTAATATTAATATTGCAATATGCCTGCCTGCCTACGTAGGCCGTTTTGTAATATTTGTCAATATGTAAATGTTGAAACTGAAGTGCTGTAATGTCTCATTGGACAGACCATCTGGCTATGAACCAAAGAATGCTGGTTTAAATCCAATAATTTCCATATGTTCCAGGTGATCATTCTCCAAGTGAGCAACACTCTGCAAGTTCGCGGTTAAAATACCCGTTTTATAAAAATAATGTACTAGCAGCGGGACATGCATGTTACCTGTTACATATGTTACAATCTCTATGCTTAGATTACCAATTTAAAAATAAAATCATAAATGCTAGCTAGCTAGTATTATGAATTTTGCATACTACGTAAACTAAAATAAAGTATAACAATCACTTTAGTATTCTTTTTTAGGTCAGACAGTATTTTATTTGTTATTATAATATATATTATGCTGGTCATGAACTTTTAACACGAAGGTAAACCACTAGAGTATTATGTGCTGCCGTTGGCTCCGTGTTATTCGTCATCATTCCCTTCCCTTTTTCAATTTCCTCGTGATAAGCAGTATATCGTCTCCCATTCGAGTCGATCAGCTGTCAACACCTTCTTTCTTTCAACCATCTTTCACACAACATCGCAACATTTCTTCGGTCTTTGTATCCTTTTTCATGCATCAATATACACATTTAACACTCTTAAATATGCATGTTTAATATCGCATTTCACTCACAGCAGTAGAGACAAATTTTCGTTTCGTTAAAATTGGGGTTTTTGGAATTTTAAAAGTCAAATTAAGGTACATAATAAGTTAAATGCAAGATTGGTGTATTATAAAATAAGGATATATTAATCAATAAGTGTTTATAGTCAAACATAGCAGAGCTATTAGCAAATCAGAGGAAAAATGTAAATCTGGGGTTTGTTTATCTCTACTCCGTCTAAATTAAAATGGGCTATAGTCCCATTCTATTCATACCAAGCTCCGAATTAGAATCTAGGTACAGAATCTATGATATTAAAAGGAAAAGAATGTGTCTTGTTCATTGCAATCCCATTCTTACAATATTTCGAATTTTCAATGCTAATATTAGTAAATTTAAATGTAGTAACATCTTAAATGTTTCATAGTTTCTGTTTTGCTTGTATTCTACACTAATTGAATTAAAAGATAACCAAATTCCATATACATTTATAATTTGATTGTATTTTCGTCAAAAGCTTAGTGCGAAATAAAAATTAATTCACAATGAAAACAAAAACAACAAATGTACAAACCTCCCGGAGTGATACCAAGGAATTTTTTGTAATTAGTGTGGCTAGAGACTTTGGCAAGATATGGTTTTGATAAGTCTTGAAATGTAACTCGAACTTCTCGCATTTTTTTTTTAAATATCCTTAACCTGCGCCGGCGATTGTCCATGTAAAATTCCGTTTCAATACAGAGAGCGGACTCGACAAGGTCGGGCAGCGTGCGCCAGTCAGACTCAGTGTCATCTTGCGGCCAGCTGACTAAGTTTTCCAACTCGTCTAACTCGTCTACGGCCACGTCGAAACTCGGAGTAGAGGCGTCGTCCGGCGGCAAAAAGTACGGATCCTCCATGTACTCCAAACTAGCTGGCTCCACGCTCGTCTGCGCATGGTTCGCCATTCCATACAATCCGTCTGCTTCATCTGCCGTGAGACTCTAACATGTTTCCAACGAGAACAACCGACCGTATTGAATCGAATAATATTGTTGAATTACTAAATGATAGGCACATTTGCGAAATTCGGCAACTTACTATCACTTTGAAACAAGAAAGCAACTAGACCAATTTGTAAATAATTTTGATTCACTTAACAATCATTATTTATAGTCAATTAAAAATAACATGTAACTTAAATTAATCGTATGTTTTTATAACGCGCAATGTGTTTTCGTCTCTTCCGCCACGTCGGGCCCCGTGAACACGACCACTCGCGTTCGTTTCGCGCCGTTGCCTGAGTGCTCGTATTTGCCACTTTCACCGACAACTTCGCAAGCTAAATTCTGACAGTTCTAATACATGATCTTGACCTCTAATTGAGATAATTTACTTTTATAAAATTATAACTTAGGTTTCAAATTCTTAAATTAGACAGCGTAAATATAATCCAGTTAGGCAGGGATCGTGAACGCGTGGACGGAACATAAAACAACGTCAAAAACCAAGTTCGCCTCGTGCAGGTAAAGTTTATTGACAGTGCCGGCGGCGAGTGAACGGCGCGGGCGCTCAGCGCTGGTCCATCGACTTTGAATACAAGAGTTATTACGTCATCTTCGCCCGACGATGTAACACAAAAAATACTGGTTGCACAAATTTTAATGACTCATAAGCAATACCGTGCTGCAGTATGAAATATTGTGCACCACAACGAGATTGCTTTCTAAAATACTAATGATAGTACCTGAATATTCAGCTATTATTGTAACATGCAAATATTAAGGTATTTTTTACTAACATAATAAAAAGAAAAAAAATACAGGACTTTTTTTTTACTTTGTAATTAAATATTAAAATAATTAGCCCTTGAGATAAAGTAGCATTTGTTAAGTGATGCAAACATTGCTAATAAATTTTAATTGATTTGTTGATAAACAAGATAAAGTTATATAAGCACTAATTAATAAGTTGATTAACTTTTTTTTTTTTTAAATCAAATTTTAAAGTCCCCTCCATTCCCTACTTGGACCTAAGCTGCCCACAATACAGGCCACGTTTCCACATTGTACGACAGTCAAAACATAACTCTTCCCAGGTTATGATAAGTAAATTATCAGTTGCAAAACATTGTACATTTTGTAAAGAAATTATAAACAATGCAAATACAAAACCAATATTATATAATATATACAAATTAATAATTAATTTTATTTATTGTTTGATCAGAAACTTTTCTTCGATTTAAATATATGTATGTCATGAAATATACATATATGTATATAAAACTTGGCCTACTAGACTAGACCTAATTTTTAAGCTATTCATATATTATTATTACTATATGTCATGTTGTATAAATAAACAAATAAAACCCAAATAGACAATAGTTTGGTATTAAATATGAAAATTAGAGTTAAGTATTACAATGTTTTATAATGACTTACAGATACCATAACAAAATGAGTTATTTTAAAAATAATATATAAAATAAATAAGTATTTATCATATTATTAATATGAACTCATTATTTTTTAACAATAAAATAGAGTAATTTAACAGTTATGATAATTATAACATGATAGTTAGATTATTGTCAGCTATCGTTTTTGTATTTTTTTTATTTTTTAAGCCTAAGTAACATAAATTTATATTGATTGATATTATTACATATTACAACTAGGTTTCAAAATAAACAACAAAATTATTGCTCAACGCTGCAGTGTGCATAAGTATTTCATATATATTTCATCACAGAGTAATATGCCCCAATAACTTGCGAATTCCCGATTAAGCCTTTACTTAAAACACATAAAAAAGACAAACAAATGTTACTCTTTACAAGCATTTAATTAGTTTTTTGAAGGCAGCATTTATCAGTGGAACCTTTTAAGACTGAAAGGTTCTAATGAGAATTCTCAATCCAATGTAAATAAAAAAATACTGACCTGTTTGAACACCGCTCATAGTGTTGATCAGGAAAATGTAGATTCAGTCTTTAATACGAAGTTAATTAATGCTTTTGAAAAAGTTTTAGCCGATATACTTATAAGGATATAATATAATCAGTTATATGCAATTCACTAGCAAACCGTCAAACGATTAACAAACCTACGCAAGATAAATTTCGTCTTGCTTTTCAGGATTACTAAGAAAAAACTAATAAAGTAGATTAAAATAAAGTAATGTAATGTGGCAACTGGCAGCTATGCGTTCTTTGTCATTCCATAAAATTCACTAAAGATTGCCATTCACATCCCGATCTTGAAATGTACATTTGTTAAAATAATCAAAAACCAAATAAAAATTGATAAAAAATTCATAAATTTAAAAAAAATAAGTGTCGACTTTAATAATATATTTTGTTACTAATCTAATTGATTCTTTCTGATCCAATGTCTGTAACTCTGGATCAAGCATAGTATTTTTGGTATAAAGTTTATTTAAAATTATAATCTAAATTTTAACATAACAATCTTCTTTTGATATTCGTTGGGTTATGAACCTGTAATTCATACTGCAATCCAAAACTATTATTAACGTTAAGGTTTACTAAAATGTTCACCTCATGTACGCATTTGAGATGGTGACTACTTATCATCAAATGGCCCATTTTCCAATCTGACTACCGATTTTACACCAATAAACGTAACACATCACACTAGTCATAACTAATAAAATTTAAAAAAAAAAAATACTGTCTGATTAAGTTATGTTTATAATTTTGGAATCGGAACACAGTATAACAAGGCTGAACATGTGTATCCACCAACTCACACATAAGCAGCGTGTTGGAATAAACTCCAACCATTCTCCTTGAAAGAAGATATTATGGTCTATGTTGAGCGCGTTTTCAAATTTCGATGAAACTTATAGGATTGTTTGTGGAAAGCCTTATTTTTTATGATCATAATATTATTTAATTGTTCTTGTAATTTGTATTTAATGTAATTTAATATATTCTTTAAATAATAAGAAAACAATCCCGTAAATTTGTTGATATTATGTTATTATTTTGGCCTAATATTTCATACTTTTGCCAGTATCTTTGTGACAGCTTAAAACGCAAACGAGAAAAAAAAACCAAAATTGTCTCATCATTTCACAGATTTATCACTTTTGTGTTGAGTTACTAAAATTGTTTTTGTAGTAAAAGAAAAGATATTTAAGGTTTGAATAATTGATAATCATTACATTTTTTTTATCTTAATATCCTTTTATACGAATAATGTTATTATTGAAAACCTTTAATATATTTTAATTATCTCTATATATTCTAGTACCATGTCTGCAACTGCTTTATTTGGGAACACTTCGGGTCTTGGAGGAAGTTCAGGTGGAAATAAACATATAGTTGAGTTTCGTGCTGGTAGGATGACCCTTAAAGGACGTATGGTACATCCTGATAAAAGGAAAGGCTTATTATATGTTTATCAAGGCGAAGACTCATTGATGCATTTTTGTTGGAAAGATCGTACAACCGGAGAAGTAGAAGACGATCTCTTAATATTTCCTGATGATTGTGAATTTGTTCGAGTAAACGAGTGTACTACAGGAAGGGTTTATGTACTGAAGTTCAAGTCATTTTCGAAGAAATATTTCTTTTGGTTACAGGTAAAATATATATTTTAAACATTGTCTTATTAAGTATTAGCTTTTAAAATGTGACAAGGTTTCTAATAGATTTACTTAAAAGGTATTTATATTATGCTGTTATTTATAGAAACCAAATATCTGTTACATATATATGACTTGTTTTCTTTAAATCTTATGTAACTTAAGTTCATTGTTAATTTTTGATGAACCATTTAAGCTTATACCTTAAATATCCTTTTTTATTGTTAAGTTGTTTTAACCTGAAATATATATAGTTTAGTTTTATATATAATCAGATAGTTTAGTTTTATATATCTCTCATATTCAATTATGGAAATCGCTATTCCAAAGAACAGCAACAGACAAAAAATTTAAAATATCAGTTTTTGTCAATTTGGTAAAATTGATTGTTTATCTAGCTATTATTTTTTACAAGCAAATTCATATACTGGTAGATGAACAATTTGGTTTAACCTAATAGTTAAATTTTCCTGAAATTATGAAAGTACAATTTACTTAATATATAATTATATGTATTACCATGTGTACTCCACAATACATGAAAATGAAACGAAGAATGTAATAGAAAAATCAGGGCTCTCATCACAGAAGGCTTTATGCAAGAATATCTTTGTGGGTATCACTTATTCGTCATTTATATTATCATCAGCCATATTATTAAAGTTTTGCAATGGGTAAATATTTGGTAGAACACATTGTATTATGAATTTAAAATTAGAATTAAAAACCGCTAGTCAGTGTCCCACAACTGAGAAAATGACTCTTCACTCCGAATGAAGAAACCTTGCTCCAGTTCTTGTTGCTGTTTACACATGTGATAGAACAAGTGCCGTTTTCCAATCTTTGATCAAAATGCATGTGTTCTATGATCTGGTCCATCTCAGTTGTTTAAATAGAATGGATGAGCCAATATGGTCTTGACTAAATGTGAACATTCTTAGTTATAATATAATGTTGTTAATAATCAATTAATACATTTTAATATAGTAAATAACCTGATTATGTTCAAAGTTTCTATTATCGTTCATTACTGTAAGTTTTATATAGTGCTCTCAAATTCAATCATGAAATATTCCAAAGGACAGCAACAGACAGAAAATTTAATAATAAGTATCTATCAGTTTATGTCTGGTCTGATATTTGGAAATTAACAATTTTTTAATAATATTATTTATATTATAGGAACCTAAAACCGATAAGGATGATGATTATTGCCGTCGCATTAATGAAGCTCTGAATAATCCACCAACATCAGGTGGGCGAGGTGGTGGTAGTAGTGGTGGCCAAGATGGAGAGATTCAGAATCTTTTGAATAACATGTCACAGCAACAGCTGATGCAACTATTTGGAGGTGTTGGTCAGATTGGTGGTTTGTCTTCGCTTCTTGGCACTATGGGGTAAGGATTCTTTATGCTTTATAAAATATTATCAATAAAAAAAATATCCTTTTGCAATGCATCGGTGCTATCCATACAATATAATTATATACTTCAAAAGCAGCCTATCTGTCTAAAAGTTAAATTTGCCAGTTCTTCTCAGGTTCTATTTTGTGAACCAGTGGTAGTTTTTACTTTCAGAATCAAGAAATAAGTGTAATGCACATTTCCAATATTTGACTCACACATACTGACAGTTTGAGTCAAAAACTTGTAAAAACTACACTACTACTGTTATAAATTACTTATTTCAATTTGTATCAGCAACAACAGCAGCAGTGGAACAACAGGCAGTCGGGCATCTGGCAACAGCAGCAGCAGTTCCCGGGGAGGTAGTGCGCCGCGCACCACGAGTGCGGAGACTGCACGTACGCCCGCTCGGCCGCGCTACGCCCCCGCACCCACCGCCACGCCCCCCAACACCGCCACGGGGGCCGCGCCCGCCGCGCCCGGCGCCGCTACCGCCGCCACCACCGCCGCAAGTGCCGCTGGTTAGTAGATTAGCCGTTATGAAGTTAGAGTTTAAGTTTTGAGTTTGGCTAAAAGTGATAATTTTTTTATTAAAAGTTTTGTACATTAGGTCACTGTGCTTCTAAATAATATTTTTATCGACTCATTAGCGTAATTACATAGCAAAAAATAGGTTTTCACTTTTACAAAGAAAATTTACAATGATTTAACTAATTGTAGGTGGACAAATATTCCTGTCTGATTTGCAACGGTACTTCTCCGGCCTGGGCAACGCTCCGCCCGAGGGCGAGGGCGCCGTGAGCGGGTCCGCGGCGCCCCGCGTAGACCTCGGGGCCGCGCTGTCCGCGCCGGAGGTGGTTTCAACGGCCAGCGAGCCGCCTAACGCGCAGCGCCTGACACCGCACCTGCCGGCGGCGCCCGCTTCCGCCGCCGCTCCGGACGATGTAAGGACCACACTGCTCTCACCGCAGTTCGCCCAGGTGAACCCTCAAGTGTTGCGCTCCCCTACCGGACGTCTCCGGCCTTCGCTTGTTGCCACGCGCGCGGGTGCATTAACATAATGCTTGGTTAACGCTTTACTTTTGCATGTTTCGGGACTTCGGTTGAGTCGGGATTTAAAACGAAATATCGTTACAGTAACGTTTGAGTAACTTTTTTTAAAAGTGTTTAAGAATAATCAAATATCATATGTTTAAGCTTTTGTCCGTTCTTTCGTCTAAAAAATTTAACTTGGAGGGTTTCACGGAAATTTAGACATTGGTGCTGATGTGTGCAAGATTAGACTGTTTTCTTTAAATATATTTTATTATTTTTTACTCTTTCAGCAAATATAAATACAACATGCATGGTTTTAGAAATAATATTAGTCAAGTACAATGAATTAATTCTAAAAAGTTTGAATTATATCTAGTTAAATTTTTCAGGCTGCTAATCAATTTTCGTCGGCGTTGACCTCAGGACAGATGGCTCCCGTGATATCACAATTCGGTCTACCGACAGATGTGACGTCGGCGGCAAACACGGGAGACATGCAAGCGTTCTTTAAAGCATTAGAAAGCGCGTCTGGTTCTGAGGGTTCCAAATCTCAAGACGGAGATAAAAAGAAAGACAAACCGCAAGATGATAAAAATGACAAGAAAGACGGTGATGCCGGAATGTCACTGGACTAAATTAGCCTTTTTTTATTTGTCTGTCCGGCTGTCAAACACCCCTTAATGAATTTTTACATTTAAAAAACATTAAACTATTTGAAATATGCAAGCCCATTTATTGAACGGAATGTTTATTTGTTTTATTAATATAATTATGTCAAATAATAGTATTATGAATGACAGTCAACTTTTATTGTATGAAACATTAGATTTCTCGTTAAAATAAACAATTAAATAATTATGTACATAGCTTTTCATTTCCACATTTTTAATTTGAAAAGAAAATTTGAAATTATAACAAATTTAGAATTAACATACATGTTTACAAAATATTATGAAACCTAACTACAAAAACTTATATTAATAATTGTCATGTGTCTTAGAAAAAATTCCAAAACAATATTATAGATTAACCGCTTTATTCATAAACTTTATTTAACTGGTGATTAGTTAAACAATATTTTGTTTTCTTCTTTCGTATGTCAATAATGACAGAAAGAGACAAATCAGTGTTTAACTAAGCAACGTTTATGAATAAGGCCGTAAGTCATTGTGATGGTGAGATATTCTTTATTTGTGAAAATGTCAAAACAGTAAGGAATTTTACAAATAGTCGAAGACAATGCAGTCATGTGCTCTCTCTGTGGTCTCATTGTAATGTCATTTTACAAACAGGATCACTCTTCAATTAACACAAGTATGTCTAGGTTTACCGGAAGAGTCCGATAATACTTATTCTAATAAATTCATGGCAACTTAAAAAAAATACCCGTGTTCATACAACACAAGCAATTATAGTCAAATTTTGTACAAGAGTAATATAGAAACAAACCTATGTTCGTTTTTTGTGTCATGTTTTTTTTTATTACAAAGTTTACTTGTATTTTAATATACTATAAACATAGGGTAAAGTGATTGGGTACATGAAATAAAGTGTATTTAAAGAATCAGGATTAATTATGATAATAATCAGACTCGTTTGACAAATGCCGATTTTAAATGGGCGCCAGTTTATGGTTGCGCGTGACCTCGAGAGGAGGCGCGGGGAGCGAGGCGCTGGGGAATCCTTCTGGCGCCAGACCGGCATCGGCGTCTGTCCGTGCCCCGCGCCTGCCTGTAACCGCTCACTCGAAATAGATGCACGGTGATTTACGTCTCAAACGTATGAGTAAATAATTATGCTGCTTGCCTGCGTGCCTTGGCACGTCCGCCCTCCCCCGCATACCTCGAGCCGATCTGCCGCACACCTAGCGCACGGTGTCGCGCTTGAAATTTGAATGTATTGCGCGCGGTTAATCGCGACCTACCACGTCTCGAACAGAATGCATGCGTGGGGCGTTATGACGTAAACAAATCTTTTATGAACACAGAAGCAAAACGACGGTCGTTCGCAAGGTGAATTTAACTTTTATTAAACATTGCCCGCTGCAGATGTAAGTAATATTTGAATACTATAAATCAATGTAAGTTCTCGTTATAATTTTATAAAATATCGAGTATCTTGATCAGAACTTTCTAGCATTAATGATGATTCTAATCGTTTTAAAATAATATAGACCTAGTGAAAGTTCGCATCAAAATGTGACAAAGCTATAAAGTATTTGCTGGCATTGATCCAAAATGAAATAGGTATATGTACATCATCCGAACCGATTATTTAAGAAGAATATGTACTGTGCATGCAAAAACTACTCTTAAGAGTCAGGCCTATGTCTAATAGAAAGATCGTTAATTCAATTATTGCCTTAAAAAACCTTGGTACAACTTTATAAGACTAATATCTCTTGGTATTTGAGTTTTAAGACAGTTTTAGCAATGAACCTAAATATACTTACTTATCCTGAGTGGTATTCAAATCTCCTATCATTCATTCCGATAAAAATAGTCAATTCTGAAAGTTAACTGTTATCAATGATATTTTTTTATCAAGACACATCATGTTTGCGCATCATATTAACTAAATAAAAGATATATTATTATATTTTTGTATTTATAATAAAATATATGTATTGCTAATTTAGTTTTTTTTCTCTTAAGAATGTTGTTATCTACGAATCTTTCGATTCTCGATTTGGTAACTAACGAAATAGTTATGATTTTAGAGATATATTCTGATTAACTTTAGGTTACTCATACAATTTTTAAATGTTATCATTAAATAGAGACGTTTTTTATTTAACTGTCACTTTGAGATTCTTAAAGCGGTTCGGCAGAAATCCGCGGTTCGGGACAAAACCGCCTTCGTGGGACCGGTCCCACGGGTTCTTGAGTCTCTACTGTGGCTTTCATTCATCATATTACCACATACAATTGTTTTAAAAACTCAAAGAAAATTTCGCGGTATAATTGTAATCTAGTGTGATAAATTCGCGAAGTGATAAGTGTAGAGACTCTTAAAATATCATAACAAAATATTTAAAAAAGCAAATAATATTTGTCTCGGTTCTTTTTGTAAATTTTATTATAATTTTCATTAATTGTAGTCACAATACAAATAAGCTTAACGCTAATAGTGATATACAAAAATTAAAATACAAAATAATGTGAAAATCGATCTTTTCCTGACAACCTTTGAATAGAGGACATGACATGTAGGTAGGTAATGAAACAATAAGGAAGTGTTTCAATGTTCATTCATACACATATTATTAATACACAACATATTTAAATCTAATTTTATAAATATAGGTAATGTAATACAATATCTTTACCTAAAGCATAAAGGTGTATGTAAATATTTGCAAACTATAGGCATATAACATATTTAAAACCCAATGTCCAAAGTCTACGCGAACGACATTCTGAGCCCCGGTCGTGTTTTTTATAATATTTTAACTTTCTTTTTGTCTTTTTTTTAAATCGTTAACTGAATTCATATCACACATCTTTTATTTTTCTCGTAATAGAGACCCACTAGAATCCTACCTAAACGATACAATAGAACGTATCTTATTTGTGTAAAACTTTTACATAATGTCAACGATACATTTACAGACATATTTTGTAACTACTTATATGTATCAAATAGTTTGGACGCCGCTGCCGTTGCAACAGGCAGGCTATGTGAAGGCAGGTGCACCTTCGAATGTACTGGTTTAGTAACTTCTGCGAGCCAAAAGTCAATGCGCTATAAATTGCTATATATTTTCATTCTTATATAATCTACAGTACTAAATTATAACCCGATACTTAAAATTATTAATGTATGTTACAAATATGCCTAAGTCAGTAAAAATAAAAATATATAACATGGCTTTCTATTTCTATGAAATCCATTAGTATTTATATAAATATCATAATAAAATGCTTTTAGTAGATATTATTAAACATAACGAAAGCATTTTCTTCATACAGAAATTAATGACGGAATAGATAATCCGACTACGGAGGGTATATTATGATGTATGCCTTTAACCACGGTCTTGCAACTTTAGTATGGGGTACGTTGACATACTGATGCTGTTAAGTTCAATTTACGGCCGCCAGAGGCATGACGATTCGCGTAATAATTATCCCGAACATTTTTTCAAACCCAAATAAAACAGTTAAATAACAAAACAAAAATAACAAAAAATCCGCAAAACTCAACAAAACGATATAACAATGCTTAAATGACATAATACTTGGGAGAGAAAAATATCAGCTTCGATAGCAGCGACGTAGTACCTCAAGCGGATAGTATTGCGAATTAGCAGTTGTTACACACTCGCAGCTCATCTCTCACCACTGAAATTGGACTTAGTTGCAAGACCTGTGTATACGACCGTGCCTTTAACCTACGAAATAAAATAGATCATAAACTGTCCATATCAAACGTCTATTATAATATGCTAACTTATTCGTTCACGAGTATAGATTATTCGTATACGTAATCATTATTATAATTTTGCTTTTGAAAAATAATGAATTATGCAAGTGTCTTAAAGGTCAGTTAATACAATGCTGAATGGCCTTTATAGAATTTTGCTCGATAACGTCGAACGTGATTTTCTTTTCGGCTTACGATTTTACAATGTATTTTATTTATGTGCATTTTATCTATTTAATTCTAACCATAACAATAACTACTGCTTAAACTTTAAAAATGGCCATGCAATTTAAAATCATTTTTCTTAACTAGAGCAGCGTTTGTGATGCAAGTTGTAAGTTTAATTGTGTATATATAGTAATATATAGTTATAAATAGCATTATAGCTATGCAATTATTGTAAAGTTAATTTTCTTAATAATAACAATGTAACGCAACTATAAAAAAATCAACAAGTATTAATACAAAAAGCAACCCAAAAAGGCACGAAAGCAAGTCTGTGGAAAAATATATATACAATTTTAATGATATATATATACAAAATTACACCGAAGTACTTAGTATAAACTGATGTTATAAACATTCATGATATTTATATGAGTAAGATTTAGTTTTAGGAATTTATTGAAAATAAAAGATAAATATAGCTTTATCAGATAAAATACATCGAATGTTGTGTTAAAAGAGGGATTCGTCAATGTATTATTTATAATATTTAAACAATACTTTGACTAACTATTTATAAAAAAATGCAAATGCTATATCTTGTAATGTTTTTGAATCTGATGGACAATTTTTTATATAAGTGGCAACATTTAAAAAACAGACCTTAATTAACAATATTCATACTTCTTTTGTTTTCTCATTTTAAAAGCGTGTAATATAACATGAAATACAGGAGTATAAAGTAAAATTTGAATTCATTACCCGGGGACAAATCCAGTTCAAAGTTAAAAATAAAATATTGTAGGTGTATAAATTAAATATTATCTATATTATAATTCTAAGGGTTGACATTATGTTTGATTTTTTACACACCGTGGAAGCGAGAGCGTCTAATTGTAAAATATAGGCAATGATGCAAAATAATTATTAACAAAATCATCATCAAAAGGATGAGGGCGCAGGCTGAAATATGAAAATTTAGTGTCTTTATATTCGTTCTTAAGCTAAGAGTTTTGGCTACAACAAAGGTACCTGGGATTCGTGGTCGTTTAAAAGTATATAATATAAGTTTGTGCATTGCTATATACCGTAATAACATAATATATACAACAAAGATTAAATTAGCAAAATATGGTTTCAAATTGAATAACACGACTCCCTGCTTTTGTCGCTTTCAAAAGGCAACTTGTTTTCAGGGTATTATTAAAGGTATTGAACTGTTTTTACAACCATAATTGAAAAATACCACTACATAACTTATACTCTTCAACCGAAATGTTTCTTTCATTAATACATATCAACTCAAATTACTATTATTATATTTTTTTAGTTTAATAGAATGAGAACATTTTTTACAACTACCAAAACATATATACAGTGGTGGTCATATAATTAGAAACACTTCTTATGAATAAAGAAAGTATAACTCCAAACGTACAAATGTTCGTAAAAAATATACACATTCAATTATTAATAACCATGCAATAATATAGCCACTCAAATAAAAAACTCATTAAATGCATAAAATATAAAACATATCTTACTTTTAATTACAAAATGAGTCTTACACATGTAGGAGTTTATTTTCTGTTACTGGCCACTTGGACGCCTAATTAGAAACGTTTAAAAAAGCATCCATAGCTCGTTCTTTTTTGAAATTGGAGAATAACATTTCTTTTTCTATTATTTTGGCGGCAATTCAAAATTTAATATGAATCAAATTTTGTTCAAAATGGGGAAAAATAAAAGTTGTGACGCGTCAACTAGGCAAATCATTGTTAATTTACATATAGATCATAAGTGGGCGTACAGAAGAATAGCTGAGCATTGAAATTGTTCTGTTAAGAAAGTTTTTAATGCAATTGATCATTATAAAACACATGGAACTGTTGAAAATTTTCTTAGAAAGGCTCGACCAAGAAAAAGACCCAAGTAAAGGCTCCAACCAAGAAACATCTTGTCAAGACTGATACGCCGAAGATTAGTGGAAGCTAAATTGTTTGGAAGAATCTCTCGAAAGGTACCGCTTCTTACCAAGCAACACCGAGAGAAGCGATTATTATTCGCTAAAAATATGTTAATTGGACGGTACGAGAATGGAAAAAAGTGTTATTTTCAGATGAAACAAAAATAAATATGGTAAATTCCGATGGAAAGCGCTATGTTAGACGCCCTGTAAACAATGCTTTTAATTATAAATACACAAGGAGTATAGTCAAGCACGGTGGCGGTACAATGGATCAATGGTAATACAAAAATATCTTAGAGCACACAATGATTCCCTACTCGGACGATCATTTGCCTATAACCTGGGTCTTTCAGCATGACAATGACCAATAAAACACACGGCCAATAGCGTCAATGTTTCCTTAGCGAACAGCGTATATCCGTTTTAGACTGGCCAGCAAATAGTCCGGATTTAAACCCGATAGAAAATCTATGGTATATTGTTAAAAAGAAAGTTTCAAACAAACGTAACACCAGTCAAAACGAACTACAGGAAGCATTTGTTGAAGCATGGAATTCAATGCCCCTAGAAAAAAATGTATGAAATTTATTGAATCAATGCCACGTCGCTGCAGTGCTATTATTGAAAATAAGGGATACGCCACTAAATATTAATTATAACTATTGGTAGGCTGTGGATAGTAGCTATTTCGTAAATAACAATACTAATTACTAATACTTAAAAAAATATTGATTTTTATATTTTTTGTTGTTGTTTCTAATTAGTTGACCATTATTGTTCATACCTTAAAACTGATTTAAATGTTTGTCCGTAATGTAATATTGAAACTGCACTTGAGTAATGGGATTTATATTGTTTTTCTAATAAATGATAAATCGTTGAACATATTGTTGTTCTATTTATTGTTTAATTTCAAAATAAAAACGATTGCTGTGAAGTATCTTACATAATGTCAAGGACCGTTGTTAGTGTTTCTAATTATACGACCACCACTGTATATGCATGGCATGGATCAAAATTATCTCATGTTATATCCGTTTCAATATTTAATTGTCTTATAATTAATAAATTAATATTTACAATTAACTTTATAAGACTAAATTATTAATATATTGGAAAATATCGAAATATGGAAGCAATATCGTATCGATATTGTTTCCAAATTTGGAAAATAGACAAGTATGCTAGATCTAGTCTATAGGCGATGCGACTGTTCCTAGTTTGTTCTCTGTTCGGATATTTACTCGTGTATCTTTACCCTATTTAAAGTACAATCTGTTCATGAGGGTCACTATGGTAACGCAAACGAGTCTCGGGGGCGCCGACAGTCGGACATGTATTATCCACGCCTAGATAATAATGATATAGCAAGTTAAATCATTTACTATGAAGAATAAGTAATAGTGATTTTTAATTAACCGATATACATATTTCGTACAAATATTTATTGTAAAGTATGCATAGTTTAATTACTATTATATATAAAATATGTAGAGCCTATATGTTAAAACTTACTTATACAATTGCTAACATATAATTGTATATCTGTTATATTTATTTTCGTAAGAGCTTATTCATATGTTTTAAAAGTATTTATTATATTATATCAACGAAAGCATGAATGATTAAACATAATATCTATTTTAATTATATTAATGCATGTTATCACAATCCAACTTTAGAAATTGTGAAGAAATAATTTATTAATTATTGATATTTTGAAACATTCTTGGAAACGCAATCATTTCGTTGTATCAAATTCGACCACTGTGTATTTCAAAAGATATAATAATTGGTATACGCTATTTCTGACCATAATATAAGTATTTAAGTATACATTTATAATAATAATCAAAATAAATAATAAATGCAAAATTAATATGATTTTAGTGTTGTAAAATGTATTATTTTAAAGCAGTTATTATAAAAAAAACCATTTATTAAACAAATCTACAGATTAAAACAGAGATCGATATATTTTAAAATACAAAGCGCTAGTGAGAACTGAGAAGCTAGGTGAATTCCAAGAAATAACAGAGAGGTAAACGAGAAAAAGTTTGTAACTTGAGGCAGTGGGAGGCGAGAGGCGGCGGCGCGTGCTAGGAGATTCCGAGAATCGTAACACCGGTTCAACACAACTTACTAATGACGACTCACGGCTGTGTCATTGTTTGTGACGATACTATCCTTATCGACAACACTTGCTATACTACAACAAATGGGCAACACCATTATATAACACTGATACCGTTTTCGCAATATACATTTTTAATTGAGAACCTACCTATAATTGATATAATTATCATAGTAATAATGTAACTGATTTATTAGTATTGTAAATTAAAGTTTATCGTTATTGATATTTTAATTTTTAAATTCTAAGTATTCTTATTTAATCTATAAAAATAATAAACTAAGTATAAGTTCAGTTCAGGAACTGTGTGTTTAAAAATAATAATCAAAAGATTTATGCGATATAAATCGTTCGATATGAAGATGAATGAAAGTTAATATATATTCCATTCCATTAAAAATACTCATACTCATACTCTCTACACACTAGTTGGCCAAATGTTAACATATGACTGACATAGAGACTATTTTTGGAACAAAAGGCGCGTATATTGAGCTACTGTGGTGTATCATGCAAGCATAATTATGGTCCTTTGCATATAGTATTTTCTGTAACGAGTCTTTTGCTAGATTTTAAAGTGTATGGTGGTGGTCACACATTATCAGTATTTCAGTTATTAATTACACTTATATGTAGATTATACAGTTATTTTTATATTATATTATTTATAAAGGTATCTCTTAAGACTATTACAAAAGGCGTACCACCTGTGTGTCATTTACCTGTTTCATTTGAAATTTCTTTTATGTTGGGTTTGGTACGGAAGTCAGTTTTTGAACGTCTTACTGAGATATGTTTTTGTAATAACTTATAATCACGGTCGTATACAGATATCTTGCAACTGAGTCCAATTTCAGTGGTGAGAGATGAGGTGCGAGTGTGTTACAACTGCTAATTCGCAATACCATCCGCTTGAGGTACTACGTCGCTGCTATCGAAGCTGATATTTTTCTCTCCAAGTATTGTGTTATTTAATCATTGTTATATCGTTTTGTTGAGTTTTGCGGATTTTTTGTTATTTTTGTTTTGTTATTTAACTGTTTTGTTTGGATTTGAAAAAGTGTTCGGGATAATTATTACGCGAATTGTCATACCTCTGGCGGCCGTAAATTGAACTTAACAGCGTCAATATGTCAACGTACCCCATATTGAAGTTGCAAGACCTGTGTATACGACCGGGCTTATAATTATTCATAAAATCAATTTATATTTTTGTTAAATAGATAAATTATTATCATTAATTAGTTTTTAAATTAGATAGTGCCTAATAAATTTGGAATTACCGTAGTACACCTTCTTTAATTGAAAACATCAAATATATGTGTGAGTATCACCTGGTAGGTAAATAATACCATGCATTTACATTCTCCAATGACTAGTATTTTTATTACTTTCTAGGTAGGTACTTCAATAAAAACTATAGAATTGTATGTAATATTATGTGTTTAAAACGTGTGTAATAAAATATACATATGTTCGATAAAAATCTAGTGAAGATTACAGCGCAAAATTCGTTACGCCAGTTATCTATTGTTTTATAACAGGTTATCTTTATCATAACTTATCATTATCAACGAATAGAGTAGAAGTTGCAGAATTATAACGCAAAAACGTGACTTTTTTCATACATAGGTACATCATAATGCCACGCAATTTTTCAGAGTAGATAAATTACACTACTAAAATTTAAGTATTAGTACATACCTATATTTCGTCTTAGCTTACAATTTTTAAAATGTCTATTTATTACGGAGTATATATTTTAACAACGATTTTTGTGTAGGCGTGAAGAATGCATCTCGGAAGCAGGAACACCTCCCCAAACTCAAAACTCTGGCAAATTACCAAACGTTAATCCCAGCGCACTCCACTGTCACTTCGCCTGTATTTCTAATGAAAGAAATATACGCCAAGTCTATTTAAAGTACATGGCATTTCACTCAAAGAAAAAATTACAAACTTCTGAATAATCCGTAATTTGTGTTGTAAAGTGATATGACTAAGCAAATCACTCGCCATTATAAACTAAATATCGAATTACGATCATGTTCGATCGTTATTTCGTCGTATGGAAATGGCAATGAGGAATTACTAGTAATAATTAATGGATATTTATTTTGTCAAGTGGTGCTGAGCTCCGCTGACTCGCTAACTCACAAATATTATTATCATATTTAACCAAGTGTATGGCATAAGTATTTGTTATCCGAAAAATATTCTAACAAAAACATTTTAGTCGCGTCATAAAATTAATTAAGTAAAATTGGAGTAGGTATTTTATATTCAAATGAACGATAAATTTATCTATTATGTATTTAATATATACATTGATATTCTATTAATATTAGTAGTTTCACTTTGTTGACTTTTGCTTTACGATTAAATACTTAATTATCCATTGGTATTAGGTATGCTAATAATTAAGGAGGTGACGAGTCAGTAGTAACTACTTCTATCACGTAATTTTCAAAGCAAATAAAACTTATTTCAGACGTACAATATTAATTAATTTCTACCAATCTATAGTTATCATGATGATGCTGCGATTGGTGATGGCCGATTTCAAGAGAGACTAGAGCTAACGGCGCGGAACATCACACGATATTTACACTCTCTATTCCCTGACCAGAAAACTGGATACGACACAACCGGAAAGAGTTCAAGCGTAGGCCCAATGACTCAACGTGTTTTCCGGGGCACAGAATTGTAAACACTGTACATTTCCAGGCATTTACTGATCTGAATCTTTCGACAGAAAAACACGATGACTTTTTAAATACCTGACCCGGGTTTTAGGCCCAGGATCTCGGTTGCTGCCGCCACTATACCATCGAAATAGTCACTAGTATAATAAAACTGAAGAATTTATTTGTTTTTTTGGTTGAACGCGCTTATCTCTGGAACTACAATGGATGAGACAAAATTCTTTGATCTTTCTGCATTTGACAGCTCAATTCTTATAGGCTATTTAACATCAAGCTACGGCCCACGGAGGCAGAGAAGAAACATTTAACGTGGGTAGGTAACGTTGAAACTGCCCGAAACAACATGTATGTATTATATTATATGCTTTGCTTATTATTTAAACACTGATCTCGCTCTTGCTGTCAGAATTGATATGACATTCAAAAGAAGAACAGCATGGCTTAAATAATCACCTGCTAAGCAACTTTTATAAGTAAAGCCGATAATAATTAAATATTTAATATTATTACCATCATCAAATCAAAGTATTTTGTTAAACAAAATTATTATTGTTAATAATATTTTATGTTATGTAAGTAATTTGATTACGGTACGTACCAATATTATACAAATGTAGGAACCAAAGTTGTTTGTTATTTTCTCGGCTTCATTTTTCTATTCTGATAAATACGAATCTGTTATTTTATTATGATCCCTTACAGTCTTATTATGGATATAGGTTTTAAAGTATGTTTATGTATTATTTTTATGATATAGTCAACGTCATCGATGTTAAAAATAAAATTGCTAGTCCTGGAGCTTTCTACGCATATGCTGCCAAAACTATACTACACTACACAAAAATACTTTCTACGTGCATAAGTTTCATAGATCTCTTAATTGTTTACAGAAAAGTCATAGCGACTGCATGTTATATCTATTTTTAATAGATAAGCCACAGTTGGCATTTTTTTCTTTAAATGAATTGCGAAAATAAGAGATACTATAGATTCATGAATTTGTCACAGAGTATTCTTCCTTATCAAAACAATTTTTATGTTATCTAAATTTAAAGGTAAATTTATAAGTAAAAATTAACGTTTATAAATTATAATTTAGACCATTAGTTTTCGAGATATTACAAGTTATTCGAGATAAACGAGAAAAGTCGAGCCGAGTAGCTAGCTAGTACCAAATTAATATTTTCCAAAAAAATATTAAGCTTGTTAATCATTGAAATTTACAATATACATATTTTGGCAATAATCTGTCGTGCTCATGTCGTCATCAGAAATGCTCGTCTTGCATTTCATCCTGCTTCTGCGAATTTATTTCTGGAGGAGAAAAACACTTTGAAACTTGAATAACCCGAAGGTCAAATTACTTGGCGGGCGGATTTTAAATTATAAAATTTTAACCATTATGAAACAAATATTGAATAATATTTATTAAAAAATAATTATGTATCTTAGGAGAAAAACCATATTTGGATATGAATGGTACTCTTGGACTTGATTTTCTGTGTAAAGGTATACATGTAGTAACAAACATATGTCTAAAACTGCCAGATTTTTGTTTTTTCTTATTTGTGTTTCACAAAACTTTCATTAAATTCCTTTGCGTTTGCGTGTCATTCATACGCTATCGATTAGTTTGGTATAAATAAGTAGGCGTTACGTAGTCAGTATACCGAAACACCTAACAAGGCGACCAGTGGCGGGGCGCGGCCGAGTAGCGAGCGGCCCGTCACAGCAACGTGCCGGCATAGTAGTCAGGCCAGCCAGCCGATGACCCGGTTCTAAGGGAAGCCCGACTAGGGTGGGGGAATCCTTGCTCACTTTGAGGCTTTCATTTAGTGATACATAGTAAATAACCTCCATACTCCTCCGAAGAATAATTACAACCACTTTTAAAAGTTCCCTTTTAAATTAAGATAATATTGACAAAAATATGTACGTTTAATATGTACCTACTTAATCTTAAAAAAAAGAAGGTAGACGAGGTAGGCAATAGGCACGCACCATTTATACATGTGTGTTGATTTCAACGCTCGCTTCCAAGACGGGTTTCCCGCCCACGCGACTTTATGGCGCCTGGCCGGACTAACAATTTACTCAATAGCTATGTTTCCAACAACTCAGCGCTTGTTTTTATTAAAGATCGGGTGAATATATTTTACATCATGTTATTTCATTATTACGCATTGCTGTAAATTATTTTATCTCTACATTTCTGTTATTGTAGCAATTAAACAATTATTATTAAAATCTGTGTTGTTGTGGCACGTGTTTCAAGGTCACGATGTGACGTGGCTAGCCAGCAACAGGCGGAAAACGTCAAAGAACCAACGCAACAAGTGCTCCACAACTTGGCGCTCTTGGCGCAACTTGGCGCTCGAAATAAATTTCTATTGCCTTATATGACATTTTTCGAATTAAATATAATGATATAGCTTTAAATAAGATGTATTCAGTAATTTTGTACCTGTTTAAATATTTAGGTATTACTAAAACCTTACTTATAGTACCTACTTATGTTATAATTATTTATGTTTATATACATATTTTTATGGAATATTGTCGGTCTCGATGTGATATGTATCGCTAGTTTCCTGACCAAGAATCGAGCGACTGCGTGTTATCGACATAGCGCGTGCGTCATCGCCTCCGCACAAGTGATAAGCGCCTTGAATTATCATTGCAAATAATGTGTTTATACATTCATATCTGACTCGAGTACTGAGGAGTTTCTCCACTGTTGCTTATCATCTTACAGTTTAGTAACTAAATATTAAGATCCACGATGACGCGATCTTATTTGTCTTTGAGCAAAATAAGTAATATAGGTACTAGCAATTTGATAAAGAGGTCTTAGCGATATCGAGTTCAAGCGATAAGTTAAATATAGGAAAATGCCAGTTCAATAGGTACTCGTTGCTTAAATATTTCAATTTATTACAGATTGTTGTTATAGATTATTGTGTAAAAATTCTATACAAATTTGTTTTTATTTATTAAATAATTATACAATAAACTTCCTATAAAGAATAAAAATGCGCCTCTGTTGTTTATATAGAGAATGTAAAATAAACAGTGGCACATAAAGCCAATACCCGTTCTAGTCGGGCGCAACCGTTACGAAATCACTGCTGCATTAAAATTATACGAATGGAACCTATAGTCAATAATTTCTTGAATTTTTATTATAAATGAGATTTACGAAATATTAACCAAATGTAATTACAATCATTGTAAAAATGTACGTGATACTATCGTAGGGATGTTTACATAGTTAAAAATATATCGATAGGTATTTTACTCATCCATTCATATTTAATTATTAAACTAGTAAGAAAATATAAGCATAACTCAGGCTTATCACAAAAAAAGGACGTAGTCTGCAAAATACATAATATACCTATTGTAATAACAAGTATTATCGACAAATAGATAAAAGTAGGTACTTATGTATTATTTTGTGTAAAAGGAAGTACATAGGAATTAGGATGTTTAACCATCTTCACGACCTACAGGTTTGTTTACCTTTTTAGAAATTTTAAGGAAATGCCTTACAATGATAATATAGTAAATTTGTAAAAGATGGTACTGTAATCGCAGTGTTAAAGTCCGTGCATAGATATGTATAAATAGATTACGACGAGCGACCGATCCGGTTGCGGTGAAGGAAGGAGATAGATAGAACGCGCCATGAATCACTTCTTTACAGCAAGCGCACACTCGTATAGTCAGAGAGGCGCGCGGAGAGATCGCGGGCAGAGGGGAGGTAGCTTACAGCCGAACGGAACGAAACGATACGAACCAACGCCAAAGTACAACTAAAAACAGTTGAACAGTCAGCCGCGGCGTGGTAACGTGCGTCGCTCGTTGGAATGTGCGTTTGTCAGAAATATATTCACGGTTCATAGATAAAATAGGAAATTACGTACAAACCAATAATTATCATACGCAAAAAAAGAGAGTGGTATTCTTCTGTCGAAGTGTAAGTGACACAAGTGTGACGATACAAAAGGTGTATGTAAGTGTGTGTGTCGTGGCGTGGATCGTCGCGCAATTATTAACGATGATTCACTTGCGCGCGGGTGAAATGCAGCCTATCGGACTTGTTGACATATGTTCAGAAGGAGTAAACAAATGATATCAAGAATACTCCCAATATAATGGTGGATTGATTCATTGTCCCGCGGCTGGTAAGGTATTTAACTTAATCTCTTATTCATAACATTTTAATATTTCGTAAATTTAAATCAGTATTGTGTTAAAATTTTACTCGTAATGTTTTATTTATTGTATGAAACGGGTCGGGTGATATTATGCGAGACCTTATCAACTTATTAATGTTTAAGTGGTCTTCACATATTGAGTTAAATAATAAAAAATATTGATACAAAATTTAATGTCGAATCTTTCGGAAATCATTGTTTATAAACAGCCTAGTCAAATATGCTACACTCTTAATACATGAAGACCGGAGGGTTTTTTAATTTACAATAGCTTTTTCACTTTAGAATGCTTATATAATTTATTTTCACATAATTATATGACTGCAATGAATTAAAGAAGCTTTTATAGACACAATAACTGCAGTATGATAATTTTTGTCTTAACTGTTACTACATCAAATACGTCGGTATATATAATTGCAAAATGCAAACCATTTGTAAACCATTGCTTTGCAACGGCCAAGGGCGAATTCTCGATATGAGCGGGATATATTAGTAATATCTATTTTGCTAAAATCAAAACTTCACTACGAAAAAAAAAAATCTTTGTGGATATCTATGTGCGAAGGTATAAGGGGTATGCCCTATATCAACTGACCAATGTATAGCTATGTATACATAGAACTTGGTACATAAAATTAGTAGGGCTAAACAGGCTGGCGGCGTGCTGGCGGCAGACACAGGCGTCACCAGGGCCGCCTGGCTTGGCGCCAGGCCGGCGGGCGGCGGCCGACCATCGGGATTCCTTTGTCTCTCACACTTAATTTTTTTATAAAACAACAATTTTTTTATTATATGGGGTAACTTTATTTTAATTTAAAAATAACTATATTATTAATCTACAAAAATAGTAAAATAATAAAAAATAAATAATCGGAATGATGTTAATAAAAAAGGCACATAGTCACAAAGCGAGTCATAGTTATACATATACTGATCTGAGTAACAGAGCAATCGCTTACATTTGTGTGCGTAATGCGTACTGCGCTCATTTGCTCGTTCGTTATAAACGACCTGAGCGGCTTGCTTGTCTCCGGTTCTCAGAAATTGTAACGCCTTCTCAGAACGCAGCAACGCAGCCCTCCACCTCCAGCCTCGAGTGAGCGCAAAGCGAGGTCGTCACTCGTACCACTACATGTATTTGAATTGTATCTAGATGAACACCCACACTTGCATTTTAACATCTCGCTCTCTTAATGCGATATACTTACTATAATAAAGGCAAATAGAGGCAGTCTAATATACAAATGTGAAATCTTTTGAAATGGTATTTTGATTATTATTATTATCAATAAAAAGGATGTCTATTCCGTAATAATTACATAATAGTGTCATTTTTTATTAAAGAGATTTATAAATGATCGTAATCGTATTTTTTCTAGATAAGAAAGCAAATAATTTAAATATATATATCTATATATAATTATAGTTTTAAAGTGTAAACAATCTTGGCATAAAAATACAAATGTATATTTTATATGAATCATTAAAACACTAAATAAAGAAATATTTTTAGTGGTGTAATAAGTAATTAAATATAATCTGGCTAATACAGATTCTAAGAAAAAACGGGGATATCCTCGTTTGCGAAGCGCAAGTTCGTGCTTACGTCACGATGATGTCACATCGTAATATTCGACATAACATAGAGTAGAGCAGCACATGCGCTCTGCGTCAAACAGTTGCGGAATCAAGATGTTATGTTTATACCTACGCTAAACAATTAGAAGAATTTTGTTGTTTTGTTCTAAAATAATAATTAGGTGTAAAAAGTTTTGAAATGAGTCATTTTTCTATACATCAAGAATACAGTGAGGGTAAACAAGAGAAATATAAAATTGCATTAAATTAATATACATAGGTATTGAAATAAATGAAACCTACTCACTTTTTATTTGTATTTGATTTAACTGTTGTTATTCTGGGAAAACATGATGATTTACAACTATGGATCGGGCGAACGGAAAACATATTTATGTAATGACAAAATAAATCATTGACTATATTTTTACTACATTTACAAAAGCTCTTCAATTATAATAATTTTAAATAAAATATCTCTAAAATATAATTAGATAATCTTAAAGTTTATCAAGTATAGTATTGTGAAGAGGGAGTTGTTATTTCTTGATGGCATTAGCGACTATTTGTTAATTTAATACATACATGCATACGCAAAACGCTATATATTTTTTGCCGATCATCTAGCCATACGATATTATGCCGTGTAATTATTGTTATCTGTACATTATCATAGACATATACATTTGTTAATAAATGTGTAAAGGTTTATCAAAGTGGAGAATATTATGGAAATTTTAAGGTTTTAAATAATAACGCAAATAATTTCGGTCATATATATATACGCTTTTGTTTATTTTGAAATTAGAATAAAAATCTTTGTGGCTTGACATTTAAACATTGCGTTGTAAAATAATATAGGTTTTAGCTGTGGTTTAATCAAGGTAGAATCGAAACATGAGCACAGACTATTCCATCTTAATTTCTTGCGCGAATCTTCAAAATTTGATTCTGATGATACGAATGAAACTTGCATGCATGCCAAGGGTAAAGGAAATTTTATTTTTAAACGGGATATATTTTTGTATACTTTGATATAATACAAACAAGAGTGTGTAGAGGTTCGAACATTTTCAATACTTTTACTTTTTAAAAATCTAAATACAAAACGTTACGTTTTGAAAATATCTAAAAATAAAGGATAAGAAATTAAAAAAAAAAGATATACCTGTTTTTTCTGTATCATACACTGCATCAAACTTTCACGTCTTGTTTTATTATTTATCTTACAAACTTTTAGGTATTTGTTAAGAAAAAATCTTTATAAAAATATAGATAATTAATTTATTTTATATATTACATTATTTTTGAAATCATTATTACTAATATATTACAAAATGTTGGGTTATTCTTATTATATATGAATATATCACTCATAATATGTTGGAAGCTTAAAAGTGACTAGAATTATTTATTCGTTATGTTTAATTACTTTTTAATTTATATATAATAAATATGCCATTATAAATTCTATGTCGCCCAATTAATTGTATGCATAGGCCATATACAGTGGTGATCATTTAATTAGAAACACTTTTTATGAATAAAGAAAGTATAACGTACAAATGTTATGGCCGCATAATAATATAATATTAACGAACAGCGTATATCCGTTTTAGACTGGCCAGCAAATAGTCCGGATTTATACCCGATAGAAAATCTCTGGTATATTGTTAAAAAGAAAGTCTCTAACAAACGTAACACCAGTCAAAACGAACTTTATGAAGCATTTGTTGAAGCATGGAATTCAATCCCCCGAGAAAAATGTATGAAATTGATGGAATCAATGCCACGTCGTTGCAGTGCTGTTATTGAACTAACTATTGGGAGGCTGACAATACTAATTACTAATACTTAAAAAAATATTGTTTTTTATATTTTTTGTTGTTGTTTCTAATTAGTTGACCATTATTGTTCATACCTTAAAACTGATTTAAATGTTTGTCCGTAATGTAATATTGAAACTGCACTTGTGTAATGGGATTTATACTGTTTTTCTAATAAATGATAAATTGTTGAACATATTGTTGTCCTATTTATTGTTTAATCAATGCGTCCGTGCGTGCGTGCGTGCGTGTGTGCGCGTGTTTTTTATTATAGGAATAAAATATTTATTTTGTTATATTTTTATTAATTATATACGGGTGAAGCCGCAGAGCACAGCTAGTTATAATAATAATGATTCAGTTCTGATCATAACAAAAATGAATGATTAAAAAAAGAGATATTAAATATTTGTAGTTACGTGTTCGGTTTCAAAGTTCAAACATCAATAACATTACAGTATGTGATAACTTATTTCAGAAAATTAAAACAATATCTGTAGGCATATTATCTATACTTCTATATAAATATATTGGTTCTGTCTGTACTTTTTTTTTTCATCTAATTTTGTGATAAAGGATCGTTCTATGATGCAGTGATTCACATTATACTATTTTTTCATTTTGTCTGTCTGTCTGTATGTCTTATAACTCAAGAACGACTTGACCAATCTTGATGAAAATTGGTACACACAAAGAACATGTGATGGCGCAAATGTTAGGCCATATATAAGATCGGTTGACCTTACGGTATCTTATGAAAATTAATTTGAAATCGTTAATTACGTATTAATTGAACGCGGGTGAAGCCTCAGGGCACAGCTAGTCATTTTATATATTTTCATATGTCAAAAGTATAATAGTTGTTCCTGTTAAAAACAGATTACTATTTTTTTGCAGAACGTATTTAAACAATATAGACCAAAGTATAGCAATACGAATTTTAATTAATATAAATTATGGAATAATTTTCGACAAACAACATATGACTTATTTAAAAAAAAATGTAGAAGATCTTATATATCATATATACTTTTGTTATAATTGGCAATTTTAATTGTTACAGGTATAATAGTCGCGTAAAAGATGCCGCTGACACAGGAAAAACGTTTGGATAATGACTTTTCCAATAACAATGATCATAGTTATCTTCATAAGAAGTTCAAAAAAATGGCTTCAACATTGTCGATGATACCATCTAATTCGATCAAAGGCGAAGATAATGGGCAAAAAGAAACAAAACTTGTAAATGTCACTTGTAGCTCTACTATAACAAATGGAAGTATTGCAGCAGCTCACCCAGAAATAGAAAAAATCAAAGATAAATACGATAAGCAAGGCATGGAAGTGGAAAAAAATGTACAAACTAATTATAACGATGAAAATTTTAGATTAAGTGATGTAAATAGTTTTGTTCAAATATCTGGTAAGACCAGTTTTTCTGAAGAATTTTTAAATAAGACTGAAAATCTTGAAAATGATTTTATAAAAGAAACTTACAGTGGAGGTTCTGGGCGATATGTATGCCCATACTGTAAATTATCATGTGCCAAGCCTTCAGTTCTACAAAAACATATCAGAGCTCATACTAATGAGAGACCGTATCCCTGTATACCTTGTGGATTTGCTTTTAAGACAAAGTCAAATTTGTACAAACATCGAAGATCAAGAACGCATGCTTTGAGATTACAAGGAGCAGACGTTTCTGCTGCTATTAACGAAGAAGACTTATCTGGTGGTTCAGAGAGTGATACGTCAATGCCACCTACTTCAATATCAGACACTGGTTCTGATACTCCTATAATACGCTTAGAAAATAATAGACCCAATGAGTTTTCTTCACCTGAATTAACATATGATTCGATGAATACAGTTTCGTCTTTAAATGATAGTAAGAAATCAAAAACAATTTATAAACCCAAGTTCAGAGCAGCTTTTTATCAGGGCAATGACGAAAGAGATAAGATAAAAAAGACTATTTCACAAAATGCTGATTTTCTTACGGAACATATCTCTAAAATAATATCAGATAATGAAGCCATAGTTGATGTTATTGAAACCCCTTTACAAAAAAAGTATGGTAAAATTAAGCAAATTGCAGAAAGTAAACAATTTATAAATGAATTAGAGATAAAATCTGAAGCGATACCTTTAAATTTAACGAAGAATATTTATGAAACTGACAATTTAGTAAGAAAAAGGTCACATTCAGAAAGTTTTGCTCAGATAGTTGAAGAACAAAAACATCCTTTAAATCCTGAAGGCTCTATAATAAAAGATCTTCTACTTAAAACTAAAGCAAATGGACTTAACGCTGCAAGCGATTTAAATGATGCTCTAGGACCTCTATATGTTTGTCCTTTATGTCAAATAGTATATAGAAGTGCTGATAATTTAGATATTCATAGGTTGTATTATTGTAAAGGGAACGTTACTAGTAATTCCACCTTAATCAATAATACTCAAAAGGATATAAAATGTGTGAGACCCGAAAATATTTTTGTAAGAAGTAATTCCATCAATGTTCGATTGCCCGAAAATTCAATGACTTCCAGAGTAGCTATATCTACAAAGTCACCGCCATTGAAAAGTAAACCAGATAATCTTATAATTTTAAAGCCAGAGTGCAATGACATTGTCGCTCCTTTACCATCTCCAGGGCCATTACTTGGTAACACGAGACTTGTGGATACTCGAATTCCATCAGAGTTCAACAGAAAGACTGAAAGTTTAAGAATAAAATCCAAAGAATCTAGCCCAAAACGAAGGCTCGATAGCAGATCGGATACGTATAGTCCGAGACCGCTTGATAGCATGTCACCACGCTCTGGTGACCTATATTCTCAATCTAAAATAAGATGCTTGGAAATTAATACTTCTTCCTTAAGATCAATGGAAGAAATTTCACCGCATATACGAAATAACTCTACATCATTGCAAATGTTTGGAGGTGAAGTAAAAATTCTCGATCACTCTGGCAGCACAACTACTTTACGCATTGAACCGAGCAAAACACAATTATCTCCAATTTTAATTCATCAAAATCTTTCACCGTCAAAATATGGTAACGATTCCGAAGCAAGCAGCGTTGTGGTAAGATCGGGTCTCCATTCTGGCGGTACGATAGTACATAATCCTCCAACACCAAAAGAAGCTATAAGCACTCCTCAAAGCCAAACTCCTAGAATTTCTACGCCCAATACTCAAAACGGCAACTTGATCAATATTCATGACATTAGCCATTTTCAATTTCCACCACTTAGTGCTATTACGGCGTATAATCCTCTAACCTTACCTCCTTTGAGTCCTTCATCATCACCCAATGGTGCAACGACTATATTACACGGTGGGAAATTGATACCGCACGTACCAGGAATACCTGGACCCACTACACCAGGTTTATTTGTTGGAAATTCAAACTCGCAATTAAAAAACAACGAAAATTCTAAAAATATCTTAAAAGTCACATCAGAAAATTCTCAAGATAATTTATCTTTCAACATGTCAACCGGAAAAGGAATTACGATATTAAATTACGATAAGGTACTCAGAAGTCCGAATTTTAGAACTTCTCAAATAGAAACCGAAAGGTTTAGCCAGAATAAAGATAACTTTAACACAGAACTACAAAATATACCAATAATAAAAATTAAACACGCAGAGGAACCTATTATCACAAAATCTTTTCCATTGAATAATAATATTAGATCAATTGGCATACGTACCGATGTAGCTACAAAGAGACACGCAGATGGTCTTCCAAAAATCGCCGTTTTGAGAGAAAATGAAAATTATATATTTAATAAATGTAAAACCACCCCCAAGAATGTCGATATAAAATTAGAGAATGAAATAAAAAGCTACAATTTCGAGAATTTAATAACCAAGGCCGAAATTTATAATAATCAAATCCAAAGTTCATCAGAAGTGCAAAAAAACTGCAATGCTCAAGAAACATCACTAAGTTCTAATCAAAATGAAAGATCAGAAACATCTTATTTTCAAAAAAATGTTGCAGTCAAGACTATTTCAGAAGAAAGGAAGCCTAAGTTTTTAAGACCGTCAACTCTGCCGTTAAAACCGGGAACATTTACCCCGAAGAGGCATCACGGAATAACCCCAAATGCCAACACTATGCCATTAGTATCTCCTGAAACACCTCGTCCAGCTAAAGCTTATGGGCAACTCTATTTAAACGGCAATGCATATACATACTTAGGTCTCAAGTGCTCCACAAAAGTCTTCTACTGTACTATTAATCGCCCACAGCCGACATATGTACCAAATCAACATTTTCTGTCCATGTATAGTAATTGGCAGGTAATTACGATTGATATATTGAACGGAAGTTACCCATATATCGTGTTGTTGATTGTGTGGTAAATACATGACTATGTTTACAGTTATTATCTGAGCTGACGCCAGACCCGCTGGGATTGTCAGCATCGTCTGCTATGTCTTTATATGACTCACGTCATCGACCGCAAAACGTGGCCGTCGCTGTGATTAAACAGGATCTCATATTGACTCATTCATCGCAATGGAATAAGAATTCGAAGGACATCAAACAGGTACTAACTATTATATTTTGTTAATGTTATTTATGTGGTGGTTTAAAAATTAAAATAAACAAAGTAAAGATACCGTTTCATGGTAGCTTAAGTTACTTTATTTAATGCGCTTCTTATGTTACTTTATTTAATTCGTTTAATGCGCTTTACGCCATTTAACATTGGTTAGGTTATAGTTTATACGTTCACAAATATTAAGCAATAATGTGTCGCCAAGTAAGCGATAACATCTATATGTAAAGAATTTAACTAATCCATTTAATTAAACTATTATTAAGTTTTACTATATTCATAGTTAAATCGCTTAAAAATAAGAGTTTATCATACGATCGGATATTTCATAGTGGACACCATGCAACATGTGTTCAAATAAATGAAGTCATCCAAATAACAGTTTACGTCAATCCTTTTATACACCAAAACGTGTTGTAAATATTATATTGTTTCAGTTAACTACAATACTACTATTGCATACTATGTTTTAAGGAATATATAATGAGTTTTTTTATATAAAATAATTAAACTTAAAACTGGGAGTTTTAATGATTAAATCAACATTTATTACCTAAAGAAAACATTAAAATACGTATTAACAAAAAAACTATTTTACATTTATGAAAGTTTTAATTACCAAGTTTATGTATACAAAATTATAATTCAATTGATTTTAAAATAGGTCATTTCTATTGTACAGCGTGACCCTTTTTAGAACCTACGGTTCCGGGATATGTAAAGTAGAATTTTCGTACACACATTTATTCATTAATTATATATGCAAGAAAAATATTATTGACTCATTTCTATTAATTTTAAAATCCTATTATATTTTTTATCGGCAATACTATAACGATGACTTGTTATTTACATAAATTTGCTTGTTCTTTTTTTTAATGTATGATACACAATTTTCTGCCTTACATAATCTAGCTCTCAAATACTATCGTATTAATCATTGTTTTGACTATTATTTTTACCAATGCGCAACAATAGGCTTTATGGTTCGTTAGTTGAGTGCGAATTTACTGTTTCAATGTTGTATTATTTATATTTAAGTTGATATATGTTATGTATTATTTTCAGACCGTACATCTTTTGGACACAAAAAAATCAGAAGAACTAAAAAATTTATCGGATAATACATCGACACCTAAAAAGGAACTTGCTGGAGGGTTTGAGAGTAACGAAGAATACACATACGTACGTGGCCGTGGTCGAGGACGATACGTTTGTTCAGAATGTGGAATTCGGTGCAAGAAACCCTCTATGTTAAAGAAACATATACGAACACATACTGATGTACGACCCTACACGTGCATACATTGCGTATTCAGGTAAATATTATTATAAAGCTATTTTTTACAATTATATACTATTAGAAGTGGTAATACTTATATTTATTGGTATTTTTATTATACGCTAATGTCAGGCATTAAAAATATTTAGTAATAAATGAACTTATAACGTGTTCTTGCAATTCACCCATTTCTTTCGTTCATGTATTTTGTCGCAAATGCGTGGATTAGTTTTCGGAAACATGTACAATGTTCACGTTGTTTGAAATTTCCAAATATTGTGCGGTATTTAACACTCATAGTCAACTTGATATTATTGTGACAAGCACAAGCAATCTTATACGGTGTTTACACTCCATTGAACTTATCAATCTAAATAATAAATCTCGCACCTATATTCAGGATATAGCTAAATGAAATGACAATAGGAACGGAACATACTACAAAATAATACGTATTTAAAAGTTTAATGGGATAAAGCCAACTAACGATAAGAATTGAAATTGTAATTGTGCCTTAAATCAACTATATACAATAATAACAATAAGCTACTGGCAATCTAGAAACGATAAGCTATGACCTAAAAGTTTTATTGCTATGATATAACGAGTTTATTCCCCCATGCCTAAAAGCAAACATAAACCTTTGTATATTTATAATAAAATTCAAATAAAATATAACTTTTTTAATATTTCAGTTTTAAAACCAAGGGAAATTTGACCAAGCATATGAAAAGTAAAGCACATTATAAAAAA
Source organism: Nymphalis polychloros (assembly GCA_905220585.2). NCBI lineage: Eukaryota > Metazoa > Arthropoda > Insecta > Lepidoptera > Nymphalidae > Nymphalis > Nymphalis polychloros. The sequence continues at coordinate 10,345,298 of HG992243.1, read as the reverse complement.
TGTTGCGAATTAGGCATAAATCCAAACGAAGGAAATGACATTGAAGGTGTTGACATGTCTCAAGGTTCAGGCGAAACTGATGATGACACCGATTCGGAAGGCGACGAGGGTAACGAAGGCGAAACGGAATCGAGTGGTAAGTCAATTTAATATTTATAACTTTATTTAAAATAAAAGCAAGTTACGCATTTTTTTAATCTCTGTAGTTTTTAATTATTGATAAACTTAACAAAATAAATGATTCTGTTGTAATATTGTTTGCTTACAATTTTTCATATGAGCTTGTCGCGATTGTTTAAAAATGTTATAGAATTATCTTTATTTTTCAGATACAGAAATTTACAAGTCTCGTTTACCGGAACATGAGGCCGCCCATTGTCTTTTATCCTTGGGTAGCAGTCGACCAGCTACGTCAGCAACTCCTGGTCTAATAACTAGTGCTAGGCCTACGACATATCCTTATACACCCATCCTCATGGACAATTCTTTAATTGAAAGCTCTTCGGAAAAAGTGCAAGTTGTTGGAACACCTATATTTGATTCAAGAATAGATGTGGACAATGAGCCGATGGATCTGAGTAAGAGCGAATTAAAAACTCCCACAAATATTCCAGAGATACCAACTGCAAGAGAATCTAGTGTTTTAGCATCATTGGCTTCAAATACAGCTAAACTGCCTCAACATCAAAGTCAATGGGCTAATGGTGAGCCAATGTTACATACATATTTAACAGAGCGAGCCTTGTTGGATACAAAAATAAAACAAAGTCAGTTAACATGTAATCCTAAAATCAAAAAAATGGAGCTAGAAAATTCCATGTTTACCGAAAATGACTCTGTGGAGAGTCATAAAAACGTTCATTCGTTAAATAACTCTTCAAATGTTAATACCAATTTGACAAATGGAAAAGAACTGCCAATTACTAATACCAGTGAAAATTCTCAAAACACTGTTCCTATTAACAGTGAAATAAGAGCGCGAACGCCAAGTACCAATTCTGAAAACGCTAAACACGTAGTATCAGAATATTTAAAACATGCCCGAATCAATATGATGAAAACTCTTGATGATTCCATTCAGAATCATCCAGATTTATCAAGCGATGAAAGTAACAGCGGAAAAATAAGTATAGAAGAAAAATGTAAGGTGGACGACATCATAGAAGGTGAAGGAATAAAATTAGCACCTTCAGAATATGATTCTGTGGCGTCTAAAGTAGTTATTGGAGTTGGAGGAGTAGCTTTCAAAGTTACGAAAGGAAAGGACTTTGAAGGAACATCTTCCTACTCACCGGGAAAACTGATGGAGGACGGTCGAAGAGTTTGCGACTTTTGCAATAAAACATTCACAAAACCATCCCAGTTACGATTGCACCTCAATATACATTACATGGAAAGACCATTTAGGTGTAGTGTATGTGCTGTTAGTTTTCGAACAAGGGGACATCTTCAAAAGCATGAGCGATCAGGTTCTCATCACAATAAAGTTTCAATGACGTCGACATTCGGTGCAGCGACATCCTTTAACCCGCGACCGTTTCGTTGTTCCGATTGCAATATAGCTTTTCGAATACATGGACATTTAGCAAAGCATCTTAGAAGCAAGATGCATGTAATGAGACTCGAGTGTTTATTCAAATTACCTTTCGGTACCTTTACCGAAATCGAACGAGCTGGCCTTAGTTTGACTGACATTGATACGACCGATTGTGCAAGTTCACTGGCCAGCCTCCAATCGCTAGCGAGGAAGTTGCACGAGAAGGATCCGTCGAAGCTAGAGTACCGTGAGCCAAACGGTTCGATCGTAGTCCCACCACTGGCGGGCAGGGAGTCTTCCGAAGACGAAGATGCTGTGATATCGGAAAAGACGTGTGACAATGTGCGAGATAGTGAGATAAAAACTATTGAAAATAGTGATGGGCAGGACATAGAAACACAAGTTAATTATAGTGCCACAGATAATTAGTGCCAAAATTAAACTAAGTAGAATATTTTATGTGCAATTTTGTTTTTATTTTTAAGTTAAAATGTAATTATTCATACTGGGGTTTAACTCAGAAGTGTGTGAAAACAAAATGATGCGCTTTAATTATATACATATTTGTATTTTATGTTACATATAGTTTTGGAGAGTATCATGTAAATATCTCAAATTGAAGTAATTTTAATAATGTTATATTTGCTTCCAGTATAAGGCTTACATATTGTTACTTATAGCTCTATATGGGGTGACATGATTGATATTTGTTAAATAACTTTCTTGAATTTGAGGCAAGAAACAGGTTATGACTTTCATTCAGGTTTTTCAAAACTTCTAGTAATGTGGTCCATTTAAGATAAACTATGCTTAAAATATCAATGAAACATATTACATTTTAAAAAGTGTAGTACTATAGTTATTACTCTTTTGTATGTATTTTTATAAAATATATACCTGTATTTACACTGAACAACTACTTCCAAAATCCATTAAAGTATCTTTTAATGTAATTGGCATATCAACTTCCATAAACGAAATTTAGATAAAGATATTTGAAGAGTCTTCCATATCGAAAAAAAATAGTACTTGTGCTAGATATTTGTTTTATACTAGTTACTCTTCATGTGGGTGAATATTTGACTTATGTATTTTTATTCATAAAAAAACTTATTCCACATCAGGAATCAAGCTATGTCAGGTCACACATTGTTCTTGTTGGCTTGATAGCTATTCAACAAAATATTTTATATAGCATAGGAAAGTAACATAAAATTTGAATAGTCAACAGATTTACATAAATTAGCTGAAATACTGATGTTTATAGTAAACTAAGATTTTTATTCATGTCGCCAACTAATGTTCCATGTGTGACCCAACCAATGTAATACTTTATAATTAATAAGGCCTAAAGTTCTTTTTTTGCATATTACAAAAGGACTAGATTATAACTAAAATATTATTAACACATGAAATATTTTTGTAATAGTATTCGTTAATTTAACTTGTACTGATAAAAAAAAAAGACAGTGTCTATTCATTTTACAACATTTATATGTATGTTTATATAAAATTAATTATAAATCTTCTGGTTTTTTTTTGTAAAGTCAGTCTTTTTACAGTAATTTGTCGTTTTCACTCTTAAAATAACATATTACTGCTTTTGGGTGTATAGTTAACTTATTGTTTTTATTTGATTTGTATACACAAATTCAAACTTTTATCTATACAATTTTAACTTAAGAGTAAGTTGGAATTCCTAATTCAGTTTATATGATACGTTCTAATCATATAGATGATAAAATGAAGGCAACTTGTATGGATATAAATATTTTTATATTATCTTAGAAATATAGAGAAAGGTAAATAAAAAAAAAAAATATATGTCAAATATTTGCCCATTTATTGTTTATTATACATTATATGGATGGATATTTTATAATGGTAAGATTAAAGTAAATTTAAAATTACAACACTTATTTTATTTTCTTCAGATCATCGCGCATCAAATACCACCACTGAAATTCTAGTTATGGAAATCATTTATCATATTATATATATATTTCATGATTCATATTGATTTAAAATTAGTGTAAACAACAGTGCCCTAGTGTTGTTGCCTATAAGGGATATTTTTAATTATTCCATATTCTTAAAATCAACGAAGAATCAACTAAAATCAAGTACAACGAATACCACTCGTAAAATGCAGTAATTCGTTGATTACTGGTTGTAATCAACGAATTACTGTATTAACCTAAAACGATTGAGCGTGACCTATAAATGCTGTGCGTGGACTTCGCGAACCCTGGGTTGCCAGTCTCATCCCGCACCGATTTATTCGGTGACGGAAGAGTTGCATTTGCGCGAATGAATGACGTAAAAATTGTTAGTAAATATAATGAAAAATATATTATAAAAATAAGTAGAAGTTTCTCAACAAATTGCTTTAAAACTTTTGAAGCAGAGGCAATATGACGTACATTAGTATTTATTTTTTTAAAGTTATTCTGTAACAATTACCATGTAACACGGTTTTAATGTGACTCAAATGAAGACCACCTCCCGTAATTTATCCAAGTCTAAAAAATATTTTGTCTCTAGTTTCCTACCACTAATTAACATCATTTTAATGTCGAAGTTCTGTGAGGGACAAGACAAAGCTTTCATTTTTCGAGCAGGATCAACCAAAATAAATACATATTTACTAAAAGCTATCGGTATTGCAAATATTTATTTATTTCACAAAACCAAATAAGACAGTCTGCATGGCAAAAAAAAATCCAAACTTACAATATATTTATTACTACCTACCAACATACTATGGTAAAATATTTAAACACATTTTATTATAATTTGTAAAATGTTTCTGAACGTAATGCCTTAGTAAAAGTGGTATCAGTAAAAAGAAACTTAAAATATTGACATCAAACCCACAACCTACGGCATGAAAGGCAAGTATCTTTACCAACCACGCCAACTGGCTCAATTTGTAATGCAAGACCTCTTTCTTAATTAATGCCTGTTATTAAATAGTTAGTTAGTTTAAGGTTGTTGTATTTATTACTAAATAACTCCAACAATGTTACGAAAAGTCACTTAATTCTCATCATCAATATTTTAGTTTCTACTCAAATTGAGAGGTACTCAGTCTGCCGGGCTTTTGTGGTTAGCCCACTTGATGTTACTTTATTTTGAACTATTTTTAATTTTAAAGTTTTTTATTAACACTTAAATTATTTCAATTAAATAACTGCATATAACAGACACTCAAAGTGTTAGACCCGTCAATAAATGATAAAAAAGAAATGTTTGTAGCCCACGACACCATGACTAACACCTGTTTGTCGTCCCTAGGTTGAGTATTGCTGCTCTAATTTGTATAAATATGATTTTATATGTATTCCTGACATTTAATTTAACCTAGTTCATTACTTCAATGAAACATTTCTGTTTATGCATCTTTAATTCATAAAATGAAGAGGATCTTAAACCCTTGTTCTTTAATATGATGGAGAACCAATTTCATTAGATTTGGGTGAACACCTTAATTCACTCTTATAATCTTATTTTATATATAACATAGATTTATTTTTTAAAAGGATACATCTCTTTGTTCTTTTCTTGTACATAATCCGGTATCCGCATTCTCGACACCGTATGGGATCTCTAGGTTTAATTTCATTTTCTCTGTGGCATTCTAGAATATAATAACATGAATATGAGCTAAATATTAGATAGATATGTAAAGTATATAAGATATTTTAGACAAGATTTCAATTCATATCATATTTCATATAAATATATTATAATTAATCGATCAAAGCCAAAATTTTTATTATAGGAAAAAACATTTTCAACCTCAGATTTGTGCCAAACGATATCGAATCGCAGCCAAAACTTATATAATTTCAAAACACATAGGTAGTAATTTTGCATCATGTTGTTTTTCAATAAAAAATATAAATAAAGAAAATGATTTACCGCCACAGACATATATCATAGGAACTTTTGTAACCGATGATTCCTTGGTACTTGTGTCAGCCATGATTTTAAGTAATTAAGCGATATAATAGAAGTTAATCTTAAACAGATTCACACTAAATAATAACGTCTAACCACAACGTATGATTTTTGTTTAACTTTTGACAAAAACAAACACGACAATGTGCCTGCATATGCCTAGTGCCTGCCTAAATCAAGTCTTGTATATAATTCGCAGTGTTGCCAACCTCTGAGAAGCTTCTCCCCCCTAGAGCCATCTTGAAATCCCCCCATTTTCCCTCTGACCGATGAATTGAATTGAATAGAAAACCAAGTACTGTATGCAGCGGTGACTTTTTTTTTCGCACTACGCATTTCACACGTGGTCGTGAAGTGGTATAGTATGTGGGACTCGCCGCTGTCAAGACGCATGGTGCACCCCGAACATCGAAATTGCCCCAGCGAAAAAGTGATTCTAACCGAGAATTCCTCTAAAAAATTAACCACCTGAAAAACCCTTAAACAAAAATTACCCCGAAAAATATCCCATTTCATCTGACTACAGATGCAGATTATATATAGTGGCGACCATAGAGCAACTTACCAATATATTTGGAAATTGTAAAAGTGTTCTGTGGTCAAAACATCAACTGTCAAGTATTCGAGAATATCCGCTATCTGAAGCAGTGTTGCCAACTTAGGGGTTTTCCCCTAAATTTGGGATTAAGTCAGATGAAATGGGGTATTTTTAGGGGCAACATTTGTTTAGGGGTTTTTTAGGGGGCTAATTTTTTAGAGATATTCTCGGTTAGGATCACTTCTTCGCTAGAGCTAGGGGAGGGTTGCAGGAGAAATGGAGGGCGAAATAGGCGGGCTAACCAAAAAAAAAAAGGTCACCGTTGTATACAGTACTTGATTTTATATTCAATTAAATTCATCGGTCAGGTGGAAATGGGGAATTACGAGATGGTTCTAGGGGGAAATGCTTCTCAGAGGTTGGCAGCACTGAGGACAAACAAAAGTACAAGTACGCCAGAAAAAGAAATAGAAACAAACACAAGTTAAAAAATTAGATTGATATTTTCTTTTGGAATTAAGAACTGTGAAATCATAATTGAAAAAATAGAAAACAAGACCAAGATGCGTTTCTTGGAAAACTTTGACCCTGAAACATCAGCTCGTGAACGACGAAAATTGAATCGAAAAAGCTATTTTATGAAGTATTTTATCTATTTATTTATATATATGAAGTATCTTTCTATCTACACGACACGTTCCTAATATTAAGTGGTATTGTAACTTTTTCAGTCGCAATACTAAAAAAATATATAATGAGCGTGGTCAACTAGCTGCTACTGGGAAGGACCTTTGCGATTGTTTAGATGAAGTTTGTCCTGGGTGTCACTTCCCTTGCCCAAAATGCACATCCAACAAATGTGGACATGAATGCAGGTAATCTAAATACTAACTTGATATAAGTAAAAAACTTTCAGCAAATAATAGGTGTATGTTAATATTTTTATTAAATTTCTAGGGTAAACAGAAAATGGATGTATGAAAAGATTGAAATAGAAGGGAATGATTTCGTTATAAGAAATGTGTACAGACGAAAATAATTATAAGGTTCTAAATCATTCATTGGCTAACAACTTGAAAAAATATTCAACTTCCAATTCTCCATCTTCTGGTAGATCTGTACAATGGACTGCGTTATGTACTATATTTTTTCCATAAAGTGCTCTGATTGAATCGGGATATAGTTGACGGCTCAGTTCCTGAGATATGATAAAATGTTTTAATTTAATTGCTAAATAAATTAAAAAAAAACATTACTGTCTTTCTTATTTGTAAGTATTAATTATTTTACAATGTCTATTACACAGATTTTTATTTTTTCTTTACCGGGTCTCTTGGTCCACAGAGTTTTCTGAATTCACAAACACAGTTTATATTTGGATCATCGCATTTAACTTCTAAAGCAACACTCTTCCCTTCCGCTAAATGTATAGACATGGCCTTAAAATGTTAGTGAACTGATGATTATTTTAATTAAGTTTTTATAAAAAAAATGCAATTGAAGGTACCTCAAACTCTGGCAAAACACCATTATAAACTTCAAAAAATTCTTTAGCATTTACTAGTTTTACTGAAAACATAGCTATTGCAGAAATGTAAAAATGTTTAGATGTTGCAATTTGTTCGAGGATTGCACCCAAATTTCCTTCAATAATAACATGTGGTTTGATAACACAACAGGCACAATTTTTATAAGTCGCCCGGAAAGGTATTCTGGGGACTCCATTTTCATAGCCAAAAAATAAATCTAACATCTGAAAATAGTAATTAAATAATTAATTTATTTCTAAAATTAATGTTAGTTAATCCAAATAAGACTTAAAACGACTTAACGTAGAACACCGAAATTATTGATAGTTTGTAAATGCTTTTGCACCCTTAAAATTTATTTTATATTTATTAATTATTGTACATCGCATCGCAAATATTATTGAGAGAACATTGGAAGCTGTCGTAATTGTTTTTAGTATACAATTTATGAGGAGAGGAATTAAACTTATATCATTCAAAAATATACTAAGATATAACTTTATGTAATTAGATTTAACACCTGAGCCGCATCCTCTAAGGTGTTACAACCATGGGCGATATTTTTAACTTTATTTTCTCCATAAAGTCGCCTTAGTGTGCCTGGTGCTGCGGTTGCAGGATCGGTTTCCCCTAAACATGTCCGCCATTTTTTCACTGCATCAGGCGCAACCAGTTCCAAACCAATCACTTCTCCAGTTGTTATGTAATCTATTACAATTCTACAAATCGACGTTTGAAGTTTGCGTAATTTGGATCGTTTTAGTTAAAAAAATATCCCATGCTGTTAATGTTGTACATAATAAATTTATGAGTTTTTACACAGTTAATAGGTAATCATATTTTATTTGGCCCGATCCGGGATCTTAATCCATTAGAGTTTAGACCAACTAGTCAGTTGCAACCTTGCAACAAGAATACTACTTAAACTGTTTATTTAGATTAATGCCTTTTATATAAGCAAATGTGAAATTTTATTGAATGGCGAAAGAACTTAATCGTTTATTTAAAGTACAGTACAGTAACAGCCTGTAAATAACCCACTGCTGGGCTTCCTCTCCTTTTTTGAGAATTTTTTTTTAAGAAGTTTGTGGATGTTTTCAAAAAAATGTAACAATTATACAAAAATAGTGTCAAATACTAACGGTAACATATTACTGCCAGAAATATTTTTATAAAGCTCTTTTGCAAAATCTTTGCTTACTTTTCCATTCTTCATACGAACAATTCGAAAACCTTTTTTCATTATGAATGTTATAATTTTACCATGAGCGCTTGGAGGTACTGGTTTAATTAAAGCAAAAGTACTGTAACAAAGTTTTTTAAGGAAAATTCCGTAGAAACACCTTTATTATTGATATAAAAAACGCTGTGGACTTCTATTCATACACTTGATTGAGTTGATAAATTATTTCTAAATTAAAATTTGTAGTTAGCTATTATAAACAATTTAGTCTAAATCTTGATCAGATTTATCAAACTTAAAAACGAATGATATATGTACTCTCTAGACAATGGATATATTATTATGTAAATAAAAAAGGATTAAGCTTCGTCAAACGCCCATTCCCACATAAGATCTAGAAGACTTCAAACTTTAGAAACTTTTTGAAATCCGATCTTATAAAATATAAGATTGCAAAATGCATTCGCTACTATAACCTTTTCTACAAGTTGCGACAGTTTACTATAATAATAGAATGTACACCACATATGTTTTAGATACATCTCAATTCTCAAGGACAGGTGCAGCTGCACAAAAAGACATTTAAAGTATTATTAAGAAAAAACTATTTTTTTGTACCTTTGAATGTTATGGTATAAAATTTTTCGAGTGGCAGGTGCACAGTCTCTTATATAGAGTAACTTAGAAAATATATTAACTATATTTCCTATTTGTAGCATTTGGATTTTTAAAGGAGGTAAATGAACACGTTTAACCAGATTTTTAGCTTTTTTTGAGTCAATAACTTGAATCGAATTGTCAAATGGAAAAAAGTTTAATATTAATTCCTTTATTTCATCAGCGTCTTCGTCATACATTTCGCAAAGAAACGTGTATTTATCGAAATAATCGTAAGTCTGAAAAAAATGGTTTTATAATAATATATACCATTTTAAGTTCAAAATTTTGAAAATTATAATTGATCAAAACATAAATTGAAAAGGCTACCATAATAAATATTAGAAGATTTACTCAAAATAAATGATATATATAGGCGTCTTCTTGAGGCGGAATTACCTAAACATAGATATTTTTTGACAATTTATTTGTTATTTGACAATATTACCACAGAGAATATAAAACCCCCCCCTCATCTTGCGCGTGCTGTTACGGGGCATAAGTCACAGCACAGCAAAAATAACAACAATAATATAATATTATCTTACCCGTATCTATTTTAATGTAATGTGTATGGCAAAAATAGGCTAGCAAGTAAACCAATAATATGGGCTTACAAGTGCTTACAAGGAAGGATTTTTTTAAGCTGTGAACAAAGTAAGTTTAGCTGTGTGGTGCGAAAGTGTGAAGATAGTATGTTATTATTTATCGTTCATTTTAAATTTGAAAGAAAACGTGTGTAGTGTAGTGTTAGTGGTACTGAATTTTGTAAATATACGATTTAGCTATAAAATAAAGCTAAAACTGTACATACACAATACTGTTTCAACAGTATTAATTTGAAAAATATACCTTATTTTACACAAATGTTATCGCGATGTTTACTTCTCACTTAGTTTCCAATGTTAACAACATGTATATAAAAAACTTTAGAATATTTACATACTAATCTGTAGGGAATTTTATGAAGAATCTAAATAAATATATATATATTTGTACAAAATTATCCAGAAATCTTCGAAATAATGTATCTGTCCTTACCCAGTGAGGTACCCCGTGCAGAGGGCCGTCAGACGAGGCGAAAAGGCGCGCGCGAGTAGCACCAGTTGAGAGGTTAAGGAGTGATTAACTATCAGACAGACTTATGCTTAAGTACTAAGTTGACAAAAACAATAATACAATATTTTTTCCCAAGGATGTAGATATTTTTAATTTTTAAAAATACTCTATTTTAATTTATTTTGCTACAAAGACAAAAGTGTTTTATTTCTCACAACCGCGGAAACTACATTACCGAGCTTTACAGACTTGAGCAAAATGTAATCAGATTAATGATTACTTTCTTTACTCTTTTGTTTACTTTCATTATACTATAATCATTAATCCGAATGCATGTCTGGTGCTTTGACTGTAGTACTCAGTAGGAAGGACTGTCTAAAATTCTTAAAACTTAGTCTAATACAAATATCTTAATAACTATTGGCGAGCCTGTTGGCGTGGTTGGTAAGATACTTGCCTTTCACACCGCAGGTCATGGGTTCGATTCCCACCCAGGACAGACATTTCTCTGTATGAACATGTCTGTTTGTCCTGAGTCTGGGTGTAATTATCTATATAAGTATGTATTTACAAAAGAAAAGTAGTATATATATGTAAGTATATAAGTTGTCTGGTTTCCATAGTACAAACTCTGCTTAGTTTGGGATCAGATTTCTCAGGCTTTGTGTGAATAATTTCCCAGGATATTATTATCTATTAGCCGTAGAGTAAATGGCATTGATCAAAACCACGGTCGTACACCTGAACGACGGAATAATATGTTCATAGACATTTCTCATTTCAGATCATAGAGAAGTATTTTTGATTTAGATTTGTTGACACTTGACTTGAGTTTTGCTTGTTTACATTTTGAATAACGTTCCTCAACTTAAAATATCTAAAACTTGATCTGTTTTAAATTGTTATAACAGTTTATTGAAATAAATTATGCCATAGTAATATTGGTGAACTAACATAGTTGATCAATAATAAATCGTGTATTAATATTATGTAGAAGACCTTACTATCTTGAACTGTATAATGAATTTTAATTTTTATACTTAATACTGAGTTTTTTCGAAAATGGTATACAATATGTCTGATTACCTTATTATAAAAACTTGTATATTAAAAACTAAAACAATAAAGATTAATTAAATTTTAGGAAGGCGCATATGGTGACAAGTTTTCATTTATCGGAGAATGGTACGATAATCAAGCCAGTCTCGTTCGCCGGTTCAATGTATTTTACTACCCCACTGATGATACACTAGAAATGTATGATTTAAAAAATCGAAAAACTTTTCTTCGAAGAGTTAAAGTAAATGGAGTAACTTTAGACAACTTTTATATTGGATCTACTCTCCTGATTTTAGGAAGGTTGATAAAAATTGTTGATTTTGCTTGTGAAGCCACAAGAACACAATTACACAAGGACATGCAAGTGTATGTACCAATTTATTTAAAATACAAAGTTATTATAATAGTTGAATAATCATTTAACAACTGCCTCGTTGGTCTAGTGGCTAGATATAAGGCCGCAGACCCGGTGGTCCTGGGTTCAATTCCCAGGTCGGGCCAATATAGTTATTGGGTTTTTCTGTCAGAAAATTCTCAGTAGCAGCCCGGAGTCTGGAAGTTGGAAGTGTGTACACTCCCGTGCCTCGGAAAGCACGTTAAGCCGTTGGTCCTGCGCCTGAACTCTTTCCGGTCGTGTCGGATTGCCGTCCCATCGGATTATGAGAGCTAAGGAAAAGAGAGTGCACCTGTGTTTGCGCACACACTTGTGCACTATAATATGTCCTGCGCAGTTGGCTATCTCTCTTGAGATTGGCCGCCGTGGCCGAAATCGGTCTGGAGGACCTTATTATTATTATTATTATTTAACAATCAATCAATTAACCAATTGTGATAAAATAATAATAATTTTATCACATATGGTTGTTACATGTAAATTTTAATACCTTAAAACTCTAATTTAAAAAGAAATGAAGCGAAATTTATTCAAAACTCCATTTTAAAAATCAGTCTCAACATAAGATATTAATGCTAATGCATTTTAAATTTCAGAACATTTGCAATGATTAAGCCACTTCCAACTAAAATAGCTGGTAAGATCTTAACTCATTTTTATGAGCAAGGTTTGAAGATAACTAAAATGAAAAAAGCTTTCCTTACTGCTGGAGATATCAATTTTCTATACAGAAACCTTGTTTCAGATCCAACATTTGCGTAAGTTTGCTTGTTTTAATATACATTTTTACTAAAAAATCTTGTTTCAATAAATAAAGAATACAAGTAAATAAAAATAAAAAGAAGACTAGTTATTCAAAATTACATACATAAATATTTAAATAGAAGTACTTTGCGATTTTGCCAATTTAATATTAATTACAAAGTAAACTATTTCAGATTTCTTCTAGACTATCTCACTGGACAGCAAGTATATGGCCTGGAGTTAGTAGGTAAAGATTCTGTGTCGGCATGTTTGAAAGTACTTGGTAATAAAGATCCATTGAAAGCTGAACCTGGTACTATAAGAGCTCTATATGGTACAGATTCGGTAAGAAACTGTGCCCATGTGTCTTCTAGCCCTGAGGAAGCACTAGAGGTAAATAGGTGTTTATTTATAACTCATTATAGTATTTGATGTGCAGTTGTGATCCGCTTGTTACTTGACAATCAAAATAGTTTGATGCAGAGATACTCAACTTTTTTTTAATAGAAGCCACAAACACGTGTTAGTCGTGGTGTTGTGGACCACTAGCAAAGTATTTAGATAATAGTTTCTTAGTAGTAGTAGTATCCTTAGTTTCAACTTATATGAAACAACTATGAATGGATTAATCGAACGGTGTTTATAAAAATCTTTGAAATGTAAAATAGCATAAAATAAAGTAACATCAAGTGGGCCAACAACAAAACCCAGACGCAGGTCGAGTACCGCTGGCTTAATGTGTACTTGTTTAATGTTATTGATATTTTGATTGGTTTACATTACTGTTAGGCATTATATTCTGTTTACCTATAATTCTATACTATTAAAGAGGAGATGTATTTTTCTAAAGCCTAAACTATTAAACCAACATGCATAAAAAATAGCACAATGTAGATTATTTTGGAGAAAGTATATAATATTATAATATTGAAAAACTATGTTGTTACTCATAATTATGTAAACATGATAAAATAAAATTCATTTCTGGAAAATATGAATAAATTTTATTAAAGTTACTTTTTTCACTTTTACAGGATATAGACTATTTTTTCCCACCGCCACCATTACGATCAGTCCGTCTTCGGTTAACAGCTACTCTGTCCAATTGTACTCTATGCATTGTAAAACCGCATGCAATTCGTGAAGGAAAGTTAGGAGCAGCATTGGAAGTTATTGATGATGGAGGGTTTAACGTTACAGCATTAAATATGTTTATTGTGGAAAATATTAATGCAGCTGAATTTTATGAAGTATATAAAGGAATAGTCCAAGAGTACAAGGTAATAATTTTATACTTAAATAGATTTCATATCTGAGGTTTCTTTAAGATAAGACTAATTTTGAACTCATTTTGAAGACATAACATATTGATATTTCTAATGATAAGTCAACTCAGAAATATGTTAGTCACATTCTTATGATTGTTAATGAATACTGTGATGTATATGAATACAACAGGGTATGGTTGAGGAGCTATCTAGTGGTCCTTGTGTTGCAATGGAAATTGTTGCCAAAGACAAAAATGTCAACACTGCAGTGGAATTCAGGAAGTTAGTTGGCCCATCAGATCCGGTATGTTTTCAATATAAAATTTTAAAACATTTAAATTTTTCCATTTTATGTTTATTAATACATATTTTTTTATGTGCCACAGGAAATTGCCAGATTATTACGTCCGCATACATTAAGAGCGAAATTTGGTAAGACAAAAGTGCAAAATGCAATACACTGCAGTGATTTAGCTGAAGATGGATTATTAGAAGTTGAATATTTCTTCAAAATATTGGATCTTTAAAAGACTGATTACATAATGGTGATATTTGTGGTTGGAGTGCACATTTTTTTTGCTTGTTAGTCTGTGGTAGAATCCAATTGTAAAGTGATACAAAATATAGAAGAACTTTTATAAAGAAGACAACTCAAGCATAAAAAACTTGAAGACTATGTTAAATTCTAAAATAAAAAAATCAGTGATATATATTATGTCAGTCTAAGGTCCTTAAACCTATAGGTTTACAGAGGTGTATTATGCAATTTGCTTTTCATTAGTAAAACACTAAAAATTGATGGTTATGTAGAGAAACTTTGATGGTATGTAGTAGAAATAAGAATATTTAACTTCGTATATTTTTATTGCAATTTAATTTATAATATTTGAAATTCAAACCAACAAAATATAATTTGCTATGGAAATGAAGACTGAGTTTATATTTTTGTACACATTATTTTTATTTGTGTAATAAAGAGCACTTTTGAAATTATTATATGTTTAATTTTTTTCTATTCATTTTATGTACCGTGTGTCCCTGTGCTCAAGTTTCATAGGCGACTGGAAGACGATAGGAAGGAAGATTTGTGTTTTTTCAGATACGCATATAACATGTATCTGATTGATGAGATTTTCAAATTTCAAACTTATTGAGTTTCCAAGCTTGGACTCATTATTTGATTTCAGATATAACTCATAATTCGAGTAGGTTGAGTCGGATGGTTGATATATTTGCGTAAATATTTAAATTATAATCTATAAGTGTATAGATTTTTAGAACTCTTTAAATGTTTGGAACTAAGATGTTATATTCCTAGTACATGTAATTGTTACACTGGCTCATTCACCCAACCGAAACACAGTAGTACTACGTATTGCTGTTTGGCGGTATATATGTGATGAGAGGGTAATACGTACCCATAGGAGTTTGCACAACCCTACCCTATTGTTGTGTTTTTTCAGTGCCAATGTCTATGAAATTAGCCATGTCTCCATGGAGTTAAGAATTATTCTCGAATTCCAGCTTCCCCATTCCTT
The DNA here is from genome assembly GCA_905220585.2 of Nymphalis polychloros. Taxonomy (NCBI): domain Eukaryota; kingdom Metazoa; phylum Arthropoda; class Insecta; order Lepidoptera; family Nymphalidae; genus Nymphalis; species Nymphalis polychloros. Next base: position 10,329,829 of record HG992243.1, on the reverse strand, counting down.
CAGAAGTCTACCCGTGCTGGCTCTCGATGACACCGCCTAACTGTGACACCAATTCCATCGCACACAAAAAAGGAATTCTCTGCCAGCACACGTGTTCCCCTCCTCATATAACCTGGGTTCCTTTAAACGAGACGTGAAAAGGTATTTTGCGTGCCGGCATGGCGGAGGCGGTTAGCGCAGTTCATTCTTCCTGACTGTACTGGCCGTCTTAGCCGTCTTCGCGTTTGGACTCCACTCCCACTCATCATCGGGTGGAGTGGAGTCATTTGCCTAGCCGGACTATATAAAAAATAAATAAATTGATTATAACTTGCGATCAAATTTCCTGCTTAATGCCACCTAGCAGCCTTCAACAGGTACATTTTTATATGGCAGTACGATCTTGTGACAAATATGGACGTATAAACATGTCTTGATTATAGATTGTTAAAATTATGATATAAAGAATTAAATAACAATTATTCTTTTCAACAATGGCGTGGAGACTACCTTTTTCGAAAGTAATGTCTAGCTGACTGAATTTGTTTGTATTATATTTATATTACTGAATGAAACTGTTGTCGAGCAGGAGATACTGATAATAAATGTGTAGTCATCCGCATTCGGTGTTTATGATTTTTTGGTACATGAGACACTCACTACTTAACCAAGATTGGGGTCATCCGCGTTTGGTCCACCCAACCGCACCCAAATCAGTTAATCCATTCCTACGATTAGCGCGCACAAACGCACAGACAAATAGACAACATTTCTAACAATCATAATAGTTTTACACATGTATCTTCCATGCACAGACAGCGATCAGTTACATTTTATTATATGTATAGATTTGTGTTAAATCACCTTCGAGAGAATGGATTTTAAATTTTGAAAAAAATTAAGTAAAATAAGTAACATTTAATGCATTTAATAATTTATATATTTTGATAATAATATTTGCTAGTAAAGATAGATTGCTAGTAGGTAGAGTACGTAAGTTCACACACATTATTTATACTAGCCCGATCCGACTTCACACGGGTGAAATTATAAGAAATTACATATTTTGTTTTTGCTACAATTAAATTGTAGAATTAAAATATATAAAAGTACTTAATTACAAACCTATTACTAGTACCTAGTACTTAATTACAAACCTATTATGTTTGTAATTAAGTAAGAGAGATATACTTACCGAAATTATTTTTTCTAATTTGGGTCCTTTGTCATTAGCATAACGCTGCAGGGCAGATAAGATATATACATATATATAAATATATAGAGTAAATTAGATAACGAGAGTTTACCTATTTTGTGTATCTTTTGTTCGTTGTTTGTTTCTGTCAATTTGACCAATTCACAATTTCTTACGCAGTCCGGTCTCGACCAGGTCATAGTAACATGAGACAAGTTAGCCGTGCGAAAAGGGATACTTTAATTGCATCGGTAAGTTATTTCAAATTAATATTTTTTAATGTAAGAGGTTTTGTGTTAAATCTTGTAATCAATTAGGTAGCAATGAAATTGATGCTTAAACGCTTACAAGCTGAAAGATGATTTTAACTATTGTATATTTATCATTACATTTTAACAAATAGAGTTGTAGTTGTTACGCAGTGTTGACACTGCGTAACTACAAATCTATTTATTTTTTAATAATTTAAATTTATTTATTGGACCATAAAAAAGTTAACATTAACAAATGTGATTATTAACAGCTACATTAGTCATAAACTGTGTTGCAGCCATTAGCGCCCACCTCCAGAAGGGAGACAGCGTTCCAACATTCAATACATGTTTACATAGTTCTTACGTACTATTATTTATATTTGAAGTTAATAATATTATGTTACGTGCGTGTGTGAGATGAGTGTGTAGTGGGCTGTATGTGTAGGCGAATGGGAAATGTAAGTGTATGTGTGGAAGTGCAAGTGAAATGTGGGTTTCTTTTTTTTTATAACTGGCTTATATCGGAAGTTACCAAATTTCATAATGATTAGTAATGATATTTATGCGCTTTCCATTGTCTTAACTCTATGAATGATCAATGTTGAAAACGAAGCATAAAAATGATTATTTTCTCGTGGCTTTTACGCTAGTCAATGAATAAACTTTATAAATACGATTTGTGTATAAAATAATTACTTTATGATCATTTTGTTGAAAATCTCGTTAAATGTACCTAATGAAAATAAATTGTAATTTTCTTACAATGAAATGGTCAGCGTAAGGTGAAATAAGAATTCATTTTCAGCATAATAATGCAAGACTTGTCCGATAAACTTTGATAAAGCCAGCTCACTTAAAAAAAAACTCTTAAGGAAGAACTGGAAAACACGTATCGAGTCAATGAGAAGTCGTCGTAGACTAAAATTTATATATCACGCTATAAATTCATGGATATAAACTCATGCAGGCACATCAAAATAAATTAAATCCAAATAATAGGAAAGATGATTCTATTTATGAAAAAAAATGTAGCCTGCGTTGTTTTCAAAGAAATTGACGCACATACCGCTATCTATCTATATGTATATTGTATACTTTAGCTGTCAACCGCACCGTTAGTAGAGTTGCGATGTCGTTTTAATTCAACCTTTCACTAATTTGAAGTTTGGCGATGCCTTTGTGTCTGAGTCATTTCGAAACACCATATAGGTACATATTAAAATCTCTTCCACGTAAGCTTATATCAAAAGTAACACAAAAATGTTGTGTAGCAGGCGAGAGGTTTCATGAATCGGTTTTGAATTTATTATATATATATATATATATATATATATATATATATATATATATGTATATATATGTTTATACGCAATTTTAAACAGCATTTAGTTCACATGTCTACTTATTATTATTCGGGTAGTGAACGTGTCAAGGGTATAAAAAAACCATAATCAAACTTAAGACAAACGGACCAATACCCGAAATACCCTAATTATACACTAAAATAATAAATAATTAGTTAATAAATAATTGTTCTAAAAATAATCGACAAAAAACTCTTCTCATTATTTTTTATAATACTTATCGCTGCAAAATAGTTATGTCTGCTTGTTTGCGACATTATGTTCGCGAAGAGTATTTGTATATCAAAAACATTTACCGTTTTTTGCAATATAATTGTGATAAATATTACAGTTTAATATTACTATCAATTTGTCCATAGTTTACACCGCTTTACGAAGGAAGTCTTAACTTTATCTTTGATTTTGCGTTAAATATTGCGCCTTTGATATAATTTTAATTATTATATTAAGTTTGTTTTCTGTTATAATTAGGTTACATTTGTACAAACACTCGTTTTTCAAGCATTGTATTTATAAATAGCAAAATATTATAGCCAAGAAGAACTTTGAACTTCCAATGTATAATAGAAAAGCCCAGTTTTTTTTAAATTTATTTATGTAGAGCATGTGATCGATATGGGAGTAATCGCTTGCCATGTAAACCACTTACCATTTAAACTAGAAAAAAGCAAAGCAAATGCTGTTTCACTTTAAAAATAGTTGGTGAGTGTTTCTTACTCACCCAGACAAGTTAGTTCGAAGCCCTACCACACATAACGTACTTATATACATATTCATAGTTTGTTATTTAGATGTAGGTGCAATGGTACGGTCACTTTTAGTTTTATTTTTAAAACGCATATGCTATAAAAAGCCTGATTAGCATATATAAAGTGTACGTATTTATTTGTACGCTTTAGAACACTATGTCATATAAAATGTCCGTGAAGTTTAAGACTACAGATATTGACAGGCATATTTTTATACCATTATATCTAATAATATTATTTCTTTACAAACAAACATTACAATATCGTCTACTATTAGTTCCAAAAATATTACCAATAATCTCATTTTACTTTTATATTGCCATTATGTAATAATAAATAGTTTTTCAGTTGTAGGATCATGGCTGAGCTTTAGTGAGTTTGTAAAATGCTTGGAGCTCAAATGAAAACTAAAAGTGAATAGCTTAACAGACATCAGTTCTTCTTGGGAATGGTGGGAAGTGCACAGGGTTGCGGCTGCGCCAGTGTCGCGCAAATCTCTATCGACCGGGCACGCGTGCTAAACTCATGTAGAGGCGGGCTTGTTTTGCATGGCATAAATCAGTATTTCCATTAATAAATTTAAAAAAACCTACAAAAAAAGAATTGTGCGTTTTGTAAAATGAGGAAGTTTCTTTAACAGTCGGTGTTTAAAAGAACGCAACAATACAAGTTTACAGTGAAGTTTATCATTACGATAAGTTTTATTTTTTTAATTTGCAACCACGGTGAGTGCCATTTTATATTCTTTTTACGAGTTACTACGTTTTCAAGTGAATTCAAGTTAATGTTTTTTATAAAATATTAACCAATAAAAGAGATTTAAAGAATGTGTAATAATTCTATTTTATTAAAAAAATAAAAATACACACGAAATATAGAGGTATATTTCTAAAAAAAAGTTTCACATATTAGATTTGTCTACATTAATTTTAATTTTAATAAAGTATAATTTATTTAAACAAGTATTTTCGTGTCAATTTAAACCTAATTTTAATTATAGCAAATATAGTGTTTTATATTATTACTAAAGAATCTAACGATATATATCGTAGAATGTCTTTTCAAGTTTAATCTAAGTATGTAGGTATAATTATAGCTAAAATTAAGACATGAGACACTGCCATTTTGCATGCAACAATCTCTTCCGAAGAACCTTTGACGAGATTGAACAAATATATGCTGTGTACATAAAGTCTTTATGAACTACTGTACATTAATTTATTATATATATTAATTTAGTTACAATAACTAATATAATATATAAATAAATAGATTAAAAGAAACATAAATATGTAATATATGAGCATAAGGATATTTACATCGAATCGTCAACAATTTCAAGTTTCTAAAAATAAGTTGAAGTGTTAAGTTGTAGGTCGTCTGCGTATAGGTAAAAAGAAAAAGTTAAAAGTCTTATAACTGAGTTAATAAATATAGAAAAGAGCATTGAAAACAGTACATCACCAGGTACACTAGCATTATGAAAGTTAGAAGACGAATCTTAAAATTTACAACGATCTGACTTAACAAATAAGTTCCTTATTTGTTTTTTAACGTATAGCTATATAGGAATTATTTATCTGGTTTTGGTAAATTAATAATCAAGTCTCCAGTAGACTTTCTAAATGTCAAGATCAAGATCAGATACTGAGAAGTTTGAACTCAACACCTAAATTAATAAGGTTAGTTTATGATCTAACACGTTTATAACATTTTCGTACGTCAAATTGGTATGATCGGAAAGCGAAATCTCTCGACGCTATTAAAGGTCATGTAGAGATTCATCTCGAAGATCATCTTTTAACATTGAAATTAAAGTGCCGTTCGTTACTTATTACCATTATATTCACAATTTTTTTATAGTTTGTTGTTTTTGTATAATGGTCTCTTAATTTTATGCAGTGCTTAAACCGTATTTATGTAAGAACATATTTTTTAGCTTGTAGAAGATTATTATTTTTACTTACAGATAACATAACAACATAATTTATGAGGGAATTAAAAATAAAATGACAGGCATTACATTTCAAATACTGCGTTGCTGGCCAATTGCTTATAATATATATTTTTATATATTTTCTTAAAAACTACTTATTGAAATTTAATATAAATTATTATAACCTTTGTTTAGAAACAATTACATTGGAGCAATACCTACAGTAGGTACATAATATAAATATCAATATATTTACTGATTTTCATGAAGGTGTTTTTACCACAAAGGTATTTTTTGCACACACATAAAAATCGAGATGTGATTTAAATTCGAGGTTCTAGATCCAAAGAATAAAGAACGTATATTTTTTTAATAGTAATTGTGAAAGCATAGAACTTTTCGTACTGCAAATCGTGCACAAGTACCACTTACTCTAACCACAATAGTTTAGTCATAATGCCAATGCCGGAGAGAAATACGCCGGTTCAATACCTTTCATGGCGACTAACAAAACTATAAATATACTTGAACTGTTGTTTAACACAAACAAGTCAAAGTAACTTTAATAAAATTGAATAGTATAATAGCATATTCACTAAACATACTTATAAGAAATGTAGGAGCAGTAGACTTATAGATAATTATTATTAATATACTAAATAATATTATAAAGGTATGAGTTTGGTTTTTAGCTGCTTTTCCGTTTGTCCCTCAGTACAAATACTGCCAAACAATAATTGTAGGTTCTACTAATTATAATAGAGATTGACTTTAGACTTTTTATTTTGAAAAAAAAAAAACTAAGTTCATCGAAAGCTTATTTTTGTAATTTCGGGTTATAAAATAGATGATTTCAAATTCGTGTTGGATCTTTAATATGTAGTGCATATTTTAAGAACAAGTTTGTGATAAACATGTTTGTTATTTTAGCGGACGTTTTATTATTTGTAAAGAAATAATATCTATAAAAGTTTGAGTCGACAGCAGGAAAACAAAAAATAATATGATATTGTAATGGAGTGTACAGACAAAAAAATAATTAACAAGCAACGCCGCTTAATATATTCCAGAATAAATTATAAATCGTCAATTTAATAGTATATCTATTGAAAATAAACTGGATGCTGTGACATTTAGACAGAAACTAGAAATAGTTTAATATTTGATATACTAACGGTTTTTTTCCGTTTTACTAATATACTATATATGTACGAAAATTACTGATGATTCTAATATAATCGGATTTTTTATTAAATCAAATTTGTCCTGTCCACATTAAAGTAGAAATTAAATATACTTATTTAAAATTGTAATTTTTTAAAATGTTTTAAATTTTCAGTGTAGAGGAAAAACGACTTTATTTTTAACGATGCTGATGCTTAGTGTTTGTAAATATTTATAGTGTGTATTTATCAATAATAAATTATTGAATGTTGTCGAGATGTATGCTATGAATGCGTAACAAACCTGTATAGAAGTTAACTTTTAAAATGAATCTTCTACACATATTATTATACTAATAATAAAGATCACTTCAATTTAAACAGATATTTTAATAATTTCAAGTTAGTAAAATATTACTTCGCTACTTTAATACTCACAGAAAGAAAATGGATAAAAGGCACTAAACTTTTTGAAATTGGTCATTCGAGCCGGATCTATGTGAACCGTTACTGTGTGAGCGACACTTGTATGGATTTTAATGCTGCGATTTAGTACCTATCTCCAGGTAAACAATATTTTTAACGAGCTAATTTTTGTGTATTTTTATTAATGACATTTAATTATTAGTCTCAAAAGTAATCGATATACGATGTGACATGTTAAAATACAGGGATAAGAATTAATAAAAGTAATAAGTAATAAGACTTTTAATTATAGAGCTTGGTATTTGATTAACGTCTGCGGTTATAATGTTAACGATGAATATATGTAATTAAGATGAATATAAGATAGTTGATAGTTATGAAATCTTTTGGCTTTAGATCGCCTATATAACTTGCGCAATGAACAACATAAATGACATTGTTATAACAAGTTTTTCTCATAGTCAAAGTCTTCGTTGTATAAATAAAACAATTGCTTCTCAAATAAAAGGAATATTTTATTCTGCGCAACATTGAGACTATAATGCAAAAGTATTGGAAGTTATTAGTTCAATTAATAAGTATTTTTTGTTACATTAATTACTTTCAAACGAAGATTTGATTTTATTCAACACAAATATACACAATCTAACATGTTATGTCCCTTGCGCCTGTAATTACACTGGCTCACTCACTCTTCAAACCGGAACACCACAATACAAAGTACTGCTGTTTTGCCTTAGAATATCTGATGAGTGGGTGTTACCTACCCAGACGAGCTTGCACAAAGCTCTACCACCGAGTAAGATACCTAAGCATTATGAACACATCGGATATAAAATAATCACTGAATTAATTTAATATAAATTAAATTCTATCATCGTTCTATTTTACCCGTCAAAGATAAATAGTAAGATTTGTATGACTAAAAAGCTAATATTGTTGGAATCTTTGTATGAAGCTTAGAAATGAAAGTGTTACTCGTAGAGAAGCTGAAAATGTTTCTTTGCAGATCTGTAATTTGTATACTTATCCTTTAATTTAGGTTACTAATACTACTTAACTGTACTTAAAATAAACCTACCGACATGCTATCCTGCACGCGTATTAATGGCATGAAGTGTATACTACTAATATTATTGCAATTTCGCATTTATTACCACAGCCATAAAGATTACACATTAGGTAGTGAATAGTCGGATATATGTGCCTTTTGTTCACTATTTAGTTATGAAACGAGGAGCTATTGTGTTCCGTCAGTGGGTCTTTAAAGTTCACAACTGTGAATGTATGTATGTATACATACATTCACAGTTGTATGTATGTATGTATGAATATATACATTCACTCGAGTTTTTGAATCTGACTATTGAACTCACTGCGAAATTCGTGGTAGGTTAATCAATTACATAATGAAAAGGTTACTGTTTACCTTTATTTTAACAGCACAGTGTGTAGGTAAGGCTTAGCCAAATATTTGTCTTACTCTTACAAGATAAGATGTGTATAATGTATTGTCGTAATATGTTCATGTTGATTTTTATCTTTTTTAGTACACAACTTAAGAGCAATACGAACCGTGAAGATAGTTACATATATTATCCTGCTTAACGAAGACAGGTAACAACCTGTGAGTACCTACTTAGTAAAATTTATTATGTACGGAGTTTAAAAATATGTAATAGCAAAATTGTTTTTTACATAAATTATATTAGATTAAAGATGATCCGAAAATCAATATTACATATAACATTGTTACGATAAGAGTACCATGAGTTCGATAGCGTGATCAATGTAATGTAATCAATACAAGTTACAAATCCATACGACAAGCAAGATGCAGGATTTAATCGACTTCCTAGATTCGTTTACATATGGACTTTATATTGTAGTTACACAAACGACTCACATAAACAGCGAATAAAAATGTGATTAAAATATATGTTTAATAAAAAATGTTTAATATTATCTGTATAATAGAAAGCTACAACATTTTAATTTTAATTAAAATCTATTATATTCTATTTAAATTACATTCTCAATCATAATATCATCGTGAGAATCGTTTTTATAAAATAATAATGCACATAGGTAAAATATCTTCTGGTTTCAATACGATGTTTCTTTTAACAACGCGATTTGTGGAAAATATGAGAATGTTTTACTGTAACTGATAGAAAATTATATAGTTTCTTACATGACGCTAATTATTGTTTACAAAAAGATAGCGTTTAGGTTTGACTGGCCGAACATCCCATATTTATCTCTGATGGAATAAGTTAATATTATCATTACAAGATAATTTTCTTTTAAACCTTTATAATCTTTAAAAAATACGCAGCCAAAATTGCTCATTCATAGACAAGAGTATAGTGTAATCCCTTCCCTATTTATTTTGTTGTTATTATTGTAAAATTTTATCATTCCGTCACTTATATTTGTATTTTTTCAGATATCTGTATATGCGGTATACTCGTACTTCCATGCATCATCATCAATATTGTATGGACAGCATATGTGTAGGAGGGCGGTCTAAAAGTTTTCCCACGAAGGATTTCACCCTCGTGAGGAAATCATTATAACTTTATATTTGGCAGTAATTCTAACACGACATCAAAATGCAGTTCATTCGAGCTTTTTTCAAACGGATCACAGATGACCTTAAGCAGAAAAAACTAATACCACTAAAAATATTGTTTTTTGTGCACGCTTCGAGTAAGTATTAATCATGTCTATTTGTTAATGTTTGAAAAATAATATTGACGTATTGATTTGAGTCTTATAAAGGTCAGCGGTTAAACGAAGTCTCGTAGATTGAATAACAAGATATATAGAATTACCTTTACAATAAGGTTTATTATAAACATTTATATAAAAAAACATGATAACATGCAATATTTTTTTTTATATCACACACGGGAATTACTTCTCCGATGTATTTGTTAAATTATATACCTAATAGACACGTACGATTGCAAAATATTGTTTTCGATAATGGTTAAAAAAATACAATAGTAAAATATTAACTAAATAGTATGGAATATGGTTTTTTACCGATATAAACTGGTGAAATATTTAGCAGTTATTTTTTTGTTATTTTCGAACATAATATATATACCTTTACTTTTAATCAAAATGATTTTCCACAAAAAGTAAACAATTTTATAGGAAAAAATGTGACTTACCATAATGTGTTTATTGTAATTTTTGAAATGGCAAATAAATATGTATGCGAGACTTAGCTCTTACTTTGTTCCAGAAAATACTTATAAACACTGACTCTACACAAGTTTATATATACGAGAGCATTTATTTGAGATTTCTAACAATTTTATATTATTTTCAGCTTTATTCGTATTGTATCCGTATTTGACAATTCACATGCGGGAGCTGGGAATTAATGTGGAGGAGACAGCCATCATGTCAGCCGTGACCCCGGTCATCTCAATAGTCATGCCACCTCTCGCTGGCATGGTCGCTGATAAAATCGGAAATTTTAGGGTTTGTTTTTCTATTAAATACTATTAAAATCTTGACAGTAATTTTATTAAATTCATTTGGATCATGGATAAATTAATATTTTTTTATAGTGTACTAGTTTCGCGTGTTCAGGTGTTAGGTACCACTTGTCCTTTTTTGAGCCCTCTAACAAGGTGTATGCAAAACTTCATGAGTTGATGAACAAAAACAAACTCACTTTAACATTTATAATATTGATTAGGATCTAATAACCTTCGGGTTCTTTGTTATTGTAAAGATAGCTTTCTAGTTATATATAATTGTTTTTTAATACCTTCTTATTTATTAATGATCGATTAGCTATATTTTTAAAATGACAACGATGTCAAATTTATCATGCATGTATTTGTTGAGTGAGTTTTGCAATGCTTAATTAAATGAAGCTAATCTTCAATGTCCGTAACGCAAATTACATCCAATTCTGGTTACAATAACCTTTACCTTGTATTGTGTTGGTATTGTGAACGCTCGTCCTATGCTTATATGTATAGGCATGTGCTTGCGTCACGACGCAGGCCGTTTGTGCCGGATGCTCCTCGTCATTTATTGTTGTGTACCCACATTGGCTAGGGATCATTGCTTTTGTGAGCGTCCGTTACGATGACGTAAATGTATAGTTTTATAATTATATAATCAAACGTAAAACACGAATCGATTATATTTTATCACAGATTAATATGGCAATAAATCTTATACCATTGATGTTGGTATAATCTATGCGTTCCATGAAGCTAGTGTTTTGTAATTTTAATTGATGTTTGATTATTATCAATTATACTGCGCCACATCGTGGCGTGGTAAAAAAAGATTCTCTTTATTCTAAGAATATTCACGGTGTTTGCACACTAAACTGTGCTTAGAATGTTTGCTGTCATTGTTGTCAACCAATAGCAATTGCGGCAGAAAATGTCGGCTTAATCATTTCTGCTGATCGTTCTTCTTAAATACTTCATCCTGTTTTTCTCTTAGCCTCTAATTCGTTTGTTCTGTTGATGTATTTTTTATGTTTGTCTGAGGTTAAAAATATAAGTTTAAGATTATGTAATAATAAAAAGTTCAGATTTCATTATTTTTGCAATAACATTTGTGTTTTTATTGTCAGTGCCGTAATAAATTGCATAACTATACGAGTAACAATACCAAATTGTGTTTATTTATTTTTTTAGTTACTCCTAGCTCTATCATCGGGATTGGGTGGAGTATCAGCACTCTTACTGTTAGCGGTGCCCGTTGGACGCATCGTTATTACATTTCCTACAGCCGTAGAGTTGCTCGCCTCTTGCGATGGATCTGCACTACATCTACAACAAGTACGCGACTACCCTTGTCAGCCTCTCCATCCGTATGCGTATGACATTAATCTTACGTAAGTAAAGATTTATATTAATTGTAAAGTCAGGAGTTTCTTATGTTTATCAGTTCGACATTAAAAAAGTATAAAATGCTTTATTACTTCTTTAGTCTTAACTGAAAACAATATATTATTAGTTGAAAACTTAACTTATAAAAGTTTCATTGTAAATAAAGCAATAAGGAAAATTGTTCATGAATTACAAATGAGTCTAACGTTTCACATGTCTTTGTTTTTACAGGGTTTTATCATGTGGATTTGTTTGTAAATTGCCATATGAAGCTACATTACAAGAAATAGACGCTATTGTCCATGCGAACTCATATGACGTGCATTTTAAATCACAATATGACTCACAGCGTCTTGTATATCGCAATACGATTTCTACATCGTTAACTCACAGAGAGAGACCAATGAAAGATCATAGTACTTCGCGGGTCCTTACAAATGATCCTTATTTTAATTCCACAGCATCCAAAGTTGGCGATAAAGATATATTTTTTCCCGTCCCGCAATTGTACGAAATAGATTGCTCATATGCAGGATCGAATGCAACGTGTATATTTGAAAAGAAGGATTTCATAAACGATTCTCTCGAAGAAACCAAAGAGAAGTTATTTCGAGTTAGGATCTCACCTAAAGCTCAAAAAGATTCGAATGAAGTTCGAAATTATTGGGTCAACGCTGTATCACTAAGTAATGCTTCACTGTCAGACGAAGACTACGACGGTACCAATACCACATCTTGTAAGGATAGTTTTGCTCAGGTACTTCTATGTTTTATTTTTAAGCGGATGTATTCTGTATGGCTTATGTTATCATATACTAGTTGATAGTCGTCACATAATAATTTACATAACCCTTCTCGGCCGAGAGTTTTGCCTTTCACGAAGTTTACTACGATATGCTTGTGTCCTCAATTTGAAACATAAAATATATCTTGTTTTTCTCGTTTTAATGTGGTTGTTTTTTAAATAGATAAGGGGAAAGTTATGTGAAAAACATACTTAAACATAACTATGGAAACCTTAGAGAGCACAATGTAAAATCAGACTTTTTATAGGATCTAGAAGAATCAATATGGGTGAAGGCAGGTTCACGACGGCTGACGAAGTGCGTAGCGGCATGTGCAGCTTCTGCTCCCAGAAAGACCCTCTGTGACAATCAACAGCAGCAGTTAGAACTCGATCCTTCGTTTACCTTCTGGACATACTTAGCTGTAAGTTTATGTTATACTAATCCCATTAAAGTAATTTAAATAGTCGATGTGTGACGATGTGTGAAATTGCTTATGCTGTTGTAAATTAGACGATAGAAAAACAATTCAAAATAAATTGATATAGTCCCTCATTTTTTTAAACAATAATTAGCTATCTATACAAAATGTTGGTATAATTTTATAAATGTGTAACAATAGTTATGCCGTTGAATGAATACAAGTTTATTTCATCTAAGTCTGAGTATGCAAATTGAGTAGTGGACCCATTGATAGGAAGATTGCCGGCTAATCGTCACTAACAGGGTAATGACGAACTTGATACGCGCCAGCCTGACCTATTGCCACCGTCTTACCGTCCTCATTCTACTACGTCTAACACTCACTACAAACTGGGAACTACCGGTTTTTTATATTTAACTATAAATAAATGCGTTTGCGTAAATAGCTCAAAAGATTTTTAGTATTTCTTAATAAGATTCGCTATGTTTGTCTACTTACTAGCTTACTCGCTTCGTAGTCTGAAAATTTGACCTGCATCTGAATAATAATAATAATTATATAATATTAAGAATGTCGTTTTTATGTCAAGAGTAAACCACTTATATTTATGGTATTGGGATGTTCCTATTTCAAAAGAAATAGTATAATCTTCAAATTAGATATTTATTATAGGATAACACATTTATTTAATGATTATTCTTATTTATCATCTATAAATACTTTTTAAAAGTTGAAATTTTCACTCATATTACAAGCCATATATCACTTATGTAAGCTCGTATATTAGAATAAGACCTTACTAAATTTCATAATTGTACATATCGAGACTCCGTCGACCTTGTCCCCAATATATGATGTGAGTATACCTCGACTTATACACCTTCTACTGACATCTGAGTGACTAATTCAACAACTTACTCAGTATTTACTTAAATAATCGGGAAAGGTTTTGATGCTGATAATTATAACACTATCGAATAAGTGATAATAATAATTTACAAAGTTATATACAGTAACTAATTTGGAAGTTGTTTGCATAAATGTTTCTCACATGTAATAATAATTTACATCGACACAATTGAATCTCCCACGACTTCGTCCGAATTGAATAGTTGTTAATAATGCAGCCTTCATTGTTTTGACATTACCCTCATTTTAATTCCTGAACTAAGACATTACAAAGAAAATAATATTTCTATAATGTTAACGCTGCCTCGACTGGATATATGATGAGATGGTAACTGGAACTCCTAACGCGAACACTTGTAATACGCTTTCTTATATTGTTGTCCGGGGCTTATTAATTTGATCGATTTGATTATTATACAGGGAGAAAAAGTAGTTTAAAAGTGTAGTACAAATTAGAGACTTGTGAGGTTTTTTAACTAATTATTTTTAAAGTTTGAAATTCAAATTAGCAATGTGAGGCTGACACTGACATGATATAATGAATTGTTGAAGACTTCTAGTTAAATAAGTCTAGTTAATTATGTTAGATTCGTGCATCGTAATGTGAACCTTTGTGCAAACACAGTATGGCTTAAGTGTTTTTAGTCTAGCTAAAATTACTCATACTTATTAAAAACTACACTATTGCAGTTAAAGGAATGTAAAGTTCGATTAACGTAACACTTTTACCACGATACCCTTGGTATCGGTGCTAACAGTGTTGCGTGCTGGTTTAATTTACATTATTTTTTTTTATATAAACTAAATGAATCGTTAAGGTTTTATCTAACGTATAAAACAATTTAAAAATAATAAATTGAAAATGGTAATGGAGACTGGTGCGTGGTCAATTTTATGAGTTATGTATTGCTATTATAAAAGTCGCATCAGGTGAAGCTATTTATACAGTAATGGCTGTACGAATCATAATTATTTGCACATAGAAAAAGTTATAAATGTAAGTTATCGGCGTAGACGGTTATGGATACACTGCACTAATACCAGTAAATCAACTCCTACTAAGTAGTTAGAAAAGTGATCAATCTTCACGTGTAAAAGTGTATTAGATTAAATATAGACTTTTATGTTATAGGTTCGTGTATTTATTGGTATCATCGGTGGAACAGCGTTCGCTATGTTCGAAGGCGCTGTTATTGCAATAGTAAGGGACCAGAGAGCGGACTACGGCCTCCAAAGAGTATATGGTAGCATTGGCGGTATGATCTCCTCACCTCTCTCCGGATTGCTCATCGACTATGCGAGTAGGGGCAAAGGTTATACAGACTTCAGGTATTTTGATTTTATCGCTATAAAAATCTTATTTGAAATAACAATTAATGTTCATCCATGTTATTATTTTATAGTTTTGCATATCGTTTCTCCGAGTCGAAACTTTGTATAATAGTTGTTGGATTTGGCGTGATTTATTCTGTCATAGTACCATCAAATTATCAGATATATCTCACGCTCCACCTGAGCGATTGTTCGCAAAATTGTGGCATTGCAATGCGCACCTGCCGTTTATTTTCATTGTACATATTGCTTTATGTAATTATTACATGGACGTGTTTGATAAATATTATTATGGTATGTTACGATACAGATTGTTCTTATCGATATGTACTTTTGATATATCTATATCCGGACATGCAAGCTATCCGTTACATGCTATAGAATTACATAAACGTATCATATATCAAATTATTACACTTTTATTTTCAGACCAGCTTTTTATTTGTATGCAGTTTTGAAAGTTGTTTCTGGTGTTTTGATGTTGAGCATCGACCTTGAATTTAAACAGCCCGCACAAAATCTTCTAGAAGATGTTTTATCAGTATTTCGTAATGTTGAAATCGTGGCATTGTTTATAGCATGCTTTATTATGGGTAAGTGCTATTAATATATAAGTCTGATCCTTAAACATTTTGATTAAATTTTTAAACAGTTGATTGAACTTGAAATTGACATAACTTAATATAAAAATATTATATTAAGTAGCCATGAAGTGTCTTCTAAAAATCTGTTGTACATTTTTCGAATTTTTGAAAAAATATTTAAATAAAAGTTCATTCGTGGCACGTGGTTTCATATATGCAGGATGGTAAGGGAACGCACGTTGGGTTTCTGGAAATTTTTATTTTGTGGCCGAAGACGAAGTTCGAAAGTGTTAAGGCGTAGTAAAAGTAGATTCATTTTAAGCCATGTTTACAATGAATACATTTCCTGCTAAAATAGCAGCAGCTTTTAGCTTAAGTGATAAAACATTACTGATTAATTTACGTTAAATTGGAAATATAAAAAGCTCGGAAATTGGGTTTAGTGAACTCATTGAATAATAGTGACATTAACGCGTCAAGGCTTGCTTAACATTTTTAACACAAAAATTCTGAAGTTGTCGCTTGTAATAAAAAATATATCCATGTGTTATCTCTATGACAATGGAAAAGGTCCATCACATTTGTTGACTAGACCAACTATGTGCCAGCAAGCAAATTGTGTCAAAAGACCTTGGCAGTGTTTGGAGGACCTGCGCATCATCATTGTTCATTATGTTTTTTTTTTTTATGGGAAGGCGGACGTGCTTCTGGGCCACCTGATGGTAAGTGGTCACCAACGTCCATAGACAATGGCATTGTAAGAAATGTTAACCATCGCTTACATCGCCAATGCGCCACCAACCTTGGGAACTAAGATGTTATGTCTCTTGTGCCTGTAATTACACTGGCTCACTCACCCTTCAAACCGGAACACAACCGGTACCAAGTACTGCTGTTTTGCGGTAGAATATCTGATGAGTGGGTGGTACCTACCCAGACGAGCTTGCACAAAGCTCTACCATCGAGTAAAATCTTTTAGAGATTTCTCACAACATTTACTGCAGAAGTTTATAGTGATCGAATCCACGCTCTTTGCACGAAGGCGCTCGTCTACACACCGTAAAACGGGCCGACTTAAGTTTTTTGTCACCTATTTTTTACTCGTCAGTCTTTAATTGGATTTTTTTTTAAATTATTTAGTTTATTACTAGCGAAATTTTTTAAATGCGATTTTTAAAGAAGAGTTCATCAATCAAATTACTGCACACAAAATGGCTATGGTTTATGGTTAATATTTCGATGCATTAAATATATATTTTATATACATAAAACCGTTTGATTTATTTCTATATAAAACGGCAATTTCTTAGGTAAGGACAAGCAATATATCTATCAAAAGTAAAGAAGAATTCGTATTCTATTTTCAAAATTGTCTATTAAGTTATCTTCAACAAAACTTTTTAAATATCTACATAATAGATAAATTATGTTTTTGACAAGATTTTTTTGATAATTATAGGAACTGCGTGGGGCTACATCGAGAGTTTCCTATTCTGGTTGCTCCAAGATCTGGGGGCATCCCGTTCTCTGATGGGTATCACGATTACAGTTGGTGGAATCGCAGGTCTGCCTCTACTTGTACTCTCCGGTCCCATTATTAACAAACTCGGACACGCCAATGTTCTGTTTATTGGTTTTGTCTTCTACGCCATCAGACTTATGGGTAAGTTTTTATTTATAAGGTAATATTCGCATGATAATATCACAGAGATACTTCTTATAAATCTTTAGTAATCATTTGTAATTATGGCTGTTAATTGCGAAAGCAATATAAATGAGTTAGCTAAAAAACAATAAGTCATTACTTAATTAATTAATTACTTAAGTATGGATATTATAAAACAACTTAACTTAATAGACACTTTAGCCGAGGTTGATATAAACTCACTTATTACTATACAATTATATATAATATTTTTTATTATTTTGATGACTTTCCTAAATTTGCGACCAGTATTTGTGCAAATATTTTCAAAAATTTATATTTTAGGATATTATTATTTTCGAAATTGTTGATCTGACCCACTAACTCTGTAAAAGTATTCATTATATAAAACTTACAACTTTCTTACAGGTTACTCGCTTATTTACAACCCGTGGCTATGCTTAATCTTTGAGGCACTAGAGTCTGTGACGTCATCCCTATCGTTCACGGCAGCTGTGACGTATGCGGCGCGACTATCTTCCACCACAACGGACACATCCGTTCAAGGGCTGTTGGGAGGACTGTACTATGGAGTTGGTAAGTGCTACGTATATACAAAATGAATTATAATAATTTTTCATATGAACCTAAATTATGCGTGACTGGCTAAATTGTGACCGATTTGAAGTATCGTAGTATAATTTATAACATGGTAGTAACATGATAGTAGTAGATAGGGTAGGATCTATGTCAGATTATATTGCCGTTATTAATTCTATTATTAATGATAAAAACAGCAAAATAGAGTATCAATACATAGACGAGGCCCGATGATTTGCGTGATGATAATACAAGTGCTTGTTCCAAACGAAAGTAATATTTTTAAAATATCTTTACGAATTATATATAATTAAAATAAAATATTAAATATTCGTTATAGTTTTTATACGTTTTATCTGTCATTTTCAGGAAAAGGTTCTGGCAGTCTAATTGGCGGTTATTTGATGAAGTTTTTCGGAACAAGACCAACGTACCAACTTTTTGCTGCAGCAACTTTTATTACCGGTTGCTTCTATTATCTATTTAATAAATTTTACATAGGAAAGAGTGCTATGGGTGATGAAAACGATATATGTAAAAAGAAACCAACAACTGTTGACGTTGAAAATCAAGATGCCATAACTAAGGATACAGCGAAAACGAACACGCCACTAGATGCCGTTAGCAAGTCTGATGTCAACAAGAATTCTGTTACTGAAGTACCTAAAGAATTAAATCTACAAGTCAAGTTACCGTCCGACAGTGTAGATGGCAGCAGCGACTCTGGATTTGATAATCCAGCATATAACGAAACTGATAATGTTACTTCGGCCAATGACATAAAAAACCACGAAAAATAATGTTTGATATTTGTGATAAATAGTTTATTTATATCGATTACAAATTAGGTTAAAGTATGTTAAGTTATAATATATTGTATAAATTGAATATGAGAATATTTATAAATAAATAATAATTTGTTGGTTTCTATTTTTCTTATTCTATTACTTTTTAATATGTTAGAGATATATGGGATCATAAAAAGACTATTTCCACAAAATTTTAAGGTCAAATTATAATATAATATTTGAAAATAATTAATCTTGACTATTTTTCGGCGCATATGTAGTGATTCGCTGCGGAAACAATTCGCAGTCAATTGATTAACAACGTTTGAATGTAATGTTCTTGCAACATTTTTGTAAAATGAACTGAACGGCTGATCCTCAAGATTTGACAGTGGCGTATAGTAGTGCCATCTAGTGTGCACTAGTGTAAAACCTACGGGCATGCTCTGCGATAAGCTTCGCAATTAATGCGCCAGCCGTCCCAGACAAACCAGGGGCCGAATTCTACTAAGCTATAACGATTACGATACGTTCCCGATTCAATTCCGATCCAACTTTGACCATTCTATAATTATTTAGATCGGAACCGAACCAATATGATGTTAACATATACCGTTATATCAAAACCAAACTTTATTGTTAACTTTTATGCCAATAGTCGATAATTAAATAAAATAATAGGAAAATGGATAAACGATCACGCTTCGATTCGATTGCGATAAAGTGGCAATTTGTTAGTAGAATTGGGCCCCAGAGGTGCATTGTATAATGACTCCAGACAGATTGAAGAAATAGCAAATATTAACTATTATATGAAAAACAATTATGTGCAAATCATATTCACCGCCAAGATCCTATTATTATAGAACTTTTGAACAATATTCAATAGAAAAGCTATTACAACGTGAGAGGTGATAATTCATACATCATAAGATGCGATAAAGTTATGCTTTATTTCATAGAGCTTCAAACAAGGATAATTTATTCATTAATACCGTAATTATAAAAAAGCGGAGATAGCTCAGTGGCTAGAATACAAGAATCGTAATCGATGATTTCAATGCAAGCCGCCGAATTACCTTGTACTTAATTTTTTGGAAGGAACTTTCCTTCAAATTACATATTTATGTATTTTAAGGAATTGTTATATTATTTAAAGGAAAATATGTAAAGAAACCTGTACGACTGTATTGTGACGATTGAAATTCTGCATAAATAATAATAATTTGAAATGTAATAATTACATATAATTATTACATGTACATATTTATATCAATGTATGATGTTGACGGCTTCCTGACTGATTTCGATCATATCAACGGAGAAGAGTCAACTGCGCAGAATGTATAATAAGTTATGAATCTTTCTATTATTATCCGACGTGTGACTGGTATATGTACCCCGATAACTTAGTCACTAGTCGACGAGAACAAGACAGTAATTGACGAATAATGGGAATTCAAAATATGGGTTAAAAAATTGAATATGAATTTAATGTAAATTATTTATACCGTATTTTAATTATAAATTAATTTTATTTTCTTTATCACTACAAATTAAAAATTTAAGTTCGCCGCACCTGTCAGTCTGTTCGTCTGAACGCGATAAACTCAAAAACTACGGAGTGCATTTTCATTCAGTTTTCACCAATGGATTGAGTATTTATGAGGGATGACTAGGTGTATAATTTATGATGCTAATGTGGTAAATTGGTTGAAATATTACGATGATAGTTGATGAAATCGTGTTTTGAAATCCCGTTAACCAAACCAATAGGGTTACATGTATTACGATATAAATGTTTACGTATAGCCTTCCGAAGAGAGGACGAAAGTTAGTATCATATAAACCAGATAGAAAATCAAGATTTTATTTGAATTTCAAATCAAATACAATTGAATAATAGAAACAATCAATAAATTCGATTGGTATGTTCAGACACGAAAAAATCGTGGGCGTTCGTTATTTTCGACCAAAATTATCACAACATATTTTCTACAAATATGTGACACTTTCTACAGTACATGTACCTGTGCGTGACATTGATTATCCTGCTAATAGTGTAAATTGTAACTAGACTCAGGTCATCTCAATCGTGCTTCAGCCGTTCCAAATACCCCAGTACCGCTACAAATTATCACTATTTCTTCCAACTTGTCAATTCTTAAACTAATGCATATGCCTTTAGTTATATTCACCATTTTGCCATCAGTGTTCGAGTAGAACAGATATCGCGTGCAAACACAAATGTGTCATTAGTTTAAAAATGAAATCAAAAGCAGTATTTTTTATTTTATTTGTGTATTTTTGTAAAGTAGATGTGAATGCTTTAAGTTTCCCTGGACCTCAAGTGTATGTTGTTACTCCATCGTCACGATCGGTACGAAAAGATGAAAATAAAATAGCACCATTCTACTATCATAAATGGATGAGAAGAATGGACACGGATCAAAATGTTACCACTACCACGACACCGGCACCAACAGTGAAAACACCTGATTTAATATTCGCAGAATTTGAATCTGATGGGAGTAAGCAAAAGTCAATAAGAAAATTATTAGAAAAAGAGAAAATATCGAAAACGACAACAATGAGCCCTATTTACGTTCCTGATAATGAAGAAAATAAAGTTACTCGTGTGGTAAACTATGGTTTACCAGTAAATCTAAATAATCACGATACTGCAAGCAACGATGATTCCACTGAAAAATCATCTTATCCTTTTATGTTGGAAAACGATTATTATAATAATGTGCAGGAGCCTGAATATTTACCCTCGACAACGCAATCAACGACCAAAACTACGACAACAACGATTACTAAAGATACACCTATCAATATAGAAAATGTATGGCATATAATTGATGATGAAAAGCTAAATCAGTATTCTGGAAAATGGCAAGAAGTAGAAGTTAACGCAAAAGATGAAAATGTAAAGAATAGTGATGAAAATGATGAATATATATATAATAATCATAGCCAATTAGAAGATGAAGAACATCGTCAAAATAACGAAGACCAAAGTGATGAAGTGAAGATAGACGAAAATTTTGCTTTACCGGGGTAATCAGTTTTAATTTGATTATTATAAATAAAATTTGTACATTTTTTATATTGATACTAAAGTGTTTTTTTTTCTTTTTTGTAGTTTTGCCACAAATCCAGGTAGTGGAGCCGAAAATGAATCAAGAGCTATACGAACTGAGCCAAACATAAGATTTCCATATGTTAATCTTAAACCATTCCAAATGAAATCATCAAAAAAGCCGTCACATAACAATTTATCAAACAGTAAGAAAAATAGTAATTTATTAACCAACTTGGATAATTTTTCTGACTTAAAACATCCAGTGAGAGGAGAAGCTCAAGATATAAGTCCTGTCGGTTCTCTTATTGACCGTTACAATCCAGCGCAGCCATATTTACCACAACCCAGTTATGGTAGTAAATTGTCTAAGCAATCTAGTCCCGTTTATGCTCCACCAAAGGCCACTGCTAATTTAGTTCCTCCACCACCTCCTCCTTCAAAAGCTAGTGATGACGATTTCCCTGCTCCAGTTAGCTATGATTCGTTTCCTCCTTATCCACCGTCCGGCCCAAGCTATAACCAAGCAGGATCACCGCCGCCTTCACCAACACCATCGGTTTCTGTTAATTCACAATTTTTAAATACTCCTGACAACTCAATGATATCTGATTCGAATGACAGCGACGATATACCAATGATAGACTTAGGATACCGTTACAAGCCGCCAGCGGATAAAGAAACTAGTGATGATAATCCAATGGTAAACATGGGCTATGAATACAAACCACCTTCACCACCTGTTCCACAATTCTTTCCAACTGTTCCACCAGCACCGAAACCTTTCGCAGGTTATTCATATAATAAACCTAGTGTAGTTGCTGATATTACTCCAATGGCTGTAGCTGATAAGCCTGAAGCGCAAGGGTATCATTATAGCAAGCCAGAACCTTCCAAACCACCGTCTGACTATATGCCACAAAGCTACGATTCACATCCTACTTATAGTCAAGATGATATGCCACCTCATGGTTATAATCCCGACTATCCTGAATTGGTATTCCAAAAGCCACACGATGATATGAAAGGAGGTAATGACATGAAGGATCATGATATAGGAATGATGCCACCCTCACCATCATCTGATATGAAACCAGATATGTATGGTCCTCCGATAAATGATCACGGTTTTCCAGTTGATTTTCCAACAGATTTTAAATTTCATCATGACTTTGACGATCACGATCACGACCACGATCATTATCATTATCATCACCCTACAACGACATCGACCACCGAAACGCCCCGTGTTAATAGATTCAGTTACTATTATTTGGGAAAGAAATTGTACTACCTACCGTTGTATTTTAGTGTTTACTTTATAATATACGTTGGAGCTTTGATAATTAAGGCCGTATTGCGTCACAAGATCGTATACCCCAACAGTTGGAGACCAAACACTACGACAGCAACTTTCTTTTCGAAAAGGTCCGTTGATGAGTTTACCTCAAACGAAAACTTGCACGAACTTACGAGGAAAGTTACTCACGCAATCGCAACGGCTGCAGAGAAATACATGAGTAGTAAAAATAAAAATGTTTAAGAACATGAAATACGGTTAATGTATATATATATTTTTATCTAATTATAAGTACAATAACTTTTAGTTAGCGTAAGATGTTGGGAACTGGACATATTTAAACTATTGCTCAATTATAATTTATACATTTGAATATTTGTTCATTATCTCAACATTGTTATGTTTCAATAAATTTATTATTATTATATCATAGTGGTATTATTTTTTAAACGATACTTCTAACAAAAATGTGTCAAACTTAATACTGTTTATGTATTTTTAAATAAATTAATGTAAACTTTAACAGCCTCAACATGATTTTATTGGATCAACAAAGACAATTGCCTAAAATATTATTTTTCTGCTCAGCAATGAATCTTAGAATAGTTAGAGATTATAAATTCTAATTAAATTAATATATAGTTAAAAACTCTTAGTCTCTTACTAAGACAATGTAGATATGTAAATTACTCTAATGCCTAGTCTAGTCATATAGTTTTTAATAATAATATTACAACATTCATTTTTTGGTTATAATAATTTAAATCTAATTAAATCATTTTTTTAATTATGACAAATTAATGTGTCGAGACGGATTAGGGCAGTATGTAGATTGTAGGTATGTATTTCGTAATATTTAGCTCCGGCCCGGATTTAGGGACATCGACATTTAGATGTAAAAATATAACACTTATTTTACACATTCATTGTTGCGGCACTTTTTGTGTGTGTAAGTTATATACATGCCGGTAAATATTACTACCGTAGTACTAATCTTATTAAATAAATAAATAGCAATAAAGAGAACTAACGATAGTTGTTTATGAATGCCCATTTGGGTCACTCACCATTTATTCTTCCTTCAATTGTTACTATTCTAACTTCGATTGTTTTAATACTTCATTGTCTTACAAATATTAATAAATAAGGCTTATATCTATTGGAGTTAAGTGTTTGTTGATTTAAATTGTATTTACAGTGGTGGTCATATAATTAGAAATACTTCTTGTGAATAAAGAAAGTATAACTTCAACGTACAAATGTTCGTAAAAAATATACACATTCAATAATTAATAATCATGCAATAATATATAATAGGATTGGGCTGAGAACCGACTCCTGTGGAACGCCACAGTCTATCCGATGCCGGACACGTCGCCCATCGCCGTTCTTCCAGAGGACCACCCGGTATGCCTCCCACAGCCTTCTAAGATAGAAAGGCACCTCGTGGTATCGGGGTTCTTCCCTTATAGTCTCGAAAGGAAGACTGTTGAAGGCGTGTGCTACGTCCAGCGATACCGCCGATACCACGTCTCCTAGGGCCACCGCTTCTGTGGTCCGGGTCTTTACGGCGTCCAGGGCATCGATGGTTTATCAACCCACCCTTAACCCGTACTGAGCCCCTGACAGACCCGGCCCCACCTTTTCGAGATGCTGAATAAGACGGGCAACGAGAATGTTCTCGACGAGTTTGCCCATCTAATTCTGCAGCACAATTGAGCAATTGGAAGAAGAGTCCAAAGAACGCCCCTCTATCGGCAGCAGGACCAACTTGCCCTCCTTCCACGGTTTCGCTAATTGCCCGCTGGAAAGACACCCCGTCCGGACATGGTGGGCTGTGGTTCTGGCCCTCAATCGATCGAGCGCCATCTCCATCTCTCGCATCGTGACTTGTGGTGGAGTCACAATTTCTTCAATCACGGAGCGAAGGGCCATTTGTGAAATAACGTGCTCGCCCGAGTGGGGAAAAAGATCCCCAACCAGGCGCAGAAGGAGCTCCGGCGACAGCGTTTCCGTCGTCCATCGGTGCGGAATTTTCCCCGCACACCACGATAAGTTTTCTCCCACGGGTCCTTATGTAGGGACACCAGCAGCTCCTCCCTCGCTCGTTCTTTAGCGCGACGTATCGTCAGCTGCAGCTCTGCAGACGTAGGCCATCCGCGCCCGGGTACAAGTCGCCCGAAATTGCATTTTCGGGCGACCACCTACTCCGGGTCTTCGGCATATCCGCATCGCACACCTTCTCTAGAGCACTGCGCGTTCGGCCTACCAGCTCATCGACACTGACCTACCTTCCCGACCCAGAAAAAATATTAAGTAAATAAATAAACATAAACATGCATTTATTTATATTAAATTGTTTATCTATTTTAAAAGTAAATTTCGAGGATCTTCAGCAAAACGCTTTATGTCATCTTCCGTGAAAGTCATATCGTTTACAAGATTTTTGTTTATACTGAGCATACAAAGTCCATTTGAGCTGTTTTCAGCTGATCTCAGCCATGCGACTGTTACGGTATGCTACCATAACTTTCGTCGACAACAGTAGGTACATAGGCATTCAAAATCCAGGGGGGGGGGCAGCTACCCACCCCTGCCCCCCTGGGTACGCCCATGTACATATAGATCATAAGTGGGCGTATAGAAGAATAGCTGAGCATTTAAATTGTTCTGTTAAGAAAGTTTTTAATTGATCATTATAAAACACATGGAACTGTTGAAAATGGTCTCTCCCAGAGAAGATACGCTAATCGTTCGTGTTGCTAAAAAAGACCCAAGTAAAGGCTCCAACCAGATTAAAAATTAAGTTTTTTCGCCTGATGACCCGAGAAACATCTCGTCAAGACTGATACATCGAAGATTAGTGGAAGCTAAATTGTTTGGAAGAATCTCTCGAAAGGTACCGCTTCTTACCAAGCAACGCCGAGAGAAGCGATTAATTCGCTTATTCGCTAAAAAATATGTTATTGGACGGTACGAGAATGGAAAAAAGTGTTTATTTCAGATGAAACAAAAATAAATATGGTAAATTCCGATGGAAAGTGCTATGTTAGACGTCCTGTAAACAATGCTTTTAATTATAAATACATATTGCCCTACATATTGTTGCCCTATTTATTGTTTAATTTTAAAATAAAAACGATTGCGGTGAAGTATCTTACATAATATCTAGGACCGTTGGTAGTGTTTCTAATTATACGATCACCACTGTATGTAATTATCATGAATATCTTACGACGACTATCTTCTCGGTATAATCTACACACATTTCGAACTGAACAAATTGTATAATTATCTTTTGCACAAAAATGTACCTTTGTATATTATACAAGTATATAATCCTTCTTTTAATCGTTTTTTTCTGATTAATTATTATTCGTAAAGAAATAATGTATAAAGAATAAAGCGCCCTCTAACATTTAACAATTAAATACTCTATATAGAATATTATTGATAAACTTAAAAAATAATTCGTTTTGAGAAGGTTTGAGAAACTAATTTGATCATAGTAGTTAATTAATAACAATTGTATAGTAAATATTAGTTTTTATTTACTATACTGGAGATTCATTATTGCAAGAGAAAATTCTGAGTCAGAAAAAAAAAATATTTATGAAAACAATTCTTAAAGAAGAGAGTTAGTTAGGGACTCAGTTAGGAACCTCAAAATCGTATTATTAATTAAGTTTTATGCATAAGAAAAATAAATGAATAAATAAAAAACTTAACTAAATGGTTGTTTTATTTAATCCTTCCAAAATAATATGTTGAAAAAATGTCTGTCTTTGATTTTTCAAATAATTTCTTTTTTTAGTTAGAGCATATGAATAAAACTTACGAAGTTAAGAAAACTAAAACAAACCTAACTTTATCTTTGTCTGTTTTAAATGGAAAAATATAAGAGTAAATAGGTGTATTATTATAATATGTGACTACCTCGTTGGTCTAGTGGCTAGATATAAGGCCGCAGACCCGGTGGTCCTCATGACCACCACCAAGGAGGAACATAGGCATCTCCCAAGGTCTCCCGGTCCTCCGCCTTCCGCATCCAGTCGGTACCCGCGATCATCGGTCCAACTGGCTGGAGGGCGCCCTACGCTGCGTTTACCGATCCGCGGTCTCCACTCTAGGACTCGTTTGTTCCAACAGCTATCGGTTCTACTAAATCCGTGACCAGCCCACTGCCACTTCAGCCTGCTAATTTTGCAAGCTATGTCGGTGACTCCGGTTCTTTTCCGGATACTCTCATTTCTGATCTTATTCTTCAAAGATACTCCGAGCATAGCTCGCTGAGCGACTTTTAATTTGAGGACTAGTCCCGAAGTTAGTGTCCACGTTTCGGCACCGTATGTCATGGCAAGTAAGAGGCATTGGTTGAAGACTTCTGTCTTCAAACATTGCGGTATGGACCAGGTGAGGACTTGACGAAGGTCTTCTAAATCTTACTTAAATTCACTTAGTTTGAGTGTTATCAATGGTGACACTCAAAAATGAGTACTATTATTATTAGTATTTTAATAAAATTATTCTTATGTCATTTAAATCGAACTTCAGATAAAGTTGTCATTTAAAATAAAATTTGTTTAATATTTTATAATACGCTTTTGTATGTTTCGAGAACTTTTCATAATGCGAAATGCCCAAAGAAACTTTAAGTTGAGTTTAAACGGTTTTTAAGTGATACCCCACTCGACTTTGTGAGTGATTTATTTCCCCTCACTTAAAGTTTACTCCTTAGGTCAAAGCAAACATGTGACTGTAAGACGAGATCAAAAAAAAAAATTATAAAATCGACATTATTTGATCCGACATATCCAACTGTCACCAATTTACACAAAACATTAATTGATTATATGTCTTAACTATTCTCATGAATAACTCCGTTCATTGATGAAAACCGTACGAAAATCGGTGCCGTTTTTTATGTTGTCGCAACAGCTAGACAGACGACGGGGACTTTGTTATATAATATGTAGTACAATACTGCCTTATGTCGGTGTCAAGATCTTTAGCGATATAAACAGCCTTATTAACTTAGCGGAATAAACTAACCTGCAAGTTATGTTATGGCATCATAACGATGGTTTGCGAGTACCAGTGACATAAAATCAATTAAACTATACCTATTTACTTTTTTGTCTTTTATTAAAGTTCGTTTCAATTATAAACGTTAAAAAGCTATATTTGCATTTTAGTGAAACGAATACATTTTAACTGCATTTTTTTTTAAGGTTTAATGTTAATGATTCAGTTTGATTTTTTGACTGTCTTGCTTTCTTTCTAACTTTTGAACTATTTTTCAATAAAAGTTTAGAAAAAACCTTGTTTTATTAATAAGCTTATTATATCTTCGATCAACAATATTGTTGTAATAAGTACAAACTACAAATATATAAATTATGTTATATATTTATCTTGACGAATG
The DNA here is from genome assembly GCA_905220585.2 of Nymphalis polychloros. NCBI lineage: Eukaryota > Metazoa > Arthropoda > Insecta > Lepidoptera > Nymphalidae > Nymphalis > Nymphalis polychloros. The sequence continues at coordinate 10,301,009 of HG992243.1, read as the reverse complement.
TATTATAAGGAATGATCACATAACGCGGTCGAGTATAGAACGCTGTTACTAGGTGATAGGGTTTTGTGCAAATCCGCCTGGGTTGCGTTCCGGTTTGAAGGGTGAGTGAACCTGTGTCACTACAGGCACTAGGGACATAACATATTCTTAGTTTCTAATATTAGTATCACATTGGCGATGTAAAGAATGGTTAATATTTCTTACATTGCCAATGTCTATGGGTGGTGATGACCACTTGCTCGTCCTTACCTTTAACATAAAAAAGACGCTATGTCATGTTCCATAGCAACAAGAAACAACCATATACTTATGAGACCGATAAATTTCTCTATAATGTCCTCATGACCGAAATACTGTCACGGACTCGCCGGCCGATCTCAAATACTAGTAATTTGCTCAGGATATTAAGGTTTAAAGATCTTTATTTTCCATAAAAAGACAAAAAGTCACATACATGGAAAAAATAAAATTACAGTTAAACTAAGTGACCGTAATCAATCAAGTACACAATGAATTACAGACAAGTGTACACTATCCATTCCCGGATAATCCGTCACAACCGTAGAGAGGTCACGAAGCTTTTATGCTGAAAATTTCTTAACAGAAAATCTAAGGAGCTTTTTATATGTGTGCATCTTGGCTTTATACGTGGGTGCCCGACCTGCAATTTAATTCCAGAATTCAGTACCTGCTGCCCTTTAATTATCGACTAGATCACATAGGCAGTACAAATATTCCTTTGAAAAATGATCATAATTTTATCGGGAATTCTGCATCAGGATCGTCTTTGCAATGCTAGATTGAAATACGAACAAATTCTTTCAATCTTTATAGTTGTGAAAATTTGTGAATTAAGCTTAACTGATTGTTAACATAATAAAAAAATCGTACCTTCTCTATATTATAATACAACTTTCTTTTTACGAATCATTTATCACTGTCGTTACAGTTCCGCAAATTGAATTTACACTTCATACACTGGTACATGCGAACGACCTGTTTACAGAACTAATAATTCAGTCTCCCAACGCACGGTTAACTGAGAAGTATCGGTTTGAAACGACTAGTCATTTGGCACCATTCATCGGTGCGCATCGTCTACTAAATTGTAACATTACATTATTAAGTGAAATAAACGTGACAAATTTAGCTTCACATATAGCTTAGTTTATGTGATAAAAAAGTAGTAGATATAGTATTGAAACAAGAAGATATAAATGACAAAGGGTATAGTTGCAATGTCTTTACACGGGCTTGTATTGGTGGGCGCGATCGCGCTCGCGCTTTGGGCGGCGGGCGTCAGCGCCGGCGCAGCGCGCTACGATACCGCGACGCCTTACACTCCGCCCTCCGCGAAATACAAATACATACCGCTACAGTAAGTATCGCTATGATTAAATATTTTTAAATGGTTATATATTTGTTGTAGTATCAAGTTTTAATTTGTTAACTTGATGACGTTAAGTTTCCGCTTTTTTTAGTTTTTAAGTTTTAGTGCTACAACATTTAAGATATTTATTTCCTTTACAAATTGTTGTGTATAATTGCATAATATCTATGTATGAAACGATTGTAACGTAAAAAAAAACTTTTGACTCACAATGATGAATTTATATTTAGATCATTAATGAGATTCTATATCTATGAGTAAATGTGTTTAACGATAAGTATTTGTTAGTATTTGTTTTGTTTGTTTAAGTATTTGCTTATATTGAAAAGGCAGGCGTTATCTTGGATTCAAGTAATATGTAAACTTATAAAGTTCCAGCCAAATGAATGAAGAATCTGCTCCTTCGATTGATGAACCAGAAGATAGCAATTGGGGTTCACAGAGACCGATTTCGGAAGTCATCCTTACAGTTCTACGCACCGCGCTCGATGTTATGAGAAGAGCCAATAAAAAGCGATCTAGTACACGGTTGCTTGCTTCAGCTGCCAATAGCACAGCAGTCCAGGTATCCAGCAATTGATACTTATACGGTTAAATATTTTTCAACGTAGTTAGAAGTAATGATCTTTCCATTTACCGCCACAGTATACTATAGGAAGTAATCTTTTTTGCATCTTATTATTACACTGACTCACTCAGTTTTCAAACCATATCAACAGCACATATTATACATATTATTTCTGTTTGACGGTATAATAATCAATGAGTGATAGATGGGTTTGAATAAAACTTTACCACCAACTTTTTGTGTGTGAGCGTGTATATCCATTCATCCTTCCATTTTCACGATTTCGGAACATATTGCATGTTTAACAAATTAATTTCACGTAAGTCTCAGAAAATGAAGGAATTTCATCCAAATCCTTAAGGTTTTGTAAAACGATGCTATTCAATTATTACTACGAGTTCTATACGAACATTAAACCGTAATGACCTAGAATACCCATAGAAACCTATACCCAGGATGTATTATAATAATATCTTTAATATTAAATTATCTTTAATATTAAGTATTGATATCGATCTGTGTATCAAATGCTTCAAAAAACATCTGAAAAAAACTTATTAAAATGATTGCATGTAGAGCCATGATAGGCGATAAGCGGATGTATATTTTATATTTTTGGACTTGGCACTGATATAGTTACGATGAATATATATAATATATGTCCTTAAAGTCGTATCAGCAAATATAATTAGTGTCATCCTAACTAATATTATAAATGCGAATGTGAGTTAGTTCGTTTGTTACGCTTTCACGCCATTTTAAAAATTCTTTCACCAATGGAAAGCTACATTATCAGCGAGTAACTTAGGCTATATTTTGTCCCCGTGTTCCCACGGGAACAGGAACTATGTGGGTGAAACCGCGAGGAAAAGCTAGTATTATTATAAATGCAAAAGTAAGTTTATTTGTTTGTTACGCTTTCACGTCTTAACTACTTAACCGGTCATCGTGAAATTATCCATACAACTTGTCAGCGGTACAGAAAAGGTCGTACCTACCATCCTAGGGTACCTAGCATCTACCCCCCCTCCCCTTCCCACTACGACGAATCCGCGAGAGGAATCCAGTCAAATATAAATTATGCATCTTTAATTCATTTTTTAAATTTGGCCTTATTAAACATTTTAGTACTAATAATAATATTTAGATTTAACTTATATAATTCCATGCTTGCAAACTCAAATTTTTTAGCATTTATTTTACAATTTTGTCCCAATTTATTTGAGTATGTTTCTTAATTTTTCATAAAATATATTTAAAAAGCATTTTACGGTAAAGGCGACAAAGTATGAGACTCAACTTGGTGATAACGTTGTGAAACAGGGCCATAGTAACGGTAATCGCTGAACTAGGTGACCGGTGGGACGCTAATTGCTCACGGCGTCGTTCAAGTGACACCCTTGTTTAGATATGCAATTGTGACAATTTTCCGCTTTTAATATTAAGATTATCATCTTCTTTGTAGTCCAAGGTTTCTGTTAGATGGTATTAGTTTGAGGAATTTTCCTAAACTTTATTATAAACCGTTAAAACCGTTAACCTTATTCTACCATTCTATTTACTAAACTTTAATAAATAGAACTTATTAAGCATATTTTTATATATGTGAGTATTTTATTGAATCGTAAGGAAAACTGTTCCACGACCATACTCCTTTTAACTACTCAATCGAATTCTATTCCGCCCTAACCATCCCTGTATAACAGATGCATAGTTAAATATGTTTTGTCTTCTTTTGAATGTCAAATTCCTGGCAACAAAGTTTGTAACTATTGCCTCATGTATAAATGATTAACAAAACATTACTCATTTTATTTTAATGTTATAAAATATATGACCATTCAATTTCCCAGAGAATTGCAAAACTATCACTCTGAAATGAAAATAATGTTTCAAATATAATCATTATAATTTAATCGAAGTTAACCTGAAATTTGAAATAATAAATAATTCGAGAAACTTTACAGAACCGTCTGTTTTAAAACACCCTATTCTTGATTGAATCCTTTTTCGACTTTATGAGAATGTTTTAAATCCTATTAGGTAATATTATAAACGCGAAAGTTTGTATAGATCTTTGTTACTCTTTCACCCAAAAAGTATTGAATGGATTTTAATGAGACTTTACAATAATATAGCTCATACATCAGAAGAACAATTAGGCTATAGGCTATTAGTTATAAAGCTATTGACTAAATTGGCCAAAATATAACAATAAGTGTATTTGTGAGTTAGTAGTTTGTTGTAAGAGTTACAAGAATATAATGTATGGCTATGACGTAGTGCGTAGAGGACGGAGAAAGTTATGAGCTCGTATTTTAATATTTAAGATAATATTAATTTTGATATTTCAGTTGAGTCGCAGTGATGATAAAAACCTTACATCAGACAGCGGTCGAGGATTCGAGGAGTATTACGACGAGCACCACTACCATGAAACGACCACTACTGCTAAGCCTATGAAGCAGGGAAGATACACTGATCCCTGGGCCGGATACTATGACTGGATCATTAACGAAGGTTCCTTCAAATTCTGGAGTGTCTTTCAAGTAAGTTTAAATAGATATTCAATAGTAAATTAAATTTTATTTAAATTCGAGAATACATTATAGTATATGAAATGTGTTTCTAAATGTCTTACTAGTAGAAAAAGCTTATCCTCCTATTAAGGAGATAAAAGTACGGGTTAATATGAGTTTCATATATTGTGCAAGATACCAATCGGTATTATCATTCGATTCCAGAATTAAATAATTATATGCACAAATTTAGCACATAAAAAACACAGTAGAGCTTCTTCAGATTTCACATCGTGATTTTTAGTTACGATCCTCGTGATCCTGCTAAATCATTTCGACTCCCAAGTTTATAAAACAACTGTGTCTGTCAGTCAGTCAGTCTATATAACAGGTCTTATAGACTTACAAACTATAACAAATAACGTGGAAATAACCAGATATTTTTTTCATTTAGACTAATTAGTGTTCAATATTTATAATTAAATTATTAGGTGATAAAAGTAATGTATGTTCTGTTGATTGGAATAATTTTATATTTTTGACACAAATTCCTTGAAATTATTTTTTTGCCGGTACATGCAATGTATACGTGAAGAAAGTAAAAAAAATCTTAAGATTTTCTAATTGGGTTATTGCTTATTAATGCTAAAACAAAACACGTTTTCAAATAATAAATACTTCCTGATCAAATTTCGGTCAAGGCGGCTCAAAAGAAAGCTAAGCCATTTGTGCACGAGATACTATAGTGCGCAAACATAGGTGCGCTCTTTATTCGCTTGTTCTCATCGTCCGATGACATGGTAATAAAGAGATCCATCGCGTGCTTTACGTGCTTTCCTATGCACGGGCGTGTAACATTACTAATTTCCTAACACACACTTGCTTATAAGGAACTCTTAACAGAAATCCGGCATTTAAACTCGGTACTTCGAAATTTGCAGCATTAGACGAACGAGATAGTTATCGTTTACATTACGTTTCCACGTTTTCTTATAAATGCATTATTACAAAACGTAACATAATAAGTTTTTAAAAATAATATTGTCTCCCAACAAATATAAGATCATTCAAGATAAATACGACCTTAAATGCATTGTAGCGCATCGTACCGAAAAATTATTAACGTAATTTATTATTTAGTAAAAAAAAGTAATTTGCTTATTTTACCAAAGTCAGGATGGTTGAAGTCTATGACTTCAACATTGACATAGTTTTGATGACGATTATAATTGTATGGTCTCTAAGGAAGTATTTAACTCAAGTAACCTTCCACGTTCAACGTTTATGCGTTTTGACGAAATTGTGTTATCCACTGCGATATTATCTGATATAAGATATATTGTTCAAATCGAGATTCGGATATCGGAAACAAGTAGTTAATGGAACCGTTGTCAGGGAGCGTGATATATTTTTCACGGTCATATCTTAAGTGCTTCTTCTTCTTGTCTTTAAGAGTTTCCTGATTTTTTATCTCACTAGACAAGTGTTAAACTGGCATTTTAATTGCTAATTCTTATGTTAGGAGATTGTTATGAACATCCTTTAATATTATTTCACGGCTTAGTATCGATGAATAATCGTGTTTCTATTATATATTCACAACAAAGACTGGATTATGATTTTTATCAACCATTATAAATCCTTACATCACGTAGTCTTATATTGTTTTTTTTTCCTGTGCTAGTAGTTTAGTTAACTTGTATATTCATTGTTGATCTGGTGGTTAGTATTTACAATTGAAGGTACCAAGGTTCTGGGTTCAATTTCCTGAGTTACGAAAATTAAATTACCGTCCCTTCGGACGGAATGAGAGCGAGGAATTAGAGAGAGAACTTGTGTTCAGCACACACTACAATACAAATACACAAATCTCCTTTGAGATTTAGCGCCGAGGTCGAAATTATGTTAAGAGAACATTATTAGCCTTGTAAATTTAAGCGAGCCCCAGTGGTTAAGATACGTGAATCTTCATCGAAGATTGCTCGATGAAACCGGGGGAAGTACCACTAAGTTTTATGTCCCTAATTGGTGTTTATATTCCATGTCGTGCTCACTGAAGGACGTTACGAGGAAATCTTCATGTGTCGAATGAAACATCAAATGTGTATCCTCCAAACCGAATTAGAGCAGCGTGGTGGAATAAGCTCCAAGCTTTCTCTAAAAGAGTCCTTTGTAGCATGAGACATTTAGAGGCTGTTACTTTTTAACCGCTTAGATATAGAAGTATTAAAAGTAGGAAATAATATGAAATAAAATATCGAGTAGAACCCCTATTAGTTTAATCGTTGGTTTTATTTATTTAAATCAAATCTTTTTAACAGTTTATACTAAGTTCGTCAAAACTTGGATTCTCTGAGAGAGTTACAAGCTCAGCGCGTGCGGGTCGTGGTATTGAACTCGCGCTATGTTTTCCTCTCCTATATATAAAAACTGAGCATAGATATCGATTATTTTAGAGTTCCGTATTTTTGGAATAGATAATTTTTTACTTTTTACGTGTCCATACGAGTTGTATCATTTTCCTCATTTTTAGTAAATAAATCATACGTTAAATATATAATATAATGAAAAAAACAATCTTCACTTATTTATTAATTTTCTTAATAATGTCATAATAAATCTATTGCAATGTATACGTTAAGCAACAAATAATTTCTGTTTTTTTGTTTGTATAAAAAATAACTTACTAATCAAAATAATTAAATTACATGCAGTACGATAAAATATTAGTGAATCGCAGTTACGTCATCTGCGTGAGTATAAAGTATTTTTTTTAAATCATTTAAATACGATGAGATTGAAATATACAAATTGTCTGTCATTTACAAACAAATTACCATAAATCTTTGAGACGAAACATGAAACATTTTCTTCACGAAAAGCCATCATCGTCTACTACAGGGATATATGCTAACCATGAAAAATATAATCCTGTCTTTATTTTCTGGTTCGTGGCCGTGGTGGTAGCTTAGAGGGGGATTGGAGGTTAATCCCTCCAATTCGCCTTACCTACATACTAGTACTACCTTCGTCCTTAAATCTACTTTTATACTAATCATACTAAGAATAGTCAGCATTCGCTTGACTTGTGTAAAAAGGTTTAATTTTGTTTTTAAATGAATGAAAACATACGCTCGGTAATTTGAAATTTTAAATATTAAACTATGTCTAAAATAACATAAATACATTTTCCTTTGTGTTATATTATTTGAATAAAATCGTCTCGTCACTGTCATTGGATCTGTCAAGTTCATGTCTCTAGGTCAAATACCTTTACGGTATAATTTAACAATAATTACGTAAGTTCGATAGAGATTGCTATCATGTAATATTAATTGATTCCGAATTGCTCTATCAGTTACTTCATTAAAAAAATATAAAAACAAATAAAGTATTTTAATAAAATCGATAAAGATATTGGTACTGTAATTATGTATTTAATCTTTAGTTATATACTATTCTATATATACATAATAGTCTATATATTATTTGTCACTAAGATATAGACTTATTACTGATATAAACTTTGCTCACAAGCAGCCTAGTGGCGGACCTTTGTGTGCGGATCTTTTCAAGAATATTGGGATGATGCCATAGACAATTTATTAATGTTTAAAGATTTGACATATTCCTAACAAGGTGTTACTAATAGTATTGTTTTTTTTTAGCTATTCACCGCTGCACTGCTTCTCTACGCGTGTTTGTCAGCCATCTACTACGCAAAGTTCAATCCTATAATTCCGGATTACAGCTTAGAATACGACGACTATTTCTTAGAACGCACAGTAGGCAGGAAAGCGAGAAGTGTTGACAGCTCGGAGTTGCCATCAGGCTTGAGTTGGATGAATCCGACCACGTTTCAGTTCATATTAGACGCCATATCGACACATTATCAAGAGTAATAATACCTCACTTACTGTAAGTATGCAAGTTAAATACGGGGAAACGACTAATAAATAAAATACGTGTATTTTTATATTTTGGCACGGTCTTGTTACCCTGTATTGAACTGTAAAGAAGTTCTTTAAGAAACACATTTGATACTTGATGTACGACCCGATAATAAAATATTTAAAACCTTCAGGTGATACACGCATCACAGTGACCGACAGTGATACAGTGTATTGTGTAAATATTAAAAAATATTTTCGTCAATGTTATATGCTGACTTTATAATCGAGTTCTATGTCGTGTTTCGAGTTTCTTATAGAAATGCACCACAGATCCGAATTGACGTATGTGTTGTAAAATTATATTTATTAGGCCTTTATATTGAATTTTTCATTCAATTTCATTAGTTGAACAATTGAAATTTAAAGGTTAACTTAAAGGCCTCTTTGTGTTTTTATATTATTAATTAAATAGTCTTATAAGATATCATGTGCTCAATTTTAGTTCCTAGTTTTTTTGTATTGGTTGTACTTTATAAAAAATAATTACTGATTTTAAGAAAATCAAGAATAAAATTAATTATATTGTCGTTGTATGTTTTTATTTAAATTAAGCAAGTCGATAGTTTAGTTTTGCATCTGCGTATAAGATATCTCCAGTTATGTCTGCTTGCAGTCCTAACGGGTTATGTTAGAGAGATAGAGGGAACAGAGTACAGGGGATTGTGCACTTGTGTTTACTCACCCTCCTATTCACTATTATTCTCCTGTGCATTTGGCAAGTCGCCAGTAAAAAAATCATCTTTATTAACTACGATAATAGGCCATTCTAAACTTATTAGCAACATAAATAGTGATATATATAAGTGCAAATCTTATAAAATCAAAGGAAAATGTTCCCTCTTATAAATGTTACTTTTATTTTAAAAACAAATGGTAAGGTTTTATTATACCTTTAATTATGTTAGTGTGTATTTAACTGATATAGTATATATATTAGTATAGTTTTCTTGAAATAAGCCGTAAGTGTTCCAAATTTTATGGTTATTCAACAATCCGGTTTCACATATGTTATTTATCGAGGAATATTTAATATTTCGGGAAGGTTACGGCTCTCAGCATCATAGAGCGGACGCGTATAAATCATTAATAATGATAAGGATATAGTCCTGTTTTCGCTATACTGTTTGATTGTATACATTAAATAAATTACGAGAAGGGACACGTCTATTGAAGTATTTGTTGGTTTATAATCGTTGATAAATTTATTCATAATGTACGCGACGAGTTGTTTTGTCATGACTTGTGGGCAGTGGTTAGGGGCCGCGTCCAGGGTTCGACGGCCGGTCGGATGTCTAGGATACTCACAGGATGTCGCTAGCAATGCCTTCGAACCGTATTACTCTCTATTGTAACTTATTCCATTGTAAAATGTTTTGAATATTAACTCAGAAGCTTAGCGTATCGCATGGAGTTTGTAATTTAGGCGTTTAGTTAATTTTCAAAAATTGAATTATTTTTAGTTTTTTTCTAGGAAAAATGGATGGAATGTTACATGATAAAATTCAATTTAGTTAGTATATAATAATTGCAATCAATATATATCGTTTCGCAGATATTGTTAATTAAAGATCAATCGATTAGACTATCACGCTTCGGTATAACCGCAATTTTCCGTATTTTTGCGGTTTTCTATAACTCAGTATTAAGGCGACTCCGTTATGTTCGAGAGGTTTTACTCATCGAGCCGCACTTATGATGTGGTGTGCATCTCCCCGCGGGCGGGTTGGCGCACCAGTTCAATGCTCAAGCGCTGCGCAGGCGCACACCCCACGAGGCAGTAACAACGCGCGGTAGTCTGACGCGTTTCAAACACGAAACTATTATACGATCTAACTGGCACACAAATATTTTTTATGAACAAACAAACGAACTAGTTAGTGAACTGTGTTTGTTGAAACCTATTTTAAGCAGTTTGTTTAGGAGTTTGGTGAACTCTTCCATTGTTGAGGTGAGTGTGTTTTTTTACGTATAAAATTTAAAAATAATGTAGAATTTAAATTTTTTAATCATTTATCACTTAACAATACTTTAAGCAATATTGTGATTGAGTATATAAATGCAGTTCATGGTGCTAATGAACTTGAAAATATTTACTACATTTTAAGCACGTCCGCAGAGTTAAGCTCCATAAACCAACTTAACGTCAGAATTTTCAGAAAATAAATATATAAATAACACTATATACACATCATTATTTTTTTATTACGTATGTTGACATAGTTTTAGTAATGTCATTTATATTATTATTTCTATTGAAAAGACATCGACGCCGCTTATCCTGAGTCGTTACAGGCAAGGCTGGAATCGATATGCGATATCGAACCTGTTTCTATGTGTATAATTAATCCAAGCGATAATCACACATATGCATGTTATATAACTGGTTTTAAGCTTACAATTATGAAATAAAAATGAATAGTTAGTAAAATTAGCCGTTCATGGTTCAAACGAAGTATTGAAATAAATTAACATTGGTTGTGTTTTTTTTAAAGCGTGTGAATTTAATATTATATTCAAGTCTGTGATCAATTAAACAAAAACTGAAAAATTTAGGTATTTTTAACTTGTATAAAGATTTGTTGAAGAACGGCTCGGTTTGACTATAACAAATCCTTAAATTAAATATGTTTTTGTTCTGTTACGAGAAATCCCGCCAAAATATTTATTATGTAATATAACACAAATACGTATTGAAACAGCTATAGATGTTTAATTAAGACGAATTATAGTCTATATATAATACAATATATAGTTTATATATAATACAATATAATACCGTTATAGATTACAATATACGACAATTAATAAACCGGCTTACTTAATTTCATCCGGTGAGTCACACGCGAGCTATTATGTCCGATACAGATGCAACTTACGCGATTAGATTAATAATGTAAATAAATTTATTCTTGTATGTATTTTTGTGTGTAATATGTTTAAAAATACTTCAATAATAACAGTATTGATATAACGCACCTTTGCACGTATTAGGTCTTTCTCTATTTCTATGGTTTTCTTAAGTAAAACTACTTAGTTTTACTTAAACAATTACAATAGATAGTTATTCAAATAAGGTATGCGTGCTTCTCTCAATTTATTGAATGAGTAAAGTTAAAGTTTTATTTTTGATGCTATTTTTCTTGATTATTTATCGCTTTGTACAAGAGTTCGATAAACTAAAATATAAAAGAATTAATTGTCTTAGTGAAATAGCAATATAAATCAATCGATTAAAATAAACTTTATTCCGGGACGCTTTACAAGCACTTTAGAATCAATTAACAAGAAATTTAATGTAGAGCTACCATCGTATCTGACTGTAGATTGTGAAAGCCAGCGAGATAATCAATAGTTACTTATTTAGCACGTGAAGCCGTTGATCCTGCGCCTGAACTATTTCCGGTCGTGTCGGATTCGCCGTCCCATCGTGTGGCAATAGAGAGTGCACTTGTGTTTGCGCACACACTTGTGCACTATAATAAATCCTGCGCAGTTAGTTAGTTAGTCTCCATTGAGATTAACTGCCATGATCATCATCATCATCATCATCTGTTACTTTTTGTCTAATCTAATTAAACGCCCTGATAAAACATTTATTCAATAATTTCATGCGTAATTGAAATTTACTTATCTTGCAGTGTGTTCTAGTTTCTAATGTCACACAAATCTTCATACATTTATTATCAATAATAATGTAAATTTATTATAATAAATGATGTTCCTCGTAAGGATATCCTGTTTTTGAGTATCGGAACACTTAAATTATTGACACCGTACGTATTTAATTATTAGCTTTGCAAATTTAAAATAATTTTATAATTATTATAGACTCGGTATACATAAAACTTGTAGCATTTAATAGTACTAATTATAATTAATTGATTGTTTTTCGTATAAACTTTCCAGGAATATAATGAAATTGAGTCAAAATCGATTAAGCATTTTTTTATAATATAACATCATGTGTAAAAAATAAAGTATATTATGTCGTTTTCGTTTAATTTCTGATACAAATACTAAAATGCCATTAGTATAGTATCTCATGCAATGCGTCTTTCATTCAATCTTAAAAGTACAATTTTATCAAAAGGTTTAATTTAATGTTTAATCACGCGGTGCCATTCAAATGTCCAATTCAATATGGAAAGAAAATAAGTCCCCAACCGCTCCACTCTTGTTATCATCGACCTTTGCGAAGAGAGAAATTCTTAAGTTGTTTTGATTTTTTTTGCAAATAAAAGGGACGGAATAATCTTAAGAATGTAAACAATATTATTATTCTTAGTGTTTGTTTTAATATTTAGGCGATTATTTGACATATAAATGCAGAAAACGATATTGTTTTTATTTTTAATGGCTATAACACGTATATAAATCTAAAATAGTATCTTGAAATCTGGTCCTAAGGCCGCTGAATTTTATGCGCCTATTTTCTGTTTATAATTCGGCTCTTAATCATCGATAACGGAATTTAGAGGAGGATACCTGCATGAGTCTTATGTTTCTTTTTAAAATAAATCTTTTGCTTGAGGTTAAAGAAAAACATCTTGATTGATTGAACATTATCGCAGCATGTGAAATCACATGTAAAATTTGTCCAGTAGTTAGACGGCTATCATTGTATACAGAATTAAAAAACAAATGATTATCCTTTACGATATTAAAGAAAAAACACGCCGTCTAAAAGAGTGTCCTGTGGCATTGTACCCAAGACGCTGGCACTATTGCCTCTCTGCACAGCCTTTTTTAATATTTGAATAGGTATTTTATTTTATTCTTTACGATTTAAAAAACATCTTTACCAAACAAACGTACCTACATAATATATAAGATTTGCCAGTTAATAAGATGTAAAACACTACACAAGATACGATATACTCCTAAAGTTCAGTCCTTAAATTGTATATAAGTCATTAAATACAATGTTAACATGACAATGGCAATAATGTGTTCATGCATCACTAACTGTAAATAAATTCTAGACACAATAAGCTACCCATGACGTAAGAGAAAAAGTTCTGTCGATATTATGAAGAAGGGAGATGGTATTGAATTACGGAGACGGTTTTATGAAGCGGTTGGCATTAACATTGAATGGGAAACTGTTACGCCACGTAATGCCCGTTGAACTTGGACCGCTTTGTTAGTAAAAATTTTGTTAGCGCTCGTTTCTAAGCTATTACATATAGCGAGAATAGCACCTAACTCGCTTCTATTGCTTAACATTAGTCCTCGCGTATTTAAGTGTCAAAATCATGGACGTCAAATATTTAAGTTGGATAGAAATTTCTTAATAAAAAAAACTCAGTTTTCTTTTTATGTGAAATTTTAATGAAATACTGAAGATTTTATTTTATTTTAATTATATTTAACATACCTTAAATATAATTCATCTCATTATCACAATTCATTAAGCGAAATTAATTTCAAGCATCAAAAAATTTTCATTTCATAATCCAGTGTTATATTAAAATATAATGTTTTGGTTTTACTATTACCTTATAATATTTTATATTTCTATCAGTTTCCACCCCCGGCTTAGCATACGTGCGAGGGGGGAGTGCGTGCGATGGCAAGTGGTAGGTACCCTATGTCCTTTTCTGTACCTGACATACACCTCGTATGCAAAGTTTCATGAAAATCGGTTTAGTAGTTAAGACGTGAAAGTGCACAGAAAAAAAACAACATAATACAATTACATGAACTATGTAACTAATCGTATTTCGTATTTCTCTAAAGCATTACGAACGAAATATAGAAATTTATTTAACAACCAGCTAAATATAAATAGTTTTGTGTTTTTTTCTTTAAATACATTAGATACTCTTATAAAAAACTACGTTATATACTTAATTTAATGATGTTATATTTATTAGAATACTGCTTTATTTTAATTTATATGAAATACACTTAATAATTTTTTTGTCATCGAATGTAATTATATTTCAATTTAAATTAATCAATTCAATGGGAACAAGTTTACTAATGATACAATTAATTAACCGTGCAAAATCTTGACATTTCGTTTAATATGTTTGCGTACATATAATTTTATTTATTTAATGAACCAGTGGGATATATTTAGAGATTTTAATTAAAATATTTTAAAATTAATTCTGATGATGTAGATGATGAAATTGATAAAAGTAATTAAAGCATAGTTTATCTTTAAATTATTCAATATATTAATGATTTTTAATCGGTTGTAGTTGCTCCTTTTATCCAATAAGTTTGTGGGAGTAGTTTGTAACTTTTGATTTCAGACAATGGTCTCGTTATTTAGTTGCTGTCTGAAAAGGTTATAATATGTAACTGTAACATGGTACTGGGATTTTTTGTTAAAAAAATTCTAAGTAACAGCTCGGAGTTTTGTGTGTTACATTTGTAACTTGGAAAGCACGTAAAGCCGTTAGTCCTGCGCCCGAGGCTCGACCTCTGTCCAGTCGTGTCGGATTGCCGTTCGATCGGATTATGAAAGTAAGGAATAGAGAATGTATATACCTGTATGTGCACTTACGCACTATGATGTACTTTGTATAGTTAGATTCGATCGAGAATGGTTGCCGTGGTCAAAATTGGTATCAGGAGGACGACATCATTATCATCATCATCAAGTTTTTCTAATACGTAATTACTTCAATGCTCAGTAACTTAATATATCTGAAACATTTTGTTATTTTAACAAAAAAATATATTTCAATTATTTCTATGACACAATAGTAAAAACAATAAATTAAATAATGATTGAAATAGTTTTATTTCTCGTTCACAACAGAACCACCAAACAAATAATAATTCTTTGTCAATTTTGTAATTCATGAAATTACTAATAACTTATGATTTCTGATTTACATCAGCCTTTAATTGACGGATATTACAATTTTATTGTTACACATCTTCTTAGCATATTTATATATAAAAAAGCATAAAAAATAAGTATTAATATTATTTATAAAACAATAAACACGTGAAGTTATAATTAATAATAATATTTACGTTAGGTAATTGTCATAATAGGCAACAAATTACAATTAATTGCGTGACGTCACGCCCAAGGTCAATGGATCTTGAGCCACCTCTGTGAGGACGTGAGCAGTCGTGATACCAGCATCAAGACTATTAAGTCGTGATCTTGCCAATAGGAAACGTTTAACATAACCGTCCCGACAGACTTCATAAAGATAAATAAATTAAATTCGTTTTCAAATTTTTAAATGTGTATAAATCGACAAAAGACATTTTTCAAATTGTTATTGACCAGGTCTGGCACGCTTCATATAGGGGTCAAAATAAAAATCAAAGCAAATAGTACTTACATATCAAAAATACAACTTCAGATTTCATAATGCTTTGGCATAGTGAAAAACTACATCATAATTATAGAAACCTCAAATCATATATTCATAATTTGCTAACCTAGGAGTTAGTAGTTTAATTTCAAGAGATGTTAGTAAATATTTTATGCAAGCATTGTCGCATGCAATTAGCTCTTTCATAGTGTGAAGCTCTAGTGCAGGATGCGCCTGCCCAAGTTCCTCATAATATTATAATCCGTCGGCGTTGAGATAATAGTGATTGTTTTGCTGCTCCATGGTGCTTGACCGTGCTGTTCTTTGTTATACTTTATGACTTATGGTATGAGTCTGTTTGACGGTTCTTAGTTTTTTGCATCGTGTGTTCTTGCAATTAACACTACGTAGGTATGTATATTTTTTTGTTTTTTTGTTCTTCGAATTAAAAAGATGAAAAACTTTGATTGTTGCTTATTGTTTTATCTCATACCTATATATATATATATTTTTATTTTTTTTCTTTTTTTTTAGTTATCTATTTATCTCTTTAATGAAAAGTTATTAATAAATATATTTATGTAAACTTCGATACAGAACGACTTGTGTTTAATTTTGTGCTATTTCGTTTAAGTTTGATGACAAGTATCCACCACTACTACCAATATTACCATATTACCAACTATATTGGTCAACGTGGTGACTGGTCTGCCTATTAAATTTGTAGCGTTAAGCTATACAGTAAGTTCCTTCATTTGAACTATCCAACAAGAAATAACCAAATGATACCAATTGATGTTAGTCTTTCGTCCTCGTTTATTCAACTTTACACTATTTACGTGCTAATTGACAAAGAGTTTTTTGACATGGACCCTACTCACGTAGTCTTGTGGCGGACTGTTAATACTATCCGATCAAATATCAGTATGAAATTATAGACAATTTCGTATTTTTTTATGATTTGACATATTCACAACACAACCCTGTAGTTTTATGATGTAAATATAGTACATCACATAAACCTAAATAGCATAGTTTTTCGTGAAGGATATATTATAATGTCGTTCTCGTAACGACTAACATTTATTTACAAGTGAATAACACATGCTTCGTGTACCGTAGTGGTCCGAATTCCTCAACAATTCGCGTTACTTCACCCACATACTTTTATTTAAATATATGCCATGGATCAACACTTAAACCTGACCCACTAAGCAAATATATGCAAATAGTGTGAATATAATGATAAAAACGATGAATGACTCGAGTTCATTGATCTGTAAAGCAGACGGGGAGTAATAAATAATAATAAATTGTTAAAATCTATAAATTTTGATAATGCATATAAAAATAGTTGTTGAATTGAATTGTTAATGTATGTGAATATGGCAATTTTATTTAATATCGAAGCAATATATTACAGCTATATAATTAAATATTATATTATATTAAAATTTATAACTTTTCGATGTGCATTCAAGCGAATTTGTAACATGTTACTAGTTGACCGCAAAATATTTCATAGGCTTAGAAATCCCTTGTATGGTATTGCTATAACAAATACGTCAAAATTAGAAAAGTAAAAATTCACAAAAATTAAATACTATATATATTATACAGCGTTCATTTCTTTTTTGGAATATTTACAATATAGATAATACAGTTTGAATATTATGAGGATCGTTATCAGACATTTAAATTCTGAGAGGGTTGAGCTTCACAAAGGACAAAAGTGGTGTGAACCCGAGTGTGAAGGTGACATTGACATTGAGTCTGAGGACCGAGATTTGAGGTGTACTGACCACAGCCCTTTGGATATATTTGTTACAATTTTGGCCAAAGATCAAGAATTTTGCGTTATATAAGTAGGAAGATGTCGTTTGTGCATTAGTTAAACAAATGGTTTGTTCTAGATTTAAAGATTGAATATTTGCATATGTTTTGCTATCAATATTTACATATCAATTAATATAACTCGGTAGTTATACATCCTTAATTTACCTGCCTTCACGCGAAGGTCTGATATACAATCAGCGATTATTTCCCACGGTGCGTGAGTCAACGATCTTCAGAGCAAGGTTTGCTCTGTTTAAGCAATGATACGTGCTAACGATGCAAACTACCCGCAACTAATAGCAACACCATAAGGGTTTCTTGTTTACACTCAACGCCACTTCAAACTGTTTGTTTGTGATGAATGTTAAAAATATGTACCTACAGCGTACACGTTTCAATCAATCTACAAAGTAACTGTAACTAACTGTAACCCTTAATTATTGATGAACATCTAAATACCTAAAACCTATACTAATTCCTGTACGATGCTGCGGATGAAAACCAATTTTTAAATATTTTTATCACGCAATGTATTTATATGATATAAAATATCGCACCAATCACCAGTAACTCAACCCGAAACATAGATTTTCGTGATTGTAGTAACCACCAGTCGTTTTGCTACTTGCTTCCAATATTGTCTAGGAATAACAGATTGAAATATCAATTTTGAAAATCAAAAATCAGTAAAATGTTCAAAAATGTTATGCTAAACTACACAGTGTTTTTTTAATTTCACGCAACGGATTATCTTTTAGCATTTTTAACTAAAAGATTCTATTCTATAGAGCCCAATAAAAATTTGATTTTATCACGTTATTATTTAACAAATAACGTGAGCAAAATCGTTACAATTTACAAGCAGTAAACGGTGCCGAGAATAGCAAGATAGCAATCAACAATTAAGTATAACATCGGGTAGTTTTTATTTAACTTTATTATAATAGTCTGTATACGTCATCGAATCAAATCGTTCAAAATATCCTATTGATGAATACCTTTATTAATATACAGAGTTCGTTGTAATTTTAATTGTTGTTCTATAATTAATAATAATATTTATATGTCAACCAGTTAAATCCGTAGCTTGTTAGATTATGTACATACCTAGTAGGCTAAGAAAGAGCAAAAAAAGAGCCAGTGGTAAGAACGAGTGAATCTTAATCGTGGGTTCAAACCCGGCCAAGCACCATGAATTTCATGTGCTTAATTTGTAATTATAATTCATCTCGTGCTTGACGGTGACAGAAAACATCGTGAGGAAACCTGCATGTGTCTAGTTTCACTGAAATTTTGCCACATGTGTATTCCACCAACCCACATTGGAGCAAGAAGGGTTGGAGCTTATTCCACCGCGCGGAATAAGCTCCAACCCCTTCTTCTCAAAAAAGGAGAAGAGGCCTTAGCCCAGCTGTCGGACATTCACAGGCTGTTACTGTAAGGCTATATTACTTCTGTTATTCAGTTGATATAGTGCCAACACTTGAGTCATATAATGTATATTATTCTCAATATAAAAAAATCGTAATTATCATATTAAAAACATCAAAACCTAATAATATTATTCACGTGCCGTTTATTTCTGGTTTATCGACTACATGTGAATTAATAATGCCGCATTAACACTATTTTTTATAGTAAGAAACAGTTACACGCTGCTTGCACATTTGTGACCTTATTATCAGCACAAGGACCAGGTTTCTTAATTTAGATAATGTCAGTCGAAATTATTGGGTTTATAATGGGTTTAAAAAAAACCTGACTACCGACGTCCTGTACTTTAACATATGATGTATGTAAGTTCACCGATTTCTCCAATGCAGAGTAGTTGACATATAAGTAGCAGGTATTCATTATAAACAAAGATTAACATGAAAATTCAGCGTTGTTTACCCGGATTTGAAACCACAATATTCGGCTTAGATTCAATTATTCTAACCACTGAGCTATATGAACTCGACATTTCGTCAATTAACAATTTTTTTTTATTGATAAGTGAATATGTATTATTGAAGCTCGGTCCCGACCTCAGATAACTTTGTGGTAAAATAAAATCATTCAATAAAAAACCCTGTTGAGGTGTTTTCACTTTTTGTAGACTTTAATTTATTTTTTAATGAATAGCTTGTTATTTTAGTAATTTCAAATTAAAAAGAATGAATACGTAACTATTGAAATGCATTGCTTGTTAAGAACAGTTACATTGATCAGAGTCCCGTGTTTATTTTTTTTATTGACTCGAGGTATTTGACCGATCAAATTTAGAGCCGGTTAATCGGGCTTCGTTATTTATGTAAATGAAACAAATACAACCGGACATACCGGGTGTATCATCATAGACACGAACCGTTACAACTTGAAGTTGGAATTTTATGCAGTCTACTTCAACGACGAATCAAAACATAATGTTTTTAATACAGGTCAAAGTCCATTTTTTTAAATAGTTTGTTTGCAATTGCAAATCTTGTCATCATTATTATTTCATAATTTTATAAAACCTTTGTTAAGTTTCATTTTGATTTCAAATTGAACAAGTAATAAGGGTCTCGTAGTATGTAATCAAAAAGAATATAAAAACAGCTCTTAAAAAAATTATACTTCTTCAGGTCTTAAAATTAAACCTAATAATATATTTTCAAGGCTTTTAGTTGTGCGAAATGGCAGCAGAATGTTTCATTTATATTCGTTATTAACTCATCATTTCTAACCACATTATTTCTTTATTAAATTCACAAGGCTCTGGTTGTTACACATACACATATGACACGAAGAGTCATCGAGTTACACGCACAAGAGCCTACATACATTATATATATCGGCTGGATAAACATACCGAGTACAGTGCAGTCACCAATCATTTTATACTTTAAATTCGTACAAAGATATTTCTTTATTTTATTGTAAGTATTCTTTCCATAATACACTTATATATTCGTTAAATTTGAATGTTTAAAAAAAATCTTGGTTTTATTTTTATTATACGGACGCTTTTACGACACATCCTTTTATTCACAAAGATAAAGCATTACATTTTTCAATTTTATAAATGCACAACACGTCTTAGCTTCATATTAAAGATGCAAGACATGATCCATCACCCGGGAACAACTGGCAGGGATAAACTGACAATTATTTCGAACATTTATTAAGTAATAATATTTATTATCTTGTGGCTGATATGAAACTTACATTTTTAATGGTATAAAACATAATCGGTGAGTAAACATTTTTTTTTCAAATTACCCTGTTTAAAATATGTATCAAGACCATTTTCATCCCGCGTTCGTCTGCTTCAATTAAGTGCAACGGGATTTATATATCGCTTAAATACTCGGTACGGGCGAAATGAAATAGTGCCTATTAAATATATTTATAGCGGTATGCACTGCGAAGTCTTTAAACATAAATGCATAGCAACTAAAAGAGAGCCGGCGATAAGTGGGGTTGTTACAATTTATGAAGTGAAGATATCTTTGATTTCTTTGATTTTATATAAATACAACTTATCAAATAAATTGCACTAAATTTATGGACTTTATGTAATAATAAATATGAATAACAATTATGAAGCCTCTGTAATGTTTGGCAGTTTTGTTAGATGTAAACCATAGACATAACATATTATATAAATAATGTATTTGTAGTCTCTATATTAACCCCCTTATTCATAAACTTTATTTAACTGGTGATTAGTTAAACAATATTTTGTCTTCTTCTTTCGTATGTCAAATCAATAATGACAGAAAGAGACAAACCAGTGTTTAGCTAAACAGTAACTAAGCAACGTTTATAAATAAGGCCGTAAAAGTATATGAGATTTATTTATAATAAGCAAAACTTGTGGCGTCGTTGTCAGTATGGAATTCAATCGTGACGAAAATCCTTTAAAATCATTTTAATATACATAACGCCTGTTTGATTTAAAGAAATAAAATATTTAATTTAGGTATTAGGATGTGGTTGCTTTGTTTTTGGTTATTCGCAAACATGGTAGAAAAATATGAACTTAAAAAGCTTATTAACTTATTAACTTTTAAATCACAGATAGATACTTTAACTTTATTTATTTGTATAGATTTTATATGGTAAAGTTAAGAAAAATACTTTAAAGCTTGTTCCACTACGCGAATCCAGTGAGGGTTAGTGTATATTACCGGCATTGCGCCGTCGTGCAATTTATTTTAATTTCGAAATGTAAGAGGAATTCTTATAAAATAAGTAGACGTAACTTGTGTAACAAAGTCTATAAATTTATCCAACTTTTAACAAATTGTCATTTTTCCAATTTTAAATAAAATAATATTGAATATGAAATTTACATACTCCACTTGATATTAGTTTTAATGCAAAAAAAATATTAATTTTAACTTTTCTTTGTTTCAGTTAAAAATAATATGTGACGTCAAATTTTTGTCACGTCAAGTGCGTGTTAGGGTCTCAAGTGGAGTTCAGACTAGTTAGAGATGCACACTATGGATACCTTGGGCTACGGCCACAAGAAGTACCGGCCGCCGCTCTCCCCGAGCAGCTTCTACCACCACGACTACTACTCCAGGCACACAACTCTGCGCCCTCAGGTAAAGTGATAAATATTATTAATACATTCAATTAAAATGCTAGCATTTCTGTTGCCACCAGATATAACAATTTGTAATGCAATTATTTATTTATAGTATGTCATGATAATAGATTTGTGAAATGTAAATATTTTTTTACAATTTTACATAAGGCAGTATGACCGTTAAAAGATTTTTGAAAAATTAATCAATAAAATAACGCATTAATTATCTTAACTGACTATCATAATTTTTTTTTTAATTTTTGATCAATAAAGTCTTTTGAATTGGTAACTGGAAGGGCAATTATAAAAACAAGCCTGAGATATGATCAAACATTACTGGAAGAGGTTGCGAAGTTTTTCAAAAAATTTGTAAATATTTTTTATATCTTCAAATCTAAATGTCAGTAAGCGTTTAGTATCATACCTTAATTATAGTGAAGAAACTACTGAAACAAGATATTTGGTAAGATATAACGCTACTTATTTAAGTGGTAGATATCATGTTTTTTTTTCATAAAAAGATGGTACAAATAGATTTGAAGTGAGGCTAAGGGCCATTGGGACGATCCCGTTACATAGAACGGTATCCAACAATGATAGTTAAAGTGAATAAAGGCAGCCGACTATGATTCTGTTATACAAAAAGAAAGTTACATTTTTAAATAAATCGAGCCTATCTCGATACGTTACAATAACTTTATACTTTAATGTCTAAATGATAAATTTGTCTTAAAGATAAGGTTATCTTTAAGTCAAATTTATTATTTATAATTATTTATTTATTAGTTCTAAAAAAATAATTTAAATAACAACAAAAATAATAAATTAAAGTAATATGTCACCCAACGATCTTCGGCCATACCCAGCCAGCTCTGGCAGAGCGCTCACACACATACATATATATGTATATCGTTCCGTCTTTTATAATTTAACGGTTTCAAATATCTATGTCATTAATTATATTATTCAAACGAAGCGAAAGGAACGAACGTATTTTCCAAATGCGCTTAACATTTTTTACAGATACGATTTCTTTCACCGCAGTTTAGTAAACTTTAAATCAGTTACGGTCTTTCGTAGATAGCGTTGAAGCCCTTATGGCATGTTTTTATAAAACAGGTCCTCCTATTCGATTTTGGTCATTCTTCATGGAAACTAGCCAATTGCGCAGGAGGTATCGTATTGCAGAAACGCAGGTAAACTTTCTGAAATTAGCAATGTATGTTCTCACTTACATGTTCTCACGAAATGCTTTTGACAGTTTCGTGACAAAAAACTTTGTATTGCCCTGTCTCCCGATTCCCGAACCCTCTCGAAACTTGACATTTGCAGCTACTACAGTGGTATGTGAGATGTTAAGGTGACATTATTAATAATTACATGTTATATAAAAAAAACATATTTATAAAGTAGAATGCATTTCGTGTGTTTTTAAAACATAAACATACTTGAACTTTAACCGATCAGGATATGTAGAGGTACAAATTGATTTGAAATTTATTAAATTTCTTGGAATGAAAAACTTATAAGTCTAAAAAAATCTGATATAAAATTATTTCGAACTTTCTTTTTGCAGGTTAATATCAAGGCAATTTTCCCGTATGGGACGCATTAATTCTTTTAATTAGGCTTCTTTTATACAATCTGGTTTTGGATTAAACACCAGTAATTAATGGTTAGCGCCTCAACTGTTAATTACATTAGATTGAGGTTACTGATGGTCTCCAACATAAAACCGCATTGACATTTGATCAGCGTCGATGTCATTTCACCGTTATAAAATGTTACGGCATTTTTATTATCGTAAATTCTTTGTATTTTTAGAATGTTTAGTTCCGTTAATATATGTTTCACGTTTGAGTATGTATATATGATTTTAATAGCATAAAAATAAATAAAAAATAGATTCTCCATCAACAATATACATATTTATTCAAGCCTTTGCATGTATATGAATAATGAACGCTATAAAAATAATAAAAAAGATAGATATTTATGCTCCACTGGTCTATATCGCTTCTTAATGTAAAGATCATTACCGCTACAACTGGCCTTATACTTATTATGAAACGTAACGGCAGACGCCAGATTTTTTTATGAACGGGTTTTTATTATAAAATTGTATCTGCCACATTACTCAATTCAGTTATACACAATAATTACGTTTTATATTCTATAGACGAAACGAACGATTCGAAATTCAAAATAACGAATTTTTAAACTATATATTTACTATCTATTATGATTCGTATGACGTAACTTCATTACCCAAACACATTTTTTATAAGAGCTCTTAACAACAATTATAATAATTAAATGTTAACAAGAAGCTACAGAAAAAAAGTAATCGTTTAAAAAGAAGAACGTACTAAAATATTTCCTTATTACTACTTAAGTTTGTTTATTACGAATTCGTGAATTAATTCAAATAGTTGCCGGTAGTCGGTCATTGTTCCGTACAATAATTTACATAGATGCTTGATAATGATACTGCGGGGGAAGACTCGAACAACAGTTAAGAGCGTGCTTTAAAATAATAATAATAAATATTATAAAATCATTAAGCGAAGCGTGGCACAAATGAATACCGCAAAGTCAGTAAACAGATCAGCAATGCAATGCGTATACGTGGTGTGTATTTATGTCGTTCCTAAAAACCCAGGAAGCCTGTTCCGTGCCCGTGATGCTGCTAATTAATAAATATTTATTATTCTTCCGCATGTTTTTCTAATTAACAATTGATACTGCGACGTACAATTGTATGAACAAAGTAGCGATGTAATCCACGGCACGCGGCTGACCGATAAGGCACAATCTTCTAAAGGCAATTTGTAATTATGACATTTGTAACTCATGATCAATGAATAGGTTTACTATTCGAAAGATAAATATTTGATCGCTACTATAAAGTAAAGAAATTGTTTTAGGATTATTATTATGTTCATTTTCACAGCGTCTTTTTGAAACATGTTATTTAGGTATAATAATATTATAAATATTAAGCAAGGTCCTTTCCTTTACGTCATATTTTGTAAATTAATATTTGTTTTGTTCACAGAGGATGTTTCGAGTATTATTCTCACGTTTTTTTTCTAAACACAATATCTCGTAAAAGGCATCTAGTGACATTAGCTTTAAACATAACAATAGGACATATAACTTAAAGACTTTTTCGTTAGAAAGTAAAAATATTAAATGAGGAAAAATCGTAGCGTTAGCGTACTTAATACTTAAGTTGGTCAAATGTCTGAGAAAAGTAGCAAGAGCTTTGTCCGAAGACAAACTGGGGTCAAATGCCACCTAACGGTTACGTTAAACAAACGACGCTACTTAATTATTTCTTCTTCGTAACAATTTCACAAAACTATTCACACAACTCACAACAACACTCGAATATTTAAAAAAAATACAATGTCAAAATATTTATTCAATATAAAAAGCGTTTCTAGCTTATCAAAAATCTACCACCGGTCAGAACAAAATACCACGTACCTGAGAATATATAATGCTTGCCGATAATTTATATTTATTAAAAAGTAACAGATTTAGCATTTAGCAGACATTGACTATCAGCCGCCTGCCTGACGCCCTGCTTGGGAGTGCTTTTGCCCTCCCTAGTGTTGCTGTTCCACTACTTTAAGGGAACCTTAAAAATAATCTTTAATTTATTCTTACGACATCTATGATGTTGCCTTTCGGAACTGATGTGGTAAAAACAATAAGCAAATTTTAATTATAAGATTAGATGCGCATCAACTTTTTCGCCTAGAAAATAATCGTTATTCTAATATCTAGTAACACTGTTTTTAACTAATTAATAAAAGTGGTCTAATTATAAATAAATAAGAAAATATGTTTATATAAGTTATATATATTCTTGCAGCGAATGAAAACGAATATAATAATCTTTTATATCGCATGTAAGCTTACAAACGAGTTTAATGCGGTTTTGTTGTAATTGTATTGTAATGTTACGTGTCGTAGTAGCTTACCTTGCACTTGCTGCATCTTCAGTGCATTAGCCGGCCATGGAGAAGCCGGTTTTGGTGCACGCTATTTACCTACCAACGAGAATTCCTAGAGACTAGTGTGAGTCGCCGACATCTTGAAGATCCAACGAATCAATCGTTTTTTTTATGTATCGATACATTTTTAGACCATTCTTTTTATTTTGGATCATATTGCAGTGTTACGTGTTATTGAGTTTGCGCTTCGAGTATCTTCAGTGCAATAGCCGGCCGTGGCGGAGCCGGTTCGGCGTCTAAACGGGTCAGCCAAGCTGCTAGGCTAACGTAGACTCCGGGTAATAACTTGACCACTTTGTTTACATATTACTTGATACGTGAACTTAATAGTTTTTTAATTTTAAGAATATAGGAATCGATTATGATTAAACAATATAACGTTGTTATCGAAGCGTTATTAACATTAAAAAATAAATATATATTGCATTATTATAACATTTAGCAGATTTAAATTATATAACATAATATTATGTGAATCATTCTGAAGACCGAAGACTTAAATGAATTATCAAATTAAATGTAGGTACTTATTAAATAAGAGTATATCAGTATGAAGTTACTTTTTTTCTTTCATTCATAATAGAAAACAAAAATAATAAAAATGTTTGAATTACTTTAACCCCTTTTTTCACCCTTTTTTAAATATAAGTTGGTAGACAGGCAAATGGTCATTTGAGGGTAAGTTTTCATCAGCGTCCATAGACATTGGCACTGTTATTTGTCCATTCCTTAAATCGCCAATTCGCCTCCAACCTTGGAACTTAAGACGTTATGTCAATTCAATATATGTTCAATCACTCTTGTTTTCAAACACAAGAATACTAAGTATCGGTACATATATGATGAGTAGGTTAAAGTTTAATTTAATAATTAGCTTGTGAAGGGTATGTACTACAGCTGCAGTGTGATCTGAAGAGTAGTCAAAAATTTAAATACACAATAGACATATAAAGATATACTAGCAAAAACAGTAAGTGATATAATGACACCAACATTAATTATATCATAACATAAGCATATACATATAAAAAAGAATTCACGATTTTGAAAGACAAGACAAATTGTAATTTTTGTAGGCAAGCGAAATCGACAACTACAAACAGCTTTCATTAATTAAGATATCGAATTGTTAATATTAAATGTATCATAATGTATTACCTCCAGCGTTTGAACTAATTAAGCTTCACCCTCAAGTTGGATAATAACGAAATGTGATCCGCAAAAATTTATCGTCGTAAAGTAATTTGACTAATCCGTTACGCTTAATTACGTGTAACATTTGAATCTCTCTTTATATTTCAAGCGTTCGCGCGATTATAACGTCTGCATGTTAATGAATATACCTTTGAATTCTATTTATTGTTGCGCTTAGATTTAAGTTTTCAGATTTATATTTGAATCATTTTATAAAATGTACTATAGATATATATAAAATGCATATAAGTTTTTTAATCGTGATTAAATTTTAAAGTTAATATAAATTAAATAATTCTTAAGTACACATATATTGTTTTCATTACAGAGCTTTAAATATTTGCTCCGTATTTGACACTAATTTAAACATATTTTAAGTCTCTTAATTATTTTCTCTCTAAGCTCTGTTTATCTTTAATGAAAATTCAAATAAATTTTATCTTACAGATAACATATACATATAGAGTAGTATTTTAAAAATTTAATTCCTGTATAAAATGGTTTTTGTGTGTGTGTTTTCTTGACAGTTAAACGAACTGTTTGTCCCTCGTGTCGGAAATAATGTTGTGACAGTGCAGATTTTATACGTTCATACTTTCAGCGGTAAGGTTATGAATTCGATGTAAACACTTATTATTTTCTTGATAATAAATTTGTTTGTTAGTGAAATAATGATTTTTATTAGGAAGTATTTGCTATCAACAATTGTCATAAGGAAAGTGATCACGAAGTATGTCAGTGGGTCCTCCACCTTTCTCTTCTCTGGTTTGGATTTAAAAAAAATGTTTCCACATGAATTCGTGATAGAGATTATTTAGTTTGTAAATAATAAAGAAAGTGATACCATTGCAATACTTCTATTTTTAAGTAAATAAATTACATTAGGATTAGATTATTAAGATTCTTTAGAACTTTTGATACCATAGATATGCGAAGAGAGAGATATATATATAATTATATGATATGTTGTTATGATGACTGATAAGTGCATAGACTAAAAAAGTACAAAAATATTTTATAGTTATTTTATTTTATATTTACTAATAATATTAATTTGGTTGGGCAGTCAAATATAAGGCTATGTATGAAAAGTTAGTATGTTTATATAAAAGTAAAAAATATATATTAAAAGAAAGTAGCGGTGTTGTACGATAATAGCTTTTTTTTAAATTGCTATAACATTAATATAATAATTAGTATATCGAAATTGTAATCATTACATTACAGTTCCTTTAACCAACTATAAAATTCTCATTAAAACTGTCGTGAAACGAGCCACAAATACAGACATACGAGACGAGGATAAAAGAAAACTTTAAGAAAGCGAGTTAGGATCCGAGACAGTCGTAAACTTCAATAATAAAATGAATAAGAAGCAAATAATAATGAGCGTACTGCCCGCACTGAGGCTTTTGACCGATCCGAGTTCATTGGTCCAGCGGCGATAGAACGAATGCCTTAATTAACTGTTCTTCTAGACATTTTCTTTAGTGCTATTTATTAAAAAACGTTGCCAGTGACAAAAACAAATCGAAAACAAATTTAATTTCATAACATTCCGAAAGACTATGTTAAAGCTATGAAAAGAAAGTATTGAGTAAAATGGTGACAAGTTAAAAAAATATTTTTATCAAGTACTTTATTTCGATGAATATATAACACACATATGCAAATATTTTCATATGTTCTTACTTCTATATTTTCTTTACTTATATGTATTTTTATATACGAGTAAGCAGTTTTTCTGTAAAATAATGTATCTTTGATACAGATATAATATTATTTGTTGCTTATTCTAAGATTGGCTGGTAGGGAATGCTCAAGCAGTAAGCTTTTTCTATAATATTTTTTGTTGTTGAACAATAAATCAAATCAAATTAAATGTAAAAAAAGCGTTTTGCATCAATATTATAACTCTACCACCGTTTGAGAACGCAGCGAGAAGTAACGGTAAGAAACTCGCATAGTTACTCTTTTAAAATATATCAGATTTACAATGTGGTTAGTATTTATAATTAATTATTGTTCACGCTCAGTCCTGTGTTGGAACTTGACCTTCAATACATTTATTTCATGACAACCGCCGAAGAATTTAATTTAACAGTTGTTCGCGAAAATGACGTACATTTGTTCCTTTTTGCATTTAGAACTAGATTGTTTTTCTCAAACCAAGAACCCACGATTGAATACTGCTTACAACATCATAGCTCTCTCCTTCTATTAAGTTAAAAAATAAGGATATCATCTGCAAACAGTTTATTTAAAAAGAAGGATTTTAAGTAAGATTTGAGGATTTTTTTTCCTATACATCACCGTGGTATAGACGTTTGTGAAAGAGATATGATTTAATACCTTTAATTATGACCTTCAAGGTCCTTTCATTAAGGTAGGTGCAAATAAATTTTAACTTCAATATATTTAAGGACAACAAATTCTCCAATAGCATTTTGTGTCATCTCCCAAGTATTATAAACGTGCGCAATATAGCATAGCAGCTGTAGTAAAACGACCCTTGGTGAATCATAATTGCTCAAAATGTAATAGTCTGTTTGGGTTAAAATTTAACAGTAATAAATAAATAATAAAATAAATAAATATATACCAAACACCGAAGTTTATCAATACAAATAAACGTTAATTAAAATTGTGCGTTTCATGCTTACGTTTCAACATTTTTTTCTTTTCAAGATAAAAACATAGGTACGTAATCTTTTTTTATTATAATGAAAACACGTATGTACCACAGATTTTGTTCATGTAAACTTTTAAGAAACTACCTATGTTACTACTTATTAAGAATTCTTAAACATATTAAGCAGGTAATCACTTCTCTGGAATATTAATATTTGATAAAACCATAGTTTAAGTTTCCAGCTCTGATGGAAAATGTAAATCTGAGAATGTTGCACTGATAAATCGTTTTTGCTTAATCTTTACAAGTACGTTAAGTATTACAAATACTTAGTTTTACTTTTTGGTTCTTATATAATGCTTTATTATTTGTAATGTTTTTATTTAAAATTGTATTATAAAAATAATATATATTACAAAACTTACAAACTAGTTTACAAAACGCTATTACTTTTATGTCATAACTTGTGGCGCTTACAGGGCTTAATATATACGGAGCTGGGAAGTTGTATTTTTTATATATAAGGTCCTCCAGACCGATTTCGGCCACGGCGGCCAATCTCAAGAGAGATTAGCCAACTGCGCAGGACATATTATAGTGCACAAGTGTGTGCGCAAACACAGTTGCACTTTCTTTTCCTTAGCTCTCATAATCCGATGGGACGGCAATCCGACACGACCGGAAAGAGTTCAGGCGCAGGACCAACGGCTTAACGTCCTCTCCGAGGCACGGGAGTGTACACACTTCCAACTTCCAGACTCCGGGCTGCTACTGAGAATTTTCTGACAGAAAAACCTAATAACTATTTATTGGCCCGACCTGGAATTGAACCCAGGACCACCAGGTCTGCAGCCTTATATCTAGCCACTAGACCAACGAGGCAGTGAAGTCTTTTTTATATATAGTATAGGTAGGCGGACGAGCATATGCGCCACATGATGGTAAGTGGTCACCAATAGACATATACATTGGCATTGTAAGAAATGTTAACCATCGCTTACATCGCCAATGCGCCAATCTTGGGTTTTAAGATGTTATGTTAAGTGAAGCAGTGTATACAGGCACGAGGGACCTGTAGTTACAATGCTTCACTCACCCTTCAAACCTTCCGGTTTAACAATACCAAGTACTGTTGTTTTGCGGTAGATTATCTGATGAGTGGGTGGTACCTACCCAGACCTGTGTGCACAAAGCCCTACCACCAGTAAAACTGTTAAATATTGATAAATAGCCACTTTGCCTTCCTTGTTCATAAATAGTGTACCAATAAAATAAATATTATCAAGTGACTTCTTAAAATAAACACGTATTTTAAGGATGTTATATGATATTGTTTTACTTAATTAAATAAATTGAAGTTGTTTCACGTGTATAAAAATTTTGTATAATGTTTTAACTAACTGTTGTGTTTTAATTGAAAAAAATGATAGTTAAAAATTCCACACACACTTGTCGTACATTTTAAATTTATTTTAATACATGTAACTTGCCTCGACTTTTCACGGGTATATCAAATAGTATGTTTTATTTATATTATAAGTTTATTTTTTCTATGTATATATTTTATATTTGAAAAAAAATATTGGGTAACAATAATTGCAAATATTTCGTGCCGACTGCATCGTCGATCAATTACATAATAGAGATTATTTAATTTGTTTTTTATACTTTTTCAGTTCAATTTAAGGTCTCTACTTTACAATATTTTAAAGTATACTTAAATATATTGGATGGAAGTTTTATCATACATCTTAAGAGAAAAGTATAAATTTCATTGAACATCATGACATTATAGTAACAGCCTGTGAATGTCCCACTGCTGGGCTAAGGCCTCTTTCCTCTTGTGAGGAGAAGGTTTGGAGCTTATTCCACCACGCTGCGCCAATGCGGGTTGGTGGAATTCACATGTGACAGAATTTCAGTGAAATTTGACACATGCAGGTTTCCTCACGATGTTTTCCTTCACCGTCAAGCACGAGATGAATTATAATAACAAATTAAGCACATGCAATTCAGTGGTGCTTGTTCACTTCATATAGACAGACAGACAGACTTTGGAAAATTATATACCTATATATATTAATAAACAGTTAATAAACAATACAAATGCGAACTAGATTATTTAAGAACAAATTATACGTTCTTTATAAAGCTTATCCTTCAAATAAGCACCTGCAAGTTTCATACAAAAGACTAACTGCGCCAACATTACGCTATTCTATTCATGATATTAAATTGAGTTTAACATTTTATGTCTGAGTAATGGCTCTAGGTTTTTATTTAAGGTAATGAGATTTTTTAAATTTAAATTAAGATTCGTGCTTTCAACGATTCCAGTTTGATTTTATACCTGTATTCCAGGGTACAGATACTCATTTTAACTCATTTACATTTAAATTATGTTTAGCTTATGGAAGCAGGTAAATAGGAATTTGAGTAAAAATCTTACGCTTTTACTGGTTTCATTACAGCGTAAGTTTAAGATATATTCTTAATTAATGAACTCATTTATATTTGAATCTCTTCTAGACAAGACATGTGGTCGATAGATATCGAATTCGAAAAGGTCATTACGATATATCGGGCCAGGCAGCCCGAAATTGGAAAAATCACGCTAAAGCCAAAGGATAAATGTGATCAAAATCGAGTTTTGAGGAACTTTATTTCACATGTCAATCTGAATGAATGAAAATGTTATTCTGCCGCCAAACATTAATATTTTATGTTCCTGCGTTTCGGCTTAAAACAAGTGCGAGTGTAGTCACAGGCACAAGTGACAACACTTTAGTTTTCATAACTGGCGACCCATTGTTCTTCCAATTATGTCAATGGGTGACACTTACCGTCAGGTGTATTATTTTCCCTCCTTCCTTCAAGTGTTATAAATAAATTATTGTATTTAATTACTTAAAAAATTATTTTTTTCCACTTTCATAATTACATCGAACATCAGATGATGCAAGTTCTTAATAATATGCCAAGTTTGATTTACCATTCATCATACAAGTAATAAATTACTAAATATTCCCGATCGTAAAGGAATTCTTTTTTTTTCTTGTTATTAACACCTTCCGTTGTCAAGCGTACGAAATGAAACTTCACACAATTGCTCGTAAGTTTTCATTATATTGGACATGTGCATTTTTTATATCGTGGTGAAAAAATATAGTGTGAAATAAAATTCATGTAAAATAAACGTATTGTTTATTTTAGATGAATTGGTATTATTTAAATGAAAAAGTTAGGTACTCTATCTACATTTGTTTCATGTGAAAACGTGAATATTTTATTTATTTGATCGGAGTCATTCGTTTTTTTTTTCTAGTTATTTTGTTAAATATTGTTACTATAACAATATTTTTACTTTGATTTTACAAATATTCATCTTTTATAATCCAATATATATAATATTCGATGCAAATAATACGAAAAATTTATTAACTTTCTCATGAAAAGAACTAAATAGCATTTGTAAAGATCGATATTGCTGACCCAAGTGAGTTCTTTTTTATTACTTCCTGCGTTATGGGAATTTAACGAGCTTTCAAAAAAGATTCAAAAAAGAATCATTCTCCGTGGGAGGAGGCGGGGTGAGTGACCGAGTCCTTGACCTACACACAAACAGAGGGTCCATTTTTCATTCATGCTTCTCTCTTTTGAACATCGACAAAAATAAGACATTTGAGTTTTTTTATTAGACAATCAACTTTTAATCTTAGCAACAAACGTTTACAAGAAATGAAATTATGTGTCTGTTTAGCGAATTAGCTAAAAATTATATGATTTTTTTTATTGTAAGAATTTATCATTTATTGTTTACGCCTTCATTTCTTAACACTCGAATAATATTGCATTTAAAATAAATAGTCATAACAATTGATAAAATTGAAACCAAAGTTGTATAGACAATACGTACACAGCCCACTTGCGGTCACTAAATTGGTGGTATTCCATCTTCTGTCGTTATTCACAAAGCCTTATATGTATCAAGGTGACCCACATTTTGTAAATTGTTTATGGGTGACTTGGCATTTGTCGGTGAAAGTGGTCAGATGAATGAAAGTCTAAATTTGTCTACGTTTAGAATGAAGACTACTTATACTTACATGCTGTCCAGCTGTGTCTATATCTCTTCTCTAGGTCTTTAGATCAGAGACTTTCACCACAAAATAATATGATATATAAGGTTGGGGAAAACTTTTTTCGTAATTTATAAGTAAAAAATTGCAGTAAGATCTCTTTTGTACCTGGTTGAAAACCAGCCATATACTGTTTGTATCTGGCTGGTTTTGATACTATGACATAGATGACATTTTAAAATCAAAAAAAAAAACGGTTTTCTGACTTTTTTTTCTATTGTTTTTCTGTCCGCCACGATGAGTTGAATCTTACGAAGAAATCCGATACATTTTAAAGTTTCATCGCAAAAACGGGAAAAATGCAACACAAGTCACGAATTACATATGTTGTAAAACTGAGAGTCAAAAACTTTTTAAAGATCGATATTGCTGATTCAACTGAGTTTTTTTGTGCCTTTTCTCTAAAGAGCCAGTTTAGTTATGGGAACTAAACTAACTCTTAACCGAGTTCCACAGTTACTTCATTTTATTAATTTGTTTTTATAACATCCCGTCTTATTGTCTCGACTGGTGACAGAAAGGCTGGTTTTTTTGTCGCTAAGAGAATTGGAAATATGATTCAAGGGGGAAATTTATCTGGCATTAAATCCACCATTCCGTGTGGTCATGATGTCGAGTTCAATTTAAGCCGCCAAGGTAAATATAATTGTTATTAAACAAATATTACCCAAAATAGTCAAATGGCTGTTCAATTTATACGTATAAGATTAAACATGAACAGCTTATGTGCTGCATTAATCATAACACAAAATTGTTACGATGCGATTTAAATCTGCTTGAATTAATATTGCTATATTTTTACTAATACAGTATTATTTATAGTACAGTAGTGTATTTATAGATGTATATATTCATATATAATTTTTGAATCATTATAAATATATATATATATATATATATATTGATTCAAAAATTATAAAAATATTAAAATGTTATATATACAAAATGTTGATTTGAAATTAAAAAAAATCATTTAAATGTACTTGGTGGTAGAGCTTAGTGCAAGCTCGTCTGGAAAGGTACCACCCACTCATCAGATATTCTACCGCAAAATTGCAGTACTTGGTATTGTTGTGTTCCGGTTTGAAGGGTGAGTGAGCCAGTGTAATTAACGGCACAAGGGACATAAAATCTTAGTTCCCAAGGTTGGTGGCGCATTGGCGATGTAAGCGATGGTTAACATCTCTTAAAATGCCAATGTCTATGGGCGTTGGTGACCACTTACCATCATCTGCCTACCTATGCTAAAAAATAACAAAAAAAAAAAACATAGCAACCCTATAAAAGTAGGATTTACTTTTTTAATTTCGTATATATACGAAACGAGTCAATTAAAAAAGTATTCAATAAAATAATTGATCATCATCATCATGTTCACATCTAAGGTTCCGCTAGCTTTTTCAGATCATCAGTACACCTATCTATAGGTTACTGATCCGTTGTTTATCTCTTACTCTAGAACAAATGACTTTTTGGCATAATTACTGAAGTCGTTTTATGGCTATAATTTGTCCCCTTGCGTTATAATAATTTGCATAAATGAAATAAAAATATATCGGAACATAGTTCAATATATTACACATCTGTCATCACTTGCCCCAATATTTATGTTATTTTTACCACATTTCGGTGTTTTTATTATGAGTCACCTTGAAGTAGTATAAGGTTCAAGTTATATTTATTACAATGAGAGTTGTAGCGCGGGGCGGCGCGGCGTGGCGGCGGCGGCGATCGCGCTAGAGCGTATCGCACGCGGCAGCTTGCGCCGGCGTGACGCCCGCGGGGTCCCGTTACTCGACACACTGGCTCGTAGCCACCGACTCGAGGCACTTTTCGTATAGCCGTAACACCGCTTAAGACACTCCTTGAATTCATTGTTTTTGTAACGACACAGTTAATATTTTAATATGATTATTATTTTATATAATTTCACAATGTAAAGCTTGAAATTTAATAAAATGAATATAGTATAATTACAAAAAATTTTGGATACTTACAGTAAGCCTTAGAAAAAAAATCCTATTAATTATAGACGTGTATGCACATACGATGGCAAATCAAGCCATTCTATCTGTAGTATATTTATTACCTTTTATAATAAATAATGGATGGTAACGATGATACTTAATGGACTGTAGAAGTGATCATGCCACCATATTAGAATTTTAGTACTGTTACGGCATTGTCAATGAATATAAAGCATATAAGCGATCAGTCTTTCTACAGGAATGCCAAGAAATAGACGCGTCATTATAGCAATCAATGCGTTATCTTCAATAGAGCCTGATGGAGCTGTTATTCGCGCTGCATTCCTCATTTTTATGCACCTACATTCTTTACGCGTGACAACAGTTGTATACAGATGGACCTAATGGTGTCAGCCG
Source organism: Nymphalis polychloros (assembly GCA_905220585.2). NCBI lineage: Eukaryota > Metazoa > Arthropoda > Insecta > Lepidoptera > Nymphalidae > Nymphalis > Nymphalis polychloros. Next base: position 10,264,519 of record HG992243.1, on the reverse strand, counting down.
CCATACTTTACATTTACTTGGTGTAATACATTTTATATATGATGTAATTATGTCTGGATATATTGCCATCTTATCCATTGATTTCTTAAATACTGAAATGATTTAAAGAAATACATAGTTTCTTTACTCGTTCTTGGTAAATAAATTTTTGGTCTAAATATTTACGAAATTATGTGTTTTTATTTTTTATTTAATTATTTGATGTTATTGTTTGCTTTAATTGTATGTGTAACGTCATATATCAATATAGTGTTTAATGTTTGACTTGACTGTTAAATAATTCATAGCGTGTTTTATGTTTTAAACTTTTTTCTTTAAACGTGTATTATTAAATAATAAATAAATTGGAATAGTAAGTTTCATTACAGTCAAACTAACTTTATAAAAGATCTATAAAACGATCAGAATTCAGCAAATAATATCTCTGAATAACAAATTAAACGGAAATATAAAGCAACAGCCCGTAGACATCATGATGTCTTTACTTCACCATAGAACAAGAAATGAATAAACACAAATTAAACACATAGAAACTCAGTGGTGCTTTCCGGAACTTGATCTCGCGACATCTGGTGAAGATCCACGTCTTCTAGCCACTGGGCTATCTCGGCTTTAACCAAATTTTGCCTTATTTGCAAACCTGGAAAGCAACGAGTTACTAAATTTAATCCTTTTGCTTTTTTTTATTATTTAAGCTGACGAAAGAATATTTATTTCGCTTTGATAATACACGCCATGTGCTTGAAACAACCGTTATTTTGTAATAAAGACATCATGACAGTTTTGTAATTGAAATGTCAATCTTAATGTAACGCTTGGTCGTCTTTACATTTGTTGCCGACTAAGCATGATTATTGTAAAAAAGCTGAGAGCTTTTTTCCAAGTAAATAATCTATCCGATCTATGTCGAAAGAGGAAATTACGTAATTAAAAAGAAGTACTTCTAAATTATTTACGAATGTGTTTGTGTATTTGTTTTTCCTTTGGTAATTTTAACATGTGAAATAGTTTAACACAAGGATAATTTCCCAATTGTTACCTTGAAAATTAACATTAACCTTGATATAGTTCAAAGACATAAGACAAGCAGTTAAGATCATTAAATTTTTTGCTATAGCTTTTTACATAAACACATACCATGGCATAACATTTGTATCATGCGGTAGTGACACATACATAACCACCCATTCATACAGCAAAAAATCACAGTCAATTATTATTAAGAGTATCTATTACAGAAGGTATTATTACTATTATTATTTAATATCCCTGCATTCAGGCATGTTTGAAAAACCCTCTCCGAAAAATGATTACGTAAATAGAACCGACTTACAATACCTAATAACCATTTCACGGGTCGGACAGGGTTTTTGTTACACACTTCATATTAAGTGTTCACTAATATACATATATTTATACATATACTTATTACAATCTTCCTAATTGGGTAATAATATTACTAAAACTATATATGCTACTGGTCATTTCGACTACCTCGTTGGTCCAGTGGCTACATGTAAGGTCGCAGACACGGTGGTCCTGGGTTCAAATCCAACGTCGAGCCAATAAAATGTTATTGAGATTTTCCGTCGAACATTCTCAGTAGCAGACCGGAGTCTGGAAGTTGGAAGTGTGTACACTCCCGTGCCTCGGAAAGCACATTAAGCCTTTGGTCCTGCGCCTGAACTCTTTCCAGTCGTGTTATAAGAGAAAGGGAAGAGAGATTGCACCTGTGGTTGCACACACACTTGTGCACTATAATATGTCCTGCGCAAAACCGAAATCGGTCTGGAGGACCATTAATTAATTACTAGTCATTTATATATATTTAAGAAACCACCTTAAAGAAAATTAGTATTAAAAAAAAACAAAATTCTGTACCTAGTCTTATCCTATGTACCTAGCTTATTTCCTATATAAATCTGAGGACAATATAATTATGTCAAATTGAAAAAACTTAATACGTATTCGATAAGCTTGCAACGTCATGAACTTCTATATCAAATATAACAAATAATAAAATACGGAAACATAGAACGATTCACAAAGAAACAGAAGTGGCTGTTCGTGATTTGAAATTTAAAAATATTTTGCAGACCTGATAACGCTTTTTCCCATTCCAAAAGATTAGATAAAGCGTATTGTAAAACCTAGCAGGTATGCTGATTCATATTTTTCCCATAGCCATTGGTAATCGGTAGTTGTTTTTGTTCGATGAAAAAAAACGGACAAACAGTATCGGAAATATTTGTATTGTTCTTTCTTAAAGTCAAATTGCGGCCAAAAAAATTGATGAGGTTTTTAATTTTTTTTAAATACAACTTTTTTTCGTAAGCCTTGAAACTTATATTATATTATCAAACATAATTTTAATATATTCATCTTTAGCATAACAAGTTTACTTACAATTACATAAAACTAAATAAACATGAAGGTTTTGTAACAAAAAGATTTCCTGGCGTATTAAAGTTACAGATAATGAGATTGATTACGTGTAATCACGAAGGTACGCGAACAGAGGCTACTAAGAGCGCGTCAGACTTCGACTCAGATAAATAGCTTAGCGGGCCACTTGCAACAGATATAAGAGATCACAATACAAGGATGGACCTAAAAAATATCAGTCTTTTAAATACCTCGGATGTCACGACAGCTATCACGACCATTATTAAATATCTATACAGAATTTAGTCCATAATTAGCGCTCATTGTATTTTGAGACTGGCATGTAATAAATTAAAACTAATTATGATTCCATGATGCGGTTGCATGATATCTCACATCGATGAAATAATATTCAATGCTACCATGACTAACGTGTTAGTTGTTAAGTCGAAATTATTACGTGCTCATCCATGACCTAAAGCTGTTACGAAGGAACCTTGCCTATTAATTGAATATGTAAACACAGCTTTAAATAATAAGAATCGCTCAACTAAATTGAAATAGTTAATAATATAAATAATATAAATCTAATTCTAGTTTGTTTATTTTGCAAAACTCTGGACAAAAATGCTCAAATGACTTTGTAGACATATGTATATATTTATACGCTACGACACATTCACAAAATGAGATTTCATAAAACATTTAAAAGTACCGTTTCGACGAAACAAAAATTATATTACCTACCTAACTTATTCAAGCAGTATTTTGTACATACTAAAGATAAATTATTTCTATGACAACGTTGACGTTTTTTTAACATAGAGGGTTGATTCGGTCATTAAACATCAAGCATCCTGCAACTAGATCCTGTGAGGTCATGCACCGCAAGGTCGCCCGGTCCTACCTGTTATATACAAGGGCAAACATTATATACATCTTAAAATAGCGACTATATAACCTTATGATCGTCTATTAGGTTCTATCTAGACACTGAGCAATTAAACTACGTCCTCGTTATCGTTGTTTTTATTTTACATCTTATGTGTAATCGTTATTGTTTTATTACAAGAACAAATCACTTGTATTAAATCTATCTGATCCTATACCTATACTAAAATTATTATTAATTAATTTTTTATAGATGCTATGTAATTATCTTAATTGGTATCTATTATGTATTTTAATTATGAAATAATATTCGACGATTGTATCACAAAGGGAAATGTTAAATAGAGGCGGAGAAGTGGAATGTAATGATCAAATGTCAATATTAATTACCATTATTAATAGTCAATATAGATATATACGTATACCAAGTGAGACGCTGCTCAGTATGAGTTTTAACAAATATTTACGATACACACCAATTAATTATAATCATACGAAATGAATATTGAATGATGTATATGCCAAAGTAAAATCAGCTATCACCATCCACACGTCATTGTCGAGTATAATATCAATTTGCCCACTATGACTAGTCTTAAAATGCTGAGTCGGTGTGTGGGCACTTGGCAAACTGCCCACCTCAGACGTCTCCCTGACATACGATCAGATACATATCGTATCGATAAATCAATATTTATCGTTTCAAATAACATTCTCATCAGAAATTGAAGTGAAATATATTTGTCAAAAAGCTTCTCAGATGTTTTCCCTGAGATATATTAAAGAAAATTATACTCATAATATCTGTCTAATTAATTGTTACTCACAGATGTGATATGTCAAAAATATTTATAGAAGATAATTTGGCAATTGTAATATTTTAATCATATCTTTGTTACAATACAATTTTAGTTTCGGGTGTATTACAGTTACAAATCTATGTTTGTTCAATGCCTCATTACATTGTTAAATCGTTTATCGGAATAGCGGAATTATAATGGTGTCAACGTGTATGCAGCTTATAGAATCGGTGTAAGTGAGCGTAAAATTAGCACATGCCTACGAACCGAGTAATAGATGAAATAAAAACGAATGTACACAATCCTAAGGTTACGAATGCATACGAGTAAATTATATAGCTTTAGAATCACACACAAATGCACGCTATTCAATAACTCTGTCATTAAGATACCAAATAATCAATGTAAATTTAATTTGTGTGTAGATTTATTCCTGGAAAATGAAAACTTCTAATAACTTAAAGATCGAACATAAATACTACCCCTATTTCAGTTAATCATCCACCGGTTCCATGGTGTAATGGTTAGCACTCTGGACTCTGAATCCAGCGATCCGAGTTCAAATCTCGGTGGGACCTTGTTAACTTTTGGTAAATTCTGTTGACATTTAAAGTAATAACGATAATTCCAGTTTTTCAGAATTGAATATATTAATGTAATTAATCTTCCTCTTTATAAAAAAGGCTAAAAGAAATATACATACATATGTATACAAAAAGCGATCAATCAATCGCACGTATCACTAAAATAATATTTTGCTAGGATCAATGGCCTAAAATTATATGTGTTTTTGCAAAGGCAAAAGCTTACGGATTTCCATCCTAAAGCAGCAAAGAGGTTTTCGTTAATTTATCAGTCTACAAAATTGAACCTTAATCATATCAGGAATAGGCACAGGATCCTAGTTATTTCTTACTGACATACAACGTTTTTACAAAGATGACGTCAGTAATGTTATTTTGCTATCGACTTTATAAACGTGACTAGATATTTAAAACAGGAACAGACTGATCGTTCAAAATATATTTTAACCATCCACCGAACGGAACTAGTAAACAATTTTAAAAATGTTCAACGATGGAAAATAAAGATAAACTTTCATAGATAGGCTAGCGTTTTGCCCGCGGTTTCACCCGCGTAGTTGCCGTTCCCGTGGGAATACGGGGAAAATGGAGCCTACGTTACTCGCTGATAATTTATCTTTTCATTGGTGAAAGAATTTTTAAAATCGGCTTAGTGGTTTATGCGTGAAAGCGTAACAAAGAAACAAACTCGCTCTCGCGTTTATAGTATTAATTAGGATATTATATAATATTAAGTAATATACAAACGAACATAAAATTTACATTAAACATAATATGTACATAATACAAGCATTATGCACAAGTACCCCCTAGGACTGAGACAGTCCGTGGGTTGTGTCTGTGAAAAGGTTAAATCATTTATTACACAACAGTATTTGAACTATGTTTTCGATTATTTTACCAACCTAATAATAAATAATGATAAAAATTACAACGAATAATATGTATTGTGGTGAGATGGCCCAGTGGTAAGAAATCTAAATCTTAACCGGAGGTTGGTTTAAGCTTAACTGAATTTTCATGTGCTTAATTTGTGTTCGTCATTCATCTGGTGCTCAGAAATTTAAGAAAATCTGCATATTACGGATGAAAATCTCCAACATGAGTGCAACCGCATTCCAAACCCGCAACCCGCATTGGAGCAGTGGGATGGAATAAGCTCTAAAGCTTTCTCCTCAACTAAAGAAGAACGTCAACCCATCAATGGGACATTTGCAGGTTATTATTGAAGCATATTTTCAACAAAAAGAAAACAATATATAAATTGCTTGCAATTGTAATAAAAACACAATTTTAATCCGGAAATTAGTAATCTCTGCAAAGTAAATCTTATTAGAAATAAGTATGTATAAGTATGTGTTTCTCTTAAAAATAAATTAAACTTAAATATTTCACTAGAATGATATTTCAGGCTCCCACTGCGACCGAACTGTACAACGTTTATTCCTTTTGGAATACGTAATTTCCACTTCACTTAAACCTGTTAGTTTCGTTTTATTTCGATTCGAACACTAAAGTATTAAGAAATAAATATTACCGCTCATAAATATTAAATGTAAATTCATAAAGTCTAACGGCCTTGTTTATAAACGACGTTTAGCGTTTGCTTACTTAAATACAGGGGGTAAATTCTTATAACTAAGGAGCTGTCTCCTTTATTAGTATTATCGACTTCCTTTATTAATATTATCTCCTAAACTAGCATTTAAGTGTAGAGCCACAGATATAAGGAATAAGAAATAATTATATAATTTAATACAGAATAAGTCCCATGCGAACATTTGGTGCTTGGATCATAAGCTCTAATCTCAACAACTTCGTACTCATATATAGCGAATAGTTTTTGTATGTAGGTTTCTTCGAATTTATGCTAAAACCTTGGTTGACTTTCATATTATTTTAATTTGTAGTTTTAAAATGAAAATAGGTTATATAGTATTTTTATATATGTTGCATGTTTCGTTTCTAGACATAGTTTATTATGTCAACATAATCGTAGATTTCATAGTTTCGTACGCTTTCGTTGTGTAGGAACGTTGCAAAAGTGACAACCGATACATGAACAGTGTATCAAACAATTGTATATACATATGTATCTCTGAAACTATAATATACAGTCACAGCAAATATGTATGCATGAGAAAATTAGGGGGGAGAGTGATCTCTACATCAAATATTATTAGTAATAGATTCTTCTTTCTTTTTTTGTATTATTTTATATTACTTAATACATATTATCATAATTTAAAAAATATCAAGGAATAAAACTCAATTTTGTAAAGCCATGTGAAGTCAGGGCGGATCGGTAGTATTATGTACATTGCAAGTTTTAAAGACAGAGTGACAAAGGTCTACAATACCTTTCGTATTATAGACCTTTGTCACAAGATGACATTTATTACGAATAACTAGTTATATATTTTTATGGATAAATTGTATGTACACATGAGTATAATATCTACCTATAGCCTCATTAAAAATATATTAAAAAAACTGTTTCGGTAGCTTGTATTGTCTGTCTGTGTCTACATCAAGAGAAATGTAATCATTTGTATTTTTTTATTGTCATGTTATAGTTAGTTTGCACATATAAATCATATAACATAACTTTTAAGCTTCTGATTATGAATAAAATGTTTTATTAGTATTTTGAGTTTAGTTGATAGATCTCGCTTCAGCTTGTGTATTCTATAAAACGTGGAGTTATCTTCTGTGCATTTTTTGCCCGTATAGAAATGCTAAGCGTTTCATAATAGCTCACGTTTCCAACGCGCAATTATTCCAGCTAAAAACTAAACAGTCGAAATATTTGTCTCATCGTATTCCGGGCCTTGTTCTCCAAATATTACGGTGCTCTACCAAAAACACCAACGGAATGCACAAATATTGCAAGCATTCCAGTCGGCTGCCCTTTATGTAATCAATTAGGTGAACCATATGAAAATTATCTTGTAAATTCGCAAACAATTAATGTTATTATGAAGATACAATTTAAATACGCAAATTAAACTATTAGTATTATTTGCGAATCAAATTCAAATTACTACAAATTGATTGCAATAATTAATAACGAATATTGATAATAACAAATGATTCGAGTAATAATTACATTGTTTTTCTTAATTTCGGTGTGTTCACGTGAAAAACATAATACAAACTTTCACTGAGAAAGTATCGTGGTCCCATGGTGTAATGGTTAGCACTTTGGACTTTGAATCCAACGATCCGAGTTCAAATCTCGGTGGGACCTGCGTGGGGATACCTATTTTGTTTTTTGTTGGAAAACAAGTTATGATTTTTAAATTTAAATTTAAAATCTTTTTATTTTTAAAAATCAATATTGTCAAACACTTTTTCACTGAACCGTCCATTTGGTTCGACGATTAATATAATCAAACTGTAAGCATGGCTTGTTAGGTAAATTACACAATGGACGGCCTACCGCCGGCGATTCCCAGAGCCGACGATGACATAGGTACGCTATGCTTGTTCCCATCGGCATGGCACGGTAATGACCGAGGCCTGAGTTAAACTCCGTCAATTTTCATCGTCGGCATTCAAAAACGAGGTTAAATTTAAGTGATTTAAGATTTACTGCGAATCTCATAAATTTCTACTGAAATATGATTGTGACATTATACAATGTATAAACGCATACTTTGACGTTTTGCAGGTTGCAGCATTGTATTTAAACGAACATATTCTGTAATTAAATCCTAAGCGGCGAGCTTTCATAAATATCAGTATAATTATAATGTTCATTACTATCCTTATGAAAAATTATCGAGTAACTCAAATTTTTCTAAGACTTGTATCATCAAAACATGTTCGAATAAAAGGAATATAGAGAGCTTAAAATTTTTAAATGAAATATTCGACGCGCTTTAACATAGAATGTTGTTTCAAAAAGCACATACATCCGATTGATCTTAATTTTTGTATAGACAAGTATTTTGACTCGCTGATTTTGATTATGATAGACTAAATAGCCACCAATTAAGTTTTCTAACTCTAAGAAAAAAACAACGTTATCAACAACAAGAACAAAGTATATTTATGTAATTAAATTTGTTAGTACAAAATTTGCTTCAATTTTTTGCCACATTAGTCATTTTATTCCTTAGCGGAACCTAAACGTTTAGATTAGCATAAATGACTAATTTTGGGTTCCTAAATTAGCAATAGTTAGGTATTTACAAACATATTAGGTAATACACAAAATATTTTTTAAAGGTTACTAGTTGAACGTGTGCTTATAAACATTGGATGATACAGGACTTTTATTTAAAAAAGTTTTTAAAGAAGCGATAAGTATAATAAATAGGGGTTACACTTTACATAACCCATATGTAAAAAAATTATGGAAGACAATTTAAGGCCGAATTATTATAGTATCAACTTTAAAATTCTATATATACTCGATTATATATTGTAAATTGATAAATGCCGAGGGAGCGGCAATTTGATAGAACGCCAAAATATGAGCACCAAACCATTTCCTCAAAATTATAAAAAATAACTAAAGATTATATTTGATACTACCCAAGAGGGCTCTGGATGTCTGTATTACCTTAGTTTTTCGAAGAATCAGCGTCAATCGCCGGTAACCATAGAACCCTTTTTTAACAAAATCGATAGGATGTGGATTGTCAACGCAGCGCCACCGTGGTGGAAGATACGGTCCTTAAATTGTCTATTGTACGAGTAATTATCGCTAATTGTCTAACTATAACGAAGTAATAAATAAAATTTAAATAGAACATAAATGCAATATTATAATTACATAATTAAATTTCTTAAGTTTAATATTTCGTCGAATTGTATAATGTTTTGTACAAATCCAGTTTCGGCTTAGCATGAAGTGGGTTAAGCACATCAACATTAAACTTCAAGCTCTACTATCCAGTAAGCCTGCTGTAAACTATCCTCTGAAAGTAGTTGGAATACTTATCCGTCGACTACGTAAATATTTAGATACATAATAATATAATAAAAAATAAATAGATCTTAGTAAATTATTACTATTATAATTAAGGTTTTGCTCATCAAGGGTTTCAATTTTTTTTTTTATAATTGTAATCAAAATCTCAACCTGTCTTATATTTGCTTTGTAAGCATTTAAAAAATAATAAAGAGCAGATATTACCCCTAGATCCGAGGCTAGGTTTGTTTTGTAGTAATCAATTTGAATAAAATTCGTGAATTTATTTCACGAGATAAAACAATTTTATTTTTAATTTTATTTTTAACAGCACTTAGTAAGCTATTATTCTCTATCGAATTGTAAGTTATCTATCCACCTTAGGTATATATATTTTTTAACATGATAGGCAGTTAAATGAAAGAAATATGCTTTTGCTATTATAATTTGTAAAGTAAATAATAAAAACTGTTAAATTATATTTTAAACTGTTTCATACGGTGATGCAAAAATAATACGCATTTTATTTATTGTAAATAAATATATAGCAACCTAAAGTCAATTCAGAGTGTTAACAATATAACTTTTTTATATTTTGATTTATGAAAAGAAATTAGCGTTGATGTGTGATTACGCATATTGTAATTTTTCACTTCAATTATTATTCTAATTGTAAAACTTCATTATACTTACTAAACTAAACTAGTATAAATACGAAATATTATAAATATAATATATTCAAATTCACATACTGTTTGTTATTTAAAAAGTTTAATGTTAAATTATTATATATTAAGTAAAACATGGATTAAACATGGCAATTACCGCCGTGTTCCTCAAATACGTAACTGACTTACATATTGAAGAAATAATAAGGGATTTCGGAAATATTAAACATTTTTCATCACATTGTAGACCAATATTGAGGATGATTTTCGAGATTCGTACTACCGCACTGTTTTTTTTTTTCGTAAAAGTATTGTTGATTTTCAAAATATTTCTCATAAGAAATCTTAAGTACTAATTATTATGTAGCGTTAAAGTTAAGGACACTTTAAGTTTTAATTTGATTCTGTTTTAACTAACATCAAAGGAATTTAATGTTTATCAAGTTACTGTTTCCTTTGTAAATCAGATTTCATTCAAAGGCTTTCAGACCATTTATATCAAGTTAAAATTTAATTATAAATTTATCTTACAAATAATCTACAATGATTAAATTAAAAACATTATACCTAACGATACATTATTCCGAACGTATTTTACTGTTAATTTGTATTTATGTATATCATGCTATTAATTATATATTCTTTTCACCAGAGTGAGTATCGTTTCGCGGGAAGTGGATACGCCCGGGCGCCGAGCAGCGGGCGCAGCGGCGGTCTCTGCTCAGCAGCGCTCGTCGGCGGAGCGCTGTTCGCTGCTGTTGCTGTGCTAGCTGTCGCTGCACTCGCTTTTTACATGGGTGCTCTACGCCCTGATAATGGAGAACGTAAGATATAAACTATCTATGTATGAACATTTCATAATTTAACTTACACATTGACACACATAATGAGACAATTAATACGTAAATGTGTGTGAACTTCACAATGTCTTAAAAAATTTCATAATTAAAAAATAATTAATGTAATTATTATATGAATGTAATTAAGTACTTTTTATTTTTATTATGATATGATAGTACTGCTGGATAGTTACTTATTATAATGAGATTTTTTTTATATTGCTTATTTGATTTTATATTTATAATGAAAAGCGTAATAGATATACCTACATATTTACAATCACATTGAAAAAGTACGACATATTTTTATAGATCATTTACATATTATCTTTTCAGCAATAATGACTTTCGAAGGCACGTTGCGTGTAACGCGTGGAGACGTGTATGGAGGAGTGCCTGGTAGCCCGGCGTGGCGCGAGCGGGCGCGGCGATATAGTGCTAGTTTACGCCAGGTGTATGCTGCACCATCATCTTTGAGACAGGCCTTCGCTGGAGCTCTCGTGACTGGCTTCGGTGATCGGCGCCTCGATGTACACTTCAGATTATATCTTGATCGAAGAAAAATACCAAGGTAATTAAAATAATCCCAATTAAATAACAACAATTTAAATATTGCTTAAAAAGAATAATCGTAAATTTTATGTTTATTTGACTGATACTTAATCAATACAGTAATTAATAACGGTGCACGAAAAAAAATATCTGTACTTCTATTGTATGTATGTCTGTTTGTGTACTTGATTAAATCTTTTGATTTGATCGAATTATTCTCGTATATAATGGTTAGGGTCATAAAACGTGAGAGGATACTACGTTTCTATTTCTATACATAACAGTGAACACTAATGCTCCGCGATTTATTACACTGAGATATAAAACTCCTAATTTCATGATAAATTAGGTAACATTTTCCTTGATCATAATAACTAGTATCTATCACATTATTTTCTGTGTTTATGTTTAGTGTGTTAACCAACAAAGTATTTAATTTCTTTATATTTATTATAGTTCTGTAACAAATATAGAAGAGACTTTAAAAAGCGTATTAGTTCAAGACTTACTTTCAAAGCATTCAGCGTTTGGACAAATTAAAGTCGACACTTCAAGTATAGTCATTAAAAGGGATTTAGAACATACATATCATTCTGAACAATATGTAAAAGAAGCAATGAATGAAAGCATGGCAATCAACAATATGAAGATTCAAACACCTCCAAATATGAAAGAAAAAACCTTGCAGAGTAGAATAGGCGTTGTCCGTAAGACAACTATAAAACCAAATCAATCCTCTAAAAATGGCGATCCAGATGAACCTGATATTGACACTGAAAATATACCAGTAGTTCAAGGGTCATTTCAAATAACTAAAACAGAAGCTGATATAACGGAAAATAAGCACAGTCCCTCGCGAATTGACGATAAAGGCAACAGTAAAGGTTTTTCAACTGTGAGAACTAGTACTACTACTAAATCTTCAACAACGAAATCTCCACTACGAACCACTAACAAATTATCGACTACTACAACAAGAACTCGACCTATTACAATTAAATCAACTTTAAATATTAAGCCAAAAATTGAAGAAAATACTAATAAACAAATGGAAATAAATACACGTAGATCTTTAGTTTCGACAACGACAACAATGAAATCAACTTTTTCACCAAAAATTACAACAACATCGACAACCACAATAGCAACAACAACAAAAAATGTATCGCAAATTTTATTTGATCTTCTTACAAATGAAAATCATGATAAAGATTTGCCGAAAATTGATACATTATTTACTGTTCCTCATGTGATCGACAATGAGCCATGGAGACCTATAACAAGGCCATATTTTGAAACCACAAGCAAAGAACCAGTAACAGAACGAGGTGCAAATGACAGAATCGGAGTAGCAGAAGTTGTGGAAGATGTGTCTTCATTAGAAAGTTTCCTAAGTTCAATACCTCCAGCCAAACAAAGAGACAAAACTACACGTAGGCCCTCCGGATTATACAATATAGATCCCCATTTAAGTGCTGATGTGTACATACCTAGTCCAGTTTACACTAGTTTTACTCTTCCCGCTTTTATACCACCACATAAGAATATGGAAACTCTCGGTTCAAGTTTTCCAAAACCACACCCTTTGCCGGTAGACAAGATTAGCAGTGTAGTAGAAATACCAGAAGACAATCATAATATTGATGATAATGAGGGTAAGCCTATCGAAAGACCTCCCAAAGACAAAACTACATCTGTTACTATTAATGTGATACAATTTGATCAATATGATAACAATACTGAAAGAGTGTCTATAGAAGGTATGTCAATTGTTAAAAAACAAAACACAACAACAGTTACCACAACAAGCACAACAACAAAGGCTACGACTAAGGATAATGAAATAAATACAACTGCCATTATTGACATTTCGACGCATAAACCTTCTGATAATAAAACAAATGATAACGGAAAAGAAAACAGCACTAAACGGCCAAATAATAAGGTATCAATTATACCCTCTACTGGCTTACCACATCACACCTGGGAACTGGTTAACACTTCAACAAATAATAACGATACAACACTCAAACAATCTCCTCATAAATATTATAATGACACATTACAAGCGATAATAACAAAAAATGAAGCAGTTATTCAAAATACAACTCCTAGATTTCCAAGTAAAATTGCTATTTTACGAAATTTGACTGATATCATAAAAAGGTTTTCTCAAAATACATCAGATAAGAAAAATGATCATTCAACACAACCTACAATAAAAACAAGTACTGAGACAAGTACAGAAACCGAAAACCGTCATATTCACAGTGAAATGAAAGGATACGTAGAAGTAGTTTCAGATGAAGAACTTGAGACTACTACCGCTAGAATTATAACTTTAATGCCAGCTAAATCCAATTTAGGCTTCAATCGGCCACTACGGCCTAGGCCGAAACCTGAACCACAAGGGACCAATGAGGATAAACGAAGTTTTTTAAATGAACATTTAGAAGCAGAATCATTACTTGATCAAGAAAATATTGATGATGTTATACATAATTTATCTGAAACTATTCCAGAAGCTTCAGAAGTCGTAACAACATCAACAAGCATGGATAATGCCAAAATCGATAATATTCATCCAACGAATAGGAGTGCGTCCTTAAGAATACCTGATACTGGTAGTCATTCAAGTGGAAATAGGCTCCCTAAATCTAATGATGATTTAATGTATTCAAGTAGTGATAATTTTATAAAGGATGTTTTGGATAATACTAACAAAACTCATATACCAGAAGGAACTTACAGAGTGTCATATCATGTGACGGGAAGCGTAAGTACGAAACAGGCAAACAAAACACAACAGCTTCCAGCTTATGAATTGGCTTTAGAACCAGACATCGTCCTAGAAATTCCTATTAATCAAAGCACTGCTTTAACGGCGGATAAATTACGACAACTTGCAAGCTTAGCAACTATTTCAAATTTTAACAATAATAGTTTATTTCGAGCCCCGGGTGGAATCATTTCAACAAAAGCAATACCTTCCAGCTATACTTTAAATTCAGCTGGATTTAAAATATTGACTAAAACTTACAATAAAATGCACTCTTCAAAACAAGATGAAAATAACTTAGACAAACCGGAGAAATCGTATAGCAAACCTCAAAAATTCAAAGATGACGTAATTATAATAGGTAAGAAAGATTAATCTGGTTTTAACACGATTTCTTTTAAATGATCATAATCTTATCCTTAAAATATGAAATGTTTCCTTTCAGAACAAAGTTGCAACAACGATACATCTTTTTTATGTGATAGCGGTGCATGTATTCCTGCCACATCTCGATGTAACAGATTATTGGATTGCCCCGGGGGGGAAGATGAACGAGCGTGCTCGTGTGCAGATTATTTAAGAGCTGAGTTTTCACAGTCGAAAATTTGCGATGGGTTTGTTGATTGCTGGGACTATTCTGACGAAAATAAGTGTGGTATGGTATTACCGTAACTTTGAGGTTACCTTAAAAAAGATTTAGAACTGACCTTATTTTTTTTGCAGAATGGTGTAAAGAAGGCCAATTCGTTTGCTCTAATGCACGGCAATGTGTGGAAATGACAAAGGTCTGCGATGGAACACCAGATTGCCCGTTCGGTGATGACGAAAAAAGTTGTGTCGCTTTGGGTGATAATATAGAAGACAATGAGGTCATTCCTTATAATGAAGAAGGTAGGCAGTTTTTAAAAGCACTAACATATTTGTTGAACTTATAATAATTCATTCATCAATTATTCTTATTTTTTAAATTTATTTATAGGGTTTGTTATGGTGCGTAAGCGTGGTGTATGGGGTAGATTATGTGTTGAAAACTTCGACGATGTAGTTACGCAAGCTCATAGCACTCTTAAGTTACCGGATCTAGGCAGAGCTGTTTGTCGAGCTATGACTTTTCAGTAAGTAATAAATTGTCTAGAGCAATTTTAAAATTGCTTTTAAATTATACAATAATACGGTCTTATAAACGTTGCTAGGCGGCTGTTTAGTTAAACACTAATATTGCTTTTTTTTCTATTATTGATTTGAAATTTGAAAGAAAAAGACAGAATTGTTTTACTAATCAACCGCTAAGCAACGTTTTTAGTATATAATGCTTATAGTTTTATTAATCAAAATCAATGACAAATAATTTCAATAAATAAGTCCATATCTGAGCCCATAATTAATGAACTGTTTCAGTGATTCACCTTTGGTACGAGAGGCACGAGAGGGTCGGAAAGCCAGTTCTGTAGGATACTGGGAAGTGTGGCACAACAAACATGCACGCGCGGCTGACACGCGTCTCACATTTAAACGTTCGTCGTGCGCTCGGCACCGTGCGTTGCGAGTACGTTGCAAGGATCTAGAATGTGGCATACGGCCACATGCTGACGCACAGCAACCCAGGTATACATACACATACTAAGGCAATCTCAAGATATCACTATTTGTTATCTTTTAAATGTTTTCCATGTTAAAACTATTTAACATAAAAATAAACACAACATCTAGTGTCTGAAAAACCATTTATGTACCTATGATGAAACAAACAAAATAAAACATATTAGGTATTGAAAAACGAACAAATTAAATAGGATAACTTTTATATAATAAGTAACCTAAATTCATACCAATATTACTTATTAAATATAATTTGAAGATTAAGGAAGTAAAACAGCAGCAACGAAGTTCAGTACCTCGCATTACTGTTAAAATTACACGAAATTTATATAAATTGGCGAGGTACGTTGTATGGGCATCGGTGGCGTTGTGTTGGTTAGGGCAGTTACTCACGAGCGCGTGCGGTGGGGCAGGGTTGTGGGCGGCGGAGGCGCAGCTGCAGGCGCCTGGCCTTGGCAAGCGGCTCTCTACCGCGACGGAGACTTTCAATGCGGCGCTACACTCGTTTCTGCTCAATGGCTGCTCTCCGCTAGTCATTGTTTCTATCAGTATGTATATTTGGTATTCCACGTATTGTTTTTAGTAATTATGTATACATCTAAGCTAGCCAAGTAGTGTTTTCTTGACTTTTTATTATATCCATTTTTTGAGGTTTTTTATATTACTTTTGCTTTTCTGTTAAAAAATATTTAAAATAACGTAACAAAATAAAAAATAAGCATAAAATTACAAAGTAATCGATGTCATTCAAATTTGATTTCATTTTGTGCCTTGAAATTCATGTTTCAAAATTCATACATAAGATACAATTAAATATACTGATCGTGATCGACAACATTAAAATAAAACACGAAGTTGATAGTTTACCTTTATTAAAATGAAATCTTAAATTAATTAAATACTGAATAATGAAAATATACATATTAAATTTGGGCAAAGAGTAATTAACTAAATGTAACTTTTATTGCCTCAGAGCGACAGAAGCTCACTGGGTGGCTCGCCTGGGCGCATTGCGACGCGGTGCGTGGCCTCGTGGGCCCTGGGAACGAGTGGCGAGAATCCGTCAAATAGTTTTGCACCCTCGGTACGCACCGCGAGGTTTTAGGAACGACATAGCGCTGTTACTTGTCGACCCGCTGCCGCTGCACGCCCGTCTGCGGCCCGCCTGCCTGCCCCCCCTGAGGGCTCAACCGCCCGCCGGACACCACTGCACGGTCGTTGGATGGGGACAACTTTATGAACACGAACGTGTCTTTCGTAAGTCCTCTTATATGAAATAAGCCCCGATTCAATTTTGAACTTTTGCAGCATCATTCGTGACTATTTCTTTTTTGATACTATTAACTCCCCACTTGTACTTGATAAAATAAATGTCTAGGACTATTTCATTCGCAATATTTCGACAATAGTTGTGTTATTTTCACTCGAGAAATATATATATATTTTTTATAACATAGCTTTGCGGACGAACTTATGGGCCACCTGATGATAAGTGGTCACCAATGCCCATAGACATTGGCAGTATAAATAATGTTAACCATCGCTTACATTGCCAATGCGCCAATGTTATGTCCCTTGTGCCTGTAATTACACTGGCTCACTCACCCTTCAAACCGGAACACAACAGTACCAAGTACTGCTGTTTTGCGGTAGAATATCTGATGAGTGGGTGGTACCTACCCAGACGAGCTTGCACAAAGCTCTACCATCAAGTAATTGCGATTGGTTTTGGTAAACGTAATATATTTGTATATTTACTGTAGATAATAAAATAGGGAAAATATTTAATTACAGTAACATTTTCATTTGAAAAGTAAGATTTTTTTTGTACGTTTCTTTTGTGCCTTTAATTTGAGAATTATGTATGACTTATTCGTATTATCCAAATCTTCATTATTTCTGTCGATTTACGATCTATCAAAACATATGTCTACATTATACTCTGTGACTGTTGCTTAGCGGATACGCTACAAGAGGTCGAGTTGCCAGTGATCTCAACAGCCGAGTGTCGACGACGGACACGACTACTGCCGCTCTATCGCGTCACTGACGACATGTTCTGCGCTGGCTATGAGCGCGGTGGACGGGACGCGTGCCTTGGAGACTCCGGCGGACCGCTGATGTGTCAGGTAGAATTATATTTATTTATATCAACTTATAATTTATAGCATGAAATAAAAGTTTATTTATACAAATATCTTGAAATCGATACGAGCGATTTTTTTTTAACTTAACCAACGTTTTGAAACGGCTTTTATAACAGGTACCTTACATATGAAATTAGCGTTTTGTCGTACTGACCACTTTGATCTGAAATATCTCTTCTTTGGTTAAGAATTCCAAATTCAAATTTATAAATTCATTTAGCTGGTACATTTGAGTTTTGAAAACAGTCATTCATTTGGTTTTTCCTCGTTATTTTTTTTTGGCGTCGCTTATTACCGAACAATGGAAAACATGAAATATCGATATATTTACGAGTACGAGTTCTACCGTGGCACCAGTGCTGCAGAAACAGCTCGAAGGATTAATGATGTGTACGGCGCTGGTGTCGCA
Organism: Nymphalis polychloros; assembly: GCA_905220585.2. Lineage (NCBI taxonomy): Eukaryota > Metazoa > Arthropoda > Insecta > Lepidoptera > Nymphalidae > Nymphalis > Nymphalis polychloros. The sequence continues at coordinate 10,245,945 of HG992243.1, read as the reverse complement.
AAACAAAGCACGGTACGTTTTTGGTTTCAACGTTTTCGTTCTGGAAATCTCGACCTTCAGAACGAACCCCGTGGATGGCCGGAAACCAAAGTGGAAAATGAAGAATTAAAGGCCATTATGGAAGCGGATCTATCACAAAGCACTTCAGAGATAGCTGCGGGCTTCGGGGTAAGTGATAAAACTGTGTTAATCCACTTGAAGCAAATCGGGAAAGTAAAAAAACTTAGACCTCATGAATTGAGTGAATCGAACTTGCAAACACGCATCGACTGCTGTGTTACTTTGCTCAACCGACACAATAATGAAGGGATTTTAAATCGAATCATTACTTGTGATGAAAAGTGGATACTGTACGATAATCGGAAGCGCTCGTCGCAATGGCTGAACCCTGGAGACCCAGCCAAATCCTGCCCTAAACGAAAATTGACTCAGAAGTTACTTGTGAGTGATTGGTGGACTAGGGCCGGTGTCGTTCACTACAGCTTTCTAAAATCTGGCCAAACGATTACGGCAGATATCTATTGTCAGTAACTGCAAACCATGAAAGAAGAACTAGCTGCTAAACAATCGAGATTGCTCAATCGCTCTAGGCCACTGCTGCTTCACGACAACGCAAGACCACACACTGCACAACAAACAACCACTAAGTTAGATGAGCTACAATTGGAATGTCTGCGACTTCCACTGTACTCCCCGGACCTTGTTCCAACAAATTACACTTTTTTCCGGAATTTGGACAATTTCTTACAAGGAAAAAATTCAACTCCGATACGGCAGTCGAAATCGCCTTCAAAGAGATTTTTGATTCTCGCCCCCATGGTTTTTTTTAGTAAAGGGATCAATGAACTACCTATGAGATGGCAAAAGTGCATAGATAACAACGGTGCATACTTTGATAAATTAAATATATTTTACAAAAAAAAATTGACTTTATATTCCTCCCGTACAAAACGCCAATTTCATATGTAAGGACCTAATATTTAGCACCGCAGTTTAAATATATTCAGTTTATTTTGTGTCAACAGGAGGCTGACCGGTGGTACATTTATGGGGTCACAAGTAACGGCTACGGATGCGCACGCGCTAACCGACCCGGTGTCTACACAAAGGTTTCTAACTACATTGAATGGATCGACAGTGTCATGGCTACTTTCACTCCCGAGAAAAATGAAACCTTTCCTCTAAATGACGAGCAATACTCCAACGAAGATTTCTACTCAGATTTGGAAGCAGCAGAGAATAAACGAATCATTAACAAGGTGTACGACTCTTGTAAGGGGTTCAGGTGTCCGCTCGGCGAATGCTTACCGGCTTCGAGCGTTTGTAACGGATTTCTGGAATGTTCCGATGGCAGTGACGAATGGAAATGCGGAGAAAAATCGAGTAGATTTAACCCAGATTGAGTCAATAATGTACATATATAATGTAAGCCAGTAATCATAGAATAAAATTATTCATTTTCGACTGATACTACATAAGTATAGTATAAGATATTATATGCTAAATATGACGCATGGAAATCCCAAGTGAGCTGATAATCTGTATTTTTTTTATATAAAGAGATCGTGTATGCCATGAACAACGGGCTTGTATATATAGCTTTAATTATTATATCGCCCACACTGTTGCAATGATTATTCTACTTTAATTTATTATTTCAAAATTATGGACAACCTTTTCCGTTTGAGTTATCATTTCAAATGGACGATGTAGTCCATGAATAAATTAAAAATGAAATATATTTGCTTTTTATTTCTTTCCTATCACTAATACCAAAACGAAACGGGGGATGAAAATCAAAAAGCATTTACACTTAAAAATTATTTTAATCTTTCCACAAATAAATTAAAATATTGCAAAATAAGAATGGCATAATAAATAATTACAATTCTTATTATCGATGTCATAATGATTACGAAACACAGATGATACTGATTAACAATCGCTTCTTATTATAATACTTCCATTAATACAATTATCAATTATTACATTAATCAAATATAAAAAAAAATCTAGCAGATGTCCTTTTATAAAACATTATCTGAGAACAATCATATAAAAATTAATAATTAATTAAAACAGTTACTTAGATAGTAATGTTAGAGAAAGCTCCGACAAACGACTTATTTCGGGGTTTTATAATCACTCTATTCAGTTACAAATAGTCAAATTGAAAATGCAAACTTCCTAATTAAAAAATTTCGAGACATTCACACTCCTTAAATAGCCTAACACTAGTCCCGTACCGAGAGGTACTCCGAGCTAACTCCTGTCCGAACTATAAAAGAATAATATTAAAACACGAATAAGCGAGGAACAACTTACTATTCACATAAAGGCCAGTAAATACTTGAATGATAGTTATTTCTACGTCATATTTGATATCTTATAATTCTACGATCGAGAAAAATGAGCAAGAAATTATTTACGAATCAAAAATTAGACTGATCAGGGTGACCGGGAATGCTGGTCGTAACGTTATTTTATCCACAGAGAGAATTTTGTGCATTTCGTTCAAAGTCGAAGCGAGTTCTATCGGGTGAAGTAATACGTCTAATCCGTGCAGAATGAACGTTTAGCTTGCCTATTGAAACGAACTTGCCTCGCGATGATGGCCTTTACCGTGTGGGCGTTTTGAGGAATAAAATAAAGTGTAGCGAGTTCCCGGCGCGCTGTAATGATCCTTGAGTTTTAGCCTTTGTTCTCGACGGGCGTCGTAGTGAGCCCAGTACGCGGCTTGTTCAGCACGGTCTTGAATTGCTCCGGTATGGGATATTCCGTCTGTAACAAATTCACGTACATAAATTTATTTGTACATACATTTTATTTTATGATGGCTATCGTAAATATGTCGTTACATACATAATCGCCGTTGCCGTTCGGCACGAGCACGTTCATCTCTGAGGACTTGGAGGAAACGATCTCCACGGCGGCCGACTCCTCTGAAAGGTAGATCTGACATCCGTCCGTCTTGTCGATCGAGATAGTTGGCACCTTACCCAGCACCTGGTAAATAACAATTATACTAAATTAATATTTGTATAAAACAATAATAAGTAAAAACTTATTTACAGTACCGAAAATTATAAAATATTCTTATAATCTTTTTGTAAACAAAAATAAATCTAAAATTTCATAGTAAGTACTTTTTCACGACATTAGCCGTTAGTAGAAAATACAATGTTATATATTTAAAAAAGTAAATACCATTTGGAATGTCAATAATGATTTGATTGAAATCTTGTCAGAATTTCCCCGCATTATATGATAAAATTGATTTACTTTTTTATTCAATTCGATAACTTTTTATTCTATAAATATTATTAATGATGTAATTTATATTCATAGCAAAGATAGCTTAGAAAAATGTTATTGAGTATTCAGGAGTTAACGGTTAATAAGGAAACGGCGAATGGCGTCTCCTCAGTATTGGGAAAATATTGGGAGTGTTTGCTCGATCTCTTTGGAGTTCCTTCCAGTCAATATTGCTTTAAATTGTTTTACACAATTTATACACACTTCAAGTTATATAATTTGGTAGATTATATACTGTTTTTAGTGTAATAATGTGATATTCATGTATACATATGTTTATATGTAAAATAGTTGCCTGCTATATAGTATGCGTATTTATCTAGCTACTAGTTGAACGTACTTTAACTAAATAGTATATTTATGGTTACTGTTTGTGGGCAAGGAGCGTTTGAATAATTGAAGCATTATAAAGGAGACGCGCGGGAAGCGAGTCGTTCGATCTCCTGTAGCATTTTTCTCTTTGCAGGTTTTATTCATCGTAAAATGCGTCCCGACGGGCATATACATGTATAAATTCATAAAAAAAACATACATAGATTCTCGTGAAAGTTTAAAACAGAAAGAGATAGAATTAGAAGATATAAGACTGCAGGTTTACATGCCAAATAACTTGATACTTAATGACAATGCAGAAACAAATATGATAATTAAGAATATTCCTCAGATTCAGATAATCAATACTAAAATAAAACTTCGAGATACCGAGTTTGCGGAGCGAGGAGAGCTGCTAAGACGAAAAATCGAGCAACTTCATAATGTGAGAAAGCGTGTTCAAGAAATAATTGTTGCTGATGACGAGCTCCGGAAAACTTTAAACGGAAACGCGCCTTGGGAAGACGAAAATGATTGTAATGTGAGAAGCACGCCTGAGGAAGGTATTTACCGATATTAATTATGCTTGCAAACTATATAAATACATAATGAAACCTGCTATAGAACGTTTTCTTTCAATTAATTTATTAAAACGAAAGCACAACGAAGCTTAATTGAGAACATGTTATTAGTGTCATCAATATTCATAAAAGAATAATAAACAACAAAAAAATTACATTAAATAGGAACTCTTTCAGAGTGCAAATGTATAATGGAATTACTGGTCAAATTGAAGGCAGATCAAATGGTAGCACCGGAACGAGATCCAATGAAAATGAATTATGGCGAGCATACCGCCGAGCCCGTCAGTTCGGAAGACAGTGTTTACTCTTCAACAAACGACATGAACAAGCCAGACTATCACGTCAAAATTGTCAAAGTGACTAACGTTTATAAAGTAGCATACCTCCGTCATTTCATTAAACAAAAGAGATTACGACGCGCCAACAAACAAGCCCTTTTGAGGAAAAAGGTATTAAACGACATCATAAATATCACAAAACAAAACATCCAACCGAATACATAACAAACAAGGTTTATTTCAGATGGACAGCATTAAGAAACTTTTAGACGATTGGCAAAAAACATTAAAGATGGTCATCAATAACAAGCTCATTAACCTCGATTCGAAAAACAACATCGAAATGACATCCCAGGAGGCGATGGGTGATTTCACGAAACCGAAATTCAACAACTCTTCAGATTCGGGCAGTGACTACAGGAACAGTGCCGGTAGTTGTCAAGACGATTACTGCGTTAGTTGGTCACAAAACCAATACAGACCTGTGTGCAATTACGACGTAAGTATCATACCCGTAGTGCTTAACAAAGGCAGTAAATTATTAATATTGTTCACTGGCTGTTCGCGCTAGCCAACTTCGCAGCAGTGCTCACGAATAATTAAACTGAGAGCGGAATATTGTATGGTCCCTGTTATAACACTTCGTTTATAATGTTTGAACCTTTACGTAAAATTGGTGTTTTAGGACTTGAACAGTAACTACGAACTCAGGAGAGATTGTTACGAATTGGATGAATGTTGTAACAAATACAAAGGCCACGAGGAGGTATGCGATTGTACGGCTACGGGAGTTTTATTTGTCGTTCCAGAAGAAACTAATAGTCAAGTGGAAATAGAAGACATTATTAAAAATGGAAAAGCGTAAAAAGCTATGATAATTTGATCTTTTTTCCAAGTATATTTTACTAGAGTTTTACAAATAAAACATTCATATAGACAATTGTTTTCTTGTAAGTGTTTTACGAAAAAAAAATTCAAGACATCAAAAATAAGAAAATATTTACAAAAAAAAATTGAAGAGAAGAAAAACACTTGAAACAATTCGTGTTAATAATTCGCTCGTGCTCAACTCTGAAGGAAAACATTATGAGGAATCCTGCATCTATCGAATGAAAATCTGCCACATGTATCACTACCAAACCGGTTGGAGAAGCGTGGTGGAATAAGCTCGAAACGTTCTCCTCAAGAGGAGAGCATGCATTAGCCCAGCATTGGGATATTTACGTGCTATTACTATTTCTTATTTATGCAACCTACGTTATTAAGCTATTAATATACATCATATATATACTATAATTAAAGTCTTAACAAAAGACTAATTCATTGACATAAAGTATCGTAATGAAAGAATCTCATCCCGCTAATTAACTTTGACGACTCGATAAGATACTGTTTCCGTTCGTTTCGGAATGTAGGTCAATTTTTATGTTACAAATGATCTTTCATTATCATTATTAATTAATAATCATACTTTATCCAGAACTTTATTATAAAACGACATTATTAGAAACAAACTCATTTAAAAAAATTCTACTACAAAGCAATAAATACTGATATAGTACCACTAATAATAACAATATTCTTTATTGTGAGTAATGAAAATGAGGCAGTCTTGTAAGCGTGATCTTATGATCTTGAGACATAGTGAATATAAATTGAATAGTGGTGTACAGTAATTATATACAATAGAATTATTTGAGGTATACAAGTTGATATATAACTAAGATTTTATTGCATGTAATTAATTTAAATTAAACGCTAGACTAGTCTCACGATGCAAATTAATATTTAGGAATAAAAATTTAGAGACGAAGTGATACTAATCTTAATATAGAAAACGTTTATATTTTAATCAGACACAAATATACACCGTTATCTTGTCGCATTGAAGTCACGATAGACCTAAGGAACAAAAAGGAATAAAAATAGCTATGGCTGCTCTACTTCTCCTGGAAGAAATATTTAACAAAAAATAAACACTGCCTAACTGTGACATCAATTCCATCGCGCACGAAGAAATTTGGAAACTCTTTTCTTTGTCGCACCTCCAAAACATGGAATTCTTTACTAGCACACGTGTTCCCCTCCTCTTATGACCTGGGTTCAAATCATTCTTTCTGACTGCACTAGTCATTGTCGCGTTTGGACTCTACTACCACTTACCATCAGGTGGAGTAGTCATTTGCCCTATCTTCTGCCGGGTATTATAAAAAAAAAAAACAAGTGAAGTTCATCTTTTCATGATATTACTTCTAGCAAGTGAGCGAGTGTAAGTAATATCTACGCATATCTATAAACACATAGTTAATACAATTGAACTTCGTTCTTCTAAAGCTACCGAACAAAACAAAAAGAAAATCGGTTGACAATTAATAGAGAAAAGTTACCCTTTGCCTATTTATATATAGAAAGTATAATATAATGTATCTTATCTCTCAATCCGGGTTACGTGGGATTAACACCAAGCAGAACCCGACCGATGGCCGTCATCTACACGAATGGTATTCGGGAACGCGACAAGTCGTCAGACATCCTGAAGCGCACTCACCTGCATCTGCACGGACTGGCAGTTGACGAACTCGACGCTGGAGACGAGGTTGTCGAAGACGACGGCGCACTTGGTGCACGAGTCGAGCACCACGCCGTTGATCTTACCGCGGACGGTAAGCGCGGAGTCGCGGCAACGGAACATGTACACCACGTTGTTCATTTCGGCGTTCTCGACAACGAGATTAGAATTGCCCTTTTGGTATTCCTGAAAAGAAACAACTAGGTTAGAATCTGCTAACACTTTGAGGGGTTTTAAGGTAAGCTAGAAATAGCTTATTTATCATAGTAGCTGAGAAAAAAATAGATTCGCAGACTATGCATACATTTCAGACATCCAATAACAAAATATATTTTATTCGAGTAAGCTCTTATCGGCACTTTTTAAACCTCATGTTATATGCCCAATTTGAGACTGCTACGAAATTACTTTCGATAATGCTATGAAGATATCATTTTCGTATTTTTAAATAATTATACAGTCATAACTAAAAGGGCACAATTCTTACGAACTTTAATGTTTTCTTTCGATTTGGTGGTGAAATATCAAATGGTACTATTTTGTTGGGATGAAATTGTCTTAAATAATTACTTTTACCTTCATAACATTACGTAATATGGGTGGATGGTACAAGAAGGAAACACATTTGTGTGTAAATTATCTTTTGTTTCTTAAATATTATATTTTTTAAATAATTATATCAACTCTAATTGCTTTACTGCACATAAATATCTAGCAGTTTAACACCGTATAGAGTAAAGACCGATAGCTCATAAATTAATTAATTATAACTGAGCATTTTAAGATTAAATAAGTATAACCATTTATAAGCATGTATTGCTCAATTTCATATTTGTAATAAATTAAAATTTGTCTTATGTTATGAAAGTTTAATTATTTATCAAAGAACATTGTACGAAATTGCCTCCGGATTGTAGCACGGTGTGTAGACTTCCTTTATAAATCATAAACTAAAAGGAACCCACGCACTTGGCTTGGTTACATGCTGTTTATTTTCACGATGGAACTGCGTTAACAATATTAAAAGGAAACTACAATATCAAATATTTGATTTCACTTATCAAAACAAACGCAATACCTACATATGGGAGTAGATTATGTATGTTGTTGTGTAACGGATTATATTTTAAACAGATCTCGGCAATAAAACTATTAAGACATATTAAGCAAACGAGAAAACTCATGATTGCAATTATTAGAATCTAAGATATTATTTCCTTTGGTTCTGTAAGAAGTAGTATTTAGGCAGTAGAATAATTTAAAATTGAGTGTTACCCATCAGATAGTGCACAACTACCATTAGTGGTATATAAAATCTGTTTAACTACAAAGTTTTAGGACTGCTCTTTAATTTATCTTTATGGCATTACATATGGACGTGCAAATAAACATATAGCTATATATATATATATATATATATATATATATATAAGGATTAATTTTAATGACGCTTCATTCTTCTGCATTTTCATTTTACTCGTATTATGAAATAAATTAATTAGGTGCAAAAAACATAAACATATACTCGTAGTTAGGAGATTACTTGATCCCTGCAACGGCGTTGTTAAAGAAAGACGCGCGTTAATTTAAAACCGCCATTTTGTCGGTGGACAGAAAGGTAAAGTAATGAATTCATTATTGGCGCGATTTATGATGATTTGTTGAATGTGTTCAAATGTTTTATTTGGTTTTTCAAGAGTAATTGAGTGAGTAATTTACAACAATTTGTACGATTTGGTGTTCTATTTTAAAAATAGACCAAATCGAGGTTTTCTAAAATCAGTTTCACTTCCCGAAGCTAAATATATATAATATTGTATTTTATCAGTTTTACAGGCGGTATTGAATATTAAATTATGATATGTTGCTATGGAAATGTTGCTCTAAGCTTCCCGAAACGCGCCATAAAGCAGGTTAATGGAAGTAGGAGGCGGTGGGTTGCCACCTTTTGCCTACCGTATTACAAGTTGAATTTATATCAACCATTTTCGAGCGATACATAAAAAACAACTCGACGACCGCTTAATTAAATTATAAGAAATATATAAATTGCGAAAGCGTTTTAAAATTTATAGTAATATGAATTTTGCCTTATTCCACCTTAATTGAATAACTGTTAGTAAGTACAACTATTTCTCAATAAATATTAATGACAATTATTTTATATTCATTTTATAACTGTCCAAATCAATGTTCTCAAAATAACCGAAAACATAAGTCTATTGATAACTTTCAGATCTGGATAGATTAAAGTTATATACTCGTACCGATTTTATCGCGAGACAGAAAGGCAGGCAGAAGCGACAGCGGCATATTTGTTTTTAATATGTATTGATTAAAGTACATACGTATTTACGAATGTTGTTATTTCGCAAATCCGAAATAAAAATCGTCTATCCGAGCTCTCTCTTGTTATAATTATGGTAAAACTGCAACGGATACCGTATATGCGAGATAGATGTCAACAACGTTCTTGTACTAGAAGACAAATAGTCTTCGACGGCATACACATGTGGCCCATACACACCCATCTATCGTTTACAGCTAATTCATTTTTTTTTTTATACGTAGGCGGACGAGCATGTGGGCCACCTGATGGTAAGTGGTCACCAACGCCCATAGACAATGGCATTGTAAGAAATGTTAACCATCGCTTACATCGCCAGTGCGCCACCGACCTAGGGAACTAAGATGTTATGTCCCTTGTCCCTGTAATTACACTGGCTCACTCACCCTTCAAACCGGAACACAACAATAACAAGTACTGCTGTTTTGCGGTAGAATATGATGAGTGGGTGGTACCTACCCAGACGAGCTTGCACAAAGCTCTACCACCGAGTAAATTCCGTTACAAAATATATTATACTTAAAAATCTTAGGATAAATTTGTTTTTTCCATTTTAATTGCAATAATATGCTAAGAGTTTCTTTACAAAAAATAAATTATTGTATAACCATAACCGAGATAGTACACAGGTTGATGATCAGTTGTTCAACTTGAACGCATTCTTAAAACCAATACTTTTACTAGAATAAAACTATTGTATTTCTTTTCAGTTCGCTTAATAAATTCATTTGTTCAGGATAACGACTTACATGTCATCAGTTACGAGTAGACAGTGACTTTTGTAAGCGAGCAGTGAAGCGAATAGCACGTTCATATAATTTCCGCTCCAGGGATTCTTCTACGTTAAGGACCAAGAGATGTTTTTTTTTTGAAGTTTTGTTAAAGAAAAAATGTTTTCATCGTATGACGAACATCCTTTCAATAATGGTATATACAGTATCAATGTCAAAACATATATAATACTTACACAATATATTTTAAATATATACTAATATTATTAATATAGATAAGATTTGATATTTTTTATGTTTGTTATGGATAAACCATAATTACTAAACCGATTTTAAAAATTATTTCACCTAAAACTACAAAATAAATCTCAGTCTGAAATAAAAAAGGGTCAAGTGCTAAAAATTGACAATGACTTATCGAATAGTCTAACCTATCAGTGAAAGTCAAGAAATAATAAAACTTTATATAATTAGTTAATTCGTTACATTAAACTTGTACGAGAAAATCTTGATATGACCAGCCATAATGAGTATTTATGTCATGACCTTCAAAGTAATAATAAAGTTAATATGGCCGTTGTGTATTTTGTTATTTTATAAAGTTCGCCCATTTACGGTATTGTCAGTGTCACGCGTAAAAGGTATCTTGTACCTTCGAAAAAGTTTTTACAACGTTTTTTGACGATCCTTGAATTGAATACAAAAAGAGTTGTAAAAAAAACACGCCTTATACGTATTAAAAGTTACACAGTAATAGCATATAAATAGTAATACTGTTATATTCGTACATATGAATAAACAAATAAAATATATTTGTGTAAATATTTCATATCATAAAACTATTTCTGAATAAATAAATTTATAGAGCATTGTTCATTTTAGAAATACATTAAAAATCACAACGGCTAATACGAGTGAAGAAATGCGAAGCATGGAAGAGCTCGGGCATCAATAACGTCTTCAAACCAAACTCATGGAAAAAATGCGAACGCCAAAATGTAATCATATTTAAGCAAATAGTAACAAAGTAAATTCCACAAAATAAAAATATCAATATATATTAATATTATTTCAGCCGTATGTAGCTAAAATAATATAATTGTATATTATTTTTTTCTGCATGAACAATGAACTGTGTGCTTATTTCTTCAGAAACATTATATAATATGAAATATTTACACAAAAGAACATATTCATATGTCTACATGTTCTCTTTTCTCGTAATTGATCGAAGAAAATGGCATTGTCAATGTAACCTATTTTATATTATCAGCAGATGCAACTGAGTATGGTTATTAAATCGATGTAAGGTTGTACATGTACATACATATATGAGCATGGCTCGCCACTTCACTCACGTAGACTTTGCACAAGAAGATAGTTTTCCTACAATCCCCTGAACACTATTATGAGGCGAGATAAAAAGTAAGCATACGCGAAATCTCTATGTATTTCGAATATAAGCTACTGACGAGGCGTCAATATCACAAATGCATTCATTTCATTTAAAATATTGTGAATCCTCATACGACTTTTTACGTCATGATCTCTTTGTTGGGTCGAGAGATTCTGCCTCGCGCTACATTTTTCAAGCACCTCGGTCTATCGAATATCTTTCGAGCTACTGGTCCGAATTAATTTGAAAGTTAAATTGTTTCTATAGAAAATGCAAATTTACATTTCACAAGTATCAATTTCAAATCCGTTCCTATTATTCTTGTATTTATAAATGATTTCCATTTCTTTGTTAAACGTTAAATAATATAACTTTACGAATTAAAAGTTGATTACGATGTTGTAATTAATGCATTATAAACAAAATTTATGACAAAAAAATCAAAACGAAATGTTTTGTTTTTACTTTATCGAATGTTTTTTAAATACAATTATATAATAGTAATCTTAATTTTAGATTTTGAAACTTCCTTCTTTCGGATGTCTTATTTATCATCCCTAACAGTTAGCACAGTTCCGCATACACGCGCTAGAAACTTATTACAACTAACATTTCCAGCTAATATTGATACTAGTATTCCGTCTAACGATATATTACGAAGGGATAACACAGCTGTTAAAACTATTTAAACATTACGAAATAACAAGGGCTATTCTTTCTATAAAAGCCGAGATGGCCCTGTGGTAAGAACGCGTGAATCTTAACCGATGATCGTGGGTTCAAACCCGGGCAAGTACCACTGAATTTCATGTGCTTAATTTGTGATTATAATTCATCTCGTGCTTGACGGTGAAGGAAAACATCGTGAGGAAACCTGCATGTGTCAAATTTCACTGAAATTCTGTCACATGTGTATTTCACCAATCCGCATTGGAGCAGCGTGGTGGAATAAGCTCCAAAACCTTCTTCTCAAAAGAGGAGAAGAGGCCTTAGCCCAGCAGTGGGACATTCACAGGCTGTTACTATTCTTTCTATTATATTATAGAAGCTTGAGACCACCATCAGAATTTAGAATATACGACAAAATATATTTGCAAAAATATAATTAATTTAATGCTCATATCAGCAACATTCATACAACAAATCATATTAATCTTTAAAAAAATATATAAGTTGATTTTCGTGCAGGTATAAAAAAATTAACAAGTAATTAATTAATCCCTGTAGAAAAGATAAACTTGTCGGTTTTACTCGGCACAGTCTTGCTTCTGAACAGACGGTAGCTACGTTTAGTTTTATCTTGTAATATTAACGCTCAATAGTACTTCAAATACGCGAAGAAATACATCGGATTATAAAAGTATTTAATAAAATAGAATTTCAAAATTGCTAGTGGTACTATAAATGGAACCATGTAACTCTAACCGCTTTGTTATCGAACAAGGTATCTTATCTCTAAATCTCACCAATCGATTACGTTTAAAGTCATAGAAGGGTACTTACAATTATCCACTTCTTGCCGTCCCTCGAGAAGACCGGGGGCTTGTCCGGCAGCACGCCGGCGCCGGGCGTCGGCAGCGCCTTGGTGGGGACCTTCGGGGCGGCCGCCTTGAAGGGAGCCGGCCCTTGCCGTAGCTGAGGGTTCTTGTGAGTCTGCATTTCCGACGTCACCTTACGTAATGCTATCGAAAATAATCCGTTTTAATTATCCCGTCAAAATGACAATAAAAATGTGTTTTTTTTCGTAACGATACTCAAAGGGGCGTCCGTACGTTTCCATTCCACCCTTGTTGCATTTTAGAAAGTAATTAAAAAAAAACATAATACTGTTACTTCATGATTATATGTTTAAATATATTCACATTGTGGGAATAATACAGTAGGTAGATATTTTGGAATGACTAATAAAGAATATAAAATATATATAGAAGCTAGACTCAGTGAGTCACTTGAGGTAAGAGATCGTTTGAAAAATTGATTAATGTTACTGTTAACAATTATAATATTTTTATGAGTTTTGATGCTTGATTAAATTCACAGCAATACTTTATCAAATATTGGATATATAGTCAAAACAATTATACACCAGCTAAATTCTTAATGCATTCATCTAAGAGTTTATACCAAAATTTTGTCTCTTCATATAAAAGTGTATTTATAGTACAATTATAAACAACATATATCTTTGTTATCTTTTGAATACAATAACTATTGAAAGTACAACAAAAGTTTAATATTGCATTATTTCCTTATTCAATATATTTAGTATGTGTGTATCCCAACGAAATGCAAACAGCCAAAAGTGATCGAAAATCTTTGGTTCGTACATTTTAAGGTGACTAAAGCCACATAAATAATGCGTTTGAAAGAAGTTTCAGTAAATATTAAAGAAAGAAATTATTTATTTCATGAAATTTAAGTCAGTTAAAAATATATATATTTAATAAACACTAAAACCAGTTAACATATGGAGTAACCTTTAAAGTAAATGACAGGTAATAAAATTGTGATTATAATGATATGAAACAATGCAATCTGATAAAATAATATATGTGAATTTATGACAAATAACACTTTTTCGTTCCACTTGAACGTAAGTTGAATTTATCGTCCAAATTATAATTATTTTGGGGGAGTTTTGACAGCAACATCAAATTTGTCACGTACGAAGTGAGCCTGACTGTTAAAGTCAAATTCAAGCAACTTGATACTTTTAAATCGTTTAGGAATATGTTAAATATATAAGTTATAAAAATATTAGTATTCGCCTACGGCTTTGTCCGCGTTTTAAGGGGAGAATGGGGTGATTTAGCCATAAAAGCTCGCCTGGGTAAGTACCACCACCTCATCAGATATTCTACCGCAAAGAAGCAGTACTTGGGATTGTTGTGTTCCAGTTTGAAGGTTGAGTAAGCCAGGGTAATTACAGGCACACGGAACATAACATCTTAGTTTCCAAGGTTGGTGGCGCATTGACGATATAAACGTTGGTTAACATCTCTTACAATGCCAATATCTATGGGCGTCGGTGACCACTTACCACGTTTAAAAAAAAACAGCCAGAGTTTCATGATGTATATTTATTATAATCTGTTCCAATTAACCTTATACCTATATTTTATATTTTGAAAAGTCCTCAATAAACACAAGTGTTATGAAGATTGTTTTTTTATCCTGCAAGTCACGGATTATCTTGGGGTCCAGCGTTATTTCAATTAAAATTGGCCATTCTCTTCTTTTGGAACAAATAAACTTATTTTTTGTGTTTTCATTTATTTACTCTATGTCATTTATAAGCTGTGTTACTTCTCAACATAAACAAAAAAAGGATGTGATTTTTTTTAATATCATTACAACGAAACTATTCTGCACTAGTTATTATCAATTAAGGAATAAAGTAAAAAATTAACGGCCTTATTCATAAACGTTGCTTAGTTACTGTTTAGCTAAACACTGATTTGTCTCTTTCTGTCATTATTGATTTAACATACGAAAGAAGAAGACAAAATATTGTTTAACTAATCACCAGTTAAATAAAGTTTATGAATAAGGCGGTAAGGCTTTGGGAAAACGCCTCATAGTAAATTATAAAAATAGTATGTTCGTATATTATGACAAGAAATTATTAGCATTGGAGTCCGGTAAAAATCTTACTATACTTTTAAAATGAGGCGACGGTTTCTTTATACATATATTAACTCTTCTATCTTCTTATTTATAAACACCATCACGTTGATAGAATTGCCTTTAAGACTTACTATTGGTGATGGCCTCCCCCTTGTTGATCTCAGCGAAGAGGGCGCTCCGGTCATCGGCGGGCATGTTCGCGAAGTCCACGTCGGGCAGCGCGGGCGGCGGGGGCGGCAGGCCGCCGGGGGGAGGGGGCGGTGCACCTGCGCTCTTACCTGGGGGGACGTCACTAAGCTTATACGATTTAGGTTTTTTTTTTTTTTTTATATTGCCCGGGCGGGCAAATGACTACTCCACCTGATGGTAAGTGATAGTAAAGTCCAAACGCGACGACGGCTAGTGCAGTCAGGAAGAATGACTTGCACTAGCCGCCCCCGCCTTGCCGGCCCGCAAGATGCCTCTTCACGCCTCGTTTGAAGGAACCCGGGTCATAAGAGGAGGAGAACACGTGTGCTGGTAACGAATTCCATGTTATAGAGGTGCGACAAAGAAAAGTTGCCAAATTTCTTCGGGCTGATGGAATTGATGTCACAGTTAGGCGGTGACATCGAGAGCCAGCACGCGTAGATTTGTGAAGGAAAGGGGAAGCAGGAATGAGGGTGAATAGCTCCTCTGAGCACTCGCCGTGATACAGTCGATAGAAAGCGCTCAGTGCCGCTATCTCTCGACGCAATTGTAAAGGCTCGAGGGTGTTGGTGACCTTTACGTCGCCAATAATGCGAACCGCACGTCGCTGCAACCGATCCAAGGCCTCCAGTAAGTACTTAGCGGAGCCATCCCAAAGGTGCGAACAATATTCGACGCAAGACCGCACCTGTGTTTTATACAACAGGAGCAGTTGTTGTGGCGTGAAAAAACGCTGCACCTTGCTCAGGACTCCGAGTTTTCGTGAGGCTGTTTTTATAACAGCCTCGATGTGATCCTTTGGATTGAGGTCGCACCGAACGTCAATTCCCAGTATGGCGACTTTGCCTTGTATCTCCAGCGTAATGCCACAGAGGGAAGGAGGAGGGGAAAATGGTGACTTTTTCGCTGTCAGAGCGCATACCTGTGTTTTCTTGGCGTTAAACTCAACAAGATTATCAGAGCCCCATTTAGCAATGAGTCCTAACGTCCTATCGAGTTCAACAACAAGATCCCTCCGTCTCTCCCCAGTTTCCGTCCGCCCAGCTCCTGCGCGTCCGTGGTATCCCCCGTGCACTGTACTATCATCTGCATAGCAATGTATGTTCCCGAGAGAGAGCATATCATTGATATGCAGAAGAAAGAGTGTGGGGGATAGCACAGACCCCTGGGGGACCCCAGCATTCACTACATGGAATTGTGAAGCGCAGCCATCAACTAGAAGGCGAAGGTTACGCTTGTGTAGGAAGCTGGCAATCCAGGTGCTGAGCTGGCAGACCGTATGCCGGCAGCTTGGAGAGAAGACTTCTGACAGCCAACGATTCCCCAAGCTTGTCGATAGCTTCACCCCAGAGGTGTGTTACGTACGCTAGAAGATCACCTGTGGACCGTTTCGGTCGAAACCCGTATTGACGATCATTAATCAGACAGTGATCTTCTAGGTAATGGATCAATTGGTTATTTAGAATCCGTTCCATCACCTTACAAAGTACTGAAGTGATAGCTATTGATAGGTATTATGACTTGGACACTATTCGCAAAAAGTACCATATTAATAAACATAATTAATAAAACCATGCACAAGATTAGTTATGATTAATAGCAATGAATGGCAATATCGTTATTATTATCATTTATTCTAAAGTTGTACAGAGAAATAGGTCAAAAAGTTTCGAGGCGAAACACATATGTTACCTGAACGTTACATAACGAAACATTCTGATTAACTACTTTTTAGATGAGAGGAAAGTAACACAAATCAATTATTTGTGCCGGAAACTTAAGACATTCCCCGAACGTATGTATGTCGTTGTTTATTAAAAATATGAAGAATTTTCTTTTTTTTTATTTCTTTCAGGAAGGTCATGATCAAGATATAATGTTTCATAAAAAAAAAATAGTAAAAGTTTTCCGTAAACAAATGTCTTTGCTATTTCCATCAGCAGCTTATCAGTACATAAGTAGCTCGTTTATAATTCAATCGCTTTTCCCGCGGCTCTTATATATTGTAATTTTATTTTTCCTACAAACACCGAGCACAAAGTCGATGTAAATTATTCGGCGACATACAGTCGAACGTTGTAAAAATAGGTTAACGCGAAAAAGTTTATATGTCAAGTTCCAAGTGAATGATTAATTTATAGATTGCTTCATACAATAAACCCATTACTTTTCAATGTCAATGTATCAAATAATCAATATGAAAAAATATTAATTTATTTTTTGTGTTTGTCTCGTCTCGCCGTAAGCATTTAACCGACTTTAAAAATAAGAGAGGATTCTACGCTCGACTGTTTTTTTTATAATGTATCCTACATTGAGAATTAAATAGAATAATAATTAATTAATTAAATATAGATAAATTAAACACACACTTAAAATATATTTTTTCAATTAGGATGCGGTATGAATAGTCTCAATTCTATATTGTTCATTCATAAAAAAACCCATTGTTTTTTAGTTAATTATATTAATTGGACGTAAAGCATCATAAATTTGATGCAAATTTAATTCGTAAGTTAAATAGTAAGCAACAAACTCGTGAACAAAGTGTGTGGGCAACAAATTATATCATGAGTATTCATTCTTTCAACATCCCCAAGCACATAATTTATAATAAATTGCCATTATTTACTTCAATGTTCGTTAGTATTAAATGTCACTCACCAGCCCACACGAGTCCTGTAGTATGATACTGCTTCACGTACGCTTGCAAGTCCGACAGCAGCTGCACCCACGCACGGCACCAATCGACGTGGGTCTTATCTTTCTCTTTCCATTCCTTCAGCACGCGGTTCGTGTAAAACTGGCCGGCGTCGTTCATTTCCTTCACGTACGGTGCCGGTGTAGGTGACACGGCAACCCAACCGAGTGCGGGAATGCTCTCGGATATAGCGGAGAGATGGTTGAAGAACGGAGACGCCCTATTCTTTTCGCGGTATTGTTGGATTGATGAGATCTTTTCGCTGGTCGGAGCGAGAAGTTGAACCTCCTCGGCCTGTAACGGCTTCGATCGTACCGCCGCTAGCTGGATGTAACGAAACTGTTGCCTGTTATTAAAAAAAAAAAAGCTTAATAATGACGAGCTTGTTACGAACAAGTTAAATTATTGTTCAAATTATATTATAGCAGTAACTTTATATAATCGTACATAACAAATTCTTCATGCATGCATCTCTTATTAGTAGTAAGACGTTTCTTACCAAGTTTTTATTAAAACAATGTAATAAAGTAGTGTTAAATGCTCACTGAAAGGCATCGTTAACGAGGTTAGCGTGCGTAGCGATGTCGCCGCCGATCTGCTTCGACAACTCTAAGTACGTGAGCAGAGGACCCTAAAACAATAAAGATATTATAAGATTCATATATTCATTTTTAAATTGAGAACATTATCATTCACAAAATATATTTTGCATCGTCTCATATCCGAGTAACGTGTAGTAACATGAAAGCTGCTACTATGACTGGAGCCAGGGATAAAACATAATAAAACAACTCATGAAAAGTACATGATAGACGACGCATACGAAAGGAATATATTACTCAAGATACACAGAAGAACACTCCACACCGTAACTTGTTCAACATTTTTAGAAGAGATAGGAAGTGAGTTCCAATGATTCTTATGTGATATATCAACTTGATAAACCTAAAATGATTTTTACTACACTCATAGATGACCGTATGACTAACGCAATAACGCGTCATCATGCAAATATTGGTAAAGTAAAACATTTGTTTGCTTTACCGGATTAATATGAAATTTCATATTAACCTAATATATACTTTTAGAACGGACATTGGGTATATAACATATTTAAATTGTACTTTTTTTAGATATATTTTATATTAATGTTAACGAGGACGAAACTGTATGCTCTCCCGACAAACAATTGACAAGATTTCAGGTATTTCTGAGCTATATATAATAAAATTACTGACACTCGGTGGTAGAGCTTTGTGCAAGCTCGTCTGGGTAGGTACCACCCACTCATCAGATATTCTACCGCAAAACAGCAGTACTTTGTATTGTTGTGTTCCGGTTTGAAGGGTGAGTGAGCCAGTGTAATTACAGGCACAAGGGACATAACATCTTAGTTCCCAAGGTTGGTGGCGCATTGGCAATGTAAGTGATGGTTAACATTTCTTACAATGCCATTGTCTATGGGCGTTGGTGACCACTTACCATCAGGTGGCCCATATGCTCGTCCGCTAACCTATACAATAAAAAAAAAAGACTTTAATAACAATTCGTAACTTTATGTTATTAATGTTACAAATAAAATTATAAGATGATAAAAAAGTAGCCAGCATTTGACGACCGACAGATGTCTAATGTCATCTAAATTACTGGTTATTTAAATACTAATAACTAAATAATTCAGACAACCTATGGGTGAAGAACATGAGATAAATAAAGGAGGTGTACAGATCAATTTAGTGACAGAATAAAGTAAGCAAGACATAAATTAAATCATATATCAAGATAGTTTTGACATCTAAACTTATCCGATCATAAAGTATTGATTTTATTAATAGGAGTTGGTACAACTCTATGCCTCAACTAATATGCCTCAATTAAGTATATTAAATTATTGGTTAACTCGATCGTAGCGCCTTGATGATATGATTACAATATTGTACATTTTCGCAATAACTCTGAGCTTTATTACTTCAGCGATAGAATATCATTAGTAATAATAGTAAATCATCCCACTGCTGGGCAAAGGTATCTTCAATTTATTGAAGATACGAGCTTATTTTATCTAATAGCTAGTTCTAGTTGGTACGAATGATTCCATCACAAATTCCAATTCCAACATAAAAATAATTCCTCGCAGTGTTATCAACTTTCATCTACCATCTTATATTTATATCTATAATTCGTTTCTCCTATTCACTGCGGATCGGCGAAGTGTGTTTTGATTTTTATGTCCTACTGTACTCGAGAAATTATTCGTTATGCCATTGATAGCAGAACTGTTTACGGGCCGTAATTCAAGAGCGTCTTAATAAAAGAAGTTTCGAAAGTTCGAAGTAGTACGTGATTTATGTAGTAGAAACTCTATGGAACAACTTTAACGGGTCGTCAATTAAAATCCATTAGTAACAAATGTATAATAACTATTCATTAAATATAGGAACCGAGTGATGACGATGACAATGAGGATATCTCACGCAGTTCTTTCCTGACATGTCTCACACAGTATATCTTATTAATGGACTACCTATTATTATAGATCGCTCTAACACCAATGACGATGATTATTACAAACAAAAAACAAATGAAATACACTAGTGCTTGTTCGGACTTAAATCGCAACTTTAAGTAAACATCAACGCTTCCGTTCCATTCGCTGGCTATTCTCGGACTATTACTTCACCAATAAATAAAGGAAGTTATTTAACTGTACTATAGACTATAAAAGAAACATATTTCGCACACATTTTACTCGAGCGGTTGTTATAAGAGCTTATATTAAGGAGCAACAACGTTATTCGCCTTTAACAGCACCGACATTTACGAGCAAGATATAAAACACATTTTATATGCTGTGTATGGTGTATAAAAAGGACAAAGTTATTATTTAATGCATTGAAAGTAGCAGAATAAATAGTACGCTATTTTAAAAAGAAAGATACTTAATTAAAATTGTTTCAAGCCTCGGGTCACCGTTTCGTGTCATCGTAAAAGAAACAAATTGTTTGAACAAGGGCCGTCGTTGTAATGGAAATTGATTAATCAGATAATGTTGCGTGCAGAAACATGTGTCTTACTGTGTGATAACTCCAATTAGGGATGTTGAAAAAATATCGATACATCGATATATCAATACTTTTTTACGATAGATATTTAATATGTCGATTTGAAATATTGATATGGTATGAAAAGCGATATTTTTTCTGTCTGACTGTGAAGCCGGTTAATACTACCATGACTGACTATGTAAGATAATCGAGGTAGATTTATTCATATAAGGCTTAAAACACTTGATTTTTAGAACGTAAATATTCCTATTACAAATTGTAAAGATATATCGATATTTTTTATTAAAAAATATAAATATTGATATTTCCAAAGATTATACGAAATACATTTAATCTAGATTCCAAACGGGGATTAACTTTACATTTAATTCAATATGTAACGTGACGATTCAAAAGTACCCTTATAAGCCTGCTTGAATATAAAATTATTTGATTTGTATCGATATTTTTAGCACTTCCGACAACCCTAACTCCAATGCTATTGGTGCCAAGTCAACGCTTGTGTTGTTCAATGTTTAAACTGAAAATATCGCTCTTTTATATCTGGGGTTAGCAAGAAATTGTAATAGCTTGTTATATTGTTTAACAAAATTAGTTTATACTCCGTTAATACATCGTTCGTCAGTTCGGCGTAACTCTCTCCCTACGACAGATTATATCAACTTACATATTACATAATATTATATTATAATTGTGTAGTATATTATGTTACTATGGTTATATTTAAGAAGAATCGGTACCGTTCTGTTTTTATTTAACAGTTTCAAACAACTGCCGCTGCATTAGAACATTCTACGTTTGATTTTTTTTTAAATACTTATGAAAGTTATCATTTTTTAATACTATAGACTAATAGATTAGTTCTTATGCCGTTGTGAAAAAGGAAAGAATATCGTTCAAGTTTTTGTTTGTCGTTGAAAGTAATGAATCCCTAGCTCGAGTCTCGAGACGGTCTAAGTTTTCTTATTATAGTAATTTATTGTCATTCTTGGTTGTATTATAACAAGAAGCTCTTGAAACTTGTTTACAAATAAAACAGAAACGTTAAACATTCTCATCTGCTATACACATTTGTGAGCTTCTGATATTTTATCTGTAATGACTCAATAATTTAAAAAAAAAAAACAAAATTAAACTTGGTTACATTCGACTGTACTACATACATTAGCTTAGCTAATATTTTATAATTATAAAAATATTCATTATATTATATGTATAACTCTATGTCATAGAAATTCGTATCTCACCTGCATCAAGTCCTGGTAGCCGTTGATGCTCATGTTGTCGGTCTCTATGATTTCCGACGTCTGAAAGATCGGTGACGCGTCTCCTGCGGGAGATGGCGCTGGGGAGCAAGGCGGTGTGGGCGTGTGAGCACGTAACACAGGCAGTCGCTCCAAGCGTGACGTTACACGCTCCAAGCGCTCTATCAGAGATTCGAGGTCAGCAGCCGGACTGTGAACTGCCGCTGAATGATCGACTTCACTACCTGATAAACAAAAGTAAACAAATATTAGTTAATAAGTTAGCAATGTTTAAACATTTCTAAAGCGAGCTTTTTTTATTGAAATTAGGTAGGCTACTGGCAAATAGGCCACCTGATAAGTATTCACCACTACCCATAGACTTTGGAACTGAAAGAAATATTAACCAACCCTTACATCGAAAATGCGCCACCAACGTTGAGAACTAAGATGTTACATCCCTTGTGCCTGTAATTACTTTGACTCATTCAATTTTCAAACCGGAACACAACAATACTATGTAGTCCTATTTAAAGATAGAATATATCAAGAGTGGGTAGTACCGACCCAGACGCTTGTGAAAAGCCCTATCGCCAGATAAACTAAGGTGAGCCAGTGAATAGTAAGCATGGATCTTGAACGAGGATCACAAATTTAAACCCGGACAAGAATCACTGTCGGATGTCATTGTACCACATGAAAATTCTAATGCACATTGAAGACAAATAGAATAAGCTTTTTCGAACAATATATCATAAATATTTCTATCGTTTGTGTGAATAAATACTAGGCGATGATAAGTTTGATGTTAATTGAATGTCTTGAACTCACGCCAAACAACGTGAATCAACACGATATGTTAGGTTCACGACACACACCGTAAATAACTAATTGAATATTTTTATTTATTATCTGTATGCGTATTAATAAGTCATTGTTCTCAAATGTATTGCTGTTCTACTATTAAAAATGTGGCACCAAAGGGGTTACATTACGGAATATAATTATTAGTTTAGGTACACAGTGGATAATTAAAATGTTACCTGTTTGTATTGAGCGAGCGAACCGAGCTTCATTACTAATTAGGGGACGAACGGCTAACACAAAGCGCACGTTCATTATTTATTTACTATAGATATAATTACTAACAAAAATTTACCGCTTAAATAACCAAAAACCGTTTCAACGTGCTTTCAAATGCTAATCCATTAATTGTTGTTAATCAATTAAGACACCAAATTAGGTCATTGATCATCATTGATTCCCAAACCAGTATAGTTTTATACAGTTGTATTAGGTTTTAAAAACCTGTGTCGTAATTAATTATAACTTAGTGACGTAGTCTTAAAAGAAACATTAAAATCTCTTTCAAATAGAAGTAATTTTCAGATAGAAAATGCAATCGACGAGTACCTATGTAAACAAAGCTTACGTTATGAGATTATATTTCATGCAGAAAATTAATTATATTTTGAATTAGGTAAGACAAACTTGGGTAGGTTAATTACTGTTAGGTTTATTTAACGTAATTAAGAAGTATATATTAACAACTCTGAATTTTACTTTGAATATATTTCATATGGAAATAAGTCACCATTAAACACATTTCGATCGCTCAAATTATACCATAAAAGGAAACTAATAAAAGTTGACAACATGACTTGACACGAAAACATATACACAAGTATTCGTACCGTTCGATATATCATCAGCTTCATTATCCTGTTGATTAGACTCAATAAGAACTCTATTGACCGCACCCTCTTCGTCCTCTAAATTTTTACGAGTCTCGAACAGTTTTATTAGATGTTTCATATTCTTACTTCCACTTTCATCCATTGCGAACGCAAATATTAAATCAGATGTACTTTAAAAACGAATATTAATATCACTTTATTGGTCACTCCTAAACGTATGTAGCGTCAACGGATTGTTATTATCTAATGACTAAGTTACAGATATGGTGCGATAATACCGAGTATTCTACAAAAAGATGATAAAGCAAAGCCAACCGATACGTTCACGACGTAATTCATTTGAAATGAAAGAGACAAATAACAATTACTTGGTCATATGATTAATATTACCGATTAAATTACAAGATTATGTGCAAAAGTCACAACGATAAAAAATATATGTCTATATTATTTCCAGCGTTTCCAAACAATTCCTGCGAACTTAAACGGGCTATGTGCCAAAAAATGTTGTTTATCCTTGATTTTATTCGAGTCTAGGGCGAATGGTTCTACATTTGTCTATGTCAATTGAAAATAGAAAAGTATCATATTAATGCAATATTTGAATATTGGTTACTTATACGGATTTTGTAACATATAATAATATATTAAATACAAAATCGTATTTAATATATTATTATATGTTACAAAATCGTATATAAATACGACTGCAAAATTAATAAACAAAAATATAATCGTAATTCGTATGCAATTATTCATAACATTAAAGAGTCATGAGATCTTATCATGTCGTGTCATCGAGCAAAACGATAAACATTTACGCACGATAATTATTTACTTCGTTAAACAGAAACAGTCAGCGAGAAATTACTTAGAACTGCTATAAAAAAATTCAACAAGGAATTGATTATCATAATTTATAAGGGAAAGTACAATAGCAACCAGTAAATGTCCCACAGCTAGACAAAGACCTACTTTCCTCCTGAGGATGTTTAGAGCGCATTCCACCAATTGTTTATGGATACTGGATACACATGCGGCAGAATTTCATCCCACACGCAGGTTTCCTACACTTTGAAACCGAGCACGAGATTAATTAGAACACACCAGCAATAGGCTAACGATATGATTTACGTATTCTGGTCACTGAGTCATCTTGGCTGAAAATTCATTTATATCAATTAAAGCTCCTCGACGCTGGCGCCCTCCTCTTCCCGTCCCGCGGAACCCCACCGCTGCCGAGGTGGTCTCTTGGCCAGTTAGACCGCGAACTGGTCAAGGAGGCTGCCATCGTGGTCGGCACCCTCTGGGGTTCCGCCGGCCTGCGAGAGGTGGAGATCTCAAATCGGATATAGCGGTGATCCGACAGAGTCTCCACCTCTTCCTCTACTCTCCAGTTCGACACTCTACGTGCTACCACCGGGGTGGCGAACGAAACGTCCACCACGGACCCCCCGTTGTGGCGCACGCAGGTGTGAACCTGCCCCTTATTTAGTAGGGACAGGCTGGAGAGTAGGGCTCGCAGGCCACCGCCAGGTCTATCTCCCACTCCGCCATGGACTGCAGCAGTAGGTCCTGCGCTCCGGCGGAGTGGTTTAAGTTACTATTGGCTACCTGACGTGCCTGGCGGCTTCCGTCGTCCGATGTGGGAGTGGTCCTGGTGCCGGGCACCACTTTTCCCTTCGTGATGGGGGGGTGACAGTCCCGCGCCCCCATCATATGCCCAGAGGGCTTGCCGGCCTCTGCGCAGACCGCGCAGCGTAGCTTGCCCGTGCAGCTCGACGATTTGTGACCGTCGGAGCCACAGCGGTAGCAGAGGCTACCTCGCTCCTTCTTCGACGGGCAGAGCGCTTTCGTGTGGCCGAGGCCCATGCACCTGAAGCAGCGCATTGGACGCCGCTCCTGTAACACGACCTTAGCCGCACTCCACCCGACGAGAAGGCGGCCGGCATTGGCCAGCTTCTTGGCCGCCGCCAGGAGACACGTGACGCGGGCCATCCCCATAGAGCCCGGTCCACGTTGCACCGCTCCACACCTGACTACCTCGGGGGAACAGTCCCCCCCGCGCGCGACCGCAGCGACCAGCCACTCCGGGGTGACGGAATCGTCGAGCCCCGTCACCCTTAGATCCGCCTTGCTGACCGGCTGCGCGACATTGGCGACCCCATCGAGAACGCTGCGCAGCTTATCGGCCAGCTTCGCCGCCTGGTCCTTGTGGGACCGCGGCAGCTCGAGGACTCTGGCTCCGGTCGCCGAGCGGCAGATCTTTAGGCCGCTACTTATGCCCAGATCTTGGAGCTTTACACCTTACTCCGCCCGCTCCAAGACCTGAGCGTACGTCACGCCCTTGCTTTCTGCCTCGGGCTGCAGCGATATCACCACTGCAGCCGAGCGGGGGGCGGCCATTTTCGGCTTGGTCGCCTGTTGGGGCTTCGGCCTCGCCAGAGCCGCAGTTACGCCAGCACCTACCGGGGGGGAAGCCTTCTTCCCACCTTTGCCCCTTCGCACCACCGTGGACCAGGACGACTCCTGGGCCGGCGGTGACTCGCCAGTCGCAAGCTCCTCGGGGGCACCGGCCGGGCCAGGGGTCGTGGCCGGCGCTGCTGCCCTCAGTTTACCCTTCTTGGGTGCGGGTGCGGTCCGCGCTTGTGAGGACGGTTCCTTTTGTTGCACCGCCTCACGTCTCTCGTCCGCCTCAGGGGCAGGACGGTGCTCACCCGCAGGCAGGAGACGCCCTTCGATGCTCGACAGCCGCGTGTTGAACATCGCGACTGCCGAAGCAATCGAGGCCTGAAGCCCCTCTAGGGCCTGCGGTTCTATCGCGGTAACGGCCGACGCCTCGTTGGCCGCCGCCGCCGTGGTTCGCCTATCCGAAAACTCACGGCGGTGGGCCTTGATTTCCTCTTTGAGGATGTCGACCACCCTCCGCAGGCGGACGTTGTCGGCACGGAGCCGGCGTGTCTCCTCCGCCTCTGTTCTGGAGGCCAACGCCTCAATAATGCCCTGAAGGGAGGCTGCTGACTCCTTCAGCTTCTTAACATATCCTCCCTTCAGGTTCGACGACTTTGTCGCCACCTCCAATATTGAGGCCGTGCCGCGGCCAGCCAGCGCGCGCAGTGCCTCCAGGCCCATGGACGACGAGTCCTCGATTTCAGTGGCCCTAGCACTGGTCTGTTCCTCGGAGGCCGCCTTAGCAGGTACCTTCCTAAAGGCCCTGCTGCGGAGCGCCTTCTCGAAGGCGACCTCCCTTCCCTCCTCTTGCTTCTGTTTTAATTGGGCCTTCGCCCTGGCGAGCCCACTCGTGGCCTTTTTACCGCGGCGGTCGGTAGTGGATCTCGCCGTCACTTCGTCATCCGAGTCTTCCGAGACCAGAGCTGGCCTTAAAGATGCATTTGACGCCGTCTCCATCTCTGTGTCGGTCATGGCAAGCTTAGAATGTAGCTATCCGCCGAGGTTTCTGGGCTAGGATGGCTCTAAGGCATCATTTCTGATCCATAGAGCCGGGGCTATTAATTAGGAAAATAAAAATTTTTTGGTCAATTTTCGGCCTCGATGTTGTATATATAATTATAGGGCGGGCGGCCGGACTAAATTTTTTTGTTTTTTGCAGATATCTCCCGAACGGATAGGCCGATTCGGGAGATTGATGACTCAACGGACGCAGGGCAGAGGGATCTACGAGATCGCCGAGCAGACCGAGACAATCGGAGAAGAAATAGGGGATGAAAATACGAAAAAATATTGATAAAAAACAGGGAAAGACAGGTGATATAATAAAAGTTTATATAAACAAAATGTAGCTAGTAATAAGATAAAATTTAGAAAATATTTTAGAACTTTAAGATAACACTTGACACAGATTAAGAGTGAAAAATTAACCTCCCCTCTGAGGACCTAGCTCAAGGGTAAATACACTATACATATGTATATCTAATATTTTAGTCAAGGTCTATAACCGATACAGAAAGTACGAGTTACGTCGGTAATGAGACATTTCAGCTCTAAAAAATAAAGTTTATGATATTTATCTATGATTCATTGAGTAATTACTTCTGAGCGATCATTGGTTATGGAAACTCGATAGACGCTATGTTTTGACGATAAGAGATGATGTGCTAGAGGACTGTAAACACGCTTGGTATGTGATTGACTTTCAACGATAGCTCATTTTGACATTTTGTACTGACTAGTGACGCGGTCCAAAGCGTTTGAAAGCCGCCTACGACGTCAACTTAGCGTTTATAAGAGACCACAAGTCCACAAAAGTACATTTCTATAGGAAGCATCGTGACGCGACGTATGGTGACGTTGTAAGCGGCCGATGACGAGGAGACCACAGGCTAACTAGCACATAGGCTAACAGGCTAAATGGTTAGGTTGTAAATATTTATTTGTTGACATCGCATTCAGCGACGTTTTAAATACGTCGATATTTAGTTATTCAATAGTCGTGCAAAACCTTAAAAAAATAATCAAAATCCCAACGACAAATGTTATTAAAAAAAGCTTTTAACTTCTACAGTCATGTCACCGGTAACTGATTTAGTTTTTTTGTCCAGTTTCAACGAAGTGATTTAAAAAAAGATAAGAATAATTGTTTATACAGCGTGTAACAAAATTCGTGTCCGATCCGTGACGTGGTTATTAGGTATCGTGAATTAAATTTAAAAAAAATCCGGGATAAATTTTTTGCTTAGTATTTTAAAAATTATTACATAAATAGAACCGACACACGATACCTAATAACCACTTCACGGGTCGGACACGAATTTTGTTACACGCTGTATATGCTCTCATAAAGTTTTCTTTAACTTATCAAAACATTTAAATTTTAATTTAAAGTGTGTATGCGTAGAATTACTATTCGTTTTGTGAACTATATTTTTTGTTTTACCATTATGTATCTTAAAAAAATATTTAAGTATAATAAAAACAATTATTTAATCGACAAATGTCGGACGATAGCTGAAGTTTCCGTTAGTGTGAATTATAAGCTTTAAATATAATTACTTCCTTGATTTCCTTATAAGTACATCCGAATGAAAACGTTGCTAAAATACAAATAAGTGTTGTTCGCAATTTAATTGAAATACATACATATTTATAAAATTGCAACAATTATTATACGCTAGAACAAATATGTACTTTAATGATTTGATGCAGAAATCGTTTATGCCATATAAATAAAATTGACCTATTTAATATTTCGATCGAATTACGGTACTTATTTATTATATCTAAGTAATTAATTTAACGAGAGCTCTTGACTTCTAAAAGGGAAAATGAAATTTGTACTCATTCACTCCCTCACGTTTATTTTCGTGCCATTGCACGGCCAAGGCCAGTTTAAAATGACTAACGTCATTACGTAATTGTGTATACTAGAGTAAAATAAGATCCACCATAGATAGATGGTGTTGTGTGAATATAAAGCTCAAAAGGTAATTTAATAAACATTATTATAATAATTATTATTATTATACATATCAGCTACAAATAATTAATTAGGATATCTGATCATACTAGAATATGGTCGATTTATACCGATTATTTTTTAACATTCGATCTATATATAACCTGTAGGAGAATAAATTCACGTACTTTAGATCCACTGTGAATGAGATGAGATATTTACAAAAATATAAAAAATTGGCTTAAGAAAATAAAAACGTGCGATTCAAGATGTGATAGATTTATAAGCTTGTTGCTTAAGAACTGAGACATCATGTGGTGACGTGAAAACTAAAATATAATTATAAATGTGAACAGATCTTAAACATTTGTTAAACATTTTGACTACATATATTTGTATAAGTACGTCAAAATGACGATAATGATAATAGAATTAGACGTAAATAATTAATGTATGAAATGCACGAAGTAGTCTGTTAATGTCGATAAATATTGATTTATTGATGATGAAGTAAACACCCACGTCAAGCTTGCACAATATCTTATATTGACCACAATGAAACAATTACAAACCACAGACCAAACGTATCGAATTAAAACTGAAATAGAATACACACAAATATTGTTTCTAAGATTATATATAATAAAAAAAATAATGAGGTCAATCATAAGTATTTTCTTAATTTTTATATGTATATCTAAATTGTAAATAAAATAATTTTAATCAGTATATATTTCTATTATATAATGTATAATACAAAATAGATACTTGGTAAAGCAATATTTAGGGTTGTTGTTCTGATTTGACACACCCTGAGTAAGCCAGTAAAGCTGCAAGGACAATGAACATAAATGTACCCCCCCCCCCCCCCAAGTTGGTGGGGCGGTTGTAACCACTTACCATCAGGTAGCCCAACAACCCGTCCACCCACCTATTTTATAATAAAATATATACATCAATGATATAATTTAATTTTCTAATTATAAAAATATTATAATCTGATTATAAAAAACATGCCGTCATTGATTTGCAAACAATTGTTACTTCGACTATTGTATTGTAGTAAGTATAATCATATAATAATTGGCTTGTCCTTATGTTTTTATTTGGGGCCAGCGTTAAATTTCAAAAGCATTTAGTACATTTTTACAATCACATTTAATTTCATTGGTCGTTGGCAATGACCAATAAGCGTTCAAATTAAAGAAAAATTAGATCAACATATTTTCCGTAACTGGAAGTACGTGCTGATGGCATTAACGATGCCCACATGTTGAGAAGAGGTTCTGTTCTACTCTAATTTCAGTTCGTCGACAGAAAAGTCGACATTGAAGATGAATTTTAGTTCAAAATGTTCCCAGAAAAGTTGCATTAAGTTAATAACATCTTCCGTCACAATTTTACATCTATATTTTGACGTTTCGATGCTACCCAGCAATTAAAGTTGGTCTCAAAGTTTAATTAGTGTCACAATTAGTCGCAGTGGCAGTGCATATTTACCTTCTATGTGACGTTATGACATAACATCATAGTGGATAGAATTTTCATATTTAATGAAACCATAAATATAATCCTTATACTATGACAAATGTGTATTCAATATTAATTTTTAATATGTTCCAAAATAACTACATTTACATTTTTTTATCTCAGATCTTAATTATTCTAGTTAAGATTTAAAAAAATAGTTAGTTCTCTTTAACTCTTACAACAGTAAATACTATGTACATAGCTTTTCATGAAAATTAAATAGAAACATCGATAAATAGCTTTGTTAATGAGATCAAACTAATTAAGTCTATTTTTAGATGAAAAGTCTGCATAGTGCAGTGTGCTGTTTAAATTGTCTATTTTTTGCGAACACTTAATGAGACTCACCTAATTAACTAGTACAGAAGTTGAAAATTTTATTCTTTTTTAGAACTTCATGGTGCACATAACGATTAAAGTTTGAAATCAAATTAATATCAGTCCTAGCTACAAGTATAGGTACTTACAATAATTAATGATACTCGAAATATCGTGATTGTAAGAGTATGGTAAGATAATATATTTTTAATTTTCCCTACTATGTTGTAATTGGTCCAATTTTTGCAAAAGAAAAACATCTTTCACTGTATCCAGAAATCAATTTAAATCGATTCGATCAATGTGGACTCAAAACATGGTATATGTTATCTTATGCGTAATGATAAGAGTTGTCAGTTAGCATTCGTGATTTGTTTCAAATAATAAACAAACTGAAAAGTACACGAACTTTATCTCGAACGTCAAATATGTCAACTGTATCTACGGACGCACACAAATGAAAAAAGAATTTCCGAAGCTTATTTCGTTTCACGTGTTGTGTATGAGTGGTCAAATCTGACAGTTGAAGTTAAGACCAGTACTAGCCAATCAAATTTAAGACACAATTTGGATGTCGATGACAATACTTACAAACTAGTATACCTATTTACTAACGGCCTTATTTATAAACGTTGCTTAGTTACTGTTTAGCTAAACACTGATTTGTCTCTTTTTGTCATTATTGATTTGACATACGAAAGAAGAAGACAAAATATTGTTTAACTAATCACCAGTTAAATAAAGTTTATGAATAAGGCGGTAAGTATTTGTCGTTATAATAAAGGGATTAATTAAAATGTTGTTCTATTTTTAAATATTTTTAAACTTAAAATACCGTTGCATACTGATATATGTAAAACTTGATCTTTGTACTTGTTATCTGTTTGTAAATTGTATGCATTAAAGAATAAATAAATACCTTTTTTATGTTTATGTTTCAACGCATTATTGAACCGATACTAAATCATTAATTAAACAAGAGTCGAATAATATTATAGAAATGTATATGAAGCATTTTGCTAAGAGAGTAGAACTTTAACCAGCAGTGGGACAATAAGTGAATTTTATTAAGAAAATATAAACGCAAAAGATAAATTAAAAACAATTACATTGATTGATTGTAAATAAAAAAAATGGAACACTATAACTATCAAAGAAAAAACTAATATCAGAACTTACTTGGTGGTAGAGCTTAGTGCAAGCTCGTCTGGGTGGGTACCACTCATCAGATATTCTACCGCAAAACAGCAGTACTTTGTATTGTTGTGTTCCGGTTTGAAGGGTAAAGGAGCCAGTGTAATTACAGGCACAAAGGACATAACATCTTAGTTCCCAAGGTAGGTGGCGCATTGGTGATGTGAGCGATGGTTAACATTTCTTACAATGCCATTGTCTATGGGCGTTGGTGACCACTTACCATGAGGTGGCCCAAATGCTCGTTCGCCTACCTACACAATAAAAAAAAACTAAAAACCATTAGGGACAAAGAATACCCCCTTCGATTTTGTAAATAACGTTATTCTTATGTGAATCAAATTAATTTGACGATGGCATGTCATATATTAATAATAATAATAACACTTCATTTAATATGTAACATTATATAATCCAAAAAAATAAAGTAAATACTTTTAGAAATTATCTAAAATATATATAACTTTTGGTATATTATAAAATTCATTATCCAGCTTAGATGCTGCTAGCACATTTTGTAACCGTATTTAACTATTGACTTAATCCATGTAACATCTGTTGCTCATGCTTGCGTGACATGTAACGAGTAGATACCAACCAACCATAATAGGTATCGCTACAATACTATTAGGTCTACAGCTGTAAAACCAAGTATGTCACGCTTGACCTATGCACACACCCATGCTATTATTGGAGCTAGATAATTACAATATTGTATCGAGATTAAACACTTTTTATGTGTTTACAAATAATCTACATTAAGGCTTACAAAAAATGTAATGTTCCATGATCTGTCCGCGATCCGGGCAAAAATTATTTCTGATGACTAGGTAAGGACCTAGACACGGATACAGCATATAAAGTGTGGGATTTAAAGAGAGAACCATAAAAACTAAAATTAATATTGAAGTATGAACGTGTCCATACACAGGTACATAATTCAAAGTCAATTTCATTGAAATCGGTTCAGTTAGTCATGATGAGAACAGACAGACAAGAGTTACTTTCACATAATACTTACCATAGTACAGATTAGTATAATGCAAACATAAATTGTTTATTAGCAGTACCTAATTGTAGTAAAACAGATTGTAATAGTTGCGATGTGTCGTGAAAATAGACTTCGTTAATGTATTTTATAATGATTATTAACGTTACATATTACGATACATGATTGATATGCGATTTAAATATGCATTAAGACTAACTAGTGATTAGTCTAATTACATATATAAAGCAAACTAAAGATGAAACACATTTTTCCTTTACATTAACATTACAACTTCTCACATTTTATAAAATAACTTTCATAAAAATCTCTCATATTATATACCTTACATATAAGCACCTATTCAATTTGATCCACTTGCTTTCCCAACCTTCAACTGAGCGCCTAGACCTGTACATTTTTAACGACGGACTTTATGTCAAACAACGACGGTGCAACCGCACTCAAATTATGCAGGTAGTTTTAAGGTGTATTCATTAATTTGCTAAATCTTTTGAGCCTGGCCTGGCCTTAGTGTGACCTAATTATCATTTAGAATTGTAGATTTTTGTAACTGCAATTTAAATTTTTAATGTATTCGCTTCTCATGTAATTTCTAAAAATTTAAAGTTATTTAATTGGAGTCAATAAACTTGTAAATGTGTGCATTCAATTCATGTAGTTTTCGTTTCGTTCGTTTTTAAAGAATAACATAACAGAATAATATTCTAACTTCTTAATTATTTCATTGTTATTCATTTTGGACAAGTACTATTTTTATTTGATATTTTTTTAGTCCCAGTAAAGATCAGAAAAACAATGTCTTGATTTTATACAAATTTGTATAATTTTATAACTACTGTGATAAACCCAAATCGTATAAAATAATATCAACATTTACCGTATTCAGGAATATGAACTTGATTGTGATGTAATTTTAATAGTACTAATATTATTAATCCAACGAATAGTAATGAAAATAATAATTTCAATAGCTCTATCCCCGGCTTCGTTAATATCCTTAATAGGATGCTTGAAAAACAATTTAATTTGATACCTATACCAAGCAAGCCGAGTTTAGCCACTAATTATTATGACGTTGTAAACTAAATTCCGATATGAACTACTGAATTGTATCGTCACAAATTTAATTAAATGTCAAGTATGTTATGAATTTAACAACACATCACTGATCGAACTTCTTCATTTTAAAAAGCAAAATCATGTACCAAAACGATTTATATAGATAACAAATAGTAAGTAATCTGTTTTTTAGATAAGAGTTCAGTTAGAACAAAAATAGCATTGAACATTAAAATTATTCACAAAAACCTAATTTCCTAAAGATGTTAACACATTCTACTATTTCAGTGGACATTCGTATCTTCGCGCCTGAGATTAAAAATTTTATAACAAAAGCTTAATCGGCAGCTGTAAATAAAACAGCAGCTTAGGAGCAGTTTTGTTTAAAAAATTGAAATGTGACATACAAAACCGGCGTCAAACTAACGATTTTAGTGTTTGAGATAAGTACCTATTTATATATATGTATAAAACATATTTTTGACACAAACACACAGGTTTTTATATATAAATAGACTTGACGGGATAGGACACTATATTAGAAAATAAATAACCACTTACCGAGCTAAAAAGCTTTATGGAGAGCAGCAATAATATACAACTACAAAATCAGTAAACACATAACAGTTTTTTTTTCACGCACTGTTAAAATTATACATATACGTGTAGGCGTGCGCGTACGCCGTCCAACACTGACTCCAGCCAGCCCGTGAACGGATGTTACTGTGATTCAGACCAACCGGCTGTTTTGCCGGCCACTCGTTCTCTAGAAACTATACTGCCAAAGGCCAACATTATGATCTAAACGCGCCCACTTTAGTACAGTAATGAGTCATAATTATATTACTGTGACGTTGGATCACACGTACAAGTAAAAAAATAAGAATATACTTTAGCATGACAACCGCGTCGTTATCATTTTATATTCATCTGACAGCGATGTTATGTCTTTTATTCAAGAGATAATAGAGATAAAATGTTTGCAGTTATATCTATCTTGAATTGACAATATCCGAAGCCTGAATACTACATTTGCACGTATATCGTCTACTAATTACACAGGATAACCCGCTATAGCGGTTCCGCCTAATCAAGTACCAGGTGTAGAACGAAACGTTATCCAAGTAACGTTGCTTTTTCGTTAATGAATGCACTATACAGTTAGTTTTCAACTTTTAAAACAAGAATGTTTCGCTTTAGCTTTCAACGTTATTAATCTTGATATAAAAGAAACCGCGCTCTTAAAAAATAAAAATATAATACGTTTACAAAAATATGTATATTTAGATAAATTATATTTAGAAACAACAGAATAAATTCGCCCCGTTTTAGTCGATGACTTCATGGTTTTTGCTATATTAAAGAGATGAGATTATGTACATTATCTATGTTTAAACTCTTTTATCTTTATCATTGTAGATATCAAAAATCTATTATCCGAGTACGACCAAGTTTGGACATACGGTATTCTTTTATAATACATATTAGAATTACAATATTAAACGGAATCGAACTCATATTTATACATTTTTAATTGTTTTTTTACCAATACTATATAATATGTCTCAAGCTATATATATTTTCAATTCGCTTACATTTTCAACTC
The DNA here is from genome assembly GCA_905220585.2 of Nymphalis polychloros. Taxonomy (NCBI): domain Eukaryota; kingdom Metazoa; phylum Arthropoda; class Insecta; order Lepidoptera; family Nymphalidae; genus Nymphalis; species Nymphalis polychloros. The sequence goes on along the minus strand of HG992243.1, from coordinate 10,209,758 downwards.
GTTTTAACACAATATAAAAATAAGGCCCATTAGAGCACTATTTTTAGTGTTGCGGCTCCAAAGCTGTCATTAAATTCTTAGGTACATAATATTCAATATTACAATAAAATAATTTGAAACGATAGTGTCTTTGTTAGGATTTAACACGTTTTTGGCACTTTATAAGATAACCTTTTTAAATTAAGTTTATTTAATTAACAGCAACAATTTATGTATTTATTTAAATGTTTATACTCGTTTTCTTAATGTCACGATAAAAATCTTGCATTATAATTATTATTATTATTATTAAAAATAAAAAAAATTATTCAAAATTCAACAAGAATACAACTTTAAGATAAAGCTGATGCTGGAATATCTGAGATATGAAAGCGGAGCGGCTTACTTGGGCATCAGCCAACCGCATTGATTTTTACCGCCCGCAAAACTATGGGATGGTGCTTTAAAAAACATAAACGTCCAATTATTATTCAGACGGTTTTTCACATAATTTATAATTAAAAACTTAAGTTATAACACCATTGAAGCTATTTGCAAAATTATGCAGTATAGAAGAGATTTTTGCGCTCGGACTCATTTTGAAGAGAATGAAATCTATACATATAATAATATATGTATTAATAAAATTTAAAGCGAGTAGGCAATTTCTAGAGAACTTAGTACAACACAAGAGATGCAATTGAACAAGCTGCTATGACTAAATTATCACTCATATTTTTAATAAAATTTATATAATAGAGAACTATTGAAACAATTTCCTATTAATACCTGATTCAGCAACTAGTGGCCCCAGAGGATCAAACCGAACGCGATGTTCGACTGCGCCTCTAGCAGCACATACTAAGTCTGAAAAGAAGCGGTGTCTCCGTAAAGCTAACTCATCACGGCCAACAGGTGTAGCTGGAGGTTCTCTGGTGCCATCCGCATCGCTCGGTACGGAAACTTTCTCAAAAACATCGTCATCATCTGAACAAGATTCTTGACTTGTTTTCGTTTGTTTCGTTCGATATTTTTCACCCATTTCGCCACTGTCGGAAGTCGACTTGAGTATACCGGTGGATTTACGCCTGCCGATACGTGCGTCTACGTTTGTACGGGCTAATTCTTGTTCAAGATTCGCTAGATCTTGCAATGTAACTGCATTTCTACCACAATCAACTGAATATCGTTTGAAATCTATACGGCTTTTTTTGAAATCAATAGAAAATCTCTTATTTATAAAGTCTGGTTTCGCAAACACATCATCCGTATCTTCTTCAGATTCTTCATCGAGGCAGTCTGTAGTTTGACTCTTTAAGTTTTGCTCGAACGAAACAGTGTTCGAAACGACAGGGCTATCAACTTTATCATCTTCGGTTTTTAAGCAATCTTGAGGTGGAGTGCATGTCATGTCCGGAGATTCTTGTTTATCAATATTTATATTACTGCTTGCTTCTATGTTTTCTTTGCCTTGTGAGGAGTTGGTAAGATGATCCATATTGTCAGATTTATTTTTATTTTTATTTACTTTTTTACTTGGCCGCGCACAACAACTTTTAAACATAATTTTTTACCAATAATAAATCTTTTATTTTCCCTATATAACATACGTTAAAATTTTCAAATACTAACATTAAATAAGAAACCTCTAAGAATAAAAAAACAAATAATATAATAATATTTTTAGTTGATAACAACTCTTAAAAATAAAAATGGTATCATTAATATTGTATTTCCGTGTGATAGTAACGTGTATAGCATAACAAAGTATTGTTCGATGTAAGAGTTCGTAAGGTCGGCGGCCGGCCGAGCGCACGGCGGCGGGCGACTGGCGGCAATGGCGCAGGGCGGATGCGCCGCCCGCCTGGCGCATCCTGCCACCCGCGCCCATTTCGTACAGCTCATGTAGAACCCGCAAAGCTGTTAGCTTTGCGGGTTCCAAGCTTCTATTCAAATAACGAATATTATACGAAACTATTTATTTATTGAAAGTCATCTCAAAATGTAGTAAAATTTCAACTTTACCTAATTATCGTCTAAATGTGGAAAATTTCTGTTATTCGCTAAGTCTATCATAGACCACCCAGAACTCCCAGTTTTTATAAACATTAAAATAAGACTTTAATTGTTATTTTTGTAAAAATGTAATATGTTACAGGACGAACTGCCGGAGTAACAGTTTGTTTTTAATTATATTAAATAATTTTAATAACTGTATATTTTGCTATGTTAAAAGATTGATTTATTAAGGCAAGTCTTTTTTTGAAAAATAGGACACCGAGTTATTTTTAAGTGACCTGGTATTTCATTATTTCGATTTTGAATCCGTTTCATTTCGTAATTAAAGTCGTAAATAAGTAAGAATTACTTATTCATATTACTCATATTACATAAGAGATCAACCATTGATAAAATGTTGTTCATCTAAGAGAAAATAACTGTATTTTGTATCTTATTATTTATACTAGTAAGGTCAAGGCTCGTTAAAAATAAATTTAAGAGAACGATGGATCCTAATACTACAACAATTATTCTGTTAACACGGTAAAGTCATGATGAAATGTTAAACATGATTGTTGTTGATGTTTTTAAACTAAATTTTGCAGAAAAGTTATTAAAATTATTAGATTCGTGGAATGTCGTTATACTAATCGCTAACAGCAACTTTTTTTTATAGGAGACTGCATTAAGATTTATGAAATTTCATATATGTATTTATGGCTAACTATCATTGTTGTCAGTTTAGAATGTAATTATATTTGTATAGCTAATTAACAAAATTAAGGTGAAATTAAACGCATAGATATGACCATCGAACATTTGTAAGATAAATAAAATGTTGTTAAATAAATTACACGATATTATTGTTCAGTTTAAAACAAGATACCTTGAAAATTTTATATTTATCTTAAGTAGGGTAATGTCTGAAATAAAAATATTTATTTATCTAGTTCAGACATAGATATCTTGTTAATTTGTCAAATTGAGTTATACATTGTAATAGTTAACCTTGTTAATTCTGCTTAGTCTTAGTTTGAATACAAGAATGTATTTGAATACAAGAATAAATAAAATTATGTTCCATGCAATAATCTGCCAAGAATACAAATTATACAAGACTTCGGTAACAACAGGCTATTTAAAGACACGGATTGGTCAATAAATTTGTGGCAAGCTAGGTGATATATACAAATATATCGTAACGACTGTGGTTGCCTGCAAATAATTACACGGCTCTGGCTGCAAGAGTAACGCGCCTGCGTATCTAACAGGCTAAAAATCATGTAGGTACACATAGTCGTCCCGAACAAGAATATGAAATAAGACTAACTAACAAGCAAATTAAATAACTCATTAAAATAATTTACAAAAAATTCTGTCGTAATTTGTCTCATATAATTTCAATGTAAAATAGAAACTTTTGTTTGTGGACTTGGACATACTATTTCAATTATATGAACTTTTCATCACAATTTCAGAATATTTTAAAAACATTCTATTATTAATCTGATTTACATATTACAAAGATACTGGTGCAGTTGAACCCTAACAATGGGAATTATTTATAACAAACTATAGTCCTACCTAGTCAGTAGCACCAATATTGATTATAATATACTTGGTGGTCGGGCTTTAAGGAAACTCATCTCAGAATATCTAATGAGTGGGTGGTACCTACACCACTCAATCATTAGATATTATACCCCAAAACAGCAGTACTTGGTATTATTGGGTTCCAGTTTGAAGTATAAGTGAAATTACAAGCACAAGGGACATAACATCTTAGTTGATAGTGCATTGGCGATGTAAGCAATGGTCAATATTTCAATACCAATGTCTATGTGCAGTGGTCACCACTTATCATTAGGTAGCCAATTGCTTGCCCACCTACCTATTCTATAAAAAAGTATAATGATCTAAGTTAAAAATAAAAGAATTTGGCCGTGAAATGATATTAAGAAGAAATGAACTCGTTTTCCATAAGCATGGTTGGATAACCAACCAACACCAAATCTACTCTCATACACACACTCTAATTTTTGTAGACTTTGCATCAAAATTATGTTTTTGTGAAATCATAAAGTAAAAATAGTTACTCGGTGATTTTCACAAGTAATGATTTTTTGCAGTAAGCCAACAACATGGCATACTGAAATGTGCTATTAAAACTGATATGAGTAAAAATATAGTGGTTAACATTCAAAAAGAGCCAAAAAGCACTTAAAAAATAAATTGTAGCATTCCACAATTAATAATGTCTTAAATATAAATAAGATTTCCTATGTTACTGTTTAACAATAGTAATAAGCCGTCAATTGTAAGATATCAAATGTAAGGTTGCAAATAAGATTAGACAAATGAGAAAAATATTGATAAAAGAATAAGAAATAAGTTGGGGTCAAGTCGGGTAATTTAGAAACAAGGATGATTCTCCAAGCCTCAAAAGGAGTGGAGGACTTAACCCAGCAGTGTTCCACTTTGTGTAACTTTACTTTTTTTTATAATTAAAAATCTTATCATACAAGAGTTAATTTAGTTAGGCTAAAAAAAGAGTAAAAAATCGAAAATTTCCATGTCACAGATTTAAGAATCTTCACCTCAAACACATTGGCATTGAAGAACTTGGTCCTATTTCAGAACTGCTTAACTATCCTGTATTAGAAGCATCTTTACATTATGAACAATACAAATATCTAAAAAAAATGCTTTTGTATTTGATTTAAGATTAAAATCAGCATTCTATGATAAAACAATATGTTGAGATGATTTATGATTGATTAATGTTCTTTGAAAACCTTAAGCAAATTTTATTTGTTATTAAAAATTAAATACATAGCATACAATAGTCATTGTAGCTTTCTTGTTAAATCAACTTCATAGCAGCTCGAAACAATGTGTATGCTATTAAAATTTCATCAAATAAAACACTATATATTATATTCTGTAAGTTTACAACAAAATGAATACAATATTGGTAATCTCTATATTTTTATCAATATAAAAATATCAGATGCTCTTCGGTTAGTCATTCATATTTTAAAAGCGGTTTGAAGAAACCAGTTACTTCATTTATTGTTATTATTAAATTATTGAGATAAAGTGTAAATGAAACATTTGGTTTTAATTAATTTAACCTACATATCAACTCCTATTCAGTTTTACCGTTAGAGCAAGCTATATTGATTTACTTTCGAAGGTAAAATAAACAATAAGTAACTACAATACTGCAAGCTGCTGTATCACAATAAATTAATCATAAGCGGTGATGTCAATATAAAAATGTATATTTCCTTTTATAGTCGTGAATGTAAAAAGTATGTACTTACGATTAATGTGAAACAATTAATATGTCGTAGATGACTTCGAGCCCGTTATCACTTAAATTTATTATATATTTTGTTCGCTAACATATAAAAAAAAATCAGTCTTTAATAGATTCAATAGGTTACTTGTCAAATAATTACAGCTTAATTTTAAAAAATTGCAAGCCTTGCCATGATAAAATTTAATCATAATTCATATTATTACATCTTGCAACCGTATACAGGTATACAGATAGCGCAAAGTGTGTCAAATAACATTTTAATTCTTCTTTTTCATCTATAATATCATTGTTCTTTTTAATCTTTTTTATACCTTATGTTAATAACTTATGTAAAGTAAGTTATGTTGATATATCCACTTAAATTATTTTAACCCAACACAATAAACATTTAAGCGTCTCGATTCCGGCACGAAAATATAAATAGGAAAAAAAGATGAATATTTGTGGTATTAAATTTCTTAAACAATTTTCGCAAATGTTTTTAGCAGAAAGAAAGCCGTTAGTCCTGCGAATGAACTTTTCCGGTAGTGTCGAATTATCATCCCATCGAATCATTAAAGTGAGTGCAACTGTGTTTGCGCACATACTTGTGCGAACACTATAATATTTCCTGCGCTGTTGGCTAATCTCTCTTGAGATTTGCCGCCGCCGCCGGCCGTGGCCTAAAATCGATCAGAGGAAATCAGTAATCATTAACCGTGGTTGCGGGTTCGATTCCCGAACCAAGTAATTAAAAGTATCTACCGGAGTCATTTTCACGCACGGTTGACATATATTTGCTATAAAAAACCGAACTACCTTATCTAACTCAACTCCCTTATTTAAATACGTGGCCAACGACCGCACACAGATCTATCCATTCACCACTTTACTGCTCGCTTCATTTATTTCAGTGCTTGAGTATTTCTTGCACAGCTATTGTGAAATTAAATAATAGACCTACTTCAGTTTAATTACTGTTCTTGTTTTACCGCTTAATTGATTTACTATACTACCATTAAATTAAACTACTTCCGGTTTATTATTTAAACCAGCGGTATTTAACCTGCGACTCGTCGGGCTCATCTGGTTTGCCCACTTAATGTTACTTTATTTTGCCCTATTTTGAATTTCACAGGTTGTGGCGGACATTGTAAAGTGTTTTAAACGTCATGAAATTATGTTTGCGGCCCGTGACACCACGACTAACACGTGTTTGCGGCCCCTATAAAGAAAAGGTTGAGTATCGCTGATTTAAGCTGACCAGAGTAACCGTACAAATGTTTATTTAGTAGCCGTAAGAATTTATATCCAAAGAGAATTAGGAATAAGTAGCCATTCACATTATTACATTCAATGTGTCGCTTCGCAAAAACATCTGAAGTTTGCCCTGTAGGAAACTAAAAGTATATACATATGTATATATCATATAATAAATTGAAAATAAAAGAATATTTCTAATAATAAATTATTTATTTTTTCATAAACTTCAGTGCAATTAAATTTGTAATATTACTAGATAATTTTATTTATAAAAAGTGTTTACACTATTGCTGCATTAAAGGCACAACGAAATTGTTTATTCCATATTTGTTTATACTCTATGTCGTATGCATACCCGCAATAATAAAAAAAGGTGACTGGAAATGGTAGCAAAAGATGAATATGGATAATCTAACTGAAAATATTTATTACATATAACCATGTGGTATTGAAAATATAACATATAAGCGGATGCATTTTGAAATCGGTTATTTTTTTTTATTGTCACGGGTTCATAAATTGTACGGGCCTTACATATTATTTATTACTTACAAATGAAGTAATCGATTTCTTGGCCTCGGTTGTTTTCTGTAAAAATCCAGAAGAATAATGTTAAAACTCTACTTATAGTTATATTGTATTAATCTTGTTGTCTTGATTAATACAATGTGCACAAGAAACCTTTTTCGTTCCAATTAAATCTTCAATCAATTATGTCTTCAATTTGTTAGACTTGTGACTGTTGGATTGGACCTTGTGAACATGATCCGCGTACACGTGAAAGAGCTAGCTCGGCGCGAGCCGTGTGCATGTGAAAATACGTAATCAAATCTACGCCATAGACAAATTGTCTTTGTATGTGTATATGCACATACTCTATATTATATAAAAAAAAATAAACAATGAGTTTAAAAGTTACATAATTCAAATAAATAGTACACATCCTTTTAGAAAAAAATCGACTAATACATTTTTTAAGATTTTCTTCGACCAAGAGATATATATCTTATTATGATAATAACAAAAAAAGAAATTTTAAAAGATTAAATAATACAATAAGTATAACATATTTTTACAAAAACTGGAAAATTTGAAACATAAACATAATGGTGTGTTTATCACAAAAATGTAACAAAAGAAAACAACAAATATATTAAATTCAAACCTACAAATAAATTCTGTTTACAAAAAGGTTTTAATTTATTATAGTAAACAGATATACATACGATTTGTGCTGTTATAACTTACAATAATTTAAAAAAAATAATTACACATGATTACATATTAATTAAAAGTTCTCATAAAATTAAATAAAACAGAAAATGAATATTACTTTGTTTTTGTAATAAGCTCCTTTTTGAAGTCAGTTAAAGAAAATTCTTATTGAGAAGTGTTATTCGCAAGAAAAGTAGACACAAATTATGTGACTTCATAAAAGCAGACGCTCGATGCTTGATCCGATTGTAAAATGTTAAAAACCGAATTATTGTGACTGTAGCCGATGTCGCACATGACTTTCTGACGTTTAACGATCGAGTTTCGAGTTAGTTTAGAATAATCACAATCTCTAAACTGTTATAATCGAATAAAACTTACTTATATTTATGTATTTTTAATTTAAATAGTATTTCTATTAATCTGTACCAAAATTATAAAAATTGTACATTGCTTAGTTATGAAGTGTATATATTATAGATCTTTTATTTATAATCTAGATATACTTATAACGACATTACACTATAACTAAACTTCATAAGTTAAAAAAATCACTGATAAAAATACAGTCCGGGACTTTAATTTTTAGTTAAAAAAATTGTAATTTTTGACTATTGTTATTTAAAAACATAATTAAAAGTATTTCTTATAATAAATCTTATAACAAAAAAAAAAACATTATGTAAATATATTTAGTCTTTGAAACGGGAATAATATTACATTCATTGTAACAATCATCAAATCAAAGTAAAATATATTTTGTAACAAACATTAAATCATAAGCTTATTACAACTGCTAGCTATTAAAGGCCAATTTTTATTACTAAAATTATGTCGTTTGTCATAATATTATGTTTTGTTTTAATATTATTTATATACCAAACTAACCAAGTCAAATATTCACGCTAAATATTTCACACAAAGTTACAAATATTTAATCTAAAAAGTGTTAGTTTTATTATAGACTTTTCTTATATAAAAAAATCAATTGTTTTGAATGCTCAAGAACTTAAACCAAGTACGTGAGCTGGTATTTTATTCTATGTGTGAATTTAGTCATTATTAGGTCCGGTCATTGTTTCACAATCTGTTAAAATCTTTTAACCTAAATAAAATTGATGTTGCTAAATATAAATAAATGTCTATCAATTGAGGAAATATATTACAAGCTGCCGCGAAAATGCGAATGGGTCTTATTTATGGCAAACAGGTGATTTTCAAACAAAGATAAAGACAATTATTAATGCGCAAATAATGTTATCTTTGGTTGTTTCTTAGATTTCACTCTGACAAGAGATCAATCCCAAAAAAAAAATTAGATATGTAATTATATTTTCCCCCTCATTCTTTTAGAAGATTAATATATTCTATATATTTAAAAAAATAATAAGTAGCCAGACGTTCTATATAGACAACCACAATATTAACGATAATTAATAATTCTAAATAAATTCAAAATAAATTTTGATTTATCAAATAAAAAAAATAGTTAGTTATGATGTTTATAATATGCTAAATTACTATAACTTGGTATTATATAATGGCAATTTGAATCATTAATGGCATACTTTTTAAGCAATTTTGACTAGTAGTCTTAAGGCTTTCAGCAACACTGCTACACTTTTTGTTTGGGTTATTTATCACAGATGAAATTTTTTAGAATTATTTTGTTCATATTTGACCCAATCTCCTCGAAATATTATCTTAAATATAACTTATATATATATATACATATAATAAATGTAAAGTCTAACAGACCGTATGCTACTAAAAGTTACTCTCGAAACTTATTTACTTTTAGCTTTATATATGTGACAAATTGCTTCTTCTGGAAATATATTGTAAATTTTCTTGTACTATTTATTATAATATAAATAATTTTAGAACTGTTTTTTTTTATATTTTCAGTGATATATAGTTTACATTTACAATTATAATATATTAAACTATATACCTATCCCGACCGTATTCGGCCACAGCGACTGGGATCTGACTATTGAGAACCTCTTTTGTGTGTTCTCAGGTGACTGACGTAGCCAATTTTTGCAGCGCATGTACGACCACATTCGCTGCAAGTCAGCACCCCTCTATGTAAATACCAGTACTTTTAGGGGCGGATTACCATATAGGCCGAATAGGGCCTACGGCGGCCTACATTTAGGGTCCGGCCAAACTTGCTGAAATTTTTTTAGTAGTCGCGTTCTCTGTGAAGCCAAAAATCAACTTTTAAAAATTAAAATATGTGTCTAATGCATAACGCAAAAATAAAATATGTTGAATTTAACTGGCAGGAGGACGGCAACCTTCCATCGGTAACCCAGGTACAAAATCCGCCCCCGAGTACTTTCCTTTCTTACATTTATATTACATTTCCAAACACCGTATAAAACTGAATTTAAATACTTAAATACATCGTGCGCTCTTAAACTTAAAATGGAAGTTGAAAGCATATTAAAAAATTATAAATAGATTTTTGTTTTTCAAAGCATTTGCAGTTTTCCAGTGCATCCAATTAAAACAATTCACCGATTGGTGCATTCTGTAGCCACAGGTCGTGTATGAAGTTGTAGAGGTTATCACTCACAGCCACCTGAGGAGAATAAATAAATACTTCAAAATCAACAATTCATACAAGAAAACTGAACCGAGATACAAACCATGCAAAATATAAACATTCAGATCACGAAAAATATCCATATCTATACATAAAATAATGCAGTAGGAAGTAATCTTCAAACACATTTATTTTTTTCAATCCAGCAAAAAATAACAGAATGCATTGCATTGCAACAAATGCATTTTTTTTTGTCCATCCGATAATCTCTGAAATTTGTAAACGGATTTTCTTGCGGTTTTAACAGGTAGATTAAGTAACAGCTTGGAGCAATATTTGAGATTTGTTTCAATGATATGGGATAACATAGAAAATAGTTATCATTATTTAAAGACAATTTTAAATTTGTATAAAAAAACATTAGAAACAATGGCATGGAAAGGCGAAGGCATCAGATAGTGTATATTAAACGATATATTATAAATATGTTAACACCAATCTGCCAAACATAATATTGCAGGGTCCGTTTTCGAACCTAATTTGATTCAGTACTAACAAGTTTCAAACTTCAGTACGCGCAACATAAGTTGGCCGGCCAATAAATATTATGGTATAAAAAATTAAATAAAAAATAAAGGCAATCGTTTTTGTATGACAACAACGTTTTATCTTACCCACATTTAAACAATAACCTACCATATGTAAACATATTGATAGCGTTTTACTTGACAAAATTTTACAAAGCAATTTTAATTGCATTAAATTGCACTAATTATTCAAGGGTGTACGATAAGAGAGGACATTCTCTCTTATCATACAATGAATATATACGGAAAAACATAATTTCACACTCACCTTGTATGGAGTAGGATTTAAATTTCTTTTAATATCTTGTCTTAGAGTTCGTAAAGATGTTTGCACTCGCTCTCGTACCTCTACTAGGGGTTTTGGAAATGTGCATATTTTTCCTGCATTCCAGTACACCTACAACAGTAATTTGAAACGATTAAAAAGCTTCATCATTCGCGTGCCCTTTATACCATTTAATTGGGTACGCAGTGTATTTTTCTCTTAAGCACATCTCTAACACAATTTATGTCTGTTACCCCCATTTCTAGCATAAGTCATCTGACTTATACAGTCCGTCTATCTAATTTTTTTATAGCTAACCTATCCTTGTAAATTGTCACTATTCCGTCTGCACATTATTTAATATCAATCTTATAATATTAAGAGGATTTTAGAAACGACTCTAAAGATTTGGCTCAAATTTTGTGGTCATATAGTGTTTGCTGTTTATGTTTATCTATATATGTGTCGTTGCTAAAAAACGCAAGTTTTCACAAAATAAAAATTACTAATAATTATTATTAGAGCCGAGCGAAGTGTGGTCGCCCAGGTACTTTTTCAATACGGATTCTACCGCGGTGAACTAGCCAGAAAACTATATGTTGTTTTGTTTACAAAACTTTACTATTTCATTCGATTGTACCTTATAGAGATGCTCCACTTTGCTGGGTATGACGTACGCCCGTTTAGACTCTTGGAACGGATGTCGACACAACACTTTCTGCCCCACTTCCGGGGCGGGCTCGGTCGAGCGCTGCAGTAGATCTATTAATGCGTGTCCGTCCGCCCCGAACAATCTATAAGCCTGTGAAACAAAATGTTATACAATACTCTAACTAACTCTAGTAATCTATGATGTCAATATGTTAGGAATTATTGGGCTTTTGGTTTACTTTCACTTACATATTTTTAAAAATACACGTTATTACACACATTACGTACAACTCTATCATTTTTTTGTAATTTATTGCATTGAAGTCTGTCCGAATTTCGGCCACGGCGATTTGTCTCAAGTCAAATGCGCAAGAGATTATAGTGTGACGTATGTGAGCAAGTTAAACTGCGTTCTATCATCTCACTTCTACAATACGATGGGAAGGATAGGAGTTCAGGCACAAAACCAACAGTTCACGTAGTCTCTGAGATATTTTTCAGAGATCCGACATTTAAGAAGTCGTCGGGAACTGCTGTCTTATAATCCAGCTCTTGGCCAGACGATCCCGTCGATATAAGCTTGTTATACAACAGAAGCTTAATGCTAAATACAATAATATAGGTAATAATTCTTTACTATACAACGTTAAGTCTCATAGTGACAGTAATTTTTTTATAGAGACAATGATATCTTGTTAATAATTATTTAAATAACTATTTAATTATATTTGTTATAATATAGGTAGGCGGACGAGCATATGGGCCACCTGATGCTAAGTGGTCACCAACGCCCATAGACATTGGCATTGTAAGAAATGTTAACCATCGCTTACATCGCCATTGCGCCACCAGCCTTGGAAACTAAGATGTTATGTCCCTTGTGCCTGTAATTACACTGACTCACTCAATATCCAAACGGGAACACAACAATACCAAGAACTGCTGTTTTCCGATAGAATAGCTGTGGGTGTGGGTGGTACCTACCCATACGAGCTTGCACAAAGCTCTACCACCAGTAGATTTAATTAATATCACTTATTACCTCTTTATGACCAGGAATGGTGACTTTCCCGACGTCCTGACTAAGTTTAATACGAGGCTGGCCGTTTATTTCGACTAATTTATATACACAACCCAATGCTGGCTGACGCTGGCAGGTGACTGGAAGAAATAGAAAATATGTAATTTTTTTTTAATAAACCATAACAATTTTTTTATAAAACCATAATAATATAATGTATGAAACATTATATTCGGGTTTTAACTACGATCATATTTTTTTATTACATTGTCTGCAGTTTTGCTGTGGTTAAAATTGCAAATGAATGTATAAAATGAATGAGCATTATATGACAAAAATAAATATTAGATCCTAAGTTGCGAATTATATCATTTCAATTGTTATCATACGACAAAAGAAACAAAGATTTATCTGATTAGATTAAAATGAATAATGGTTCAAGGTTTCTAACAAAAAGAAAACAGACAAATATTTCTTTTTAGATAAATATAAATTACCTAAGTGCGTCCCGATGCCGAAGCAGTCGATTGCGTGCCCTTGTTCGTGGAGACTCAGTATCGTCTCCTCGTTGATATCATTCGACGCAACGATCGTTAGTTTGGCGAACCAGGGCAGTTCCAACTCCTTCGCAACTTGGTTGAAGGTTTCCCTCGCGAGCACCGACAAGTACGCCAGGTCACCACTATCGATACGAATCCCAACCGCTCTATACCCACACTTGTTCAGAGCTATGGCTACCGCGCAGAAATTCAAGAGACCACTCCTGTTGGGAAAGTCGACCTTGTAAAAAACTTAATGTACAATTAATTATCCCTGGAAACAGAACTTATACATTCATTGTTAATCAGATATTTAGATTATCGTATTAGTCAGACCAGTCTGTAATCGATAAGTAATCGTAACGTTTTATACTTTCACCTCTGCAAAAACATTTGATTACTTTTCAGTGCACAAGAAAACAATTCCAATGAGTGATATCTAACGGTTCCAATGAACAGCTAATGTCAATTAGTTTTTGCGCTGTTATTGTGTATTAATGGTTTCGTAAAAGATCAACGTACAAGTATAAGTGTATAAGCCGTGTGTCACCTTGATGTCATTAGAGTTATAAACATCTTCATACGATGTACACAGTTACAATTAAATTAATGCTACAACAGATACCGTATCAAAGGAATAAATTGTTTTATATTTATATACTTCGCTAAACACAAACACCGTTCGAGATAATTCGTTACGTCAAGTGAATCAAGGTTGTTAGAACTGTAAATAATAACACCTTTTTGTACATTATGTTCATATAATATATTATGTGTTACTCCTAACTTCTCTGTTAATATTATAATCGATCTAATTTTAATAAACAACTATAATGCTGCCCAAATATGGAGTGTGTATGATATTCATGCATATATGTTAGAAGTAATGTGAATGTGTGCAATCCCTATACAATGCAACTGTGCCCAATGACTGGAACTGTCCCTATTCTTGCAAGTTCAGGACAATACGTCACACTGAAGCAAAACGTAGGTCCTGGGGACGTGTCTGGTATGTACAGCCGTCACCGGACAAGCGTGTGTGACTACTGAGTGTGACCCGCCGAGCCGGTGTGTATATATGAGTAGCCAGGCGGACGGTCGACCGCCGGTAATAGTAACGAATATCCACAATTACAAATGAACCAAGGACGAGCGATGAGTTATAAGTTATCGGACACCAAATGTCAATGCGAGCGGTCTCGCAAGTTTACCTCAGTGTGCGTTCGAACGTGCTATATCCACGCGCGCTACGGATAGCCGAGAGGCTTCGAATACTACGACCATTGGATCCACAGTTGCTATTGTAGCCAGAATGCCCATTCGTACGCTGCCCGTGTCGTGTCGGTAAGCCTTGTATATTATACCTCTTCACATCGTACGTGTCCACGAGAGCCAAGAACCCGGCCGGGAAGGCTTGGGCGTACGACACAAGGGCGGCCAGTTCGCCGTCGCTGGCTTCCTCGGGAGACACGTCTAGGATCTCAGAGACGCGTTTCCGGCACTCGAGCACCATCTTTAGGAAATCGCACTGAGTCTCTTTGTCTGCGTGTCTGAGCATGCCCGAGTGTATGTCGTCCAGCGTACTGAATGACGTCACGAACGAGTGCGCGTGCGTGCCTCTGACGGGTATGTCGAACATCTTCCCGGCCAGCACGTTACTCGTGCCATCAAAACCACCTGAAAAAATATTATTGTCTATTAACAAAAATATTTATGTAGTACCGATTTAAACTTACGGAAACTAAACAGAATCGGCCTGGCTTATAAACATTGCTTAGCAGCTGTTTAATTAAACAATGAGTTTGCTCTTTCTAACATTATCTATTTGACATTTGAAAGAAAAAGACAGCATTATTTAGTTACCACCCGTTAAATAATGTAAAAGCCGAATATTATATATTTACAGTTATATATGTATATGAAGCAACCTACGGGCCTACGGCGAACCCTGACCAAATCACAGATAATCCGAAATAGATAGATAGCTTACGGGTTATTTGAACCTAGTTCATTGATACTTGATTTGACTAGGTATATTTGGCCCTTAGAACTGAGTGGACAATCCTTATGCTAAACAGTTTGAAAGCCCTTTTAAATCATTTTTTTAAGACAACATTGTACATATATCAAAAGGTTAATTGAAATTGAAATTTAATTCATAAATAAAATTAACGTGAATGTAGAAAGAGTATGTAGAAGAATGTTAAAACAGTTAAGTACCGAACCGCCATTTTGAAAAGCGCACAATATCAAAGTTATATTCTTTAATTTATAGACGCTGTTTCGAAATTCATTACTGATGAGTAATGGGTAAAGTATTCAATGCCAAGGTGCTTGCATGATAGTAACAAATTAAAAGAAACTTATTCGTTATTCGGGGCTTCTTATGAGTCAATGGCGCGTTGGGCGTGTTATGTACAAGTTTGAAAGCCCGTGCCTGGCACCGAGCGGTTTGGTTTCACAGCAACATAAGCTGCAGGATTACGTTAATATAATCAATAACTAGAACTTTACGCTGTAACATTAAACCACGTTTCGGCAATAACCCACGAAAATCGTAATGTTCTATTATACATTCCTAAAATCTAACGACATTTCTTTTGTAATAGAAAATATTTAGAATCTTAATCCATATTAAGCGAGTATATTTTCTTCGTACGACTTACAATATCACCATTTAGTTGATAAAAATTGGGAACGAATAAAATAACGGAGATTGAAACAAATGTTAAGATATATGGAAGCCAAAACAATTGTCATGTTACAGAATAAATGTCAACACTAAACATTTTACGGTTTTTTTTTTTTTTTTATGGCATAGGAAGGAGTGCGACCATATGGGCCACCTGATGGTATGTGGCCACCAACGCCCTTAGACATTGGCATTGTAAGAGATGTTAACCATCGCTTACATCGCTAATGCGCCACCAACCTTGAGATCTAAGATGTTTTGTCCCTTTTGCCTGTAATTACACTGGCTGACTCACCCTTCAAACCGGAACACAACAGTAGCAAGTACTGCTATTTTCCGGTCGAATATATGATGAATGGGCATCTGGTACCTACCCAGATGAGCTTGCACAAAGCCCTACCACCAAGTGGTTTTGTTTTTATTTTCCTGAATTAAAGAGTGAGAAAAACATTTTACCGACGTAGGCGTATTTAGAAGCTGAGAGACCACCGTCCGGCCCTTGCGCTCTTCGTAAGCCGAACTCAAGCAACGATACATGTTTGCCAGCGACCATACGATACCGAGCTGCGTTTGTCGCCATTAGACTGGAACAGATGTTTACATTTTTTATGTTATAGGTAGCGGGAAAATGGTCCTAATGTTGGCAATGTAAGAAATATTAACTATTCCTTAAATCGCCAATGCGCCACCAAACTTGGGAAATTGTTATGTCTCTTGTGACTGTATTAACACTGGCTCACTCACCCTTCAAACCGGAACACAACAATACTTAGTACTGCTGTTTAGCGGTAGAATATCTGATGAGTGGGTGGTACCTACCCAGACGGCCTTGTACAAAGCTCTACCACCTAGTAATTACCACATGGAAATTAAGCTATCGCTATACTGTTTAATTAATGTAACTTATTTATAATATATAAGTAATAAAATATTTTGTAACTATTTTTATAAATATATTAATTTACAAACTATACCGTACCTACTCGTATGTATTTACATACGTAACAATAACGTGACTATTTTTCGACCAAACATTAAATTCCATTCAATGAAATACAAAATTATTATGTTGATGTTAACCCTATAAAATTGTAAAATAAGTTGGATTTTATTTTATTATAAGATAACGAAATATGATATATTTATTTTATTATAATTGAAGTGGCAGTGAGCGGGTCACATCGCTCGTAGAACTAACGGCCATTGGGGCAGAAAGGTTCTCGAGCGGCGACCACGAAACGGAAGACGTGGCGTGGGCAGGCCCCCTACAAGGTGGGCCGACGATATAACAAGAGTCGTGGGATGCCGTTGAATGCGGGCAGCGCAAGACCGGCCAAAATGGGAATCCTTGGAGGAGGCCTTTGTACAGCAGTGGGCATCATTTGGCTGACACGATGATGATGATGATGATTATAAGATAGCGATCGATACGATCAATTATCGTAAGTTGGTTATATTTCATCTCTATTATATTATATTTTCATTAAGTCTTATATGATTTACTAGTTACCGCCCGCGGCTTCGACCACTTGTGAGGTGTAATGAAATGTATAATGAAGATGAGCGTTTGAGTAATAAACAAACTCACTTTCGCTTTTATAATATTAGTAATAATTAAAACGCAATCATATTTCAGATCATTTATATGGAAGAGATATGATTAAAAGTGAGGTAAATAGCCTATTAATTTTTGTCTTTTGTCGGTTTAGGTAATCGCGTTCAATGTTAAAAATATATTTTAACAATAGTCGTATCGTTCCGTTCTATTTTGTCTAAGTCATCAATTACTAATCGAACAACAAAATTACTTAAATAAATGTTTCGTTTTATTAATCGCGCTGCATTTGCATAAGTTATTTTGAGTACTTTAATATTTAAATAAAGTGGGAAAACTAATCACAAATATAGAACGGAACACACAAAAATGTTGTAGTTACCTACTGTTTAAAAATGCAGTATTCATTCCAATATACAGTGGTGGTCATATAATTAGAAACACTTCTTATGAATAAAAAAAGTATAACTTCAACGTACAAATAAATGTTCGTAAAAAATATACACATTCAATAATTAATAATCATGCAATAATATAGCCACTCAAATAAAAAAACTCACCAAATGCATAAAATATAAAACAGATCTTACTTTTAATTACAAAATGAGTCTTACACATGTAGGAGTTTATTTTCTGTTACTGGCCGCTTGGATGCCTAATTAGAAGCATTTTAAAAAAGCGCCCATAGCTCGTTCCTTTTTTTGAAATTGGAAAATAACATTTCTTTCTTGGCTTTTTCTGTTATTTTGGCGGCAATTCAAAATTTAACCTGACTTTTATTTTGTTCAAAATGGGCAAAAATAAAAGTTGTGACGCGTCAACCAGGCAAATAATTGCTAATTTACATATAGATCATAAGTGGGCGTAAAGAAGAATAGCTGAGCATTTAAATTGTTCTGTTAAGAAAGTTTTTAATGCTACTGATCATTATAAAACACATGAAACTGTTGAAAATATTCTTAGAAAGGCTCGGCCAAGAAAATCCTCTCCCAGAGAAGATACGCTAATCGTTCGTGTTGCTAAAAAAGACCCAAGCTTCAACAAAATTAAAAATTAAGTTTTTTCGCCTGATGACCCGAGAAACATCTCGTCAAGACTGATACGCCGAAGATTAGTGGAAGATAAATTGTTTGGAAGAATCTCTCGAAAGGTACCGCTTCTTACCAAGCAACACCGAGACAAGCGATTATTATTCGCTAAAAAATTAATTGAACAGTACGAGAATGGAAAAAAGTGTTATTTTCAGATGAAATAAAAATAAATATGGTAAGTTCCGATGGAAAGTGCTATGTAAGACGTCTTGTAAACAATGCTTTTAATTATAAATACACAAGGAGTATAGTCAAGCACAGTGGCGGTAGGTACCTAACATTAAAGTTTGGGGGTGTTTTTCCGGATGTGGAGTTGGACCCGTTCGGAAGATTGAAGGTACAATGGATCAATGGCAATACAAAAATATCTTAGAGCACACAATGACGGACGGTACCGGACGATCATTTGCCTGTAATCTGAATCTTTCAACATGACAATGACCCTAAACACACGGCCAATAGCGTCAAATGTTTCCTTAGCGAACAGCGTCTATTCGTTTTAGACTGGCCAGCAGTCCGGATTTTAGTCCGATAGAAAAACTCTGGTATATTGTTACAAAGAAAGTCTCAAACAAACGTAACACCAGTCAAAACGAACTATATGACGCATTTGTTGAAGCATGGAAGTCAATCCCCCTGAAAACTGATTTAAATGTTTGTTCGTAATGTAATATTGAAACTGCACTTGTGTAATGGGATTTATATTGTTTTTCTAATAAATGATAAATCGTTGAACACATTGTTGTCCTATTTGTTGTTTAATTTCAAAATAAAAACGATTGCGGTGAAGTATCTTATCTAAGTCATAGTATCATAATGTCAAGGACCGTTGGTAGTGTTTCTAATTATACGACCACCACCATATATTTAATCAAAGAGTTCTATGCAAATTTTTACTTGGTGGTAAGGCTTTGTACAAGCTCGTCTGGGTAGGTACTACCCACTCATATTCTACCGCAAAACAGCAGTACTATGGTATTGTTGTGTTCCGGTTTAAAGGGTGAGTGAGTCAGTGTAACTACAGGCAGAAGGGATATAACATCTTAGTTTCCAAGATTGTTGGCGCATTGGTGATGTAAGCGATGGTTAACATTTCTTACAATGCCATTGTCTATGAGCGTTGGTGATCACTTACCATCAGGTGGCCGATATGCTCGTCCGCCTACCTATATAATAACAATAAAAGATATATGTTCCAGCACCTGGACGACCGAGTTACACTCGGCTCTAATAATAATAAATTATAATTTTTGAATGAATTTCCTGAAAAATTGCGTATTGTCAAGAAATACGCCTACAAAAAAAATTCTAAATACAAAAAATGAGCCAAATCGTTAGAGCCGTTTACTTGATACGCGAAATATCTATATACAAGAAATGCTCATTTAATATTATAAGATATAATATATTCAAACTAAATTAGAGTAAACATTTATTATCACCAACATATACCTATAATTAAATCGCCTAGCCGAGCTTGACTGATAAATGTAGATAGCGTTAAGCGAAACAAACAGAGCTTAACAGCACTTATATGTAAATAAACAATATGCTGTAAATTAATAAAATAATTAATTAGCATTCAAACAAAACAAACTACGGAGAGCCCGAGACTCTTATACTATTTATAAGGACACATGTTAAATAACACATATCAATATGGTGTTCTTTTGTTTAATGAACTTTAATAGTTCAGCTGCAACATTTTAGTTTGAAATGTTTGCAATACATTTTTTGTTATATGTCATACTGTACTAGTGACGCAATAAGTCGTGATAAGAAGAAAATAGCGAAATTGTAAATAATATAAGTATAATGATGTACATACAAACGAATCACTAAATATGCAAACGTAATATGTATGTATGTAGTTTTGAAGTGTATATTCGGAAAGAAAGTTGACAATCAATAAGTAAGTGAAGAGCTTCTATATTGAATAAGGGCCGAAACACAAAAATGTACGAGCTCGTACGTCGCATCTTAAGAACTTGCGGATTGATTCGTAGGTCATGTAAATATGAGATTCCTTACCGCACGAATACGTATCGCAGTAATTCGCGTCGCAAATATCTATGCGAATTCACGTCGTACCGATTCGCAGATTTCTGTTTTAACCCTAACTAATATAAAATAGTTAATTTTGTTTGGTGGCGCTAATCACTGGAATTTCCATTCGGATTTGGAAATATCTTCCGAAAATGAATTTTTCCGAAATTGGCATTCAATAGGTAAGTTCTTGAGGACGATTATAGGCCAGCGCAGGAATATTTAATGCGGGTAAAACCGCGAGCAGCAAGTGTAGAATAATTTAAATTGAAGATTAGACTTTTTTATAGAATAGGAAGAAAAAGTAGAAGGAAGAGTATACGGGCCACCTGATTGTAAGTGATCACCAACGCTCATAGCGTTGGCATTGTAAGAAATGTTAACCATCACTTACATCGCCAATGCGCCACCAACCTTGGGAACTATGTTAATGTTATGTCCCTTGTGCCTGTAATTACACTGACTCACTCACCCTTTAAACCGGAACACAACAATACATAGTACTGCTGTTTAGCGGTAGAATATCTGATGAGTTGGTGGTACCTATCCAGACGAGCTTGCCACGACAAATCCCTACCACCAGTGATATATTTATTACAATGATGTGGTACGCGTACGAAATAATTACCATAAGCGAACCAAATGCACCTTTTCCAAACATAATAAATTTGAAAGTTACGGTATTTGTCATATATTATCAAACCGAAATAAGTAAACGGATTTAAATAAAATCGAATTCAATTTCCAAAGACGGAAATATTTAAAACTAAGGACCCATTTTTTTTTTCATTAAGTTATATACATTTTGTACAGTTACAAGAACCAACAAAGAGACAAGAAACGTAGATATAATTCAGCTTTAAAAGAATATTGCTAAGAACTATTTGCTATTATCTAAGTAAGTATATTTACGTTAGGTATTGTTTCCTATCCGTCGCTACTAAATGACAGAAGATGCTAAATTTATCTCTTTTACCTGTGACAAGATCAAATAGGTCGAGATCTTATGTCACAATTGTTGTTTATTTTTGTTTAATCAACATCGCGAACATTATTAAAACTAATTAATATATATCAGTTCAAAGTAATTAGTAAATTTATCTCTTTAACGATAATGTTTAAGAAAATAAAGATTTAAGATGGCATGCTTATGTACATATATCATTGAGAGGTAAGTTGTTTGTTTGCTTTATATGAATAATTAAAACTTACTAAATCTGAAAAAAAAAGTCTACAGAAACTTTCAATGTAGCACAATTTTTTCTTCAATAGAACGACAGTTTGTGTTCAGTTTACCTGACATGCGGTATTAAATCATAACTTTTTAACTTTTAATCAAATTAAAATTGCCGTTTACACTTTGAACATCGAAAAACAAGGCAGTTTTAGAGTTAATTTATTGATTTCGTGAACCATGTGGAGGCGAAAAGAATATCAGTTACATTAACCTATCTACCCGTTAAATACATATGTTGTTGTTTTTTTTTTTTTATAGTAAGTAGTCGGATTGGCAAATGATAGTAGGTTTCCAACCATACACTTTGGAGCAGCAAGAAATATTAACCATTCGTTACATCGCCAATGTCGCAATGAACTTGGGAACTACGACGTTAAGTGACTAACGACCGAATACTGAAACGTCCCTCAAAGTTAAACGCTACTTAACATTGAGGAGCTCCTAAATTAGTATGCGAAATTGTAATAATTAAGTTGCATTTAATATTTAAGTGACGTTTCGGTATTCGGCCGTATGACCTTTAGTTAAAATGGCTTACTCACCCTTCAAACCGGACCCTTGTCTGAGTAATGAAAATATTAAGTAGTGTTGTTTATCAGTAGAATAAGTTGGCGGTACTTAGACAGGCTAACTAACTAACCACCACCAAGTAATATTCACCACAATTTAAGCCCATTATGCATCAATGTCAAGGGAAAGACATCGAATTGTTTAATGATGGCTAATTAGCCATAAGTTCGCCCGTTGTACATCATTTATTGTTTTTTTTTTTTAATCCTAAGCATTTCACTGTATTATATTTTTGTGGTAAATATAATACAGAAAATGCATATAAACTAAGTATATATTATTATTTTCGAAATCGGTTTTCTGCTTTATTGATTTTATAGATGGTAGCCCTGACTGCGATACCTGTTAGTTTTACCGAGATTTTTAATGTAGGATTAAGGATATTATTATCGACAGTATACACAATTATGATGCAAATGATATTTTTACATATTTTGGACCAACATAAATATATAAAAAATCTCAGGACTTAAAGGACATCTCAGGACGTTTTAAATCTGAATTATACGTGAACGGAATCATCTCGTATATCGCTCGGAATATCGTTAGGAAATAAGGACAGATTACACAATACTAGTATACTGTAGGTTTAAAGATGTTATAAATTAAACCTGACTGCAATTGGCTTGTGTTAAAGCAATCGCAATCACAATCCCTATTTACTGATATTATTACGAAAGTGTGTTTGTTTCCTTTTTTTCTTAAAGTTAAAAAAAACTTGTAGGCCAGTTTATTTCAGTGATTTTTTTTCAAATCTTTCCTAGAAACTTAGTAAAAACTTCAAAATAAATCTATGTACCTACTAAACATTTAACTATTTTAGAATTGTATCAATCAACATCGCATTATTTTACATAATTATATTTAAAAATAATCTACTTTATTAATGAATTCTCGTTAAAATCAAAATTAGCGCGGTTCTACAAAGTAACTTACCTTGCGAAGTTAACTAGAGTCAATAACGTTGTCTCCAGTAATTGCGCAATAATGAGAGGGCCTTCAACTCTCAAAAGAGGAACTCTGAAATAAAAATTTTAATGAGGACTAAATAATACTGGTTTTTTATTTAGTGGTAAATTGAACGTTTAATTAGTTATTTATACTTTTTTAATTAATCGCAGGAAGATACGAAGTATTGTTTAAAAATTAAAACATTTATTGTTACAAATTTGATGATATTTCGTTATTATATATCACTTTGATTACGACAATAAATATTGTATTTAACAAAATAATAAATTAAACAATTATGAGTGAGGTTATGGCATGTATGGCATGGTGTAGACTTGTAGGATCCTACATAATGAACCATACATAGGTAGGTACTTGCTTTGTACTTAATAAATTCTCAATTAAATAGAAACTATGTGAACTTGTGACGACATATCAATTATAATTAGGCGTAGTTTTCGTTATAGATGCTTAATTATAGATATGTAATTATCTGGCAAGGAATATATCTATTTTCGTAAGACCTAAATTTATACAATGAATCACTATAGTTTTTATTTGCTTTTGTGTCATTTCTTAATGTATTTTAATGTAATCGCTTAATATTTGTAATCATATGTTATTTGACACTTTAGGTTGCAGTTCCTAGACATATTATAACCACTCAATAGGAATTATTTTGTGTCATCAACAGTTTATAAAAATGTTTTTTTTTTTTAAATAACAATGAATTATTATATTATATATTACATTTACTTCTATATCTCATTAATTAATGTTTTATAATTTATGAAATTTGATGCCATAGTATTAGACTTAAAAAAATTGTGTGGATGTGAATTATTTATTTTATAATGCCATTCTGTTAAGCTTGTTAGAGAATGTATAATTCACTAATAATTATAATATTATATTGTCATATAGCTGATGGAACTTTATATTTCTGAGTTCTGGATTGTGATAGAGACAATGTAATTGACCGAATGGACATGATTGCAAGTCTCATATATTAGAAAGGAGGTCTACAGGCTAAAATGAAACTTACTATCAGATGGCTCATATATCTGTCTTCTGTTCTATAATGAATAAAGAAATATTTATGACAGTTTTTATTTTCAGTGACGAAAGATTTTTTTTTATTTTTTTTTTATATATTTGGTTTCTACGCAAAATATTAGATGATAGGCATCTTCAATTATCAATTTACAAATATTTATGTTATATTAGGTTAGATAATTTTTTATCAAGGGTCAATTTAATTATGTCAAATAATATTAATATTATAGTTATAGTGATTTTGATAAATATGTTAAATCTTATACATAGATAAATAACTACATCTATAAAACTTAATTACAAATCTTAATATTATATCTTTCATACAGAATATATTTTAATTTAACATTTAAATAATATAACATAGGGGTACTGTAAAGACAGTTCTGTATTCATAGAGTTGAGACAAATATTTGAGTTGCTTAAAGAGTTTTTAGTGTAGGTAACGATACCAATCAAATTATATATTGATTTAGTAATATTCACCTTAAAACGTCCATTATATTTTTAATTTAATATGCTTTTTAAATTATACTGCCACAAGACCTATTAATTTCACTTTAAAGGACTATTAATGAAAAATTACCTTGGAAAAACTACGGACCCTTCTTCAATAGCACTTAATTTAATGTCCTTGCAAGTTAAATCCTTAAGATAGTCATAAAACTCATTTTCTATAGTTGGAGGCAATGTTTGCTTCAAATATTCTATGTCTGAAAATATAATAGAAATTATAAGCAATTTGTAAACTGCTAACATATAAGAGTTGATTGCAACATACCACTGTCTGAGTAATGAAAGTTTTCTAAGAATTTAAGACACTCTTCAAGTCCAGCAAAAATTGTAAATTCTCCTTGGAATGGATTTGTACGGAAAAACAAATCAAAAACAGCTGTATCATTAACTTTCCCTGACTTCCAATAGGCATAGGCCATGGTTATTTGGTATAAATCTGCAAAGATTGAAATATATTCTAAATAATATGTTATTCAAACTACTAAGATCTAAATAAATATATAATAATATAATAAAATATATAAGAATATAAGTAATTCTACTATTTTATATTCATTTATTATATATTTTAACATTTTTTGTTTTGATCTTAAGTTTTTTTTTTTGGTATATTGTAAACTTATTACAACACACATTTACATTTTAATTACAATTATATTTTTATCTTTTTTGTTTTTAAGATTAGGTTAGAAGATATCATCTATCAAAATATCTAATAAGGTGTAATCATGAAATAATCTAACAATAGTCATTTTGAAATTCGCTCCAAAATATTTTAGATTTTACTTACCAGTTAATAAGGGTTGAACAATACCATTTTGGCGAGCCATCACTCTAATATTTAGTTTTTTATCACTAGACATTTCCGATATAATTAAAAAAGTTACGAGAGTGGTAATAGTTAACGTAAACAATGTTTGATAACTGACGGGCGACTAATGAGAGAAATAATTTCATTGTGATCAAAGAACCTCAACTTATCAGCGCGCCAAACATGAAACACTGTTTGACGGAAAACTTATTACCTAAACCTACGCATGCGCATTCTATTTTTTATTGACCATTTAACCTTGAGGTCATATGCTAAGGTCGATTATTCAAATGGAATTTTCTAATATTAGGGTATACCCATGCTAATACCCTTGTGAAATATATATATATATATGGACTTATTATTATATATATGGAATAATAAGCATATTATATTAATGAGCAATCAAATAAACTTTTTTTTTCTGATAAATACTAAAATACACAATATTAGATATTTTCTATTTCTATATCACAGCGCAGGATTTATACAGAAAGTTTTACATTTGCAAAAACTAAACGCTAACGTTACTCACGTCAGTTGTTTTAACGTTTGTAACATGGTCGTATACACAGATCTTGCAACTTCAATATGGGGTACGTTGACATAATGACGCTGTTAAGTTCAATTTACGGCCGCCAGAGGTATGACAATTCGCGTAATAATTATCACGAACACTTTTTCAAATCCAAACAAAACAGTTAAATAACAAAACAGTTAAATAAAAAAACAAAAAATCCGCTAAACTCAACAAAACGATATAACAATGATTAAATAACACAATACTTGGGAGAGAAAAATATCAGCTTCGATAGCAGCGACGTAGTACCTCAAGCGGATGGTATTGCGAATTAGCAGTTGTAACACACTCGCACCTATCTCTCACCACAGAAATTGAACTCAGTTGCAAGACCTGTGTATACGACTGTGGTTTGTAATCTATCCGATTCTATCCATAATTTGTCCATGAATGCGTCAACATAATAATATATCGACACTTAATACTATATAGTAATAAGTTAACATTTTTTTAAATATTAATAGCAATCCCCATTTTAAGGTATTTACTAATATTTTAATATTATTTTTGTAATTTAACAACACATTATTTTTGCAATTAAACAAAGTTTATAATGGGAATTGTGACAATAGCCCAAGGTTTGAATCAGGGACTTGCGTGCGGCTCGTCAACCGTAGCGCTATTAGTCCTTATATGGTTTTGTATTACCTTTATATTTTTGTATTTAAGAACGTTAGGTAAGAATTATAAATAAAATTATTTTGTTTGCTTTGATTTATTTAAATAAATTAAAAAACTAAACAGTTCACGTTCTATCGTTTGGTTTCAAAAATATTAATTCACGGTGTTATAGTGTATATAAAGAGTCATAATTGTTAAATAAGGTAATAAAATAAAATTAGGCAGTGTACATATTTTTTATTACGCTTTTTAAACTTATCTTTTACGTAATCTGAAACAGCTATGTTCTAATATAAGACAAATGTCAAAAAGTGATTAACATTAGTACGAATAAAGCAAACATTTTTTTTTTAAATAAATGAAAAATCTTCACAGCCCCTTACAGGTAAATGTCTGGTTAGCCATTAATTATAAGGTCTTCCAGACCGATTTCGGCCACGGCGGCCAATCTCAAGAGAGATTAGCCAACTGCGCAGGAGATATTATAGTGCACAAGTGTGTGCGCAAACACAGGTGCACTCTCTTTTCCTTAGCTCTCATAATCCGATGGGACGGCAATCCGACACGACCAGAAAGAGTTCAGGCGCAGGACTAACGGCTTAACGTGCTTTCCGAGGCACGGGAGTGTACACACTTCCAACTTCCAGACTTCGGGGTGCTACTGAGAATTTTCTGACAGAAAAACCCAATAACTATTTTTTGGCCCGACCTGGGAATTCAACCCAGGACCACCGGGTCTGCGGCCTTATATCTAGCCACTAGACCAACGAGGCAGTCATTAATTACTGTATATGCCAACATAGACGTATGTTGGCATATCGGAAGTAGGCGAGCAACTGATTATTTAGATATTTTAATTAGATTTTAGGATTTTAGTTCTTAGGAAAAAAAAACATATATTATAGAAACAATTTTTGTAGATTGCACGAAGTACAGTCCTTGTGTAACCTATTTTTATGACAACACGTGTTTACGAGAAAAAATGTAAAATAAGGGATACTTTTCACCTTATTCTTTTTAGCAGAAGTAGGAATTTTTCATTCATTCATTTCAGATATAGATCTGAAAAAGTTTCATTTTTTCTTTATTGTAACCTTATTAAATGATGACGATGACTACATTTTTGTCTATTTTGATCAATAAATAATAGCGCTACCTTTTATCTTTCAATTTCCACAAACGTAACAGTTAGCAGATATTTTTGAACTTTAATTTTTTTCAAGTGTTAAATGTTATTATTAGAATCATAGAATAATAACGCTTAGAAGGATAGTGTCATATAAAGTTTCGCTCACGGTCGCATACACAGGTCTTGCAACCGAATCCAATTTCAGTGGTGAGAGATAGGTGCGAGTGTTTTACAACTTCTATTTCGCATTTTCGCCCGCTGTAAGTCGCTGCTATCGCCTATCAAAATAATTTTACTTTAGCGCACAATAAAACAACTCGTGTTGTGCTTATTATATATGTATATTACATCTAATGTGCTCATTATATAATAAACACATCTTTCAATACAACATTTTGAAAACAATATTTTGAATTAGTGTTATTGAATGAAAGGCAGAAGAAAAAAATATATGGTCAACCGTATTACCCTTCGCTGGAAAAGTGTGTAAAGCGAGAGCATCGGCCACATAAACGTCAAACGTGATATAATTTTGAACAAATAATATAATTTTATCTTCCATGTACAATAAT
Organism: Nymphalis polychloros; assembly: GCA_905220585.2. Lineage (NCBI taxonomy): Eukaryota > Metazoa > Arthropoda > Insecta > Lepidoptera > Nymphalidae > Nymphalis > Nymphalis polychloros. Next base: position 10,180,952 of record HG992243.1, on the reverse strand, counting down.
TTTTTCAGTATCTGTATCCAGCACCAACCTATCGTCATGCCTCTGGCGGTCGTAAACTGAACTGAACACAACTGTGTATACGACCGTGGTTTGCAGAATCCTCATATATTAATTTTAGTTTTTTATAAAATATAAATTTTCTTTTTATGGGCAAACAGTTGATACGTGAAAGTTATAATAACCTTTTTTGTGCAGAATCTGTGTAGCTATATTTTTTGTTTCAATCTCTTTTACGTAAACCCATTTTATTTTTATTCAATCACACAATTTTCAAAAATGCCACCATTTAAAATAGGTTTCTTCAGGGTCAAAGAAAGAAATTGGGACTGCTTCGGCACTTTCATCATAAAGGAGCACACGGGAGCCTATATTTGTACATTTGACAACAGACTTAACCATCCATCGATGGACAAACCATCGATCATCGACGATACCTCTTTTTTTTAATATAATTTTTTTAGTTTCATTTTATAAATATAGAAAGTAGATTAAGTAATAAAATAAGTTAATAAGTATATTTTTTATATAAAGTCTTAAATATCCCGTAAATATTTCATTTGACACTGAGATCATCTTAACAAATGTAAGAACATTATTTCAATTATATATACATACAGTGGTGGTCATATAATTAGAAACACTTCTTATGAGTAAAGAAAGTATAACTTCAATGTACAAATGCTCGTAAAAAATATACACATTCAATAATTAATGACAATGCAATAATATAGCCACTCAAATAAAAAAACTCATCAAATGCATAAAATATAAAACATACCTTACTTTTAATTACAAAATGAGTCTTACACATGTAGTATTTTCTGTTTTTGACGCCTGATTAGAAGCATTTTAAAAAAGCGTCCATAGCTCGTTCCTTTTTTTGAAATTGGAGAATAACATTTCTTTCTTGGCCTTTTCTATTATTTTGGCGGGAATTCAAAATTAAATCTGTATTTTATTTTGTTCAAAATGGGCAAAAATAAAAGTTGTGACGCGTCAACCAGGCAAATAATTGTTAATTTACATATAGATCATAAGTGGGCGTAAAGAAGAATAGCTGAGCATTTAAATTGTTCTGTTAAGAAAGTTTTTAATGCTACTGATCATTATAAAACACATGGAACTGTTGAAAATGTTCTTAGAAAGGCTCGGCCAAGAAAATCCTCTCCCAGAGAAGATACGCTAATCGTTCGTGTTGCTAAAAAAGACCCAAGTAAAGGCTGCAACCAGATTAAAAATAAAGGTTTTCCGCCTGATGACCCAAAAAACATCTCGTCAAGGCTGATACGCCGAAGATTAGTGGAAGCTAAATTGTTTGGAAGAATCTCTCGAAAGGTATCGCTTCTTACCAAGCAACACCGAGAGAAGCGATTACTAATCGGTAAAAATATCTTAATTGGACGGTACGAGAATGGAAAAAAGTGTTATTTTCACATGAAACAAAAATAAATATGGTAAATTCCGATAGAAAGCGCTAGACGTCCTGTAAACAATGCTTTTAATTATAAATACACAAGGAGTATAGTCAAGCACGGTGGCGGTACAATGGATCAATGGCAATACAAAAATATCTTAGAGCACACAATGTTTCCCTACTCGGACGATCATTTGCCTATAACCTGGATCTTTAAGCATGACGATGACCCTACACACGGCCAATAGCGTTAAATGTTTCCTTAGCGAACAGTGTATATCCGTTTTAGACTAGCCAGCAAATAGTCCGGATTTAAGCCCGATAGAAAATCTCTGGTATATTGTTAAAAAGAAAGTCTCAAACAAAAGTAACACCTGTCAAAACGAACTATGTGAAGCTTTTGTTGAAGCATGGAATTCAATCCCCTTAGAAAAATGTATGACATTGATTAGATCAATGCCACGTCGTTGCAGTGCTGTTATTGAAAATAAGGGATACGCCACTAAATATTAATTATAACTATTGGTAGGCTGTGCATAGTAGCTAATTCGTAAATAACAATACTAATAACTAATACCTAAAAAAATATTGTTTTTTATATTTTTTGTTGTTGTTTCTAATTAGTTGACCATTATTGTTCATACCTTAAAACTGATTTAAATGTTTGTCCGTAATGTAATATTGAAACTGCACTTGTGTAATGGGATTTATATTGATTTTCTAATAAATGATAAATCGTTGAACATATTGGTGTCCTATTTATTGTTTAATTTCAAAATAAAAAACGATTGCGGTGAAGTATCTTACACAATGTCAATGACTGTTTGTAGTGTTTCTAATTATACGACCACCACTGTATATATATAAATAAAGAACCATTTAAAAGAAAACATAAATGTTAGTAGACAGTAAGTACAGTACAATTCAATCATGTTACATACATACATACTCCATACAAGATTATTTGACATTACAAAAAATCGTGTAGTTGTTTATTTCAATATAGGATATATTAATTCAACTTACACTCGCACAATTTTTTGAATTTAATTAACACACCTATGTATTTTAATAGTAGTATTTATATTCCGAAATGGTGGTAGCCCTGTATTGAACATATAATCTTATAATATTTGTCATTGCAAAAAATCTTGTGTGAGCCTAAATAAATAAATAATATTCTGATTTTGTTTATCACATTAAAATAAAACTAATGAAGAAAAACTTTTAAAAATAGTAGATTCTATAATAAAGTATTTTTTTAAGTCAATTCCCTATTTAAGTCTCAATTTTCCTGTCAGATGTTGTTATTGATGTTTAAAAAAAAAAATATAATCACAAAATTTAATGCACTTTCATTTTTTGTAAGTAAAATAATTATAAAACTACAAAGGACACTAACGAAATAACTCTAAAAAATGGCTCTTAGATCAAATCAGCTAGATAGTACCTAATTGTAATGTAATATTGTCTGCCTAGATTTGTTTATATAGATATTGATACCATACAAGAGAAGCTAATAACATGGTAAATGCTCACTAGAAAGAGTCGAAAGTCAAGAAACGGGTGTAATTCATTTTTGACTCAAATCTTATGATTATTAATTTGTAACAATTGTTATTCTGCAATAGTTTTTTATCATAATCAAGCATTTTCAATTAGTTTTTGTTTGACACAACTATTTACGTATGTATGTATTTTGTAATAGGTAGTAAAGTGAATATTTAGACCAGAAGAAACGAAATATAAATAAAATATATAAAAGAATTGAAGTAGAGTCAATGAAACAGAAATTAAAACATACCATACAACACACAGTTATGGACTATTTTTCCCAATGTCATTATCTTATCTAAGCCAACCCTTCTTTTTAGTAAAAAATAATAGTATATGATTAATTCTTATAGCTACGGCAATATAAATTGCTAAACCTTATTAAATATCAAGACACATATTCATGGTGACACATAAAATTGTGTATTTTAATAAAATGTTTTCATTTCAGTAAAGCATTTCTTGATAATAATGCTAATGGACGATCTTTTCCAGGATGACTTTTGTCATGATGAAGCAAAAGGCCTTTTCTAGTTACAAATTTTTCACTACAGAATGAACATTGAAAAGGTTTTTCTCCTGTGTGCTGGTACATGTGGTACTGTAAATAAAACATGTGATGAGTTGATTGATGGACATGGACAAACTGTAAGGGTTTTTAGTTAAAGTATAGAACCTCTAACAACATAGAAGATTCGTCCATATAAAAATACTCATTATTAAACTACTTCATTATGTTACCATTTAAGTTTTTTCAATATGGACACTGTGAGTTTTATATATGTATATTACAAAATTATTTACAACTTACTGTATAATTATCTCTTTTATGAAAACTATGTTCACATAATGTGCACTGATATTTAAAAGAGGCTTTAATTGTGTTAAGAGATGACTTCGGAGCAATAGGACGTGGTTGTAATGACTGATTTTCACGGGATATTGTAGCTCTTCTTTTCTTTACTTCAACTCTTCGACCGGGGTGCATCCTACTCTTATGTGAGTAACAATTACCAGAACTTGCAAAGCTTTTATCACAGAATGGACATTTGTAAGGTTTTGCACCAGTATGTTGGTTTATGTGAAACTGTAAAATTAAAATGTATTAATATAATAATTATGCTAATATTATAAAAAGGAGTGTTTTGTTTCAAATTTACAATATTTAGAAAGGCATTAAATATAATAATATCAATAAAGTATATTTACTAATAACACCTCATATTAATTGGAAGACAGCTTACATAATACTGAAATTTAATTTATGGTGTAATTGTAAAAACAATCCAGTTCAGCTTGTAGCTAATTATTATCATTTCATCAGTCGCTACAAATACTGTTAACAAAAACGTAGATTCTACTTAAGTAAGACACATTGTGTTAAAGTATAACTACAATTAAAAGAAATAAATATAAGAAAAAAATATAGAATAATTTAAAATTAAAAAAAAGTAGTAATTTAGATATTATTAATATAAATTTATACAATAAATATTCATATGCAGAATTATTACTTATTTCCCTTTTTTTTAGAGCAGGAAGGCAGACGAGCATATGAGCCACCTGTTGGTAAGTGGTCACATACACTCATAGATTTAGATTAGCATTGTAAGAAATGTTAACCTTCGCTTACATCGCCAATACCCCACCAACCTTGGGGACTAAGATGTTATCTCTTGTGCCTGTAATTACACTGGCTCACTCACCCTTCAAACCGGAACAGAACTATACCAAGTACTGCTGTTTTACGGTAGAATATCTGATGGGTAGGTGGTACCTACCGAGACGAACTTGCATAAAGACCTACCACCAAGTAGTTAGTTACCAGTTTGAGAAATGAACATTTTTTCAAATAAGCTAATATATAAATTATAAAATTTAATAAAAATGACAATCTATATTTGTTTTAATTATAGTTTTCCAACAAGTCCAGCTTAACAAATTTTTTCAACATACTTATAATGAGTTTTCTTTGGTTAAAATTAAATGTTTTTAACCTCAGTGATTGCGGCAAAAGCAAATAAATGTTCATAATTTGAAAATGGTGATTTTGTTCTTTTTAATGACCCATCACAATTTATCACAATCAAAATGGTCTAGTTGGGCACACAAATTGTCTAAGCTTATAGAAATCCTAGACTAATGTGTAACTTTTTGTTATTAGTAAAAATATCAAATTATTATTAAATTCTAGAGAAAATTAATAAATACCTTTAAATCTTGATTTCGCTTAAAACTTTTCTTGCAAAAGTGACATTTGTATGGTCTTTCAGTGCTGTGAGTTACACTGTGAGTTTTTAAATTACTACTTGTGTTGTATGAACGACCACATACTTTGCAAACATAAGATTTACTAGTGGATGATGAATGAGCTGCCATGTGTGCTGCTAAATTTTTGTCAGTCCTAAATCTACAACAATAACATGATTAGAAATAAATAATCGAATTCATATTTTAATAAGATTATCTCTAGGTAAAAAGTATTTTTTTTAATGTAGTGTAAAGAAATTTAATTGATATTTTGGCTAAAATTCAATAAAAAAAAAACTTACATTCTTCCACAAATTAAGCACATGCCTGATGTTCTATGTAGTTTTAGATGTACCAATAATTCACTTTTGTAATCGAATTGTTCTCTACAAGAACTACATTTATATGGTTTAGCTGCTCTATCTTCATTAAAGTGGGTCCATGAATGGTTTTTCAACGCTAACTCAGTAAAAAACCCTCGGTTACAAGTAATACATAAAAAGGGTTTTGTAGTATCCTTTTTATCATCATTCGTGTCACAGGATTTATCTCCCTTCTTGATCAGTTTAATAGTAACATCTTCACCATCCACACCATGTAAATATGTTACATCTTCACCATCCACTTCAACTTCATCTTGTTCAATTGATTCGGAATTATTTTCTTCATTATCGGGTAAAATTGAATCTTCCGAGTTTTGTAATACCATCATAGGATCAACATTTACTTCCATAGGAGTAAATTTTACGTCGTCTGCATAATCGGACTCAATATTTTTTGCTTTAATTGTTTTTGTGATATCCTCAGTTTGTTCTAAAATTAGACTTTGATTTTGTAAAACATCCTGTGCTTTTCGTGCAGTATCAATAAAGTCACACACTGATTGTAACTTAGAACAACATTTGACACAAATATTTTTTGGAAGCTTATCATCTTCTTCAACCTTAAAATTATTAACATATTAAATTGTATTTGTATTGTATTAGATAAGAAATTGTAATGAAAACAATCAAGAAAGTTATATTTACCTCAATCAAAAGATATTTATTCAGCTTATTTTGAAGAAGCATGGCTTCAGCTTCTTTACTAAATATCATTATTGTTACTTCTTGCTCTTCTGCACAAAGACGACAACACCTTTCAAAAGTTTCTAAAGATTCGGCCATATTCAAACGATATTATCATACTTTTTTAATTTTGTTTGGCGATAATGTTTTGGAAGTCTATTCACAATGCTACTTCGGCATCCAGTAACTTGGGTTAGTAATGATTTTTTAGCTTCCTTATTCCAAACATTTATAACGCATGCGCGTTTTAAAATAGCGATGTTGAGCTCTGTATACTTCATAGTTATTGATATTCAGAGATACGCTCTGATGCTACAATGCGCAAACTCAAACCACTCACAAGTCTGAATGTATGGCAATTTTGGTTATCTAGGTACATACGTTATAAGAAGCACTGTAACAAGTATTTTAGAAAAGCTTAAAAAATAACATTTTTTTCATTATTTACCGAATCAATGTAAAACATGTGAACTAAATAACTCTATTGCAAAATATAAAACTGATTTAAATTATTTTAAATAGACTTAACTTTACAAAAAGGTACATCTTCTACCTGTTTTTAAATTTCAATGAATGACTGACGGTCTGATTTTGACGCCGGTTGATGGAATAACCGTGATCACTGACCAGTGACCACAGCGTAAATTAAAGTACTTAGGTTTGAAAATAGTAGTAGTCTAGCTAAAATTCGAAAGTTTATAGCTAATATTATTGTAAAATCTGGAGAATAGAGACATATTTTTCTGTACATTTAAAAACAGATTGAACTGATTGCTAAATTTGGGTAGACGGTAATTTTTTTAATAGAAACACTTTAAATGAATTTATGAATAAAAAACTAACAAATTTTTTAAAATAAAAAATTAACTAGTTTTTTTCCGTACTTGAACCCTAATGATGATTGTTTTGTATCTCATATATAAATAATAAGTTAATATTCCAAATTATTTTTCCATATTGGAGTTCTTAGAACAAATCTTTAACTAAAAAAATATTCTAAATTATGCTCCTTGAATTCTTATATATTACTTAAGATAATATCATATAAAAACAAAAACATATTTTTTTATAAACTAAGCTCAACACTTTTTTTGATTTAACGGGAAATTTGTGTGAACACTAAAAATACCTATTAATTAAGTAAAAAAAGTATAAAATGAAATATGAATATTCTGAGCATAATTATAAGTGTGTGTAAATTTATTTTATGTCATACGTTAGTTTTGTGTCTTATCGCTACGAATTTAAATCATTGGCATTGAAAAATAATTAGGTATTAGATCTTTAAATATAATTAAAACAGTTGTTAGTCCATATGTGTGTTAGTTTCTTTCATATTTACTTGGTGACCGTAACCTAAAAACAATGCAAACAATAATTACGAGTGATATACATAACATGTAAATAATTGATTAAGTGGCATATATAATAATAATTTTATTATAGTTTTACAATTAACTTTAAAACACAAATGAACCGCAATATACTTATCGAATAATATTTTACCATAAGACCTTTAAAAAATTAAGCAAATGATTTATAAAGGCAATTTTAATTATTTACCTTTGCGTTATTTATTTTACATTATAGACAACATGTAAAAAAAAAGAAAATAATATATAAATATACATATATATGGACATTATGATCAAGTTGAATACTAATTAGTAAAAAAATTAAATGTCTCATCACAATCATCACATTTATGTTATAGAACTAGTCGAACTAGTTATTGATGAAAGAATAGAAGGGACTGGTAACTGGTTCAATGAAAATGACAAAAGAATATCAACACATATGCACTCTATACCAATGCCGTTTAATGTTTACACGTATGTATATAGTATATATTATACAGTGAGTGTAAATACGTTAACCAAGATGAATGAGGGTTTTTTTCGAGGTTTTGAACCTTACTTCCACAGACATTTAATTTCAGACATAAGACATTTTTTTTAAATTCTAAAATAGACTAGCTACCCGTCCCGTTATCGCACGGGTAGAATAAGGGTCTATATAAAACGTTTTGCAAAAACATATCGTAATATTATACATAATAACTCTATTGGCTTAATCCACAAAAACAATAATGAAAAATGCGCCTTAATCTCTATTAGTAAAAACCGTATGAAAATCCTACCTACTATTTTTTTTGTTTTAATAATATAAATGCAAACCTAACTCGTTTGGGGTGGCTTATTCATATGCAGGTTTATGTATACATATGCAGGTTTCCTCACGATGTTTTCTTTCACTGCGAAGCACGATATAAATTATAAACACAAATTAAGCACATGATGTTTATTATTAAGCGATGCTTGCCTGAGTTTGAACCCGCAATCATCAGTTAATAATATTAAAAAAAATATATAATTTTAGTATGTAATCTAGTTCTATGATGATCGCATAGAAATACTATAAATCTGATGATAATGTGCTTCTGACCGATTTCGGCAATGGAAGCCAATCTCAAGTGAGATATGCAAACGTCAATAAAAGGTACCGATAGTTCCTACCTATTGTTGTAATGTAAAATATTTTTTATTCAGTGTCAAAATTTGTCATTCAGTGAAAAAAATATTCACAATATGTTTAAGATTAAAGATTCAATTACTTAATTTTTTTTATTCAATAGGTGATAAAGTTCTATTGTAACTAGTGCTTAGATAGCTTAAAACCATATTATTACAGGTAAGGTAAGTAAGTACTTACAGGTTGTATGAAAGTAATTAGAAAACTATTCAACAAGTTGATTTTTTATTGAGCTTTAGTGACGGTGTAAATGCAAGTGAAGGATAGGTAGGTGAGGTAGGTGAGCTAAGCGGGTTGAGGGGCATCGTTCTCGAAGACCGGTCTGCGCGGGTGTAGCGGGTGTTGCGCGGGTGCGCGTGGGCAGGCAGGGAGCCGGGAGGTGCGGGCGGGGCATGCGTCTGCGTCAGTCGCGCAACGAGCGCTATACTACGAATACGTCGGGTGGCGCCGCGCCAACCCGTCGCGTGCTAGTGTTGTGTCATAGCGGTGGGCCAGGTCGGTTTCGAGATTTATTCGTTCCGACACAAACATGGCTCTCAACTCGGACGGTGAACAGAAATCGAACCTGGTCCTCCGCGTAGACCAGGATTCTGACTCGGTCTTGCAGTCATTATTCGATACAGTGCTCAAACCCGACTCTAAGCGACCGCTACAGGTGCCTCTGCGTATGCGACAGCTTCCAAAGTCGTTCTTTAACCCGCCTTCGACCGGTTCCAAGTCGCCATCTGTGTCTCACTCACGAGAAAACTCTGCTGATTCGGCATTTGGATCGTCGTCGGCTACTGGCGCTGCTCCTGTTTCTCACTCTCGAGCACATTCTTCACCAGCAAGCTTGCAACAGACATACGCAGCAGGACAACAAAATCAACAACCACCCCTACCACACCAACATGCTAAGCAAAGGTCTTACGATGTCGGAACACATATCCCAGATGATCTCGGTCCTTTACCAGCTGGTTGGGAACAAGCCCGCACTCCAGAAGGACAGATATATTATCTCAAGTAAGTTTATAATGAAATAATTTTGTATTTTTTTAACCACTTAGCGGCTCCATTGTGGCTAAAATTTGAGGAAATAGTAAAACGGGTGACAATAATTAACTAATTGTATACGAATCCATATAACTCAAGAATCGTAATGAACTAGATATCATTATATATTCCATTACAATGATGTTCATATATATTTTTATAGTAGGTATAATAATCCAATGTTTACCGTCGCCGAACGTATAATAATTATAATATATTATACGTAATGTTGTTAATGTTGTAAGTCTCCTTTGTCTACTATTGACTGCAATTTCAAAAATACTTTCAGAAATATTGAAAGTTGTATAATCTGAGTACAATTATAATATTTGTATAGTACACTAAAATATTTGATTCTACAATGATCACTAAATACGCAATTTCGATGCGATAATATTGGCGTTCATTATTAATTTAATTTGATTATTTAAATAGATTAACGTTATGATTTTTATCGTAAGTATGTAAAATATATTTATACATACTTCAATTGTATATTAATTATCTTTATAATAATGTATATAATACTAATTCCTCTATACATCCACTTAGGGCAAGCACTAATAGGGTTTCCTGAGGCAAACCGATTTATCCTGTACCACTGGAATTAACGATTTATATACCTAGGTGTATTCGATGCCAACATTTGAAAATGAAACATTATTCAAATACACTACTCTTTTTCTCTATATCACCTAAATAGCTTAATGATTGTAATAAAGCAATTTTTTTTATATTTTGTATCTATAGGTACAAAAATTTATATTATAAGAAATTTTTTATACAAAACAGAATTAAATGATCACATAAAAATTATAATATATACGATCCAGTTATACTAACTATTAACTAAGTCAATATTTTATATAATATTGTTATTTTTTAGGTCTCCAAAAAGTGACCATGAATGTAATATATTAGGATTATACCCGTTATTTTATTTAACATCTCATAAACATAACACCTAGTTTATCGCTATCTATTATACGCCAATATTTGATGCTTATTTAAGAAAGACCAAATAATCAACAGGGCACTATATTGACACGTTCCATCGGAAAATAAATTATATGGTTTAGTATATAAATATAGAAAGAGAATATACTCAATCCTTTGAATAACATGGCATGTGCTACAGTTACTGGTAATTTAATTTGTTTTTATAAATAAAAATATTACATCAGTAATATTTAAATTTAGCGCATTTACATCAATTGTATTCATATGTTGTATTGCGATACCTCTGTTTCTTATTAAACTAAAGCAACAACAAACATACTACTAGCCATCATTTACGTCATTATATGTAAATAGCACACATTTTAAAAATTATTTATTCAGCATACCCACATCGAAAGTATTTATTAATATTTATAAATACATATTTTTTATTAATTCCTGTTACATCTTGGTAATTATATGGATTATTGTCAGCGTTTTACATTACGTGATTGCGTCTTTTATTAGATAAATGTAATAAATTCATAATAATTAAGAGGCCCCAGGCAAAGCCGATATTTTTATATCTGTCAACCATTAACTTTATAATTGTCATATTCTCTATCTTAAAACACATTGTCGTCATCCTATCTTATCGTTATCGTATATCTAACGTCAAAGAGTACTTAGTGATAAAAGATAAACTAAACAAAAATGAATCATGAAGAAAACAGGGCAAATGAAAATACCTAATTATACAATTTTCGGTATAACCTGCTCATACTTTTTCCTATCCTCTTTTTTGTGTAATTAATTACCGTGTAATTTGATTTTAAGATCGAATACATTATAATTGAAATCATATGCATATTATTTGTGCAAAATAATACATTTAATAAAAACATTTGAAATTTTCGCAAATATAACATACTCGTACATTACCGGGGTTACTTTAAATAATTATAACCATAATCTGTAATGGCTGTAAGACTGGCGCCATTGCCATTATTAGGTTACGTCTCACTTACGTAGTCTAGGATCATATCGTGTAACGTGGGCGGTATTCTCTGCTTCTGCAGCTAAGTATCTACAATAAACGTATTTTTATACCATAAGAACTTTTATCCTACTATATATTTAGGTCTCCATAAATAGAATAGTAAAGAGCAAACATTTTTGCAAATATGTGATATTACTTTAATTTTTTAATTTTATTTCATTAACAAGTCATAAGTTTGGGCGAAAAGGTCTTTGTAATAGATGTAAATCATCTCAATGATGCCTGTAAATCTATTGTGACATAATAAGCAGTGTGATTGTAGGCCTATAATAATCTCGTTTGTTTGGTAACAGAGGTAGTTTCACGTCGGCCGTCGATGCCATGCCGTTCGTCTCGTTGGTGGACAGCAGCCAATGCTACATCAAAGCTTTTGCCACCTCGTAAATAAACTCAACCGACATAACGTCTTATATGAAAAACAATCGAATAAAATTGTCTATTATTTGAAACAATCCGTGAATTATTAAATATTGACAAGCATTTTTCATTCATATTTAAAATTAGTAGGTAATCAATTTTGACGCAGTTCTGTTAATAAAGCATTCTAATACAAAAATACAAATTGTAATAAAATAGATATTATATTATTATTGTATAAATGTTTTTAAAAGTATCATCAATATTAATATTTATTTATTTTACACTTGGCTCTGCTCATGACGATCACGTCGCCCGTCGTCTTCACGAAGCACGGCGAGATGGACCATTGCAAGTGGTGCATCTCTTCCGTGTCAGCAAATAGACGTGCGCATCGTTTCTTAATTGCAAGTTGGGCCGATGTTTTATAAGCTCCATAACGGCCAGCGTGTGTCTCGCATGTGAAATGTTTGCTTTAATTATTATTGGAATGGAGGGTAATTCTCTGTGGTTTTGTTCGGCTAGACTTGGCGATGTTCCGAAATGGGTAGCGATGCAAATTGCCTTGGCGAACGCCCAACGCGGCGCTATCAGGCCGGTAGCTTTCGAGTAACACCTCACTGTTACTGATGACTCTTGACCTGAGCTTCTTTTGAATATATTTACAACAAATCAATCATATACACATCAAGATATCGAAAAACTGAATTTTTTTTTCGTGTAAAATTTATGAGAAAATTCAGATTCTAAAAATCTTTTTTGATATTGAATACTACTTGTGTTTAAGAAATATTATTTTTAAATACGAGATACATACTATTAAATTTGTTCATAAAATAACCAATGTTAGTTGACGTCGAACAATATTTCCTTTTAAAGTGTCGTCCCTTGAATCGTTAATCAGTGAAACTTCTGCTTCTGAATACAAAGACAAACTTATTTCGAAAAACCATAGCGGAGTTCATTCAACTCTATTCAAAGTGAGCAATAGTTTAAAAGCGAAAATATTTTCTTTCGAAAATCACAAATAATTAAATTACCAATTATGAAATTAAAATATATCAAATGGCTTAAAACTTTGGTTACAGATTTCTTTTCTTTATTCAATATCTTCCTAAACTTCCTAACATTATCATATATGTCACACAATAATCATTTATTATGTGACGTAATTAACCTATTTTTGAAATTGAAGATTTTGTGACGCAGTCGGTATTAGCTAATTGTAAAGAGGTAACTAATTAGCTTTAACTTCACGACTATTTCTTAGAAGGACAGTGAAGTAGTCACATGCACAGCAAGTGAACTTATCGTAGTGTATTCAAAGCGATAACGTTTGAAATACAGCACACTATCGCCTTCTCAGAAACTTGCCCGCTTTAGCGTTGGACGCGACAGGTAGCTAACGGCACTCTGTCGACAATAAGATTTTAAACTTACAATATAAGCTAAGTCTTAAATTTAAATAGTTTGTCGTTGTATTTAGATATAATCACGTGAAGCGTTCGTTGTGTATTGCGTAATTGCAATTACTATATAATAACTGGCATAAGTTATTGAATCATTCCTTTTTGTAATTTCCCTTAGTAAATAAGAGGAAATCTCCTGCGTCTTCATTGTTTATTATATATAAGTAAACATAAATAACAAGGATATACATATATATAAGGAAGCATCACTAGCATATTGCGAATAAAAATATTGTTTTTATGTTAGAACTTAAAATAGGTCGCAATCTTTAGTTATTGACAATGAAACTACATTCTCGATAAGAAGCGATAAGTTCTTCATTCAATTAGAGTTCTTCGAAAATAAAATGTCGGTGATAATTATATTATCAAGCTTTTTACTTAATCTTATCTTTCCATGTCTTATTGTACTATTAGTAATCTCGACAACACAATCAATTTTATATATTTACAGAGAAATACGTTATTTTTGCTCATTGTTAATTGATGTAAAATTATCTTTAAGAAAAATAAGTTAGTACGTTTGTTTATATGTCGGTCTACATATGTCAACAAATGCAATTTTGTTATTATTTTTTAATCTTTGAGCATCCTTTTGCGTGTACGGTAGCATTAAGTCATATTTTCTGCAAATAGGTAGCAGATTTCGTTCTTATGTCAATAGCATAGAACACATTATTACTTGCAGCATTGGTAGCAAAAACATGGTACTCAGTTTCCACGCTCTGATTACTGGATGTTGGCTCTAGACATCGTCTTTATCGGAATTAATCAGAAACTATTAAGTACCAGGAACATGAACACAGATTATTATGTACGAAAATTGTAAAAATAAGTCTATTTCGATGAAACTAATATAACTTAAACACTACAATAATTGTAAAAAGAAATCTAAGAAAGACAGTGAAGAAAAAACTTAATAAATGTTCGATAATTGTGACTTATTGTATTCGATATATGTAGACTTTTCTTTGTTAATAAAAATGAAACCTTAAGTCATCTTATGTAGTATTGTAACAAAAATAATATTGAAATAGAATTCTCTTTTCTTTCTCTATCTCACTCGGATTCCTTAAGTCGTCGCTTCAAGGATAGAGCTTCTTTGGTCGGTTACCACATTATCGAGTTTTGTGGACACAGATGTTTTTCATCGTCTTGTGTCATCGGTATTAATGTATTCCAATAAAACATGCGATCAACCGAGTCCTTACAAACGATAATCGTGAGACGACGTATTCAGAGACCACACCGGTTGAATGTATATTTCTATATAAATTATAATACCATTGATAGTAATAACATAATAGCATTGATCTATATTAATACGTGGCAATAAAACTGAAACTTACACCAACAGGTAGGCAATGTGCCATAGATATATATGTACGATAAAAAATATCGAATTTTAAATTCTTTAATGACAAAACCTATATTACATCGCTATATTTTGAGTTACATAGCCTTTATATGATATTTTAATGGAAAAGATAAATTCTGTTAATATTTTTTTTCCCTTCCGAATCCCGTATATATAATCTCGTGTTTCACTAGTGAAGTTACGCGTGAGAAGTTGAAACTTAGTAAATTTGCAGAGCTAAACTAATCCAACTTTGACGTTTATTTAAATACCTTATACGACTTATAGATATAGAAAACGTGTATTTTAATACTTAAAAATGCCCATTTTAAGTGAAAAAAATAATTAAATCGAGTATTCAATATAAGATAGACTCAGAAGAAAACCATAAGAAATATTTGAAATATGCATTCACAAACATGAAAACGTTAATAAAATAACATAAAATTAGATTGTTTAGTAAAAGAAATATCTACAAGATAAAAAGCGTATAAATCAATTACAATAGCTATTTACGTTTAATAATACCTAACAAATATTGTATTCCTATTTATGAAATATATCAACTAAAACAAAAAGATATTAAAAGGAAATACCTATTATAAAGTATCTTAATACTTAGTACGTAATATTTAAATTACATAATTTTGACTTTAACACTATCGCATAATTATACTTAACGAACGACCTTACTTATAAACGTTAGCGGGTGATTAGTTAAGTTATGTTTTGTCTCTTTCTTCCGAATATCAAATCAATAATGACAGAAAGTGAAATCAGTGTTTAACTTGTAATGATAAAATAATTTACAACACTTACACGTAAAGGTAATGACGTAATCGCAAAACTTGAGTATCTATATACATACATATGTTTAACCGTAAAACCCTTGAGATTTAAGAGTTAGACATTTTCCCAGTCCCTGCAATCAAGCTAATTTATAAGCAGTACCATAAGTATACTACAATAAATTAAACAAAACACTTAAAACTTTAATTCGAAATGGGCTAACGACTTACTAGTAAGACATTTTCATTCTACATTAATTGAACATGGTAGCTTAATTGAAGTGTTAGCTCGTAACAGGTGAATCTACTGTTGCTATAGTGATACGCCATAATAATTGCAGTTCTTTGGTATCAATGCTTAGTCACAAGTACACATCTCGATATGCTGGGAGTATCGCCATGCCTAATTGTAAGATCAAAAGGGGTCAAGTGTGTACATTGACGGGCGCTTTAGGGCCAACGTCATCTACTGATGTTCAACATTGAAGACCATCTTCATGATGATGTCATTTAACATTACTAAATTATAAACTGTAACTCTACATGAAGACATGATTGTTCGCTAGAAATGTTTTTTAAATTTTACTCGCGACTTCGTTTGCAAGTACTGTCATCGTTAATGGATATAGCTATTATTTTTTAACCTGTATTTTATGGGTAATATTTCTTATATCCTAGAACTAGGAAAACAGAATAGAGGACATGAGGTATGGAAATTGAAAAATTAGTGATGTCCCAAAACAGTAATGCTATTTTTTTTTATTCTTGTTTTAATATTGGCCGTACACAATTGTTTTTAAATATATTTAAAAATATTACTATATAACATTTTTATAGTAAGTATCGGTTACACAAAGTATTATTGCGGTGCAGAAGAGGAAACGGTAATGTTATTGAATAGCACTCGATGCTGTTCAGTTCATATAATAAGTGTTTGAGAACGGAAGACAGAACTCTTTCTATTACTCATACTGAACCGCAAAAAAACGTGGTAACGGTCTGATGGGAGTCTAATTCCACAAGTGGTTTTATTATAAATGGTAACACAGTAAAATAAATAATGGGAACTATTTTCAGACCATTAAACTAGTTTATTTATCGAAATAATAGCGAGTTTTTCGCCTTTTATACGTAACTTCAAATAATAAAAAATCGTACATAGAATAATACATTTTAATTCAACTATGTTATTAACTGTAATATACAAATAAGGGAAACGAATTTTGTTTCCCTTATGTGTCATTTAAATACAAAACATGAACAGAAGTTGTTAAGGATAAAAGTGCAATATTTGAAATTGATATAATAATATTAAATAAATATTTTAAAATATTATTTACAAAACTAATTCAATTTACATAACAAGTTGTATATTGGTTAAAAAATATATATCATTTGTCATTTGGCTTCTTGCGTGCGAAGTGGAAAAACGCGTGCATACAAGTGGTGCATAATTGTTAAATCAAATGACGTTGTAGTCTCGAATCTTGATGCTCCGACAGAGAAGAAAATAAAGCCAGCACCTCCAATCATATGGACACGCTATAGTATATAATTCTTAACAACGATTATTGTGTGAATGACCTTAATTTCGCAATCTAAATATCGATCGATAATTCGTTGTCAGAATTTTGGTTTCATGCAACACGCAATATTGATACTGGTTTCATACGACATCCGGTACCAAAACGTATGCATGCCAAATTGTTAATTTATTTATAAATATGTATACTCTATTCCAATGAGAATAGGAAACAATCAAAACAAACCGTACTTTTCAATATCCCAAGTGTTTTGCTGATAACTCAGCTATATGATGCACTACAAACAGTTCTTGATTAATATATCTTCATTTGTAATACAACAATATTTCACTTAACTACTTAAATCCACTTTAATTTCACTTCCAAATTTAAGAAAACAGTTTTGTCGATATTCAATACGCCATTTTTCGATAAACGAACAATTGAAATGACGAGTGTTGATTAAGGATGTTCGCTAAACGAATGGAAAAGGAATGAATTTATACAGATAAAAAATATATTATTTTAGGTTTTTTTTAAATAGATATTTATTTACTTGTATATAATATGGAATATGAAATATTTTTAAAAATATAGAAAGTTACTTAACGTTCGATAAAAATGTTATTATGTTATACAGTAAGGTAAAACAAAAATATCAAAAGAATTATTTAATTTCAAAGATATAAAAAAATCTAAAATCCCAAAATATAGATCAGTTTTATGCATAGCAACACTCAATTTATAGTTTTGAAAATAATACAAGAGTAAAGTTCGTCTCTGATCTTTCGCATCAAGTGCACGGGTGCTTATTCGGAATTATCAAAAGATTTTTATTACGACCTGGCTTTGTTTAAACGGACTTTGATTGAAACCGATTTTGTATTTACGACCTTTTGCTTTTGCCTACTGACTTTTGATTAGCCTTCAACACGGACTAAGCTGATTGAATATTATTATTTCAATTTGAAGCTTAAAAGTAAGTTGTTATATTTAATTAAATATTTTTTTTTAAATTCAATTCTAAGAAAAATATTTCAATTTTGTTTTAATAATTGTTTTTTTTTATTTTACCTGCAATCCATATAACATATACCTATGAAAATTGATATACTGACGTTTAAAAGCATTAAAATATATCGTTCTATATATTATCATTCATTCATTACCCATTCACTCAATAATTTTCTCCTTACTAACTCAAATGTCATATCAATTCAAGGTCAAAGTTGTTTATTAACCTTTATTTTCACTTCCATTGGAATAGAGTATATCTAGGAATATGGCGTTAGGTTACTTCTACAAATTTTAAACTTAAAGCTTCTATTAAAATTTTTATGTGTATTGTACATTTACTCACGTGTTAAACATGACCATTTTAAATAGTTATTGGTATGCAAAGATATATACACAGAACAGAACAGGACAGTATTACAATACAATAGAAGGTACACGGGTAAATGGGTCAACTGATGGTGAATGATCATACAAACCCAAAGACCCAGCAATAACGATGCAAGAAACATTAATTATTCCATATGCGCCGCCAACCTCGGGACCTGAAATTGTATATGTAGTAGTTATACACCTCACTCACCGTTTAGTCCTGGACACAGCAACTCGAAATGACTGAACTTTTATTGTTTCTTAGTCATGAGCAATAACTATAGTAAGCAGCAGTAACGGTCGATTGCCTAATTTTGAAAACGGTGGGTGATTGGTAAAATATTACTTGTTTTAAATTAAAAATGACTAAATTAGCTTACTGAGTGATAAATACAAAAACCCTACAGTATTTTAGGTACAAAGTAACAATATATTTGTTTTTTAAATTATACGTGCGATTTCCTTTGAACGCTGATTGATCGAATTGATTGACTGACGAAAATAAATTAAAATACCGAATTTACTAAGAAATCTGAGGACCTAAATTAAATAAGTTGAATAAAATACATGTTAGTTATAAGGGACAATCAATATGTAGTGTGTCATATTAGGATTCTCTTTGTAATACGTATTAATTTACTAATACTTATCTCTAACTTTTTAAAGCAGTTTGTTATTAAATGAATTGAAGATACACAAATATTCAAATTGAATTATTTGATTTGGTGCGTAAGATGTAAAAATCAGTCATCGTGTTAAGGAAAGTCATAGAGTAGAGCAAAGCGATTGGTCGTCGACAGCGGCACCTCGTTCCTCGTCTTGTTTACGTCTAATTTTGGCGCGAGCGCCGCGACGTCCGCCCCCGCGCCTCTCGCGCCTTGCCCATTGAACACTACGCATGCGGTTATTTCGGCATGGCGAACCCGCCGCACCGACGCGACGCGTTGCCACAGATCACGCTTGACAACGTCACATTCAGATTTTACGATATCTAGTTATTATTTGAACATTTGCACTCGGTATATTAATTAATAATTATTAAGTGTATATTAAAAAAAGGCTTATTTACAATGGACAAGAAACGAGTGGGGCGGTGTCTAAATTTTAATTGAGTAGGTATAACATTCGAGATGCATTCGCCATGCGTCCATTTTTCACCTCCTGGCGGAGTTAACAAGATTGCCTTCTGTGATGTTGCCGCAACTTGCCTCCGAGGCTCGATTCATTTTCTTGGAATCGACCCCACCAGTGCTACCCCGTCCCCCGTTCCCCGCCTGCCGGTAATCGTCTCTCCTCCATCAGGACGCTCTTTATGTCTGTACGAAGATCGAACTTAGCTCCGTCTACAACGATTATCGACATAATTCATCTTACCTTTCGAGTCTGAAAATATATATAATAATTGAAGTACGACCTAAAGTTGTTTGACATAATGTCAAATCATTTTCTAGAATTTACAACTTTAAAAAAATACTTTGCACTTATTAAAAAAATATTTTAACTAGGCTTTTATATAATTTATTTTTCATAACTCAAACATAATATATTTGTACGTATAAAAACAATTTATTACCAACTAAAATCAGAACATGCAATCAATAACAATGAAGTAGTTATAATATAACTGATAAAATACACCACACCTCATTATTTATATCGATAAATTATGTTTGGCGCCTCCCTGCTAGTGCACTGTCAGTTCGTGTTGAGCTTATTTTATTTTATTTGGTACACCTGAGTTGTTAGTAACAAAGGGATTGATTTTTTTTTCTCGGCTCCGCCTTGCCTTTTGAGCGACTTGCCGCATTCTCAGAACCAGCGGTGATCATTCAGTAATCTCCGATAGTTTATCGATAGCTTTCGAAGGGACTCGTTTACTACATCAAATATTAATGTATGTTCCTTTAAAATCTTTTGTTAGGATAGATATTTTGTATACCCATAAAAAAAAAAACTGATTTGTATCCAATTGGTTCTGCCTGCACTGTTTTAAGTTGCAACATTGGACTCCAATTAAAAATCAGCTGAATTGAATTGAATTAATTATAAGCATATGTATACTGTTAAGTTTTTGTTGAAATTGGGTGGAACTTGATATTATAAGTTGTTCTCAAAATATGCGAGGCGAATAAATCAAATTAACATAAACATATACACGTATGCACACATAGCCTTTATTATAAAATCATGGAACAAAACTATATCATAAAAAGCGAGGAGAACTATATATTAATCAAAATTTGGACTTCCAAATACAATGGAATTACATTACACTAGATTTCAAAAAGTTGACAAAATATTTTTCGTTAAAAATATTAAACGCTTTGTGAACGGAAGGTTTTGGCTTTGTTTCCATTTTAGAGTCCTTAATTTTTTTTTTTTTTTAGAACTAAGGTTGTGTTTTCTCTTTGAACAATATAGTAACTTAAGTAAAAAAGGACATATATTGATGTTGCGTATGTATTAAATTTTGTGGGTCTTAAACATTGTGTCAGTTTGATTTAGGTACGTCAAAACATGCCTTGACACGACCTTGATATATTGAACAATCGGATCTTGCGCAACTGTTATTACTCTAAGGCGCAAATGATATTTAAATGATTACAAGCGACATTTTACATCTTGCATTTGAAATTGGTTACACCTACACATTTTCGCAATTGTGATTTTTACATTCTCTGTGTGGTTATTATTTTTTAATAGCTGCTCCAAGATAAAGTTACAATAGCAGCGGATAGGGTTATCTAAAATACTAAGCTTATTTAGAAAGGCATAAAGGTAAACCAGTCATGCAAGCCGATGGAAATGCTCCGCTGCAGTGCCTTGCGAAACAGTGTTTTGTTTCTCTTTGTGAACAGGAAAATAATGTTATAACTTGTTCCATATGTCCTACATATAATTATGTATATAATCTTATTTTTTAGATAGTGTTACCTCTTTCTTGAATTTTGTATATTTCAATTCTTATAGATGTGTCTTGAGTTTTTAACCACGCATAATTAAAATACTAAACTATCTTAACTGAATTCTCTGCGAATAATGTACAAGACAGGTTATCAAAGACAGAAAAAGACATCGAAACGAATCTAGCGGTGAGGTTAATGATGGTGGTGCAGGAGGTGCAAGCGGGACAAAGCGTTAGCTCACAAGAGGGAACGAGACATGTATATCAACACTCGGGTCCAAAGTCCGCGGCCGCAGCAGGACAGTAGCCTCGACGGTGCAACAAGCAATGTGCTTACTCTTTCTACTCTCAAACCTGTTGCATCCAGGTTTGTTATTAAATAACTAACTTTTGTATGCTATACCTAATCATTATATCTATTCATATGAAATTGATACAATATGTATTTCTTAATTCGATTTAAATTTTGAAAGCAACGTAGGGACATTGTATACTATGAAAAGAAAACAAAGATCACAGTGCTATAACTGTTTAGTTCCTGACAAGTTGCGAATCCGGTGCAGTAGTACCCAACAAGTGGCCGCGACCATTAGAACTTCCTGTGCGTTTGCTTCACTGTGAATGGGCGCACTATCCGCAACCTGGCTAGTGGAAGCCATATGAATGAGTAGCGCGTAATGCACAATGAATTATTCGTGCCAGACCGGCTTCCGTTGGCGCCGGACACATGCTCCGTGTTCTGCCTTTTTCTGATTAACGTCTAATTATAGGGCATAGCTCTCCACATGATTCCCAATGACTCAATCTACCTTAATAGCCGCACAATATCGTTTCAATCTCTACTGGCTATACCTAAATTTATTTTAAGAAAATTGATTATTCATTTCCTTATGTCAACTTATAACATTTATTATTATTTAATTATAATTGAAGTATTTGCATTGTTAGTTTTAAATGTAACCTCAGTTTCTAATAACAATTTAAACTTAACAAATGTAAATAATGAGCCTTACAATACTAAAACGCTAATAAACGTCGATTGTAAAATAATATATATAAATTTTTTTTTGTTATTATTTGTATGTCATGTTCATATACATAGAAAATAACGAGTAAACATTCCGGAAGCAACAAGAACAAACGTAACCCATGCGATATACCGGAAATATGTACTTGCAGAAAAGACTAACAACGTTGAGGTCGAATTGTATTACTAATTTGCATGTTAAAATTAGGCTAATGATCTAATAGCTGATGGAATTGGATTTGGATGTAGTCCTTTTATTTGTGTGAAAAGGGATCATACATCCAGCAATAATTATTTGCACAAATTAAATTGTTTTCGAAATAAATTTATTTATAATATATATATATATATATATATAATGTACATATGAACTTAGTTTATGGATATCAGTGTATAAGTATGATTGTAAGTTAACATAATATTTACAGCGTTTGCCAAATAACCGGTCTTATAAACAGTATTTTATTCGTATTATTCGTTTTGGAAATCGTTTGGCAGTTTTGTAGATAACACGTTCTGTCAACCCGGATGCTGTATATTACCGGGTCTGCTCGGCTCGTGAACACAAAGGCAGGTCACGACGCTCCGTCATCCTTGTCCCACGCCACCTTATATACCTTTGATATTTAGCATTCGATTTAATCTCGTGCCTCAAGCGATATGCTTAGGAGCGTTAACTTCGTATACCTTATATTTTACCTGATATCACACCACAGGTACCAAACTATTTACTATTAATACAAGATGCGTAGTTCTGATATCAAATATGTATACGTAGTATAATATACGGTCAAGTACGAAAATTCCTTGAATATGTCGCGACTTTAAACGCTTCTTGTTTTGTGGGTCGCTATCAGTTGCTTCAGTCCAAGAGAGTGCGTAAATTTCTTTAAGATAAGACGAGTGTGTTATCTGGTTACTTTCTAAAGTCAGATGAGAAACATGTTGTTAACCTCTAGCAGCGAGCGGCGGACCACCTAGCCGCAAGGCCGACTAGTCCGCGGCCGCTCGCACTGCCTTGTATTCGTTGCCTGCTGCCTGTCGCTCGACAGTCGCTAGTCGCTACTAGGTAGTTACCTTACTACACACATTTATATTTATAACTATCAACAGCCTGCGACTTCGTTGCTATGTCATTTCATTCAAAAACACGCGGATAAAATTATCACAAATTTGAACGCTCCGTGATCAACATGATTTTTATTGAAACAGATAAAATATAATTTTGCAACGTTAATGTAGACAACTGATGAATGGAACATGTTTGTAACAGCTGGTTCTATCGTAGCAATTTAATTGTCAGATTATCATATCTGCTCATTAATTCATGTACCTTAGGATGGATTTATATTTGAGTTAAAATATATTAATATATTTTGTTATTTTGAGGTTACGATGTTGCTTGGCTCGTTATATACGAGTCAATGCTTAAAAAATTGTGCAATAACAAAAACATGTGTGTCATTATCGTTTATAGCGATGAGAACCAATCTTTCAATTCGAAATTAACGTTCGTTTAGTATTCAATAATAAATTAAATTAAAAAATCCGTGATTGTTTTTTAAGTTTTGAAATTAATTTTATTATATGGTTTATATAAAATGGCAAACATATTATATTTTACAGATTTGTACTCCATAATGAATATTGTACATTACATATATTAGATACATACATACATAAAAAACAACAAAATATTTGTGGTATTTTTCATAATATATGTTTGTAGTATGTTTTTATTTAAACCGCTTTTATATTAAACGATATTGATTGAAAGCAAATAGACTCAATCTAATTGAACCAAAGTTGATTCAATAGAAGATTCTTCGTTCAAATTTTGTTGATTCAATTTCAAATATCATCACATTTGAAGTCTTCAACGTACGCATTTCTGAGAAACATAAAAAATATAATTAATCGTTTTGCTTTGTTTTTATTTGCTCAGTTTTCTCAAAAGTACCCAGAATTTAATAATCTTACGAAATAATTCGAGTACATTTTCATATAATCAACCTTTCATCAATGTAAGGCCGCAGACACTGTGGTCCTGGGTTCAAATCTCAGGTCGGGCCAATCAAATGTTATTGAAATTTTCTGTCGAAAAATTCTCAGTAGCAGCCCGGAGGGTAGAAGTTGGAAGTGTGTACACTCCCGTGCCTCGGAAAGCACGTAAAGCCGTTGGTCCTGCGCCTAAACTCTTTCCGGTCGTGTCGGATTGTCGTCCCATCGGGTTATGAGAGTTAGGGAATAGAGAGTGCACCCGTGTTTGCGCACACACTTGTGCACTATAATATCTCCTGCGCAGTTGGTTAATTTCTCTTCTATTTTTTTTCTTTTTATAATTATTTTTTTTATACATATAAGGGGTTTTCCAATAGGGACGCTTGAACTTTGACAGCTGATTGCGGCCATGTTGTTTGAGTGACAGCTGTCAAATGCAGTGTGTTATATTCATTCCGTCGTCCCAAACCACCATGGCAGGTTACAGTGTCGAGCAGCACGTGCAAATCATAAAATTGTTTTATGAAAATGGGTCTTCAGTTCGAGCAACGTTCCGCGCACTTCGCCCGTTTTACGGTCGCGATGATCGTCCTGCCGAGTCGACTATCCGTCGATTGGTGGACAAATTCGAGTCAACCGGGTCAGTTAACAATCAGCCGGTTCCCGTGCGTCAACGTAACCCGAGATCTGCCGAGAATATCGCCGCTGTGCGCGACAGTGTCCTCGAAAACCCGCGGCAGTCAATTCCGCGTCGCGCACAGGAACTCGGCCTTTCGCAGACGACAACTTGGCGAATTTTGCGTTGTGACTTGAGTCTGCACCCGTACAAGATCCAGCTGACCCAAGAGCTCAAGGTTAATGACCATAGACAGCGCCGTGTGTTCGCTGACTGGGCATTAGAGCAGTTGGAAGTTGACGCCGATTTTGGCAAAAAAATCATCTTCAGCGACGAGGCGCATTTTTGGATGAATGGCTATGTCAACAAGCAAAATTGCCGTATTTGGGACGAGACCAATCCACACGAGGTTCACCAAGTGGCAATGCACCCGCAGAAAGTGACTGTTTGGTGCGGATTTTGGGCCGGAGGCGTGATTGGTCCGTATTTTTTCGAAAACGATAATGGTGTGGCCGTCACCGTCAATGGTGAGCGATACCGGTCGATGATAACCAACTTCTTTTGGCCTGAAATCGAGAATATGGATCTGGACAACATGTGGTTTCAACAGGACGGCGCTACGTGCCACACAGCACACGCTACGATGGAAGTTCTGCACGATCAAGCGCCCTTAATGGAAAACCCTATATATATATTGAGAATATTATTCTAACGTCCTAAAACCTAACCAGTTACATAAAGGCTTAATTTAAAACAAAATCGGTGTAATTATACATTGATGTCTATATCGAGATCTAAAACATTACATTCTAATCATCTATCTGCGACATACAGTGATACATTGTATTGTTGTGTTCCGTTGAGTAGGGTGAGCCAGTAATTAGAGGCCCAAAGGATATCTTAGTTCCCAAGGTTGCTGTTGCGTTGGCGCCGTAAGCAATGGTTAATATTTCTTACGGCGTCAATGTCTATAGGCGACGGTGACCACTTACCATGGTGGTCCGTATTACGTTACGTTACGCTACCAATATATTTAAAAAAAAAAGTTATTATCGATATAAAATGTTCATGATGTCTTTCTAAGGTTTTAAATAAATAATTATTATTTTATTATATTTTAACCCTTAGTCCCTTTTCTTATACTCCTTAATTTTTTATTAAATACCGTCGTGAATCGAAATATGACAATTTTTTCGACTAACGATAAGTTCGATAACTTGTTTTTATGTAAATACATGCGTATACATATCTAATATATTTCGAACGGTATAATTTAAATCTTTTTATAAAAAAAAAAATACGGAAATGTATGTTAATTTTCGATGTGAGTAGCTTACGTATCTTGAGATATACAAGTGTTTAAGTGTTGGAGTGTAAAGTAAAAACGGAATTTGTTATTTTTTGTAAATGGTTAAAGTTTATGTCATTTTTCAATTATGACAAGGTGTTACAGACATATTTTTTTCACGTAGTGGAAACATTCAGAAAGGTACCCGGCTCCCTTAGTGGAAACGGGTTATGTGAGATTCTTACCCACTAAAACCACTGCAATGGCCGTCCTCGACACGGATTGAAGAGGGTTCATGTTAATATAACGCTCCGCTCGTGGCTCGGCAGAGCTCTCCTCAGGGGGCGAAGGTAATCTCGTCCCCTCGCAATTCTCGCTAGTGCGTACGGCAATTCGAGGCCATCCCGGCTGCCGTCCTCCTTGGGGCCTAAGCTTAAGGTACCTTTCTGAAGGTTTCCACTGTGTGAAGACAAAAATGGCTGCGGGATCGTATCGATAACATATGCGCGGCACTTTACACCTTGTTGAGTTCTAACTGAAGTATTTTCATGTTACCTGTAATAGTATATGAGCTGTGATGTCGAAATTTTCTGTGTAATTTTTTGAGATTAATAATATATGCGAGAAAATATGAGCAGAAACAATTTATTCTCGTACTACCCGAGGTACGGGACAGTGCTAACAAAAACAAAGGAAAACTATCACAGATTTACCACTTTTTATAATATTAGTAGGACAGTACAAAACCTTTGAAATGCATCAATTATATAAGATAAAAATATCCTACAATAATAGAAGAAAAATGTACACTGACAAATTACCTATTTGTTACCCATAGAAATTGTTTTTTTTTTTTTAAGTTTTAAGAATAATTATTTGTATATAGAAGGACCACTTTTACACAGGAATTTTATAAAAAATAATAATTAAAACTGGCAAAGATTTCTAACATATAAATACATATCAGACACAACATATAAACACAAATCAGCACATTTGATAACCTGTAGACGTTATATGTCGGCTATGTTGTTATGTCAGCTAACTACACTTTCATCAAAGATTTGTATTTTCAAACGTTTTCAATGAAAATGAAAGTTTCACCTTCTTTATTATCTTAGTTATATAATGTTATTTAGTCCGATTATTACACCCTCTCACTCTGTAAGTTGCAACTGTTGTTTATTACGCGTAAATAGTTCGAATACTAGAAGTTATAAATAGACAAGTACCTACTATAAGTACCAATAAAATTCTACTATTTAATTGTCACTTTATCGCAATCGAATCGAAATGTTATCATTTTCTTATTCTAATAACATAGCGATCCAGTTGCGATTCGGTCGAAATTGGATTAGAATAGAATCGGGAACGTATCGTGACCGTTTTATAAAATAATATTCGTTTATAATATTAACATAAATATAGTATACTATAGGTAGGCGAGAAGTTTGTAAATATATTAATGTATAACGAACGTACAAATATATTCACTCAGTTGTATTAATACTGCAGTATATATAGAGATATAAATAAATCAATCGGTCCTTTGTCGCGAGTAAGAGCGATCTGGCGCCACTCACCCGTAGATGTAACCTTTTGTTTGCTCGTGGCTTTTATACATACATTATTTTGAGAAAAGATAATTTCTAAATAAGCTAGAACATTATAAAATATAAATTGTAATTATAGTTACAAAATCATTTTTGACGTTTGAGTAAAATGTAATTAAAAAACACATCTCAAATATACATGCATTTATGTTTTATTTAACGTCAATTATCTGTTAACATTGAAAATTACATAACTAAGTACATACACCAAAATTATCCCTGACTTATGAAAATTATTCTAATGAAACTACGTTAAATATCTGCAGTTTCGCTGGAACAGTAGATCCCGTAATAAAATCATCGGCCGGAAGTCGATGCGTCATTCGGGCGTTTTCGTCCACTTCTGTTTGTGTGGGTAGGTACACATATGTATAATTTTCAGCAACGACGACAATAATATAAAGCTGGTGATAACAAAAAAAAAAAGCGAAACTTAGTACACGTTTTAATATACCGTCTTATAACAATGACATAATACACATCATTGTTAAATGAAATTAATTGAGTAAATTTTGTGTTATATGGTGTTACACGTTCCTCTCGTTTGTATAGTGTTACTGATTACTTGTGTGTGCGTTTATTTACGTACGCGAGCGCCGACTCGTCCGAGATTCAAATTTAGAACGCCGTCTCCGCCATGTTGCTCTCGGTGAAAAACCTACGATCCATCTCGTAGAAGACGTGGAAGCATCACATAGATTAAAAATTAGGAAACGTATTATAAGTTTAATAAAACAAATAAAATCGACATGACATTAATCTAGGTGCCTTGGTCAGTAGAGTAGTAATCATTCATTATTTGATATTGATATTGTAATATTAGCTTTTGTTTAGTGGAACATCACAACTCCAATGAGATCCTCAATGCCGTTAGCGTAAATAAATTTTGTTGGTTAGTAAAACGTATTCATGTGAATGAATGAGTCACGGTCAGAATTGGTTCATTTATCCACCCGATTGTTACGAAGTCCTATCATCATTCATTTCAACTTATTTGATCTCCACAGGACATTATATAGTAAATTTGAAACTGAAAAATTTCTACCTATCTATTTTATTTCACATAAAAAATAAATATATTTTCCGGCATGTACAAGATCCTTCAAATAAAATTTAAATAATAATTAATTTGATGTAATAATATATTTTGTAGTTTTGTAAATTCAGCACACAGTACCACTTACTTAAAAAAATTAGTGAATTTTGATTTTTATTTTCTGGCGATAATAGAGCGAGGCAGTTAAAGTACGTGGTGCGTAGAATAGAAGAAATAAATTACTACATAGTAATACGATAAGGAAGTTTTACGCGAACTTTGGTAGTTGCATATTGGATTTCCCAATTTAATCCTATAAAATTGCGCGCGTGTTATCACAGTCAAATAACTATTGTTATAGGATCTTAAGAGATTTGTCCTGATTATTTTGTTTTCCGGGGTTTAAATTGATGTGCTGTAACCGCACAATTTATTCGGTTACGTAATCAAACTCGAGAAATGAATAAGCTTTGTTTCGAGGTTACGCGGTGGTCTTTTCATTGTGCTATTTATTATAAATAGGTATTGGAAGTCAAGTGTAAAAGGGGAAAAAAATATGTTTAAGACGAATGAGGATGTGCGTCCGACGTGACGTGCATCCGCCACAATCAGCGCCATCTTAGGAGCGATCATTTAAATCAGGTGTCGATACTATTTATTTGTTTTAATTAAATATTGTTATACTATTATGCACTTATCGGAACGGTGCATAAATATTAATTACAATATTTTAAATTATTTTAATAGCACAATAAAATTTATTCACTGAGAGTAAAATATGAATAAATATATAAATGAACTCTTAAGGACCCACAGAGAGGAAATATCGATATATAAATAGAAGAAAACACAAAGACAAACCAGTTCAGTACCTTTTTCTTCTCTGTTCGCAACAGTGTTTTTATCGAGCTATTGATGGGGTTTAAATTGGATACAATAGAAACAAACACCGATTGTTGCATATTAATTTTTGTTTCGTAAAATTTTCAATAATGCTTAGGGTTAATCGAATTTCTACCGCTGAGCGCAGCCACTATATACATATCCAAATAAAATATAGGTATTCAATACATACATATGGCTAATACGAGATACTCAATCCCCCACCATTCTCCAGGTTTTGGAGCAATGACACAAAAGGACTCCGATTTGTGCTATATATCTCATCTAATCACTATTAGAAAAGTCATGTGAATTTATAAACATGATACAAGTACATCGCTTACATGCATATTTTTCCCATAAATATCATTGTTTCGAATATTTATTAGAAATAAATAGAGGAACTAAGCCTATCTAAGCCAATACATATAACGCAGAAGAAAGATTTGAAGGTACTCTTTGT
Organism: Nymphalis polychloros; assembly: GCA_905220585.2. Lineage (NCBI taxonomy): Eukaryota > Metazoa > Arthropoda > Insecta > Lepidoptera > Nymphalidae > Nymphalis > Nymphalis polychloros. The sequence goes on along the minus strand of HG992243.1, from coordinate 10,150,393 downwards.
TCGAAAACAGGCCTAGTAGTATAGAGAAACTGCAAACGCAATTGTGTAAGAGTGGAAGGCCTTCACGAGAGAAAGACATTTTGTTTCTCAATACTCCTTGTCACCCGGTGATTGTTCACAACCTCTATTTATATTCTAATTTCCCTACGCGTGTGTCATGCGATATGCATATATTCATTTGCTGTATAATAGGCTCTGTTCTCGAAGCCTTCTTGTGTGCTAATATTTTAATCATTTAGATAAAATGTAAAGAAACATGTTATTGATTATTTTATGTATATATTACTGAATGCTGACGTCTTGATATTTCCTGTTTATCTTTTTAAAGATAAATAAGTAAGGATTTTTTTTCTTTGAATTTTGTATTTTGACTAAATGTTATGTTATTTGTTTGAGTTTTTAATGATAGATAAAATGTTTAGTATGTGATTTGTATCTATGCAATCAGTACACACCATTAGTACCTTAACTTGGCCATGGTACTACAGAGTAAACTACGCAAAGAATCTTCTGAGAAGGGCTTAAGTTACGTACAGAGTATTTAGTGATTGTCATGATTGTGTACAAACATGACGGGTGCAAGGCTTGTATAACAGTGTGGCTGGCGTTATGCAACACGGGTATCGGCGGGCGCCGCGTCGGTAGCAGCAGGCTGCGCTGTAATTACACACGCCTCGACCCCGCACCCCGCATACCGCAACTCTCGCTTCACGTGTCTTCATCACGTATTTACGACGTACACGTATTTAATTACATTACTGAAATATAATTGTTGATGATGCTAATTAATATATATTTTTTTATTTTACTGCAAGATGTTATGTACGTGATCAAAATAACTGCGACATCGACACCATATAAAATCTATAATGATCTGGGTCTGTACATAAATGAAATTCATAGCGATATATCCAAATTATGGTGTCTTTTATACGGAATCAGTTTAGGTAAACATCGGTTTTTCCTTTTGCTACAATTTTGAAATTGGCACACAATTTCTTTCGCATTACAATTAAAGCAAAAACTACATACACGTGAAAATTATTTATTCTGGTCTCAATGACATGCAAAATGTATACTTTTCTTTTGTTAACGTTTCTTACGATACTTGAAATGTATAAGTGTGTGCTTTTAATATGATATTATCCAACGCTATTTGCATGAAAAATTCAAAAGTTCAAAAGTTTATATATAAATTTTATAATATTAAGTTTATATAAATATATATATAAAGTTTTGTAATATTATTTCAATTTAAAATGAAATAGGATATATGACGGAAATCCAATTTATAAATTGTTATTTAATATGTTAAAAACTTGCTGTATTCATTCGATGAATCACAATAGCCATTCTTTTACAAAAATAATAAAATAAATATGTTTTTAATAAATCGTTATAATATTTTATGTTTCGAAAGTATTTTATGTAATAAGAGTTAATTAAATCACTTTCGAGGCATCTATTTTAATCAGAATAGTGATTCAAAATCTTAATAAATTACTTTTTCTTTGGAGAATGTTACAGAGCTATGAAGATATAACTATCAAGTTATAAATTTAGTACGACGCGTATTAAAAAGAATACCAACACTACAATGTAAGTTTCTAAAAATTTTGAGATGTTGGACATTTAGTTAATAGCGATGATAAGTACAGAAAACAAATATAAAAATAGTAATGCAGGTGCACATTTATAATAGCAAGAACAGTTTGTTAGCGCGACATCGACAACAGCTGATAGTGCGGCCAAGTTCATTAACGCCCCGAGCGAATCGATTCATCGTGGTCGTGCCCTCGTCCGCTTTCCATTGCTAAATAATTTCCTTATCTTTAGTTTTCGTTATGTTATAAACCTTCTTTACAATTTATTTAAGATCTCAATAAAAATGATTTCTTTTTTCAGACATTTCTCTTATAATCTGTTGCTAGGTGATAGTTAATTTTATACTTTTGGATTGTGTTATCTCAGTTAATAGAATACTATTATTATATTAATAGAATACTATTATTCGTGCGAGTTACGTTTACTTTCTAAAATGTTTTATTATATTAAAATAATGAATTTATATATTTTTTAAACGAAATATACTGCACAACATTATATGATACTATAAGGGCAAGGGGTACGGCAGGTAACCTGTTGACTATCTAAATTTAGTGGAAAGAAAGTAAAAGAGCCATTCATCATGGCGGACCGACTGCTTATTCACTAGGTCGCATTGCGCACACGCCGCGTCCGGTTTACCTACAAATTGGTCACATCGACCGCTAAGTAGGGAGACTCGACTCACATGATGGCTGTTACCAACGGCCTTTTAATTGTAAATTGCTTGCGTGTAACACCCGGAGGCGAACTTACGGTAGTACGTAGGACCGGCCGGCTCTTGCAATATTTTAATGAGCAACTGTACATATTTGTTCACAAAAGTAAAAGTACGTTTCAAGAAATCTAGTTCATTTACTGCGAATTTTAATTAAGATATCCACTGTTGTTTAATGTTGACATTCGTTTTATCTCCTGAATAGTAAAGCTTCTCGATCAATCGATTAATAAGTTATTATGTCTCGTAAGTTAATCATCATACATCATGAGAGAAGCCTGTAATCTTGACCAATTAAATGCTTTACAAGGATTAATTCTTATAATCGTTAATATACATTTTATTTAACTAAGCCTTTATTAACTCTTTAGAATCATCAATTAACGTGATTAAATTAAATGTTAAGTTACCACTGGTTAGAGATGTAGATTATATTGATTTTGACTTTTATCTCAAACTAAGTTCTAGGAACAAAGTGTTACTGCAATTAAGTTTTATTGCGCCAACCAATCTCTCCGCCTGTCCCCACAAGTCAGCCAGCCTGCCTGTTCCATTAATGTATGGCATATATTATACAACTAAATTAAAATAAGAGTTTTATTTGAAGTCGCAATTTTTTCATAGTGAATATTCTGTTTTGATAAGTGTTCATATTTTATACACTGAAAAAGCAAGTAACCTGCAAATGTACTACTGCTGGACTAATGCCTCTTTTCCTTTTGAGGAGAAGGCTTGGTGCTTATATCATATGCTGCTCTAATGTAAGTTGTTCAATACACTATACTTTATTCATACAAAGGACTGCCCGTCTTTATATACAACTTATCTATGTTTATCTTAAAAGTTTAAACTATTATGATGTGAAAGTTTCATGTGGATTGGTTTAGTAAATGTCTATCTCGAAACTGTAAACTAGGATTTAATTTTATCAATAAAATAAAATAAAAATAAAAGAATGTAATTCTTGAAAAAACTATCTATATACATTTTTAAATGTCTATCTCGAAACTATAAATTATAATTATAATTTTATCAATAAAATAAAATAAAAAAATGTAATTCTTGAAAAAACTATCTATAAATTTTCTTCTTTATAACATAACTGAGACGTCTGCAAACTGCGGCCCGCGGCCTGCGGATCAATTTCGATCCGCCAACTCTACCAGCATGTAAATGGCAGGATATGCTTAAAATGGTCGCGACACTTTGTGGTATCCAAAGTAGTTGTATATTTATATAATTCAGTTAAATATTTAGTAATTACGCTAAAAGTTTGAAGGTCCCTGGACTTACATTTATGAATTACAAGGGCGTCTCATAGCATATTTTTTATATTTAAGTGTTAGGTAAACTATTTAAAGAAATAAAACATTTTTAATCTCTGTTCAATGAAATGGTCCAACATGTTCGAATTGATAACTGGATATTTTAAAAACTTGCTTAATCGGTGAAAGCTAAGATTTTTTAAATTTTTGCTTGTAAAAATAAATTCAGCTGACCCAAGACGGATGGGTAATAAATAAAATTGACGTCTTCGTCGACGGATCAATTTCATTATTTTTGGAAACGAAATGTTCATTTACGCAACTTTACAATTGAATAATAATATTATGAATGAGTTTCTTTATCATCAGTGGATAGATTATATTTTATAAGTTAAAAGCTTTTTTAATAATAGATAAAACATTGAAAATAATACATACAAATAATGTTTTTTTTTTTTTTTTGTTATTATCGAAGGTATCGAATTCTCTAGTTAAAGTTCATCGACTCTCCATTGAGTTTATCATGAAGTCGTTTAGCTATTAGTTTACCGTATGAAGTGTTCATTTGCAGAACAATGTTGTACTTTCGCTGCTCGTTAAGTGGGTTTGTTTATTGTTGTGTCAATATAGTTTATGATGTGTGGTCTACGAGTCTGACTAACGCTAATGAGTGTTTGCCACAATAAGGAATATATTTTTATGTGAAGTATGTTTCTGTTTTAAAAGCAGCTTAGAAAATATTACCAAAAATATTTCATAAATTTTTTTCTGATGAACATCGAATACTCCTTTTAATTCCTGTAAACATACGTATATCAAATTAAAACAGTGTCCTTAAAATAATATTTTCTTGTGTCTCGAGCAGTTATTTATTAAAAGCATTAAAGTAATTATTGCACTGTGGTTTATGACCGACAATGCTAATTAATATGTGTATAACATTCTCTTTCTTACCTCGAATACCGTTCTGTGATTGGTCCTGGTCATCGTGGCCACCTCAAGGAGCACATAATATAACTATTATGCAATGCATTCATTGCTTAAACTCAACATTTGGAGAGGCTAACTAGTGTATGATACGAACTAGTTTTTGTAGGAAACTTTTAATTTATTATAGATAGCTATATAATAAGTAAGAGCCTGTAAACTGCTGAGCAAAGTCTTCAATAGAAGGTTTTAGATCTTATTCAACTACGCTGCTCCATTGTTGAATAGTGGATATACGCATGACTTAATATCATCCCACGTACTGTAAAGGTTTTCTTACCACTATCATCTAAATTACCCAGCACGAGATGACTTATAAATACTTATTGAAGTAATGATCATGGATAAAATCCACGTGTGCTGTCACCGAATCCACTGAGCCATCTCAGCTCCATAGTAAAACGAGTTAACATTGTATATTGAATCAACGGTAATTATAAAAGTTTGATCTGGATTTTTTAAAATATAATAAGAATGAAGCCTTATGTGAAATCGCATTAAAAATGAGTAGCTTTGGCATATAAATATTAAAATTATTTATTCTTTGCTTACAGTCACATAACGAAGACAACAACATGGGAGGATCCTCGCAAGACCCTCGCTGCGCAGACGGTGGCGGCTGGCGTCCAGCACCAGAGCGCTGAAGCGTTACTCACACAGACCCCCGCGCCACAACCTATACCACCAGCGACACCAGGTATCTTGTTTTTGCATTTTCAATCATTACTCAATTTCTAATGAGTAAGAATATTTCGCATGCTATTATTCATTAATTACTAATTATTCTGCAAACGTTACAAGTTTTACTAAGTTTAGTACGATGCGATCATCAAGAGAAATATTAACTTATAATTTTCGTCTAACTCATACATTTCGGGAAAATTTTATCTGTGACAAAATAATGCGACGTGGTATTTACATAAAGTTAACGCAAGTAATTATAAATTATGTTAATGGGCGGGGAAATAGTAGCTCATTCATATTTCTTTGAAGCAAAATAAGTGCAAGAAGTATATAGTACGATTATTACGTTTAAAGCAAACGCATTACTCGATTTCGTTTTCACGTGATCTAATTGGCTTCGGAGAGACGTTTAAAATTATCATGGAACTAAAATAAAAACAAGTAAATAACCCGAATTCTAAAACTGATTTTATGACGGGAATTAACGCGTTGTTTCCGTCGGTCGATGCGAGACGAGCGTTGAAAGGTGTTCGGAAAATACATTGGTGTGTCGGCGCCAGCGCAGCGGCCCTGGCGGCCGGCGCCAGCGCGTGGCTTTCAGCGCTCTTGCGACACGTTCGCGTTTAAATGGTCTATATGGTTCTATTTTTCATCCTTGTTTCGTATTTCATTTGATTCTAGGTATAAAAACATCATATGTTTTGATTTGATTTAATGTTCTAGTGTTTCATAAATCGTATAATTACTACTTTAGAGCTGGCATACAATAAACTAATTCCTGAGTATTTTATTCAAATTTTTTACCGTTCATTTAATTAAGAAAAATAGGTTTGCTTTCGTAGTTGTTTTGGCAAGAAGTAATATCTATTTTTAGTAAGAAAGCCTCTGAGAAGTGAGAATTCAATACCACTAAAGAATACGCGAAAATATCGCATTAAGGTATAACGATGATGTAACCTTGAAAGTAGATAAAATTGAAGACGATTCATATTCTCAATTCACTAAACAATTAATTACGAAAACATTCGATTCTAATTGTTTTATATGTTGTTTGTTTTCTTGCTGTGAATTTTCGTAACTTTCATTGAATGTGTTGAAAACAAAACCGCCTTCGGACACTAAACAAGGACAGTTAGCCAAATCGAAGACGCCATACAGTCACGTGTTGAGATTTATTTATGCGTTGTCTTGTGATAGTTTACCTCAGAACGTGCTCTTGTCACGTTTTGAAACTGTGCACCGCAGACAGCTCTAAATAGAGTAAGTTACATAGTTTGACTTGAGATGCTCTTATCTTCATTTTATAACATACGCAAACAATCCCATTCTTTAGATCACCTGACATACGAATAATGTTTTTATAAGCGCATTCCTCTTCATAATCTGATGTCGCGATAACATATTACCTTTCAAATATGAAATAGTTTTCTTATGACGATATATTGCATTTTGTACGGCATGTTTTCTTTGAACGTGTCGTCTTTCAAACTTTATATTTACTGCGATTTCAGCTTTATTATATAATGTTGGACATTTGTTCACTGTTAACGTATTCTTTAATAATAAATTTAATTCGAGACTAACCGAAATATAATGTTAATTTAATACTGCACTTCTATTTTACTTTATGCTGGAGAAATTGCAGTGTTAAGTAACTATTACTGCAAATTATCTTTAATTATATGGCTATTTATATTACGCGATGCGGGCGAAACGGTCTTAAAATATTTACGTATGATTTTTACTGTAATATTCGAGCATAATTTTATTACAACGATGACGTGTCTTAATATTCGTTTAGCAAGATTAAAACACCATTTTCGAATTTAAAAACAATTATTAAATCAATTATTATTGTCAATAATATATCTTATGAGATAATGAATGAGGTAAATGGTACATTTTAAATTATAATTTAATAAAGCCTCTATTTAATTATCTTTGTATGTAATGATAGGCTTAATCATGTATACCTTGTATATTAATTTTAATTATATAATGTCTGTTGTTTGTGAATGACTGCTTATTTGTTACGTTTCGCATACCTCCTCTGGGCGAGATGATCGTGAATGTGCGAGGGTGAGTTGGCGTTGCATCCGTTGCACGCGGTGATTCATTTTATTCTTCGTACAGAACGTCAAAACGAAAGTGTTTGCGATTCGAACTAATATTGCTCTTTAAAGTACATTGAAAAGTCTTCGAGGAAATGTGTTGCGTTAATAATACGTTTCTATTGTGTCATTTCTTTTTATATTTCTGCACCATAAATATATATATATATAACATAGAACAAGGATTGTCGCTGAAAATATCTATAGTAACTTATCTATTATAAACGCACGGTTAATAAACTTCCCCGCTAGCTTGCAACTAGTCGCTGTTGAGTGAATTAAATACCGTTTGTCAATAAGAAATACGATTTCAATTAATTGCAAAACTCAAACGCGTCTAATTAATTTCAGCAGCGAAGAGTACAAGCACTAACACGACGACAGATCCTCTCGGGCCATTGCCAGACGGCTGGGAACAGGCCACGACTCCAGAAGGGGAAATTTACTTTATCAACCATGCCGCCCGGACGACATCCTGGTTTGATCCTCGAATACGTAAGTCTAAGTTAAATAAGGGTAGGGATATATTAAGATACAAGCTAGTTAGTGAGACGATTATATTGGTATGTTTTCTTTGTTTTCCAGCACAACATTTACAGCGCACACCGGCGGCTGGCGCCACTGCAGCGGGCGGCGGTTGGGCCAACGCTTCGATACAAGCATGCCAGCAAAAACTACGCCTGCAATCCCTACAGCTCGAACGTGAACGGCTTAAGCAACGCCAGCAGGAGATACGGCTCCAGGTTATTATCTTAATGTTTCTTGTCTGGGGATTTCCTTTTAAAATACTTGTTAATTACCTGACATCCATCTTTTCGCTTCTTAAATAATCAAAGCTTTGAAATCATCACTATACAATTTTGCTATTTAAAACTGTACCTAAAAGATTTTTTTTCATCTACATATATCCTCATTTAAGTGATTCATTTAATTGCAACCATTAAAAAATGCACAATACCGATGAGGTATATTCCAGAAAAGGTATTTTAAAAATAATTGCATTTGAAGTATTATTGTATTAAACTGACTTTTAGTAAAACTGAAAGAAAGTATGTTGTTAAAATTTTAATTAAAAGAAATATTATTTATCAATATGTATATCATGTCGTGTCGTATGTAAGTATGATACTCAATAACCTATCAAATAACTTTGTGTGCATCACCTATCTTTTTAGATAGCAATTTCTAAGTATGATAGAATAAAGTATTATGTTTAGATAAAATGGACTCAATATATTAATTGCTTAAACAGGAAAACTAGACGATTTGTCAAACAGCTCTTTAAACAATTAAACCGTAGATTATAAGCAATCTCTGCGTCGATATACAAATCTGAATTCGGAATGCATGATAACTTCTCCAGCAGGAACTAATGGCGCGGCAGTCGTCGTCTATCGTGTCGTCACTAGCCAGCAGTACCGGCACGGCGAGCACTGACCTCCCTCTGGACCCCTTCCTCTCGGGTCTGACTGACCACCAGCGGCAGGAGTCTGCGGACAGCGGGCTCGGCATGGCGGTGACGCAGTCATCTTACTCCATGCCTCACACGCCGGAGGACTTCCTCGCCGGCATGGACGATCGCATGGACTGCACCAGCGAGGCCGGCGCGAACCTCGACACGGCCGACATCACGCTCGGCGACACCGACGACTTGGTACCCACATTACAAGTAAATAGTACTCTTTCGTGTGACCTTCCCATGTTGCAACGTAATGCGTAACCGAACCCACGAGGAACCTTCAGCATTATTTTATTATCATTTTAATAAGACTGAGTTTCCTATGCCACTGAACGATCGCAAATATGTCAATTAACAGTAGTCATTTTTCATAATAAATCTAATTATATATTCAAATGTATTTACATCCGGTCATTGTTTCAAATTTATTAAATTAACTGAATTGCTTGCTAGCGTTGTTTATTTTATGTATGATAATCTATAAAGAGACAACGAAATTGATTGACTTCTATTATTTTCATGACATTGGATAAAATTGTATAAAATAATAATAATTATTATTAATTTCAGCTGGGAGAGTTCACAAACGACATCCTACTGGACGACGTTCAGTCGCTGATAAATTCGACGCCCAGCAAGCCGGAGAACGTGCTGACCTGGCTGTAGAGACACCGCCGAGTGCTCACAAACTTCACGTATTGCGTCAGAACACGGAGTACTTACCGCATCATACCATCGACCAGTGTCGGTGACCGAACGGTATTGGTGTATATTTTACTAAGCAAATGACAGTAAATAGCGTAACGTGTGTACATGATCGGACGGTTGGAGTGATTCCTGTGTGGTTTGTGTGAATTGTAATCGATGCTCGACATTGCCCGTGTCGATGAGAGCGACTCACTGTTCGAACTGGCGTTCGTACGGCCGGTGTCCACGGTCGCTTATTATTCAGAATTGGTTTTCATGTCTCGGCATTTATCTGAATGAGATAGGAATGAAAATTCTGCATGATAAGTATTCTATAAATGTTTATACGGCTTATTCTTCTAGTATAAACGTGGCGTATCGCCTGTCAATTAGTAGATATAAATATTCGTGTACCTTACATATTTTTGATGATATGCGGGCATTCAATATACCAAAACGTCCACTCACTCAATATCATATTGTTTTTCTTCATAAAAGTACTTCGATTTGAAAATGAGTAGTTGAAATATAACCATGATCATTATAAAGTCTACAGCCATGACTATATTACTGGCTAGTCATTAAATAAGTTCTACTGTTGGGTAACCGAACGCTAAGGGCAAAAGCACTCGTTGCAAACCTTCTTTTAATCGAGGAAAGAAGAAAAATTGCAATAAAGTTAGCTGGGCATGCTAGGTTTCCCATACTCTTTAAATCTAGACTATCGGAAATCCTACCTTCCAATGAATTAAACGATGATGTTTGATGAAGACGATTTGTATAATTTAATTGATGTAACTTAGATTGTGATAACACCTTGACTTATCAGTGCCTTATTGTGCCTTTATACAATTTATTTATTGTGTTTAAATTAAGGTTGATATATTTCTACACTTTTATGAATGGACTATTGATATACATAGATATGTATTAATATTGAAACAAATAAAACTACTTATGTACTTTTTTGTAGTTATGTGTTTTGTCTACTTACACCGTCCTTGTGTATTTTCGAGATTATGTTAGGATAGTGATAGGTTATCGCGATATTTTGGCAACTATTAAGTTTACTTATTATACATAATGTTTGGTTCGAAATGTTCGTGTGTGTATGGGTGCCGCTAGGTAGTAACCATTAGACAATAAACAGTACTCATGTAGTTGCCGCAACGGAGTGCTTTTATGTTCTAAACTGGACGTTATGATTCTGTGAGAGTATTAGTTCGTTTTTGAGTTGTGTAAAGAGTTCAACGCATCCAGCTGCCTGCAATTACTCCACTCAGAAAAGCTTGGGCGTTTATTCGTGAAACGGGAGTGTGTAAAACTTGTCCACGTTGTAATGTCTAATAACTATGCGATTTATAATATCCGCGGTTTTATTCTATCCTCCAATATTTTTCATAATTGTAATAATCTGTTCAAAATTGCGTTTTAGCCCACCTAGTCTTTAGAATTTGTACGAATTCATTTAGATTGTTTGAAAATAATGTTGAAATTAGGCCTTAAAATTAAATTTAAAAATACTACATTGAAAACTTTGCCATATTAGTAAAAGTACTTTATTCTTGTAAGAATTTATTGTAATTTTCAGCTATACAAATAGCAATAAATAGAAACTGTAACTATTATAATTAGGTGTAACGGTGCTGGGTTAATAATACATATATTGTATTCTGTTGATAATTCGTGGTACTTTATTTTGTATTTGTCGTGTTTTATTCTTGTACTTTTTAAGTAACGAAGCTTTTCATATTGTTCGGTTCATTATTCAATATTTGCTTCTTCCTTTTACCCTTAGATATTAATTTGTATTGAACTGTAGCGTCGTTTATATTTTTTTTTAATGTGGCTGCGTCTATTTTGTATTTATTTTTAAGTAATAAACAAAACATGCACTACATTATGTAAAAACCTGAGAAAACATAGCAGAATTAACTGTGATGAACTCGGTTACTGCCGATAGGTCGACTTAGGAATAAAGTGTGACATATATTTGTATATAATTTAGTGCTTCGATTTATTAAAAAAACTAACTTTGACGACCAAAGATTGACATCGACTTAATCAATAATAAATCAGTTCGATTATGCTCATTGAAAGAATATTTCGTGCTTTAAATGTCATTTCTTGACGTTATTTAAAACCAAAGTATCATATTATTATTTTAACTATTTTGTGTATGATTTCTTAAAGTCGATTTATCGCGTTAACTCGAATACGTGCTATGTTTTTGCTGCAATGACATAATGAGAAACATTCCATGTTTGCTAGCCGTCTGCGCGTCGCCGGCGCCGTCTGTAGGACGGGCCTCTGGGACTCACACCCGAATAATATTCTGAACAATATTTTAAGTGTAAACTATAATATGGTTTATTTCTTAAGTATAGCCGATAGTATTTTACAAACATATCTTTTCAGTCTGACACATGCAAGTTTTCTCTGTAGTGTATATATAACATGTGTATCAATGTTATAACAATGAAATTATAATTATCGTTATAACTAATTTGCAATAATTTCATTGTAAATAATTTGATATTCTTATATGAACTAAATAAATATTTGTTTTAATATCCATTATCGTTTTTTATCACGTCACCAATATTCCTTAAAGTTCGTCTCTGTTCTTCAGCTGTAGAAAAAATAAATCTTTAAAAAATTAAATAGTGACTATTGTGCCTATCTTTGTCAAAAACACCATAAAGCATATTTAAGAACTATATACCATACTTAAAATGCACTATATATAGGTTTTAATACTTATAAAATAAATAATAAATAAGGGTTAGCGCCGTTACCGATTCGGTTAAATTAAATACGAAAATATAATGATAATAATTTAATACAATTCAAGTACTTGCTGATGACATCAACCATGCTTTAGATGCGCCGCCTCACCTGTTGAAATATAAAGCCCATCATGCACAAAAAGCTAGCCATAGTAAATAATAAATGGTGATAAAATGCGAGAAGATGGTATCACTAGTGTTTATTTATTGTAATACATATTTGTGTATAATGTAAAACTAGTGAAAAGTAAACGACTGATTACTGCAGAAACTAACTAGCCTTACTCAACCTGCGGCACGGAAAACGTTTACTATTGGCCTGGTAGCGGATATAAAACCTTTGTGGATGAAATTGAAAAATGGCCGCCAATTATCTTTATTATTTGAGTCCACAGGTTCGTAGGGCCTGTAACGATCTGTTCTTGCCTTCGTCGATCCCGTCTACAGATTTAAGAAAAGTTACTATAATGTGTATGAGTGAAATGTGATTTCACAGGAAATAGATCAAGATGTGATTCACATTTTTATCTCGAGACACAAAGAGGTTGAGACTGTTAAGTATGAGTTTTATATCCATCTACATATTATATATATAAAGTATATTTTATGTTAATTGTTATTTTTTTAGTCATCAGTAATAGAAAACTGTTAAAGCTATTTACATTACAACTACGAATTTTTATATTATATTTGCAGTGTGAGTAAATAAATTCTGGAATATAATTTGGATATGAGCAAAAATGGTTAATTATATCATTTGTTCAGCATAAGCATAACACTGGTAAGTCTTTTTTTTATTTTATGAATAAACTTACAGCTGGATCTTTGAAGCGGTCATCTTCTGGAAGTTCACGGGTGGCAATGAGCTGCTTATAGTACTCGGCGGAGAGTTTCGGTGTTCGTGGTCGTTCCGGGTCAGTTATGTCCACGTAGTACAGACCAAAACGTTCCCTAAAAGAGTAACAACATCGTGATGACGTTACTAATCGATGTCAATATCTTGTTATTCCATTAAAGTATCTACGATTATTAAATTTATTTTGAACCTAATACGATAAATGATTAAATTTATAATAATAGGTACTATTATGTTTCTTGAGCAAGATTTAAACTCGAACACATAGTACATAATTATTTATTGATATCTACAAATTACCTCGCTTTAAATCATCCTAAGCAGTTAATAAGCATGGCCTCGCTTTTAAGGAAAAAATATAGTGTCTTTTAATTACTGTAGTTACTTATTTATTACAGAACGCGATTTAATCATCTTTTAAAATAATCATGTCAAATCGCAGCGTCTCTTTTCGGGCCATCTTCACTATAGAAGAAAATTTTAAATGATATAAGTTTTATATGTACCTAAATATAAAATTTATATAATTTTAAACGTGACAAAACTGGCCTTAGTCTTGCGTGATCTATAAGAGTCGAGTTGTATTTTGAAACATTGCTAGGACATATCAACCTTGATATATATCCTAGCAATGTTTCGATGTGTGTGACCTTGATAAATACTTACGAGAACCCAGCACGCCATTCAAAATTATCCATAAGAGTCCATAAAGTATAACCAAGAACTTTGACATCATCTTCGTAAATTACGTGCAGAAGTGCTGAAAGGTAATCCTGAAACGTAACGTACATATACAATGATTTTTCACTTGAGACGTGTGACAATATTTATTTTATACCATTGGTATTAGAACTTACATTCAAATACTGAATACGTCCATAGTCGTCTAAATTACCACGATCAGAAAAACCGTTTTCAGTTATATAAATGGGTGCATCATTGTAAGAACTCTTACACCAACGCAGTAAGTTAGCAAAACCGGTAGGAACCACCTTAAACAGAACAATGTATCGAATAAAGTATTATATAACATTTAAAGTGCATTACGTAATATGAGTTTAATATATTTACTCTAAGCCATTCTGAAGCCGAATCACCGCCGACGTTCATTGTAGTAACCGCACCGATGTCCTTGAGCCAGGAGGGAGATTTTGCTAAAGGGTCCACACCAGGTCCAGTTACCAAATGTGTGGTGTAGTGATTGATACCCAGAAAATCAGAAGTACCTTTGATTCTTTCGAGCCAATAGTCATCGAATTGTTCTAGACGAGGCTTAGGTAGACCTTCAGCTTGGCTTTGCTGAGCCACATTTTCAACCATCACCGCTGGATAACCGCCCTTTTCAGTAAAAATAGGATGCGCAAACCATCCAAACTAAAAAGATGAAATATGATATGAGAGAATCTTATTTTGAATCACAATACAAAGAAGAAAACTATTAAATATGTATTTACTTTAAATTGGTTAGCCACTTCCGCAAGGGCAACTTGTTCTGCGTCTTCTGGGTCGCTGGGCTCGTACCATATAGAGTTGATTGAGATCATTATCCTTCCATTTTGGTGTGGCCTGTAGCTATCATTATACAAATGGTACACCTCAGCGTGAGCCTTGAGAAGATTATCACTGCATAAGTAGTTTCCAACACCATGGCTGTCTATTGCGGGTGCTTTTTTTTCGTCTCCGTAGGCGTCTTCACAAATTTCATAAGGCTCATTGATAGTGATCCAGGATTTGATCCTGTCACCAAACTCTCTGAAGCATACGTCGGCGTAATCACGGAAGTAATCTATCATTTTAGGGTTAGCCCATCCTCCTAGATCTTGAAGTGATTGCGGCAAATCCCAGTGGAATAAAGTTACCTTTATTTAAGGAAATAAAACAGATTTTAGACATTTTTTAAAATATTTTTAGTAAGGAATCTTATACAAATACAGTAGGTTCGACAAACAAATTTAAGTCGGCTGATTTTTTCCTTATTTTTTTGTTGAAGCTATCTTTAAGGATCGAACATTAAAACTTTGATGATGCCTCTACAGTTTAAAGTAAATTTAGAGCTATTTAACATTGGGTGTTGCACGTACCAGCGGCTCAATGTTTTTCTCTGCCAAAGCATCGAGGAGTGCGTTGTAGTAACGGATTCCATCGGGATTAACATGATCAACACGACCAGAAGGCAGAATTCTTGCCCAGGAAAGAGAGAATCTATAAAAGTCCACGCCAAGGTAAGTGAGATGGTTCACGTCCTCTTGATACTTGTTGTAAGAGTCACATGCAATGTCGCCATTAGTTTCATCAGCAATCATCCAGGGCCGGGTGTGTGTCAAGCGATCCCAAACATTTTCTGACTTTCCTGAATAGAAAATGTATGCAGAATAAATAACAGTAAGACAAAATTAAAGTGAGTTAAAGAAATTTCGAAATTAACAATTTTATTTAAAGTTAAAGTAATAATAACATATTTTTGTTACTAACTCGTAGATAAATCTTAAGATAGTCTTGTCTCGATAATACGGATTATAAAACATCCTGGGTGTTAAGATATTTTTATGATAAGTTTGACTGACGTGAATACGATAGCTTCGAGATATATTTTAAGTTTGATAAAATTATAGAAAAAAACAATAATTTATTTTCTCCTTACCACTGACATTCCATGCACCCTCAATCTGATGGGACGCTGTTGCTACTCCAAATGTAAATCCTTCAGGAAATTTTGTGTAGTGTGCAATTCCCCTAATAAGAAATAAAATGACATATAACTGTGCCATAATAAATTTGAAAAAAATCACAACGTAATGACCAATCGTAAAGTAACGTAAAGTACTTTAAGAAAAACTTAGAAATTAATAATAATCCAATGTTACTAATAAATAAAACAGAACTAGTGACGTGAACGTGGGTATATTATATATAAGTTTTTATATATTGAAAATTCTTTTTACAAAAAAATATCAACCTTGCCTGCATTTAGGTACACGTCAAATAAAAGTTTAACTACGGTCGTATACACAGGTATTGCAACTGAGTCCAATTTCAGTGGTGAGAGATGAGGTGCGAGTGTGTAATTCGCAATACCATCCGCTTGAGATACTACGTCTTTTTTTTTTTTTTTTATAGTTCCCGGGATGGCAAATGACTCTACTTCACCTGATGGTAAGTGATAGTAAAGTCCAAACGCGACGACGGCTAGTGCAGTCAGGAAGAATGACTTGCACTAGCCGCCCCCGCCTTGCCGGCCCGCAAGATGCCTCTTCACGCTTCGTTTGAAGGAACCCGGGTCATAAGAGGAGGGGAACACGTGTGCTGGTAACGAATTCCATGTTTTAGAGGTGCGACAAAGAAAAGAGTTGCCAAATTTCTTCGTGCGCGATGGAATTGATGTCACAGTTAGTCGGTGACATCGAGAGCCAGCACGCGTAGATTTGTGAAGGAAAGGGGAAGCAGGAATGAGGTTGAATAGCTCCTCTGAGCACTCGCCGTGATACAGTCGATAGAAAGCGCTCAGTGCCGCTATTTCTCGACGCAACTGTAAAGGCTCGAGGGTGTTGGTGACCTTTACGTCGCCAATAATGCGAACCGCACGTCGCTGCAACCGATCCAAGGCCTCCACTTAGCGGAGCCATCCCAAAGGTGCGAGCAATATTCGACGCAGGACCGCACCTGTGTTTTATACAACAGGAGCAGTTGTTGTGGCGTGAAAAAACGCCGCACCTTGTTCAGGACTCCGAGTTTTCGTGAGGCTCGATGTGATCCTTTGGATTGAGGTCGCACCGAACGTCAATTCCCAGTATGGCGACTTTGCCTTGTATCTCCAGCGTAGTGCCACAGAGGGAAGGAGGAGGGGAAAATGGTGACTTTTTCGCTGTGAGAGCGCATACCTGTGTTTTCTTGGCGTTGAACTCAACAAGATTATCAGAGCCCCATTTGGCAATGAGTCCTAACGGCCTATCGAGTTCAACAACAAGATCCCTCCGTCTCTCCCCAGTTTCCGCCCGCCCAGCTCCTGCGCGTCCGTGGTATCCCCCGTGCACTGTACTATCATCTGCATAGCAATGTATGTTCCCGAGAGAGAGCATATCATTGATATGCAGAAGAAAGAGTGTGGGGGATAGCACAGACCCCTGGGGGACCCCAGCATTCACTACATGGAATTTTGAAGCGCAGCCATCAACTAAAACGCGAAGGCTACGCTTGTGTAGGAAGCTGGCAATCCAGGTGCAGAGCTGAGCTGGCAGACCGTATGCCGGCAGCTTGGAGAGAAGACTTCTGTGCCAGACCTTGTCAAAAGCCTTGGAGATATCGAGGCTGACAGCCAACGATTCCCCACGCTTGTCGATAGCTTCACCCCAGAGGTGTGTTACGTACGCTAGAAGATCACCTGTGGACCGTTTCGGTCGAAACCCGTATTGACGATCATTAATCAGACAGTGATCTTCTAGGTAATGGATCAGTTGGTTATTTAGAATCCGTTCCATCACCTTACAAAGTACTGAAGTGATAGCTATTGGCCGATAATTAGCCGGGTCTGACCGATCCCCTTTTTTGGGAACCGCTTGCACATTAGCCTCTCTCCAAGAATCCGGCACACGTCCTGTATAGAGAGACAGCTGGAACAGGCGCGTCAACACAGAAGACAGCTCCGCTGCACACTTCTTTAGCACTATGGCTGGTATTCCATCGGGACCACTAGCTTTCCGTACATCGAGTGATTGCAGCTCTGCACGCACATCCCGCTGCCTGATTTTGATGTCAGGCATCGTGTGGCCACATGAAGGTATTGAAGGTGGCTGTGCACTGCAATCATCGATCACAGAGTTGTCCGCAAAGAGTTTTGCCAGAAGATCGGCTTTCTCTTGCGGACTGTGAGCTAGCGATCCGTCCGGATTCCTGAGCGGTGGCAGCGAAGGTTGGCAGAAATTGTTTTGCACAGACTTGGTCAGACGCCAGAAGCTACGAGAGCCCCTAGGATGCGAAACAAGGTCGTGACCAACCTGTACAATGCGCTGTGCATCCGCTCTCGTGTATGCCTTCCTACAGGACTTGGAGCTTTTGTTGTAGGTTGCTTTCAGTGAGTCAATTTTAGATGCCCCACTAACGCAGCCATTGATCCATGCGCGATATGCCGCCTGCTTAGATGACACAGCATCGGCACATTCGCGAGTGAACCAACGGTTACGCGTACCCTTACTGATGAGGTCTGAGTTAGGAATGTAGTATTCCATCCCCAACAGGATCTCATCAGCAATAGCAGCGGCGCTAGCTGTCGGGTCATTCTCACTAAAGCAACGTTCCCTCCAAGGGACTGACGCATAGTAATCGCGCAATCCGTCCCAATCTGCCGACTTATAGTGCCAAACACGACGTTTGCATACCGCTGGTGACGGCAGCTTGGCCTGTGGCACCTTGGTAAATATATATAGCAGCGACCTGCTTTCGAAGCTGATATTTTTCTCTTCCAAGTATTGTGTTATTTAATCATTGTTATATCGTTTTGTTGAGTTTTGCAGATTTTTGTTATTTTTGTTTTGTTATTTAACTGTTTTGTTTGGATTTGAAAAAGTGTTCGGGATAATTATTACGCGAATTGTCATACCTCTGGCGGCCGTAAATTGAACTTAACAGCGTCATTATGTCAACGTACCCCATATTGAAGTTGCAAGACCTGTGTATACGACCGTGCGAAAGCCCACGGTCGTAGACACAGGTCTTGCAACGGAGTCCAATTTCAGTGGTGAGAGATGAGGTGCGAGTGTGTTACAGCTGCTAATTCGCAATACCATCCGCTTGAGGTACTACGTCGCTGCTATCGAAGCTGATATTTTTCTCTCCCAAGTATTGTGTTATTTAATCATTGTTATATCGTTTTGTTGAGTTTTGCGGATTTTTTGTTATTTTTGTTTTGTTTGGATTTGAAAAAGTGTTCGGGATAATTATTACGTGAATTATCATGCCTTTGGCGACTATAAATTGAACTTAACAGCGTCATTATGTCAACGTACCCCACATTGTAGTTGCAAGACCTGTGTATACGACCGTGAGTTTAACATTATCCGAAACCACATAGGGAGCTGAATACAAAATAAAACTAAATAAAAATTAATTAATATTTCTGTTATAACTAGACAAACATACATAAAATATGTGTACATGTATACAGATATGGAATATATGTATCCATGTATATAAAAAAGTATTTTTTTTTTGTGTTATCACTAGATTACGACAATCGTTTTAATTTCAGTATGAGGACAACTAACTAATTGAAATTACAATTATTTGACTTGAATAATTCATACTATTATTTAAGTAATTTAATTTAATTTATTACCGGCCTGAATTCGACAAATGATTACATGGCCAACAAAAAAAAAAACATTTGTAAAAAGTTTTTGAACGAAGTCACCTAAGTCGAATGAATTTTTGTGGTGCTGAAACCTTATTTGATATTAGTTTTTTTAACCCAGATTTTTTTAAAAATATGACGTCAATTACATATTGGTAAAAAAATGGAATTAAAAAATTAAACATTCAGGAAATAAGTCATGACGGTTGGGCAAACAGAGGCTTTAAGATCATCAGACAACCAACAGTCTTAAAATCGTACATCATGTTAACTACAATAAATTCATATATCGGAGCTGTTAGCATATTTCCCAAAAACTTTTTCATAACTTCTTTAAATTATATCCAAGCCTCCTTTTCTTAATGAATTGATAATGAGGAAATTATCTAAAATCAAATGCTTAAAACAACGCAAAGCTTTTACAAACTCTTCTTTAGTTTCTTAATTGTTTATTATTAAGTTTTTTTTCGTAAATTTTGTAGCATCTTATTATTAAATTAAAACAATCAAATAATTAATGGAGTACTTGGTATATACACATATTCTAATCTTATATTCCTTAATTTACGAGATGTTTGTTCACAACTCCTCACCGCTTTTTTCATATTCAAGTTGTTTAACGAATGGTTGTCTGAAAGAGATCGCTATTTAAGCTATAAGACTGCCTATTGTACAATGTACTTACTTTTATTACTATTTTTATTTTTAATCTTTGGTGTGCAGTAAGGCGTATAAATTTTCAAAAATTATTCAGTAGTGCTAAAAGTGCAGATTTTCTTATTCATAATATTATAAATATTATTTTTACATTTTATGTAATTACCGATTTTTGGTGTATTTTTTTTAATTTTGCCTTACAAATTATTAATCCTAGTATTTATATTATCTTACATATACTAGATTTTTTGTAATGACCAAGACATTAATTATTATAAAAAAATAAATAAACATAAGAGTAACATGTAAAACTTCTGTTTTACATATTACTCTTATGTATACACGTTCTTTTTTCAACACTGAACGATATGTATGTAGATATTAGCAAAATTAAGTTATAACCAATAAAGTCAACCAAGTGTTATGTTGTAATAGTAAACAAGTATGTACTTACGAGTGGGTAATAGCCAGAATGGCGATAATGACTGCGGTCGCCATTGTGTCGTGCAGCGATGACGACTCACTATGGCTTACTGTTGGCCTGACGGCGTGTTGTTCTATTTTTAACAATACTTTCAGTTAGCGGTAATCTGAAGTGGTACCCGCAGTTGGCACTATCTTGAGAAGATAAACTTTGAGACAAAAAAGAACTGAAGTTATCCATTATTATATAAGTATTTATATTGCATATTTTTTATTTGCCGTCTCATATCATTAGATCACATTAATTTATATATTTATTTTTTGGTATGAGATACTAATACATAGAACAATACAAAACGTATGACGTAATCATTCCAACTCCTTAAACTTGATTGAGGTTTTTAATTATAAATTTAGCTTTGACAAACTATTCCGAACATAGTAAATAAAAAATATAATCTTATAATAGTAAGTGATAATAATTTTATATATATAAAATTATAATATGTAGCTCATTTATGAAACGGTTGCAACCAATTGGGAATTTTTTTAATTTAGATAAAGTATTGTTTTTAAGTTAATCTATATATTATATATTTCCTGATATAACGCAATTATGTATTCTGAAAAAGAAACTATAATTTGTCGTGTCTGACGTTCATATTAGGTATACCAGAATATTGTAATGTTTTCAAGTTTCAAGGCTTTAGATGCTTAATTAGGTAATTATGTACAGAAACGTAAACATAGTGAAAAAATAAAAATAAATACTTAGCGATTTAATTACTTTATTAAATATTAACTGTGCCAGGAGATAAAGGCAGTAGGGGAACTAGACATAAGTCTCATGTCGATAATACAAGAATAACTTTATAAAGAAGGTGTTATATGTACTTGTATTATTAGGTACGAATGAGAATGGGTGACAAATAACCAATCATATACTTACTACAAATGAAGAGAGACGAAGAGACGTTAAGTCTCATCAAGGAGTCCCTGCATCACGCATAGATAGTCCACGGAGGTTGCCAGTGAGTGAATAAGAAGAATACCTCGAGTTAGAACTTCCCTAACTTTCCATATGTCGACGGGATGACAAGGTTGGAATATCAATAAGAGTGCGCGCCGTAATATATTTCTTGGCTGAAATAGTTGGGGCTGGTCTAGCCACCAGCTAAGTAAAGAGTAAATTATGTTATAATTTGTTGTTTTTTTTTAAATCTACATTTATTAATATTATAAATACGAAAGTAACTCGTGTCTTTCTGTCTATTACGCTTTAACGTCTAATCCACGTAACCGATTTTGATGTAATTTGGTATACAGCAAGCTTCAACCCCAAGAATGGATATTATATTTTTAATACCCAATACCTGCCACCCCTGCGGACGAAGCCGCGGGCGAAAACTATTTTGTAATATATTATTTGATAAATAAATAACGCAAAGCACATAAACAATTATTAATCCCTATCTCAAATACATAAATAAACGGAACAAATTTCAAATGTACGTAAGAATAAAGGTATGTAAACATTGTGCCGAGATGGATCCACTGGAACAAGTGGATGTTTTTTTTTTTTGAGTTAATGTTAGCACCCGGAGGAGACCTGTTGGTCTCCCATCAGGTATCTCCCAAATTTTCTCCTTAAGGAATGGGGGCTTTGCCCAGGAAAGACACATTTTTTAATTACCTACTGAAACTACATTAAAAAAAAATTTAAGCTAACTTTAAACTAATATTAATTAAGGTTATATACAGTTTCGAAGATATACCTTAAAAAGAGGCTTTCGTATGTGAAATATGTGATCGTCAAAATGAAGAGTGGATATAGTAACGGCATCATTGCTATAAGGCAGAGCAGTAAAGTTCCAATTAACTTTAAAAATGTTGGAAACGGTGCACCGTAGCGCCATAGTGAGCGTACGTCCTTAGCGAACTCCAGTAAAAGTAGCCGAGCTCTCCCGAGACCGCTGGCTGAACGCAACTGTTAAATTAATATATTAACGTGCATTTCAAAAGCTTAAATATTTAATTTGATGGTGACTTCACCCAGTGGCTGATTAGGCTTATGGTCAGAGTGGCAGATTTTAAGGGCACCCCGGCTTCGTCCTGGTTAAACAATCCATCTTACTTAGATATTATGTAGGTATAAATTATTTTAAAACTCACTCATTTATTTTGATTGTGTCATAATATAGTACATTTGTTATTACTACATGGCATTATCAAAACAGTACTTGTAATAGAAAACCCGAGATATGCATATCACCTCCTAAGTAGGCTCTTATGTATGTTCTGATGTGTTAAGAATATTATGTCAAATCATTAAAAAGTTGTAAATTGTCTATGGTTTTATTTTATTATATTTGATACATTTATTGTTAATTAACAGTACGATACAAAGTGTGAGTAGAGCCTATGCCTGTTAATACGTATTTAGTAAATTGGTAGATAAATAACACTTATTAGTATGCGGCTTAGATGAAAGTTCAATTGATCATATATTATTTAATTGCCCTAAGCTCCAAGATTCTTTATATGAATATCGTCCCTCTAACATTCAACGTCCTGTAAACATGAAATTTCTTTTAACATTAGTTTACTCACCATTTATTAAATATTTAATTACATTTATTGTAAGAAATAAATTAAAATTATAATTATTATTGTGTTTATATATAATTTATATATTGTGTTCAATTAATTATTTCATTTAATTATAATATTGTTTTAGATATCTACTGTAGTATTACATAGTTTCTACATTCATCATCATTAAACACTTCAAAATTTGAAACCGAATAATCTCATACCATATGTGAATATTTTATTAATATTAGAATATTTTGCGCTCAAAAAGCGAAGATACACACCAAAAAAGGAAAAAAAAGACTTATAGTGATAACAATACATTACGGTGATTGATTGTTCAGAGCTCCATAGAGGAGACAACTTTAAGCATGCTTTGCTGGCGGTTCTTTGGATACCACAGGAAGGGTTTGGCGAAAGTCACGGCAAAAATCATATCGACGCCCCCTATGATTTTGTCTGAATTTCTTAAGTCTGTTAAGGCTTCTGTGAGCAGTAGCTCTTTCTACATTCGATTGGGACAGACTCGACTCTTAAAGAAGTAAGTCCAACAGCCCGTTTTCTCGTATGGATACCGTACCGCTGTAGTATTTACGAGTATATTGATTTTCTTTGGTAAATTAAAAACAAGCCAAGTATGTAGCCATGTATAGTATGTTATTTATTTTTCTAACATGAATTGTTATTTAATAATAATAATAATATCCTGGGAAATTATTCACACATGGCCATCGGATCCCAAACTAAGCAGAGCTCGTATTATGGAAACCAGGTGGTTCACTCGGTGGTAGAGCTTTGTGCAAGCTCATCTGGGTAGGTACCACCCACTCATCAGATATTCTACCGCAAAACAGCAGTACTTTGTATTGTTGTGTTCCGGTTTGAAGGGTGAGTGAGCCAGTGTAATCACAGGCACAAGGGACATAACATCTTAGTTCCCAAGGTTGGTGGCGCATGGGCAATGTAAGCGATGGCAAACATTTCTTACAATGCCATTGTCTATGAGCGTTGGTGACCACTTACTATCAGGTGGCCCATATGCTCGTCCGCCTACCTATACAATAAAAAAAAAAAAAAAAAAAACCAGACAACTGATATACTACATTTATACTACTTTTAAGGTACCTACTTTATATGGGGTTTTCCAATAGGGACGCTTGAACTTTGACAGCTGATTGCGGCCATGTTGTTTGAGTGACAGCTGTCAAATGCAGTGTGTTATATTCATTCCGTCCTCCCAAACCACCATGGCAGGTTACAGTGTCGAGCAGCACGTGCAAATCATAAAATTGTTTTATGAGAATGGGTCTTCAGTTCGAGCAACGTTCCGCGCACTTCGCCCGTTTTACGGTCGCGATGATCGTCCTGCCGAGTCGACTATCCGTCGATTGGTGGACAAATTCGAGTCAACCGGGTCAGTTAACAATCAGCCGGTTCCCGTGCGTCAACGTAACGCGAGATCTGCCGAGAATATCGCCGCTGTGCGCGACAGTGTCCTCGAAAACCCGCGGCAGTCAATTCCGCGTCGCGCACAGGAACTCGGCCTTTCGCAGACGACAACTTGGCGAATTTTGCGTTGTGACTTGAGCCTGCACCCGTACAAGATCCAGCTGACCCAAGAGCTCAAGGTTAATGACCATAGACAGCGCCGTGTGTTCGCTGACTGGGCATTAGAGCAGTTGGAAGTTGACGCCGATTTTGGCAAAAAAATCATCTTCAGCGACGAGGCGCATTTTTGGATGAATGGCTATGTCAACAAGCAAAATTGCCGTATTTGGGACGAGACCAATCCACACGAGGTTCACCAAGTGGCAATGCACCCGCAGAAAGTGACTGTTTGGTGCGGATTTTGGGCCGGAGGCGTGATTGGTCCGTATTTTTTCGAAAACGATAATGGTGGCCGTCACCGTCAATGGTGATCGATACCGGTCGATGATAACCAACTTCTTTTGGCCTGAAATCGAGAATATGGATCTGGACAACATGTGGTTTCAACAGGACGGCGCTACGTGCCACACAGCACACGCTACGATGGAAGTTCTGCACGATCAAGCGCCCTTAATGGAAAACCCTATACAAGACGGACAACATATGAGAATGGCCGCCGTATCTGAATTATTCAGATAATTATTATCATATACAATTAATGTAATAAACATTAAAATTATGAGTTATTGTTTATAACGACACAAAGTAGGTACTTAGTAACACAGGCACGACTAATAATATGAACAGCGAATTAATGTAATCTATTCGGTTAGAAAAGAAGGTTGGAGGTGAGATTATTAATGAAAATGATTAGACTTAGATGTTAATGTCATATTACATTTTAAAAACATATTGTGTGTTAAACAATATTAGTTTCGTATTCTCCTCAAAAATTCGATGCACTTACACACAGTATACAATCTACGTCTTTTCGACCCTCCTTAAATGTAACTCACTGACGACTTTTAAATAATATATGTATGATTAAACTATTAAAGTCTCAATTTCCCGTTATGAAACAAGGTATAATATTTTGTTTTACTATTTACTCATTAAAACTTTACGCTCTTGACGCTTGTGAATATAAACAATGTTATTAAAATAAAAGAAGATCAGTTTTAATTTAGCTTGTTATATATGCGGTCATAAAATAACAAAATATTAAACGATGAGAGAGAGATTAAAAAAATCGAAAATAATTTGAATGGATCTTTTATTGAAAGTGCTCACGTAACCTATTGTTGACTATAACCGGCTCCATTTAGATACTACTATAAAACTAGTGGCCTTCTTTAATTGGGCAGGATTATAATGAATACTTAACTTTTGTTGTTGTTGTAGATTGAGAAATATAATAAAGTAAAAAATTCACGCTAAGTAATTTGAAAGGCAAGCATCAGCTTCTACAAAACATGCATAGAAATTCTGTAATTCGAAATTACAATACCGGTACATATTTTTAATTCTATAGTCTAAAAATACTATCTTAACAAACAGATATATAACAATATAGATATATAACAGCATAATGTATAGCTTACTTGCAACAAAAACACTTTATTCGTTCTTCGATATGGTTTCATTGATGATTTAAGATAGAATAGAACTATTTCATGTAGTTTGGATAAATTCAATATTTGTATAACTTATTTTTGTTATTCATTGTTGATTTTTATATATCTTATTATATCTTCTACATTTTTAATGAATTTAGATGGTTATGTTTACATCAAAGTGACATATCAATGTTTAGAGATATAGGTAATAATTAAGGATGAACGAATTTAATCTGCGAATATTATGAAAACCTTTTTGCAATTAATTGTTGTAAATGAGATATATATTTGACAGACCAGTGATGTATGGAAGGTTTAACAAGGTAGATGCGACGGCGTAGCTTGCTATTAGTTAGTCTTGCTCATAGTGGTTTGATTTTAGTAATTCCCTATACTGAGAGAGGTAAAACTTTATTTACTCAACTTTGGCAAATAAAGCCACGATTGAAATATTATTGTTGGCTTACGTATTTAGCATTCATAAAATAAACGATTTACTGAATATATAACGCACCCTACATAGAAAGTAAGGGAAGTATATTTCTTCCCTTACTTTCTATGTAGGGTTATATAAAATTCTCATTAACCAATTACGTCCGAAATTATTTTTAACATATGATGTTTGACTGATCTTTTATGGGACAATGTACGCTTTTACAACATGATCCCAGAAAGCGTTCAAAAATATCAATTGTGAAATTTAAAAGAAATGTTAAGGAACGCTTGTGTACTAAAGATTATTTCACAATCAATGACATTTTAGATGATTGCACATCTTGGGAATGAAACGGTCGCCTCCAGGCCATTTCAAATAAATAAGAATATTATTATGTTATTGTGTAAATCACCTATAATTGTAAACGTGAGTTAAAAAAAATAAACCCTCCGAGTTTCTTTCGAAACTCAGATATTGAAAATTTACTACTGATATTACGTGATCTTTAAATATTATAAACATTCGTATATGTGTTCGACATTATCTAATCGCCTTGAAGAGTTATTCATATCTCAATATTTTCACGTCAATCAAGTACCATTTATCTTCTTAATATATTGAACCCCCATGATGTGTCCTCCATGTGATTGTGTAATCCGTATCATTGTTTCTATCTTACATATTCGTTTTGAAATTAACTGAAAAGAACGAAAAATAACAAAATAATTTATGTTTATTATTATACCTATATTTAGTATCCAGAAGTGAAACTGATTTTATACAGACCTCAAACTGGTCTTTTTAAAAATAGAACACCAAATCGTATATATTGATATAAATAATTCAATCAATTACTTTTAAAAATGTCATGTAACAATTTGAACACATTCAACTAATCACAAGTCACGCCAATAATAAATAAAAATAAATAATTACTTTACATTTCTGTTCACTAACAAACAAAATGGCGGTTTTAAATTAGCGCGTTTCTTATTTTGGAACGAAGTTCTTTTACACGACTCACAGTAGAGTGAAATGGCAGCGGCCCTAGGTCACGTCATATAACGAAATGGTGTTGATACAGTGCCTACCAAATGCGACAAAGTGCGATGCGTTGGGCGTTCGAATTTAGGAGGTCGATATAAAGGAGGTTTAGGTGCTTTTTAGTGTGAAAAAAATACAGTAGTATAATCAATTAAAATCTGTATTTTAAAACATTCTTTGAGTCGAAAAAATATTGCACAGAACTTCGTTCCTGACAAGGGTCCCCCGACCGCACAATTTTTTTACAACGCTGTTGTATCGATCAAGGAATCTCCTAACTCTATATACAGTATGTAACCCTGTCCGATCCGTGAAGTGGTTATTAGGTATCGTGAGTCGGTTCTATTTATATAATCATTTTTAAAATACTAGGCAAAAAAAATACCCCGAATAAAATTAATATTAAATTTAATTAAATGACGAAAATCACATGGCAACACAGGCGTGACGCTCACCCCGCCGCCCCGCCGCGTCTTTGAAGAAGCCGCGACATCGCCTTTCGGCATGAACTAGTGTTGCAGAACAATCGATAGTTTCACTATAGATAGTTGACTTCGAAAACTGTTCAGGATATCGACAGTACTATCGAAAGTATTATCTATTGTCAATATTGTCGATACTATCGATAGTAACGATAGCTCACTGTAAACAATACTATTGGTAACAGCAATACTATTGATACTATCGATAGTAATTCATTCGATAGTAACGCTAGTATCGATAGTATTGCAAAGCCCATTAGTTTTAACCAAGACCTATCGATACTATCATTACTATTGACAGTATTGACACGTGAAAACTGTCGTCTGTCAGTAGGAGAACTCGGATCTGTTGATAAACTCTCCATATCCGCCAGAATGTCAGAAGCATTTCGTCAAAAGAGTGATAGATCCCTTTTAGAACTTAGCCACTACATATAACGATCTACTTGATTATTGTTTTCGAGATATTCTCTTAAGTAACGTAAAAGTAACTTTGTGCAAGTTCGTATGGGTAGGTACCACCCACTCATCAGATATTCTACCGCAAAACAGCAGTACTTGGTACTGTTGTGTTCCGGTTTGAAGGGTGAGTGAGCCAATGTAATTACAGGTACAAGGGACATAACATCTTAGTTCCCAAAGTTAGTGGCGCATTGGCGATGTAAGCGATGGTTAACATCTACAATGCCAATGTCTATGGGCGTTGGTGACCACTTTCCATCAGGTGACCCATATGCTCATCCGCCTAACTATGCTATAAAAGAAGTAGTATTCAAAATCGTGGAGTTAGTATTAGTTGATTATCATGTAGGATAAACAGTAAATTTAAGTGTAACAAAAATGCCTATGTAAATTGGTGGAATAGAGTACATTATGAGTTTCTTGCTGGTTATTCTTGCTAGAATCAATGTACATTTCGAATGGTGGTAGTTGTCTGTCCTATCCAGAAAGCCGGCATGAGGAGGACGGCTGGGATGACCTAGTGCTACTATACCCACCATCATCCCCTGAGGAGAGCTGCGCCGAGCCACAAGCGAAGCACGCGTAACTCCCGACCCCGAAACCACGACCCGTTTCAAGACGAATAATTCTACACATCATATCCCTCTCAAAGGTCCGGGTTCCTCTCTGAAGGAAATAGTTTTGATAACAAAGGTTTGCTAAGGTAATATTAGGCCCTTACATATAAAATTAGCGTTTGTCGTACTGACCACTTTGATCTGAAATATCTCCTCTTTGATTAAGAATTCCAAATAAAAATTTATAAATTCATTTAGCTGGTACATTTGAGTTTTGAAAACAGACATCAATTTGTTTTTTCCTCATTATTTTTTTCTTTGGCGTCGCTTATTACCGCACAATGGAAAACATGAAATATCGAAATATTTACGAGTACGAGTTCTACCGTGGCACCAGTGCTACAGAAACAGCTCGAAGGATTAATGATGTATACGGCGCTGGTGTCGCAAAAGAAATTTCGACCTTCAGAGCCAACCCCGTGGACGGACGGAGACCAAAGTGGAAAATGAAGAATTAAAGGCTATTGTGGAAGCGGATCCATCACAGCTGCAGGCTTCGGGGTAAATGATAAAACTTTATTAATCCACTTGAAGCAAATCAGGAAAGTAAAAAAACTTGAACGATGGGTACGAGAATCGAACTTGCAAAACACGCTGTGTTACTTTGCTCAACCGACACAATAATGAAGGGATTTTAAATCGAATCGTTACTTGTGATGAAAAGTGGATACTGTACGATAATCGGAAGCGCTCGTCGCAATAGCTGAACCCTGGAGACCCAGCCAAATCCTGCCCTAGACGAAAATTGACTCAGAAAAAGTTACTTGTGAATGTTTGGTGGACTAGCGCCAGTGTCGTTCACTACAGCTTTTTAAAATCTGGCCAAACGATTACGGCAAATATCTATTGTCAGCAACTGCAAACCATGAAGAAAGAACTAGCTGCTAAACAACCGAGATTGGTCAATAGCTCTAGGCCACTGCTGCTTCACGACAACGCA
This sequence comes from Nymphalis polychloros, assembly GCA_905220585.2. NCBI lineage: Eukaryota > Metazoa > Arthropoda > Insecta > Lepidoptera > Nymphalidae > Nymphalis > Nymphalis polychloros. The sequence continues at coordinate 10,120,192 of HG992243.1, read as the reverse complement.
AGACCACGCCCTGCACAACAAACAACCACTAAGTTAGATGAGCTACAATTGGAATGTCAGACAGACAGAATTCTACAAATTACTATTTTTTCCGGAATTTGGACAACTTCTTACAAGGAAAAAAATTCAACTTCGATGCGGCAGTCCAAACCGCCTTCAAAGAGTTTATTGATTCTCGCCCCCATGGTTTTTTTAGTAAAGGGATCAATGAACTACCTATGAGATGGCAAAAGTGCATAGATAACAACGGTGCATACAATGATTAATTAAATATATTTTACAAAAAAAAAAATTGACTTTCCGTACAAAACGCCAATTTCATATCTAAGGACCTAATATTATATAACACGGTAGCATGTGCAAGCGACCCCTTGGCGCTCCCCGTTAAGACGGGAAGGGTACCGCTGGTTTTTTAGTGGGTATTTCGATGACCGGGGCGCACTCGGCGCCCTGGACGTAAGAAGAGCCCCACATACCCATTAATATTACCTACATATATTAATTTAATTAGCATATTATATTTAAAACGTATGCATATTTAAAACGTATTGTATATTCTGGGAATGAAATAATCGCGTCCTGGTTATTTTTTTTATCTTTTATATATTTTCTCATTTTTACACTGAAAATTTATAAACGTAACATGATATAAAAAAAACCAGCTGCGTTTCGTTGCCGGTTATTCTCAAGGCTGGGTGTCTCTTTTCCGAACCGGTGGTAGTCTCTAATTTGACTATGAAAACGTAAGTTTAATGCTTCTATGTTGAAAAGTATTTTGATATTCAAAATATAAATTTCTTACAGTTGCACTGTTCACCTATTTACGTAATTTGACACATATTTACAAGGATCTCTGTAAATTTAAAATATTTTATGTGAAAAATGTTCTAATATATAACCCAGAGATGTAGATGTAAGTATTCACGTTGCTAAGAATTAAAACTTCTTCTTCTTCTTCCTGCCCTTATCCCACTACGTGGGGTCGGCACAACATGTATTTTTCATCCACTTCTTTCTGTCACTCGTCATCTCAGTGCTTACACCTTTCATACACATATCCCTTATTAAGCAATCCATCCAAACTTTCTTCGGCCTCCCCGTCCCCTATATCCATCAACATTCATACTCATCACCCTTCTAGTAACATGTTTTTCATTCCTTCTCATCACATGCCCATACCACGCTAATCTATTACTCTTCAACTTTTCATCTATTGGTGCTACTTTCAGGCTTCCTCTGATATACTCGTTTCTTATCTTGTCTATTCTAGTTACACCGCGCATCCTTCTTAACATTCGCATCTCTGCCACATGCATTCTTTTTACATCGTCTTCTTTTGCTGCCCAACATTCAGAACCATAACATCACGACAGGTCTTGTAACGGTCTTAAAAATCTTCCCTTTGGTCTTCAAGGGCATTCGTGGGTCACAAATGGTCCCAGAGACCTGTCGCCATTTCATCCACCCTGCATTTATCCGATTCCTCACATCCCTGTCAATGTTACCATCGTTCTGGATTAATGAACCCAGGTAACGAAAATCCGAGCTTACTGGTAGATGAACACCTTTACAGCTATTGGGGAAAAATTGGAGGCACCATTGAAGTCGCAAAACAGATTTTCCGTTTTGGTCCTGCTAATTTTCAGACCGACTCCCTCCAATCTTTCCCGCCATTTTTCTAGCTTGCCCTCCACCTCGGTTGCATTTTCACCAACGAGAACAATGTCGTCGGCAAACAGCATACACCAGGGTGCCAACTCCTGTATGTCCAATGTCAAAGCATCCATAATGAGGAGGAACAAATAAGGGCTTGATGTAAGCCTACAGCCACATCGAACGCGTCAGAAATGCCGACTTCGGACCGAATGCGTGTACTAGCACGGCTATACATGGCACGGATAAGCTGCAGGTACTTCCCAGGCACTCCCTTCTCTTTCAAAGCACACCACAAAACCTGTCAGGGTACTCGGTCGTACGCCTTATCGAGATCAACGAAAACTATGTGCCAGTTCGTATGTGCACGTCTGTACTTTTCACATAGTTGGCGTAATGCAAATATGGCGTCTGTTGTTCCTCGTCCAGGCATAAAGCCAAACTGGTTCTGGGTCACCTCACTCTCTTCTCTTATTCGTGTCGCTAGCACTTTCTCCCAAATTTTCATGCTATGTGGCAAAAGCTTTTTACCTCGATAGTTGCTACAGTCTTGCACATCGCCCTTGTTTTTAAAGATGGGTACCAGTAAACTGTTACACCATTCATCCGGGACCGCCTCTTCTTGCAGCAACTTATTGAAGAATAAAGTTAGCCATTTCCATCCATCCACATTCAGAACCTTCCATACTTCTACAGGTATACTGTCAGGTCCCACGGCTTTCCCATTCTTCATATCTTGTACAGCCTTTTTCACTTCATCTACACTAATTTCTTTCACTACACCATAATTAGTTGGACCGTGTACTAGAACTCCACTCCAATCATTCTCTTCGTTCATCAATTTCTCAAAATAATCTTTCCAACGGTTTTTGATTTTCTCATCATTCGTCAATACATTCCCTCTTTCATCCTTTATACATTTTATATGCGTAATATCCCTTTCACTCTTTTGTCTTGCTTTAGTTAATCGGTACAGTTGTTTTTGCCCTTGAGGGGTGTCCAGTGATTGATAGAGTGAATTATGTACATCAGCAATAGCTATCGCAACCGTCTTTTTAGCCTTCTTCTTACATTCTTTGTACTTTAACCTTTTATTCTCGTGAGATTTCGCATCCACATTATCGTCATTTTTCCATTCCTTAAAAGCATCCTTCTTATCTTTTAAAACTTTTTGTACTTCTTCATTCCACCACCAATCTTTATCTATTTTTCGTTTCCCTTTCGTTTCCCCAAAAATATCCTTCGCTGCATTCCGTATACATACTGCCATTTCATTCCAACATTCGTTAACTGTTATAGCTTCCATATCCTCCATTTGTAACATTTTGTCCACAACTCTTTTTTTAAATTCTCTTGCATACTCATCTTTCTCAAGGAGGTGCCACTTAGTTTTGGGGGAATATTTTGGTTTATTTTTTTGTTGTTTACTTCGGATTTTTATTTCCATAAGCAGTAACCGATACTGCGGAATCAATTCTTCACCGGGTATTATTTTGCAATCCTTGACTTGTCTTAATCTGTGTCTTCTGGTGAGAATGTAATCGATTTGCGAAGCATGGTTACCACTTTTATATGTAATCAAATGTTCTGTCTTTTTTTCAAAATAAGTGTTGACTATAGCTAGGTCGAAAGCAGACGCTGCTTGTAGCAACACCTCTCCTTGGTGATTACGGTTACCGTGGCCCCATCCTCCATGCACTCTTTCATAACTTTCGTTATCTCCATACATGTCCATTAAAGTCACCACCTACATACAGCTCTTCGTCTTCCGGTATTTCCATCATAATTTTATCAAAATCCTCCCAGAATTTGTCTTTCACTCTGTCATCACACCCTGTCTGTGGTGCATACATACTTACAATATTCAGAATCAAATCGTCTTTTATTATGTTAACTAGCATACATCTGTCATTCGCTCTTTTAACTTCAACCACACATTCCTTCAGTTCTCTGTCCAGAACTACTCCCACTCCATTTATTTTGCCATCGCTTCCACAGTATAAAAACTTATAGCCTTCACCAATTTCTCTAGCTTTTGTTCCCTTCCACTTAGTCTCTTGTAAACAAGCCACATTTATTCTTCTTTTTTTCATGACATCTGCTAATTCTCTAGCCCTTCCAGTCATCGTTCCTACATTCCAGCTTGCTATCCTCAGTCTTACTTCCTGGACTCGCTTCTTACGTTGCACCCGTCCCTGATGCAACAACCCTTGTCAATTTCTCACAGTGACCGGGTGCTGACAATACGCGTCGCCTCGGGGGTACGCCCTAACCCTATCACTGTTATCCTTCATAATCGAATACATGTTGTTTAAAGTTTTGGCTAGTGTTTTAAAGCCGGCCGCCTGCCTGACGCTAACCCTCCTTGGGAATGCTGTTGTTGGTGATTTCCCCGCTACCATGCGGGTACCTTAAAGTGCTTGGTGGAATGCGCACAATGTTCTTCTTCTCTTAGTCGCCTTCTACGACATCCATTAGACGAGATGGAGTAGCCCTATTCTTACTTTGCCGGGAACTACACGGCTAAGAATTAAAACTAAATTGTTTAAATTATTTGATGTAATTATAACCATTTTAAATGCCTGGTTTGGTATAAAAGTTAATGATCAAAGCTCATTTTTTAAATTTTATATATATGTACTTATATGTTTTTACACACATACATGATATACATATAAGTTATTACTTAAAAGGTTCATACAGGTAAGGTATTTTGGAGACTTATTATTGAGTCATTCTTGTTATTGTCTATTTTTTTTCAGACAGTACTAACTAGCACGAAGTTTATTGAAAAAGGCATTGCGACGTATTTTTGCGACCTTGGTTAAACGATGGTCTGCTTCGTAGTGCCGGTGATATTTTAAATTGGTTTAACAGATTATTCTTTATAAAATATATAGCCTGACGGGTAAATGGGCCACCTGATGGTAAAAGAGTACCATCGTCCATAGATATTGATACCGGAATACAACAATACCGAGTACTGCTGTTTTGCGGTAGAATATCTGATGAGTGGGTGGTACCTACCCAGACGAGCTTGCACAAAGCTCTACTACCAAGTAAATTATTATTAATTACCTACATCAAAAGAATTAATTTTATTCAAAATACTTACTTAACGTTCTTAAAAATATAAAGGTATTACAAAACCATACAACCAACCCATAGCGCTACGGCTTACGAGCCGCACGCGACAAGTCCCAGGTTTCGAACCTTTGTCTATTATCACAATTCCCATCATAAACATTGTTTAATTGGAGTGGTAAATTACTAAAACAATAATAAAATATTAGTAAATTTGTTTTTGGTGTGACAAAAGTACAGTAATAAAATCAATTAAAATCTACATTTTAAAACACGTTTTGAGTCGCAAAAATATCGCAAAGAACTTCGTCCCTTGACCGCACAACTTTTGTATTTTTAATACTTCACTTTAGTGTTCTCAATTTTGGAAAAAACAGATCGAAACATGCAAATTATAATATGTTTTCCTCAAATTTTCAATAATTATTATATAATATAGAAATATAGTAGTTATATGATCTGTGGTATAGATAAAAAAGGGAAAATTTAGGATACTTCAATTGAATTGTATACAGTTTGATCATGTAATACTATTTAAGAAAGAGTTACTACTAAGTTTCGTAGAATTTAAATTACAATCTGGTAGTAATTAGAGATTCAGTTTTACCTTTTTACATAATAAAAATATTTAAAAAATATTCGAGCAATATGTTATCTTAAACCGATACATTTTGATATATTACATCTATTTAACAGCTCGTTTATTTCAAGACTACTTTGTTGTAATTCCAGTTTAGAATACAATCCTAAGGCACTCATTGTAGTCACTCTGGGGATACAACTTATTTGTTATACTTCACACACTACTCTCTACGTACACAGTGCAAGTTAAAGATATGACAAAAAAATTAAATCGGAAATATAACATCCACAGAAGGCGATCTTATCGTGAACTAGCTTTTTTTTCAGACACCCTTTGGGTCAGTTGATAAGAAAAATAAAATTAGTGTGACTGATGTATTTTATTTATATATAGGGTTTTCCATTAAGGGCGCTTGATCTTTGAAATGCAAAAAAAAATACATGTAGGAGAGATATTTGCGAAATTTTTTTTTTATTTGGAAGTTCTATCGACCCCATTATGTATGGAATATGACATCATTCAAATGACCGCCACGGCTTCGGTTGGTGGCGCGCACACGAAAGGTCCAATTTTCGATGACTCTGGCGCACAAATCGGGCTGTGTTTGATCGATGGCGTGGCGTATGTTGACTTTGAGGGCATCGGTGGTTTGCGGCTTGTTGGCATAGACCTGCGACTTAAGAAAACCCCACAAGAAAAAGTCCAGCGGGGTCAAATCGCACGATCTCGGTGGCCAGTTCACGTCGCCTCCGCGCGAGATGACCATGTCCAGAAATTGCTCGTGCAGAACTTCCATCGTAGCGTGTGCTGTGTGGCACGTAGCGCCGTCCTGTTGAAACCACATGTTGTCCAGATCCATATTCTCGATTTCAGGCCAAAAGAAGTTGGTTATCATCGACCGGTATCGCTCACCATTGACGGTGACGGCCACACCATTATCGTTTTCGAAAAAATACGGACCAATCACGCCTCCGGCCCAAAATCCGCACCAAACAGCCACTTTCTGCGGGTGCATTGCCACTTGGTGAACCTCGTGTGGATTGGTCTCGTCCCAAATACGGCAATTTTGCTTGTTGACATAGCCATTCATCCAAAAATGCGCCTCGTTTTTTTTGCCAAAATCGGCGTCAACTTCCAACTGCTCTAATGCCCAGTCAGCGAACACATGGCGCTGTCTATGGTCATTAACCTTGAGCTCTTGGGTCAGCTGGATCTTGTACGGGTGCAGGCTCAAGTCACAACGCAAAATTCGCCAAGTTGTCGTCTGCGAAAGGCCGAGTTCCTGTGCGCGACGCGGAATTGACTGCCGCGGGTTTTCGAGGACACTGTCGCGCACAGCGGCGATATTCTCGGCAGATCTCGCGTTACGTTGACGCACGGGAACCGGCTGATTGTTAACTGACCCGGTTGACTCGAATTTGTCCACCAATCGACGGATAGTCGACTCGGCAGGACGATCATCGCGACCGTAAAACGGGCGAAGTGCGCGGAACGTTGCTCGAACTGAAGACCCATTTTCATAAAACAATTTTATGATTTGCACGTGCTGCTCGACACTGTAACCTGCCATGGTGGTTTGGGAGGACGGAATGAATATAACACACTGCATTTGACAGCTGTCACTCAAACAACATGGCCGCAATCAGCTGTCAAAGTTCAAGCGTCCCTATTGGAAAACCCCATATATACATATATACCGATAACTACGCAATATTACTTCAAGAAAGTTGATAATACAGAAAATAAATGTTAAAAATGTTTTATGCTAACTACCTGTCCCGGTTTTGCACGGGTACAATTAACAATGTTAATAGGTATGCCAAATCGGTTGAAATCGGTTGGTTTGTTACAGTAAAGCTTGTATGTATACAAATACACTTGTTTTTGTTGTAGTCAAAAATACCTATTAGTTTTGATTTTACAGCCATTTAAACTTACGATAAATATCGAGTCCCGCTAACAGTCACGTAACCGCATGTGACGTCAATTTACAAAGCTCCGCATAGTAGCTTCTAAGTAAGACACCGTGCTGAGAGTGCGAGCGGACTGAGCAAGTGTTGTGAAATGACGTCACACCGTCCCACGCAAGGAGTCGAGTCTGCATCGCACGTTTACTTCTATAAATCGGAAAGTAATTGACGTAACGAAGTAATTCTTTCACTTGTATTTTTTATATTTGACAGAGAATATGGAGAGCTAATATTCAAAGTTAGTTAACATTCTTAATTAGGGTCTATATATAACATTTATATTGAAGGACTAGCGGCTGTCCCGACTTCATTCGGTTAAAAAATTTCATCTTCTTACCCCATTAATGACTTTTATATGAACAAAATTGATACCTTAGGTTACATCATTGCAATTTTCATAGGGATCATCTTATATTTTAACAAATTAAATATAGTCTATGTTACTCGTTTTCTATTGGTGGAAAAAATAATTAAAATCGGTTGAGTAGATTTTGAGTTTATCCATTACAAAAAAAAACACAGAAAAACAAATATTGTTTCTTCATTATATTAGTATAGACAATAATTCATTTCCATTTATATATATTATATATAAGGTACATTATTATGAATAAAACATAATATCAAAGTCGAAATGAAATATACTGTCGTCTCACGTTCAAAAGTCGATACTACGGGAGGTATCAAAGGTTATAAAACAATCAATCAATCACCTGAATTTCTCGTTTGATTACATGAAGATTGATGTCTAAACGTGATTAATGAGAATTAACTATGACTTTCCTAAGTATACCTATATATGACTTTGATACTACAATAAAAAATGGGGCTACAATGCTTATATTTATACATTTTAATTATGTTAATTGACTATATTTACTGGTGGTAGGGCTTTGTGCAAGCTCGTCCGGATACTAATCACTCATCAGATATTCTACTGCAAAACAGCATGTCTCGAACACAACAATTTTAGGAAGCCTCACTACATTTAAGCTTCGAGCACTGTATAAAATGTATGTAATGCTCAAAATAAGATTACAAGGCACTTATAGTAGTTTAAAAATGTTGAAATATAGGAACAAAAGATTTCGTGCCGAGCGCCCAGAGGTATCGCAAAAAAAGGGGTCGTCGTTGAAAGGTCTCCTCGGGCGATTGACGTCGGACCGTAGGGCTGCAACGATTGGTCGACACGACTTCGTATGTAGTCTTACGAACAGCCTTATCTATATTATATGCAATGCGTTACAAATAATCTTTTGCTCCACAAATTAATGAAGGCGCGTACACAGCAGTACTTGGTTTGTTGTGTTCTTGTTTGGAGGGTGAGTGAGCCAGTTTAATTACAGGCACAAGGGACATAACATCTTAGTTCCCAAGGTTGGTGGCGCATTGGCGATATAAGCGATGGTTAACATTTTTTACAATGATTGGTATTCTATGGGCGTTGGTGAGCACTTACCATTAGGTGGCCCTTATGCTCGTCCGCCTACCTATTCTATAAAAATATATATATTGTAACGTCGTGCCACATATTGCCACGCTACATAAAGCCAAGCTAAGCTAAGCTAAGCCAAGCCAAGCCAAGCCAAGCCAAGCCAAGCCAAGCCAAGCCAAGCCAAGCCAAGCCAAGCCAAGCCAAGCCAAGCCAAGCCATGCCATGCCATACCACGATAGTTAAAGCTGGAAATGTCCATCAAGCCCGCTCGTAACATTCGAGTGACAACGGAATTTAATACCCATCATTCTCGCCGTCATGTCGCTATGGCAACTATAATAACGAACGGGAGGATGTGTCCATGGCAACGAAAAAAATAACGGTTGTTGAAAAATTGACAAATTATTAAGATAATATAGATTAGATTATTTATATATTGCTTTTATTATTAACTCCCGTTTCACTAAGAAGTGGGATATGAAGCGTAATTGCCCTAATGAATCTGTTGGTGATAAAGTCCGCCCGCCTGGATGGTGTGAGCAAGAACAAAACCATTCCAGCGAAGATGAAGAGTATCCGCCACCGCCCGCTAGAAAACTACTCAAAGGTTTGCTTGAGAACGAAGTTAATAGGGCGATACGTGAACTCGAACAGGAAACCTTGCTGCTCAGTCATTTTAAAGGCCATCGTGCAGCGTCTCTTATCCCGGAATTTGACCCTGAAGGAGATGATTGTACAGTATCGGCGTGGTTAAAGAAAATTGATCAGTTGGGAGATATTCATGGTTGGACTGACCAAGTAAAATCATTCCACCTACAAGATAAACTTCGTGGTCAAGCCCGTAAGTGGTATAACCGACTCGATGAATATAATTATACTTGGGACCAATGGAAACACATGTTGAAAAGAGCTTTTCCCAAACATCGTGATTTTAGTGCATTACTAGACGAAATGATTACTAGAAAGAAGCTACCGAATGAAACAATGACTAAATATTATCAAGATAAAATCGCCATGTGTTTTCGTTGTAACTTATCTGATACCGCTAGTGTTTCTTGCATAATCAGAGGCTTACCATCTTCATTACAACCAAACGCGCGTGCATTTCAATGCCAACGTCCAGACGAATTGTACGAGAGCTTCCTCTGTACTCTAGATGATTATCGTTCACCATCATTAGAAATACGTGACAAACCGAACAAGGACGCTAAACAGCTGCCATACATGGACAAGAAGATAAACCCTGAAACCGATCCCTGTCCGCGTTGCAAGAAAACTGGCCATGTCTTACGAAATTGCTCATTACCTGATCAACGGGTTTGTTTTAAGTGTGGTTTACAAGGTCATATTGCTACTCGCTGTTCTAACTCTTTATCTACTCATACCAAGCCATCTGCCGGTTCGAATAGCAATATAAAAGAAATAAAATTAGTGCAAAATTACAACGAAATTTACAAAAAGCTCGTGAAGGTAAACGGAATTTTTCTTAAATCTTATATCGATACGGGGAGTCAAGTGAATGTTATAAATACTCAAATTGTTAATCTATTGGCCCTTAACGTTATACCTACAAGCACTATTCTAAAAGGCTTTTCTGGTGGCTTACTAACAAGCCATGGTAAAGTAGATTTTGATCTGGAAATCGATAACATTGAAATAAAATGTACCGCACATGTAGCAGAGATTGATATGCAGGATATTCATCTACTAATCGGCCAGCCAGTTATCAACGCAGATCGCATGTCACTTGTGGTGACTAATAGGACGGTCTCATTACGATTGGATCATGACCCTTTTGCAGAACTTCAAGCTGTCGAAGATGTCCAAAAATATAGGGTGGTGACATTAAGCAAAGAATCCTTACCACCTGGTGCTTCAATTATCAGGGTTCAAGTGGTAGGCAACGCCGACGGAAATAATGTCTGCACAGCACCACGTCATTATGAGTTGCAAGGAGTTTCCTACTCGTTACCAGCTACATTGTTTCAAGGTGGTGAGGGCTACATGAAGGTTTTTAACACTGGAAACAAAAATGTCAACTGGAATATCGGCGAGATTCTAGCGCGAGCAGACAGCTGTGACGAATCAGCCAACCAGCCAAGCCAGGTGAATCCAGCCAAGCCATTTTTACCTTTCTTGCCTAAAATTTTGCCAAACCGTAAGCCAAACAATTTAATAACTAGAGTTTCAAATTCATGTGGTCCTATAATTCCGTCTGCCTCTATCTTAGTCACGAATGACATAACTAATAATAGTATAGGCGGAGTAGCTATATCCGAAATCAGTATAGGAAGCTTAAATGAAAACGAACGTAATTGCTTAATAAATTTATTATTACAATATAAACACACCTTTGCAAATAACACGAAAGATCTCGGTTGCACCAACTCGTTGCACATGAAAATAAAACTCACTACGCAGCAACCAATATATCGTCAACCTTATAGATTATCGCATGCTGAGCAACAAATAGTTAATTCCAAAGTTCGCGAGTTATTAGATGCTGGTATTATTAAAGAATCCGAGTCAGATTATGCCTCTCCGATTATTCTAGTAAAGAAAAAGAACGGTGATAGTCGGTTATGTGTTGATTATCGTGCTCTTAACTCTATTACTATAAAAGAAAGATATCCTTTACCAAATATTGACGATCAGATATCAAAGTTAGCTGGTAAAAGATATTTTACAAGTCTTGATATGGCGCAAAGTTATCATCAATTGTTAATTGCACCCGAAGACACTCATAAGACAGCTTTTATTACACCTCAGGGTCATTATGAATATCTGCGCGTTCCATTTGGTTTAGCGAATGCACCCTCAGTTTTTATGCGAATGATCAGCAAAATAATTGATTCAATCCATTATACACAAACTTCTCAAAGTAACAGTGCAACAAATGAGATTCTTGCCTTCTTAGATGATTTATTATTACCTTCGTTTGATTTTGATTCCGGTATAAAAATGTTAGCATCTGTGTTGCAAAAATTTAAATCAGAAAATTTAAAATTAAATATGAAGAAGTGCTCTTTTTTGCAAGACAAAGTGATCTATTTAGGCCATGAAATTTCTTATGACGGTGTACAGCCATCAGAGTCAAAGTTAATTGCAGTTTCACAGTTTCCTGTACCTAGGATTGTACATGAAGTACGTCAGTTTATAGGTCTTTGTAGTTACTTTCGAAAATTTATGTATAAATTCGCCGTTATTGCTCGCCCTTTAACGGAATTAACTAAGAAAAATGTGCCGTGGGAGTGGAATGATAAGCAGGTCGATAGTTTCGATGAGTTAAAGAAACGTTTGTGCTCTAAACCAGTGTTAGCTTTGTATGATCCTAAATTAGATATTGAAATACATACCGATGCATGCAAATTAGGAGTAGCCGGTATATTATTACAACATCAGTCTGATAGTACCCTGCGTCCTGTTATGTATTTTAGCCGAGTGACGTCTAGGGAGGAAACTATGTATCATAGCTATGAGCTTGAAACACTAGCAGTTGTTGAATCTTTGCGTAAGTTTCGGGTATACGTTGTAGGTAAACACGTAAAAGTAGTCACCGACTGTACCGCCGTCCGCGCCACTCTTACAAAACGTGATATCATTCCCCGTATTGCAAGATGGTGGTTGTTAATACAGGAATATGATATTAGTGTAGAGTATAGACCCGGCGAACGCATGCAACATGTAGACGCCTTAAGTAGAAATCCAATTGACGCTGTAAATATTAATCGTTTAGAAGTCACTGATTGGTTTTATACCTTTCAATATCAGGATGATAAATTGAAAAATATTATTGACCAACTAAAAACTGGGTCGGCAGGACCCGATATAGTTAATAATTATGTGATATTAAACGATAGGTTATATCGTAAGACGCTTAATGGTAATCGACTCGTAGTGCCTGGGGTTGCTAGGTGGAAAATTGTTCAAATGCATCATGATGAGATAGGACACGTAGGGTTAAAACGTTGCACTGATCTGATTAAAAACAGTTTTTGGTTTCCTAAAATGACACGATTTATTCGAAAGTACGTTACATCTTGTTTAAATTGTACTTATGGAAAGGGGGAATATGGTAAAAAGCAAGGCAAGTTACATCCGATACCAAAGCCAAATGAACCTTTTAGAATGATTCATGTTGACCATTTAGGCCCGTTTTGTAGGACAAGAAACGGTTATGGATATATGTTGGTTATAATTGATGCATTCTCGAAATTTATAATCGCGGAGTGTACTCGGACAGTTAATTCGGTAGAAACCATTAGAATACTCAAAAGAATATTTGCATTGTTTGGTTACCCAGATAGAATAGTAACTGATCATGGTAAAGCTTTTACGAGCAGGTATTTCAAAAAATTTACTTCGGATAAGCAAGTTAAACACACATTAAATGCAATTTCATGTCCGCGTGCCAACGGACAAGTTGAACGCACTAATCGTACGATACTTAATGCCCTACGCGCAACTGACCCTAGTGAAGCAGCTAATAACTGGTCTAACTGTCTACCTGATGTCATTTGGGGAATAAACAATACTTTTAATGATACTACCGGATTTAAGCCGTGTGATTTGATGTTTGCACGTAATGGAAGGTCAGTGTGCGATGTTACCATCCCGGATCGCGTATATGAAGCGACCCAGTCCAAGCGTAATAAAGCTAGCGATCGTATTAATAAAGCCAGCGCCAAGATGAAAAATAATTTTGACAAAAGACGCAAAAATTGTCATATTTATAAAAAAGGAGATTTGGTTCTCTGGAGGCAGGCGCCTACAAGTAGTGGTGCTAAGGTTAACACAAAGTTAGATGACTTATATTCAGGCCCCTATATAGTAACTAAAGTAGTCGGTAATGATAGATACAGAATCAAGAGCATAAAGGGTTTAAGGGGTTATAAAAACTTTATGGGGCTAGTGTCTGCAGACTCTCTGCGACCTTATCGTAGTATAGCTCCTGTATCTGACAGTGCCAGCAGCTCTGACGACCATTTGGAGACCGAAGATCTTATTGATTTACTAGAAAGCTAATAAATATCGTGTGCTCCATTGCGGGAGCAATTGTTACAGGATGGCCGATTGTAACGTCGTGCCACATATTGCCACGCTACATAAAGCCAAGCTAAGCTAAGCTAAGCCAAGCCAAGCCAAGCCAAGCCAAGCCAAGCCAAGCCAAGCCAAGCCAAGCCAAGCCAAGCCAAGCCAAGCCAAGCCAAGCCAAGCCAAGCCAAGCCAAGCCAAGCCATGCCATGCCATACCACGATAGTTAAAGCTGGAAATGTCCATCAAGCCCGCTCGTAACATTCGAGTGACAACGGAATTTAATACCCATCATTCTCGCCGTCATGTCGCTATGGCAACTATAATAACGAACGGGAGGATGTGTCCATGGCAACGAAAAAAATAACGGTTGTTGAAAAATTGACAAATTATTAAGATAATATAGATTAGATTATTTATATATTGCTTTTATTATTAACTCCCGTTTCAATATCTATCCTGAGGGGTATTCTCATGAAGGTATAAATGCAGTGATTTTTTATAACTTGTGCAATACATTAATAATCTTCTACACAGTTGTTGTCAGGTAACTAAAAGGCCGCCGTGATCCAATATCGCTCAGGAAGTCAATGTTATAAATACTTTTTTTGAGATTGTACAATTATTTTATTATTAACGTTACATGATATCAATTGTTCGATGTTTGATTTCGTTAATCATTTCGTTGGAGTCAGTTCACGACACTCGATAGCGAGAGCTCGTGTTTACTTAACAGCGAATTATATTTAATAATGTTGTTTTTTTGATAAATCACATCGTGGCTAATTTCATTAAAATCTAAAATGTTTTTGCTTATATTGTTACTGGTAGTATCTTTTTTATTGTTATTGTATTACATCGACTATTTGTTAAGAGATGAAAATTTTGAGAAGATACCAGGACCCAAAGGGATGTTTCTCATTGGAAATGGATACGATTGTCTATTGGAGTCTGGTAAGTTTTAGATTTACAGATTTATTCAATCATTGAAGATTCAAAATATTCTCATTATAAATATGTAATAAAAACATCTAAAAATGAAACATTAATACTGTATACTCAACATTATTATCATTTTGACCTTGTTACGCAGATAAGTTTTAATCAGCTTTTTATAATTATCTATCTTAGCATCTCGCCTATTTGATTTACAATAATAAATAATTATTTTAATATATTTTTACAAATGAGATTTATTCCATATTGTTTTCCGCGGGTTACCCGCTTTGGTATATACCGCTACATCGCTTGCGTTAATAGTTACTCCTCCACTCCCTAAAGCTACATTGTATGGCTTTAAGTTTTCCTCAATAAGCGGGCTATTTTTTTTTTTATATCATAGGTAGGCGAACGGTCATATGGGTCATCTGATGGTAAGTGGTCACCAACGCCCCAAGACATTGGCATTGTAAGAGATGTTAACTAACGCTGACATCGTCAATGCGCCACCAACTTTGGGAACTAAGTATTTGATGCCTTTAATTACTCTGGCACACACACCCTTCAAACCGGAACACAACATTAATAAGTACTGCTGTTTTGCGGCAGAATATCTGATGACAAAGCTCTACCCACCAGCTCTACAACAAGTATTTTACAAATCTAAGTTATGGTTCCTAAAATTAGCATGTTCAACCATAAAAAATATACAGGATTATATTTTTACCTATATTTTGGAATTGGTTAAAATAAAAAAAATCCAATATAATATAAAACGTTCATATTCCTTGCAGCTAAATTTTTCGAGTATTTTCGCAATTTAGTCAGTGAATACAAGGATATCTGCAAATATAAAATATTTAATGTCAAGTTTGTCCTTATATACAACCCAGAAGACACCGAGGTATGTGTTTTAGAACTTATTAAAAATAGCTTTATTAATAATTTTGTGTTTACGTTTGCGATTAATTAAGACTACTTTAAAATTACTGTTGTTTATTTATATTAATAATAAGGTCCTACAGACCGACTTCGGCCACGGCGGCCAATCTCAAGAGAGATTAGCCAACTGCGCAGGAGATATTATAGTGCACAAGTGTGTGCGCAAACACAGGTGCACTCTCTTTTCCTTAGCTCTCATAATCCGATGGGATGGCAATCCGACACGACTGGAAAGAGTTCAGGCGCAGGACCAACGGCTTAACGTGCTTTCCGAGGCACGGGAGTGTACACACTTCCAACTTCCAGACTCCGGGCTGCTACTGAGAATTTTCTGACAGAAAAACCCAATAACTATTTATTGGCCCGACCTGGGAATTGAACCCAGGACCACTGGGTCTGCAGCCTTATATCTAGCCACTAGACCAACGAGGTAGTCATATATATTTATGTATGTATATTAATAATACCAGAGAGGTAAACGAACCACAGGACAATGTTTTGAATGAAGTTTTTTTTCTAAAAGATATTTATATCATGTCTATATACCTTTATTTTAGTTTCATTTTATTCATTTTTAAATAGTATAATTTTTCATTAAGTATTTAAAATAATTCTTACATATTTAAATTTAAATGTTTATTTAATAACCTTTTGCAGACGATTTTGACGAATACAAAATACAATGACAAAGGATTTGTTTACTACTTCCTTCGACCGTGGTTAAAAGACGGCCTGCTCGTTAGTGATGGTAATATTTTCATTTATTTATAAGAGTAAGCTTGATTGAAATAAATATATATTTGTCGGAGAAGCATCGTTCTCGTTGACATCGTCATTAGTGGTTGCTGGCTTAGTGGGCGTCATCAGGGTAAAGTACAAGCACAAAACACAACTATCACGTTTTCACAGTATTTTACTTAAGAAAACAATTAATTAATTAATACTTTAGCGAGTAACAACACCGAGCAGCGGGTTCAGGGCACCGATCCGACTTTACCAGACGAATCCACTTCAACGATCCTTTTCGATCCGTTGCTTTCCTCGGAATGTGTCACAAAAACTGTATACCTCTCCAAAGTCAAGATGGCGCCTCGACCCCACTCGAGCCTTGCTCTGATTGGTGATTACGTGAAATACAATATTCATAACTTTTATTAAATTATTAAGGTTTTTAACTTCTAGAAAAATGTAACAAATCAAGAATTCTTAAAGTAATTAAAATGTAAACAAATAATATTGTATGCTAACATCAATCAACCCGACTCATAGTTTCCTCCGACATATTCAATATATATATTTCAAACGAAGTGACATAGTCAACAATATTCGATTAAATTTATATATCCTGAATGAAAATAAAAAATAAACGAATAATGACATGTAGCGTGTTCTATATGTAATTGTATTGTGCACTAAATATCATCTTTTATTATCTTCAAGATAATAATAATAATAATAATATATCTTTATTCACAAAAGAGATTTTAACACAGCAGTTTAAATTACAATTGGTTTGTACAAACCAATTGTAATTTAAACTGTGTGGGTGTAGTACTGTACTCCTCGCTAGGTTATAAAATAACCTGTATTATGTAGTAGCATAAGATTTGATTTATTAATGCACATAATTACAAATATTGCGGATTTTTTATACAGAAAAAAATATTTTCTGTCGTTCCTGACGCAATAGACTAGTGCCGATAGCTTAGAAAATAACCAAGTTTTTGGTTTTTTTATTTGTACCTTTTATTTTTTCATGAAATTTGGTGAAAACATAACTTTTTATGTCCCAAATATACGGTCGATTTAAAATATTTATTTTTCTCTTCCTTTTCCAATGGGTTTCATCATACTATTATTATATATTATTATATTTTTTTTGTTTCAAAAATTATCAGCACTGGTCTTACCATATTGAATTGATTTTGTAGAGTCAGAAACTCGGTGTCAGACGTTAAATTTTGTTTTCCACTTCATCTATGTACAATTACTGTCGATAATACTCACAAAAAGGAAAGGGAGTCACGAGTTTCAACATTAATAAAGTAATATGATATAGTAATATTAAAATACACAAGTTTCGAGCAGTATCATTATCAGCTAGTTGTCTAACTTTTCTAACCACTCTAAATTTTTTGCTTAATTCCGCTAACGTACCAAATAATACAATATCACAAATACCTTTAAAAAATAGAACTTGACCTAAAATTGATTCTGGTGGAACATCCATTGATTTTTATGAGATAACAAATATTATATTACACTAAGACACTATAATTAATTAGGAGCTAAGTGGCATCAGCGGAGGAAAATTCTGTCTCCAGCATTTCACTTTAACATACTCCGGCACTTCAGCACCATATTGGTGGAGAGCAGTCAGGAGTTAGTGGAATGTCTCCGGCCAGAAACAGACAAGTCGGGGACGGACATTTACCCTTTCATAGCTGGCATGACATTAAATGCCATATGTGGTAAGTTGCGATCTATGTATTTTATTAGTCTCTTTTACAAAAGTATTGGTTCGGAGAGAGTTGTACAGAAAATTACGCCAAACATCTATACAGTGTGTAAGAAAAACCCTGTCCGAGCCATAAAGTGGTTATTGGGTATCGTGAGTCGGTTCTATTTATGTAATCAAATTTAAAATACTAAGCAAAAAAATTACTCCGAATAAAATTAATATTATATTAATAAATCACATGGCAGCAAAGGCGTGACGCCCACCCCGCCCCGCCGCGTCTTTGAAGAAGACGCGACAAGGGTCTTGTATACAGGTCTATCAACTGAGCCCAATTTCAGTGGTGAGAGATTGGTGTGATTGTGTTACAACTTTTATTTCGCAATAACGCTCGCTGTACGTCGTTGCTATCGAACGTGGTTGAGTGACACGCGGCGTATATTTTTCTCTCCCAAGTATTGGGTTATTTAATCATTGTTATATAGTTTTGCGGATTTGTTGTTATTTTTGTTTTGTTATTTAACTGTTTTGTTTGGATTTGAAAAAGTGTTCGGGATAATTATTACGCGAATTGTCATGACTCTGGCGGCCGTAAATTGAACTGAACACCATTAAAAAGCCGACGTGCCCCCAATACTGTTGTTGATAGACCTGTGTATACGACCGTAGATGTAACACCGCCTTTCGGCATGAACTAGTGTTGCAGAACAATCGATAGTTTGACCATCGATAGTTGATTTCGAAGACTATTCAGGATCGATACTCGGATCGGTACTATCGAAAGTATTATCTATTGTCAATACTGTCGATGTTTTAATCAAAACCTATATATACTATCTTTACTATTCCCAATATAGATAGGCTATCGATACCATTGCTTACACCTTAACTGTCGATAAATTTGCGATTATAATAATATTTTTTTAACCAAGCATTATATTATATCATTAACAAGATGTGAACGATAATAACTTCTATAGTGTAAAACTGTGGTGCAGTTATTAACGCCCGTCAACAAAGCAACATTGCTCTATTTTTTAAAACATTGCAAGTAGCAAAAATTAATTAAAAGAAAAAAAATACACAATAGAATTAAAATTAACAGATTACAATTAAAATTAAAACACTTCAAACAAATTCAACAAATAATAATATCTAAGATTTAAACAAAACATTTTAAGAATGAAATTATATTATTATTTGTGTATTTACTTAATTTAATAAGTGACATAATTATTGAAATAAAATAATATTTATTGTAAAAATAATAATAAAAATTGATTGTCTATCGATAGTGGACTATCGACAATCGTGCAACCCTAGCATGAACCGGCGTAACAAAGAGAAATTTTGATAAGTAATAAGGATAAGGTTTCACCTGACGTTCATTAATTTATTTTTATTATATTTTTCTTTCTCTTGTTCTCTTATAAGCTGGTGGTTAATGTTATCGTTTATGTTACAGTAAGTCGTAGAAACGTGATTGTGTTATGAAAAAAATAGGGTTACTTATAAGTACAAAATTACTGTAAGTTTCCCTGAAAAATAAATTACGCATTAGTGTCCAATTGGCTCAGACCACTTAGTGAGAGTGCTGATGAGGTGATTTGTGACTTTTTTTATTTTAGTCGGCAATATTTTATCGCACAATATCGCGCACCGGTCGCTGTTGAGCAGTAGTGACACGGCCTTACACGTGCCAGCGGCGTTTCAAAGGCACTCAAAGGAGTCGTCTAACGACTCTGGAGTTGTCACATTTCAAAAAATTTGCTCGATGTTGGGGAATTAGGACACTAAAATGTGTATTTTAAATAACGATAACATTTTTATAATAATGAATATTTGATATTTTATTTTATTTTTAGTAATGTCTATAACACACCAATATGCCCCTTTCGGGTCGGACAGGGTTTTTATTACACACTGTATACATGGCAATGTGTCTTTTATACCTATTAAATAGAATTAACAATTTATGAATATAGCATAAAATTGTCATGAATTAAAATTTCTTAAGTAAAATTAAGATGACGGATAAAAGCACTGTTATCTCTATGTGTATATATTTTATATTTATATTGTTTTCAGAAACGGCAATGGGTACTTCTTTAGATAAAGAGAAAAAAGACATCGGAACAAAATATAAAAACGCCATACATACACTGGGCACATACTTAGTTTACAGAGGTCAACGATTTTGGCTTCATCCTATGGCATTGTTTAATTTAAGCTCTGTTGGGAGAAGTCAGGAGAAATTGTTGAATGAAATTAGCTCTTTTCGGGATCATGTTATTAAACAGAGGCGCCAAAATGGGACTTATATGAATTTGTATACAGACGTTATGAACGAAAAGGAAAATGATTTACCAGGTCTAAAGAAACGATTGGCGATGTTGGATTTGTTACTAGAAACAGAGGAGAAAGGAAAGATAGATATTGAGGGTATCAACGAGGAAGTCGACACGTTCATGTTTGAGGCTGGTATTAATTTATGAACATTCCATTTCTAGTATATAATTATATATTAGTTAGATATTTGCTAACAAAATTGTATACAATAGAATATATTTCAAGGGGCTTGCTAAATGTATTTTATAAACAATTAATTAACTGCTATTCTGATAACAAACACCCACAAGTACTTTAAAACTGCATAAACGTTTTGAAATGATTTACACTTAAGTCGATTGTGGTATATCCTATGATGGTTTTTTGAATAATTTTCTTTGACGTAAATTTACAATTTTTCAGAAAAACTAGAAAAATATTTTTTATTAGACTGTCATCAGTGTATGCTTACTGTGGAGGAGTGACTACTTCGTTGATGAAGTGCCTAGATATAAGACCGCAGATCCCGAGGTCCTGGGGGCCAATTCCACTAATGTAAAACGTTTATTAACGTTCTCATAATGTGAATTCTCAATGACAACAAAGTCTGGAATTCGAAAGAGTATATATGTACTTCCGTGCCTCAGAAAGTATGTAGAGCTGCTGGTCCTGCACCTGAACTCTTCCGGTTGTGTCGAATATGCCGGTCCATCGGATTATGAGAGCGAGGTTATAGATAGTGCATCTGTGTTTGCGCACACACTTGTGCATATCTCCTACGCAGTTGGCCAGTCCTCCATGTAATTAACTTGGTTCTAAACGTTTCACCCTGCGACACTAACCAAGAAAATAAACTTAACTAATAAGCTAACTTAAATTGTAATAATTAAACTGCACTTTGTACTTATTTCGCTCTCACACCACGTAGTAATTATGTATTCTATGCCTTACACACTACTACACGCTTCTTTACGATTTGATTATTTTTAACTCTTCTGGATTTTCTGATTTTTTTTTAACATTACACTGAAACTATTTTTTATTGTTGTGTTTTAGGGACACGATACAACAGCGACTGCACTCCAGTATGCGTTTATGCTGATAGCGAATCATCCAGAGGTTCAGGTAACATATTTCAAGAAACATATTTCATTAAAATTGTATAACTACATTTTAAATTATTCTTAATTACCAATGCTGTAAATCAATTTTGTAAATGCGGTTTAGATAATGGTTCAAATATTTTAATTTTTTTCTAATATAGGGTTTTCCATTAAGGGCGCTTGATCGTGCAGAACTTCCATCGTAGCGTGTGCTGTGTGGCACGTAGCGCCGTCCTGTTGAAACCACATGTTGTCCAGATCCATATTCTCGATTTCAGGCCAAAAGAAGTTGGTTATCATCGACCGGTATCGCTCACCATTGACGGTGACGGCCACACCATTATCGTTTTCGAAAAAATACGGACCAATCACGCCTCCGGCCCAAAATCCGCACCAAACAGTCACTTTCTGCGGGTGCATTGCCACTTGGTGAACCTCGTGTGGATTGGTCTCGTCCCAAATACGGCAATTTTGCTTGTTGACATAGCCATTCATCCAAAAATGCGCCTCGTCGCTGAAGATGATTTTTTTGCCAAAATCGGCGTCAACTTCCAACTGCTCTAATGCCCAGTCAGCGAACACACGGCGCTGTCTATGGTCATTAACCTTGAGCTCTTGGGTCAGCTGGATCTTGTACGGGTGCAGGCTCAAGTCACAACGCAAAATTCGCCAAGTTGTCGTCTGCGAAAGGCCGAGTTCCTGTGCGCGACGCGGAATTGACTGCCGCGGGTTTTCGAGGACACTGTCGCGCACAGCGGCGATATTCTCGGCAGATCTCGCGTTACGTTGACGCACGGGAACCGGATGATTGTTAACTGACCCGGTTGACTCGAATTTGTCCACCAATCGACGGATAGTCGACTCGGCAGGACGATCATCGCGACCGTAAAACGGGCGAAGTGCGCGGAACGTTGCTCGAACTGAAGACCCATTTTCATAAAACAATTTTATGATTTGCACGTGCTGCTCGACACTGTAACCTGCCATGGTGGTTTGGGAGGACGGAATGAATATAACACACTGCATTTGACAGCTGTCACTCAAACAACATGGCCGTAATCAGCTGTCAAAGTTCAAGCGTCCCTATTGGAAAACCCTATAATTGTATATTTGAATAGTTCCTTAAAGAGCTTATCATCTCTTTAAAAAAATTAATAAAAAATATTATATAAATTCGTAATTTTAAATGTTACAGGACAAAATACTTGAAGAGTGTAGACAAATATTCGGCACATCTGGTCGAAAGCCTACGATGTCTGACTTAGCAGAAATGAAGTATTTAGAATGTTGCATCAAGGAAACCTTAAGGCTCTACCCGTCGGTGTTTTTTATTACCAGATATTGCAAACAAGAAATCAAATTGCGTAAGTATAGACTTTCTCAAACTTGTTTATGCTGAACAATGAGTTCGTGGGCATAGCAAACATTAATCATATTTAAGTCAACTTAAATTACTTGAGATTCTAATATGTCCTGATATCCCCTCGCCATTCTGCGTATCTGTAGTATAAAATTTATTGTAAAGTAAAATTTATTTTATATAATATTACATTATTTTTTTTTAGAAAATTACGTATGCCCTGCTGGATCAGACTGTTCAATTCTAATCTTCGACTTGCATCGGCGTAGTGATCAGTTCGTCGAGCCTCTCAAGTTCCGCCCGGAGAGGTTTCAGGAGGAACCCACTTGGCACCCATTCGCTTATATACCATTCAGCGCAGGACCTCGTAACTGTATAGGTAAAACATAACTTGACTTTAAATATATGCTTTTCTACTGTATTCATTATATGTTATATATATTTTGTTACTACTACATGAAAATTACATTTAAACAAGACGAAATGTTGGTAGTTACATATTAAAGTGTTATAAAATGCTTAGTATATTATTTATACTATAAAATACATAGGAGGTAAGTGCTATTAATTATTTCCTTTGTGACAGGTCAAAAATTTGCCATGATGGAAATGAAGTTGGCGATATCTGCTGTTCTTCAACAATACCGTTTGTTACCAGTCACGAAGCCGGACGACATCGTATTTATGTCCGATATCATCTTACGACCAACGGATCCCATTTACGTAAAATTTGAAAATCGCTGAAACGACTACATTATATTTTTTATTATATTCCACATTAAAAATATAAATATTATTAATTGTCCTTATTTAATTAACAATAAAGCCTAAAATAAATACTTATAAAAATTAAAAATAGTTACTGTAAAAATCGTGTCCGAGTGGAATGGTGGCAAGAATGAAAGTAGATTTTCCCTTTGCATCGCAATTCCGATTTTCTGGGCGAAAAATGAACTAGAACTCATGTCACCAGTAGAGGCAAAAAAACGGGGTGTAATAATTTTTGAAGAAAGTTTTTGCACTATTACTCCAAGGTCCAAGCGTTTCAACTACAAATGGAACATAAATATAGTTGGCAGTCTATTTTATTTCGAAGTAGTTTGTAGAGAAACGTAAGGTCTAATAGGTCTGTTCTTTGTTCTAAACTAATCATTTTAAAGTACTTGAGTCTACTTTTATAGGATGGTATAGATTTGAGAACTCTTGCTTGATAAGAAATGAGCCATAAAAACCTTTTTTGAATACGCTTAAGTCTGAGACAGTGGGTAGAATAGTGAGGTCGCCAAACAACAATGCAATATTCTATATAGCTGGCTACGAATGAGGCTATTGTATAGGATTATTTTGTTCTGACTCGTTTAAACACCTTTGTATTCCTAATAACGAATCCTGATAACTTCGAGACTATTTCGACGATTGCATCATGGTGAGATACAAAGGTGAGCTTGTTATCTAACAAGACTCCTAAATCTTTAATAGCATTAAATATATAAAACATTTTATTTAATCTGAAATATATTATTTAATCTTTAATGAACAGCTATCTTAACGCTTTCAGAAAATTCTCAGTAGCAGCCCGCAGTCTGGAAGTTGGAAGTGTGTACACTCCCGTACCTCGGAAAGCACGTTAAGTTGTTAGTCCTGTGCCTGAACTCTTTCCGGTCGTGTCGGATTGCCGTCACATCGGATTATAAGAGCTAGGGAATAGAGGAATGCATCTGTATTTACGCACACACTTGTGCACTATGATATCTCCTGTGCATTTGGCTAATCTCTTTTGAGATTGGCCGCCGTGACCGAAATCGGTCTGGAGGACATTATTATTATTGTTATTATTGTCTCTTCTCCTTGAAGTTAGTGTAATTTTTTTTCCATATTCATACTTACCACATTTATGCTGTGATGTGACATTATTTATTCCGAATGTAATGAATTGTAATGAAAATTTGTTTACTTTCAATCTTTTTGCCGTGACAGTCAATTTTACATTTCCTTTTTTGATGTATGAACTCTATTGTTATAATATAAATTGTGAGGTAGTAAAAATATAATATTTTTAGGTTCCGATCAATTAAAAACTTAACTACGCATTCGCTTTAATCTGTGACCTAGACATCCAAACATTCAATCCATGAAAATATATGATAACATAATGAATCTATTGACATGACAGGTGCCGAGATAGGAATATATATTGATTGTTAGCTTCGAGCTTGTTAGAGAAGAAAATAGATTTATAAGCTATGAACTAAGCTTCAGGAAGTCGACAAGCGACAGTGAGCTCCAGCACTATAAAAAGAATACGCCGAATAGGTTGAAAGTATTTTGGTAACTTGACTTTTGAATTTAATATAATGTTTAATATTATATTTTTAATGACTGGCATCCTTGTAAACTTATACCGTGAAAAGACCTTTTTCTCAGCCCTAAGGTTGCCTGGAAGAGATCGCTCTTTAGCGATAAGCTCGTATTTGTAATATAGGGTTTTCCATTAAGGGCGCTTGCTCGTGCAGAACTTCCATCGTAGCGTGTGCTGTGTGGCACGTAGCGCCGTCCTGTTGAAACCACATGTTGTCCAGATCCATATTCTCGATTTCAGGCCAAAAGAAGTTGGTTATCATCGACCGGTATCGCTCACCATTGACGGTGACGGCCACACCATTATCGTTTTCGAAAAAATACGGACCAATCACGCCTCCGGCCCAAAATCCGCACCAAACAGTCACTTTCTGCGGGTGCATTGCCACTTGGTGAACCTCGTGTGGATTGGTCTCGTCCCAAATACGGCAATTTTGCTTGTTGACATAGCCATTCATCCAAAAATGCGCCTCGTCGCTGAAGATGATTTTTTTGCCAAAATCGGCGTCAACTTCCAACTGCTCTAATGCCCAGTCAGCGAACACACGGCGCTGTCTATGGTCATTAACCTTGAGCTCTTGGGTCAGCTGGATCTTGTACGGGTGCAGACTCAAGTCACAACGCAAAATTCGCCAAGTTGTCGTCTGCGAAAGGCCGAGTTCCTGTGCGCGACGCGGAATTGACTGCCGCGGGTTTTCGAGGACACTGTCGCGCACAGCGGCGATATTCTCGGCAGATCTCGCGTTACGTTGACGCACGGGAACCGGCTGATTGTTAACTGACCCGGTTGACTCGAATTTGTCCACCAATCGACGGATAGTCGACTCGGCAGGACGATCATCGCGACCGTAAAACGGGCGAAGTGCGCGGAACGTTGCTCGAACTGAAGACCCATTTTCATAAAACAATTTTATGATTTGCACGTGCTGCTCGACACTGTAACCTGCCATGGTGGTTTGGGACGACGGAATGAATATAACACACTGCATTTGACAGCTGTCACTCAAACAACATGGCCGCAATCAGCTGTCAAAGTTCAAGCGTCCCTATTGGAAAACCCCTTACAAACAATATTTCATATTTATGTATTTTTTTACATATTTGGTATTTATATTTGAATACAATTGCATTTTAAATAATTACATTAAAACCTTAAATAAATACAAATAAAAATTAAAAATATTTACTATACAAATCGTGACCGCGTGGAATGGTGGCAAGAATGCTAGCAGCATTTCCCCTTTGAATCGCAATTCCGATTCTCTGGGCGAAAAATGAACCAGCCCTCCTGTCACCAGTAGAGGCAATAAGACGGGGTGTAATATTTTGGATGAAATTTTTTGCACTGTTACTCCAAGGTCCAAAGGTTGCGTTTCAACTGCAAACGGAATAAAAATATAATTTTGAATAAGAGAAGAATATTTGTTACGTTTGTTCGTTTCAGCTTTTTCCGCGGCAGCACCGGCTTTTAACATTGTTTCTCTGATATGAGACGGGGCTAGTGTGTCAACACATGTTGCGTCCCACACAAGGGCCCGTCCCCGTTCCCAGGGAACCAATGTCAGTCCATCAGGTCTCTTGCCATCATCACGACTAATTCCATGAGGCTCAATAAGAGCAGGAACGTCAATGGTGGCAAGAGCCCTTTTAATAGTATCATTAAGAGAACTGTGGCGGAAAAGCCTCCCTGAATTCCTTGGACAAGAAAGACCGTGTAAGCCGAAAGAGTCGACCTCTTTTCCACACGGGCACCTGTGCTCAATGCACAACTGTGTTCCCAGTCGGAGACCTATTGCTATGCGAAAACATTCATTGTCTAAAAGCGTCCCAAGATTTTTAGAGGGTACCGCATGTAACCAGTGACCTGACTCTTTAGTTGATAAAGCTAGAAGCCGTGCACGGTTATTGGCACTTGTTAAATTTTGATTCAAACTTTGTTGTGTAACATGAACTAGTGGCGAATCCCAAAGTTTTTGTTTGGTAACTTCCTTAGGGATATCGTCATTAGGACATTTTACCTTCCAGTATTCTATTGCCTCTGTAACATTTGTGATTTTCAGTGTATTTGATTTTAAAATATGTGAACAAAGGCCTGTAATGCTATGTACAGAAGAGAGAAAGGCTGGAAGGGCAACACTTGAAATTTTCCTCACACCGATGCCACCATGGCGAATCGGAAGTGTAGCTTGGGTCCAGGAATACTCATCAAGAGATAAATTTAGAATTTTCTCTAAAGAATCTTTAAGGATGGCATCGATTTTATTGGTAAGGCCAGGAAATTTCCAGACTGGGCTCGCGCGTAGAATGTACATTAATTTTGGAACAAAAAGACAGTGCTTCAAAATAGTATAAGCAATATGAGAATTTAAGAAGCCCAATCTGTCGACGTTGTCTAAAAAAATTTTTATTTTGTCATTTAGAACAGGTTCAATACATTCGTCAAAAATTGGTGCACCAAGAAGGCAAAGCGTATTTTTATGAAGAATTTTAATATTAGGTGCAATTTTATAAAATAATTCCGTTGCCGAATAAATATCATTTGAAGATAAAGTGTTTGTGAAAAAAATTTCACATTTTGAAAAATTCAATTTGAGACCAACTTTATCAAAACGTTCTGTAATTTTAATTAAATCTTCAATGACATCATCCACTTTGCCTCCTATGGTTCCATCATCTAGGTACCATATGTTTAATTTAGATTTTAAATCTGAGATGTAGTTATGGATACCTAGGCTGAAAAGAGCAGGACCTAATGGATCTCCTTGCTGAACGCCTACATTAGAATTAATTGTTTTTTCGCCAAAAAAAAGCTTTGATGGTGAACTGTAACATTGCCAAACATAAGGGTAAATTTCAGGTAAATAAGATGAGACTTCGTTAAGCAAGGTTGCTCTATCTATGGAATTAAAAGCATTCTTTACATCAACTTTTAGAAGTACTTCGGCTTCGTTTCCTTTTAAAAAGGTACGAGTCGAATGTACTGCGGCTTCACATCCACCTCTACTTCCAAAACCGAGTTGTGTAGGTTGAAATTTAGTTTTTAAGGTGGAAACTATGTGCCTACAAGCTAATTTAGATGCCAAACGGCGGAAAGTGGACCCGATTGCAATTGGACGAATACTTCCGTCTTTTTTATTAAAGGCACAAAGTCTTGCACCATAAAGATGTGGTAAAAAAGATGAAATCACCTTACCGGATAGCATAAAATTGCATAGCTTAGTTATGTCACCCAATAGGGCCCTGCCAGCGTCACCAGCTGAGGCACTCACAAGATCTTTAAGATGTTGTGGTGTGATACCATCAATGCCACCAGCAGAGCCGCTTGAGAATGACATAATGGAAGCATAGGTGTCTTCATCTTTAACCTGTAAAAAAGTATTCTGAGAAGGTGGATTTGGAAGTACAGATGCTGGATTTGGTAAAGGATGTTTTTCGTGTAAGGATTCTAGCGTTTTATTGTTAAATGGTGCGAGGGTATCACTAGAGAAAAGAATGCGAGCTGCGTTCTTAAGATCTCCATCCATTGCTTTATTTTCAACATTTTTTTTTAAATCAAAATTTAAAGGCCGTGATACGAATTTGGGAAGTGAAATTTGGGTATCTAAACCATTTTGTTTTAATTTGGTCGATAAGGAGCCATTTTTGGCTTTATCAACATGAAAAAATTTATATGAAAATGTGAAAAGATTTTGCCATGCCGAATTACTATTTGAAAGACATTTTTGAATTACACTGGATAGAGATCTACCTAGAGATATTCTCGCTCCTCTAGGGATTCTTTTTATGAGAGGAATACTTTGATTGTATTTTGCCAATATCTGTTCAAACTGTAACTGTGAATTAGTGTCACTGTTTATAACAGTAGGTCCATTAAAAATAAAATTAGATGAATGTCCTAATGGAAGGCTATGACAACGGGTCGTATGAATTTTTAAGCGTTTTTGGCTCTTGAAAATCCTTCCATTACAACATTGGTAACATGATAAGAGGTCCGGCTGGGAAGGAACGGAATTATTAAAATTATTAGAACACGACATGGTTCTATAGAAACTTAAAAAATAAACACATAACGTCACTATAATGGCGATGGTGTGGCACTAGCACAGCACGGTATGTGTGGCCCGTTGTAAGGTTGGCTGCTAGGTTTTTGGTAAATAATGCTAATTCTTTGTTACAATTTTAAGATATAATTTTAATATATGAATACCTCTCGAATTTTTATAATTTTATAGGTTCATTAATTTGTAGTTTTAACCAATTTATTGGCTGGAAGATCATGATATGTTTGATAGTAATTTGCGACATTGATTAAAACTGTCATTTAAAGGATACATGCACAAACATAGCGTATTATCGTAAGTCGGAATTCGACATTTCACGAGTGAGATACGAAGTGATTTCTTATAGAATAGCACTAGAATAGCATTAGCTGTAAAGAATTAGTCTGACGTCGAACAAATAAAAATAAATAATATCTACTGGCTAAATATATTATATATATATATATGTATGTACTTTTAAAATGCTTATCAACAGGCATCTAACACATAATAAAAAATGTTGACAAAAATTATGAATTTATAATTTAGTGAAGTTAAAAAAAAAGTTTATTAAATACTAGCTAATGGCCCCACTTCGTACTTATTACTGACTTTTTAATATTATTTAAAAAATGTTTATCTGATGTAAATAAAATATATTTATAACAAAATATATTTTTTTAACGTAATATCATATAAAAGTATTAAATTGTGTAAGTGTTTTCGTTTATCATTATTTGAGTCAGTGCAAGAGAGGGACCAGTCGTCTTTATTTATACGTTTTTATTTAATATTGTGATAAAAAAAATTATAGTCACTTTAATTAAATTTTAAAATGTTTTTGACTCTATTGTTATTAGCAATATTCATATTAATATTTTATCATTTTTTCAATTATTTGTTTAGAGATAAAAAAATTGACAAGATCCCAGGACCTAAAGGGAAATTCCTTATTGCAAATGGACTCGATCTTTTAATGGAGTCTGGTAGACAACGGACATAACGATCTATGTATATTCTTTAATATATATGTAAATTTTATCTAACCTAATCGCTACTGATAGTTTAATGAATGTAATTATATATTTTTGAATCTTTAATTGCAGTCTCTTATTTTTATTTTATTATTTGGACGATAATGGTTACAATTTTTTTTTTTAATAATTTTACATCCGTTTGTAATGTGAATCTATGTATTGTAATTATATTAATATTTTCTTAATTATCCGAGACTGAGAAACAATGAATGCCTATTACGCAGATAAATATTAATCACCTAGCTCGCTCAGTTTTCTGTAGGGTAAGGTGGGGCACAATAACACAAGGGGTAAAGTAAAACAGCCATAATATTTCTACCTTTTTCTAATAAAACATTTGAAAATGTAACGCTGATTTGTCAAGTAGCCGAGTCGTCATCTTGTTATAGTTATATTTTTAGTGTAAAGCCGGCTTATAGTTTTATATCAAAATTTCTGATTTTAACCCATAATTTGGCAGTTTTTTTTTACAAACTATTTTCGTTTTCATTAGATAACAGTTTCGTTTTGGTGAGTGTGCATATATTTCAAATGTTTTTTACATGTTTTGTTGTTTAACTAACATTTTTCATTATTTTTATGTATTATATAAGAAGAAAACAATATTGTTTCAAAATAATACAAAGAATTAGTTTGACCCACGCAAAGTTCTTCCGGAAAAACAAAACTTCAAGCTAACAATGTACATTTCCGACGCAAATCAGGAAAAAGGACAAAATTTTGATAATTTTTATTTAATTTAACATATTTTAAGGCATAAAAATGTATATTATACTGTACCCCGCTATGTTTAATTGCACCCCAGGGAGTGTTTTAATGTGGACCTGGGGCATAGTTAAACAGAATCAGGATTTTAGTAAGATTAAAACAAATTAGGTGTAGGGTTGATTTTTGATCTCTTTTTAATGACTGATTATTAAAATATTAAGTAAAGTTTATGGAAGTTTAACAACTGTGGTGAAGGAAAACATCGTTAGGAAACCTGCATGTGACAATTTTCACCGAAAATCTATCACATGTGTATTCTACCAACCCGCATTGGAGCAGCGTTGTGGAATAAGCTCCAAGCCTTCTCCTAGAATGGAGAGGAGGCTTTAGCCCAGCAGTGGGACATTCACAGGCTGTTACTTACTAATCTTACAAAATCTGGTCTGGATTTCTTATTATATCTTTAACAGTGTAAGTGTTAAAGATATAATAAGAGCTTTTAATTCATTAGATGTTAAGAAAACGCCCGATCTGTGGGGAATCTCTGTTAAGGTGGTCAAGTCAGTTATTGATGTGATTGCACCTTATCTTGTTATTATATTTAATAAATGTATTCTTAGTGGCGTGTTTCCTGACCTTATGAAATATAGTAAGGTAATTCCTATGTTTAAATCTGGTAGTACTTCAGACCCCAACAATTATAGACCTATTTCTGTACTACCAACGCTTAGTAAGATCTTTGAAAAATTAATGCATAATCAGATGTTAAGCCGAGAAGTGGTAAGAACGCGTGAATCTTAACCGATGATCGTGGGTTCTAACCCGGGCAAGCACCACTGAATTTCATGTGCTTAATTTGTGATTATAATTCATCTCGTGCTTGACGGTGAAGGAAAACATCGTGAGGAAACCTGTATGTGTCAAATTTCATTGAAATTCTGTCACATGTGTATTCCACCAATCCGCATTGGAGCAGCGTGGTGGAATAGGCTCGAAAACCTTCTTCTCAAAAGAGGAGAAGAGGCCTTAGCCCAGCAGTGAGACATTCACAGGCTGTTACTAATCAGATGTTAGTACATTTTGACACATACAAGTTGCTACACAGTAAACAATTTGTCCTTACAAGGGGTCGCTCGACAACCGATGCTGGTGTCGAGCTCGTTAAAAATATTTACAGAGCCTGGGAAGAGTCACAGAATGCCTTAGGGATATATTGTGATTTATCTAAGGCTTTTGATTGTGTGAAACATGAAACGCTGATCAGAAAAATACGTTAAAATTAAAATATGCTTATCAATATATGACGAGGTAAACAATGTTCATTCAGTGTTAATAATTTACTGTTAAACAGTAAAAAGACAAAATGTATTAAATTCACTTTTCCCAACGTGAAATTTGTAAAAACGAATGTACTTTTCTATGTACTATATAAATGGGGAACCTTTAGATTCTGTAGAAGCAACAGAATTTCTTGGTATCACCAAATATTCTAAGCTTCATATTAATAAATTGGCAAATAGACATAGCTCTGCAGCTTTCGCGGTAAAAAAAATTATAATGTTGACTGATGTTGATA
Organism: Nymphalis polychloros; assembly: GCA_905220585.2. Classification (NCBI taxonomy): domain Eukaryota; kingdom Metazoa; phylum Arthropoda; class Insecta; order Lepidoptera; family Nymphalidae; genus Nymphalis; species Nymphalis polychloros. The sequence goes on along the minus strand of HG992243.1, from coordinate 10,087,584 downwards.
CGGCTCGCCTATTGTATTTCAGCTATTTCCACAGTATAATGTCTTATGGCATTCTACTCTGTGGTAATGCAGCCGACATAAATACGATTTTTGTACTGTAGAAGAGGGCTATTCGTGCAATTTACAACCTGGGCCCAAAAGATTAATTACGATGTAAATTTAAAGAAATTAAAATAATGACTGTCGCTTCTCAATATATATTTGATAATGTTATGTATGTACGCAAAAACATAAAAGATTTTCCCAGAAATTGTGACGTACATACTGCTAACACCAGGAACAAGTATAAACTTACAACCACTATTACTAGATTACACAGGGTTAGTAGTAAGTCTCTTATGGGACAATGTATACGCTTTTACAACAGGATACCAGAAAGCGTTCAATTGTGAAATTTAAAAGAATTGTTAAGGAACGCTTATGTGCTAAAGGATATTACGCAATCAATGACTTCTTAGATGATTGCACCTTGGGAATGAAACGATCGCGTCCAGACTATTTCAAATAAATAGGAATATTATAATGTAAATCAACTATAAATGTAATAGAAAAAGCTAAAAAAAAAACCCGCTGAATTTCTTTCGCCGGTTCTTCTCAGGTCTGAGGTGTTTATTTCCCAAGCGGTGATAGATTATGACAATCAATAAGCAAGTGTAACGCTTCTATATTGAATAAAGAAATTTGAATTTGATACTTCTAGCATTCTATCCACCTTTTGACGTGGTCATTATTTGAATATTAACTTTATGTATTATTCTTATATGAATTAAAAATTCATAAATTTTTGATTAAAATTGAAATAATACACAATTGAATGATAGTGTTGGTATTACTAAAATAAATAAAGAAATGAAGAAAACGTAGAATTGTATCCAAAGAAACAGAATATAATGCTGCCAGACTGTAACAGTCGAATTTTGAAAAAGTGTCAAATAAATAAGTTTTTCAAGTATGGCACCATTTTTTCCCCCTACATAATAATAATATAATATAATAACTATCACATTGTATCATATACTTTCCAAAAACCAAATGCCACACTGGTACAAATTATTTGGCGAAAAAAAATTACTCCTTTGCGGCGGTATTGCTGCCATTTGGAACCGTCGGAAAAGTATGGCATAGTGACTTTCGTGAATGGCTACTCGACGATGATTAGCTTTGCAATAATTAGCCTGGTACAAATGGTTGAAATAGGATAAAATGATTTTTGTTTGTCGATTTTTCTATTTAATATAATTCTTAAGCTAGTGTTCCAAATAAAAATTTTAAGCTGCATAATTATTAACGAAAAGGCTTAAAAAGTTAAACTAATGTTATTGATTATTCTGTCAAATTTGCTAAACATAAAATGGTAAAGCGCTTGGCTTATAAGATCACTAGTCGCTATGCCTGAATATCGATCGGTTATTATGTTTGGAAAATCGGAGAAACAAATGATGCCTACCTTATATAATGTATAATTTTTTTAAACGTAATATCATATAAATATATCAACTATTCGTGGTGGTTTCGTTTATCATTGTTGGAGTCAGTGCACGCGAGGGACCAGTCGTCTCTATCTATACGTTTTTATCTAATATTGTGATAAAAATATTATAAGTGACTTTAATTAAAATTTAAAATGTTTTGGACTCTATTGTCATTGGTAGCGTTAATCTTTATATTATATCATTACATCAACTATTTGTTTAGAGATGAAAAATTTGACAAGATCCCAGGACCTAGAGGGAAATTCCTTATTGCAAATGGACTCGATTTTTTAATGGAGTCTGGTAAGAAAAATCTATATATGTATACTTATTAAAAAAACAATATATTCTATCTAATCTAATCACAACCGATATTATAATTATATATTTTAAAATCTTTAATTGTAATCGCTTATTTTTCTATTATTATTTGGACAATAATTGTTACACTTTTTTTAAATAATGTTACATCCGGGTATAATGTGAATATATGTATTGTAATTATACTAATTTTGTTTTTGTTATCTAAGACTGGGACACTTACATTGAATACCTATTACGCAGATAAATTTTAATCATCTTCTTTAAATTACTTATCTCAACACATATGTTAAAGTAACTCAGCTAGTAGCTACAATATACCGCTCAGTTTTATGTATATAATAAATTTATTTGTATAACATAATTTTGAAAGTACTACACTAAATTAATAATTACATTAGATAATGATGCATTCTGTAGACATTTATTTACAATGGGTAGTAAGTACCTTGAAACAATATAATTATATTTATATTTTATCGGTAGGTTATTAAGGTCACTGGTTTTTTGTTTTAAATGTTCTTTGTGAGTGTGGAGAGGTTTATTTGGAATCTGTATTTTAACAATTTAAATAAGATTTATTTCATACTCTTAATATAGCGCTCGTTAAAATTTTCAAATGCAGTATAATATAATTAAACGTAACCATTTTTTGCAGCTCCATTATTCACCTACTTTCGCAATTTAGCAAATAAATATAAGGATCTCTACAAATTAAAAATATTTAATAAAAAGGTGGTCTTAATATACAACCCAGAGGACATTGAGGTATGTGTATAAGAATTAACAATTTAAAATACTGAAATAAATTACTTTTTGGTCTTCACAAAGTTATGTCATAATTTTTATTTTTATTACGCGTCACATATTTGTAATTTTGTGCTCTCCGTACTTACTGTATACATTACGTATTGATATTATCAATTGCGAGTATTTTGCTATCATTTATAAAATATCGAAATTTGTTAAATCAGAGATTTTAGACTTTTCTTGTTACTTTACTTTAGCTACGTAAGTATTCTTAATTTAGGTATTAATTTTGTCATTATAGTTGGCGTATTCATCATTTTGTTAAGTATATAACTTAGTATATACTTATACTTGTAGTTATTTTTTGCGTTTGCGAGGCGATTTAAATATCCAAAATGTTTGTTACATTCTAACTAATATTATAAATGCGAATGCGGGAGTATGTTTGTTTGTTACGCTTTCAAGCCTAAACCACAACACCGATTTTAGAAATTCTTTCACCAATAGAAAGCTACATTATTAGCGTGTAACATAGGCTATATTTTATTCCCGTATTACCACCGGAACGGGAACTACACAATTGAAACCACGGAGAAAAGTATAATATTTATATAATATACCTACCAATTATAATCAAATATTATTTATCATAGTGAGTCCTTAAGCTTTTGTGTATCAGAAATTGTAGAACTAGAATATTTTAATATTCATTTATTTGTCTTTGCAGACAGTATTAACGAATACAAAATACAACGATAAAGGATTTATGTACTATTTTCTTCGACCGTGGTTAAACGACGGCCTTCTCGTCAGTGGCGGTAATGTTATATTCATATTAATTTAAAATTAATAACTTAAAATAAAATGATTTAATAAATTATCATTACATTTATGATATTTATTTATTTTTTAGGAGATGAAGTGGTTAGATTATATTTATGGAACTGTTTTTCATATTTGAACGTTGACATACTTATTTGGTTATTCTACACATTTTTTTTATAATTTCGGTAAGCAGACAGGCAAATGGACCACCTCATGGTAAGTGGCCGCTACTGCGCATAGACATCAGCGCCGTAAGAAATGTTAACCATTCCTTACATCGCCAATGAGTAACGAACCTTTTGTATTAATTATTGTGTCTGTAATGGCTGAAGTTATACTGGCTCACTCACCCTTCAAGAACACAATAATACTAAGTATTGCTATTTGGCGGTAGAGTATATATATACACAGTCTATATATTTATATGCCTGCCTCGTTGGTCTAGTGGCTAGATATGCTAGATATGCGGGCTGCAGACCCGGTGGTCCTGGGTTCAATTCCCAGGTCGGGCCAATAAATAGTTATTGGGTTTTTCTGTCAGAAAATTCTCAGTAGCAGCCCGGAGTCTGGAAGTTGGAAGTGTATACACTCCCGTGCCTCGGAAAGCACGTTAAGCCGTTGGTCCTGCGCCTGAACTCTTTCCGGTCGTGTCGGATTGCCGTCCCATCGGATTATGAGAGCTAAGGAAAAGAGAGTGCACCTGTGTTTGCGCACACACTTGTGTACTATAATATGTCCTGCGCAGTTGGCTAATCTCTCTTGAGATTGGCCGCCGTGGCCGAAATCGGTCTGGAGGACCTTATATTTATATACCTTAAAGGATGTTGTCAATGCCGCCAACTGATAATCTGTGGTCGTTTTCCCCGTCGGGTTTCAAGTTTGTACTTACATAATACCTCTACTTACGATTAGATAAATAACAAATAAACTTAATTTACAATTAATTAGGAGCTAAATGGCATCAACGGAGGAAAATTCTGACTCCAGCATTTCACTTTAACATACTCCGGCACTTCAGCACCATATTGGTGGAGAACAGCGAGAAGTTAGTGGAGAGTCTCCGGTCAGAAACAGACAAGTCGGGAACGGATATTTACCCTTTCATAGCCGGCATGACATTAAATTCTATATGTGGTGAGTTGTGACCTATATACTTATTTAGTCTGTAGTTGTTGTATGATTGGTTCGGAAAGAGTTGTACAGTGAAGCACGCCAAACATTTGTATATATGTATGTCAATGGATGTTTTTACGTATTAAATAGCAATAACAATTTATGAAAACAGCATAAAATTGTTATAAATAAAATTTCGTAAATGAAATATAATAAGGTAATGAAATATACAGCGTGTAACAAAATTCGTGTCCGACCCGTGAAGTGTTTATTAGGTATCGTGAGTCGGTTATATTTATGTAATAATTTTTAAAATATTAAGCAAAAAAATTACTTGAAAAAATATATTAATTATGTTTAACGACACTGTTGGTGGTAAAAATGTGGAATACTGAGGTAACCGGTTTAAAAAAAATATTAAATGACTAAAATTACATGGCAGCACAGGTGCGGGCAATAGCGCTCGATAGCTCTTACCTATCGGGTAGCTAAAACACGAGGTCATGGCCTCAGTAGTCGACGTTTTTACCACCAACAGTGCCGTTAAACACAATTAATATATTTTTTCAAGCATACATGTAGCCACTAGCTAGACCAACGAGGCATGACTAAATGTTATTATAGAGTATAATAGTAGAACTTTTTTCTGTTATCGATAAATAATCGAAAGCCGAAAACAAAAGTACATCGCTGAGATGCATTTTATTTACTCGTATTAGTAAGTAACACCTCACGTTAGTTTTGTAAGTAATAACGAGAACACTATATTAAAATTTGTAAATGAATGCTAAATATATCATTCGTTTTTGTCTCAGATATATTAATTGGTTAGGCTTCACATTCGCAATCCAGATACTTTTTTTTTCGTACAGCATAACCTTCATATACATATATAAATGAGAATATTATCAGTTGACATTTGAAGTAGCAGTAGGCAAAGTATTATTATCTATCCGAAAAATTCCAGTGAACTTATGAGAATGTATTTTGAATAGAATCAATTATTATTATTTTTAGAAACAGCAATGGGTACAGCTTTAGATGAGAATTCGAAGGACATTGGGAAAAAATATAAAAATGCAATACATATACTGGGAAAATACTTATTTTATAGGGCTGAACGATTTTGGCTTTATCCTATGGCATTGTTTAATTTAAGCTCCGTTGGGCGAAGTCAAAAGAAATTATTGAATTTGATTGCTTCTTTTCGCGATCATGTTATTAAACAGAGGCGAGAAGATGGCACTTACAAGAATCTATACACAGAGGTTATGAACGAAAAGGACGATGATGTCGTTATAGGTGAAAAGAAACGATTGGCGATGTTGGATTTGTTACTGGAAACAGAGGAGAGAGGGCAGATAGATATTGAGGGGATCAACGAGGAAGTCGACACGTTCATGTTTGAGGTTTAAATTCATTTATGAATTTTCTATACTAATGATCTTACTATCTTACTTATAAAGGTTGTTAAACAATGCTTTATTTTCTTTTTTTTGAATATCGAATCCATAATAAGAAAAAGAGCGAAATCGTTGTTCGAGTAAACAGTCGCTTCGGAAAGTTTATAAGTAAGGTCCTTAGTGTATGATTGGATTTTTACTAACAGTGTCGTATATTTTTGAATAAATTTGATGAGTTTGCTGGTTATTTGGTAAGCTATTTATTTGATAACATCTCATATTGATAACAATTGCAAGAACAAAGACGATTGAACTGTTGTCATAAGTTTAGGTATGAACATATTTTAATATTAAGCTTCATATGGAATTAAGTAAGCCGAGATGGCCCAGTGGTAAGAACGCGTGAATCTTAACCGATGATCGTGGGTTCAAACCCGGGCAAGCACCACTGAATTTCATGTGCTTAATTTGTGATTATAATTCATCTCGTGCTTGACGGTGAAGGAAAACATCGTGAGGAAACCTGCATGTGTCAAATTTCACTTAAATTCTGTCACATGTGTATTCCACCAATCCGCATTGGAGCAGCGTGGTGGAATAAGCTCCAAAACCTTCTCAAAAGAGGAGAAGAGGCCTTAGCCCAGCAGTGGGACATTCACAGGCTGTTACTTATGGAATTAAGTTATTTTATTTATGTATGTTTTGTTTTAGGGACACGATACAACAGCGACTGCACTCCAGTATGCGTTTATGCTGATTGCGAATCATCCAGAGGTTCAGGTACGAGTCTATTTTAAATGCAAATTGTTCGGCAGACCGGCAAATGGGCCACTTGATGGTAAGTGGTCACTATTGCCCATAGGCATAATAAAAACTACGTCAATTTTTATATGAGAACTTAATCATCCCGAATCGGATACCAAGTTTGTAATTAAGATCTTTAAATAAGCGATATATCAGACCCACTGACTGACCTGAGACTCCCTCGTTGGTCAAGTGGCTAGATATAAGACCACAGACCCGGTGGTCCTGGGTTCAATTCCCAGGTCGGGTCAATAAATAGTTATTGGTTTTTTCTGTCAGAAAATTCTCAGTACAAGCCCGAAGTCTGGAAGTTGGAAGTGTGTCCACTCCCGTGTCTCGGAAAGCACGTAAAGCCGTTGGTCAGGTGCAGCCTGAACTCTTTCCGGTCGTGTCGGATTGCCGTCCCATCGGATTATGAGAGTAAGGGAATAGAGAGTGCACCTGTGTCTGCGTATACACTTGTGCACTATAATATGTCCTGCGCAGTTGACTAATCTCTCTTGAGATTGGCTGCTGTGGCCGAAATCGGTCTGGAGGACTATTATTTATTATTATTATATCAGACCTAAGTTGTTCTGACGAACTATTTATAGACATATAATTGTTTAGTGACATTTGTGCCATAAAACATTTTAGGACAAAATACTTGAGGAGTGCCGACACATATTCGGCACATCTGATCGGAAGCCTACGATGTCTGACTTAGCAGAAATGAAGTATTTAGAATGTTGCATCAAGGAAACGTTAAGACTCTATCCGTCGGTTTATTTTATTATCAGATATTGCAAACAAGAATTAAAATTAAGTAAGTATAACAACCGCTAAGAACTGTCAGAATTGATTTCATTGGATAACTTGAAAATAATCAATAACAGTAGTAGGACAAATAATAGTCAACTTGCTGTCTTATCGGATTACGAGAGTTAGGGAATTGAGAGAGTAGTTGTGCTTGCGGCCACTTGTGTAATTTTTATATAATAGCGTCAGCTTAGAATTGCCGCTGCGGCTGAGATAGGTCACGAGGACATTTTACTTATATTTTTTTTAGAAAATTATGAGTGCCCAGCTGGTTCGGACTGTTCAATTCTAATCTTCGACTTGCATCGCCGTAGTGATCAGTTCGTCGAACCTCTCAAGTTCCACCCGGAGAGGTTTCAAGAAGTACCCACTTGGCACCCATTCGCTTACATACCATTCAGCGCAGGGCCCCGCAACTGTATTGGTAAAACATAACTTCACTTTAAATACATTATTATATAAATTGAAATGTCCTAACTACCGTCATAAATTAAAAAAAATGTTTCAAAATGCTTTAATATATTCACATATACTTAACGTCAAAAATATGGGTGGCATACAATAAAAAACGATTTTTTTTTACGTGACAGGTCAAAAATTTGCTATGATGGAAATGAAGTTGACAATATCTGCGGTTCTTCAAAAATACCGTTTGTTACCAGTCACTAAGCCGGAGGACATCGTATTTATCGCCGATATCATCTTACGTACAAAGGATCCCGTTTACGTTAAATTTGAAACACGTTAATGTGATTACATTATATTTACTTATAGATTTATTGTTTATATTATATTCTCTTAATATATGTAATATCTTGTAATATCACTGTAACACTATTATATGACAACAATTCTAAAAAATACTATTCAACAAGCATAATAACCTCTATCTTTGAAAATCCAATTCTTAATGAACATTTTTGATTAAGATGCTGAGATTTTAGTTCGGGATCCGAAGCACTACTGATCAAGAATTATAATTAATGTTAGAAATACTTACTACTTACTTAATTATGTACGTATTTAATAATTACATGTTTTTATATTGAAATCGATTTAATAAATATAGTTTCAGAACGTCAATGGTATTGACTAGCGATAAAGATATAAAATAGTTTTCCCGCGCTTTTTGTAAAAAAGAGAGAATGAATGTCATCAAATTAACGATATAAGATATTATTGTTGTAGTTAGATTTGTAAAGATCTCAGAAATTTTAAGATATTATATATATCGGCCCAATATCATTTATTTAAGTTACTTACTTTTTGATAACTTTAATATTATTATAATGGGCACTTACAACAACGTATCGCTTATTGTAATTTCAATACTTAATTTGTAAACACGTGCTTGTACAACGAACCATATAAATAAGGCCGCACTGTCGACAAGGGATCATTATTGCTCGAGACCTCTCTGGGACGTTGTTTCGTTGCACGTGAAATATACGAAGCTCAATAAGTCAGCCCAAATGCTAGACGTTATCGACATTGCAGTCGCCCGTGGCTTGCCCGTCGCACCGTCGATCGATGTAATGGATGATCACCTCATTTCCGACCATCAAACAGTCCTCTTGACGCTGAAGATCGCGCCGATGACGTGGAGACCACCATCTGCAAAACATCGCCAGGACTGGCGACTCTTCGCCGAACACCTGGCTAAGCATTCGCCGTCCTACAGAGTGGAGTCTCCAGCGGATATCGACCGACTTGCCACAGACCTCAACACGATCATGTCTGACGCGCTTCGAGAATCCAGAGTAGACGTCGCAACCACACCGAGACGACCCCAGCTCCCTCCCCATGTCAGAGCGATGTTAGAGGAGAAAAGAAAGCTGCGCAGAAACTAGCAAAACCAACGTTGCCCAGCCATGAAGACGCAGCTCAATGCTCTGGCTGTCAGGATCTCGGAAGCACTGGAAGCAGTCGCAAACGAATCCTGGCACATTAACATCCAGCGAGCCGGCGAAGACTGGAATGGTATCCATCGCCTTTGCCGCAGACTCATATACAAGCTGTCCACATCTACTACTCCCCATCGAGTAGTTAAGACTGTGGCCAGCTTCCTGGAAAACAGACGCTTTCAGGGGGCGGTTGAAGACGTCATGTCCACGGAACGCCCCATCCGAGCCGGTGTACCCCAGGGAAGCTGCCTGTCACCCGTCTGCTACAGTAGATACACGGATGACATTCCAGTTGCAGTCGGTGCCATATTAGCACTGTACGCTGACGACGCTGCATTTGTAACCACTTCGCATTTCACACCACACGAAGCATTCATGCTTCGCATGCAGCGACCACAATGCAGCGAGCTCTGGACGCACTTCCCCCTTGGCTGGAGCACTGGAGACTCAAGGTCAACGTGGCGAAGACTCAAGCGCTACACATAGGGCAGACACTAGTCCCACCGCCACTGGTGTCGCTCCTGGGAGAGTCCGTCGAGTGGTCCCCGACTGCCAAGTACCTAGGCGTGACCATCAACAGGAAGCTCTCGATGCGACACCATGTTAAGAACGTGGTAGCGCAGACGCGCACCTCGAGAACCCTCCTGCGCCCCCTTCTGGCGTCACATTTGCGCTCCGTGTGAAACTGTGCGTATACAAAGCGTACATTCGCACGCGACTCACCTACGCGGTCCCAGCGTGGTTCGCGCTAACCAGCGAAGCAAGCCGCAAGTCGTTGCGGGCGCAGCAGTCGCTAGCGCTACGCACCATCACCGGATTCCCACGCTACGTGAGGAACGCAGTGATAGTCAGAGATCTGCATATGGAGAGCCTCGACAACCACGTTCGCCGCCTGAGTACCTCTATGTTCATGCGCTCCGACGGAGTGCGATCCCAGCATCTGCGGGGTATTGCGCCATACCATCGGCGACCACCGGACCCAAGAGGATTACCACACGACCTTACCCAGCAATGACCGCTTCCTCGCCGCTGGCTGACGGGCGCTCGCCGGAATCCACCGACGAGCTCGACCTCGCTAAGCGACGGGCGAAGCCAGCACTCGAACCTACCACTTCGCCGCAGCTCGTCGATCGCCGAGGCTTGATCGCTCAGCGGCGTGAACTCCACCCGGATCAGACACCACAGACAATAGTCCACCCAGTGACCCGTCTGTAGTTGCAGACGGCGTTGCCACCACTGTAGGGGGCCATCTCCCGACCAGTTGCCCCGGGGCCCATGCGGGCCTGCGTGGACATCAAACAGCGGGTGATCGTGAAGAAGTTAACAATTGTGACGTCAGCAATGCTGACGTCACCCTTTTTAATAATAATGATAATAATAATAAATCATTTATTTCGACCAACAAGGATCATATATACATTACATATATTATATTAAATTAAATTAAATTAAATCAAATTATTTTTTTTAAAAAAACACTACGGAGTTTCATCCTTCTTCATATATTAAAAGTAATAAATAATAAAATGTATTACTACGTGTTGGTTTATTTATTATTACTAACCTTAATGTTAATTTGATTCATTTTAAAAGATCAAATACTCGAGTTTTATTCTCTTTTGAGGCTGATTTTCGAAACAGTGGTAGAGTTACAAATATTTACTATTCAAACTCGCTTCATTGCAAAGCTTAATTGAATACAATTAATTTGATTTGATTTATTGAAACCTACAAAAATGACAAAATAACGACGCAAAATGTTGCGTATGGACTATGTACATGACATCTATAATCTATATATTAATATGTGAAGAGAAAACTTTGTAACCCTTTTTCAAGAATATTGCGCGCACGAAGGAGAGTGCGATTTGGCATCATTAAGGTTTATATTGAGAAGCAGAAAGCTTAAATTTATATTTATCTATTTCAAAGACATATTATGTTTTTGAAATACATTATATTAAATAAATAAAATATTCATAGTGTACGTACAAATGGCAACACATGTGTAAAACTAATGCAAATAAATCTGCTTGAAAACGTTTTTGCGTTTGCATTAGTGCCGTACAGCGCCGAAAAGCGAAATAAACTGGTTTGCACTAGCAAGCATGTATCTCAAAAATTTGCATAATTAGCGTTAGAAGTATCATCTTTATGTATTACTAATGAAAAAGAAAAAGTTATTTCAGTGTAGAGAAAAGAAGGCCTTTTCACAAACAAACACAATATCAGAACGAATGATAAATGAAATAAATCATATTTTATCGGATGAAAGTGAGGATGTGGATGACTACGAAAAGTCAGGAGTTGAAGACATTCATGATTAATAATTACGTTAATTATGTAGAATATTATGTACCTATAAAAATAAAAATATGTAAAGAGTATTTGTTGATATTATCTACTGATGGTACACAATTATTTAACAATAAAGTTTCTAAATTTTGTTGTCAAATTACCTATTTACCTTAAAAAAATGAAATTGAAAAAATGCATTTTATCCTTCTACGCATGAACACATTTTTATTGGCAATGAATTACGCCAGAAGTAAAATAAAACCTTCTAAAAATATAGATGCATCATTAACAGAATCATTACTAGGTACATTTCATTTATGTAGAAATTCCGTAAATTCTAGCAATTACTATGATGAAAAAAATAATGTCGATTAAAAATATAATATATAACAATCAGTATAATTATTACTTTTATGCCGCTATATTTCTTCACATTGTTACACAGTGTAAATTTAATAGCAGTCTTATTGTTTTAACCAATCTCTTACAAACAGTCTTTAATATAAGAAAACATAAGTAACGAATCGGGAAGTGTGAATGCCAAAGGCACATCAAAGTCATCGCTTAAAATTAAATATATAAATTATTAAGTTTCATTTTATTTATATTTTAAAAGATAAAATTACTTAATATCTATATTTGTTTTTATTTTAAAGTGTCAGTGAACATTACTTAAATACAATAAGATAAACCTTTCTCATGTTATTATACAAAAACTAAGATAATAGCGAGCCGCGGTTTCAAGTCGTGGCCACATTTAAAACAAGGTGTTTAGTCGAATTCGAGTTGACTCGTAAGATACATGTGCTTTGGTATCATTTTTAAAATTAAATTGTGTTATTAATAATCATTTTATAAAATAAAATGTTTTACATATTAATATTGATATCAATAGTACTATTGAGTTTGTTACTTCTCGATCGAATGGGTAAAGATGAAGAATTTGATAAGATACCTGGTCCAAAAGGATTATTTCTGTTTCGAAATGCTTTGGATTTCTTGGCGAATTCAGGTTTGGCTATAAATAAATTATATATAATACATATTAAGTTATTGACTGTAATCTTTCATTTTAAGTTTCAAATTTTATAAAACTATGTAATGTTTTTATACACATAATATGTGTAAATAACATTTGTTTTTGGATTAAAGTTGAGGAATGGCGTCAAAACATATCAGATAAAGTTTTTATATGACTAATAAGAATTATAAATGTAGTTTGACGCGTTTACCTTGTAATTAGATTGAAGTTGATTTATACATTACTACATTATATTCTGTTATAAAATTGTTATTTGCTTAAAACGTTAATCTTTAATACGTCTAAGTAGGTATGTACAAAAATTGATTTTCGTCATAAGCAAAGATGCTTTAAATTTTCTTCGTGAAGGTGTATAAATCGTACCCATTTTCACGGCCAGGAAGACCCGTAGAAACGGTTGTTCCGCTGGCCGCCCGTGGCAGAGTACAGGGGCCCAAGCGTTCCTAACCAGCTCGCGAGGCTGCCCCACCAGGCCACGCATAATCTCGGTGTGGACCGTCGTGCCGGTTGGTGATCGGACGGTGGGGTCCCGGCGGCCATTACCGGGAGGGTTCGGGGACCCTTCTGTCTGGCGGATCAGTTTATTTTCCCTTCTGGCAGCTTCTTGGGGAAACACAGCTCCACACTTTGACCATCCCTATCGTGGCAATGCGATGCTCGCTTCACGTCTCTCCTTTCTTTTCCCATGACATGACAGCGCATAAAAGAAATAACGTTCGATCAGCGGTGCACACCCCCACCATACCTTCGCTGTTTGAGGTTGAGTCCTCTAACATCCGTGGACTCCACGCTAACCTCAATGCTGTCCACCACCATCTCGAGACAGCACGGCCAGCACTGTTGTTTCTTACGGAGACTCAAATACTCCGTCCTGCCGATACCAGCTACCTTAATTATCCCGGCTACATGCTTGAAGAATCCTTCAAAGCGAAAGCCGGAGTATGCTTGTTCGTCAGGGCGGATGTTTGTTGTCACCGTCTGCGCTGCTTGGAGGACCCTTCCCTCTCCATGTTGGTGGTACATGTAGACCTGATTCGTCAGAGTCGAGTCTACGTGTGCCTCTACAGATCCCACAATGGTGACTTGGAGACAAGCCGACTATTTGACCATCTTAGTCGGGTGGCAGATGCTGCGCAAGAGCAGTTTCCTAGCGCTGAACTGGTGTTTTTGGGGGATTTTAATGCTCACCATGAATCATGGTTGAACTCTCCCAAAACTGACCATGCTGGAAAGACTGCTCATGCTTTCGCTCTCACGCATGACTTGACCCAATTGGTTGATCAGCCCACCAGGATCCCAGACATTGACGGGCAAGCGCCTTCCCTACTGGACATTCTGCTGACTACTCACCCGGTGGAATATCAGGTTGAGGTTCAGGCTCCTCTTGGTTCTTCGGATCACTGCCTGATATCCACCAATGTGCCACAGGCCAAGCTGCTGCCACCAGCGGTATGCAAACGTCGCGTTTGGCACTATAAGTCGGCAGATTGGGATGGTTTGCGCGATTACTATGCGTCAGTCCCTTGGAAGGAACGTTGCTTCAGGGAGAATGACCCGACAGCTAGCGCCGCTGCTATTACTGATGAGATCCTGTTAGGGATGGAATACTACATTCCTAACTCAGATCTCATTAGTAAGGGCACGCGTAACCGTTGGTTCACTCGCGAATGTGCCGATGCTGTGTCATCCAAGCAGGCGGCATATCGCGCGTGGATCAACGGGTGCGTTAGCGGGGCATCTAACATTGACTCACTGAAAGCAACATATAACAAAAACTCCAAGTTCTGTAGGAAGGCATACACGAGAGCGGATGCACAGCGCGTTGTACGGATTGGTCATGACCTTGTTTCGCATCCTAGGGGCTCCCGTCGCTTCTGGCGTCTGACCAAGTCTGTGCAAAACAATTTTTGCCAACCTTCGCTGCCACCACTCAGGAATCCTGACGGATCACTAGCTCACAGTCCGTAGGAGAAAGCCGATCTTCTGGCAATCTTTGCGGATAACTCTGTGATCGATGATTGCAGTGCGCTACCACCTTCAATACCTTCATGTGGTCACACGATGCCTGACATCAAAATCAGGCAGCGTGATGTGCGTGCAGAGCTGCAATCACTCGATGTACGGAAAGCTAGCGGTCCCGATGGAGTACCAGCCATAGTGCTGATGAAGTGTGCAGCGGAGCTGTCTCCTGTGTTGACACGCCTGTTTCAGCTGTCTCTCTCTACAGGATGTGTGCCGGATTCTTGGAGAAAAGCTAATGTGCAAGCGGTTCCCAAAAAAGGGGATCGGTCTGACCCGGCAAATTATCGGCCAATAGCTATCACCTCAGTACTTTGTAAGGTGATGGAACGGATCTTAAACAACCAACTGATCCATTACCTAGAAGATCACTGTCTAATTAATGATTGCAGCGACGTGCGGTTCGCAATATTGGCGACGTAAAGGTCACCTACACCCTCGAGCCTTTACAATTGCGTCGAGAGATAACGGCACTGAACGCTTTCTACCGATTGTATCACGGCGAGTGCTCAGAGAAATTATTCTTCCTCATTCCTGCTTCCCCGTTCCTTTACAAGTCTACGCGTGCTGGCTCTCGATGTCACCGCCTAACTGTGACATCAATTCCATCGCGCACAAAGAAATTTGGCAACTTCTTTGTCGCACATGTCCAAAACATGGAATTCTTTACCAGCACACGTGTTCCCCTCCTCTTATGACCTGGGTTCCTTCAAACGAGGCGTGAAGAGGCATCTTGCGGGCCAGCAAGGCGGCGGCGGCTAGAGCAAGTCATTCGTCCTGACTGCACTAGCCGTCGTCGCGTTTGGACTCTACTACCACTTACCATCAGGTGGAGTAGTCATTTGCTCTCCCGGGTAATATAAAAAAAAAAAACATAATTCTTAATCCACAGGCCAATAAAAGTCATTTTACGTTAATTTATTGTTAAAGAGAAACACTGACACATCATATGTTTATTAATGGTGTTCATACTATTTTTAGTCTGGAGGAACTTCTTACAGTTGACAAATGTTTCAAGAACAATTATTATCAACGTTTTTTAACGAGCAGATACCGAGGCGTGCCAATTAATTACATTTTTATACTTAGATATTTTTTTATCAACAATTTTGTGATTAAATAAAATATATTTGGTGATTAATTTGATTATGATTGCGTAACAAATAATCAACACACACAAACTATATATATTATAAATAAAATATTAGTAACACGAGGTTATACCTCTTGATCTCGTTTATTAAGTATGAATTTGACCTTGCTATTTTAGTATCAAGTATCTTGTTTATTTTAGTTGAAATCATCGAATATTTAAAAAGTTTAAATGAAAAATATAAAGGTTTTTATAAAATCCAATTTGGACTGTATAAAATTGTTGTTATTTTTGATCCGGACGATGTCGAGGTAAGATTTATTTTTATTTCAATTAAAATATTATGTTTGTGTCAAGTTATGGCTTGGGGCATTTTACTATGAACTCCTACTGTATTTTTTATTACTTTCAATTTGAAAGTATTATTAGTATTATTTTATCTATAAATCTTTTTTTAAAAATTTAAGTACAAGTGTTTATTATCATCAAAAACGATTGTAATTTAAATATATATGTTTTATAATTATTATCAATACAATTTATTGTAAAAAATGATAATGATAATGTTTTTATTCCGTAACATTGCGTAGATACCTATTATAAAGCAGTATCTCTAATATTTCTTAGTTTTGTTTGAAAGATTAATTCTTAGTTTGATAATAATTGCGAGTATTTTCTGAGCCGAGGTGGCCCAGTAGTGCAAATCTAAACCGCAGATGATGGGTTCTAATACTTTTTTAAAGTAAATATTCTTGTGCCAAATCTCGTGCACGGCGATGCAGTAAAATATCACGAGATAAATATTATTACATCAACTTGCCTCATTACAACAATGAGAAACATTCTGTCATTTTGTACATTATTTTGTAAATTATACAACCATAACAAATTACTAAACCCTTAAAAGATACTTATAAATTTATTGAACAAAAACTGAATAATAATTTTTTTTTTTAATGTTCATCTAGATTCTTATTAGTAACACAAAATTTAATACCAAAGGATACATATACGAATTTATCAAGCCATGGCTGAATGAAGGGTTGATTCTTAACGGTGGTAAGTAAATAAAAATATCTCTAGCTCCTTTGGCTGCATAAACAATATATTCGGGTACAGTATTTCTGGATTAGTTTACAAATAAAAATAAAGTTATTTTACAAAGAATAAAAGTCAGTAAAAACGTGTTGGATGAATATCTGACGTATGTATGCCTTGTATATGTATATGCATTTTACTTGGTAGTAGGGCTTTGTGCAAGCTTGTCTGGGTAGGTACCACCCACTCATCAGATATTTTACCGCAAAACAGCAGTACTTGGTATTGTTGTGTTCCGGTTTAAAGGGTGAGCGAGCCAGTGTAATTTCAGGCACAAGGGTCATAACATCTTAGTTTCCAAGGTTGGTGGCGATGTAAGCGATGGTTACATTTCTTATAATGCCAATGTCTATGGGCGTTGGTGACCACTTACCATAAGTCGGCCCATATGCTCGTCCGCCTTCCTATGCTATAAAAAAGTGCATATCTACTAAGCCGCATTGGCGCAGCGTGTTAGCGTTCGAACCCGATCGAATTGAATAAAACTTTACGAATTCAGGTGACAAATGGCATCAACGGAGAAAATCCTCACACCCGCTTTTCATTTTAACATACTGACCATTATGCCAGCTGTATGTATCTTTCAAAAATATTTTATACGTATATAAATGTCATTTATCAACTTCAAAATCTACATATTATCTAAATATAATTACAAATTTGTTACTAATCCACAACAAACTTAAAACATTTAAAAAACTAGAAGAAAACCGATTAAATAGTACATTTCAAAGAACTATCTTCTTTCAACTAACACTGTTGTGTCTCTAAATATGATGCTTACCTATATCTTTGATGTAAATTTTGCGCAAAATAGATTAGGATTACAAATTCTTTATTACTTTGGAAATCTGCAATCTGCATCCATATCACCCCACTCTCTCGCCTCACTCTTCTATTCAATTAGTTCCGACAATTAGTAATTTTCATTAATACTAAAAGAGTAATATTTTTTTTATAATTTATATATTTAATTCGTTGTTTAATATTTTAAATTAAAAAAAAACTCATACTTGTATTCTTATCCAGGATAGAATTTTGGAAGAGCGTGCTCAAATTCTAAGTTCCCCGGACAGTAAACCTACCATGAACGACTTATCACAGATGAAATTCCTAGAGGCATGTATTAAAGAAACGTTAAGGTTCCTCCTGTTCACTTCATTAGCAGACAAAGTGACCAACCGGTGCAATTTAGTGAGTAAATGTTTTTAATAAATCAGATATCAGCGGATTTAGACAAGTTATATACTGATGATTGTAAAAAATAAATTCTATATACATGACATAATATGATTACATACAATAAAGGTAGTACCGGTAGTAATTTCTAGTTTGACAATCAATAAGAAAGTGTAATACTTCAATATTGAATAAAGTATTTTGAATTTGAATTTGGTAGGTGATTAAAGAATAGTTAAATGAATATAATTGAATTCATTTCAAGTAACAGTACTTCAATTGCAAAACGGTCTTAAAATCAAATCATTTTAATTCTACGGTACATAGTGCTGCAGCTGAAACTTTACAGAAGCGATATATTTTTGGAACGAAGTTCTTTTACGCGGCTTACAGTAGAGTGAAATGGTAGGAAATGTCGCATAACGAAATAGCCTTACCTTTAAAATGCCACGAAATGCGTTGGGCGTCGAACTCAGTACTGCGCGAGCGCTTCTGTAGAACCTATGCCGAATTTTTGAGCGCCAAACGATAGAGCGTGAACTGTATAGTGCGCCTACCTATTTTTAGATCATTATTATATATATGTATATACATATATATCTTCGAACCTTGGGCTATTGTCACAATTCCCATCATTAACTTTGCCTAATTGGAGAGGTAAATTACTAAAATAATATTAAAATATTAGTAAATACCTTAAAATGGGGATTACTATTATTATTAAAAAAAAAGTTAATTGAATTTAAAATTTTAATTCGTTTCTTAATACAGTAATATAATATTAAAATGAACGAAAAATTATCTCAAAGTACTTCATTCCTGACGGGGATTATAGCGTGATCAATGCGGGCAATTATATTTATTAGAAATATTGTTTTCAGCAAAATATAAGTGTCCTCCGGGAACAAATTATGTTATTGTAATATACGAATTGCACAGACGGGGAGATCAATACGAAGAGCCTTTGCATTTTCGACCAGAACGATTTCTAAAACCTCCAACTTGGCATCCATTTTCATACGTCCCTTTCAGTGCTGGACCAAGGAACTGTATAGGTATGATAAAATTTAATCATGAATTAAACCTATCAAATCTTTCTTTATTTCTTTTTTTAATATTAAAACGGCTAGTTAGTTTTATGTCATATATATTTTACCAAGGATTTGTGCAGGCGCGTCTGAACCGTTAAGTAAGTGGTAGCCCAACCTTTTTTTTATCTCCCTGGAAAAACACGTTTTTTACACGTTGCCCACATGAAGTGGGGAGGTATGTGAGACTCCAGGGCACCCATAGAATACCCACTAAAACCCTACGGTACCCTCACCGTCTCTTCGGGAGGCGTACTTGGGTTGGGTTCCTGGGATACAGGGAACAGTGGTAACCCACCCAGAGTTACCACTTACTTAACTGCTTTATTCTATTCTGATCTGTTCTGTTCTATTTTCTGTGTTCTGTATTGAAGTGTGACTGTGATAGTCAGATCAGTATAAGTGATATATGTGATATCTTAGATCCTATGATTCGTGGCTCATTGGTAGTGTGACGAATGGCTAAAATATATCATGTCTATGGGCTATCTTACAGTACTTATATGGACGGAGTTGATCACTTAACAACAGATGACCTATTTGTTGGGCTGCTCATCTCCCGCACAAATAAAAAGCATTGTGTATTATGATTTGAATATAAGGATAGAGTAATTATCATTATTTAAAATAACCAATTCCTTTTACATTCATTTGCTTATTATATAATTTAAACATATCATTGATTTCAGGGCAGAAATTTGCTATGATAGAGATGAAGTTGGCTATATTAGCAGTTCTTCGTGAATATAGACTTTTACCTGTCACCAAGCCGGATGATATAGTTCTATACATGGATATGATACTGCGCTCAACGAAACCAATATATGTTAAATTCGAAAAGAGAAATGCTTCATAAATATATTCCCTTACACGTGCTCACCATTGAATATGTCATTTGAAGTCATATTCAATATATCGTTTACGTGATGAGCACGTGAAGCGTGCGTGAAGATTACAGTCAGGACAAACTTATGGTTCAATTCATTATATATATATATAATTAAATTGGGTTGATTTTCATTCGGCATTCTAATGCAATCTTAATTTATTTCGATCACTAACTTTATTATTAATTTATGATTATGCCTACGTGGTAAGTCAATTAATGGTTCCGTATATTTATGAACAAATAGTATATATACAAGTTTAAGTTATAATATTTTAAATCGTTAAATGTAAACAAACTATAAATTATGGTGAAGTTAGGTATCGTATGAGGGATTTTAATGATCATGGTAATCGTTATAAAAGTGAGACGTGAGAATCTATAATCCTTTTTGAAGTTAGTTCATAAAATAATATTACTCAATTTAATTTTATAATAACTAATAAATGTATTAGATTGAAAATTTACCTGCTTTTATTACTATTTCCTTAACTGCTGCGAACGGCGACGAGACGAAATATCTATTCTGGAGGACAAACGAAATGTAATTAGACAAAATATTACATTAATACTTTAAGAGGTACCAACATGGAGGTACTAGCTTGTCAGTAGACTGATGTGGCAGTATGTCGAATGTGGCAGCAGTTCATGTATGACGAAGACTGAAAGGCATTGGAGCTGATGAGACCTGAGAAGTCTTGGCATACGAGTACCTTCTCAAAAATTACGATGCTGATTTTTAGTAGAAAGAATTTGTATACTGCGGTGCTGTGGTATACAAACATAACATGTTACACGTGGATACGATTAAAATACCGTTATTTTCTTTTCAGAAAATTAGAAATTCAACACAAAATATCTTAATATGTAATTTTAAAGTTATTATTAAATTTCCTGTCCGACTTCTTACGGGTGAAATTACAATTTAATTAATTATTTATTTTTTGGGTAGTAAAATTCTGGACCCTAACTGAAAAACAACTGAATATAGTATAGTATGCTGGACAAAGGCTTCCTTGTCCTTTAAGGTAAAGACTGAATTAATTCCAGCAATGGCCTATTTGAAAATTAGCCCCCAACAAACTTATTACAATAAATATTAAAATGATGGGTTTAGAAAATATTTATAAGCGTTAGATATCTAAAATCCCTGTTTGAGGCTTTCTTTTACGGTGATCTCAAACCAGGGGTTCATATCTTTAACTCTAATTCAGGAAATGAGGAAAAAGTATTTTTTTTTTATGTAGGAGGGGAAACTAGCAGCAGGCTCACCTGATGGAAAGTGACTACCACCGCCCATGGACATCTGCAACATCTGAGGACTTGCAGATGCGTTGCTGGCCTTTGAGGAAAGAGTATGCTCTCTTCTTGAAGGTTTTCATGTCATATCGGTTCGGAAAAGTCGCCGGCGAGAGCTGGTTCCACAGAGTGATTTTGCAAGGCAGGAAATCCCTTAGGAAACGCGCTGTTGTGGATTTCCAGACATCGAGGTGGTGAGGATGGAATTTTGAGTTCTGGCGTGATGTCCGATGGTGAAATTTAGCGGCCGGGACTAAACCAAACAACTCCTCAGAACACTCCCCGTGATATATGCGATAGAGTATGCAGAGTGACCCAACATCTCTACGCAAATCCAAAGAATCAAGCCGGTCGGTAATAGCTTGATCGTCGACAATTCGAACTGCTCTACGTTGAATGCGGTCAAAAGGAAGAAGCTGGTACTGGGGAGCTCCCGCCCAGAGGTGAGAGCAGTACTACATGTGTGGCCGAATTGTAAAGTTTTAGGCGATGGACCGACGTGAAGTACTGTCTCGCCTTTTTGAGCACTCTAAGCTTTTTGGAAGCCAGTTTGGCTTTAACTTCCAATTGACCGCGGAACTGAACAACGTTCGAAATCTCAATGCCAAGTATCCCGATACTGGCTGTGGGAGGGAGGGGAGTATTCTTCGAAATGAGGGGATATAACAAAAGGAGACTTTTTAGCGGTTAACGCGCAAACTTGAGTCTTATTGGGGTTGAATTGGACCAAGCTTAGTCGGCCCCAGTCCGAGACTTTGGTTAACAAGGTCTCGACTTCAGACAAAAGTTTATTCCGACACTCATTGACGTGTTCCCGAGAAATATTAGCACGGCCGGTGCACACCCCCACCGTACCTTCGCTGTTTGAGGTCGAGTTCTGTAACATCCGTGGACTCCATGCTAACCTCAATGCTGTCCACCACCATCTCGAGACAGCACGGCCAGCAATGTTGTTTCTTACGGAGACTCAAATACTCCGTCCTGTCGATACCAGCTACCTTAATTATCCCGGCTACATGCTTGAAGAATCCTTCAAAGCGAAAGCCGGAGTATGCTTGTTCGTCAGGACGGATGTTTGTTGTCACCGTCTGCGCTGCTTGGAGGACCCTTCCTTCTCCATGTTGGTGGTACGTGTGGACCTGATTCGCCAGAGTCGAGTCTACGTGTGCCTCTACAGATCCCATAATGGTGACTTGGAGACAAGCCGACTATTTGACCATCTTAGTCGGGTGGCAGATGCTGCACAAGAGCAGTTTCCTAACGCGGAACTGGTGTTTTTGGGGGACTTTAATGCTCACCACGAGTCGTGGTTGAAGTCCCCCAAAACTGACCATGCTGGAAGGACTGCTCATGCTTTCGCTCTCACGCAAGACTTGACCCAACTGGTTGATCAGCCCACCAGGATCCCAGATATTGACGGGCAAGCGCCTTCTCTACTGGACCTTCTGCTGACTACTCACCCGGTGGAATATCAGGTTGAGGTTCGGGCTCCTCTTGGTTCTTCGGATCACTGCCTGATATCTACCAAGGTGCAACAGGCCAAGCTGCCGTCACCAGCGGTATGCAAACGTCGTGTTTGGCACTATAAGTCGGCAGATTGGGACGGATTGCGCGATTACTATGCGTCAGTCCCTTGGAGGGAACGTTGCTTTAGTGAGAATGACCCGACAGCTAGCGCCGCTGCTATTGCTGATGAGATCCTGTTGGGGATGGAATACTACATTCCTAACTCAGACCTCATCAGTAAGGGTACGCGTAACCGTTGGTTCACTCGCGAATGTGCCGATGCTGTGTCATCTAAGCAGGCGGCATATCGCGCATGGATCAATGGCTGCGTTAGTGGGGCATCTAACATTGACTCACTGAAAGCAACCTACAACAAAAGCTCCAAGTCCTGTAGGAAGGCATACACGAGAGCGGATGCACAGCGCATTGTACAGGTTGGTCACGACCTTGTTTCGCATCCTAGGGGCTCTCTTAGCTTCTGGCGTCTGACCAAGTCTGTGCAAAATAATTTTTGCCAACCTTCGCTGTCACCGCTCAGGAATCCGGCCGGATTGCTAGCTCACAGTCCGCAAGAGAAAGCCGATCTTCTGGCAAAACTCTTTGCGGACAACTCCGTGATCGATGATTGCAGTGCACAGCCACCTTCAATACCTTCATGTCGCCACACGATGCCTGACATCAAAATCAGGCAGCGCGATGTGCGTGCAGAGCTGCAATCACTCGATGTACGGAAAGCTAGTGGTCCCGATGGAATACCAGCCATAGTGCTGAAGAAGTGTGCAGCGGAGCTGTCTTCTGTGTTGACGCGCCTGTTCCAGCTGTCTCTCTATACAGGACGTGTGCCGGATTCTTGGAGAGAGGCTAATGTGCAAGCGGTTCCCAAAAAAGGGGATCGGTCAGACCCGGCTAATTATCGGCCAATAGCTATCACTTCAGTACTTTGTAAGGTGATGGAACGGATTCTAAATAACCAACTGATCCATTACCTAGAAGATCACTGTCTGATTAATGATCGTCAATACGGGTTTCGACCGAAACGGTCCACAGGTGATCTTCTAGCGTACGTAACACACCTCTGGGGTGAAGCTATCGACAAGCGTGGGGAATCATTGGCTGTCAGCCTTGATATCTCCAAGGCTTTTGACAAGGTCTGGCACAGAAGTCTTCTCTCCAAGCTGCCGGCATACGGTCTGCCAGCTCAGCTCTGCACCTGGATTGCCAGCTTCCTACATAAGCATAGCCTTCACGTTTTAGTCGATGGCTGCGCTTCACAATTCCATGTAGTGAATGCTGGGGTCCCCCAGGGGTCTGTGTTATCCCCCACACTCTTTCTTCTGCATATCAATGATATGCTCTCTCTCGGGAACATACATTGCTATGCAGATGATAGTACAGTGCACGGGGGATACCACGGACGCGCAGGAGCTGGGCGGGCGGAAACTGGGGAGAGACGGAGGGATCTTGTTGTTGAACTCGATAGGACGTTAGGACTCATTGCCAAATGGGGCTCTGATAATCTTGTTGAGTTCAACGCCAAGAAAACACAGGTATGCGCTCTCACAGCGAAAAAGTCACCATTTTCCCCTCCTCCTTCCCTCTGTGGCACTACGCTGGAGATACAAGGCAAAGTCGCCATACTGGGAATTGACGTTCGGTGCGACCTCAATCCAAAGGATCACATCGAGGCTGTTATAAAAACAGCCTCACGAAAACTCGGAGTCCTGAACAAGGTGCGGCGTTTTTTCACGCCACAACAACTGCTCCTGTTGTATAAAACACAGGTGCGGTCTTGCGTCGAATATTGCTCGCACCTTTGGGATGGCTCCGCTAAGTACTTACTGGAGGCCTTGGATCGGTTACAGCGAGGTGCGGTTCGCATTATTGGCGACGTAAAGGTCACCAACACCCTCGAGCCTTTACATTTGCGTCGAGAGATAGCGGCACTGAGCGCTTTCTATCGGCTGTATCACGGCGAGTGCTCAGAGGAGCTATTCACCCTCATTCCTGCTTCCCCTTTCCTTCACAAATCTACGCGTGCTGGCTCTCGATGTCACCGACTAACTGTGACATCAATTCCATCGCGCACGAAGAAATTTGGCAACTCTTTTCTTTGTCGCACCTCTAAAACATGGAATTCGTTACCAGCACACGTGTTCCCCTCCCCTTATGACCCGGGTTCCTTCAAACGAGGCGTGAAGAGGCATCTTGCGGGCCGGCAAGGCGGGGGCGGCTAGTGCAAGTCATTCTTCCTGACTGCACTAGCCGTCGTCGCGTTTGGACTTTACTATCACTTACCATCAGGTGGAGTAGAGTCATTTGCCCTCCCGGGAAATATAAAAAAAAAAAGAAAAAAGGCCGGTGTAAAGGACGTCTACAGTGCTGTCATCCGCATAGCAGTGAATGTTACTGATTTGTAACATATCATTGATATGCAGAAGAAACAGAGTAGGTGAAAGAACGCAGCCTTGTGGAACACTAGAATTGACGAATTTTAAGTCAGAGCATGCACCGTCGACAACGACCTTGATGCTCCGATCTGCCAAAAAGCTGGTGATCCACTTGCATAATTTTTCGGGAAGCCCGTAGGAAGGAAGCTTCGTGAGAAGCGCTTTATGCCATACCCGATCGAAGGCTTTCGCTATGTCCAGACTGGCTGCTAATGCCTCCCCCTTGGACTCAACCGCTGTAGCCCATCTGTGAGTAAGGTAAACTAGCTGGTGCTTCTCTAGGTACCGCAGGAACTGGCGGTTAATAATGGACTCCATTATCTTGGAGAACAAGGAGGTGATAGCAATAGGCCTATAATTTGTTGGATCAGAGCAATTGCCCTTTTTAGGGATCGGATGCACCAAAGCAGTCTTCCAAGAATTCGGGACTACGCCTAATGTGTAGGAGTGGCGGAAAAGACTCGTTCAGACCGGTCCCAACTCGGAAGTACGCAGCACGATCGGAGGATCACCCACTCGACTTATGGATGTCCAAGGAAAGAAGTGCTTTACGAACTGCATTCTGCCGGAATTTAATTTCCGGCATCGTGGTATCACGCCGCAAGATGTGCTCCGATTTCGCCTTGGCAATAACGCTTTTGAAAGACCTGGAGGCAGAGTTGTATTCCTTTTTAAGTGCGCTGGTATTTACATCACGAGATGCCGATGCTTCAGCCCAGGCTTGATAGCATTCTATCTTTCGGCGTGATGCCGTTTTGCAGAAGCGACCAAACCAGGGCCGGGATCTGCCACCGTTGGGTATTGCAGAGTACGGAATGAAGAGTTCCATACCCTGAAACACCACATCAGCGACCGAGTCAGCAACGACATCTGGATCATCTGGCGAGAAACAAATCCGCCCCTATGGGTAGGATGCAAAGAAGGACCGCATCCCATCCCAGTCCGCTAACCTGTAGTGCCACACACGGTGACATCCCACGAACCGAGGCCGTGAGGTGCGTGTAATCGGCACTGTACTCCGGACAAGACAGTGGTCCGACGAGCCAAGAGGAGGCTCTACGGAAACATGGTACCCGTCCGGATGAGAGGTCAGCAGAAGATCTAACAGGGAAGGTGTATGATCCTCCACATCTGGGATACGCGTTGGTGAGTGCATACTTTCAATGATGACACTGTCACGATAGTTTCACACAGTGACCCGATAGAGGCTTTTGAATTTCTTCAAAAAGGTCTGGATGAAATATCAGGTTGGTTTAAGAAGTGCAGAATAAGCCAATGAGATGAAATCAGTTTATATCACCTTTGTCCTTAAAAGAGCGTCTTGTCCTCCTGTTAGGTAACTTGGATTACACCTAGATAAGCGCCAAATACATTTCACCATAAGAAAATAGGTTGGACTATAGTAAATTTTCACGTCTGTTCTTTGTTTAAGGTGGGTACAAAATACCAGCCGGTACATATTGCCACATACATATATATACATATGTATATCATTTACGCTCTAAAGTTTGACCCGGATCGATTTCTCCCTAAAAACAGTGTAGGGCGTCACAATTACGCTTATATACCATTTAGCGCTGGACCAAGAAATTGTATTGGTATGTAAATAATAAAAATCGCAATGAATATTTATATAGAATTTGAACATACATACGTCTCGAATATAATATAAGTGAATTTTATCTTTTAATGTAGAAAACTGAGGTGACTTTTAATTATCAACTATTAGATAAATTATCCCACTAAGTTGGAATCAGCTAAATGCGTTTTAAAATTCTGCAAGACAACAAATGCCGTAAAATAATGCCAATTGCATTTTCTTCATAATTGCTGATGGTATAGAAGGATGTGATTACAAAATTCTCTGTCAGTTATTAATAAAATAAGTAATTAAATTAACCCTCTATATAACTATTTAATGAAAACCATATTTTTATAATGCTT
The DNA here is from genome assembly GCA_905220585.2 of Nymphalis polychloros. NCBI lineage: Eukaryota > Metazoa > Arthropoda > Insecta > Lepidoptera > Nymphalidae > Nymphalis > Nymphalis polychloros. The sequence continues at coordinate 10,060,295 of HG992243.1, read as the reverse complement.
GTTGATTTTTAGGTCAAAAATTGGCTATGATGGAATTGAAGTCGGCTCTTTCTGCTATATTGAGGAATTTCAAGCTTATCCCGGTCACAAAGCCCACTGAACTTCGTTTCGCCGCTGATTTAGTATTGAGAAGTGTATGTCCCATTTATATGAAATTTATAAAACGAAGTTCTGTATAACTGTATCTTATATAGGTTGACGCTCGTGGTAATGGATTAGGTGCATACATAATTATTACACCTAACTTAATTATATTAATCAATCCTTAGTTCCTCGCAGAGGAAAAGTCTTATATTTAATTCTTTATACAGATTTATTAGTTTTTATTGTATTTATTTAGGACAATGCTTACCGCAGTCGATGTCCTAAAAACATCGTTGCTAATTTATTTTGAAGTGAATGGTCACAATCATATACAATCTAAATATAAGTTAATTCCCGTCGCAGTTCTTGGCACTCCTTGAAGTAGTATTTATAAGCTACACGCTGAAAATAATGGTTCAATACAGTGTGAGTGAAGACAGCGTTTGAAACGTACCACCGTATTATATCATATTGTACATTCAAAGCGATCACGTGTTTGTAACGTAATTCGTATGCGTTTTCTATCTAAGTGCAGCTTTGACGATTTTGTAATGGAAAGCGGTAATGAATTTGAGGTAAATTGTTATTTTTTAGATATTATTTACTGTTTTCTAATGTAATACCTGTTTTTTTTTTGCGTTAAATAAAATTGATTTGGTATACATTAAAATCAAGAAGGGAGCTTGCCTTTTACTCTATTGTATTCACATTTTTCATAAATAAAATTATTGGTGATTGATATTTTTTGTATTTTTTACGATTGTTTATGTATATATATTTTAAATCATTACATTTACCGAATATACTCCACAAATACATATAGTCTTGTTTAACTATTATCTTTTCTATTATCAATATAAACAAAAAACTCTTTCTACATTTTTATGATTTGCTTATTACCGCAAAGATTATTAGACTAGTTTATAAATAGATACATTAACATATTAAAAAATCTAGACAAATGGGCCGCATACTGCTCTCTCTCACGATCTTTAAAAATATACAAAACAAATACATGAAAATTCGTGCCAGTCTGTTTACTAAAGATCCGTTGTCACGTAAATCCAACGAAACAATGTAATGTATGCGCTCAATTAAGTACAATTATATACTTACAACCAGTAACGTATGCATAAGGGCGTAAGAAGCGATGTGTTCAAAGGAGTTATCATGTAAAGTCTAATCATAGGTTTTTATTTAATTGTTGCTATCAAGGACCGAAGTAACTAGCCATATTCACCCCAAATTTATTACGCGTCCCTGTATACAATAGGAAATATAAGTTTTATATTTTTCTTATTTTATATTTTTGTATTGACGATGTAAAGAGTAGCTTAAATGGCTTGTACATAGCTTATACTTCTTGTTGTGCCAACGTGACGTTTACCATTGGGTGAATAAATGGAATGTGTTTATCTGCTGTCTAAACTATTTAAACAAAAACTTAAACATATGAAACAAGGAATTCTAGAATAGATATGTTACATTGTATTTCAAAAATAAGTTATAAATTAAAATCTGTGAGAACAACTTCATTTCAGAAACCAATATTTTGTTTATGTGTTATAGTTGCTATTTCACAGAAGAGGGATTTTAAAACCGTAACACTTTATATAAAATTATATATATAAATATATATCAGTTACTCCATAACCCTTTTAAATATCTCCTAAATTTTTAACAGATGTTAAACATCAAATCCATGCATCGTCTATCAAGTCGAGGAGTCTAGGGAAACTTATTTATCAAAATCGATTGAGATAAATTAAAATAATACCGAACATAGAAATAAAGTTGTCTCCTTTGGGCCAGCGATAGTTGATTAAATACGATATCATATTACGGGTAGAATATTCCATGTTGATCACGAGTTAGGTAGCTACTTGGTAGGATTTTGCCGAAAAGACTGACCAAACATTTGTCTGGGAGCGGTAGTAACGGTAAACCGTTACAATCTATGTATATATTTTGATCGATTTAACTTAGTAATGGTATGGCAACGACACCATATTTTGTTGAATAAAATGGTTAGTATAATGTATAATGACTGCCTCGTTGGTCTAGTGGCTAGATATAAGGCCGCAGACCCGGTGATCCTGGGTTCAATTCCCAGGTCGGGCCAATATAGTTTATGGATTTTTCTGTCAGAAAATTCTCAGTAGCGGCCCGGAGTCTGGAAGTTGGAAGTGTGTACACTCCCGTGCCTCGGAAAGCACGTTAAGCCGTTGGTCCTGCGCCTCAACTCTTTCCGGTCGTGTCGGATTGCCGTCCCGTCGGATTATGAGAGCTAAGGAAAAGAGAGCGCACCTGTGTTTGCGCACACACTTGTGCACTATAATATTTCCTGCGCAGTTGGCTATCTCTCTTGAGATTAGCCGCCGTGGCCGAAATCGGTCTGGAGGACCTTATAATGTATAATACTTAAACCTGCTGGCTAACTATTGAATAGCAGATTATTGTACAAATTACTTAAAGTTAACTTACGCGTGACTAAAACTAGGCTATCAGCGTACGTATACCTACGTTATCAAATATTTAAATACTGTTGGTGAAATACAAAATTCTCTAATATTATTAATATGAGCTATGTTTACATTTTTTCAATCATTAGAGGCATATCGTGAAGTTGTATAGGTTTATGCCAAAAATAATATTCAAATCAGGCTGGTAGTTTCAGATTACCGCATTCAACCATACAAGCTGCAAATCAATTTTAAATATTTATACACATTGTGTAAACGATTGAGCTGCAGTTTTGCACATACTTTAGGTACTGATATATAATATGATTATGTAGAATATAAACACTGAAATTATAATTAATACCTACATTTTTAACCACTAAATACGATATTTAGGTACACTTAATTATGCGTGTATAACATACATAAATTGCAAGGATTGTTACAATCATAAATATAATGTTATCTTTGCTGCACTTGCAATCAAAGATAAATTACGTTGAAACTAAATAAACTTGCGTTTTAATATATCTTTCATTTTATTTATAAAACTATAGATTTGAAAAAAAGGGAAAAGAAAAGAAAAAAAAGGAAAAATTTGCAATGGGAAAAATATGTTATATATCTTGCATAATTATACCTACATAATCATAACATAAAATATTTTCACCAATGTATGCGTTATACGTAAATTCGCGTCATAAACGAGGTAAATAACGTTAGTTAGATAAATGTACGCCACTCGAGGGGCCGGAGCGACAGTTGGCGCGTGCGCGTTGAAGGTGGGCTGTAAACCGAGAACTCGTCCGTTCATTTTAGCCCGCCGTCCGTCGTTATGAATAGCCGTCAGCTTCGTAGGCTCGCTGCCATCAGCCGACCCCTTTACGAACATCCAACAGCATGCATCTGTTATCGGCATTATAGTCAAGTGAGGCCTGTATATGTTATAGAAAGACCTGTGAGTGTCCATTATATAATGCTTTTATTCGTTGGATTAAAATTTGGGGTATTTATGACTGACGATAACTTTTAAAAGATAGATGGATAAAAGGCACATATCAATTGTATGGCTCAAAATATATGTAAATAATGTTTTATTTGATTTTAGAAGTGGCGTAATTCAGCTCCGAGTTTCTACGCCGCTCAGTCTATTGATATGAGGTAAGAAAATGTCTATATTTCAAAATCATCAAGATGTAGATATTTCTAAATTTTCTAACTGGACAGTTTGTTAAGGCGCTCTGTAGTAACGTGAGAAGTGTTCTATTAAAAATCAATTGTTTTTAATGACACACATCGACTCCTATTGATCTATATTAATGTCGGGACTCCGGACGTAACAATTTTATCGCAGACGCCGTGCGTCGAGACCTTGTTCAATTCACCCCTGACATTTCAAATGCACACCATACAGAGTAATAATAGAAGCGAACAGAAATTACCCTGTAAATAAAGCAATGAATGGAATTGTTATTTATCATATATTAGTAAGCATTCGTTTCTAACAGAATGTTATTGTATTCCCGTTTCATGGTGCAGAAACTACTCATTCGTGCACAACTTAGATCCAGCGTGAGTACCTCGAAGCACGGGTCACTGCATGCTTTTTATAGTGTTTTAAAATAAAAACAGATAGTAGTTAATAGAATAATAATTAAGAATTTCGATAATTCCGATTTAATACACAACATCTTTTACATGCTTAGTCTGCACTCTTTTTGTTTAGATTTAGTAACTGTACCTGGTCATTGAGCTTAAAATTCCTGTTTTTAATATACAGAGATGCAAAAAAATGTTAAAATTCTTAAAATATTATGGTAATGGATGATCAATCGAAATTTTTATTTTATAGATTTTCTTTTTTTTACTTAAGTGTAAATGATTTAATTTAGTAGTGTTTCGCTTGTAAGCTTAATAATGGCGAAGTGTTTTACTGAGCTTATTTGTATCAAATATTACAGCTACTACTATATTATAGTCTGTAAACAGCTGTAGATATTATGCAAGGTGTAAAAATAAATTTACCTCCTCGAATATTATGTAAATCGTTGAAGAATTTAGAAAAAAACCACTCGAAAATTATGCATACTTTAAAATATTTATGTCATGACGTGGTAATCACCTAATTCCACAGTAATTATACTTGTTTTTTTTTTCCACCTTGGTCGCTATCCAAAAACCATCTACGACATGTGATTGTTGACTTGTTTCCGCGACATATCACTACGTCGTAGACACACCCGTCTGACGCTTCAATCTCCTGACTAAATATATAAATAGATTATGACGAAAGAGTTAATTTACACTATCTCGTTCAGTAAATATGTACGTAGTTTATGTGACTAATCAATCAAATCCTTTTTATCGGTTAGATGCTAGCTGCCTGAATCCATAGTTTTTGTGTGAATGCATGACACGCTACTTTCGCATCTAAAATAGTTTTTGTTATAAACAATTTATCATATTTTTATTATTTAGAGTACGAGAAGGATCGCACAAAAATGCGGATGATGTCCTCTTTGATATGTTTAAAAATGAAGACACAGGCTTACTTCCAGTGGGAAAATTTTTGGCCGTACGTATAAAGGAATTCAATTCATTTTTAATTAAAGTCAAAATCAGTCATCAATTTCCCTTTACATTTTAGGCCTTGAGAACAACTGGCATTAGAAAAAATGATCCTAGAGTAAAAGAAGTAATGCATAATTTGTACAAAGTACATAAAGAATCAAACTTCGAAGGTGGATCACCAGAAACACTAAAACTTGATAGAAAATCATTTAAAGAAGTAATTTCACCAAACATTGTACTGATTACCAGAGCCTTTCGTAGTCAGTTTGTTATTCCGGATTTTCAAGATTTCATTAAAGACATCGAAGAAATGTATTGGTCGGCCAAAAGCAACACGGACGGCAAAGTCGCCAGCTATATTCCACAGTTGGCTAGAGCAAGTTCAGAAAATTGGGCTGTGAGTGTTTGCACTATCGACGGTCAACGCTTTTCCATTGGTACGTGGTCTAATCTTATAAAATTTTAACACATTCACGAACAGATAATTATTATCAGATCTTTTAAGCGCCTGTATTATTTATTTAAATTTTATTTTGTCAGGTGATGTGAATGTTCCATTCACTCTCCAGTCTTGCAGCAAGCCACTGACTTATGCGATGGCACTCGAGACCCTAGGCCCTGACGTAGTGCATAAGTACGTTGGCACTGAGCCTAGCGGACGTAACTTCAACGAACTCGTCTTAGATTACAACAGTAGGTATCATTGTTTATGTCGACTTCAAGATCAAATTACTTTTATACGTTGTATATCTTTAAAAATAGATTATCGACGTATTGAAGTAAACAATATTTACGATATATGAGTATAATGAATATGAACAATTTCCATATTTATAAATTGATGAAAAAACGTGTCTTTCGAGACTTTGAATGCATTGTTGTCTCATAGGTCTTGATCTCGTAATTGACCCTAACGATGATAAATTTAAATATATGCAAGATTTAAAACAGTACGTAAATACTTTAATTCTGGTTATGGTTCTGTAGCTTTAAAAGTTACCGAACCCATTAGACGAGACTTCAAAGTCCACTTATATCTCGGTCATTAGTTCATCTTAAAAAATAATAAACTCGTTTCTGTACCAGACCCCGTACCCCGACTCCTAACTTATTATAAATACAATATATAATTAAGATTGTTGTATGTATTCTAATTATAAGTTTTTTACAGTGAAACCTCACAACCCTATGATCAATGCTGGTGCGATCTTAGTTTGCTCCTTATTAAAGACGTTGGATAAACCAGAAATGACACTAGCTGAAAAGTTCGATTATGTTATGTCATTCTTTAGTCGCCTCGCCGGTAATGAAGCATTGGGTTTCAACAATGCGGTATTTTTATCTGAACGCGAAGCTGCGGACAGAAATTACGCACTGGGATTTTACATGCGTGAGCATAAATGCTATCCGGAAAAAACTAACTTACGAGAATGTATGGACTTTTACTTTCAGGTACATTTATTTTTTTAATTGTATTATTGATGAAATCTTTTATTTATTTGTAACGTATAAATGATTTTTCAGTGCTGTTCGATGGAGGCCAGCTGTGATATCGTGTCAATTATGGCGGCTACTTTAGCTAACGGGGGTATTTGTCCAATAACCGATGAAAAAGTACTTCGTCCAGATTCCGTGCGCAACGTTTTATCTTTGATGCACAGTTGTGGAATGTATGACTATTCTGGCCAGTTTGCGTTTAAAGTAGGATTACCAGCGAAATCAGGAGTATCTGGAGCTATGCTTATCGTGGTTCCAAATGTAATGGGTATTTGCACGTGGTCTCCACCCTTGGATCCACTAGGAAATAGTTGCAGAGGTCTACAATTTTGCGACGTATGTGTACTAAGTTTTTATAAATTTTATGCGATTATTTTGATGTATGATAAAGCTAAACTTTTTAATATTACGTTTTACGTTTTCAGGAAATGATCGAGCGATTCAATTTCCATAAATATGACAATATTCGTTATGCAAGCCATAAGAAGGATCCCCGCCGTTATAAATTCGAGTCCACTGGCCTCAGTATTGTTAATATTTTGTTTTCGGCAGCAAGTGGAGATTTAAGTGCACTTCGCAGGTATTTTTTTTAATTACATTTAAAAAACGTAATACTATACAATGCTTTCCTCGTGTGTATATAGTATATGATAGGTATGTCAATACTTACACGAATTCGAAATATAAAAATGAATTTGTCTATTTTATTTGGTACTACAGTACTTCGGATTCTGCTGAGGAATCTCAACAAGAAACAAAGGAAAAACCTACATCGACAGAATAAATATTAATAATCAAGTAAAACTGCTGCTAAATAAATTAATTACACATATTGCTAATCTATACAAGCAAAAATTAGAGCCGTTGCTCACGATCACCTATTTGAATTTTACTCTTTAAAAATTCAGCTAGATTCATTGTTTTAAATGTTGTAACGCAATCACCTACATTTCGTGTCATACTTGTTGCTGTTACACATTCATATAACTGCTAAATTATAATAATAAATTGATTTATTTTGCAGTTGAGTTTGATTTGATTCAAGCTTCATTAAATTATTGCTTTATTATATTTTTGTTGCAAATAGTAGTAGATTAATAAGACTAATGTAAATAAATAATTGATTATATATAACATAAATAATTTGATACTTTCAGACATCATCTATCAGGTATGGACATGACTCTATCGGATTACGACGGTCGTACAGCTTTACATCTTGCAGCGGCGGAAGGACATCTATCTTGTGTAGACTTTTTACTTGCACAATGCGGTGTACCACACGATCCACAAGATCGCTGGGGAAGTCGACCACTCAACGAGGCTGAGACTTTCAATCATTCCGCTGTTGTCCAGTATTTAAAGGAGTGGGAGTATTCTCACCCAGAAAACAAGCAACTTGAACAAAAGCCCGACACGGTAGATCAGATACTCGAAGCTAAACCAGATGCAGACGATGCTGTAAAAGACCCCAGCATACAAGAAATAGTATCTAGAAACGGTGACAAAGTTCTGTAAATATTTGGATTTATTATTCATTTGGTAGGTGTGTTGAAGCATCAAATATTATCAGTCGGTATTTATGTATCTTGAATATTAAGCAAGTTTATTTATATAAGAAAATCAAACAAGACGTAATATACTGTCACAAGTAAGATCGTGCATTTGTGTCGTGACGTTCATAGCTTGCTAATTGTGGATCTTTCAATGCGTTTACTTAAAAAGTTATGTTTTATAATAATAATAATGATTTGATTTTTTTTTATTACTATAGGTGTTTAAATCATAATTATAAAACTCTAGTAAATGTTCTGCTGTTGATACCAAAATTAATAAAGATAAATATTTAGTATATTTACCGTTATATTATCTCAATGATTAACATTCTCTAAGACGTGTGATGAATCAAAAATAACTATTTATCCCCTGTTATTAAATTTTATCTATCAACTTTAAACAACTTAAATGTTAACGTTTATCAAGTAGTTCATTAATCAAGTAAATTCATTCATTCATTCATTCATTCATTAAGAATCTCATGCTTTTCCACATGATAAGTTATTTATGGTACTTTTTAGCCGAATCTATTATTTGAAAGTTTAGAGGCTGTGATATTTTTAAGTCGCATTAAACAAGCTTGTTTATAATTTACCTATATATAATATAGATTTAGCTACTTTAAGTTCCTCCTAATGAAAATAAACAATATTTTATATTATGAAACAAGCATCATTTTGTTTTCAAATAAGTCACCACAAAGCACAATCATAATGTTTTAATTACACACTTGATAATTACTGAAGTTGTTTTATCTTTGTAAGACTACTTGACTTGAAAATGTGTGCATGAATAATTAAAGGAACATAAAATTCTTTCTCTTGTAAAACATGGAAACAATTTTGTATCTTTGACATTCCATATTTGTACTCATTGTCCCTTTGTATTGGTTAATATGAAATGTTCCTTCACACAGTAACAACATGACAACATTAAAAAAAACTTATGTTATTTAATATAAATTTTACGCTTGTTAACATTTACTGCTAGACAAAAGAAAATGCTGCTTAAAACAGCTATTCTATCTCGATGTGACAATAAATTTTGAAGTTGTGTAGTAGATTAATGAAGTATTTTTGTCTGTATTTATGTATGTCAATTAAATTGTTAAAATTATATATTGTTTTATTATTTTGTAAACATGTTTTCATGTTAGGTAGAAAAAAGATCTGCACAACAGCTGGCCATAGGCATCTCTTTATATTAATGACAATTAATGGATTAAAATTGAAAGTAGTAGAGACAAAATCTATCACAAATAGATATTTTAACTTAAATTTAAAACATAAAGAACTACAAAATAGTTTGTACAAAACTAGCGGGTACAATGGTTATAATAAAGGTTTTATCTATGAAAATTTGGACTGAACAGTAGGTATAAAGAAATTATAAGTTGTTTTACTTACATACAAAATATAATTTGTTAAAAATTTTATTTACAAATATTCATTAATTAAATACAAGAACAAAGACATCACAAAGATTTACTATGAGTCTATTTTTATTTGTTTTAATAATTAATTATTTTTAAATAAAGAATCGACTTATACAAAATAAAATGTTGGGACAATTTTGATTTTAATGTAGAAAATGAAACAGTAAGAAAACTACATCTTTTTATTTTATTGACTATTTACAAACACTAATACTCGGATTCTCAACTACTTTTTTCACTTGTCGTTGGTCTAATGGGTGAGGATACAATGCCTAGTAGTTTGCAATCAGCTTCCAAGAGTGTGAGATCAGTGTTAGACCCAAGAAATCTTGAAGATAGCTCAAGATCTTTTATTTGTATTCTAACTCTTGCTCCTCTAACATAGTCATCTTTTCTGTTTGTAGGTCTTGTGCAAACACAGTGAAATTTCCAACCAAAGTCAATGTACAAATCATCTTCTACAACATGGAATATTTTTCCAATAACAATTTTATCTATTGGATCTCCAAGCTGTAAAAATATATATATATAATTAAGAAAATATAAAATGGATGTAAAGAATTGCATACATTCATTTAGAAATTATTCTATATTGCTTACATCAATTAATTTAGAATTGCGAAGTAATGATGCGAAGGTATGTTTTGGAACGATTTCCTCTTGAAGTAATTGTGTTTGTTTTTCAAAAGATTTTGCGAAGCCGCTTTTTTCTGATGTGGTTGAGGCATCAGATGTATTAGTGTTTAATAATTTAGTGGATATACTAAAACTTCGCTTATAGAACAAAATGTTACAAGCTTTTAAAGTTTTACACATTGATACACCGTTTAACATGATTACTAGCTATGTAAACAAATGTTTTAATTTAGAGTTCTTAGATATATTTTATAAATATTCTAATATTATTCATAACCTTAAAATACAATCGTCAAAATGACGTTTCTCTTTCTAATTCAACTGAAGTAAAAATTCAAGGCTGCCATTTGCTAGATAAAAGGAGAAATAAATATCTTTTACAGAAAAACCGATTTTATCTTTACAGGTCTCAGGATTTATTTTGGTGTACTTTTTTGCTATACAATCTTAAATAAGGTTGAAGATCTTTCAGTGCTTATATTAGGTTATTTATATAATTATATTGAAAATAAGTAATATTCTTCTAAAATAACTATTTTTTTTCCTTTATTTTGCTTATATTATATTAATTAATTGCTTAATGGATTATAAATTACAAAAACGTGATAACAGGCAACAGATAAATTTGGCAATTTAGAAAGATGGAAAAGAGACAAAAGAGATTAATAACTTGAAGTAGCAGTCTGTTATATCAGCTGTCAAAGTCAGATTTGAATGTGTCAAATTATCAACACGCACCAAAAACGTCACAGGTGTACCAAGATTTTTGATAATGTTGAACAATTAAAATACTTAAACAAAAGGCAGGACAATGACTGAAGATCAAGATGTTAAGGATTCTCAGTCTGATTCAGGCAGTAAAACCTTTATTAGCAAAAACAAGGATAAAAAAGCCAAACCCCATCGGCCGCTGACAAAAGTAATTTGACATTATTCTCATAACATTGCGTTATTTTTGTATGAACATACGTCAATGTATTTGTGATTATTTATACTTTTTCATTTTAGATAATAATTCGTCGTTTACCACCTACGATGACTGAGGAAGCATTTTTAGAACAAGTTTCGCCGATACCAGATCATGATCACTTTTATTTTGCGAAACCTGACCCATCTCTTGGAAATAATTTGTATTCAAGAGCGTACATAAATTTCGTCAATATTGAAGATATCTATCTATTCAGGGATAAATTTGATGGCTATGTATTTTTAGATGAGAGAGGTAATCTAAAGTTTAAGGAAATTAAAGAACTACGAACTTAAAAACATTCTTATTAGGAAGACTAACTCTCACTGTAATTATATACACAAATATTTATAAAGATTTAAAATGTAATTGCAGGTGTCGAATATGTGGGTATTGTTGAATATGCACCCTTTCAAAGAATACCTAAGAAAAAGAAGAAAAAAGACCCTAAATGTGGTACAATTGAAAGTGACCCAATTTATCAGGAATTTTTAGAGAATCTCGATAAAGATCAAGAAACTGATAACCAGCCAAAACTTGAGTACTCATATCCTGTTAATGATAGTAAGTTGTGTAATAATGAAATATCATATTGGTTATAAATTTATAATAAATGTATACTTTCAAGGCATGAAGGTGGCAATCAAAACTGTTATCAAATCAAAACTGTTGTCAATGGTAAGCTATCACCTCCACCCATAGACATTAATATTGTAAATAGTATAAACCGTAAGTAAGTAACATCCTCCAGACTGATTTCGGCCACGGCGGCCAATCTCAAGAGAGATTAGCCAACTGCGCAGAAGATATTATAGTGCACAAGTGTGTGCGCAAACACAGGTGCACTCACTATTCCCTAACTCTCATAATCCAATGAGACGGAAATCCAACATTACCGGAAAGATAAACTGTACTATTAAAGTAGCTAAACATTGCTTAATATGCTGTTAACTATAGAAATTAAGATATGATAATGATTCCTTTTACCATGTGCATTGGCTCACTTACACTTAACTAGAATACAAATAAAAGTATTGCTTTTTTGTCAGTAGTTTATCCAGTGAATTCACAAAATCTTATAAAATACTGCACTAAAATAATAACATAATTGTATTTATAAAAATATGTTTATCTAAATATAAATAAAGTTTATATTTTGTATAAAATTTAGCCATGTTTGCATAACTAAAAGTATATGATCCTAAACTATTTTTTTTTCAAATAATGAACTGAACCAAGCTGATAATTACTTTACCATTTAAATTATATATATATTTTTTTAATTTTAAGACAGTGATAAGAAAGTACAGTCAACACCTCTGCTTGAATATCTTGCTGCACGGAAGCTAGACAAAAGAGGAAGGGATGAACGTCGTAGAAGGGAAAATGACAAAAGGAAGATGAGAATTGAAAGGAAAACAAAAGATCCCATTAAGGTATGTTAATGTTTCATTATCAAATATCTAAATGTCTTCTTAACAATCAGTGAAAGACTTTGTAATAATTACATGTTTCATTAAAACAAAATTTGTTGATTCAAATCAGAGAATTTATTCCTACATAACTTTATAAAGTAGTATTTATAAAGTATCCTACTTAAAACTTTACTAATCTAAATAAAATACAGAGACCATGTGACTTGTCGGAAGATGATAACTGCGATGATTGCAATTACAAACATAGCAGACAGAATCTTTGGTATGGCGAGCAAAGAATTTATCATAAAAGTAAAGCAAGCTCAGTTACTAACACCGATATAAAAACAACCATTGGGTCAGATGAAATAACAAGCACAGATTCTGATTGGGACAGTTGCTATCCTGCTCTAACTGTTAAAACTCATAATACATTCACATTAACTACTAATACTGAATACAAAAAGTATATTGAAGAAACAACACTGAAAAGTGGTGGTGATACACAATTTAAGGTTTATTATAGAAAATTTTAAGTATTTAGATCTGTATTATGAACGATGTAGCTAAAATTTATAAATTTGTATAAATTAGGAAAATTAGGCTATTTTGTAAGATGTTTATGTATTTATTTTAACTTTAAATGTTTGTGGACAAATTAACCATGAAATATTTTATATATTACAGGAGGAAGATGGTACTGAAAATGATGTTAAGAAAATTAAGTCCAGAGAAGGTGACAATGATGTAAGAGATGATGAGACCAAAGTAATTGATAAAGATGGGACTGTATTTGAGTCTAAATCCTATAAAGATCAAAGAAAAATTGGTATTAGCCTAACCGATAAAAAGAAAAAAGTAGATGGAGAGAAAAAAGACAGTTTAACTAAAGAAGATGATCAGTTAGATGAAGCTGATAAATTATTTAAAAAAGATAGACGTGATAAATTTAAAGAATCTCCACGTGAACAGAAGAGTAAAAAATATAGTGACACAAGAAAAGAAAGGTTAAAACAAGCAGAACAAGGAAAGTCAGACAAGCAATCAGCAATTAGTAAAATTATGTCTGCCGATGGTAAATCAAAATCTTTAAATCATGACGATATTAAACCTTTTACTCAATTACCTCAAGTGAAGACTGAAGATTTGACCAAATTGATAGAAGATATGGATCGGAAAGTAAAAATGGACGAAGATGCTAAAAGCAAGGAGTCATATCATAATAAATTTAAATTAAACGTTAAACATGATTCAGCTGAGGTTGCGAAAATGAGAAGAAACAGCATGGATTCTGGAGACATAACATTTAAAGAAGAAACAACATTAAAAAGGCAGAATTCCTTAGACGACAGGAGTAAATCTAGTGACAGAGAAGGCTCTGAGGAGAAAGATAAGAATGAGAGCTCAGAACGCCGATCAGAAAGAAGAATAAGGAATAAGGTTATTACTAAAATATAATTTATCATTAAAAAATATATTACAATAATCATATCAAAATAAAAAAATTGTGCTGTAAGAGAGATAAACTCATTTAGAATTTTTTTGTCTATAATTACATTTGCTTATTATATATTTACACAATTGCCACAATTTTTAGGCAGGATATTAAAATCTTAGGTAGTGTAGTGAAGGACCTTGCAGGTGCGAAAGAATATTAATTAATTTAATACAAAAATAATACACTCATACATACAAATTGAGATAATTATATATGTAAATATATATATGTGATGTGATAAATATCACATGAAAATCTGTTTATTAATGTTTGTTAAAAGACTTTGTGTAAAGGAGCTTTTCTTATAGGGCTGACTGACAGAGAGTAATTGTCTATATACTAAGACCACATAATTATTTGTCTATGTAGGACATCTAAAGGCAAAATTATTTAAATAAAAATATAATTAAACATATGGTTATAATTGAAGATCTTACATTGTTTTAATTATCATTACTAAATCTATTGATATTGATTAGTATTTTTTGACTAAAGTTAAATAAGCATTGAATTTTTTTTTTAATTGCTCATATGATTTAGTTTTTTCTTTACTCATTAGATATAAATATCCAGGTGTGATTGACTAAACTATGTTTTGTCTCATGTGTATGTGTAAAATGTTCATTTTAATTGTCTAGCTAGTTTCTGTGGATTAAATATCATTGGAATTTATTTAAATTAAAATTATTTACAGGATCGTCCAAGCCTCGTTATTTATCAACCGGGTATGGGTAAATTTAGCAAGCAACGTCTCGCAAAGGAGAAGGACACGCAACCACCCATTGGAAAATCTGTGGACGACAGCGAAAAGAAAGATACTTGAGATAAAAATCATGTCTCCCAGTATTCGGACAACAATCAACGGAATTACCCTAAAGCTGGCATCAATCGTCCTTGCAGACAGTAGAAGGGGGACACTTGAACGTGCCAACTGAGGGAACGTGTGTTTACTCAAACCTGTCGTTATTAACGCGCAAAATAATTGCCTCCCAAGTTTTTTTATTTGTTATAAAAATCAGTGTATAAGCATTCAATAATCTATAGTTTTAGCTTGTGACCGTTTAGTTCTGTTCTTTTTTTTATTAATTTCAATTAAATATAATTCGTTTTAAACGGGTGCTTGTTTTTTATTTATTTCAAATTTTAAAGATTCATTTAAAACATTTATCAAGTAAAGCTTATGAAGTATTCGGTATGGAGATGTATTTGTGATCATAGTTTATTAATATTAAAGATCTTGAAAGATTGCTTATATAAGCTTATCTGTGACGGAGAGATACACAGCTTCTATCTTATAAGGATAAATAGGAATAGTATCAAAACGTAATCATATAACGCGTGCTAATAAATACTTCAAATCTAATAATAACTCGTGCCATCTCACTCGCACATTATTGCCTTCTCACTTGCACATTATTGCCATCTCTACGGTCGTGAACGTAATAATATTGTCATGGATTCGAATTTCAAGCGCAAGTCAAATGACTTACAATGTAATAAAGTTACTTTAAAGAAGAGAAAAATAAGCGTAAGCGATGCCCATTCAAATACTTTCTATTAATAATTAACTCGTTTAATTTACTTGCAAAGTTTAATGTAATCCAAAACGAACTATATCATTCGTATACCATCATCAGTATATGAGTAATTAGAAGTTAATTAAGTAGGTTAATCAGATTTAATTAATATAAAAAAGCTTTCCGTTTATAGGCGTGTAAGTGGGTACTTTTTACCATTTATGAATCTTGCTTACTCACACGGAAAACAATATCATACATTATGGCCCACCTGGTCAATAGAGAACGTTGAACCGCCGCGTTATCCACATTTTACGTATGTACATAAAATTTACATTTAACAATCAAATCTAATTTAACGAACCATCACTTAAAATAATTTTATTAAATAAAACATCGTTAATATTTCAAAGATTTAATCTGTTAATATTTTTATATCACAGTGCAATAGATAGTTTTAATTCATGTTCTTACATTTTATAAAAAAATATTTTTTTTTATTATAAACGTAAAAATTAATGACACCTCACACCTAAGTTAAAAATTTACGATAAAATTAGCGCCAATAAAACGAGTGTTGTGGAAAATACTAGCTTATTTCAATACAATAAACGATCGTCCACTAGTTTCGACAAATAATCGTATTTAGCTTTATTAACATCGTGCAATATCTTTGTCAAAATCGATACAAATAAACCGATACTCAAGCAAACGTCTCGCTTAAATTCGCTTAGAAAGTTTATAAGAAAACGATTTGCATTTAGTATTCTGGAATCAAATAAATAAAGTTTTTGTTTTATATATTCTTTAAGAGTATAACCTTATATATTATTGTATCAAAATATTTTATTTATAATATAATTTTAAGCTATGTGTTTATATGAAATTACAAGGAATGCTTAGGTATATAAACAGACATTTAAAAAATTCACAACTATTGAACCTTATAACGAAATCATTACAAATTTAACAAATAGCTGTCCAGAAATTTATAATTGGTAAATCTAATCAGCCTTTTGTAGCCTCCTATCGTATTTTAATACTATATAATATACCTAATTGTAAAAATAAAACCACTTTACATTAGTATTTTAAAATTTGTGATGAACACCATAGTTACGTTTATATAACGTAGATTTCGTGCATAGTAATTTACTTGATAAGAACCAATTAACGTATGTAACATTCTTGTTAAAAATTTAACTCTATTGGGGTAAACCAAAGGAAAGTTACTTAAAAAAAAAAAAAAAATTATTTGCATTTATGTCGATCTAGTACTTTGGATAGGCCAGTCAATAAATTGGGGAGAAGAAAGCGGCGCTTTGCGCACCTTCTCCCATCGCCACAATAGGCGCCGCCGGGACTAGGGGGGTTAACAGTACCCTGGGATTCCTCCCTAGTGAATGGAGGCCCAAACGCATAGGCCGGCCATCGGAGCGTCACGGTAGCATGCGCGAGTGATCCCGTGGCGCTCCCCGTTAAGACGGGAAGGGTACCGCTGGTTTTTTAGTGGGTATTCCGATGACCGGGGCGCACTTGGCGCCCCGGACATATGGCGAGCTCCATATACCCACTGTTCCCGTGGGGGAAAGGCGTAATGCGTTTTTCCAGCGTTAAAAAAAGGCCAGTCAATAAAGGGTATGTCATTTTGTAAGGCTATTTTTTCTCGGAAAGGTGAAAACGATTTTATATCTTCATTTGCAAGTCTCTTGAAATTTGCTAAATACTAGTACTGAAGTAGAATTAGTATCTCAAAAACCGTGAAGTGGAGTTATTTTACTAATCAAAGACATTGAGATGAAACCATAGACAGCTTCACTACTTTTTACTAATTTAACATATTCGTAACATTCTCAGTTTTGGGGAGGTTTGGAACTTATGATACCACGCTGTTTCAATACGGATTGGTGGATGGACATTATGCCGTTACTTTATTTTATAATAGGCATATTTAACTGTTTTAATAATATCTGAGACTATGTATCTACCTACTACTCTTTGCTTTATTTTTAAAGTCACCTCATTTTTGATTTTACGTTAGATGTATTTTTGGAATAATTTATATTGCGATAGTAATAGTAGAAAAGTTTATGAATCTAACCGATCTTTTTATAAAATATTTCGTTTAGAAGTAATAATGGAAAAATAAAAAAAGAAGAAGGTTCAGAGATTTTTGAGACATCAACCAAGAAGTAGAAATTAAACTTTTTCAGCTGTCTGAGAAATAACTAACTTACATCACACCTACTCATTACATCTTTGGTCTATGTTGCCTGGCCCAATAGGCTTTAAAATAAATTTATTTTAACTTATATGTAAATGAAAACTATTACTAAGCGGTGGTTACTAGCGATCGAAATTATTATTAATAACATAGCGCATAAAGTAAATATAAACATTGTATAAAAGCTTATTCCTGTAACCTATCTTCCAAAGTTGCAACAAGAGTTTTCTTTGGCTTCGGCTAAATGATAAATGTAACACACATATACCTGAGATCTATGGTCCCTATTTTTAGACTTAGTCAAAGATATCCTAATAATTTCCGTTGCAAACTAACATTTTCAAGCATATTCAAAATGAGGTTTAATATATAACAAGCTGAAAGCCTAAGATACGTCATTAAGAAGTATAGCATTTGCGTTTTTGTCGTCGCTAGGTGGAACTTTCTTGACTTCTTTTATAGTTCTCTTCGTCTGCGCAACGTTATGTCGGTGCATAATGTATAACAATAAAACGAAACCGACTAGAAACCCAGCGAGACCGCCACCGATAGTCATCCATGTGCGACGCGATGTTCTTACACTTTGTATCTGAAAATAAAAGTTGTGTCAAATAACAATTTTAAAGAGATAAATAATACATTAACGAGTGAAGAAACCTGAGATACGGTTTACAAAATGGTTAGGCATTTTGTAAACCGTAGAATTCATCGTGAATTTGATGAAATTTCGTCTTCTTAAAACATCGCTCTTTAGATAGGTTTTTGGTATCATTCAAAAATCACGACTAACTCTTTTTACGTATGTATATCTCACTCAAAATATCGGTTACTTTTAAAATGTTATGCATGTTGCTGTTCCTGCTTACCTCGGTATATTCCATTCGACATTTGTTATAGGTGGCATTGAGATTTTGTGGTATATCTATTCTAGGACAATTATCGTATTCTGTAAAAAATATATTATAATATTAAAAGGAGTTTCTGACAATGATAATGATAAAATATCCCATAATATCACGCATCAACATAAATGATAGTAGTAAGTCTACTAAAGGCGACAATATTAATTTCATAATTGTTTTTTTGGAATAGATATTATCATCAGAAAAAGTGTATTATTAAGCAACGAATGCAAAAAAATCTGCGTGTGCATCGAAACTGTGTTTACTGGTGTAAATACTCATGAATACATGTCTATAAAAGTGTGCGTCAGAAGTTCTATCAAAACTGGAAGAGTAGCTTTATACATTTGTGATCAAACATTTTAGATCTTTCCATAGAACAAGAGGCTAACTGCGACACCTGTTTTTTAGAAGGCCCATTACCTACTATTGCTAAGATTGTAACATATAGTGTGATGGAATAAATGAAACTTACCTCTGGAGTTAAGCTTAGTGTAATCACCCAATTGAAAATATATTCCTTTCTCTTGGAACCACGTGACACTTAATTTCATATCGCAAAGTCTGATTTTGTCGATAGACTCCGTTAAATCTACTTTCGCAAGTTTACACATACCACTAAATGATTGTGCATCTAAAGACGTCAATGGATTATGAGATATATTATATAATAACATTTGTGGAAGTATTCCCAAATCCGGCATCTCTTTGATCTTACAATCTGATAAGTCCAAAAGATCTAAGGGAGCCTTTATAGGTTTGCTTATCACCATAGTACTTAAACTTAAATGTAATAATGGATTGCCATTTAAATACAGCTTTCGCAATGACGACAATTGAAATATTGTTTCTGGAAGCTGAAATATAACATTTTTCGAGAGATCAAGCGTCTGTAGGCTTGTCAAATAAGAAAATGCGTCCTTGTCAATTGAATAAATCTGATTTTCGGATAGATACAAATATTTGATACTTGTATAGTACGATAGTGTGTCTGCATGAATTTCTTGCAATTTATTATCGCTGAAGTCTAGAATCTGTAACAAAAAAGAAAATAAAAAATTGTGTGGTCAGGAACCCCCCCCCCCCCAAGGAACGAAGTTCATTGCGATATTTTTTCGACTCAAACCGTGTTTTAAAATGTAGATTTTAATTGATTATTTTACTGTATTTTTGTCACACCAAAAAGCAGCTCAAGCAGCAGATCCTTTATGCAACTCTCTCTAATCAAAGATTAAGAACCATTTAATTTTTTAAATTCAACTAACATTTTTTTATAATAATAGAAATCCCCATTTTAAAGAATATTTTAATATTATTTTAATAATTTACTCCTCCAATTAAACAAAGCTTATGATGGGAATTGTGATAATAGCCCAAGGCTCGAACCTGGGACTTGCGTGCGGCTCATAAGCGGTAGCGCTATTGGTCCTTATATTTTTTTGTATTACCTTTATATTGTTGTTTTAGTATTTATAAGAACATTAGGTAAGTATTTTAAATAAAATTAATTATTTTGATTGAGTTTGCTTATATTTAAGTATTTAACTTAATTAATAATAAAATGGTAGGCGCACTATACAGCGTGTAACAAAATTCGTGTCCGACCCGTGAAGTCGTTATTAGTTATCGTGTGTCGGTTGTATTTATGTAATAATTTTTAAAATACTAAGCAAAAAATGTATCCCGTATTTCTTTTTTTAATTAAATGACGAAAATTACTTTGCAACACAGGTGCGGGCAATACCGCACGATAGCTCTTACCTATCGGGTAGTTAAGACACGAGGTCATGACCTCAGTAGTCCACGTTTTTACCACCAGTGTCGTTAAACACAATTAATATATTTTTTAAGTAATTTTTTTGCTTATTCAAATTGGAAATTCGGTATAGGTAGGAACCTTCAGAAGAGCTCGCGCAGTACTGAATTCGAACGCCCAATGCATCGCATTTTGTAGCATTTGGTAGGCACGGTATGAACGCTATTTCGTTATGTGACATGATCTTGGGCCACTGCCATTTCACTCTACTGTAAACCGAGTAAAAGAATTTCGCTCCAATAACTTGGCTGAAATTAAGTTGGATATATCGTCTAGTAACTGTTCTAATAGTATATACTTGTGATGAGTATATTATTTTATATTTTGTGTAATATAAATAATCTAAAATATATAATAGGAACGTCATACGTCTTATAAATATTCGCTTCAGTTATATACTGAAATATTTAAAGACATGGTAAATAGAGTGTTTTGTATGACTATGATAAAATGTAAGTCGCATAATTTTAATATCATACTTGCTTATTTAAAAAGAAAATCATTTTTAAATATCTGACTTTTTAAACAATGAGAACGTAATAACCAATTAAAGTTGCATGTAAGATAAAAATGACGGATAAGATAATTATTTCTAGATTAGGTATACTGACTTTTGTTCAAATATATTTATACCATCTAGATAATACATAAGTATGTGATAGGTCGTCGTATTGAGTAAATAATGGTCAATGCTAATTGCAAATAACATTAAAATACATTTGCTACATACATCAACACTCATAGAGAAGTATTATTAGAGATAATACTTTGATCCATGGATAAATAAATCGTTAGTATCGGCATTTTTTTATAATATTAGGCAGAATGACCTTATGTAATAAATTAGCTCACCGTCCTGTCTTTACATGGTCTACATACTTTACTTTTTTCTCCGTGCAGTGACGGAGTAAGAATACAATTCACTGCCCCTCTCTCTCACCCATGGGTGTCGTAAGAGGCGACTAAGGGATATCTGAGCGACCATCTGCTCATCTGGTGGTAGGATGTCAATCATCCGCCTGACTTGTTACCACCGTACGCATGGTGATAAATTCGTGAAGTGGCGGCTCACAGCCGCGTTTCAAGATCAGCCAGCGTACAGCCAGTGCCCGTGCGCATTGCCGCGATATGTGGTGGTCCGGTGGAAGTTGCTGTTGAACCAATGCCGGGGGAAATTATATTGACCCGCCGGACAGGGAGACCCGTAGAAACGGTTGTGCCGCTGGCCGCCCGTGGCAGAGTACAGGGGCCCAAGCGTTCCTAACCAGCTCACGAGGCTGCCCCACCAGGCCACGCATAATCTCGGTGTGGACCGGCGTGCCGGTTGGTGACCGGACAGTGGGGTCCCGGCGGCCACTACCGGGAGGGTTCGGGGACCCTTCCGTCCGGCGGATCAGTTTATTTTCCCTTCAGGCAGCTTCTTGAAGAAACACAGCTCCACACTTTGACCATCCCTATCGTAGCAATGCGTCGCTCGCTTCACGTCTCTTCCTTCATTTCCCAAATGACAGCGCAAAAAATAAATAACGGTCGATCAGCGGTGCACACCCCCACCATACCTTCGCTGTTTGAGGTTGAGTTCGCTAACACCCGTGGACTCCACGCTAACCTCAACACTGTCTACCACCATCTCGAGACAGCACGGCCAGCAATGTTGTTTCTTGCGGAGACTCAAATACTCCGTCCTGTCGATACCAGCTACCTTAATTATCCCGGCTACATGCTTGAAGAATCCTTCAAAGTGAAAGCCGGATTATGCTTGTTCGTCAGGACGGATGTTTGTTGTCACCGTCTGCGCTGCTTGGAGGACCCTTCCCTCTCCATGTTGGTGGTACGTGTAGACCTGATTCGTCAGAGTCGAGTCTATGTGTGCCTTTATAGATCCCACAATGGTGACTTGGAGACAAGCCGACTATTTGACCATCTTAGTCGGGTGGCAGATGCTGCGCAAGAGCAATTTCCTAACGCGGAACTGGTGTTTTTTGGGGATTTTAATGCTCACCATGAATCACGGTTGAACTCTTCCAAAACTGACCATGCTGGGAAGACTGCTCATGCTTTCGCTCTCACGCATGACTTGACCCAACTGGTTGATCAGCCCACCAGGATCCCAGACATTGACGGGCAAGCGCCTTCCCTACTGGACCTTCTGCTGACTACTCAGCCGGTGGAATATCAAATTGAGGTTCAGGCTCCTCTTGGTTCTTCTAAACACTGCCTGATATTCACCAAAGTGCCACAGACCAAGCTACCGCCACCAGTGGTATGCAAACGTTTGGCACTATAAGTCAGCAGATTGGGACGGTTAGCGCGATTACTATGCGTCAGTCCCTTGGAAGGAACGTTGCTTCAGTGAGAATGACCCGACAGCTAGCGCTCCTGCTATTGCTGATGAGATCCTATTGGGGATGGAATACTACATTTCTAACTCAGATCTCAGTAAAGGTACGCGTAACAGTTGGAACAAACCATCCAATCATTCAAGCAGGCGGCATATTGCGCGTGGATCAATGGCTGCGTTAGCGGGGCATCTAACATTGACTCACTGAAAACAACCTACAACAAAAGCTCCAAGTCCTGTAGGAAGGCATACACCAGAGCGGATGCACAGCGCATTGTACAGATTTGTCATGTACTTGTTTCGCATCCTAGGGGCTCCCGTAGCTTCTGGCGTCTGACCAAGTCTGTGCAAAATAATTTTTGCCAACCTTCGCTGCCACCGCTCAGGAATCTGGACGGATCACTAACTCACAGTCCGCAAGAGAAAGCCGATCGATTTTTTTTTTTTATTGTATTGTTTGGCGGACGAGCATATGGGCCACCTGATAGTAAGTGGTCATCAACGCCCATAGACAATGGCATTGTAAGAAATGTTAACCATCACCTACATTGCCAATGCGCCACCAACCTTGGGAACTAAGATGTTATGTCCCTTGTGTCTGTAATTACAATCTTCTGATAAAACTCTTTGTGGATAACTCTGTGATCGATGATTGCAGTGCGTCGTCACCTTCAATATCTTCATGTGGCCACATGATGCCTGACATCAAAATCAGGCAGCGTGATGTGCGTGCAGAGCTGCAATCACTCGATGTACGGAAAGCTAGCGGTCCCGATGGAATACCAGTCATAGTACTGAAGAAGAGTGCAGTGGAGCTGTCTCCTGTGTTTTCGCGCCTGTTTCAGGTGTTCTCTCTACAGGATGTGTGCAGGATTCTTGGAGAGAAGCTAATGTGCAAGCGGTTCCCAAAAAAGGAGATCGGTCTGACCCGGCAAATTATCGGCCAATAGCTATCACCCCAGTACTTTGTAAGGTGATGGAACGGATCTTAAACAACCAACTGATCCATTACCTAGAAGATCACTGTCTAATTAATGATCGTCAGTACGGGTTTCGAACAAAGCGGTCCACAGGTGATCTTCTAGCGTACGTAACACCTCTGGGGTGAAGCTATCGACAATCGTGGGGAATCGTTGGCTGTCAGCCTCGATATCTCCAAGGCTTTCGACAGGGTCTGGCACAGAAGTATTCTCTCCAAGCTGCCGGCATACGTTCTGCCAGCTCAGCTCTGCACCTGGATTGCCAGCTTCCTACACAAGCGTAGCCTTCGCGTTTTAGTTGATGGTTGCGCTTCACAACTCCATGTAGTGAATGCTGGGGTCCCCCAGGGGTCTGTGCTATCCCCTACACTCTTTCTTTTGCATATCAATGATATGCTCTCTCTCGGGAACATTGCTATGCAGATGACAGTACAGTGCACGGAGGATACCACGGACGCGCAGTAGCTGGGCGGACGGAAACTGAGGAGAGACGGAGGGATCTTGTTGTTGAACTCAATAGGATGTTAGGACTCATTGCCAAATGGGGCTCTGATAATCTTGTTGAGTTTAATGCCAAGAAAATGCGGGTATGCGCTCTCACGCCTTGGATTGAGGATCACATCGTGAGGCTGTTTTATAACTCCGGAAACTCGGAGTCCTGAACAAAGTGCGGCGTTTTTTCACGCCACAATAACTGCTCCTGTTGTATAAAACACAGGTGCGGTCTTGCGTCGAATAATGCTCGCACCTCTGGGATGGCTCCGCTAAGTACTTACTGGAGGCCTTGGATCGGTTGCAGCGACGTGCGGTTCGCATTATTGGCGACGTAAAGGTCACCAACACTCTCGAGCCTTTACAATTGTGTCGAGAGATAGCGGCACTGAGCGCTTTCTATCAACTGTAGCAAGGCGAGTGCTCAGAGGAATTATTCTCCCTAATTCCTGCTTCCCCATTCCTTCACAAGTCTACGCGTGCTGGCTCTCGATGTCACCGCCTAACTGTGACATCAATTCCATCGCACACGAAGAAATTTGGCAACTCTTTTCTTTGTCGCACCTCCAAAACATGGAATTCTTTACCAGCACACATGTTCCCATCCTCTTATGACCTGGGTTCCTTCAAACGTGGCGTGAAGAGGCATCTTGCGGGCCGGCAACGCAGGGGTGGCTAGTGCAAATCATTCTTCCTGACTGCACTAGCCGTCGTCGCGTTTGGATTCTACTACCACTTACCATCAGGTGGAGTAGAGTCATTTGCACTGCCGGGAATTATAAAAAAATAAAAAAAATAAACAAAACGCTTATATCGTGACATGTAATTTGATAAATACTTTGGTTAATGCTACGTACACCAGTGAAATAAACAACATATGAGCTTTACTCCTTTTAGTTTTATAGTATAGGTAGGCGGACGAGCATATGGGCCACTTGATGGTAAGTGGTCACCAACGCACATAGACAGTGGCATTGTACATTTCTTTAAAAAAAACATCGCCAATGCGCCACCAACCTTGGTAACTAAGATGTTATGTCCCTTGTGCCTGTAATTACACTGGCTCACTTACCCTTCAAACCGGAACAACAATACCAAGTACTGCTGTTTTGCGCTAGAATATCTGATGAGTGGGTGGTACCTACCCAAACGAGCTTGCATAAAGCTGTACCACTGAGTAAGCTCCATGGTAACTTTATTGCTTAAGTCAATATTGCAAAGTCAACAATATTGTTTTTTTCATGTTTGAAGGACGATTGAAACATCGTAGTAGCTCATACAAGTATTTACAATGGCTATTACACTCACTATTTGTTCATCATTTGCATTTACATTCTACTACAAATGAAACAAACCTCAATTCCTCCTTTGAGACTCGGTATCTTGGTGAGTCGTAATCCAGCACAATGCGCCCCGTACATGTCATACGCGTATTCGTAGGTACATCGCGTCGGCAGCGATTGCAACGCTTCAATATCTGTCAACTCTTTAGTGTAGCCAGTTTTAACGACTAGCAGTGCTAGGAACAAGCAACAGCGATATCTGGAAATAAACAAAAAAGCAACTAGAATTAAATTTAGAACATCATCTGTGTAAGTATATACGGACATGTCTGAATTTTTCATCATATCGATCATTTCTGATTGTGAAGACTTTCGCTTCTACGCCTTTACAAATATAAAAGTCAAAGTGCTGGATAGCTGCCTTTTCAATTTTCATCGATTCTGTAAATCAACCTCAGGGTAAGCACCATGAGCACCATTTTTTTTAATTGAAGAGCTGTAACTCATCATCATTTCAATTGAAAACGATAAAAATTAATCTTACTAGTTAGGTACTCCAGTACTTATCACGCAAGTATCAATAGCAAACACACAAAGTTTCGACCCAATCGGATAAACTATGAACGCATAGAGCACGAATGCATAAATTAATAAAATTTTAAATATAAAAAAGCCGAGATGGCCCTTTGCTAAGAACGAGTGAATCTTAACCGATTTTCGTGGGTTCAAACCCGGGTCACCACTGAATTTCATGTGCTTCATTTCTTATTATAATTCATCTCGTGCTTGACGGTGAAGGAAAATATCGTGAGGAAACCTGCATATGTCTAATTTCATTGAAATTCTGCCACATGTGTATTCCACCAACCCGCATTGGACCGTGGTGGAATAAGTCCAAAATATTCTCCTCAAAAGTCGAGATGAGGCCTTAGCCCAGCTGTGGGACATTCACAGGCTGTTGTTGTTGTACATATAAACGGATACCACACATTACGTTGTTTATTCGTTTATCTTCACTTTATCTTTGTGCATATAAGTATCTATTAATTTAATGTTATCAAAGAGAACTCTTCAGAAATATTATTTATTTTCTCTTAAGGTTATCGTACCTCAACCTTTGTACTGCTACTCCATTCGATAACGAGGAATTTCATTGGAAATTAATATATTATGTTACGAGATGACTGGCCACGATCACGTTTGTATTGAACAAAATAGATCTCGTTGTGTTTTGTGAAAATCCTTCCATTTTTAAAGTATGTTAAACCAAGTCGCACTACATCATGAGTTTTAATACTTATTTTAAATAGTTTTTAGTCTAATTGTCAAAAATATGATACCCATAATGTGGTATATAATTTTTTTTACAAGTTAGATTACCTTTACTTACTTTGGTAAGCACTACGCTACGAAACTTAAAAAATCATGTTCTGTGTATAAAACCTATCATAAAGTATGTACAATGTTTACAATGCGTGTGTATGATAAAATTGACGCGTGATCTATCGCTATCGCTTGCTCTAGTTGTTCTTACATTGCATAATAAGTTTCGAATTCCAGCAAAGAATTCAAATAGCAGTTTTATTTTGTCAATGTAAGTATGCTAGTATGTAAGCTTTTGAAAGTAAATTTTACGAATTTTTCAGTTTCAGAATATGGATTTAACTAAAATAACCAATAAAGAAGTTAGATTATGAGAACATAAGGGTTTTGGGTATAAGTATAAGTATGTACATAAGTAATGCCATCTTTATTACTCCTTTGTGAATACTATGAATAGGTATTTTAAAAACGACAAAATTAGACATTAACTTTTAACCTTTTTAATGTGGTTACAGTCATGATGATGACTTATGCATAAAATAGTAACTGACATATTCAAATGAGGCTTCATCTCTGTGTATTTAATATCAATTTATTTAAATTATATTATATAGTATATTTCGTTTATAGTTTTATACTTTAGTCTTATTTTGTTGACATAACATATACAGTATGCCTAATAGATATGGTCACTACAAATAGTGAGAGTGATTATAATTTTATTATTGTGAGTTTCATGTCAATCTGATAACTGTTTTTTTTTTTGGGAAATCGGATACGGAAACCTGTAGTTGTAAACAGGCTGCTGTAAATCTAGTATTCTTATCAGATGACTCAAACTGTTAGTACAAACTAAAATTGAAGTGCATATATTCACGAAGACTTGTTTAGTTTCCTTTAAAGATAAAATATTAATATATTTTTATATAGGCTATCAGAGATGTGCCTCCATCAAGCTAGAGCACAAGCGCATCAGCTATTTGCACTGCCTACATAGATAAAATAAGCAGTGCAAACAGGTAATTAAGATTCTGTCACAAAATTGACGTAATTTATCTACTTGCTTTTGTACTAAATATGATACAAAGAGATGTTTTTTTTTTACATACAAGTGACAATATGTTGACGTGACACACTAAAGGTTGCTAGTGATACTTGAGAATAGTATAAATACTGGGATAAATACTGTGCAAAACACTAGAATTACTGGTTAGAATGTCTCACTACTGGGCAAACACTGTTTCGAGAGGATAGGAGGTTTTTTAAAGACCTCCGATCTCTTAAGGAGAAGGTTTCTTTTAATTAACAAATCTATAGATGCGTGGTCTGTACCTTTGGGGTTAAGGTTAGTTTTTTAAGATGTACCTGTGAAGGAGGTATGCAACTTATATCACCTCGCTGCCACCATGGTTGAATACAAATTCAGGGGCTCTTTCCCGGATTTGAATGGTATGATTTACGTTTTCTAGCTGTTGTACCATATGCCTCATTCCACTATATTATAATTTTTATACAAAAAGGCAACATGTAAAACAAAAAATAATTTGCTATACATTAATTATTATTATTTGAAATAATAGTAACATTTTCCACATTTAAATCATAAAATTTATAAATTAAACAATGGCAATGTCAATTATATCTTGGAATACAGAAACTATAATTTAAACCGCTATATATATTTAGCTAAACGTATGACGGACACGTTTAAAAACATTTCCTGAAAACATATGGTATTTACGGTGCGCATACACCGCACCTATAATTTTCCTAGTCATGTGGTGACAATGTAAAACAACTTATTTACTCAGTAGTTACTCCTAATGTCGGTACATATAATGAAAATAATTGAAGTTAAATTAATAGCAAATTAGCCAGTCTAAAGTAATGCAATAACAACTCGCAGTACATAATGAGAGTCATCCTCGTGATACGACAGTAGGTACGATCATCTTCCCACCTATTATACGTTCACTGAGAATGACATATTTTATCTGTTCTCCATATTTTCTTTTAGGAAATACTTTTGATTCACCGTGGAACTTTATGAATATTGATACTATTTATTTATGCAAGTAATGAGCGTGGTCAAAATTTGCCCAATTTTTCACGAGATTGGAACAATTTTATGCACATCATTAAAACAGTTCGAGTGATATGTCTTTTGTTATAAATATTAAAATAATTTACGACAGTTTTCGATATTTACGAATTATTATGTAGATATATTGATATTCATATTACATGTCTATGTATAAATCCATAATATTAGAAACATCGATATTTTTTTTAAAACTCAACCTGCTTAAATATTTTGTAATGATGTATTTAAAATATTTATTGCATGATTCATATTACATAGATATGGGTTAGTTTTTAATCTTTAAAAAAACATTTTGATTATTAATTTGTATCTGTAATTGTTTAGATTATAACATAGAGGTTTTTATTCTATAATAAATAATTTGTACTCAATTAGGTATGATGACTGCCATATCTAATTTTAGGCAAACTTGATACAATAATCCATAACGAAGAAACACTTTCCTTTTGTTATTCTTATAAACAATGACCATTTTCTTTATAAAATAAACGAAGGTGATAAAATGTATCAATTTCATAATATTTTCAGTAATTGACCATGCCCCAAATAGCGTAGATAGAGATATTCCATCGGCCTATCACTATATTGTATTCGCGCGTTTAACGATAAATGTTCCAAGGTTAAGAAAATATTTTTAATTTCACTAAGTTACTTATTGAATGAAAGACTAAACAAATATATCACTTCACATAATCCTGAGTATTGTACAATGACTTTTGTTACTACGTTAATATTATCGTTATTGCGTATAAAATACATTTATCGACTTTTATCAGATCTACCTAAAATATGCGTCACGCTACATTTTTAGTATTTTTTTTTTAAATGGCCTATTTCAAAAATTTCGATAAACGTAAATCATATTAAATGTAAACGATAGACCCTTAACGCATGAAAATGTTGAATTCTGACAAAAAATAATGACTTACCGCCTTATTCATAAACTTTATTTAACTGGTGATTAGTTAAACAATATTTTGTCTTCTTCTTTCGTATGTCAAATCAATAATGACAGAAAGAGACAAATCAGTGTTTAGCTAAACAGTAAGTAAGCAACGTTTATAAATAAGTCCGTTAAGAATCACCAGCCAGTTTAGGATGTTGCGAAGTTGTTTGGTGTAGGGCTTCTTAATTGGTAGAGGTCAAACCAATTTCTTTAATTGTTGACTTGGACTCTTGGCTCCTATTAACGGTCGCTTCGTAGAAATGTACTTGCAATAAGTAACTTCTTACGATGAAGTCAACGCTTTAAATATACCGTGTTTTCACTATCCAAAAATAATTCAAAAGAATGATATTGTTTGTTAGGAAAAATACTTCTGGAATAGTTCGATTCCACGGGGCTATTGAACGGAAGCTGTATACTTATTGTGCGGGACACTCCTGCGCATCGTGCGTGTCGGCCCCAATTGTCTGATTGATCTTTATGATGTGTCCACGCCCCTGACAATGTTAATCGAAAGAAACATAGATATATATCACAGTAGATACATATCACAGTAGATATATATACATAATATATCAGTAGATAGTCTTGGTATATCGCCGATCTGATATATGTCTGTAGTATAATCGTATACTAAATTGTAACTAATACATTAGCAAAAGAAATATATAATTATTAAAAGCATTGTGTTTATTATAAAGAAGTGTGGTCTTCTAGAAATCGTGTTTGTGGTTGTCGAATTTTTTAAATGTGTATTATGTTGCTAGTTTTATGTTAATACATTTTTTCAATAGGTTTATTTAATTAATATGAATAGGTACTACTGGTATGTACCTAATCTGTCGTAAACAATGGGTGGGTAATGACCACTGATAAAGACAATTAATCTAAGACCATATTTATAAAGCAATATGAAAATGATTTTGTTTTTATGTTTGTTTTATCAACTCACGCTTGGACTCATAAAGTCAACACTTACGTTAATTCATTTTAGAAAAAAAATTGTCCTTTATCTTAAGTCCATGACGAAAATTTTAAGCAAAGCGGCAGTCGGCAAATTTTTTTTTATTCAAGTGTATCGATTTCCGTCTAAGAAAATATTTTAGTAAAAAAATTATTGACGCACTTTGAGATATCACAATAATCGGAACTCTTGAGTATTTTAATTCGTCATTCCTTGTAGGAGTATAAAAGCCCGCCCGCCTAATTAAAAATTATCTGTGCAAATAAAAATTATGTATATTTTTAATTTGAATTTTCGATGCAATCTTATATGTTCTAAATCACCCAATTTTCCTACTGAAAAAAATAAAATTTATCAATAAAAACAAAGATAAGGTTGATTCATTTTAGTTTTCTATGAAAAAAATTGGTTTGATAAAATGACTAATTTTTAAAACAGTGCGTATCTAGAATTTTGTCTCTCATATTGTTAGAACTTGGTCTGTATTTGTTTTTCTTTTATTTTAAATATCAGGTAAAAGATGTGCTTAGTTGTGGACTTGTCTTGACGTGTTGGTGGTAGGGCTTTGTGCAAGTTCGTCTGGTTAGGTACCATCCACTCATCAGATATGCAAATCTCTGAGATATCTACCACAAAATAGCTTTACTTTGTATTGTCGTGTTCTGGTTTGAATGGTGAGTGAGCCAGTGTAATTACAGGTACAAGGGACATAACATCTTAGTTCCCAAGGTTGGTGGCGCATTGGCGATGTAAGCGATGGTTAACATTTCTTATAATGCCATTGTTTATGGGCGTTGGTGACCACTTACCATCAGGTGGTCCATATGCTCGTCCGCCTACCTCTACAATAAAAAGGGGGCCTCTATAGCACTGGATTAATATGGGCTAAATATGATAATGATGTTTTTTTTATATAGTTGTAAGCTTGGGAATAGCGCTTCGATCCACAAATTCACAATGCCTGCAAAATGCTTTTTCAAATTTATATTAAAACTCAATAATAGACGTTTAAAAAACCATTTAAAAGTAGTTAAGATTCATAATAACTGCATATTTTGCAGATAACCAATTAATTTCTTTAGTTTAATTTCTTGTTACCTACTCATTTTTATTTAAACGTGACTTAATAAACGTACCTCATCAGTTAAATTAATGTGAATATTGATGATTCAATACGATTGACAATTAAAGATATAGTTATAATGACTTGTTTTGCTTGAATTAGTTGCGTAGCAACTTAGCAATTATGTCCCATCGAAATTATTCGTTATACTAAACATTTTTAATCGATAATAAGGTTATTACAACATCTTTCTATACGATTTTCATGTTTTGTTATAAAAAATAATAATTAAGAGCAGAGCAAGTAACAGCTACGGAAAGTCACTACTGCGCCCCCTTTTTGTTGATATATTCTTATTCTAAGAAATCCGTAAAAGACAAAAACTAAAACTGAAACTGAGGATAGCATATTTCAATCTTTACTGTGCTCCTGTGTGTGTCCACAGTACACTAAATGTTAATTCGTTAATAATGTTAATGTATGTATATGATTATATACTATTTAATATGTCATAGCTTATCTACCTGAACATTTTGATATGATCACTTTTAATCCAATTTCATCGAATATCGAACTCTGAAGTCAACAGTACCAACATTTACGTTTAAGAATCTTTCAAACACTCTTGTAACCACTGATTTATCACATACACTGCCCAACGCAATCAGTAACGGAAGGCGTTCGTTGAATTGATTCAATTATTCCACTCCTGCGCAATGACTGCACTCCTTATTCACGGAGATGTTTTTCCCTCGGAGGATCAAATGATACTGTCGCGGTAATCTTTTATCAGCGTGTGTCCTTCTATAGCCCAATATCTACTTGCGCCAGCTTGAGACAATGGTTACGCGAACAATCATCGCTGCCGAATATCTAGTGTAATTGACGAGCTCCTATCAAAACGCTCCGATTGGCTACATGATTATATTTATTCTTGAAGTGTATTCACGATAAGTAAATGTCTGTCTTTGTTTGGTAATATTAATTAACTATAATAATAATAATAATAATAACTATCAACATATTTTCATTTAACCTCGTATTAGCTAGTTAGGTATATATTTTTTATTATAGTTAGGTATACCGATAATACACAAAGTTTAGAAACATTATTAAGTAGCTTTTGAATGAATGCTATAATTGGTTTGTATTCTTGTACGTTTATTTATGATAGTAAAGTAGCGCTCCCGTCGAAATTTTTGATGATTTGGATAACTACCTTTCGCCTCAAAGGAAGGTGAGGCCTTAGCCCAGCAGTGGGACATTTACAGGCTGTTATTGAAATTATTAAATGCTAAGAACTACAGAGCAAAATCAATTTAATGCTTTTCTAGAATTTTAGACTAGCATACGAATAGAAGCGCTCAAAACCGTTTTTCATACTATAAATATGTCAGATTAAATTTTCGCCATTTTGTTTGTTAAACAATTTAAATATCCATAGGCTAGTCTTGAAGATGCTGGAAGGAATAAGACCGCCTTTGCACACTCTTGCACTATATTTAGATATTTTAGACAGTAAACACGACACATTGGTTGATGGTTAAATTGTCTTCATATATTATGGTATCATATATTAGATAAATCAATTTGTTTTTGATTAACATAAGGCGCCTGTATTATTTTAATAGCAAATTTATTTGCCTTGTCTTAAAAATACAATAAAAAATTTAAAATTCTATCTACAAGTTGTTGATAGTATCGACATTCGAGAAATAGTCCTTTTAAATAGCGACAGTGTAAAATCAAATTATAGCGAAATGGCATCATGTGATATTAATAATAATAATATCCTGGCGCATTATTCACACAAGGCCATCTGATCCCAAACTCAGCAGAGCTCGTTCTATGGAAACCAAACGACTGCAGATGTACTACTTTTCTTTTGTAAATACATACTTATAAAGAATCACTCAGACATGTTCATGCACACAAATGTCCTGGGTGGGAATCGAACCCACGACCTGCGGCGTGAAAGGCAAGTATCTTACCAACCACACCAACCGGCTCGTCAATCAGTAAATCAGTCGTCAAATGTGAGGTTTTAACACTTCCTTTAAATATTATCTTTGATCATCTAGTCTAGTCCACCTGTTCGGCCTCACTGGAGGCCATAGGAAACGCATATTTTGAGCTCTTAATTGGACTCCCAACATCCGGCTGAGTTTCTTAAAGACTCGCCCCTGCCCGGGGACGCTGTCGCGGCCACTTGGGCCAACAGCAACATGTCATATTATTTATTCCGATACACAGATTTTGTGTTGTGACGCTTACAATATTTTCCTCTCGCTAAAGACTACGACTTCTTTCGCACATCACGGGTAGTTATTTTAAACATAAAACATATAGCTATAGTTTATTCCAACCACAAGATGCGTAAAAACAAATAAAATAAATCGAATTGACGCGATATCATTGGTCGAGATTTTGAATAATTCATTTTGTATTCGCAAAAAAATGGCGACTTCATGGTTGGCGAAGTTATAGGAACTTTGGAAGTTAAATTAAAGTGGATATATGTAGTTAAATGGAATTGTGTTGAATTATAAATAAAGATATATTCATCAAGAACTGTAGTTAAATCGCATGGAATATTTAAATCTAAGGTTTGTTTATCTATATTCCTTCTTCGATTGAAATAGACTATATGTATGTTTCTTGAATTAGTTGCTATTATCGCTCTGTTGTTATGATTGAGAGAACTGTGGAAAAAGTTAAGACTGCGTTATTCGTCATCGTGTGTCATTTAGATGAAAGCAACACACCTTGGAATCATTTATGAAGTAGACACGAAGAAATATGAATAGGTAAAAAAAAACTTTCAAGTTCAACTATTTTATTTTAAAACATCAACTGTACAAATCAGATTGTGGAAATTTTGCTTTAGCCAAATAAGTAATAATCTGGGACTTTTAACAAACTAAAATAAAAATTTGGGGCACATATAAACCTGTATAGTGAGTGTAAAATAAAATAAGAAAGACTTATCTAAAAACGTGTTTCTAGGCTCACCAAAAGATATATTTCAAATATATAATAGTGGTAGTGCCATGCTGCATACCTTCAGGTTGTAGCCAAATGGGCTGGCACGCCCGGGGAATTACCACTCACTTAAAATCGGCGTAAAGTGGTAGCCATGCTACCGCGTTTCGTTCGGTATGTGAGAGACCCGGAGGCCCAATCCCCCCCACAAAATGAGTGCGCAGAATTTAAGAACACTACCCCAGGAGGGTATCATCTGCGACCGCGGTGGACAATCCCTCTCTGGACATCCATGCTCAGGACATACACCACCTGAGTAGGGATGCTCAGGCTGCTCTTCGAATTCTGGGGGGGGGGGCAATTTTGCGCTCTTAAATGGTCGGGGCAAACGGAGCAGGCATCTTAAGGCAACCCCTTCCACCCTCGCTGTGGACTTCTGCAACATAAGGGGACTGTTAAACACCGTCCACTTCCATCTTGAGACGGCGAAGCCGGCCTTGCTCTTTCTAACCGAGATCCAGATATCGTCCCTGGCGGACACCTCATTCCTCTCCTACCCGGGGTCCAAGTTGGAACATTCCTTTGTACCACGGGCTGGGGTGTGTGTTTACGTCAGAGAGGATATCTGCTCTCGTCGCCTCGCCTATCTTGAAGGGAGGGAGCTATCCATTCTCTGGCTGCGCGTAGACTGTGATGATCATCCGCGAATCTATGCGTGCCTCTATAGGTCCCATAGCGGTAATGCCGAAACTGACCGGATTGTTGAGGACATCCAACGGGCTATAGATTCCGTGCTGCAGCAGATCCCATCCGCAGAGATCGTGATTCTTGGCGATTTTAACGCCCACCACGCCGAATGGCTTGGATCACGTACTACCGATCATGCGGGGAGATCTGTGGTCGATTTTGCCTTGGCATATGATCTGACACAACTGGTTACCTCGCCAACGCGAATCCCAGATGTGGAGGATCATATACCTTCCCTGCTAGACCTTCTGCTGACCTCTTATCCGGATGGGTACCGTGTTTCCGTAGAGCCTCCTCTTGGCTCGTCGGACCACTGTCTTGTCCGGAGTACAGTGCCGATTACACGCACCTCACGGCCTCAGTTCGTGGGATGTCGCCGTGTGTGGCACTACAGGTTAGCGGACTGCGATGGGATGCAGTGGATTGGATTCTCGCCGGATGATCCAGATGTCGTTGCTGACTCGGTCGCTGATGTTGTGTTTCAGGGTATGGAACTCTTCATTCCGTACTCTGCAATACCCATCGGCGGCAGATCCCGGCCCTGGTTTGGTCGCTTCTGCAAAACGGCATCACGCCGAAAGGTAGAATGCTATCAAGCCTGGGTTGAAGCATCGGCATCTTGTGATGTAAATACCAGCGCACTGAAAAAGGAATACAACTCTGCCTTCAGGTCTTTCAAAAGTGTTATTGCCAAGGCGAAATCGGAGCACATTGGCAGGATTGGTGAGAGACTGGTGCGACTTCCTTCGGGAACACGCGCATTTTGATCTCTCGCTAAGGCTGTCTTAGGGAATTTCTGTCAGCCCTCCCTTCCACCTCTGCAAAGGAGCGATGACTCGCTGGCCCATACTGCGAAGGAGAAAGCCGACCTTTTGGGATCTCTCTTCGCGTCCAACTCGACTCTTGATGATCAAGGAAAGACACCACCGACAATCTTGCGGTGTGATACTACGATGCCGGAAATTAAATTCCGGCAGAGTGCAGTTCGTAAAGCACTTCTTTCCTTGGACATCCATAAGTCGAGTGGGCCCGATGGCATTCCTCCGATCGTGCTGCGTACTTGTGCTCCCGAGTTGGCACCGGTCTTAACGCGTCTTTTCAGCCACTCCTACACATTAGACGTAGTCCCAAATTCCTGGAAGACTGCTTTGGTGCATCCGATCCCTAAAAAAGGCAATCGCTCTGATCCAACAAATTATAGGCCTATTGCTATCACCTCCTTGTTCTCCAAGATAATGGAGTCCATTATTAACTGCCAGTTCCTGCGGTACCTAGAGGAGCACCAGTTGGGGTCGCTCAGCCGGTGATCTTCTAGTTTACCTTACTCACAGATGGGCTACTGCGGTTGAGTCCAAGGGGGAGGCATTAGCAGTCAGTCTGGACATAGCGAAAGCCTTCGATCTGGTATGGCATAAAGCGCTTCTCTCGAAGCTTCCTTCCTACCGGCTTCCCGAGAAATTATGCAAGTGGATCACCAGTTTTTTGGCAGATCGGAGCATCAAGGTCGTTGTCGACCGTGCATGCTCTGACCTAAAATTTGTCAATTCTGGTGTTCCACAAGGCTGCGTTCTTTCACCTACTCTGTTTCTTCTGCATATCAATGATGTGGATGACAGCATTGTAGACGCCCTTTACACCGGCCGTGCTAATATTTCTCGGGAACACGTCGACGAGTGTCGAAACAAACTTGTGTCTGAAGTCGAGACCTTGCTAACCAAAATCTCGGACTGGGGCCGACTAAAATAAACTTGGTCCAATTCAACCCCAATAAGACTAAAGTTTGCGCGTTAACCGCAAAAAAGTCTCCTTTTGTCATATCCCCTCATTTCGAGAATACTCCCCTCACTGCCACAGCCAGTATCGGGATACTTGGCGTCGAGATTTCGAATGTTGTTCAGTTCCGCGGAAAACTGGAAGTTAAAGCCAAATTGGCTTCCAAAAAGCTTGGAGTGCTCAACAAGGCGAAACGATATTTCACGTCGGCCCATC